>OX411709.1:40576433-41861802 GCA_948252095.1 Dicycla oo | reverse complement strand
TCGTTGTGATGGGGTCAACCTCGCAATGAGAGATAATAAGCTAGAAATCTAGAAATTCGTATGTTGAGCGCTGCGCGCTTTCTCAAAAACGATTGAGCGCATGAAAAAAACTAATTTTACGTAGTATTTTTCGAAGAGATTCTCGATTCCCTTTAAAATCAATGTCTTCTTGGAGCACATTTAATAACTTTAGTGTTGTGAGAATTTCTTTCCACTTATAGTAAAAATATTTGAAAAAAAAAAATGTCGCAAATTTTATAACAGATTTTAACATCATTGGAACTATAGAAGCCGAGATAATCGCTTAAAACCGAGTGTTGTGACCTTGAATAACTTACGACACAGGCACGAGATTTTATGAGACTTTTATTTATTTTATTTTATTTTATTTTCTTTATTTTCGAAAGGCTTACAGACTAATAACATTATAATAACAATAATATATAACTAAATTGCTAATTACAAGCCTCCAAAGTTAAATACACACATTATTACTCCGTCATAGCCCAAGTTATCTACATCTTATCAATTCTATGCCATTTAGGTGTTCCCTCAATGTTAGTCCGTTCAAATTTTAAGCCAGTTTGGACAAGGTTCAATTGCATGCAGGTGCTTCTTGCACAAAAAATGACTTTGCTAAGAGCTTCCTTAGTGTGCTTGCATTGGTGACACAATGACACAACTTTAATTGTTACTAGCTGACCCGACAGACGTTGTCCTGTCCAAATTTGATGTATGAGAAAATTAATTTTCTTCACAATTTTTTTCGTGTATTTTCCGATTTTTTTATAGCTATTCTACTATTCGGGACAAAGACAAATACTACAAATAAAAAACCATGAAAATCGGTCCAGCCTTTCTCGAGTTATAAGTGTTCGAACAAACCCGACTTTGTTTTATATACAAGACTTTTTTTAAGCAGTGCGCAAATTTTCACAGTTCTACTCAAGAATATGAACAACTTTCACTATGGGACAAACCCTGAAATTACGAAAAAAATCAGCTGTTTCATATAAAAGTGCAATACCTCTCGACCAAAATATAAGAAACAGCTGATTTTTTTTCGTGATTACATAGCTGGTCCCTCAGTAAAAGTTGTTCATATTCATAGAAAGAAAAACCTGTGAAAATATGCGCATTGCTTAAAAAATTGGTCTGTGTATAGATTATCTCTCATTCCGATGTGAAACCTCTAATAATATGACTGGACTAGAGTGTTTTTGCCTTGGAAACATTGCTTACAATATTGTTCTAGCCGGATAAGCAGAAGTGGCTCCATCTGTATATTTCAGCAGACAGTAGCCAGATGGTAGTCAGCAAAATAAAAAGTTGTGACATGTACTAGCTGGCTGACTACGTAGTGAAACATGTTTCCGTATAGGTGTCGCTATAAGTTGTGGAGTTTATCAACTGCTTCATTGTACTTGAAAACCACGTGACCGGCGTGCCTCAGAAAACACTACACCTAATAATCGCCACTTTTTGTATTCGAAAGCATTCTCCACAAACCCTGCTTGTCCTCCCGCGTGAACAATTATCGATCTGTTTCCTTTGGAGCCTGGGTTTAGCACACCGTCACTGTCATCACTCTGCCAACAGCGTCCAGCTGTATGAGATGCGTGAATATAGGTGGCGTCTAAAAATATGATTGGTTCACCGCATTCATTCTCCTTCATTTTTGAAGATAATTTGCTATACATGCTGAAATATCTTATTACAACTTTTCTGTTCGATTTTGTTTTCTGGTAAAGAAATCCAACTTTATGTAGCATGTTCCGAATAGTTTCTCGACTCCCTTTAAAATCAATGTCTTCTTGGAGCATATTTTTATTAACATTGTGGGAATTTCTTTCCGCATAGAGTTGTATTTTGTTATGTAGATTTAGGGCGTTTTTTATTCTACATATGTATTTAGGACCGGTTTTTTGATCCGTAGTTAACTAAACCATTGGTATAACAAAGTAACTAAGGGTTGAATTTTGGCTAAATGTGAAAGGCTAACGATGAATGTATTTATGATAGCTCATTCATATTAAAAAATAGTAACTAATGGCATAACTCATTCATGTAGTATCAAAGTCCAGTGTTGTTATTAACCTGGTTTGTTCAGCAATTTGGCTTGTGACAATTGCGTCTAGGTCGGCCTTCCACTCCAACAACATCTTCCTAATATCCGATTTAAATTCATCAAATAGGCCCTGGCTGCGTGGCGAGCTATTTAGTCGCGGTTGCTTGAGTCGTTGTTTTGTATTGACAAATTCTGAGTCATTAGCTGTCAGGAGATATCTGGCACTGATTGAGTTTTATCCATTTAAGTTCACGGGGTGGTTGTTAGAGAGCGCTGTACTCTAACCACCATGGTTGGTACGAAAAACGAGCCCTGCAGTCAAAGCTACAATAGGTTTAATTGCCACATAAAAAGACATCGACAGCGCACGCGTAGCACTGCGGCCGTCCGCTACGAATATGTTGTAGCACGTAGCACCAATGCTTTGTGATGTAGGCGCGGTCGTAGCGGTAGCTCGTAGCAGATGACTATTACACTGGAGTCGCGCGTCGTCGATTGCTTTGGTGACTCGGCGGTTAACGCGCTTCCCTACGCCGTTACGCCGCCCGTAGCGCTACGAGCCGTAATAAGTCATCGACTACGCGTATATTCATGGTACACCTACTTGAAAGTACCCGGTCAAAGTTGGAGGATCAAGTGATCCCCAATTCGATAGAAACTTGCGATGTTAATAATATTAAATTCATATTATTTTACAGCAACAACATTTTTCTTGAAATACACCGTCAATCAATCAATCAATCATCAATCATTTATTTGCAACGAATGTAGGTGTGGGGAGCATTAAAATACAGGTGGAGTAGATAGGGGTGAGCCATGTACATTCTGCCAAGAAACAAGCACGCAATTACAAATTAAAATGTCACAGTTAGTATTATTACAATTATACATGCATTAACTAATACTAAAAAATGTCCAATTAAAATGTTACACTGAATAATACTATAAAATAAATTTATAATAAGTCCATATGTTCAAAATAATATTAAATATAGTTTTTATACACATTGCTGATTAAGAAGTTTGGTCCATTAAATAATCATTAATCGAGTAATAACATTCTATTAGGAAGGCCACTAATTTATTTTTAAAGTTTTAATTGTATATATATATGCATTATATCTGGCAATTTATTGCATATGGTCATAACCACTTTGCTACCTAAATTAATTAGGTACTCCTTGCTTAGGTAACGACCTCTCGGGTACGTTTCAAAAACAAATTAAAATATAAGTGTGGTAGACCACTTTTTGTATTTCAAGGCCATACATAGACAAAGGTAACTTTTAACGGATCATGTTTTACTGGTTTAGAAGGAAAAGCGAACATTTTATTCTTTACTAGCTGACCCGACAAACGTTGTCTTGTCAAAATAATTTCAATAATTCATACAATATTCCCACAGAAAATGCACTTTCAGTTTTCCCGAATTTTACAATTTTCTCGGCAACTTTTCTAACATTTTCTTTCATAAACCTTGTCCTGACAATTACAAACACATCAAAAAAAGAAAATATCCAATTTGCTGCAGTCGTTTAGTTATGCGCGTACATACATTTCGGCGATTCATTTTTATATAATAGGTTGGGGAAAAAGTTTCTTCGCATTTTTTAAGAAAATTCAAAACATTTTTTAATATAGTTTATTTACATTTAACTAAAGTATGTAGGTACCATTTTGTTCGATAACTTTTTGCCATCTTGTAGGTAGGGACATGATCCCATTGCTATAGAAATTTTGGGACTTCTGGTCAAAATACCGCGACAAGTGGTTTTGGCAGTCCTCTCGTGATGTTAACCTGACACTGCCTAAAGAATTCTGAAGAGACCGAAACAGGTGGCAATCTGAAGGTGCAAGGTCAGGACTATACGGCGGATGCATTAACACCTCCCAGCCAAACTCTCTTAATTTTTGCTGAGTGGCTAAAGATGTGTGAGGTCAAGCGTTATCATGATGAAAAACCACACCCCTTCTGTTGATTAATTCCGGCCGCTTTCTCTCAACTTCTTGCTTTAATCTCATCAGTTGTTCGCAGTAGAGTTCAGAATCGATGGTCCTGCCTGGTGGTAACAGCTCATAATGAATAATGCCCTTCCAATCCCACCACACACACAGCATCACCTTGTTGCGAGTTAACCCGGGTTTCTCCACAGTCTGTGAAGCCTGACCGGCCTTTGACCACGACCTTTTTCGCACGTTCTTGTCATACGTGATCCACTTTTCATCACCAGTTATCAGCTTCTTCAAAAATAGTTCGGTTTCATTACGTCGTAATAAAGAATCAGAAATGGGTACACGGTTCATTAGGTTTCTTTCAGTGAGCTCGTGAGGTACCCAAATGTCGAGCTTTTTTGTGTACCCAGTTTTTTTCAAATGCGCCAAAACTGTTTTGTGGTCAATTTCCAGTTCTTCAGCTACGTCGTAACTACTGATATGCCGATCTTGCTCCACTTTTTCAAAAATGGCATCCATTTTATCCGTAATAGGGCGACCAGAGCGACGTGCATCTTTGACATCAAAATTTCCGGATTGAAAACGCTTAAACCAAATTTGTGCTACTATCACAGACACTACACTAGGTCCATAAACATCGCAAATTTTTTTCGCGGCTTGCGTTGCATTTTTACCTTTTTTTGTAGTAAAATTTTAAAATGTATCGAATTTCTTCACTCATCTTGACGGTACGAAAAACAAATGAAAATCACACATTTTCCTAATTTGAATTTGAACCCAGAAACTCATGCTCACCAGTAGCCGTGTGACTAGACCAGGACAACCAAGAATCATGTTGTGATAAACCACATTATGAGCAGAATCTAATGAAAACATTAACGATGGTATTTCTATATATAATATGATACCCCACATTAGCCCCACATTACTATGATATTTTTTTCCACACTTCTTATTGACGTCTAAAAAACGCTATCTAACAAAACCCAGCCCACCACTAGCCCCTAACCTCACCTATCCTAACGAGTCAATAGATAGCTCATGTATTAAAATACATCCAGCCGTTAGGATGCTGCGGGGATATAATTAATCCCACATATAAAGATACATAGATACGCATGAAAAACGTAACACTTGTGTTCTAGATGCAGCGGTCTACGGCAGTGCGTTGTCTCTCAGTGAATTTTAGGTTTTTATTAAGCTGACCCGACAGTCGTTATCCTGTCCTTCATACAAAATTCCCATGGAAAATGTACTTTCAGTGTTTCCAAATTACTCAATAAATATTCAATGATTTTAATATAGTGCCATACTAACAATCAGTATTTTAGAAAATAAATAAGGTTTGCAAGTTATTTAAAGAGAATCAACGACCAAGACGTCTAGTCAGCGTCCTGGCCGCTGAAACTCTGGCTCCATTCACAGTGCGCGGCGTTAATGGGTGCAAGGGAACATGACCTGCAGTGGGGCGTTGGGTGACAGACAGGAGGATGGGAGGGCACATGCAGTTTGTACGGTGCACGGAGTAATGAGTTGTGCAATAAGTAGGCTTGCATCTTTGCACTTACACGCGCGAGCTACATTAGAATGCATGACAATAATGCAGCAGCAGCAGGCAGAGCGCGGACGATACATTCTGTATCAAAATGTAATTTAGTGTTATAATAGACACGGTTTGGGTCGGACAAATTGCGCTTTTATTTCTTGTTTCAAACCCGGTGGCACTCACCGACATTAACATTACACCGACTACGAGTATTGCATAGACACTATATACGTATAGTTAATATCAGGGTGTATTTGCATTTGCATCCTACACAGTTGAGCTTTCTTACACACACTCATAAAAGTTAGTGGACATTTTAAAGAGAAACAACAGAAATATTGACCAAAATAGGGTTAAAAATTAATATGAAGTAGACAATAGCAAACTAATGTAATTTATCGTCTCATATCGGCCGTAAATCTGCTCAACAATTAAAAATATTATATTCGGTGAAAGCTTACTTTTTATGGAATGCAATGAGACTACTAAATCTAGTGTCCAGCAAATACTCGTACAATGGCTACGGCAGTATCGGAAACTGTAATAAAATTTCAATAATATTTTCACGAAAACAAACGGCGTGGACTCGAATCGCACCTACTGAACTTTTTTTGGCTAAGTACTCAAGCTAAAGTAAGATTGTAATTTGGCTGGTAGCTCTTTGACTAAGTATGTCTTACACACTCTTGTTGCTAAACATTTCCAAGCTTTTGTTTTTGCAATATTTAAAAATATTCTTCTCGTGATGCCGTGTACACTTAGGTATTGCGACAGTTTGTAAGAATAACGCGTATAGTAATAATAATAATTTTATTAATGTGGCAAAAATAAAAATATCAAGGGTGGTCCATATATTTTTGCACTTTTAAAATAATATTATATAAATGTTTACCAAATAAAATTTGCAAATGGAGCTCTTTCATGTGATACCGCATATGACCCATCTGACCCCTAGTAACCAACCAACTTTCAAAAATATCTTCTTTTCGCCCACGGCTTTGCCTGCGTAGGGGTCGCATATTAACCAACGGGAACGTACTGTGCAGTGCCTTGGGCCACTTTTATGCCAAAAATTTAAATCCACTCAGCAGACAGATAGACAGAGTTACTTTCGCATTTATAATATTAGTATAGATAGTACGGATGAGCTTCGACCAGAACTCTGCCACATCGATGCCATTATCAGTAGTAATCTAAACAACTCCATATTTACCTAATATTATATATGTACGCCTGATTTGAATTTGAAGAATGTGACACATGACGATGTGTATACGAAAAATTGCTATACAATGAAAAAAAAAAACTTGGAATTCAGTGTACCAGAGGTTCATAAACGTGGAAGAGATTCAATCATCGCTGTGATCGTGACGTCACCAAATCCATCTCAACCTTTCCACTCTCAACTTACTACTAAAGCAGATGCACACGAGTAGGAAGGTATTTTTTTTATAGTCCAGTAGCATGGACTTATATACTCGTAATACTGTGAGATAAACCTGCGAGGTTACTTCGATTAAAGGTAACTTTTCCAAAGTCCATTTATCCGTGGAATAAAATTGAAGCCTGACAATTAAATCGTGTTCGTTAAGGGACAAATGAAATTAAGATCATTCAAGGGTTTACTATTTTGTACTCGTGATAATGTATAAATTAGGCCAGAAAATAATAAAAAATAAAGTTAAAAACTGCAAGAAATTTCTCGTAAAAGATAATAATAATAACTCCACCGCTATATCTCTACGTTGACGTCGTGGTGGGGCTTGCGTGCTCCAAACTTTAGGTCTGTGCCGGGAGAGTTTACCGGAACAGGTCTAGGATGAGGAGCCAGACCACGAGAGATACAGATACCCGCAGGGCAGCATGTGACGAGCTGTTGGGCAGTAGCGACACCACGGATCCCTATATCCCGGGAGAAGTCCTGTTCTTCACCCCTGGCTTGCCTATATTCGCCGGCTGGAGTGAACACTAACGGGGAACAGAGCTCTTACCTCTTTCTTGCCTTTATTGGCCGGCTTGAGTGGAAATTCGCAAGAGCAAATGTGCTCGGAGGAAGGAAGTATTCCAGTACGGTGCTGGTAGGGATCTTGACCGTACTTCCGGGTTTGTCCTGATAGCCGTGGAATACCTCTCCACTCCTCAAGCACCTCAGGAAATAATGCCCCTTGTTGCTACGTCACTATGTGTTAGCGAGCGGCCGTTTTCGGGGGCCCATTATTGAGTGTGCAAGTCACCTCCTGCCATTTTATCCGTGTATAATATATAACATTGGTCAGGCAGGGGACATAGTTCTTCCATAGTTCAAATTACCCAATCCCCTTTAACCACCGAAACCCATAGCCCAATATGTTTTGTCTCCACGTATAACAATAGTCCTGCACCAACAGGGGGTTGTCCTTGGGTGCACTTGCATAGTCCATATAGTTATAATCGTCGGTTGGTTCCTCCACATCATTTAAAATTATCTAAGGGGCCTCTGCGAGTTGGCTTCGGCCCCTCGTATGCCTTCCAAAGGTTCGGGACCCCAGGGTCCCGAGATATGTAAGAAGAATAATAATAATAATAACCTGGGACATTATTCACACACAGTCATCTGATCCCAAACTAAGCAGAGCTTGTACTATGGAAACCAGATAACTGATATACTACATATACTACTTTTTTTTTGTAAATACATACTTATATAGATAATTACACCCAGACTCAGAACAAACAGACATGTTCATGCACACAAATGTTTGTCCTGGATGGGTAGACTTCAGTGTTATGAAAACCTTATCCTTACCTTACCTTATCTGACCTCCACATCCACAACTCAGTAACTGAGTAATACGATTTCAATATCAACAATAAATAAAGCTAATAACCATACTAACCAAATATACTTCACCGCACATTTTCAATATTCTCTCATCACATTTTCATTGAAAATAAATAAATGTACCTACTACCTTATATCTAGTTCTGTGGTGTTATAGAAACTGATGACCTATTTATTTTAACTTGCGAGATATTTTAAAAATATTGTATACACCTTTTTTATTAAATAAACAGTTATTTAACTTGATACGTTATAATAAATCGAACAATCAATACTCGTACAGAATCGATATCATTTTTATGTAGGCACATTACACGCAATTGAAAAAAATGGCGATAGCAAATACGGCGTACTTTGTAGTCGGAAACTTAAAAGTACTAATTATTATTAAAAAAAACTATCCAATTGTAAATAATAATAATATTATATAAAAAAATCAATATTTTTGATAGTTCATGCTTTTAAAGTTTTTGAGACACGAGCCATTTCTCAAGAGTACTGTAAATGGGCAATCTCCCTTAAGAAGATGTCTCCGACTATTAAGAGGATTGTGAAGTGCCGATACGCGGCGCGATTTTTAGAGGCAATTGCCTACATTTCATACAATTATTTACATAAATATTGTTTCAGGCGTTAACGTTTTTACTCCCCTAAACCTTTACGAAATGAGACAATTTTAATTTCATTACATTTAGTACACTTTAATCTAGGTCTGTACGTTTTTAGTTTTTAGTAATTCAATTTAATTTAATTTTAAAAAATAAAAATGCTCGAGGATGTTTTTATGTCAAAAATATAGATATTTAGATGCTAATAACTTATGTTGTATACAATATTTCTTTATAATAAAACGTACGGACCTAGTTTTTCATTATACCTACAACATTTCCAAAAAATATGAAAATTAGATTATGTTTACGGGGAGAAAAACGTTATCTCTTTTTGTATGAAAATTTACAGCTTCACAATCCTCTTAATAGACTGGAGATGTTTCGTAGGACTGACCAGATAAAAGAGATTAAGATTTAAGAATTTTAAAAGAACAACAAAAAAAAGTTTTTCAAACTGTACCGTGTGATAAATCAAATGAAGGCTTACTGTGAGGGTCTCAAATATAACATATTTTTATTTTAAAATAAACTGTTTTAAGGTATTTAAGAAAATAGACGAAAATTGACCATATCCACACCACATTTACCCCCCCCCCCCCTCAAAAAAAAAATACACTCATAGATTACAGGAAAGCCTATGAGATTTCTTTGGTCTTAAAATAACATGGCAAATCTCTCAATATTGTGCGTACAAAATTACATTTGCAGTTGGAATGTATGGGAGAACATGTTTTTCAACTACAATGTTAAGTTTGTTCTTGGGATAAATTCATCCCAACTACGGAACCCTTCATTGTGCGCAGTCTGACACGCACTTGGCTAGTTTTTTGTGTTTGCGATTGTCAGGACAAGGTTTGTATGAAAGAAAATGTTTTAAAACTTGCCGGGAAAATTGGAAAATTCTGTAAAACTAAAGGTCCATTTTCTATGGGAATTTTGTATGAAATGGTGAAATTTTGACAGGACAACTTTGGTGGGGCCGGTAAGTATATGTATGTATTAGAAAACTTCAGCACCGATTAGTTGTCAACCATTTATTTTTGCTATCCATACTATAATATTCTATCTATACGTATAAGGTATACTAATTTATATCTATATTATATTATATTGTATTATATCTTTAGAAAAAATGCGTCAGCGACAACGGGATGGAGGAATGGTGCACATGTTATTTCATTTTCACCTGTTCAACTGTATTGTATTCATTATAACTGCAATGTATTGTATTTGATTTCTTAGATTCCTATAATAATTTTAGGTTGAGCTTCTCTCAAACATTGAAAGTTTTGTTTGCGTAGTGAAAGCGTCTTTTTGGTTCTGCTATTTGATGATAGATGGTGTTAAATTCAGTAAAGACTTTTATTTGTCAGTTAATAAATTCATATTTACTTTATTGGTAAGTAGGTAAGTTAAAACCGGCTTCTCTCTTACAAAAATTCACACCTCGCCGCTGCTGTATAGATTATCTCTCATTCCGATGTGAAACCCCTAATATGACTGGATTAGAGAGTGTTTTGCCTTGGAAACATTGCTTACAATATTGTTCCAGCCGGATAAGCAGAAGTGGCTCAATCTGTAGATTTCAGCAGATAGTAGCCAAATGGTAGTCGGCAAAATAAAATGTTGTGACATGTACTAGCTGACGGACTGCGTAGTGAAACATGTTTCCGTAAAGGTGTCGCTATAAGTTGTGGAGCTTATCAACTGCATCATTGTACTTGCAGACCACGTGACCGGCGTGCCTCAGAAAACACTATACCTGATAATCGCCACTTTTTTAATATGACTGGATTAGAGAGTGTTTTGCCTTGGAAACTTTGTTTACAATATTGTTCTAGCCGGATAAGCAGAAGTGGCTCCATCTGTAAAATTTCAGCAGACAGTAGCCAGATGGTAGTCAGCAAAATATAAAGTTGTGACATGTACTAGCTAGCTGACTACGTAGTGAAACATGTTTCCGTATAGGTGTCGCTATAAGTGGTGGATATAAAATAAATTTATAGTAAGTCCATATTTACAAAATAATATTTATTATACACATTGCTAATTAAAAAGTTTTGTACATTAAATAATCATTAATCGAATAATAACATTATTTTTATTAGGAAGGCTACTAGTTTTTAATTGTATAATTTGTCATTACATGTGGCAATTTATTGCATATTTTGCATATTAATTAATTAGGTACTCCTTGCTTAGGTAACCACCTCTCGGGTACGTTACCCTTATAACTGACGAATGTCAGACTTAGTTGTTTATTAATGTGCAAACAAATTATAATTTATGAGTGGTAGACCACATTTTGTATTTCAAGTCCATACATAGACAAAGATAACTGTTTGAATCACTACAGAACATGTTCTACTGGTTTAGAAGGACGAGCGAACATTTTATTTTGCTCTCGTAACCAGTGGAGTGCGAAGCAGGACCAAGATAGCTAATACGTAATACGGGCTGGTTTCCACAACTTCACGTTAAAGCGCGTATTTTGTAATAATATTTCTAATAAATATTAAAAAATAAAAAAAATTGCCTCCCCGGCAGGGAATCGAACCCTGGTCGCCCGCGTGACAGGCGGGAATACTAACTACTATACTACCGAGGATTGTGACTGAAAACCTGAAACCAAGGTTCTCTTGCTTCTTGTGATGAAACAAAACATTGAATTTCAGCGAAACTACGCAATTTTTTTGTACAATTTTACACATAAAAGAAGCAAAAAGTAAAAAAGTTAGCCCAAACAACTTTCTAACGTTATATTAGCGGTATTTTAATAGAAATTGGCTTTTATCAGGTTTCCACTCCACGGATGCAGAGCAAACTGCATATACAGCTACATTACGAGCTAGTTCCGATACTGTACGCTGGACAGTGCAGTGACATTTCACACGCGGCAGGGTAGATGGCACCACCTCAATAAAATTCACGTTACACCATTGTGTTCCTTCAAAAACATTATGTATTCGGTTTTTACAAGTTATCTCATCTGGCTATTTGTGAACAATAAAAGAACTTTCAGAAAATAAATCAGTAAAATTCGATTTTGGTTTAATTTGAAATTGTGGTACCTTCTAGTTTCACTTATATTTACATACCAAGACCCCTCCGTGCCTCGGAAAGCACCTCAACCGTTGGTCCTGACTGTCATTCATGGATCTTTGACAATCGTTGCGGGTCTTTAGAAGCCCAAAAGTCTGACAACCGGTCTTACCAAGAGGTATCGTATTAGCTATTAACTGTGTTGTGGAGGTCAATCGTTTTCTGTAAATTCTTTCTTTTGTTTTATCTTTTTAATTCAGTATCAAAACTAAGTTTATAAATAAATTCATTAAAATCGAAAGAACAGTATACGCATGCAGCGTGGTCGAACTATCTATCAGTATCAGTGCTGCTTCTAACTCACCAGTTTTTAGCTATTTCATGATTTCCTAGTATATGTGCGGAGTAACATGACTGAAGCTTTTGCCGCGAGATTGTTTTGAACATTTTTCTGTTGCAACCGTCTCTATTTCATGATCTCCTAGTGTAGGTGCAAAGTAGCACTATACTGGCACTGATATTTAACTAGCTAGGCTTATTTATAAAGAACTAGCTGGCCCGTGGCTTCGCTCGCTTGTGTAATTTCCAGAAAGCATTCCTTAGTGGATGCTTACAACATAAAAGGCATCAACAGCTGAAATTTAAAATTTTTGCGTTTCATGAATCAGTGCAGTCATTTAGGACAAGTAATTTCTTTAGAATAAGGGGTAAAACCCTTAACCTTCGACATTCATTCGTAATTCAGTAAAAATAATTAATAATGATTCAGTAAAATACCATTCAGTACTAAGTACAATTTCAGTTTTTACAATTAATGCATGTGCTCGAAAAGAACGTTATCCAAGGAGCCAAATTGTGCGGAAAGTGCCACTTTCTAGCTCTAGTGCTTTTTACTTTTCAGTTTTTTTTTTTAACTTTTAACTCCGTCATCAGCCAGACGCAGAGTTTTTATTATTTGAGAAAAGCTTAACAAATTAGTCAATAACAGGTTATCATTCATATAAAAGGTAAAATAAAACGATTACTTTATTAAACGGTATATATAATGTATGTTGAACTATTTTTTGTATATTTTTCACAATTTTAGGCTCAGTACTTTCGGAGATAAGGGGAGATGGTCAATTTTCGTCTACGTTCTTAAATAACTTTAAAAGGATTTATTTTAAAATTATAAAAAAAAGTATATTTAAAACCCTCACAGTAAGATCTTTCATTTGATATGTCACACGGTACAGTTTGCAAACTTTTTTTTAAATATACTTATTTGACTCCAAAATTGACCCCCATATTCTAAATTCATTGATTTACGTTACACGTCCGTGTTTGGGTCACAGAAATACATACGCGTACCAAATTTCAACTTAATCGGTCCGTTAGATTAGGAGCAAATTGGCTGTGACAGACGGACAGACAGACACACGAGTGATCCTATAAGGGTTCCGTTTTATCCTCTTAAGGTACGGAACCCTAAAAATCACCTACTTTTCGCATTTGTAGCATACATAACTATTGCCTTCTTTTTTTGGGTTTTCTTTTTTCGGTCTTCATTTTTTATTCACAATGCATTCAGTAAAGTAGGTTTTAATTTTTTCTTTAGTATTCGTAATTCGAATAATGATATCTTCTCAACTTTACATTTTCATGACTTTACTACGTCTTTCTCGGTGACACTCATTGTCGTTCTAGCAATACACGAATATTGGGAAAATACATGTAAGTAGGTAGTTTTAGTGGTTATTGTTAACCAGCAGTAAGTAGAACGTACTAAAAGTTTCTCTTATAATTAATTATTTAATTTTGGCATTTAAAATTATGCTTATGTACAAACTTCATATTTTTTAAAACCTCCAAGATACTTATAACCATGTTTAATATGGTGGCTAAAACGTGCTCCTGTGATCAATGCTAGCCTAGTACCCGAGCGACAAATGCTGATTCGTGGTACCGGTTGACTTCCGCAATGGATATCTGTTAGTACGAGGTGCTTAGAGCGAAATTATGGTGCCGATTCTCTTGTACACCGAACTAAAGTAACCAAACTACTCGTAACTAAACTAGCACTAAAATTTCTTGCTTCTGGCTATGAGAATCATAAATATATAGATATTTAAATAATAAAGTCTAAACTTCTGTACCTAACTTGATTTGACTTTTTTTATTGACGAGCCTCCTATGAGCAAACAATATGATGTGACAATTCAAATCTGGCCAGAAGGGGTTGAAAAAACTAAAACCTCAAACAATAACGGCTTACACTCCATCGTACTGTATAGTGTCAGAGGCAACACAACAAGGTATAACAAGTCCATATAATTGTACCAAATAATATGAATTATATTGTATTATAAACATTGCTGATAAAAACTTTTGTCCATTAAAAAAATCATTACTCGAATAATAAAATTTTCCTATTAGGAAGGTCACTAATTTCTTTTTAAAGTTTTAATTGTATAATTTTGCGGTACATCTGGCAATTTATTGCATATAGTCATAACCACTTTGCTACCTAAATTAATTAGGTACTCCTTGCTTAGATAACCACCTCTCGGGTACGTTTCCCATATGACTGACGAATGTCAGACTTAGTTGACTAACGCTGTGCAAACAAATTAAAATTTAAGAGTGGTAGACCACTTTTGTATTTCAAGTCCATACATAGACAAAGATAACTGTTTGAATCACTACAGAACATATTCTACTGGTTTAGAATGACGAGCGAACATTTTATTCTTTATAACTCTCGTAACCAGTGAAGTGCAAAGCAGGACCAAAACAATAATAGCTAATACGTAATACGGGCTGATTTCAGCAACTCCACGTCAAAGCGAGTAATTTGTAATAATATTTGTAACAACGACTAAAAAATAAAAAAGATTGCCTCCCCGGCAGGGGATCGAACCCTGGTCGCCCGCGTGACAGGCGGGAATACTAACCACTATACTACCGAGGATTGTGACTGAAAACCTGAAACCAAGGTTCTCTTGCTTCTTGTGATGAAACAAAACATTAAATTTCAGCGAAGCTACGCAATTTTTTTTATACAATTTTACACTTAAAAGAAGCAAACAGTAAAAAAGGTGGCCCGTACAAGTTGCTAACGTTATATTAGCAGTATTTTAATAGGAATTGGCCTCTATTCAGGTTTCCACCCCACGGAAGCGACGAGAACTTCATAGACAGCTACATTACGAGCTAGTTCCGATACTGTACGCTGGACTCTTTATCTCTCACGCGGCAGGGTAGATGGCACCACCTCAATAAAATTCACGTTACACCATTGTATTTCTTCAAAAACATTAATTATTGGGTTTTTACAAGTAATCTCATCTGGCTATTTGTAAACAATAAAAGAACTTTCAGAAGAAAATTCAGTAAAATTATTTTCTGATTAAATTTGAAATAGTGGTACCTTCTTGTTTTGCTTATTTTTAAATACTAAGACCCCTTAGTGCCTCGGGAAGCACGTTAACTGTTGGACCTGGCTGTCATTCGTGGATCTTTGACAATCGTTACGGGTCGTCAGAAGCCCAAAAGTCTGACAACCAGTCTTAGCAAGGGTATCGTATTAGCCAGTAACTGGGTTGTGGAGGTCAAAGGTTTTTGTGTAAATTCTTTTGTTTTATATTTTTAATTCAGTATCAAGACTAAGTTTATAAATAAATTCATTAAAATCGAAAGAACAGTATACGCATGTGGCGTGGTTGAACTATCTATCAGTATCAGTGCAGGTTCCACCTTACAAATTTTTAGCTATTTCATGATTTCTTAGGTGCGGAGTAACATGACTGAAGCTTTTGGCGCGAGACTGTTCTGAACATTTTTCTGTTGCAACCTTCTCTATTTCATGATCTCCTAGTGTAGGTGCGAAGTAGCACTTTACCGGTACTGATGTTCAACAAGCTAGGCTTATTTATAAAGAACTGGATGGCCCGCGGCTTCGCTTGCGTGTGAAATTTCTAAAAAGCCTTCCTTAGTGGATACTTACAACATAAAAGTCATCAACAGCTGAAATTTCAAGTTTTTAGCCCCAGGCTCTGCGTTTGATGAATCAGTCCAATCAGTCAGGGCAAGTAATTTGTTTAGATTATGGGGTAAAACCCTTAACCTTCGAGATTTAATCGTAATTCAGTAAAAATACCATCCAGAACTGAGTACGCTTTATCCACAGAAGAACATCTTACAGCTCGCAATTGCAGAAAAAGTTTATGATGTTGTACCACTATGTGGAATGTACTGATGCTAATGTCTCTGCAAATGAAGAAATTCATGAGTGACAAGATTTAGAATCCATATCAGCTAGTTCATTGATTACAAAAACATATCGCGAGCAACATAAACATCAAGTATTTAGAGATTGTTCACTACACAGCTGTTGTTAACTGACAATGAATCAGTATTTTTTTTTATATATTAATAATAATAATAATAATAATAATAATAATAATAATGTTTATTTCCAGTAAAATGTTCACAAAGTCATTATATTTAGTAAATATTGTGTTAATTAAAGAAGCGAATTCAAAAGCTAATCGAACCTTACTTTTCGATTAAATCAATTTTCCTTCCTCGTAAAGAGGCGCTGGGTTTTTCTTTCTAGCCATGTGTGATACATCATTAAAGGCACTATTTTCATAATTTTTTTTTAATTCATAAAAGGTAGAAATAAAGACACTGATACAAGCATACGTAACGTCAAAGTCAACAACAAGGGACCCTCCCATGGCAGCGCCATCTATGATTAGCTTTACCGGCCGGCCCCATTAGTCAAGAACAGATTATCATTATTATTAAAGGTAAAATAAAACGAATGCTTAATCAAACGCGTTATTAATTACTCTAGATATAGATTTTGATCAATACATTAATTTTAAATATTCATTAAATATGTTTTGCTCGTGCCTTTTTGCGATAAGACGTGGCAGCTATTTGTACAGCCGCAGAAGTAGATCTAAGTAATTTCTTGCTTAGGGCCAATTTTTTGATCCGTAGTTAACTCAACCTATGGTTAAGCATGGTAACTAATTGTTGAATTTTGGCTAAATGTGAAAGGCTAAACATATTTTTTTAACATGAATGTATTCATATTAACTCAGTCACATTAAAAAATACCAATAATTGCTTTTTGGCAAACACCTTTAGCCAAAATTCAACCATTAGTTATAATTTTTAACCATTGGTTGAGTTAACTACGGATCAAAAAATTGGCCCTTAGTCTGGAGTCGATCTGTGTAAATCTGCTAAAAATGTCGAGTTCAAGTGACGAATCAATAAATTTAAACCAGCAATATGTTATTCAAGAAGCACATAATGCCCACAACAGCCTCTTACCGGCTAAATCAAACGAAAAATATTGGGGTTTATGGGGGCGAAAAATTGATCTACCTAGTCTACTGCTGAATCTACTACAAAATTTACGTATGAGGCCCTATCATCTAAGAACTCAGCCGTTTCACTACCTTCCTGACTTTGTTCACCGCTCAGGCTGGCGCGCGATAGAAAATCCACGTAGTTGTCGGCACTACGAATGTATTCTATTTTATAGTCGTAACAATCGTTGCAATCTGTTAGGTGAAACCTCGGGTATTCCATGGTATATGCCGAATATCGAAATTAATGGTTTATGATCAGTCCGGAGTGTTAGAGAGGAGCTCGTGGCTAAGTAATAACAGCCGCACGGGTCGATCCATCAGGTTAAGCTACGCTTGCCGGGGTTGGTCTGTGAATGGGTGACCATCTTTTCATACCGAGACTCCTCCGTGCCTCGGAAAGCACGTTAAGCCGTTGGTCCCGGCTGTCATTCGAGGATGTTTGACTGTCGTTACGGGTCGTTAGAAGCCCGAAAGTCTGACAACCAGTCTTACCAAGGGGTATCGTATTACCCAGTAACTGGGTTGTGGAGGTCAGATAGGCAGTCGCTCCATGTAAAATACTGGTATTCAGCTGCATCCGGTTAGACTGGAAGCCGACCCCAACATAGTTGGGAAAAGGCTAGGCAGATTGATTGATTGATTGATCAGTCCGGAGTGTAAAAGGAACTGATCTGCCATAAAGATATTGGTGCAACCGTCGTACCCTGAATATGTTGCAGTAGGTTCTTTCTGTATCTGGGAATAGCGACGCTCGGCTGGGTTCAACGTCCGCGAGGCGTACGATACCGGCCGCTTCATCCCCGACGCGTCAACCTGTGACAAAATTGCGTCTAAACTACCAGGCGATGCGTCCACTGTCAAAATAACATTTGCATTTGTGTCAAAGTGAGCTAAAACTTGATCCGATGCTAGTATGATTTTGATCGCATTGAATGCTTTGTCGTGTTCCATAGTCCATTGCCATTCACAATTTTTTTGAAGTAAAACGTATAGAGAGAGGGCTAAGGATTGTTGAAGCGTTTGGTACAAAATTTCGATAATAGTTAACGAGGCCTGAAAACATTGTAATTTACTGACATCTTCTGGAACAAGAGCTTTTACGATAGCTGACACCTTTTGAGGTGACTTTGTTTAACCCATATTTGTCTACTACGTAACCTAGATATTCAACTTCATCTTTGAAAAAGTCGCACTTGGTTTTTTGCAGTTTCAGTCCCGCTTCCTGTAAGCGTCGCAACACCCCACGTAATCTATCTAAATGTTGTTCCCTGCTGACACCCGTGACCAGGACATCATCCAGCATACACAATACCCCTTCCATTCTTGACAACACACATTCCATTACACGTTGAAATATTGCTGGCGCGCAAGCTAACCCGAATATTATTTGATGAAAAACGAAAAAAAAAAAACCTTCCGCTTATCTCCGAATTTGCATAAAGAAAAATCTAAATTATTCTATGTGATAGAAGTTTATTTAAAGATTACATGAAAAATAAAACGATGTCTCTAAGTAGCCAACTTTTTTAATATATGATGGCACGGAAATCTCGGTGCACGTGTCCGACTCGCTCTTGACCGTTTTTTTTTTAGTTGTGCACCTTAGGACTTTAGAAATATACGACACTAGGTAGGGCTAGGTCTAGGTAGATAGGTAGTCTCATTCAATACGTAGAGTTGCGACCATATCGGTAACCTGAAAGGTGTAAGGTCTCCTTGTAAGTCGTGTCACCTCTGTAGAGGTGCTTTACTTATTGAATAAGCAAGGCGACCATCGATGGTGTGAAGAAGGACGATAATCAAATATCCCGGAAAATTCGACAAGAATACACTCATTTGGTTCGATAGCATCTACCAACACTGACTTCGCAGCTGCGCAGTTCCATCGATATTAACAATTGTGAGGTGGGCGACACATATGTACGAATAATAGTAGCCGCTCATAACTGCCAGAGCTTAGGTGCGCATTCGACGGATATATGATAGCTACGGACCAAATACTGCATCAGGCGGACTACCTCTCACTGTTGGAGATATGAGTGAACGCCGACTGCGGCGCTGTCCCGATTCCAGGCTTCCAGTTTCAGGCTGGAGATAACACATCTATCAATCAGCGTGGTGGCCACAATCGATGTGCTGGTGGCGTTGCTATCTAAAAAAATGATAGAAAAATGACCGGCAGTCAAGTTGTAGAATGGTGCGACAGGTTCGCATTCTTGGGCATTCCACCGAAAGAGCCATACATCGGCCATTTATGTATGGTAAATGTGAGTCTGCGGAGAGATCGCAGACAGATTATATTCAGTGTGGCGCACAGATGCACAATATGTTTACACTCTCCTCACTGGCTCGATATTCAGGCAACATATCAGACATAGAAGATTTGACACATGTGCCCATTTTACTCACGGGTGATTTTAAAGTTGCTGCCGATAATGATCAATCCGTGCTTCACGACTTCATGCTCACGCAGTTTGGAATGTCACCTGTGGTGATTCCGACCCCTACAACTCACGGAAATACCAAAATAAACTTGAGTATGTAAGGCATTTAGATTCAATAGAATATAAGGTGTAAGTTAGCTATTTTAGATACCATAGGCCCTTGGTGCATGTAATACAATTTTAACATGACGACGACTAATATATGTGTATAGTATGGAAAAAAACGTATGTTGGGCGACCCCAAATAAATTGGGATAAGGGCAGAAGAATGATGATGATGTAGACTTGACTAGCGAGATATTTCAAAACATTTTTCTGTACCTACGTATATTTTATGTATATATTAGGTTGGGGAAAAAGTCTTTTCGCATTATAGTATGTATGAACTTGTAATAAAATCTCTTTGGCTATACTATTTGTATCTGGCTGGTTTTGGTATCATTGAAAGTTTCCAAATTCAAATTAGGAAAATGTGTGATTTTCATTTGTTTTTCGTACCGTCCAGATGAGTGAATCTAATGAAGAAATTCGATACATTTTAAAATTTTACTACAAAAAAGGTAAAATGCAACGCAAGCCGCGAAAAAAATTTGCGATGTTTATGGACCTAGTGTAGTGTCTGTGAGAGTAGCACAAATTTGGTTTAAGAGTTTTCAATCCGGAAATTTTGATGTCAAAGATGCACGTCGCTCTGGTCGCTCTATTACGGATAAAATGGATGCCATTTTTGAAAAAGTGGAGCAAGATCGGCATATCAGTAGTTACGACGTAGCTGAAGAACTGGAAATTGACCACAAAACAATTTTGGCGCATTTGAAAAAAAACTGGGTACACAAAAAAGCTCGACATTTGGGTACGTCACGAGCTCACTGAAAGAAACCTAATGAACGGTGTACTCATTTGTGATTCTTTATTACGACGTAATGAAACCGAACCATTTTTGAAGAAGCTGATAACTGGTGATGAAAAGTGGATCACGTATGACAAGAACGTGCGAAAAAGGTCGTGGTCAAATCCGGTCAGGCTTCACAGACTGTGGCGAAACCCGGGTTAACTCGCAACAAGGTGATGCTGTGTGTGTGGTGGGATTGGAAGGGCATTATTCATTATGAGCTGTTACCACCAGGCAGGACCATCGATTCTGAACTCTACTGCGAACAACTGATGAGATTAACGCAAGAAGTTGAGAGAAAGCGGCCGGAATTAATCAACAGAAGGGGTGTGGTTTTTCATCATGATAACGCTAGACCTCACACATCTTTAGCCACTCAGCAAAAATTAAGAGAGTTTGGCTGGGAGGTGTTAATGCATCCGCCGTATAGTCCTGACCTTGCACCTTCAGATTTCCACCTGTTTCGGTCTCTTCTGAATTCTTTAGGCAGTGTCAGGTTAACATCACGAGAGGACTGCCAAAACCACTTGTCGCGGTATTTTGACCAGAAGTCCCAAAATTTCTATAGCAATGGGATCATGTCCCTACCTACAAGATGGCAAAAAGTTATCGAACAAAATGGTACCTACATACTTTAGTTAAATGTAAATAAATTATATTAAAAAATGTTTTGAATTTTCTTAAAAAATGCGAGAAACTTTTTCCCCAACCTATTATATTTATATATATTTGATTTAATTTCATAAGTTTGTTTGTTTAAACATATTTTTTTGTAAATATTTAATAACATCGTAAAAGAAATTTGTTTTCATTTCACCACTGCTCGTTTTTACGAAACTGCGGCGAGCGGGCTCGAACTGCACCTAACTCAATGTTTTAATGATTTTCTTTGAAGCTACCTTTTTATTGTCAATAAAAATTATGAAAATTTTATGTATTTAAATTATTATATGCAGTATGTAGTCTTACTGAAATCTTTGTTGTCTTCAGGTAAGTGGCAGTTAACATTTGATCATCTGATCTGCAGTTTGCAAGTGAATGTACTCACCAGATGCTTGCTGGTGGATTGTAGGAGAGTGTACAGGTAAGCTACTAGTAACGTTCTAGGTATCGAAGCCTTTTTTTGGCTGAAAATTAAATTAGTGAACGAGTAAATAATGCATTTTTCAAAAAGTATGAATAAATAAAATCAGACAATGTTTTTATCTGTCCTAACTAATATTATAAATGCGAAAGTAAGTTTGTTTGTTACCTTTTCACGTCTGAACCACTGAACCGATCATCCTGAATTTTTGCATATACTTTGTCAGGTGTACAGAAACGGACATAGGGTACCTTTCATCCCATAAAAAAATACTGTTCCCGAGGAAAACAACAATAACTTTCTTATGATAATAGATGGCGCCACGTGTCTTTCGAATCATGATTGAATTATTATTAAATATTATTAAAGAAATTTTAGTAGTGTGTTAAGAGTTTCTTTTTTATTTAAATACCTAATAGATTATGTGAATGTCGATAGACCGGTTTTTCATCCTCCTAACTATCCTAACTTAAAATAATAAATAAATGCGAAAGTGAGTTACTTTGTTACGCTTTCACGTTAAAACGGCTAAACGGATTTGAATGAAATTTAGCACTCGGGTAGAACATGACCTGGAAAAGGACATTCGCTACTTTTTATTAGCATACTACGTGGGCGAAGCCGAACTCATTAAATTAACGAGAAAAACTGTCAATCCTTTCGGCGACTTCATTGAGTGTACGTAAGGAGCGAGTAACTGGCACTTTTTGAAGCAAGTCAGCCCTGCCGCGTGGCACAGCCAGCAGCTGCGGCCGTCTCCGCCTCAGCACGTAGTTGTCGGGCACGCATAGATTCACCTCCTTAAACACCACCTAATTTTCGATTATTCCACTGATTAATTTAAAATTAAATGGAGAGAGCCCTTCTTAGTTCTAACTTGTTGTACCCAACCATGCCTAGAACAAATAAAGTTGGGTACATCAATGGATAACAAGGATATACTCCATAAAGTCTCATGTACCTTATAAATTTATTTTGTATGCGTTCCAACTTGAGACTGTATTTAGTTTCATGTGGTGCCCAAATTATTGCATTACACTCCAACTGACTCCTTATCAGCGCATTGTACAAGGTTGTAACAGCTTTAATGTGTTTGAACTCTCGAGCACGACAAAGTACGAAACCTGGGCTCCTATACGCTCTTTTGCAAAGTTTACCGATGTGATCGTGAAATGACAACTACGACTTACAAGTTTACACGACGCTTTACTTTCTGTAAATTATTTCATCATCAGTGCTCTCAAAACGGTGCAAGAAAACATAGTGAAGAAACCGGCATGAATCAAAATTCGAAGATATGTGACATCTACCAGCCTGCACTGGGTCCGCGTGGTGGATAACGGCCCACTCGCTCTCACGGAGAGGAGGCCTGTGTCCCAGCACTGGGAACATTGCAGGCTGGTTATGCTATGGTGCGATGCGCGCTTTCTGCACTGTTATGTACCCTGTCATGGTACTCATTTCCATCAACTAGGTATCCCAGCAAAATAAATTCAAATAGGACGAATAATAGCTTTTTAGGGTTCCGTACCAAAATGGTAAAAAGGAACCCTTATGATGCGACTCAGTCTGTCAGTCTGTCTGTCTGTCATAGCTGGATATCTCAAGAACCACTAATGCTATCAACTTAAAATTTGGAATAGTTCTAGATGACGTTTGCCCAACTATTTTGCAAATAAGAAAGAAATAAAAATATATACATTTTTTTTTGCAGCTTTTTGCAACAGGGACTGAAAGGGAGTCTTAAAAATTCGAAGTGGGGCTATTAGGGCATGTGGGGTATCGTATAAAAGAACGCTGTTAGCACATTCTCAAACAGTTTCAATTTTTTTTTTTAGACCGCATAGTTTTCGACTTTTGATGAAAAATGTAAAAAATAATGCCTTCCTTATCTCTAAAGTTTGCATAGAGAAAAATCTGAAATTATTCTGTGCCATAGAAAAGAAGAAAGAAAGAAAATAAGTTTATGTAAAAATTACAATAAAAATAAAACGATGTCTGTAAATAGCACACGTTTTAATATATGACTAGCAGCGCCCCGCGGTTTCACCCGCGTAATTCTCGAATCCGTAGAAATATCAGGATAAAAAGTATCCTTTGTGTTTATACGGGTTATAATAATAATAATAATAATAAAACATTTATTATCAGGCTACAATGGCCCATAGATACATACCTTACAAACTAACATATAATATATAAAGTATAAAACAAAACTTGTGTTAATAAATATAGCTTAAAATTATGTTAGTAGCACTTCACTTCACTAGCTTGTCCTTGAGCTGTCCTGTGGCACTTGTCCGCGGAAGCAACGGAACACCACGTCCTGCGGCCAGAAATCTTCCTCCATGACGACGGGCAGGTAACAATTCGGTACTCGCACCACGAACGCCTTGAAATTGACGTTGCGGCGCGACTCCAGTAACTGCACCCTAGGCATGTACCTTGTCTTCTGGCGCACGTACTCCACGATGTCCTCCGCTTTAGTGCTGTAGTGCAGGCGGGAGATGTACACCGGTGTGTTCGGCTTAGCGGCACGCAAGCTCACTTCTGGCTTCGTAGGAGCTTTGCCGCAGCGATTCTTGTTGGTTCGCGACCGGCGCTTCCTCCTTTGCACTGTCACGAAACCCTCTTCATCAGCCCTATTCGGCGCCTTTTCTGGCATAGGCTTCGTACTTGGAGCGCCTGGGGCACTCGCGGGGGCGCTAGCGAAGTCCTTTCGTAAGGGATTCGCCAGGGCTGCAGATACTGGCAGCGGGACGGGGTGATGAACTTGGGCGGTGCTGCGCGGAGGAGCTGCGGTGACGGGCGCAGGGCTGCGGGGCACGGGGGCGGGGCGCTCTGCAATTTCAGCAAACGACGGATGCACTGGCGATGAAACTGCTGACGCGGAATTTGACGACGATAAATCGAGGCCGGCTCCGCGACACTTGTTTACATTAGATGCATCGGCTGATGACCTAGTTACCGCCACACTGTTACGCAACTCGCTAACTTCTTTGCGCAATTCGGTGACGGAGTTTTGGGATGCATCTAATTTCGCCAGAACATCCGCGAGGCGGGCCTTCAGGAAGACAATGTCCTTCAGAAGGCTCGTTACGTCGACGTGGTCGAAGGTGACGGGTGGAAGCTTGTGCAACTCCTTCGCCACAAACGTCGGCACGTCGTCCGGGTCGGTCTCCTTGAACAGCGTGATTATATCCTGCAGGCTCTTCTTAGTCCCGTCACGCCGGCGGGACACCATCTGGTCGCGCTTGTTCAGCACACTGAACAACAATAGCTTGGCAGCAGCTATGTCTTCCTCGCTGAAGTTCGTTGCGCAGATCTGGACAGCAGACACCTCGTCCATCACATCCAGCTTCTGTTGCAGGAACGCCAGCAGCTCATTCGCCACAAGTTCATTGCTCATGGCGCGTAACTCACGAGCGACAGCTTGCGCCGCGCTAATTAAAACAGAATATTATGCAAGCACGTCCGCATCGGAACGCGGCACAAGCGAGACTGAAACTATCTGTGTTATAAACTATCTGTGCGCCAAATTTCATGAATATCCTTAAAGTAGTTTTTGCGTGAAAGAGTAACAAACATCCATCCATCCTCACAAACTTTCGCATTTATAATGTTAGTAGGAAGTAGGATAGTCGAAAGTAGGATAAGTAGGAAGTAGGATGGTAAGGAACCCTCGGTACGCGAGTCCGACTCGCTCTTGACCGGTTTTTGTATTTTTACAGAAACCTTTTATAATTTGTATATCGACAAACAACGATACGGAAGTAATGGTTATTTAAGTAATGGTTAATATTGGTCTATAGACGACTCTGAGGTTTTATGATCGCTTGAGAGGATGTTCAGGAATTGAAGCGAAGGTTCAAGTTCGATAAACGTGGTTTTCATACTGACATTACAATATAATGTTTTTTCAATGTATTGTCTTCTTTTCTACTTTATTTTTCAATATTTACTACAAAAAATTCACAAAAAAAAATAACAACTAGGTCATAACCTTTTACCTAATAGTATTTTTTATTTATTTCTACATAATATCACATTTGGTTAGAATTATAGAATAAAAAACTGGCCAAGTGCATGTCTGACCGCACAATGAAAGCAAGTTGGGATGAATATGTCCCAAGAACAAACTTAACATTAAAGTTGAAAAACCTGTTCTGCCATAAATTCCAACTACAAATGTAAGTCTGTACGCACAATATTGAGATTTTAGACCATAGACTTCTTTTAGATTTTCCTTTAATCAACAGGTATAGAACGATTTTCGGTAATTATTTTAAAATTTTGATAAGAGGGGAGGAATGGACAATTTCCGTCATTTTCTTAAAGACTAATTTATCGACATTTATAGCTACATCTAATTACAAAATAATGTACCCAAAAACAGTTATTATACCCAAATACCTTCCAGAATAAATTCTCTAAATGATGGTCCTATCAAAATACATTCTGTAGTTTAGAAAAACAAAGTGGTCACACAGAGAAACACGAAAAGCGAATTTAGTTTTATGCTATTAACTAAAATATAAAGCGTGAACTCATGAAATAGTTTTCGATTAGCTTTCCTATGTAGTGTTAACCTTTATAAAATAAAAATGATTAGTTAGCTGAATTATATACCTAATGCAGCAGATATTTTTTTTTCCGTGGCACGTTCTATGTATTTAAAATAGAAGGGCTTACGGCTAAGTAATTACAGCCGCATGGGTCGATCGATTCAGTTAAGCTACACTTGTCGCAGTTGTTTCATGGACGGATGACCATCTTTACATACCAAGATCCCTCCGTGCCTCGGAAAGCAGGTTAAGCCGTTGGTCCCGGCTGTCTTTCGTGGATCTTTGACATTCATTAGATATGGGTCGTCAGAAGCCCGAAAGTCTGACTACCAGTCTTACCAAGGGGTATCGTATTACCCAGTAACTGGGTTGTGGAGGTCAGATAGGTAGTCGCTCCATGTAAAATTATTTTATTCAGCTGCATCCGGTTTGACTGGAAGCCGACCCCAGCATAGTTGGGAAAAGGCTACGCAGATGATATATTTGTTTAGAATAGAATAGAAAAGTCTAGGATCATGTGCACATGTATGAACTACGCGCAATACAGTAATTACGGCAGACTAGTGACTGTTCCAGTGTTTACCTACAGGTATTAACCGGATAATATAAAGTGCTTGTTGTTTTATTACCTCCTATCCTCAAATCTATCAATTTATCTTTTTCCGCTTTAGTTTGGATCAGTTGTTATCTACGGGGACTCCATGAGTGTGTTCGCTTGGCGGAGTCTTTCTCTGATTGGTGCAGCCTCACTGAAGGTGTTCCTCAGGGTAGCGTTCTCTCTCCTCTTCTTTTAAAATTTTCATCAATTTTGCTACCTTAAAATTAAAAAAAAAAACCTCCCCGGCAGGGGATCGAACCCTGGTCACCCGCGTGACAGGCGTGAATATTAACCACTATACTACCGAGGATTGTGACTGAAAACCTGAAATCAAGGTTCTCTTGCTTCTTGTGATGAAACAAAACATTGAATTTCAGCGAAACTACGCAACATTTTTGTACAATTTTACACTTAAAAGAAGCAAAAACTAAAAAGATAGCCCAAACAACTTGCTAACGTTATATAAGCGGTAGGAATATATAGGAATTGGCTTCTATTCAGGTTTCCACCCCACGGATGCGGAGCGAACTGCATAGACAGCTACATTACGAGCTAGTTCCGATACTGTACGCTGGACAGTGCAGTAACGTCTCTTACGCGGCCGGGTAGATGGCACCACCTCACCTACATTCACGTTACATCATTGTGCTTCTTCAAAAACATTATGTATTCAGTTTTTACAAGTTATCTCTACTGGCTATTTGTAAACAATTCTTTTATTGTATACTTTCAGAAGAAAATTCAGTAAATTCGTTTTTAGTTAAATTTAAAATAGTGGTACCTTCTTGCTTCACTTATATTTACATACCAAGACCCTCCGTACCTCAGAAAGTACGTTAACCTAGTCCTGGATCATTGAGAATCGTTGTGGGTCATCAGAAGCGCAAAAGTCTGACATACAGTCTTACCAAGGGGTATTGTATTAGCCTGTAACTGGGTTGTGGAGGTCAAAGATTTTCTGTACGAGTAAATTCTTTTGTTTTATCTTTTTGATTCAGTATCAACACTAAGTTTATAAATAAATTAATATCCACCAGTTTTTCGTCGCCAATGATTCTCTTAGCTCTGCGTTCCACCGTGTCAAGCGCGGCTAGTTGGTACTTAGCTGATCCATCCCAAAGGACTACTAATAAAAACCTACTAATATAAAAGCCGAATGGTTTGTTCGTTTTTTTATTTTATTTGTTTGTTTGAACGCGCTAATCTCTGAAACTATCAGTAGTATTTGAAAAATCATTTTTGCATTTGATAGCCCAATTCAAAATAGAAATATTTTACATCAGGTAGGACCCTTAGGTGCCAAAGGTTGGATTTCATTTTGTGTCCGTTATGCGGAGGCACTAACAGAGTTGTGTTGCAATTTGCATGAATGTATTGATAGCAATTTTGACCCAATAAGCTTTGTAATAAGGACTTTTATGAACGTTACACTATGAAACCAAAAACATGCATCAAGCATCCAATCGTTCTGTGTCCCTAGAATTTCAGGGTAGCGATATCACACCTGATAATACAACAAATAATGGGCATTGTTCATATTTTTTTTATATGTTGTAGGAAAATTGAAAAATTAATTAATTAATTAATTAATTAATTATTAATTAATTATTTAATTAATTAATTATTTAATTAATTAATTATTTAATTAATTAATTGAAAAACCATTTCGAGGAATAGCGTTACTTAATCATGAAAAATATTCATATTTTATTAATATTTTCGATAAAATACGATTTACCTTGTTTGCCCTTCAAATTGTGTTAGCTTTGGCCATACAGTTTTGTTTCGTTGGCTCAGAAAATAAAAAAGTAAGTGGCAAGCATTGTCTTTAGTCTGTCCTATGAATGTCAAAAATATAAACAAATGATTTACATTAAAATCTTTTACAATATTTCAATATTCTTGCGACTTGCCTCATAATCTCGTATTATCTCAACACATATTGGAAAAGAGTTATGGAATACAGGTAGTGATTTGTGCCAACTTGCAGCAATAATAGTAATAATAATGCAAACAAAATGTTTGTTCGTATTAGAGAAGACTTGCGAGAAAAGTGGTGTCGTGATGTAGGCGTGGAATATTACAAGGTTTATACAATGTATTATTGTTGCGAAGATTACATCTTCCAAAACCACTTTCCGTTTAAAACTTGCTACTGTTTCGGACGAAATTTCGAAAAATAAGATTGTATTTGTAAATAAGAAAACCGGTCAAGAGCGAGTCGGACTCGCACATCGCGGGTTCCGTACTATCATATATTTAAAAAAATGTGCTATTTAGAGACATCGTTTTATTTTTCCTGTAATCTTTACACAAACTTCTAGGGGGGACTGATGTGATATACAGCTGTGACAGACTGAGCCGCACCATAAATACCTTTATCATTTTGGTACGGAACCCTAATAACATTGATTCGATTTGGTATGACAGAATTGACACTTTGACAGATATGAGATGATGATGTTGTGTTGACGGATTTAAATTTTTAATTATGTACTAGTCAGGCAACAGCACAAAATTTTTGTGCACCCTGATGACGTCACCTACCTTGAAAATATAAAATATATATATTTTTTAAATAACTATTGAGCCAATCATCAAAATATTCAAATTTGTTTCTCAAAACGCTCTAATTTTTCAAAAAATAAAATATAATGTAATGGTTAAAAAGTATTTTCTTATTCTAAATAAAAAGAAAAAAGTCGGTAAAAACGGCGAAGTTTTAAGTTATTTAAAGGATAATTGTGCTAAACTGTACCCTTTATAATTCGACTTAAAAAGCGGAAACGTAGTAAGTAACCTATAAAATGGAGAATGTTCATCAGAGCCGAAAATCTTTTGAGATTTCAGAAAAAAATAATGTCTTCTTTATTATTAAATCTTCAAGTGCCAAGACGAATACCCAAAATCTACTATTGTTTTATCTCTATTTCTGTTTTATTGTCGTAACAAAAAAAATCGTAGCATTTTTTTTTTGTTTTTTTTTTTTTTGTTACGGTAAAACGCTGTGATTGAAACGGATAAATGCATGGGCGGCTCCAAACTAAGTGTTTTGAAGAAGAAAAGAAGAATTGCTGTAACTACCGGGATCAAACATTTGCAAAATGAGTTGGTGTAAATGTTTAGGTGGTGTTGTTTACCTAATTTTTTGAGGGACCTCAAAAAAATAGGTTTAATTTAAACGATGTACAAAATTTTCTATAGTTTGTAGAGCCACGCGAGTCGGAACATTCGACGCAGAATTTTTTTCTGATTTCGAATCTGCAACAAAAATTATTTTGACATGGGTGCTGGTTACTACGTTTCCGTTTTTTTTTTTTGCGTCGATATCGTCAGATTTAAGGAAATTGGTTCATTTAATTTTTATCTAATAGATAGATAATTTTTGTTTTTTCCACATTCCTGATCCAGACTACAATGTGGTCACAAAGCACGTGGAATCAGTTCGTTTGCAAACTGCAAACGCTTGAAGTCAGCTCAAATACTTGGTAAAATTATACTAGGAGCACATACAGCTGGCACATAATGTAGAAGTACACTATTTCAAAACAATTGTTATAATATGTCTGTTAAAATCTATAACCAAATACCTAAACAGATCAGAGAGCTACCAATAAATTATTTCAGAACAAAACTTAAAAAATGGCTCTCTATTAATGAGTTCTACACTATAAGTGAATTCCTAAATTATAAGATAAGTTGAAAATAATTAATTTATCATACCTAAGGTATCTAAATTAATACCAATACACAGATCTCACTATTCTCAGTAATAATTTATATAATTTAATTTTTTTAATATTTTAGACTTCATGATCTCAGTTTTTTGTTTATAGTTTTATTTTAAGGTGTTTTTTTGCATGATGAAAAAAGTAAGCAAAATATATATATATATATATATATATATATATATATATATATATATAACTATTTATATTTAACACCCCTTATGTACCATATTTTATGCAAAATAAAGATATTCTATTCTATTCATGAACATCTCAAGGGTGATTCGGAAATGAGATCGTCATAACGTAACAATATATTGCCACAGTGCTGTAGTAAATACATTTGTAACGTCTCTAACGATGTCGAGCTAAAGTACATCTTTGTTTGCATTCTGTAACTACTTAGATACGTGTATCTGTAGTATCAAGCACTTAGAATAGCTAGGAAATGGTATGTTTTCCGACGTTGTTAGCAGTTTTATTGAGAATTATAACATGAAAGTTAAACAAAATAATAATAAAATAAAGCGTTATGAAATACTGAACCAATAACGGTAGATTTTCAGTAAACCGTGACGTTCAGTCTATATTTGTATTATTAATCGAGTGCAGCAATTAAGTATAGGGCAGTTCAGGGATGGGTGAACACTTTCTTGGCAAATATCTTACGCATATACCTATTATCGGGATTGCTTTTCTTATGAAATGACATATCATTGAAGCAGATTTAGAAACTGAATAACTGAATAAAATGGATTTCATTTTTCACTTTTAAGTTGCGATAAGTTCTTACCTACTTCTTGCTATGTAAATTACAGTGACCGGCAGGCTTATTACGTGTCTTGTGGAAGCCTAGCGATAGCAAAGTTTACGCAATAATTGCTTTTAGGGTTCCGTACCTCAAAAGAAAAAAAAACGGAACCTTTATAGGATCACTCGTGTGTCTGTCTGTCTGTCACAGCCAATTTGCTTCGAATCTAATAGACCGATTCAATTGAAATTTGGTACACATATGTATTTCTGTGACCTAAACACGGACGAGTAACGTAAATATATAAATTTTGAATATGGCGGTCAACACTCGGGCAAATATGAAAATTTCAAAAGGAAGTTTTGCAAACTGTACCGTGTGACCCCTCCTCCTTTTTGAAGTCGTTATATAGAGTTGTAAATCGTTTTAAAGCTATACGTATGCTAAATTGGACTGTGTCAGTTACCACGCGTATACCAAATTAATGAAACCGTCAGGTTTATTTTTATGCCAAAATAATTTTCCGCATTCTTGATGATTCCAGGCTAACCCACGTGGTGTCTAATGCACGTGGTCTCAAGAACTTTTCCAAACGCTTGATGTCAGTTCAAATACGTGGTAAAATACTAGGAGCCCATAAACATCTGAAGGCTGATTCCCGAATTTTGATATTGTAATAACGTAACAGGTATTGTCATAGTGCTATAGTAAATTAATTTCTAATAATATCGAGCTAAAGTCTACCTTTGCTTGCATTCTGTAGTCATTTGGATACCGTGTCTCTTTAGTACAAGTCACGGTTAGCTTCGGAAAGGTAGGTTGTACGACTTTTTTAGCAGTTTTCTTGAGAATTATAACAGAAAAGTTAAACAAATTAGTATTAAAATGAATATTATAAAATATTGAACAAATATCACTAAATTTTATCTCAGCAAACCGTGTCGTTCAGCCTATATTTGAATTATTAATCGAAGGCAGCAGCTCGAAATAGGGGTTCAGGGATGGGTTGACATTTTCGCAAATATCTAACGAAAAATAACAAGATTGCAATTAAAAATGACTTTTAATTGGAGCAGAATTACAGACTGAACAAAAGGGAACATTTTCCAACCGACATGCGCATTTGTTTATGTTATAATTCCTATTTTTCTCAGGGAGGGGGAGCAAACTAAATCTGTACAGCGTACTTCACTCTAGTTTCATCGTTGTTATGGAAACCTCTTTGACGTGCCATGTGCTCAGGAAACGGTATTGATTCATCCAGGCCGTACAATATTCGAAGCACTAGGCTTTCATGTAACACTAAGAGGCTTTCAGGAATGTGATTTTAAAAGTCGTAGTGTTCGCGCCATAAATACTGGGTACCATGGCATTCAAGATTCCCATTACTAACACAATGATAACGGTAATTATTTAGAACCACCTATTTGTTATGCCTTTGCAACTTAAAGTGCGTTTTGGAATATACGTAGTTATGTTGTGTACTATTTAATACTCTTATTTGTAATAATAAATGAATAATTATTTCGCGTTAAATTGATTACATTATCCAGGCGAATATCTGCAAAAATACCCCCGTGGCCATCCGCCAAACCATTATGAACTACTGCACTTCCCAGAATACACGAGTCGGGCAAGTTGGTAATTATATTGACGATACACGAATTATAACTATTACGCATGAAAGTAGCAGAATCGATTAGTTGCCTGAAATTATAACACCTTAGCAAACTGAGAAATTCCACGCGCTTTTTACTGTCCACTAGTAGTTCAACATTAAAATCTCCACATATTATAGATTTCCTATTGAATAAGTAATCGAGTAACTTCTCCAATTTTTCCAAAAACATATCAAAATTTTTGTCTACAGGATTACGATAACAACAGCAAATAAAAAATCCAGTGAAAGCATATTTAACACCACATATTTCAAAACATTCTACTTTATATAACTTATTTATTGCGTCTATACTTTCTGTTTGCCTATCCACAAGTCCTAAAATCAAACAACCTCCTCTTTTTTTAGTTTTCCTAGTGTTATATGAGACTAGTTTGTAGTTACCTATATTAAAACAATTTGCTGTGTTTTCATTCAAGAAATGCTCGCTTAAACATTATATAGTCTAGCTTTTTATCTAGGATTTGTACATAAACTTCTAGTTCATTCTTCTTGTTATCAATTCCACAAACATTCTTATGAAATATGTTTAAATTTGCATGATCATCTGATACATTATAATTCACGAAAAAAATTCCATGTTGGTACAGACCTGTGGTATCCTCGTTTTCCGCTGTGTTAATAAATAAAAGCCATACACCAGTTTCACCAAGGAGCGCACACACACGTCCGCACGGGCCGACGGTTGAGCGAGCAATGACAATCCCCTCTCGCGCACGTGCATGCGCCACTTGACCTTTATTAATACGTCACAAAACCCCATTGCCTGTGTTACTAAGGAAAGCGATGAATCAGATTGAGTCTCATCGCCGTATTTATTTGTCTTGGCTTCATTAACCAATTTCTTAAATGACTTATGGCACAATATCACGAACTGTACGATAGTTGACCATTTAGGGTTAAAATTGAAGATTGCGCAATTATTGAACAAAAGTTTGAATGAGTTTAGGAAGTTAGTTTAGGAATTAAAATATGGTGCAATATTAATTATTATTATTGCTCAATATTCTCAGGCAAAAACATTGAAGCTTATGGGCCCTCAATGTTATTTCGTGAAAATATTGGATTGTTTGAGTGCATGGGCTGATTCAATCTTATTGCGCAATATAAATATTACGCTAACTTATTTTAGGTGTAGGGACCGTCTTAGTAATAGAGAACTTTTCACTTATTCGCTCGTTGTAATTTCTTTATTGTTACATTTTTACTAGGGACTTAATTTGTTTTAATTTGCTAAATTATGTGGTCGATGTTTTTGGTGCATGGTAATATTACAATAAGTTTATGATTGCAACTAAATGTTTATGTAAATGTGTACTATTGAATAAATTAATAAATAAATCGGAAATAATAATGAGTAAGTAGGTACCCAATAGTAATTAAACTCATAACAAAAAATCTCTAAAAGCATTGAACACTTTTCCATTTGAGAAAATAGTAGGTAGGTAAACTTTTTTTTGTATCATCATTAGTATTCATATCCCTATGCGGTTGAAATAGAAGATGCAAGCTCCGTCATGTTCGAAGTAAGAAACATGGAATTAAATACTGCCGCATTTGGCAATAAAATAAATACAAGCATGGTGTTTGTATTTATATATTATATATTAAAATTGGAAGGGTACATGGAAAGAAGGGCTCATCGACAAATTTCGTAAAATCTAACTAACAATGCCATTCGATTCGTTATAAGCGGGCCTTTCATTTGGTTTATTCAGAACAGTATAAACAGAGCCGCCCATTGTAAAGTTATTCCACAAAAAAAAAAAACAACAAAGGACTAATGCTCGGTTTCTGAAGAATTCTTAAACGGTGTTTAAACTATTAATAGCTATAGATTCGACAAAATTATCTATTTAAACTAATTTTTTCCTTATGCTCGGTTTTTATGGTTCTCAGATAAACCCTCGATACTACATCACTCGAATTTTAAGCTAAATTCTTCCTTAACGAAGTGTTCAAAAACACGATATCGAACCAATACCTAATCACTATCGAATGGATAAACTCCGTTTAAAAACTCCAGAAACCTTGCATTAAAAGATGACATTGCAACTCAAACTTGACTTTACGGTGCACATTGCATGCACAAACGGTAAAGAAAGTCCACAACTAGATATGTGATATAAAATGTACAGTATAAGCGCTGTTTTTTTAAAGAATAATTACATATTGAACATTTAGTTAGCCTATCTCTGAATACAATCTTTGATGAGCCCCTTCTTTTCCTATGCCCTTCGGGTTGGAAATTTGAATATGAAATCTGATACCACTTTTAGAAGCACGTAAAAGTGGACATTGCTTTAGATGCGGTTAGCGCAGGTTTTTTAATGCTGCAAAAAAAAACTTGTTTTTACATTATTGGTATCTGTCTCAATCAATCTGCCTACTTTCGGGCTTCTGACGACCCGTTATGACTGTCAAAGATCCTCGAATGACAGCCGGGACCAACGGCTTAATGTACTTTCCGAGGCACGAAGGAGTCTCGGAAGATGGTCACCCATCCACAGTCCCAACCCCGGCAAGCGTAGCTTAACCTGATAGATCGACCTGTGCAGCTGTTATTACTTAGCCACGAGCTCCTCGGTATTGGTATCTGTCTATCCTAACAACATAAAAACGATGTCAATTTTATTCCACGGCTAAAAGATAACAAAGAAGTAAATACTCCATGATTTCAACAATAGTGCGTCAACTAGGTCTACGCTTCCCACGTGGTATCTAAGCCACGTGGACTGTTCCAAAATGCGCCTGCGTGAAATTCTGAAGGTGCCACGAATACGATGCTTGATACTAGGAGTCCATAAAGCATCATAGGCTTGATCGTAGACAGAGAATGCTATAGACACCTAGAAAGCGTGTCGCAGAATGGGACAAAAAAATACGTCACTGTATTTAGGGTTACCGTGTGAGGAAAAAAATACCCTACAATTTGTGTGATTCTAAATACAAAGGTGTTCCGCTTCCGAGAATGGATAGAATTAGAAATTTGTAAGAGAAAGCTTGAAAGTGACACTGATAAATCTATTTTCATCGGTATCTAGGCATGTGATGCCGAGGAATAATAAAGGTGTATGGAAGAAACCAATGCTGACGTCAAATAAATTGCGATGAGGTCAGGAGGGTGACGACGGATGATGATGATGTGATTCTAAATACCAATAATTTCTTATGTAATAACAGGTTCTGGCTTTGTGAGCAAATACACTCCTTTGCAAAAATAACGGGCACGGGCATGGGCTTTTTTTATGGATAATATTATATTAATATTTTTAGTATGTCATTAGTATAAATGGCTAGAAATTTCTTATTATCAATGAGAATATAGTTTTTAGCACTTAAATCGAGGAATCGGTATTTTAGTCAATGTAAATAGAGAGCCGTGTTAAAATGGACATTTTATGGGTATAATGAAATTAAGATTTTTTATGGTATTTTAATAAAAAAGATATGAAAAAATAAAAAATAATAACGAGTAAGACCTCCCCTTGCAGCGATTACGGCATGTAATAGTCTTTGCATGCTTTCCACCAGGCTTTTGATGGTGTCCTGTTGATGGTTTAATGTGTTCCCACTCAGTCGAAATCACACGTTTAAGCTCCCTGATGTTTTGTGGAAGTGGTTGGACAGATCGTGCTCGCCTTTTTAGGAGGTCCCAGACGTCTAATAATGGGGTTAAAGTCGGAGCTCCGCGCTGGCCAATCCAAACGACGAATACCGACCTCTTACATCTAAGCATCTACGTCGCCAGAATGGTGGGCCCGAGCATTATCGTCCATGTAAATGGCATCTTCACCAATTACAGTTAGTACGGATTGTGCTCAAAGGATTTCTGTTATGTACCTTTGCGCGTTTAGTGAGCCATTTTTAATAAATAATATCTCGGTACGATAGCTGAAAATTAGGCCCGCCCAAACCATAACGGACCCTCCACCATAAGGGGTGATTTCTTCAAAACACACGTCGGTACAGCGTTCCCCTGGTCTCTGTAACACTCGCCGACGTCGGTCTTCACCAGTCAAATAAATTCGAGCCTCCTCGGAAAAGATTACGCTACTCCAGTTACCTAGTGTCTAAGATAGGCAATTTCTAGCGAACCTCAATCCAACAAACCGGTGTTGGGGGCCCACGCTGATTGTCGCTGCGTATATCAGCTATCTATTAAAGAAATTTGACAGATTGTAGTAGCTTGATGTGCTGGCGTCTGTACAAGAATTATTATAATATACTGTACTTACAAGAATGGTTAAATTATTTTCAATTTCCGGAATTGGTTCTTCATGTAAACTGATGTAGGAAGATGATGCAATACAGGCCTTTGTTTCCTAAAAAAAGTTAATTATCTTTAAAAAGACTTTATACAAAATAGGTCTAAGAAGATGTTGATTACAGAAAAAGGTATTTTAAGCTCTAGATCAACATTAAAACTTGAATCACGTTCAGAGTTTAAGAAAAGCCTGTCTCAAAAATTTATAGCTCATAAAATGCAAAAAATAATATTTTGCAACAGGTTGTACAGTCGCGACCAAAAGTCGATAAGCAAACTCACAAAGCAATAGCTTGGCGTTTAGTTTGACTTAAGACCTTCTATTTCCAAGAATGTTTATGACATGCGTCGTCAACAACTGATTGTAGTTCATAATTTCAAAGTTATAACATGTGTAAAGATGACCTAGCGGTTAAGCGCGTGCATATAGATGCGTGAATCAGTGAGCCGTGAGTTCAAATCTCACGCAGTACTTGACTTTTTGTAAGTTTTTACTTGATTGGAAGTAATGGGACAGAAATATAATATTCTTTATCTTGTTCGCTTGGTCACTCATTTCGTAAAGTTAGAAAAATAGATCAAATAAATAATTTCGATTTCTGTGAGGTAGACAACAAAAAATCCTATGAACGGTTACAATAAAACTTCTTTTATCTAGTAGGAATGTAACGTCACAATTCTCTTAAGTTTGTTAATTTTATAAATAAGTAAATAAAACGAATAAACATTATTGTTACCATTCACCACGACTTTTTTATTTCATCCTTCCAACACCGAAAAGATAAATTAAAAATCACAAAAATAGTTAAATAATAATACAATAACTAATATTCAACTTCTTATAAAAATAAATAATAAATGAACATAAACATCTAACAAGTTTTTGCTTAAAATAGTAATATATTATTATGGTTCCAAAGAAACAAAAAACAGTCCCATTCGAACATTCGAACTCGGACTTCATTGATCGTGAAACCATTGCTTAGCCCAAACAGCTACCAGCACATATTATGTTTATGCGAATTTTAGCAATGCAAATGGTAAGAAAAGGCTGCAATGACTCAACTACCTCTTGATCGTTATATCAGAATGTACACTCTATCGTTGGCGGTAAAGACTACTATTGTGCGCATTTTATTGAGCCTTAGAATATTGTTTTAAGAGGGATGTCACATCTTGTCACCTAACCCATTTTTAAACGCACTTGAACCACAGTTCATGACCTTACACATATTTTACTCCACAAACTGAGCCCACTGCGAATGGAGTAAAATATTTAAAACAGTAAAATGGGACATTATTATTTTTACTTGGCACTGAAATTAATAGGTATCATTTATACGAGCTATCCATTATTGGTTTCAATAACTATTATTTAAAGCTTTTCATATTAATTCTGTTTTATTATGTCACCAGGATTGCATAAGTTTAAAAGGTAGGTAGTTCATAAAGGCGGAAGACAGGGCTCGATAGATATCGTCATCCTGGTTGCAGAAATAATAGTCTCATCTATTGATTTGTTATTAAGCTAGTGTTAATTAGTGTTTTGTCGTTTTATTATTGTGATAATACTATACACTTTTCCCTTATTACACCAGTATTATGACCAGTTATAGTTAATCATAGCTGGCGGTTTTTGATGACATTTCGTCTGTCAATATCAACTCTGCCTCAGATGGCGGCCAATAAAATCGCAGGGCGGCGTTTTCGAAGCTAGCACTTAATGCTTGGACATTTACCTTTATATACTAATTATATATATGCATTAGACATGCTGAGATCGACACGTGCCTCGTTAGCTGTAAGTATTTTACCCACAGTAAAGTTAGTTACTAATTTACCCTCATTTCTTTTTGCCACTCCATCGCCAAACCCTGATTACTATCTATCAATAGCCTATAAGACAATACCTTAATTTAGTGAGGGAGTTCGATATCCTGAAAATTCCAGGTAATGCTGCAGTATCAGTTCATAAATATATGTTATTCTAATAGCATTGAAGTAACAGAATACCAAAATTGGATACGATCAGACCTGTGGAAGATGCTCCCTTCCATTCATCAACTATAAAAGAGCTGATAATCCTCAAACGGCTAAATAGATTATCTTGAATTATTGCTAAGAACACTCTCGATAAGACATATTTCAAACAAAACAAAAAATCTAAATCGATTCAGTCGTTTGGATACCACTACGATGCTACAGACAGTAGCATCTACAGACACACACTTTAAACTTATAACACCCCTCTGTTTCGGTCGGGCGTTAAACATGAGCAATACTTGCACTGTCCGGTGCCTCACGTTTACATAACAATGCACGGCTGCTCTTATACATTAGTGTTTTTAAATTATTCACAATTCACATGAAGTGACCAAGATTATGTCTGGACTTTATAAGAGACTGTGACCTCTGAGTTTGTTTCGGCCTTTCTTCTCAGAGTAGTCAGATAGGAAACGCCGACCTCATCTAGTTTAAAAAAAAAAACATGATTGACTTGTAAAAGTGTTTGTACAAACCTACTTACAGAAATAAAAATCATTTATCATTTATCATTTATACACGTATAAAATCCTATCACGGGATTTATTGGTCCACTGCTGATGATATCATTAACCTTGTTTCTCGCTAAAGTCAGCAAGATTTTCAGGAAAATGGCCAAGTGAAGTTGCTTATGTTGCATCAAATCTGCTGGAAGTTGAGCAGCATCTCCTAACGGAGTAGCCGTTTAAGAAATTTTTGATCGCAACAAAATGTCCACGCATGCATCCAGGTAAAAATCTTGTTTAATATATCAAAAAAGCAAACAATTAACAAAATTGCTACAGCGGCCACCTCGTGGAGGATTTAAACCTCCGAACACCTCATATTGGGTGTTCTGACCACTGAACTAACGAGTGTTATCGGAAAACAGTGAAATAGGTTTTCCTATTTGAGAAAACCATAACAATACGTTGGAAATTAAATTCTAGGTTCAACAATGTAATGTCTTTATTTCAACGTTGTCGGGCGTATCTGCACGTGGTCATGGGGGTGAAGACATGTCGCAGTCTTGCAGCCTTGTCTATCGCAGGCAGTTGATAGTGAACGCCGGTCACTCGCACCTGAGTATCGAAGGGGATTCTGGCGGGTGGAACTAATTAGTTTGCAGTAGGTCCTGCATCTGTTTATTGATTCCAGCCACGATAAAAAGCAATTTATCTATCAACCTCTTTCAGAAGATGTTTGATGAAGGGGAGATCAACTAAACCTCTTCATTAGAGCATTCCATATTCATTATTCCCTTCCTTATGAAGTAAGGTGCATAGACAAAATCTTTTTAAAAACATCCAAAAACACTGCTCCTTTTTAGAAATGAGCCTTAGACCTCAAGTTTAGCAGTCGTGCTTGAAAACACTTCACCAAAGAGGCATTTCTACCTTAGACTTTAAACAATCACCGTGTTGGTCACTCGATTATAATTATGGGTTCTTCCCAGGAGCTCCCAAATTTTATAAGAACAAATAAAGAAAACAATTTAATACCTTTCCAGAAGCTGCCAAGAATTTAAAGGACAGTATGCATTCAAGTTTTTATTAAGATGAAAAATATGACACGGGACGTGAATGTACATAAATGCAACTTTAACTGTGAAATTGCCCCAATTGACTGCAACGCTTCTGAGTACCTAAATATAGTTCGATAATAAAAGTATCAATAAGAATTATAATAAATAAATAAATGCACCTACCGTAAGTTTAGGGGAAAACTCATACTTATTCAGCTCTATTTAGCTTATGCCCATAGAAAATGACGATTTTGTATGGAGACGCGTACGCATCCGTTCAGCTTTCCGCGTCTATTCAGCTTTCGCGGCAAACAAGTATAAAATGAGGACAAATGTGTACAAACGCAACAGCGCTGTACATGGATAGTTCTCGACTCCTTGTCGACAAGTTGCGACCGGTATAGTTCCTGCATATATTTGATTTATTATTACGTGATCATTATACACGCAAGGATTGAGAGAGTTCGGACGTCTTTTAAAGTTAATAATTATTTTATTTTTACGAAATAAAAGCGATGGAAGCGTTTCAGCGGAGATAACACGCTATGACTGCTTTACTCATTCTTACGACCTTAAGACGCTGTACGCGGCTGATAGAAGCAGAACTGTATAAGTGTGACCAAAATCGTTCAGTGAAACACAAATGGAGCTGAATAAGAGTGAGTAGTCCCTAGGACGTCGTCGTAGGTAGTCATTGGATACGCCGTAGTTGCTACGCTGTAGCTGCTACGGCGTAGCGTGATGCTACGACGTAGCGTAAAGGCATGCAAGGATGAGTATTTGCCACAGAAACGCTAATTGGCGGAAAAACCTCGGCTGCATGGAGAATGGATTTCTGTCTACAAACATTTTCATTTAGCAGGACGACGGAAGTTTCAGATCCCTGTTTTGGAACCACAAGATTTATAACTGCAAGGGCAACAAAATTAACCTGATCGTAACTTTAAACTTTACTACCAACTTTCCTTTAAAATTTACACAATTAAGGAGTGCATGACTTCAACCCTGGGGGGTTTGTGATTGTAATCAATACTCTTCATGATTATTTAATCATGAAATAAAAGAAATTCTAGCGATTACTGTGAACGAAAATGTACATAACAATAACGACAAGCTTCAAAGTAGTTCAAAATATCTTATTTTGTCTCCTAAACTGTCAGGTCAGTATATGTATTTGTTCGTAAAAAAAAGTTTTCCTGTCTGCATTTCGTAATCACGCGTGCATTCGCCGCCAGAGTAGAGAGGTGACTGAGCCTCGTGACCGAGCGGTAGCGGTTTGCTTACCGCTACATTGCTTGTAAAGGTGGGATACGGTCATACATGCCAGAATGCTTTTAAAAAAAACTCTCTTCGAGAAGTTCATGCAGTACTTAGATACGTAAGTGACTGTGAGGTCTTACTAAATTAACAGAGGGCCTAGACAAAGTAACATTCAATTAGCGATGACGCTAGTAGAATAGCCAAAACGGCCAAAAAATGTATGGGGTTGACATAAGTTATCGAAATGTCAAGTGATCACGTCAATGTCACTTTGAAGCTATAGCGATTCAATCTTTCTAGCCTTTTCCCAACTATGTTGGGGTCGGCTTCCAGTCTAACCGGATGCAGCTGAATACCTGTATTTTATATGGAGCGACCGAGCGAGCGAGCGTTGGGATGGAGCGATCTGACCTCCACAACCCAGTTACTGGATAATACGATACCCCTTGGTAAGACTGGTTGTCAGACTTTCGGGCTTCTGACGACCAGTAACGACTGTCAAAGATCCGCGAATGACAGCGCGGACCAACGGCTTAATGTGCGGTCCGAGGCACGGAGGAGTCTTGGTATGAAAAGATGGTCACCCATCCACAGACCAACCTCGGCAAGCGTAGCTTAACCTGATGGATCGACCCGTGCGGCAGGTATTACTTAGCCACGAGCTCATAATACTTTATTAAATAGCGAATGTAGAAATAAATCCCTCCGAAGATAATGTCATTTGTCTAGGCCCTCAGATTCGTTTGTCTATTATTTTTCATTGTCGCTTCAATAGTTGGTGCTAAACGCTAATAACATTATCAAGTTGAGACCAGACAGAGACTGAGACCTCGTGAGTTTGTTTCGGTGTTTTTACTCAGAGTAGTCGGATAGGAAACTCCGACCTCGAAAATTGTTGTTTATAATCAGTTTACTGAAATTAATTAATATCAATTAACGACAACATAACTAGGTAGTTGTCGTTGTCTATATCTACTTTCCTATCGCAGATATGCTGGAAGAGATTTCTTTAAAAATAAGCATCACCTTTCTGTTCCTTTTTTCTTGTCTGTTTATTAGAATCTGTTACTTAAAAAAAAATAGCTAGGTATAGCGTGAACCTCAACATCAGTCAATAACAACCAGCCAGTCTATAAGTTCAGCCAGCTGATATTTTTGTATACGGCAGATTTTTTTCTTTCTAATATTGCTTATGACGAGATGTGTTAGAGTAGAAGGATATTTAAGTCCAGGCTTAAATTGTGCTAAGACCGTCAGCATCAGATTAAAATGGATATCCTTGCTTTCATTCACAAAAATATTTCCGTAACTTTTGGAGGCACAAATATGATGGCACATCGGCCTGGCCGATGTAAGAGTAATAGTATGACTGACCCCAAGCACATTGCTGATCTCTTTAGAGAACATTTTTATATGAAATCGCTCCTGGGGCCGCTTTCGTTGGGGTTGTTTAGTGTTCAGACACGATATGGTCGAGTGGGTACGAGAATTAGCTCCACAAATGTAGCTTGTACTGTTAAATCAATCTCCTGATGCAAGGCCATGACGGTATCAGCATTGAACATCTTCAACAGGCTGGACATCACTTACCTAGAGTATTGGCAATGCTTTTTAACTTCTGTATTAGTCATGCGTACTTACCCTCTGACCTCGTTAAGACAGTAGTGGTGGCAGTAGTGAAAAATAAAACCTGTCTGATAAAGGTAATTACAGGCCTATTTCATTAGCGACAGTTATTGCGAAAGTGCTTGACGGCTTGCTAGACACACAGTTAAATGAATATCTACATCTGCACGATAATCAGTTTGGTTTTCGGTCGGGACTGTCCACAGAAAGTGCTATACTGTGTCTTAAGCATGCCGTCAGGTACTATATAGACAGACATACTCTGGTGTACGCGTGCTTCCTCGATTTATTTAGGGCTTTTTATCTGGTTTCCTATGATATGCTATGGAAGAAGTTGGAGGAAATAGTTTTTCAAAAACTGTTTTCTTGTTTAAATGCTGTAATGTATGGGTGGGAGTGCGGGGAGAGGCAGGGAGGGTTGAGCTCCCCCGCACTTTTTAACTTATATATTAATGCTCATCATGTCGGGTGTCATATTGATCAGCTATGCGGACGACATGGTGCTGCTGAGCGCATCGGTTGGTGGCATTAGAAAATTGTTGCAGATTTATGTGGCATAAGCTGGAGGGTGAGAGTGTCGAAAAGTTAGTTCATGGTTTTTGAGACCGGCTCTTAATGTCCTCAGTACCACCCATCAAACTGTATGGAGTTCCCTTGGTAAAAGTGGACCATTTGAAATACCTAGATCATTTAGTTACTGCCGGTCTCAAGGATTCCCAATTGGTGCTAATAGGATAGCCCGCAGTTTTGCACGCTGTTCCAAGTCGAACATGCAAACTTTTTTCTGAGCTTATTGTTCTTCATTGTACGCGTGCAGCCTGTGGGTGAGTCACACCCAAAAAGTATATTAAGCCAGTATAACAACGCCTTCAGAGTGCTGATGGGGCTGCCGCGACACTGTAGTGCCTCAGGCATGTTTGCCGAAGCTAGAGACGACTGCTTCTATGCAACGATGCGTAAGCGGAGCGCGTCTCTGGTGCGCAGGGTGCGCGGCAGCCCCAACAGTGTGCTGATGATGATAGCGGACAGGCTCGACTGCCCATATACACACATCAAAAAAGTCTAAGCAACACGCTTCATTTACAGAAACTGCATGTTTTATTAATTGATACTTTATTTTTTCTTAACAGAGTAGATTGGTATACAATCTTTTTGTTTTCGGAAACATAAATACTGGCTGATTTTAAAAATAGAAACATTTCGATTGTGTTTTGTTTTCATTAAATTAAAAGCTAATTATTTTTCCCGATTTAATATATTTTCGTTGCTTGATAAATATGGCAATTATCTCACTTTTATCATTCTGAGATGTACAGTTTTTGAAAAAATTGAGTAGTGAGTCATTTTTCATATCATTGAGCAACGCCATTTGACTGCTGATGAAATGCTGAGAGCTGTAGGAATGCTACAAGTAGAAAAAAATCAGTCCCAGGTATCTCGGCATTTTGGTGTCAATAGGAGCGTGATTTGTCGTCTTTGGCAGCGGTACGTTAATACAGGGGATCCTGCTGAGAAGCATCCAGGACGTAGAAGGAGTACAACTGCTCGACAGGACCGATACATACAACTGACTGCAAGACGTCAGCCGATGTTAACCGCCCGGGATTATTACTAAAAGCTGACATGGGTCCACTCACACATTCACAATATATGAACTATGTGTGAGTAGCGAACATACCATACATATCATTTCTCCACACTAATTTTGAAACCTGTTGACAAATAAACAATATAATATTAAACTTAACAGAATCAGTAAGTACCAACTAAAACCTTGATTAACATAATACCTATAACTATCTATTTATAAAATACAAAATAGTCTATATCTTGCCGGGCGCGCTTAGAACGTGCACGCGCGTTTTTCATGGCTATTGAATCTTGCGCGGTGGCCGAGGCTTGAGGAGCCTGGGTCTCTGATGCATCACTAACAGACTGCCGTGCACTTTCACGGCTCACCTTATCCGCTGTAACAGTGTGATTTCTGTTGGCTTCAATAGTAGTTTCAGCCACAGTGACCGGTGCTATACTCGCTTCCACCTCCATCGGTTTATTTGAAACAGCACTCATTCCGGTGCTTATTGAACTTATATCACCTGCTGGCCCGGGAATTACTGGTGAAGTGATTGGAACCGGTGAAGTTGAAGGACAAGGAACAAGCTGAGCATCTGAGTGTATTGATTCGGCACAATTAATTGTCTTCTGTATAGTAATACCTTTTTCACTATTAAAGTTGATCAATATGTCTAATACAGAATAAGCCTTCATCTACAACTAACACTTTATACATTCTTTTCCCTATCATATCATTTATTACACCTAGCTTCCATGTCTCCTTTTTACCACTGTACCACCGGACCCATACCCTGTCATCTGCTTTGAAAACTCTTTTACAACTCTCATTCTCCCTTGATGATGTTTTGCGAGATTTATTCCTTTTAGGCAGTATCAAGTCAAGCCGTGATTTTAAATCTCTGCCAACAACTTTGCGGGTGAATGCCCAGTAGAACAATGTACTGTGTTTCTGTATTCAAACAAATATCCCAATAATTTATCATTTTGTGTTGTACTTTCACTTAATATACTCTTTAGCATCTTTTTACACGTCCTCACTGAGTTTTAAGCTTGACCGTTGCTACATGGGTGGTAAATCGGTGACGTCATGTAGTCAATACCATTATTGGAACAGAACAAATTGAACTCTTTAGAATTTATCTTAACGTCATTATCATAGACTAAGGTAGCAGGCAAACCAAATACGGAAAAAAATTTGCTTCAACTTTTTGCTTAAGGATTGTGTGGTTACATCATTTCGCAGATAAATACACTCCAACCATTTAGAGTAGGCATCGATCACTACTAAGTAAGTTTGATGCCGTATAGATAAGTAATCGATATGAATCCGTTCCCACGGGCGGTGCCGCTGTACTGGGCCACGGCGACGTAGCGACCCGTGGTGGAGCAGGCCTCAAACTCGTGCATACATCACAAGCTCCAGTTCACCTCTCAATGTCCTCATCTATACCGGGCCACCACATCCTACTACGCGCATTACACTTTCAATACTCAATACTCAATATCTTTATTGCATACCATAATGTATTACAAGTTGGAATAATTTGATTAGTCACAATTATGGACCCTGTCGGGCACAGCATAGATTAAGTAGGAGAGAGGAGGAAGAGCGTCGAGTGTTTGGATGCGATTTAATATCTAAGTATGGTTATTAATTATTTACGGATTTTATCCTTTTATAAGTATCTATTTGAATACCCTTTTATGTTGATCATGTTATATTTCTGATAACTGTTCTTATTTTTGGATAATTATTTATCAATATTGTTTTATTAATTATTATTTACTAATTCTATTTATTGTTCTACTTACTTTAATTAATTATTTATTTGTTGTACATTTTATGACTGTCTAAATACTTGGAATACTTTAATATTCATTTGAAATGAACCTGGCCAAATTGATCATGTAGAGGGGTTATGTTAGTTTGAATGTGACTATTAGTATTGTTATTCAGTATAATTATTTTATGAGTTGTAAATTATTTAGTTTAAGTATTTCTAAAGAATATATTATTATTATATTACAATTTAAAAACAGTAGGATATTATTACAAGGTTTGTTATCTAAATATTTCAATTAGAGTTTGTATTGTAATTATTTGTTATATTTTATGTATTTGTAATTAGTCATTTAAGTATTAATTTACACTATAATAGTTTTTATTTAGTATATAGGATTGATATTATATTATGTTAGAATTTGAAATGTAATATTATTTATTTTGTTAATTATATTTATAATTTGTCATTTAAATATTCATTTACACTATAATAGCTTTTATTTATTAGGAAAAGTTTTAATTTATTATTGAAAATATTGCATTTATTTATATCTCTTATGGATTTTGGTAGCTTATTGTATATTTTTATAGACATAACGTAGGCACTGGTTGAGTGCATTTTTATTCGTGACGTTGGTAAGTTGAGCCTATTTTTATGTCTTTGACAATGCCTAAATGCGTGCTATGTAGTTTCCACAACATTCGTTCACGCAATGTCATCGGAATTACCACCTTATGGCCTCGCATTAATATTTTATTTTCATATCGCAAATCCGTACGACATAAAAAATATGGGCGAATAGAATCGCAAACAATTTTTCGTGGCCAACCTACATTTATATGTATATTTAACAACAGTTTTTATAGTATTATCACTAGAAGTAGCATTCTTTACATCTGTGAACAAAATAGCTGGAGCAGTCGTATTTACAAAGTTAAGTGAGCAATATGCGTTATATTCGCCGTCTCCTTCACACACAGTGTCAGGTACAGGTGCACGGGAAAAATAATCGGCGACCAAGTTATTCTCACTAGATATATACTGAACAATGTAATAGGGATGATGCCTGGGTAAAAAAAAGAAAATTATTTTGCTTTATCATATTAATAAAAAATGACTTAGATAACTCGCATTAAAGTTCGGGAGTGGGGCTTGCTACGTCACTTCTACGTATAAAATCTACGAAGACGTGACGTCATGCCACATTTTAACTCAATGTATCGCCGTAATCTTTTGATTACGTAGAAAAAGAAAAAATACGTGTCCAATATATTTTAATAATCTACATGACGGACAAAAAACATTTTTTAGTCATCATCCCTATTATATGCAGATAATATAATAGCGTATCTTTGAAAACGTAACGCTGTGGTTGTCGATATGCCCGTTTTATTATCAAATATTGACACTAAGGGACGGTGATCTGTTTTAAGAACAAATGGTTCACTTCTGCCGTATAGGTATTGATGGAAATGTTTGACTCCAAGAATTATTGTCGTCGCCTCCTTCTGAATTTGACTATAATTGCGCTCACTCGCCGAGAGCGAGCGTGAGGCATATACCAACGGTCGTTCACAGCTATCGCTACCCCGTGGCCCCGCTGGCACAAAACTGCTCCGAGGCCGTGCGGGCCTGCGTCCACCGACAGTATTAGCTGTGCGCTGGGCTCGAAATGTGCCAACACACGCTCGGAGGCGAGCTCGGTACACACGCTACGTACTGCGCGCCACTGTCGCGGGCTCCACTCCCACCGTGTGCCGCCACGCAGTAGCTCGTGGAGCGGGCTCATAATGCTTGACGCATTTGGAATGAAGTTTCTGTAGTAGTTGGCTACCCCAAGGAACCTTTTTACTTCTGTTATGTTTGTTGGTTCCGGAGCGTTTAATATTGCCTTAACTTTATCGCGGTTAGTACATACGTAATCCGTTCTTATCGATAACATAACCCAAGTAGGTTACCATCTCCTTAAAAAACTCGCATTCTTCCTTTTGAAGACGCAAACCTGCTTCATTCAACCTGCTTAAAACCTGAGCCAACCTCGTTATATGAAGCGTTTTCGTTGGCGCAGTTAAACAAATATCGTCTAATCATATACTAACACCTTCAATACCAGACAGCAGTACTTCCATCGCCTTTTGGAACAAAGCAGGAGCATTCGCGAGACCGTAGACTAGGCGTGTATATTTTAGTGTTAATGGTAGTCAGGTCTTGGGAATCCTCACAGAGTGTAAATTGATTATACGCATTTTTTAAATCTATTTTCGAGTAATGTTTACCACCGCCTAGTTTCGCAAACACTTCCTCAAGTCTTGGTAATGGACACTTATCTATAAATAAATCCTTAGTAAGTGTGACTGAAAAATCACCTGCAATCTTAACCCTGCCATTGTCCTTCAAGACCGGTACTATGGGTGTTGCGTAACCAGAATTACTGACAGGAATAAGTATACCCAAACTGACTAATCTATTTAATTCTGAATCTACTTTGTCTTTCAATGCAAACGGTACTCGTATTGGTCGAGCCTTAAAAAACTCTGCTACTGCATTTTCCTTTAATTGCAACTGGACTTTTCACGTCGTTGACTTTGAAGAATTGAGTCAACCGGCCTTTATAAATTAACGACTCACATGATTTATAATCAAACGTAGTTAAATTTCCTAAAAACGACTTCGCCATTTTTTTTTCTTTTCGCGGGTAAGATCGCCCTCGTCGCCCATGATATAATATGTTTCTAACTGAGGGTGCGGAGATAATGAAACGAGTGTCTTTTTCAATCAATCAATCATTTATTCATTTGCGAATATGGGTACAAAAGAAAAGGTCTCAAAACAAACAATAGTGTCCATTAGCCATATCCTACCCTAGGGCATGCAAATTTACAAATACACAGGTATCTACTAAACTAGAAAAAACTAAAGAAGAGTCTTCATTGAACGCTGGATTATTACTAAAAGCTGACATGGGTCCACTCACACATTCACAATATATGAAGTATGTGTGAGTAGCGAACGCATACATATCAACTTGGCAATGGAAAACATCCGGCAGGCTTATTACGTATCTTGCTATCGCTAGAGCAAAATTGCTTGTCAATTGCGCAATAATTGCTCTTCAATCGAAAATCGGTATTTGTGATTGACAAGCGATTGAAAAGCTATTATTGCGCAATTGACAAGCAATTTTGCTATCGCTAGGCTTCTGCAAGATACGTAATAAGCCTGCGGGTATTGCCGTGGCCTGCACAATCGCCAGATCTCAATCCCACCGAGCACGCATGGGACATGCTCCATAGACGTCTTCTAAAGAACCTGGACGGAGTGTCGACAACCTAACAACTGAAAGACTTGTAAAAATTCCATTGGGAGCGATTGCCGCAAGATCAGAAAAACAATCTTCTATATTCAATGAAAAATCGTTGCCGACAATTTTTGTCACTCTGTCAATCGTTGTCACACTTGTGTATTGAATTACCAAATATTTTTTTAAAAAAGGTTGTTATTTATTTTTGTAAAACATGATTTTTTTAAACTTTATTTTATACTTTTATATTATATACTTTACTTATTACATAAACAATAGAATTAAGGATTTTGTTGCTTTAGTCAATAATGCACCAATAAATGCTTAGTTATTATTTATAAAAGAAATATAAATATATTACAATAGAAAAATCGTTCCAAAGTTCAAAACCGTACATGTTGCTTAGACTTTTTTGATGTGTGTACTCGTATTAGGCGCTGCATTGACTTGAACGTCACCTACATACAGTCGTCGGTCACTAATATAAGAGTTTTATAGTGCGCTAGTTTTTGTTACGAGTATGTATTGTATTGTACTGTTATGTTAATGTATTGTCTGTGGTATAACGTAGTCAGGTAACTTGAGTATATAAATGAATAATAATTATAATAATTGCCTCTCTTGTGGACAGGTTTATTTAGTTTCCAATCCCTCTTTTGAGAATACCCGTTAGAGCAAAATAATTACAAAATTGAAATTATTGAGAAAGATTCGGATGCTCCCGAGTAACATAAATAAATGCCATGTGTCTACTTCTGTTTTCCTTTACTACATAATGGTTTAAGGGCCGGTTTTTGATCCGTAGTTAATTAACTCAACATAGTAACTAATGTTTAAATTTTGTTTGCCAAAATGCCATTAGTTACTATTTTTTAACATGAGTGAATTAACATGAATACATTAATGTTCACTCATTCATGTTTAGCCTTTCACATTTAGTCAAAATTCTACCATTAGTTACTATGTTTAACCTTTGGTTGAGTTAACAACGAATAAAAAAACCGGCCCTAAGGGTACGTTAGTTCCGCGTCTGTTCGCAGTCGTTTGTTTGAAGGGCGCAGGGCGCTGTTGTCGCTAAATGCACTGAACAGGACGATACAGGACGCGAATTTGGATGCAATTAGTACTGGCACATTAGCTCAGCTGGATATACTAGAGCATTCGTGTACGGGGTTGAAACGCGAAGGTCGTGGGTTCAAGTCCCACATGTGCTGCCACCCTTTTGCAGTTTTTGCCATATTATTATAATATTATCAAAAGACTGATGATGACTATTATGCTAGTAATTTGATGTTAGACATCCGACTATATCCATCGTTTTCCTTTTAGTTTTTGATGTTTTAATGCTGTTATTTTGCGTTCGTGTTTAATGACTTTTTGTAATTAGTATTATGAACAAAAAAAAAAAAAAGAATATACGTTGTATCTTAATATTTCGGATTCAATCATATTTATAACTTAATCATATTTATAATTTAACCGACTACCAAAAGGAGGAGGTTCTCAATTCGTATGTTTATATATTATTTTTATGTATGTTCCGACAGCAAAAAATTTTTTTTTGTTTGGGTATTTTTTGTAGTAACTCGTGCATTTGCCGTTTGGTGAAGTGGAACTGATGATGAAGACCACAGATGATCAACAAAATTATACCTATTTCACGGGTTGCGATTCGATTAAGTACTTTAATATAGTTGCTAAGCAATTGATGCTTGTCAAAATGCATATGGTGATGGTGACTTCACCATCAGCTCCAGTTCTCCTGGTTATACTAGGAGAACTCCTCAACAAATAACGTCCCTGCATCGAGAAAAGCTATATTTTGTAAAAAGCAATGAGCAGTTGACACTAGGCTATTTTAACTTAACTTAGATAAATTACAAATTGTCCCACTAAAAAGTGAAAAACAAAAATATTTTTACAAGAAAAAAAAACAACCAATGAAAAAATAACACTAAAAAGTGAAAAATAACTTTAATTTGGGAAGACGGTGGCAAAAAATTAAAATACAATTCCAAATTAATTGTTCCTAAATTAAAGTTATTTTTCCCTTTGTAGTGTTTTTTTTTTGGAAGTCAGTTTTTTTTGTAAAAAAGTTTTTATATTTATCTGAAGTAGTAGGTATCTTTGCTAGTGGGTGGTTCGGAGGTTGCGAGACTCACGGCGGTTTCACTGCTGAAGCGCGTCTTATTGACATGATTGTTTGACAGGCCAGATGGCGTGGTTGGTTAAGATACCACCTGCCATGCCGCTGGTCGTGGGTTCGATTCCCATCCAGGACAAACATTTGTGTGCATGAACATGTCTGTTTGTCCTGAGTCTGGGTGTAATTATCTATATAAGTATGTATTTACAAAAAAAAAAAGTAGTATATGTAGTATATCAGTTATCTGGTTTCCATAGTACAAGCTCTGCTTAGTTTGGGATCAGATGACCATGTGTGAACAATGTCCTAGGATATTATTATTATTATATTATTAATATATCTTATATATCTCGGGACCCTGGGGTCCCGGACCTTTGGAAGGCGTACGAGGAGCCGAAGCCAACTCGCAGAGGCCCCTTAGATAATTTTAAATGATGAGGAGGCACCAACCGACGATTATCCCTGTATGCACTATGCAAGTGCACCCAAGGACAACCCCCGGTTGGGACAGGACTATTGTTGTACGTGGAAACAAAACACATTGGGCTATGGGTTTGGGTGGCTAAAGTGGATTGGGTAACTTGAACTATGGAAGAACTATGTCCCCTGCCTGACCAATGTTATATATTATACACGGATAAAATGGCAGGAAGTGACTTGCACACTCAATAAAGGGCCCCCGGAGACGGCCGCTAGCACATAGTGACGTAGCGACAAGGGGGCAACACTTCCGGAGGTGCTTGAGGAGTGGAGAGGTATTCCACGGCTATCAGGACAATCCCGGAAGTACGGTCAAGATCCCTACCAGCACCTTACTGGAATACTTCCTTCCTCCGAGCACGTTTGCTCTTGCGAATCTCCACTCAATCCGGCCAATAAAGGCAAGAAAGAGGTGGGAGCTCTGTTCCTCGTCAGTGTTCACTTCAGCCGGCCAATAAAGGCAAGCCAGAGATGAGGACAAGATTTCTCCCGGGAGATAGGGTCCATGGGGTCGCTACTGCCCATCAGCTCGCCACATGCTGCCCTGTGGGTTTTTGTATCTCTCTTGGTCTGGCTCCTCATCCAAGACCCGTTCCGGCAAACTCTACCGGCACAGACCTAAAGTTTGGAGCACGCAAGCCCCACCACGACGTCAACGTAGAGATACAGCGGTGGGGTTATTTATTGTTATTATTATTATTATTATTAACAAATATTCCATTTTATTTCTTTAATCGTTAACATCACACTCCATTTCGACGGAGAGTTCTTCCCCGGCCTCCTGCTTCAGATTCCTGTTACAATAATTTTTGTGGCTGGTTAGACAGCAGTTACGGTATTGATGTGATACGGAGTAAGACAGAGGTTACACGTTCAGTTTGGCATCAGTTCAGTCCGTGACCTTGATCACGAATAATCTGATGGCTGACTGGTGGATGTACAGGCGGTATTACACGGTAAGTCAGATTGACGATCAGTCCAACCGAAAACTTCTACGCGAACCTACGCAATACGCATTAGGTATGGATTTTAACATGAAATAACTGTCCAAGTGCGTGTCGGGCTACGTACAATGAAGGGTTCCGTAGCGGTAACTTAACATTGTAGTTGAAAAACATATTATCCCATACATTCCAACTGCAAATGTAAGTTTGTACGCACAATATTGAGAGATTTACTCTGTTATTTTAATACCATAGACTTCTTATAAATTTTCCTGTAATATTAGGTATTGAACTATTTTTCTAAATTTTAAGGTAAGTACTTTCGGAGATAAGATTTCGTCTATTTTCTTTACCTAATAACTTTTAAATGATTTTTTATTTTATTATATTAAATGTATATATTTGAGACCCTGTGAGGGTCTCAAATATACGTTATATATACCTACATTTTATATAATTCTATTTTTTTTTATATTTATTTAATTTGACAACTTTAGTCCAATGGTTAGTACAAACAAAACAAACTTATCAACTAAAGGGTTAGTATTTATCAATAATTACACATAATTATTATTCATCCCTGCCGCACGAGCAACCGGACATAGTGTCATTGGTGCATCGTGTTGCTCGGCTAGGGTTTTCAAAATACCGTTGCTGCTAGCCCTCATTCTGTTTATTAAGGATGCGGTCTTTTTTCTCATAACGGCATAAAAGTCGTCAGTTCGTGCTACAGCAAACATGCTAGACGCGCTGCAGAACCGGGGCAACCCCAACAGCACCCTGAAGCCATTATTATATTGCACACGCAGAGCATCTAGAACCCTCCGCGTACAGTTGACCCACAAACTGCCCGTGTAGAATGCTTGACAATAAGCTTTAAACAGAGATATTTTGACCTCGTTACTACAACGAGCGAATCTGTGAGCCAACATGTTGCATCTGGCTACTAGTGCCCTGCGCTCACGGTCAATATTTACCTGATCTTTGAGGTCTTCAGTGACATAGTGTCCCAAGTATTTAAATTGGGTGACCCTTCTAAGTGTTCGTTGAGGGATATCGAGGACTTGTAACTTAGATGTTTCCCGGGAACAGCAAAGATCATGTTTTCACTTTTATTTACATTGTATAACAGACCGTGGGTTGCCGCATACCTTTCACAGACTTTAAGCATCTCCCTGATTGAGCCAGCCGTTGGACCCAGCTGCACCATGTCATCAGCGTAGCTTATATTATTGACGCTAGCTCCATCTATTTTGCACCCAACTGGTCTGCTGCTGAGTTCAACGATCAACTAATTTACATACTATGTATGTACTATATAAGTACATTCTATGTAAGTAAGTAAGCCTTTTCATTTGAGATATCACACGGTACAGTTTATAAAACTTTTTTTTTTAATTTTCTTGTTTGCCCCCCAAAGTCGAACCCATATTCAAAATTCATTTATTAACGTTACATCCGTGTTTGGGTTACAGAAATACATACGTGTACCATATTTCATCTTAATCGGTCTATTAGATTCGGAGCAAATTGGCTGTGACAGACAGACACACGAGTGATTCTAATAAGGGTTCACCTTTTTCCTTTTGAGGTACGGAACCGGTATAATAGCGCTGTCTATGAGGAATCATAAAAAAAGAAAGCAGTGGTGTAAAAAATGGTTAATGAAAAAAGAATTCTACACACACTTAAATTTACTGAATGAGGTAAGAGACACGGGAGAAGAAGGTGACTATGCCTATTATGATCGATTGAAAAAACCTGTTTTGTTCATTTGTTGCAAATATAAATCCATAGGTACCTAACTAAATAAGACACCTAAATAAAGAAGAAAATGTTCCGCGTGCGGCCCCATAGCTGTCTAAGCGGTGACTGACAGCAGACTGATAGCAAGTAAACACACGTTCGGTTTTTCGTCAATCTGACCAGATGGACGAAAATATTTAAATAACCATCAATCCGGACCATTAATATTTAAATAACCATCAATCCGGACCATTAATTAAATAACCATCAATCCGGACCATTAATCCATCAATCTGCGCGTACACGATTAGTTTCCCGTCATTCTGACAACAATCACGGATTTAACTGACGCCAAACTGCACGTTTAACCTCTGTCTTACAAATACAAGCAACGTCCACACCATATTGATACGTTTCAGTGATAGGATACGGCAAGAAAATACGATCATAAAATACAAATGTTGTCCAAACTAAACGATACGACGCACGATACGATAGACGATACGCCACGGCGCAATGATACAGTAAATCCATACAAATGTGGACCCACCTTTAGCCACTCCACACCATTGTAACAAGTGAAAACCTCCTGACTCTTACAGATATGAAACATGGACTTTTTGTTTGAAATAATTACAGAAATAAGTAAGAGATATTTTTATTTTTAACGTATACCCAAGAAACACTGCGTCTTTAAAACTTTTATATAATATTTATACTTTTTAGTTTCTGAAAACACAGATTATTTTTTTAAATTGCATGCCAAAATTTTCAACATGAAGCTCCTGTTCAATGTATGTAATATTTCAGATGTATTTCAACGATACTAGTAACCAACTTCCCCGACTTCTCTACGAAAATGTTCGTGTTGACCAACCAAGTTAGTAGAAACACAAAGCAGTAGAATATATGAAGCTTATTTGAAGAACAAGTTCTGAAATAAACATTCAAGATGATAGAAGAAAGCTGAGCTGACATATATGTTATGTCACGGCTGCGAATGCTACGCGGCCGTAGTAGATAAAAGGTCAAACAACTCTATATAAAACATATTGTTTGTTGATTAATAATGTGTAATTCACTACAGAAATTATTAATAAAAAATAATTGTTGAAATGAAGTAAAACGCCATCTGTAGGATTCCTGATCAATCGAATGCAATACGGAACACTCACCTCCCACAGAGATATATTCCAAAGCTAAAAGATGTCAGGAATTGAATATATTTTGTTGTTTTTGAATTAACTAAACACCAGATCATTATTTGAATATCTTATTCTTAACTAACTAATAATTTTATTTATAACTGGAACGTAATTTCCCCATAGTGTCACCGTGATTAAAATATGCTATTTCATCAAGCCACTATGCGTCAGTCTAAAATAAATTCAAAACGCTTTAATTTTTTTAAATATTTAATTGAGACGTATCATCTTCTTAACATTTTCCCAAATATGACGGACGGCATCCACCAGAAAATACAAAGATGTTGCGTTAACCAGACGTAACGTATTTTACATTTCTTTGTATTTATTTGTTTGTACAATAAAAGATACTGAGAAATGCACAACACATTTCAATAAGTGATTAACACAACACGTTAACGCCTGCTAAATAACTCGGATACTTTTGTTTCATTACAAAATGTGGTATTTCTGTACATTATGTTTAACATACGTAAGTACCTTCTTAGGTAAGTATGTTAGACGTGCATAACGTGTGCATAACCAGCCTGCAATGTTCCCACAGCTGAGACACCGGCCTCCTCTCTGTGAGAGGGAGTGGGCCGTAATCTCTCTACGCGGACCCATTGCGTGTTGGCAGATCTCGCATGTCTTTGAATTTTTGGTTCTAGGACATGCTGGTTTCCTCACGATGTTTTCCTTCACCGGTTTAATTAGTGGTTATGAAATTATTTACACAAAGTAAAGTGCCTCTCAGGGTTCGAACCTACGATCTAAAACTCGTAGGTCGTGGTCGTTTCCACTGAGCCACCACTGCTTCAAACTGCTCTTCTGTTAAACGTTATTTCTTAAATACCTAAAAGTAATAGTAAAAACTCGTAAAAAAATATCTAAAACATTGAACACATTTTTGAGAAAATGGTATAAGTACTTAATATATATGTGTATATATCATCGTTATTATTCATATAGTTAAGCGGTTGAAACAGAGGATGGAAGTCCCGTCATGTTTGTAGTAAGCAGCATTGAATTTAAGCTTTTGGTAAGATACAAACATACACGTGTTTGTACGTTTTGCGAATTTTATCCCTACGGGGTAAAATAGCGGTTAAAAAGTTAAAAACAGAAATTTATTTAGCACCAATAAAGAAATATGTTTTGAAAATTAACCCCGGAGAAGCAAATGAAGTGCACATTCCTGTAAGCGTTTTACTATCATCCATAATTTTCTGTCAACTGAAAGTTATGTTAATAGTGGATTCCTGAAGAATTTCAACCATTTATAGGAAAGTGTTGAGTATGAACATGGAGGGCTATACGAGTAAGGGAAGACCAAAGAAACGATGGATGGACTGTGTGAAAGATGATATGGCAAGAAAGGGAGTGACTACCGAGATGACGACTAATAGAGAAGTATGGAAGAAAAAGACATGTTGCGCCGACCCCAAATAAATTGGGACAAGGGCGGGAGAATGATGATGATAGGTACAATTATACTTATATAGCCATGATATTTTCCAGTGCCTGTCTGTCCATCCCAAACCAGACAGAAAATCGCATGAAAACTAAACAGCTCATTGAACTACGATTACATTACCTTGGTTTTGTTTTGTTATTAGGAACTTAACTCGTTGTTGATTTTACTTCGATGGTCCTAGTTTATCATCTGTGACTTCGAGTTACGACTACATATACAGCTATATGTAAGTGGGCACGCCCTTTATTACTGGAGGCTTTTATTTAGGTATAAAGTTCTGCTTACGTTTTTAGTTTTGTATTTTGTTTCTGCTTGAGTATAGTTTTCGATTTTTTTTGGTATATTGGCATTTGGTATTTGGTATATGATTCTATATAACACTGCGCATAATAATTTAGGTACATTACGCAACACAAAACATTAAATTAAGTTATTTGCTATAAGTAAGCTAGCATATAGCTTACTTATAGCAAATAACTTCATTTAATGTTTTGTGTTGCGTAATGTACCTAAATTATTATGCGCAACACAAAACATTAAATTAAGTTATTTGCTATAAGTAAGCTAGCATATAGCTTACTTATAGCAAATAACTTCATTTAATGTTTTGTGTTGCGTAATGTACCTAAATTATTATGCGCAGTGTTATATAGAATTTTTTTTTTTTAAACAGCTGTGCTGCTGGGGAGTTTGTTGCGCCACTTCTTCTCCCCAGCTAAAGCACTAGGAAGTGGTGAAGGGCGGGCGTTTTGGGGGACTGTCAAAATTACATTTTGACGTTCAAAAAGTGCTGATTCTCAGCCTAGTTTGAATAAATGACTTTTGATTTTGATTTTGAAAATAAACTCTCTTTAGATAAATGCGAGAATAATAAATAAATAAATAAATATCTTTATTAAACAAATACCTTACAATTTGCTTAAGGCGTACCTAAACTAGGATACCCGGTGTCATAGGAGTAAGTGTTCTACTGTCGCTTGGACTTTATCTTAACCCTTATCAAGTAAACAGTATAAACACTAAATCAGCAGATTGTACACGGTATATAGACTGGCTAAATAATATAAACCGTGTGTGTGTGTGTACAGTTGAGAATGTTATTAATATATTACATGTGAAGGAAGATAGTGAACAGCAGTTTCTCGGTTTATATCTCGGTATAGTCAAAAAGATACAGCTGATTCTGTAATTGTTGTAGTGTTATTTTTGGCGTCGTGTTTGTTGAGCCTAGTTATTGATGAGGATCTATTTATGTTTCTATAGATTATTGAGCTCAGCACGAACAAATGTCTTATAGCAAATGCGCTTTTATGCGACACACTCGGGGTAATATATCCTGTTTTCCCGTTTGCCTGGGTCAGGTGAATGAGGCTAATGCTTCAAAAGTCTGTCTAAGCACAAAGAGCTGTCTCACCGTCAAACTCTGAGTATAACTCCGTAACATCGTGCTCTAATAATGAGAAACATAAGTGCAGCAGATGTACGTGACGGTACATTGGCAATAGATGAAGATACTATGATACTTTTGTTTGTTGTCGTCTGGCGCCGAATTCTATTTATAGAGGCTGTGACTAGATGTCTGTATACGCAGCAGAACCCTACGTTTATTCCGATTGAAAGCTAAAGTTTAACGTTCGTAGTATTTAGTAACTTCTGGATCATATAAGTAAAAAAATAGTACCTGAATGACTACACCGAAATCTTAATTTTTTTTTCAGCAGGACTTTCGGCTGTTTAAAGTGCTTCAGACCAACCTTATATGGTCCCGTATAGCGGTGTATTAGTACCTTAAAATAATAAATTATTATTATTTTAGCAGGAATACACCTGCAAAACTTTTATCAAGCCAGCAGGACGCCTATTTTGTTTTGACGCTTTCAGCCCAGACAGTCATATTTCTTATCAGCATTTTATTAGTACTTTTCAAATAACTGTATATTTAATTCAAATATTTTGTATTTTAGCCGACAATTTGTTTTAAAACTTTTACTACTTTTTCAGCGAACAAGTGTTTAGTTTGGCCAATGTATGAGCTTTCACAGCTTTAAGTAGGTATGGTGGCGTTAATCAAAGAGAATTTTATTGATTTAAACCGGTCTATTTAGATGTCTTTATTTTATTTGTATGTACAGACGCCAGCATATCAAGCTACCCGAAACTGTAAAATTTTCCCAATCAACCTTGAACCTAATAAATTGTCTCCTATAATACAATCTATTTGAATTAAAAGTAAGGTTATTTGAAAAGTACTAATAAAATGCTGATAAGAAATATGACTGTCTGGGCCAAAAGCGTCAAAACAAAATAAGTTCCTGCTGGCTTAATAAAAGTGTTTCAGGTGGATTCCTCCTAAAATAATAATGATTTTAAAATAAAACTAAGATATTTTTAAGATACTAAAATACCGCTATAAGATTGGTCTGAAGACCTGCAAACAGCCGAGGGTCCTGCTGAAAAAAAATTAAGATTTCGCTGTAGCAATTAAGGTACTATTTTTTTACTTATACCATTCGGAAGGTACTAAATACTACGCACGTTAAATTTTACCTTTTAATCGGACTAAACGTAGGGTCCTTCTGCGTATACAGACATCATCCTCCGTGGAGAGCACGTGCCTATCTTTTTATTTGCGAGACGTATCATAGATACCACTTGCATGCAAACAAGCAACTATAAGGGCCCATTTACACGTACCGTAGGCACACCACATCGCAGCGACAAAACGTGTGAATAGTGTCACTGAAATTTTTGCAGTATCAGACAGATCGACCCCGGCTGTGACAGTGTCGTCGCGTTGTGGTTGCGTTCGAGCCGCGACGTTGTTGCCTTGATGTGGTCGGTATTGCCCACGCGTTAGGTTTAGGCGGCCAAATGTGGTCCATGTGCCTCCTTCCCTCAAATATGGCTGAAGACTTTGAGTTCGCTTATGGTAGCCACAGGATTGACCAGTTACGTAGTCACGGCCTCTCAAGGTCAACTACGATACACTCACCCACCCTTCTCGTATCAGGCCTAAATCCATAAATCCAAACTGGGACGCATCGCAAAATAATATAAAAAAATATTCCATTGCTCCTGGGTCCATGTCTAGTGTTCCCTACACCATTCTTTTCGACGGGCGCGATTCCCATGGCGTGTAGATGGGCACCTTATTGGGCATCATGCTCGTAGGCCGTATTCATGCGGCCTATTATTCACGGTTTCGTGGCTAACAACAACACCGCTTGAGAATTGTAGCTTTAAACCTATCTTCCGGGCGGCTAATTGTGTCGTATATGTCGGTCCTGTCGAGCAGTTGTACTCCTTCCACGTCCTGGGTGCTGCTCAGTAGGAACCCCTGTATTAATGTAATGCTGCCAAAGACTACAAATCAAGCTCCTGTTGACAACAAAATGCTGAAATACCTGGGACTGATTTCTTCCCGCTTGTAGCATTCCTTTTTCTCTGCATTTCATCAGCAGTCATATGGCGTCCATCCATGACATAAAAAATGACTAAATACTCAATTTTTTCAAAACTGTATATCTTAAAAGGATAAAAGTGAGATAAATACCAAATTTATCAAGCAACGAAAACACATGAAATCGGGAAAAAATAATTAGCTTTTATTTTAGTGAAAACAAAAGACAATCGAAAAGTTTATATTTTTTAAATCAGCCAGTATATATTTCCGAGAACAAAAATATTGTGTACCAATCTTGAAAACAATAAAATATCAATGGGGAGGAAAACTAACTTTTCATCACAATAGATGGCGCACAATCGACTGTACCTTGCTTTGATATATTAACTGTCATACCGTATGGATTTTTGCAATCTACTAAGTTTAGCTTTCCTTTTGCCGTTTTTTTTTTCCAATCGCCTCAATGTAGCGCGTTAACTTGTAAAAACAGAGGAGTACATTTTGTTTCCTAAAGAAAGTAAGGGCAGAAAACAATGTGAACTGGCGTGACGTATTAAAAACTTGAAAGCAAGTAGTACTGCACGATTGTCTGCTGTGCATTTCACAGACGAGGATAAGATTAGTAACGAAGCTATCCTTTAGTCTGGGTACTAGTTAAATATATAAAACAAAAGAATCAAGATTATTATCTAATAAAATAAAATTATTGTCGGCAAAATAAATGTGTCATAACAAATACTATATTAGCTAATCTATGTAGTAAAGAAGTCTGCTAAGATTTAATCAATGAATATAGGTACTTACTTTTCAAAATATTCCTGTATTGCCTATCTGCTAATCATGGGTAAAAGAGTATCTGCCTTTATGTCTCTGAATACATCATAAGGTGGACATAGGTGGGTGAATATTTGACCTTTAAACCGCCGTCATTACCTTCCGCCAAAAGTTGATGAAAGAGAATATATTTAATGAAATATTTCAGCAATTCCTGATTCTGGTCCTTAAGCAAATTCTGGGAATTGATGAAATATTTCATTAACGATATTCTCCTTCATCAACTTTTGGCGGAAGGTAATGACGGCGGTTTAAAGGTCAAATATTCACCCAGGTATGCGGGGTCGGATGTCACAGTCAGCACCAAAGTTTTGGTTTCGATCATACGAATCAATCTATATATATATATATATATAAAAGGAATGTTAGTCCGTGGTTTATAGAAAAAGGCTCAATAAAATTGGTATTTTTGTCGGTAGTTGCTGCGTTTCTTTTACGGAGCTCAACTTTTAGTTGAGGTACCGTCATAAACGCGTACATATTATAGTCGAATTACACTTTAAAATATCATAAATAGCAGTCACACTACTGTCACGAAAGGTAAACAAGGTACAGTCGACTACAGCGACATCTACATACAGGTTTGAGTGTGGATCCTCATTAATAAAACATGCAGTTTCTGTAAATGATGCGTGTTTCTTAGACTTCTTTGATGTGTATAATCCAAGTAACCTCGCAGGTTTATCTCACAGTATTATAAGACCATGTTACTGGACTGTCAAAAATTACCCTCTTTTTTGTAAGGTTAGAATTGGACAAATAGTAGTGTTCCTTTAACTTACATGTAGCTTATCCTGTACTGACAGTCGGAACGCGAGGCGCCCTAATGAAAGCGAGTGAACGAAACCATAGCGCGCTTTTAAATCAATAAGAGATATGTTGTCAACATCAACATCTTCTTTCTCTTGGCCTATTAATTTGAGACTTCGTTCCTTTCCGATAACATTACTTTTATTGGTTAGAGAGGCTGATGTTAATGCTGAATCAAAGATACAGTCTGCATGGCAGAACTGTAGCAGGTACTGGTACCAGTTTGAAATTCAGCAAAACCAGCGACTTGATGAGGACTTGAGTATTTGTATAGTGGTGTTAGTAATATTTAGAGAATGAAATAAAACTGATAAAAGATACTAATTCTTCGCAGCTGGGTCATAGTACTTAGCTCTGCAACGCGCGCCATCGTTTTCAACTGCTTCTGTATTCTAAAATCTCTGATAAGAATGTCATAATAATTTAAGATAAGTACATATTGCGTAGGTAGGTAGGCCTGGATGTATTTGAATATTTGTAGAAATTGCTTAATTTTAGAGTACATGTGGGGAAGACATAGGGTTGTTTTCCCAGCAATATAAATCTGACGAATGAAATTACTGGCCAAACCATTACGTGGGTTTTGAAACATTTGTGTGACAGACCATTTAAGTCACATGATATGCAGAGTGAGCCTTTATCGTTGCTACTGCGACACAGGCGTCCTCTATGTGAGAGGGTTACTTTATTGTTAAATACTGTATAGAAATAATCAGGTCGCCTCAAATAAAATTCTTAACATAATTTTCAACATTTATTGAATTCAGTAAAACATCCAGATAATTATTATTAAGTATATATTTATATGTCTAACTATATACCTAGTCTTGCCATAAATATTGACACGAAGAAAATAAAAATTATTGCAAATAATATTTATTACTTTTACAGTGTGTTAGTTTAATATCAATCAGTGTATTATCAAAAGATGCAGGCACTCTTTCCATGGGAAAATTCTTCACTGCCAATCGTATGGATTGTTATAGGGACTCCAAATTATCATGGCGTTTAGAGCAAGCCGTACTCTCTAAAACTGACCATAAATCATAATCCAGCGGATTAAGATCGGGACTAGACGACGGCCAGTCTTCAGCTCTGATGAAGTCCGAAACGTTCACTTCCAACCAAGACTGCGTGGACCGAGCTTTATGACCCGGCGCCAAGTCTTGTTGGAAGGATCATACTTGGTTATTGAACATGGTGTTGTTAAGGGGCTTAACTTCCTTCTCAAGAATGGTATCTTGATACACTTGTGCCGATGTTTTGATACCTTTTTCACAAAAATATGGCTCAGTCACTCCTTTATAGCTAACACCGCACCAAACCATCACTGAAGTCGGATAATGCCCACGTTGCAGTCTGTCGACTAATTGGGAAGCTTCCTTAGAGCTTTGAGCATAAATACGGTCATTTTGTTTGTTAAAATGTTGCTCAATTGTAAAGATTTTCTCATCCGTAAATAAAATGTTTCTGTGACCTCCCTTTGTGTACCGCTTCAGTAGTTGTTTCGATTTTACCACCCTATTCTTTTTTAAATTAACAGTTAAAAAATGACCAGTGCGTCTCTTATAGGCTGCAAGTCCTATGTCATCTTTTTAAATACGCGACATGGTTCTGGGTGCTATCTTCATCTCCCGAGATAAAATCTTTTGCTTTCGGACAGGATTTCTTCGAATTCTTTCCCTTACTGCTTTGACCACCTTTTTCGTACGAACACTACGTGGACGGCCAGATCTTTTTCTGTCACAAACAGAGGAGGTCTCAATGTACCTATTAATAGCCCGGTACATAAACATTTGACTAATACCAAGCGTATGGAGAGTTTTAAAATTGCATTTGGCTCCATAACAACTTTGTGTAATGCAATCACAGTGATTCGGTTCTCTTTATCGCCCAACTCCATTTTAATATCGCAAAATATTGTACAATGTATTGGCGCCAAAATTAGAAAACTCAATGAACAATCGTATAAAAATGATAGATTCTAAATTCAAATGTAATATCTTTCTTATTTTTTATTGTAACAGTATTTATGGCCAGACTATGTAGATGTTATTAATATAAATATTATTATTTAGCAATACAAACATTCAAAGCTGTAGTTTATTATTTTGCTGTATTTACATAATTTAAAAGCTAATAGATTAAAAATAATAATAATATGTACAGACGCTAGCTCATAAAGCTACCAGATACTGTCAAATTTTCCGAATCATTCTTGAACCTAATGCTTTAGCGATACAGTTGAAAATTTATTTAAAAAATTGACAGATTGTAGTAGCTTGATGTGCTAGCGTCTGTACAAGTACATAAAACATTTACACGAATTGAATAAGGATAACATCATTGTATATATTTGTGGAGAATTCACATTATATAAAACAATTGACAACATCACAACATTACACCTGTATTCGTAAGGAAGTATACCGAAATAATATAATAAGTAGACAGAAATTTTGACAGTTCTAACATTAAATATTAAAATCACCACACGTTACGATAAGAATCTACTTATTGATTATGTTCAACACTTTGTGTTTTCACTTAAATAGATATAAACTATCATTCTTATACGTTCAGTTAAAGATACCACATTTATTTATACAAATCCAATAAATTATTTCATGAATCATTCTGGTGTTAAAACAACAAACGAAATTGATAAGTGGGCTTTTAAAAATAGGTAAAAGTCATTATATAGATCCAGTTACACTGCAAGACTGCTATGGAAACTAGCCAAAGTATACAAACATCCAAATTATGCATGACATTATGAACACGCTATCTAATGGCGATTTCATAGCGTCAACTTTCTAATTGTTTGTAAACTGAACAGAAAAACATCATAGATTTGATTAGGCCTCCAGAAACATGAAGTAGTATTTCAGCTTATAATTTAATTGACAAGGAATACATTCAAATACACGACAATGACCATGACGTTAAGCCTCGTTTAGATATTAGATAGAAAAGACAAAACATCATTTAAGAAATGGTTAGTATAGGATGTGCATAACATAATACAACTGGCTATTACCCAAAAAGCCCATCGTATAAAAAACAAATTTAACAGCTGGTATACTTTTTGACAGTAAACGCTGTTCGGGTTGTGTCAATCGCTTTATCACAGCAGGAACTTCATCCAGGGTCCAAATTGTTCCAATAAACTGTGGCGGGCTTAAAAGTTTTCTTGCTGTGTTCTTTTCAACGATGACAAATTGCAATACTGTAGTGGCTTTGCTTGTTAATTCTCCCGGTAAGAACGAAGCACGAACTAAATTTATTTTATGATTAGTGAATTCATTAGGATAGCGACTTTAAGTACAGAGCTCGCACAGTCGGTTACGGAAAGTGTAATATTTTATGAAATGTTTATATTTGTGACTTTTCTGCACAACACACACTTTGTGAAGGCCGCAGGAATCCGCTGGATGCGGGGAGCATAGAACCGGTCATAGTGGCGGTGCTTGTGGGCGGCCTATGTGCAGCAGTAGACGTCTTTCGGCTGACATGACGATGTTAATATTACAAAAGTCTGTAATAATAATAGAGAACTTAACTTATACGAGGTGGAGTGCCAACATTTATGAGCTCGCGTCTCTTGTTCTTGCATCGTATTATACTCTTAATTATGTTTTTTCTACATACATTTACAAAGTTACTCCTATTTTTGAATGAATGGACAAACTAAAACTAATACACCCAAGGTGCTATTAAGCTCGTTTCGTGCACCTGAAGAGGAAACCCCCTGAAAATAATTCTGCCTTTGCCTATGTTAGCTGGTGTAAGTTTAAAACTTAGAAAGAGAATAACATCTACAAGCAAGGAGACATGTTGTACAACTATAATACTAGTCGATCTAGCACGGTGACGGCGAAGTTGTCAGTCAACAATAGATTACAGACATTGCTTCTCTTCAAAGTGATTTCGTGAGATACAATAAAATCTAAGCCACCGGGCCAGGTAAACTTGTTGCACCATACTTATAAAAATACAAAGTCAAAATAATAATGCAATGCTATTGCTATCGCCCCGTCAATGGGGAAGAATCTTGTTATGAGACAGAGATTGTGTATGAAAGGATACGTGTTTGTTTGTACAGTATTTCTATAATATAAATGAAACTAGTAATAAATCGACTTGTGTATTCACAACATTGATATATTAAAACTGTTTGTATATTAAGAAATATAGTTTTGTATATTGTAAAAGAAAGATTGACCGTTTTGAAAAGATCTGGTTTTTTAACGCTTAACTAAATTCGAAACTAATTATATATATTTTTTATGTAAACTAGACATTATAAGAAACGATTTTTGTACACACAAAATAAAAAGCAGTACATAAAACTTAGTTGATTAGTTTGAAAAAACGTAAATAGAATACAGAAAAGAGAAACAATATTTACTCGTAGATGGTTAATACAACAAATACACCATAATCAGCAAGCATATTACGATATTTTATAAAAAAGTGATGGCACTGCAATTTCCAACTGCAAGGGCGGCTTTGAGTAAGCTGCGAAGGTACCAGACCTTCGCAGCTTACGGATCTGTATTTTGAGTCTTTTTTGAAGATATATTCTTCTTTGAAGATACATTTTTCTTTGAAGATGGATTTTTTTTTGAAGGTACTTTCTTCTTTGAAGATACATTCTTCTTTGAAGATTGATTCTTCTTAGAAGGTCGATTCTTCTTTTTCTTCACCTCAGCTTCATTCTCAAGGGAGAGTTTTTTTAACGCTTTAGTAACATTTTTACTGTTCTCAGAGTGATTCTCGCCGATTCTCTTCTCCTTATTAAGGTTTCTTTTCTTCCTCTCCCGTCTCGTCTTTTCTTCATTCATTGTATCTGTAAAAAGAGAATATTAGTAATGTTAGAACAGACAATATTGATTGACGATAAATATTATCTTCAAAAGGCCAAAATCAAGCCTTAGGAAACAGCTCACTTATACATTGTAATGCTATTTTTTAAATCTGTGATTGCAATGTATACACGCATTTTACGTACTGCTCGTGTATAATTTGTAACGTTGGACGCGCGCGTCCTGGTTCCAAACTATGCAAATCTCTCTTACGCCTGACAAAAGTTTTTCCACGCTTATTCCGATCTATATGTTATAGCCAACTGGTTTAAATTAGCCATTTAGTTAACGGCCTAGCCTTTGCAAGTAGTGCTCTGCGGCGGCTGCCGCGGTTAGTCACAGTTCTAAGCTAACCCATTTGGTCTTAGTTACTTCGAGCAATACGGCTCGCGCGTGGGTGGTCACAGTTTCAACAAAAACCACCAGTGGTTTTAACCAATTGGCTGCGACATATACACATAACACGTATGCGTACTGGCACTGTATGTTATGGAATAAAGTAGTTAATTAGGTCACAACGAAGTATACGCGAGTATTTGCGTACTACTCCTGTATAGATTTGATGACCTTAGTAAAAAAGTGATTTCCAATCATTACAGGATTAGTTTCACACCCTTGCATTCTGGCCTTGTACAGAATGGAAAGATACAATAAAATCAACTGCTATCTCTCTATACTAATCTACGTAGTATATAAACTAATAATAAAGCTAAAGAGGTTTGTTTATTTGCCAGCTAATCTCAGGAACTACTACTCGGATTAGAAAAAATCTTTAATAACTTGCTATCACTGTTATTTACATGGCTATATCTACAATTATTGTGCTCAATTATGTATTCGAATTAGTGTGGGGTAGGTTCCACAACTAAAAAGTGAAAAATAAAAACTTTTTAGCAAAAAATAAAACCGACTTCCAAAACAAAACACTACAAAGTGAAAAATAACTTTAATTTCGGAAGTCGGTGGCAAAAAACGAAAATACAAAACCCAAGACACCGACCCACCACCGCCTAATTGTCGACTTTTTTTAGTCGGATTGGCCAAATGACCGACTGATTCATTCGTTCGTGTTAGTTCGGAACGTACTCGTAATTGCAAAGTTTGTCGCCATTTTGTTTGTTTGTTATTCTCAGGGCAAGTGATTGATTGTCTAAGTAATTATTTAGTAAGTTTATTGTAAAAAATGGAAAATTATACCTGTGAGACCTGTGCTGGCGAAATGTGTTTAAATAAGTGAAAATCTGCCGCGTTTTTGACGTTATCTATCGAGGAAAAAATTAAATTGATTGCAAAGGAAAGGATTGAAAATAACTCAAAAAAAGGTAATGCAGCTATTCGTTACTTTCATGAAAACTTTTATGATATTTATCACTGGCTGTTGTTTTATGATAATTATAACAGGTTGTGTATGTAATCACAAACATATTGTACTGTTTCCCTTGCGTGTTGTTTACAAACCAAGATAAAAAGAATGTTTGAACCTATAACGGATATTCAGATCTAAATAATTTTCACAAAGCGGCTGGCTGCTAAACACGATTATTCAGAAAAACATCTGGAATCCTGCTTGAAGTTCCATACTGTTGGTAAAGGTAGAATAGAGACTATTTTGAATAGCCAGTTTAAGTTAGATATTGAAAGGCACAACGTGAAAGTTGAGAGAAATAGAAATATATTCAAACGGTTAATTGATGTAGTTTGTTTTCTTGGTAAACAAGAATTAGCATTCCGTGATCATGACGAATCCAGCTTGTCTTTTAATAAAGGCAATTTTCTAGAAATTGTAGATTTGTTAGCTAAATATGATGGAAATTTGGAAACCCACTTGCAATCAACATCGGGTAGCTCATTCACGGGGTTATCGAATAGGACTCAAAATGATTTAATTTCTAGTGTTGCGTCGGTAATTAAATCAAAATTCAGTAGCGCTTCGACCGAACGATCATTTTCTAGTCTAAAACGAATTCATACATATTTACGAAACACACAGGGCCAAAACAGACTCACAGATTTGTCTATGATTGCAATTGGAAAAGAACTTTTAGTAAAACGATGTAGCAGTTTTTACGACGACGTTTTGCAAAACTGTCTGAAAAAAGATAGGCGCGTCGATTTGATTTATAAACATTAACTTGTAAAAAGTAATCAGTTAACATTAAAGTAGTAATTTATTTTGAATTTAAATTCATTTGCGCAAAGAAAACAAAATAAACTTCCCACGGTCTTTTTAAATGCCACTTTGCATATCAAATAAGTGTCACTTATTTAGATATTCATAGTGGTCGCAAACAAACATCATGCGAAGCCAAAGGCTCCTGTGGTAAAACTCAGGTAGGGTAGGTAGTCCTAGTCGTTGGGCCACCGACAGCAACAAGCTGAAACTGGTAAGTTTTTTTTTAGCTGTGCATACCCTGTCTGAAATCTCTGTGTACGCCACTGGTGCTCCGTTTCACCGGCTTCATAAGGTTCATAATTCATTTGTTGGGCTTGGTATATCCTTTTATAACAAATTACCCTCTTCTTTGCTAGATTTGCCCTTCAATGCGTTTAAAACTAAAGTAAAATCTAACCTTTGTTCGAAGGCATACTATTCTATTAACGACTACTTAAACGATAAGAATAGTTGGTCGCTGTGATTAACTCAAGACAATGTTTATGTTATTTCTCCAGAATTAGCTTATCTTCTGACAGGTTATATGAGTTCATATAATTATTTATTTTCTTTGACTGTAAAAGTCAATTTATTTTAATTTTATTTATCATTGACATAATCTACTCATTACAATGTTTTTTTTATGAGTGGTATTACAATATGTGGTTAGCTAGTGACCTCGACAATTGATCATATTATTCTTGCCTGAGCAACCGGCAGCAAGTTCGTCATGCTCCCTTAGATGTCACTGCTTGCGGTAGCGTCGGGAGTCGGGTTGCCTCCTTCCCTCAAATATGGCGAGGGGGGTGATGGCTGAACTCTGCGTTATGCTCGTGAACGGGTGCTGCTTGTGGTGACTGGTCGTCTTGCTGTCCTTGGTTTTGTTTTGTTATTAGTAATTAACTTTGTTTATATTACTTCGATGGTCCTAGTTTATCATTTGTGACTTCGAGTTTCAGCTTCATATACAATCTTCATATATGTAAGTGGGCACATCCTTTATTACTGGAGGCCTTTATTTAGGTATTCTGCTTACGTTTTTAGTTTTGTATTTTTATTACTGCTTGAGTATAGTTTTCGATTTTTTTTTTGTATATTGGCGTGTGCTAGCTTACTTATAGCAAATAATTAAATTTAATGTTTTGTGTTGCGTAATGTACCTAAATTATTATGCGCAGTGTTGTATAGATTCAAATATTTTTTTTTTGTTTTTAAACTGAACAGACAGCTGTGCTGCTGGGGAGTTTGTTGCGCCACTTCTTCTCCCCAGCTAAAGCACTAGGAAGTGGTGAAAGGCGGGCGTTTTGGGGGACTGTCTTATGTAATTTTGACGTTCAAAAAGTGCTGATTCTCAGCCTAGTTTGAATAAATTACTTTGATTTTGATTTTTTTTTGAGTTTAGTAGCAACGCGTATAGCGACAACAGTAGTGGTAACTATTTAAATTTATTTAAAGAGACACTAGTAGTGTGATTTCGTGACATCAATCAAGTGGTCTATTGCTAGAACTTAACAGATCGCCTGATGTTACGGAATCACACATAGGTGATTATTTGTTTATAAACTATAGTTTCGAAAAGATTATAGATTGTATTTCTTTGAGACACAAAACATTCTTCTGATGAAGTTTTTGACATGTCACAATCTTTATTGCTGCCAACTACTTCTTTAACTGAACTGAAAAGTGTAAAGCTTAGTGCATATAGCAATATTTTCATCAACAGCATGAGATACTGTTCACTATTGGACAAAGGCCTCCCAAGTTTTCGAAATTTGTTTGATTGTATAAAATTAGTTTTTTCTAAGCATTTTTAAGTACAGACGCCAGCACATCAAGCTACTACAATATGTCAAATTTATTTAATAGATTTTCAACTTTACCGCTAAAGCATTAGGTTCAAGGTTGATTTGGAAAATTTTACAGTTTCGGGTAGCTTGACCTGCTGGCGTCTGTACAAATCTTGATCTCATTAACGGGTCCGCTATCTAACTTTTTATTTTTTATTTCGTGAATGGTAACACTTAGCTCATGTCTGATTTGACAGATAATTAGTTTTATCCTTCCGCTGAACGAATATGATTGTGTATATGCTTGAACATTGCTGGGAAATATTGCGACATTACTTTGAAAATCATGGTAATGTTGCAGAATGTGTGCGGTAATTGCGTACGGATTTTGGAAGAAGAGAAGCACCGTCAGCTCCGTATGTTCGTTATCTCGTAAAAAAAGTGAAAGAAACTGGCATCCTCATCGATAAACCAAAGCGTGAAAAGCCAAAAACAGTGCGTACACCCGAGAATATTGCTGCTGTGGGAGAAAGTGTGCGTGAAGCGCCATTAACATCAATTCACCGTCGTTCTCAACAATTGAACATTTCGGAGACATCATTGAGACGAATTTTGCATAAAAGCCTTGGTATGACGCCATACAAAGTCCAATTGGTTCAGGAGTTGAAGCCAACTGACCATACAATGCGTTTTCGCTTCGCTAAGTGGGCCTTTTTTTTTTTTTTTTCGTGGAGAAATGCTCATGCATACTGCACTACCACGGGGAGATAGTGCAGTTATGTGGGACTCCAACCCACTAAAACTCCACGGTGTCCTCCTCTGCCGCTTGTGGCGGGAACACGGGCACGCGTTAGCACTCACCGCGCACAAGAACACATTGTGCACCGTGACCACCCCATGGACCAAACCAGCACATGGGCGCCAGACGACCCCGTGTCTAGTCACCCTTGGTCCCCCTGCGACCGGTCAGGTCAGTGGCCCGGCCGCCTACCACTTTTCGGCCGCAGAGGATAGGGAGAGCGGCCAACGAAATACCGACACTCCTCCTCCCCTGCGGCCCCACCGCGTCCGCCATCAGACAGTGACGACCCCGTCAAGGCCGCGGAAGGTAGGGAGAGCGGCGCACCGCAATACCGGCACTCCTCTCCCGCCGCGGCCTCCAACCCTCAGCCGCGATGCCTCCCATACGACATCGCGGCCCGCCTCAGTTGCGATGTCGCCCAAGCGGCACCGCAACCTACCTGTTGGCCGCTACGTCGTCGACTTCCTGGAAAAAGCCCTGACGAGCGGCCCCTCCTCGGGTTCCTCTTCGCTTCACCGTGGGTGACCAAGCCACGGCTACTGAGCCCCCCCGCCTCGACAATGCGGGAACCCCCCGGGGAGGCGCTAAGTGGGCCTGCGATCGACTTACAGAAGATGCCGATTTTGCCAAAAAAATCATCTTTTCAGATGAAGCTCATTTTGATCTTGGCGGGTATGTAAACAAGCAAAATTGTCGCATTTGGGGTACAGAAAATCCGCACGCATACATTGAAAAGCCGACGCACCCAAAACGAGTCACTGTTTGGTGCGGATTTTGGTCTAGAGGCATAATTGGGCCATTTTTTTTCGAAAATGAGCAAGAAGTGGCCGTTACAGTCAATGGCGATCGTTATCGGGCCATGTTGAACGAATTTTTGTTCACAAAAATTGAAGAGGAGGATATTGGCTAGGTTTCAACAGGACGGCGCTACATGCCACACAGCCGAAGCTACACTCGATGTTTTGCGCCCTGTTTTTGAAGATCGCATTATCAGCCGCAGAGCTGATGTCGTTTGGCCACCTCGGAGCTGCGATTTGACACCGTTGGACTATTATTTGTGGGGTGCCGTCAAAGATAAGTGTTACACCGACAAGCCAGAGACAACTGACGCTTTAAAGGACAATATTCGTGAAGCCATTGGTGAAATACAGCTGCACACAATCGATAATGTGCTTAAAAATTGGACCCATCGTGTAGGCTACTGCATGGCCAGCCGAGGCAGCCATTTGAATGAAATTATTTTTCATTATTAACCGGAAGGATTGTACTTTGAAATAAAAAAATAAATTTGAGAAAATATTCAGTAGTTTTTTTTTATAGCATTTTCAAAAAAAAAAAGTTATTTGGCGGACCCTTTATTTGAATGATTAGTCATTAAGAAATACTAAATAATGCTTTGCAGCTGGGTTAGTGTAGCTTTTGAGTTTAATAAATACATTTGTCTATATAGTGTTTTATTTTAAATTCCTTTATAATAAATAATACTGTTTCGTGTCAACTAATCTTAACAATACTTCCAGTGTGTTATCGTGCGTTACACGTTCTCGCGTGTGATGGTACATTTTCTGTGAGCCTCACTCTCATATAATTACATCTATAATTAACTCTAGTCTTATTTATTTACTTTATTAAGCTTGGGTGCAGTATGCAGCACCGCCCTCCGGGCACCAGCCCCAACCGGGAGTCCCTACGGGAGATCAGCAGGAGCCGGGCAAGCGAACTGATGACAGTTAACAAGCAACGGCAAGATGACTATGCCAACCGACTTAGAGCCCACCTCGTCAGTTTGAACTAAATGATCTTGTGTTTGTCATTAGGTATTCGCAGTCTACAGGAAAACTAGGTCCAGGAATGCGAGGCCCATACAGAGTCGTGAAAGTTCTGCTGAATGAACGGTATGAGCTTAAGCTACTCAGTGGCAGCTATGGAAAAACCACACAGGCAGCGGCACAGTATATAGTGCGTTGGCGAGGCGAGTGGTGCCCGGAGTCGTGCGCCGCTTTCTTTGAGGATATGTATGAACTCTCGTCATCTGAACATCAGGCTTGGAGCCTTGACGTTCTATGGTAGAATTTTGGGCAAATCGCCCTGGCATTCCTAGAACTACTGACATGCTGTCATGGCGTTCGTTGAACTACAGACGTATTGTCATGGCGTTCGCTGAACTACAGACTGATAGTCTTGGCGTTCATTATATAAACTACAGGCTTGTAGCCTTGACGTTCTATAGTGAAACTTCGGGCAAATCGCCCTGGCGTTTCTTGAACTACTGGCGTGCTGTCTTGGCGTTCGTTGAACTACAGACCTATGGTCTTGGCGTTCTCATACACACATTGTAGATGGTGATCAAGCAGTGCAGCCTATGCAGCTAGGAGCTCTGAAGTTACGAAGGAAAATGCCTTGGCTTGGTTTGTCATTTTAAGAGACGTCTCTGTTAACATTTTAAGAGTGATGTATGAAAAGCGCGGGTTCGATGAAGTTTTAATTGATTGAGAGATGATGAGGAAATAGGTAGAGTATGTCAATCTAGCTTAGCCCGTGTCGAGGACAACACTATGTCAGGAGAGGCCGTATAAGCAGTTCCGCCGTACTCCCTCGCTACTCTGTGTAAGCCGGCGCCACCCTCATTCGGCGCTCGACGCTCGCCGCGAACGGTTGCCTGCTTCGCTCCTACCGTCTGCGCTCCGACCTCAAGAGTCCGCTCCCGTTGCGCCCCGCAACGCCCCCTCATAGTCGCCCGACTACTACCGATCTTCGAGCTATTAATTAAGCAATTGAAGCACCCTTTGCTCCGACCCACTTAGCTGTGTGCTATATGGCTTGTCGAGGCATCCAGCCAACTACCGTAGCTGTTCTAAGGCTACTAAATCTTCTTCTCCTAAACTGGCCAAGCGTGCCGACGCTTACCAGCAAAGGGAATGTCCCTCTGTGGCCATCCCCTCAACCCAGATGCCCACGCGACTGAGTCCTCAGAGACCCAGTCCGTGGAACTCTCTAAACCATCAGCAGGCCTTTCCTGCTTTGGCTCCCTCCCAGCCTCCTCCCCCCCTTATCCCGGCTCCAACGGATGCCCGGAAACCCGTAGCACCTCCTAAAGCAGCTCGCTGTTTCAGCTCCTGCTGCTTCAGCTCCCCCCGCCCCGTTCCCTCAGGGGCAGGGGTCAGTCAAGGCCAGCCTATAGATAACTTCAGTGTTATCTCTGGCACCTTCCCGACCTTCATGACACCCCGCGCTAGCAAAATGACCAACGAGATCGTAGCCGCTAGGAATGCTTGCGATCTGTTCAGGATCTAAAGCATCTACAATGCGTATCCCGAGATAACGCAAGCTATGATGTCCTTTTCCAAAAAACCCACTTAATAATGAATAAAGGAATCTTAGCAAGATTCAAACCCCGATCTCTAAGGTTAGGCTTTTTCAATGCCAATGGCATTCATAGCCAACGTGCTGAGATTGCCACTTTCCTCCGCGATCACCAGATAGACAATCACTAAAGTCACCTATACTAGATACATTTTTTTAACAACCTCCTAAAGAATTTAAATTTTTTAATTTACGATAAAAATGTATTAAATAGAGCGGGAAACAATACAAACAAAACAATACAATACAGCGGGAAACAAGCAACTTTGGAAACTAAAAACGTCACCTATATGTCAAAACAGCGCGAATCAAATTCAAGTTTATTGCTTTCTAATCCTTCAACTATCCTGGCAGCCAACGAAGTGAATAATTTTTTCGTAAATGTTGGGAAATCTCTTGATGAGCAGAATCCAAAATCTGACTGTCTTCAACCTTTTTCCCAAAAGTGTGAAAATAGACGTACCCTAAAATCTTTTGCCTTGCTAGACACCGACGAAGACGAAATTACCCAAATAATCTGTGGACTAAAAGATGACTGTGCTGTTGGATGGGATAACATTAGCAATAAGACCATTAAACTCTTTAAGCACATCCTTGTTCCTCCCTTAACACATATTTTTCGTATGTGTCTTTTTGGTTGTTCGGTTTTAAAAGGTAGCTTGACTATGTATTTTCCGTCTTTATCTCGCTTGTGTGTCTTCTCGTATATGTTTTCACATAGTTGTTCAGTTAGGGTAAGTTTTCTTTTCATATCCGTATCAACTTCCCATATTGTGGTCAGTAAACCTTCTATGTTAATTTCTTGCTTCATATCCGTCAAGGATTTTTCTCGTGCGTTCAGTTTAATTGTTATTCCACCCATTAATATCCATCCCAGATAGGTATTTTGGGCACATGGTGTATCTGGTGGACCTTTAATAAGTCCTTGCTTGAGAATTGATGCATATTCGTTTACACCCAACAACAGATCAATAGGTCCGGATGCATAATAATTTGTATCTGCTATTTGGAGGTTTGCTATATGCGGCCAATCAGTCCCCATCGTGGTGTTTATTGGTATGTTGGAGGTCAAGTGCTTGGACATCACGTAGGCTCTGATAGGTAAATTGAATTGGTTTTCCCATCGTGACAATACTTGAAACTTGATCTCATGCTTGACTCTGACTTTCATAGATTCCATTCCGGAGACGATTAGATTTACTAGTGATTTTTCTAGGTTCAGGATCTGAGTTGCCTTCTCGCTTACAAAACATGCTTGAGATCCTGAGTCTATCAGCGCTTTTAGAACAGTAGTGTGTCCATGTTCACTCTTCAAAATGACTACTGCGGTAGCCAATAGAGATATCTTCTGCCCCGCGGTATAATGAGACGCAATCATTGTGTGAACTTTCTTCTCTTCTACATCTGCTTGGCTGGATGAAGTCGGTTGCTTGGTTTCTACATTAGGAGCCGCTTCATCAATCTTCTTGTGTTGATGTAAAAGTGTGTGATGTCGTCTCTTACAGGTGCGGCAAGACATTGGTATACGGCACTTGAACACCGAATGTCCTGCCCCAAGGCAGTTGAAACATAGTTTGTTTGCTTTGACATGTTCGCTTCTTTCATTAATCGTCATTTTATTGAATATGCTACAATGACACAGTGTGTGCGTTTCTTTACATAAAGCACATGGTTTTTATTTATCATTTTCTGTTGCTATAACATGTAGAACACGCTCTTTGGTAGGTTTAGTGGTAGTCGTAGGGGAAACCATTTCAAGCGTCCGGAATTCGTCTTCTAAAAACTCGCGCAATTCCTTCCATGTAGGCAGCTCTTGAGCGTTCACCGAGTAGGCAGCCTGTTCCCATTCTTTGTGTGACTCTGGGTCCAACTTCTGCACAACCAGAAATATAATTACTGGATCCCAGGAATCGGTAGGCACTTTTACGTTTTCTAGGCTTTTAATAACCTCAGTGGTACAATCCAGGAGGGCTTTCAGCGTGCTGCAGTTTGATTGGTACATTATTTCTGAGAAAATAATCGCTTCATTAATGAATTAGCTATTATGCGCCTATTATCGTATCGGTGATTTAGCGTTTCCCAAGCTTGAACATAATTAGCACCCGTCACCTGTATGTGCTTCAGTAATGATGCCGCTTCGCCCGTGATACTGATCTTCAAATAGTGTAATTTTTCAACTTCACTTAGTGTGGTGCATATCACTTTAGCCCGTAATTTTCCATCACATGACGTATTGCTGCATGAAGGTTGGTCAGTCGTCTTCAAAGTACATGAAGCCAACATTTCTTGAAGATCTCCTAACATACATAGGTATAAGTCGTCATGAAGGAGGAATTCATCATTCACGAAGTACGGAATAACTCCACATTGTTCCCGAGTTGTACTTTTCAACAGATCATGATGTGTTTTCTTAAACGCTACCCAATATTCTTCAATCGTTTGAATACGTGTTTGTAAATATCCAGGTTTCGATAAACGTTCTTTTGGGCACTTTTTAAGGTTTATTTGAATCTTTTTGAGTATTGACCCCAAATCTTCTAGTACACTTAACACTTGGTCTGTTTGGCTTGTCATTGTTTATGTTTAAATCACAAGAATCTTCAAAGTAGTCTATTTGCTTGCTAAGTTATTAATGTTCAAATGATACACCGATACACTTTACACACACACTAATTAACCAATTCTAAGAAATCTGTGCAAAACAACACCAGGAGCTGATAAGGTTGATCTTTGTTAGCACTGTGTCAATGGATTTTTAAAATGAAATGCCCTTGAAAAATGAAATGTCCTTTATGAAGTTTATTGGCAACTAAAAAAATGTAGGCTCGTGCGTCTCTTTACATAGGTAAATTGGCGTTAACAGGCACTCTTTCATGTGTACGACAACCCTCTATAAATCTCTCTCTAATCTTTTTGTAAACAAATGGTTTTTGTTCAAATTGGAATGCTTGTAATTAATGAAAATTGTATTAAGGTAAGTGGTTTTATTTATGTTTCGTGCTAAGAATAATAATAACAATAATAATAAATGTTATACCATCCTGTTCCCCACGCCGGTGGATTTCTATTTTTTATATTTTAAATGTTTTTTTTTTTTAATTCTAATATTTAAAAATATAACTTATATGTAAAAAAAATTGAATAAAGAACATAATAATAATATCTAATATCCTGGTACATTTTTCACACACGGTCATATGATCCCAAACTAAGCAGAGCTTGTACTATGGAAACCAGATAACTGATATACTACATACACTACTTTTTTTTTTGTAAATACATACTTGTATAGATAATTACACCCAGACTCAGGACAAACAGACATGTTCATGCACACAAATGTTTGTCCTGCGGCATGATAGGTGGTATCTTAACCAACCACGCCAACTGGCCCGCCAACTGGCCAGAATAAACACACCATGCATTTTAAACTATAAAACATATAGGTCATCGCTTGTTTTTTTTTTTTTACTTGAGTCATTTCTTTGAAAGTGTAACTATAGTGCGCGCGAAACTAGTTGGCCGCGCCTTAGGTAGGGGAGTTGGGGGAATTGGGAGTCACTTAAGGAAAATTCGTTATTGTAATCACTAATATTCAGTCTTATAATTGGTTCACATTTACTTATCTTTAAAAACTAATAAGTTATCGAGTTACATATCCCATTTTTGGATATCACTACCATAAACATAATTATAATTAAAAAACAAAAAAGTAGTTTTGACTCCAATTACCCATTTAAGGGAAATGAAAGTCAGTCCATAGGGTAATAAGAGTCAAATTTATAAAACAAAGAAATTAACAAAATTAAAACTTAGAAATGAAAGCCCAATGGAATCATAACAAAGAATAGTATAAAAATCGAATTAAATGCAAAAATCACAGCGATAGCGACTTGAATCATCACATCCTGTACATGCCTCATGGGCCCATCCAGCACAGAGACGGCAACGGTACCAGATTTCTCTCGGTTTTCCCTCTTCGAGGCATATCGTGCACACCGACTGGTCACGCTCTTCCAAAGAGCTTTGCTGGATGTTTAGCGGGATATTTTCTATGTCACTATCACCACTCTCATCATAAGGAACCTGTTCATCAGCCGATTCTTCAAATGAACTTGACTTAAATAAGTTCTTTTTTACTTCTTTTATCTTCTTAATAACTTTTCCTCTTGTATGCTTTTCTTTTTCCTTTCGTTTCTTAGCTTTTTCTTCGAAAACCGTTTTCAGAGGTGTGGCAGTAAGAATTTCTGATTGTTCTGTTCTTTTCCTTTGCCTTTACCTTTTCCAATGCAAGGCAGAGGTGTTACTTGTGAAAGTACGCTAGTTAAAGGTTCACTGTCGGATTTATTGTTCTCTTGATTTACACCATCATTTGGTTTATAATTTTTAATATTATTACTTGTGGAAGGTTGCAGTTCCAAAGCGTTCCTACTGCTAGCTGCTGTTGCTTCTGAAATTTGGTTAGTTGAAAGGTTATCTGAAACTCCAATAACTCTCACGTCTGTTATGGTGGCAGCAATTTCTCCAACACAGGGAACATCAAAGACATCTAAGAAATCTTCGTCTTTGAACTTGTGAGGATTGATTGGGAATATTTCTGTTGATGCAAAGCCACTGACTCATTTCTCTACTGAAGCAACTCTCATATAGGCTTTGTTAAAAATCCCAGCGACTTCGTATGGCGTGATTTTTTGTAAATTGTGTGATTTAATATATAAATCACACTCTCTGTTGTAAGCTTTCTTAAGAGGACCATAGAAAACCACGTCAAGAGGCTGAAGCATATGTGATGTGTGAGGAGGAATGGACACTACAGTAATGAAATGTTCTCTGCAGAAATTGTATGATTCGAGGGTAGAATGACTGTAATGGTGGTCCAATATTAATAAAACTGGTTTCTCCTCACTAGGTTTAGTGGTTTTCACAAAATGTTGTAACCATTTCAAGAAAAGTTCTTCATTCGTCCAGCCATTATTAGAGTTTTCATACGCCGCACCTAATGGTCCATCTTTCTCGAGTTGTGGTGAATGTCTTTTGCGTGGGTAAATAAACATAAGAGGAATAAAAGTTCCAACAGCACTCATACAACAAATGACGGTAATCGTTTTCCCTCTCTCCCAAGAAGTTAAAGAACCCACTCTCTTTTGACCTTTTGTAGCCAGAATTTTTTTGGTTTCCTGGATGGTGGTAATACCGGTCTGGTCAATATTGTAAATATCTTGAGGTAAGAACGAAGTTTTGGTCATGACTTCTTCCAAGTTCTTAAAAAAATTATTCACTTCGGTTTTATTAAAACCTGTAATTCTCTGTATACTTATTGCTTCAGGTTTTCGAATGCTTATCCGTGGATTTCTCTTAAGAAATCCTTGGATCCAGTCCCTGCCGGCCATTCTAGTATCTCTGTTAAAATTATGAGATAGCTTTAAATTTTCAGCACATTGAAATGTTATTTTTCTTAGTTGATTTGTCGTCAAACCATGAAACATATTACGTAAGTATATTTTCTTGCTCTTCATTAAAAACGGCATGTCTTTCTAATTTTGGAGGTTTGAATTCATCTTTCTTTATCCTTCTTTGTAATGTGCTGAAAGGAATACCAGTTTCCTCGGCAACTTTGCGTATTGAAATGCCTTGTCTAATACGTACAGCAGCAGTCTGCAGGTCACCTGTAATCCAACCGGCTTTAGAGGTCTTTCTTGTCCAGTTCCTTGGCATCTGAAATGAACAAAAAAGTTTTATTATAATAAAAGACGATGCGGGGAACGGGGGTCAATTGACTCTCATTACCCCAGTGACGGTTTGTTTGCTAGATTTGAATTATTACACAATCAACATCAGAATATCTAATAACTTGCATTAATAAATATAAGCGTAGTTCCAGTACTACACTGTGAAATTATTTTATACACAAAATTAACAAATATAGATACTTACGTTTTCGATCGAAATTTCGGAAATTTTACAACGGCCCCTCCCCTGTGACACGTGTGTCGCTCCCGGTGATGCGAGCGTGACTGGCGGGCCGGAGTATTGGCCAGTGCGGGAGGGATGCAGAGCTAAGTCCCGTGCGACAAAGCCTTATTCTGTAAAGCTTTAGGTTCAATTAATTTTGAATCGACCCCCATTGCCCCCGGCTCCCCTACACTCCTGCCAACTTATCTGTGAAATAGCGAAAATTGGAACTACGGCCGTCATGTTGAAATGTCATTCGATTGTCAGCGTCTACCACATTCGGGTTCTCTGGTTGTTTTGTCGTGATATTGCTGATTTTATAAAGTTAAATATGCCAAAAGCTTTTAAAAGTGATGCTCGAAACATTATTCTAAAGGTACCTTTTTTGAAGTAAAAACTCGGGCGGGGTCTCCGATTATTCCATTTAATCGAATATACAAACGAATTTCGGCAGCGATAGGTTAGTGTTGTCAACTTTCTTGTTATAAATTACCCGATACTGAACTAATTATTTAAGTCCACGAAATATTTGTTTCTATTCTTGCTGCAGGTTAGCGTAACGGTAACGCACATCTAATAGGTAACCTGCTAAGTGAGTGAGCAAACTAACCTGCCAGATTTCAAATTTCTACTAACATTTATTTTATTATCTTATAGTTCAGGTGTGTGTCAAGAACTAATTTCAAAAATAGTTAAGGAAGGGCACGCAGCAGAAGAAACTGGTACAAAAATTCGGATACCAGGCTATGAGAGAAAACGTAAAAGTGGATTTGTGCATGTTGATGATTTTGACATGGGAGTTATACGGAGGGAAGTACTTGAATTTTATTCTGCTAAAAAAGAGGTCCCTACTGTTAAAAAGCTTCTAGAGGTCTCAAAGACAGAAATAAATTACACAGGACAGCAAGAGAGTCTGCGAAAGCTTCTTCACAAGGTGGGATTTCGTTTTAAAAAATCTCAATCTAATCGGAAGGTTCTTATGGAGCGTAATGAAATATCAGCTTGGAGAGCTAAGTACTTGCATGCAGTGGATAAAAATTTTAAATCTTCCCAGCCCCGGCCCATAATTTATTTCGATGAGACCTATATTCACTCTTCGCATACATCGGGTAAATGTTGGCAAGGAGAGGGTGAAGACGGAGTATTGGAGCCTGTATCGAAAGGGCAAAGATTTATTATTGTTCATGCGGGAGGAGATACTGGATTTGTTACAAATGCACTACTTGTGTTTAAATCAACCACAAAAAGTGGTGATTATCATGACGAGATGAATAGTGCCAACTTTAAAAAGTGGGTTATTGAAAAACTTGTGCCTAATTTATGAGAGCCATCCATAATAGTGATGGATAATGCTCCTTATCACCGTATTTGTGTGAATAAAGTCCCAAATACGAATTCCTTAAAAAAAGATATGCAATTACGGTTGACCCAAAATAAAATTGACTACGGAGAGAATTTGACTAAACCTCAGCTTTTAGAAATAATTAAGAGATACGAGTACAAGCCTGAATCTGTATATGAGATTTAAAAAAATTTTGAAGACAATAGACACATTGCTTATATGTATTTACCACCTTATCACTGTGATGTCAATCCCATTGAACTCATATGGAGCACAATGAAAAGAAAAGTTGCTGATGTAAATATTGAGCACAAAATGCTGAGATTCCGCGCCTAGTTAGAGAAGCTTTTGACGCTATTACATACAGTTCATGAGTGAAAACAGCATTGTAAACACGTTCGCAGGTTAGAAGGAGGATACTTAAAACATGATTTGTATTTAGATAAACCTTTTATTATAGAAGTGGTAAGTGACACTGAAACCAAAAGCGATAGTGATAATGATGATAGTGGTACGGAAATAAGCGGAGTATGGCCTCACAACCACGATGAAGTTGTGTATGCAGGTTAATTGAATTGAATTGAATACTTTTATTTCAGACAGAGTCCATAGGGTTAGTAACAATTTTACTTAACATCTAGTGTTAGTAGGTACAGACACAGAACATAAATGCACAATTAAAATTAAAATGCAGCGTGGAGCTGCATCCACCTCCGCAACATCGGGGAATCCCACCGATCGGTGAACACACTCAGAATACTGTTGGTGCTGCCGCGAACACGTGACATCAGGGATGCACATCTTTTTCTCATGATGGCGGCAAATCCATCAATGTTATTATCTGCAAACATCCCTGACGCACTACAACGCCACGGCAGCCGCAGCAGTACTCTCAGTGCATTATTGTATTGAACGCGTAGGTCGCTGTATGCCCGCTGAGTGAAGCTGACCCATAGGCTGCACGTGTAGAAGGACTGACAGTACGCTTTGAAAAGCGTTACTTTAACTGCCCTCGTACATCGTGCAAACCAGCCAGCATGTTACAACGGACAGCCAGCGACCTACGTTCCCTTTCAATATCAAAGTTATCCTGTAGGTCATTAGTGACCCAGTGGCCCAGATACTTAAACTTGTCCACTCTTCGCAGGGATTCCCCATACAGTGACACACGAGGAATAGGCGAATATATCACACTGCCTGCTTTGAAAAGCATCAGTTCGCTCTTTGCGACGTTATATTTCAGCCCATGATTCACCGCATAACACTCGCATATACCGATCAGCCGCCTCAGAGCTCCTATCGATGGGCTCAGCAACACCATATCGTCAGCATAACTTATATTATTAATGCACACCCCGTCAATATGACATCCGACTTTGGTGCTGCTGAGCTCAAGGACCAGCTGATTCATGTATAGGTTGAAGAGCCGGGGTGAGCTGAGCCCCCCCTGCCTCACCCCGCACTCCAACCGATACACGTCCGAGTGTGAATCAACCCATTTCACGCCATTACTTTGACTACTATACCAGTACTTAAATATTGACACTATCTCAGGTGATACAGTAGTCTCACATTGAAGTTTGTGCCACAAAACATCGTAACATACGAGATCAAATGCCCTTGACAGATCCAGAAAACAGGCGAAAATAGGAGTCTTCCTGTCTGTGTAGTATTGTAATCTAAAGATGGGCGCCCTGCGGACTCTCCGTCCGCTTACCGACCCATCGTGCTGCTCGACGAGGTGGGCAAGCTCTTTGAAAGAGTTATTGCAGACCGCCTCGTCGGGTGACTGGTGCAGGAGGGGCCGGATTTGGCGGAGAGCCAGTTTGGTTTCCGCAGGGGGTGCTCTACGGTGGACGCCATCATGCGCGTGCGAGCCCTCACGACGGGGGATGCTGTGGCCCGGGGTGGGGTCGTCTGGGCGGTGTCTCTAGACATCGCCAACGCCTTCAATACCCTGCCCTGGAGCTGCATCAGGGAGGCACTCCGGTATCACCGGATGCCGACCTACCTCTGTCGAGTGGTTGAGGCCTATTTGACGGATAGGGCCGTCATCTACCCTGGTCATCAGGGAGAGTGGAACCGGCGAGAGATGTCGTGCGGTGTCCCACAGGGATCGGTCCTGGGGCCGCATTTGTGGGACATCGGGTACGACTGGGTGCTGCGCGCCGACCTCCCTAGCGGCGTCAGCGTGGTATGTTACGCTGACGACACGCTGGTCCTGGCGCAGGGGAGGTCGCACCAGGCGGCGGCTGAATTAGCGACACGCGGGGTTGCGATAGTCGTTGAGAGGATCCGGCAGTTGAGACTTGAGGTGGCCCTGCACAAGTCCGAGGCCATGTGTTTTCATGGTCCTCGGAATGCGCCACCGTCAGGTTCCCAAATAACGGTAGTTCGCATCGGAGTCGAGTCGACGATGAAGTACCTGGGACTCGTCCTCGACAGCCGGTGGAACTTCGTGGAGCATTTCCGACGTTTGGCTCCCAGACTGGAGCGGGCTGGGGCTGCCTTGAAGCGGCTCCTGCCCAATCTAGGTGGTTCAAACGCCTCCTGCCGGAGGCTTTACGCGGGGGTCGTGCGGTCCATGGCCCTTTACGGGGCACCGGTGTGGGCGCGTTCCCTGAGGCTGCGGCCAGTCCGCCGGTTGAACGCGTCCCAGAGGGTCATGGCCATTCGGCTAGTCCGGGGTTACCGCACGGTCTCCGGTGAGGCGGCTAGCCTCCTTGCCGGATTGCCGCCGTGGGATCTGGAGGCGAAAGTCCTCGCGCACGTGTGGGAGTGGCGCGAGGAGGCGAAACGCCGGGGCGTAACTCCGCTGCCGCGAGAAATCACGGTACAGCGGACAGAGCTCCGGCGGGATCTCATGGCGACATGGAGAGTGCGACTGTCGCAGCCCAGCGCTGGGCACGCCACAATTGCGGCGATAAGTCCCCTCTTTGAGGAGTGGTTAGAGAGGCGCCACGGCGTCCTCACCTTCTGCCTGACGCGGGTCCTCACCGGACACGGTTGTGTCGGGAGGTTCTTGTTTCGCATAAGGCGGGAGGAAACGCCCGGGTGTCACCATTGTGTGGATCGCCCAGAGGACACGGTGGAGCATACAGTGGAGGTCTGCCCGGCTTGGGCAGAGCACCACCGTGTTCTCACGGAGGCGATCGGCGGCGGCGATCTCTCGCGTCCGAGCCTGGTCCAGTCCATGGTGCGGAGCGAGAGTGCATGGGAGGCCGTCACCTCCTTCTGCGAAGCGGTTTTGCTCGCGAAGGAGGAGGCGGAATGCGTGAGGGAGAGGCAGCCTCACGCCCACAGTCGCCGCAGGAGACTCCCTGGGCGGCGAGAATCGATAGCCGATTCCCGGCCACCGTAGGCGCGGGCTTGCGGACGGTGAGTAGTGGGTAGCTCGCCGTCCGGTGAGGACCAGGCCCGGGTCGACGGCGCGTTGTGTTCCACACGCGCCTCAAAGAGATGTCAGCAAAAGATGGGGTCCAATAGGGCCGATGCCGCTGGGGTCGCGGGTTGTTTGAAAAAGATACCGTGGCCCTGGCATAGGCAACTGAAGGAACACGGGTGGGTTTTAGTCAGTAAAAGTCTGACACGCCCTTCCGCTCCACCCAGAGCGGGAGAAGTTATTTGATGATTTCCCATCCACAAAAAAAAAAAAGGTTCATCTAAAGATCACAATTACTGTAAATCTGGTTTTCAATAAATCATTGTAAAGCAATTTGTTTTTTTTTATTACACTACACTACCTCTAGGTACCACTGCTAATTATAATTAGTGAAATCTGGTGTTAGGAGTTCGGTACGATCCTAACTAAATGCTAGACATCCAGGTACCTCTTGCAGGGTAGGTACCTACTTAACTTCGCATTAAATGAAAGTTGTATCCCCCCGTGGAACATTTTATCTATGTTATGAAATCAATGAAAGCAAGTTTGCGAGTTTCGCAAATAAGACTGCGGAATTGTACGTCAAATTATATGGTTGGCACCACATGACACCTACATTACATAAAATCCTCGTACATGGTCCTGCTATAATTAAACATGCCCTTTTGCCTATCGGAAAACTATCAGAAGAGGCTGCTGAAGCCAGAAATAAACATTTCGATCTTACAGACTCGATTTTACGAGAAAATTCTCGAGAGAACTGTGTAATAAAGATGTCTTCAATAGGCTTTTGCTGACTTCAGATCCTTCTCTGAGCTGTGGGCGAAAACGGCAGAAGCTGAGGAGCAGCCAATGTTTCTTACCAGAAACTATAGAATTATTTGTAGAAGTGGGTCCTGATAATATCTAAGACTTGAGTGTGGAAAATTGTGCCTGAGTTAGGTATTTTTATGAATGACTAGCTGTTTCCCGCGGCTTCGCCCGCGTGGATGTCGGAAATTATCCCACGGAAACCTTCTACCGAGATGAAAAGTATCCTATGTTTTAATCCATGTTATAAACTATCTGTATACCAAATTTCATCCAAATCCGTTCAGCCGTTATTGCGTGATTGAGTAACAAACATCCAAACCTACAAACTTTCACATTTATAATAATAAGTAGGATGAAATAAATCTTTTTAAGTATATCATATACATAGTTTTATTTCTTTCCAAGATTATTACGTTATATTTATACGACATAGCATTAAAATCAGTATTTTAAATCATCTCCATTAAAAAAATAGCAAGAAATAATTTTGACCGGTATTTTGAGGTCAAATACGTGTGCGTCGTTTTGATTTTTAGCAATATTGTTATTATAAGCGTCAAGAAGGACCGAATGCAGTTTTCACCGGTCTTATACGTTTTCTCATTTACGCGCTGTGATATTTTTTCGGACTTTCAATAAAGCGCGATTACTTGAAAATTATAATTTTTTTCTGAAATCTAAATCTGTCATAAATACGCACAAATAAAGAGCTACTTGTGTATGTTTACTCTACAGGCGCACATACAATTGTTTTAGAGATACACGATTCTGCAAAACGTTACTCGTTAAACGTTCAAAACGACAAAGCACACAATTTTTTATGTGGCGCACATTTACAGCAGATTACGCAATAATTATACGTACCACTCATATCATGTATTTTTTGTGTAGTATGTGTTTTCATGTATGTATGTATTTTGTGTATAAAATTATAATGTGTGTTTGTTTATGGACTTATGGTCTGAAATAAATTTATTATTATTATTATTATTATTATATCATCTGCTGGAGTAAGGTACACATTAAAATGAGGACTAATTCATATGATTGTTGTCATTGACGATTGTCTTTCATATTACTATGTATTATTAACTACTACTGACCTGGTTTGATAATCTTTGGACCGTAAGTATTATTTTACTTGGAGCGAAATGACAATCGTGGTCCGCAGCCTCAGCCTCTGCTACAGGATTGATCGATCTGCAGTGCTATTCTGTAACCATCTCAAACTGAAGTGAGCGTGGAGTTAGCTGTCAATGTCAATGTACCTGATGCTAGGGATGGACCAACCACATTTATACTTTAATCATAATCGAGATTTTAAAAATATTTTTATGCTATTCTATTGATAATTTTATATTATATTTAAGTATCTAGTCGATGCACAATGGTCCCGTCATAGGTCATAGGGCTGAAATGTCGATGGTCAAAATTATGATGTCATTTATCGTTACAGGATACACAAATACCAGGTATAAATCGCAATAACATACATGCAACATATTGTTGTGCGATGGATATTAAAAAAGAAAGTATGTACGACTTTTTTAATCCTATTGTGTTCACTAACCAGCACCGTCAAAGAGAGACTTCCGATTTCTTTGTTATTTGCCGCTTTCCCATATTCAATTAGACTTTTACTTAGGAAGGAACGAATCGCTAAAGATGAAACATATACGAGTATCGAAATAATCTCTTGTTTGTCTAGTTTCAAAAACTGTAACGTCTAAGTGCGCCAAGGTAAGCCAAGGTACGCCCATGGGTGCTATCATGCATGGTTGCATGGTTGGTCATTGAAAAGACTAGGTCGTATGCAGGTAAATTTGATACCTTAGGTATTTTTGTAATATTCTTTTTCTTTTATTCTGCAGGGACAACCATCAAGTGTTCTTTTCCTCGAATGGTTGTTCTAAACACCTGGTAATCTGCGACGAATAAAGAAAATTAGGCAGATAGATCTCGTGAAGTGTTTGGAATGCCAGCAAACTCTTTACCGGACACTGAAAATATCCAGACCGATTACTTGAGAGATTTAATTTATAATATCTGTAAACGGTTTGCTACATATTGGAAGAAACTGAGGAGGTCGCCAAATCTTGTAATAAATTTGTTAAATGATTTAGACGCGTGACTAACCTGGATCTTTTGAACAGACTTCTTCTTAATTCAGACCCACTTGTTTATAAGAAGATTATAGTATAAGAAAGGTACCGTGTAAGAAGAAGTCTGTATTAGCAAAAGAAGTGTTGGATTTTTTTACCATAATGCAATTAAAAAAAGTGTGTAAATTGTTATTTATAATGTTTTCCTACTATGTAAATAGCCCTTGTTTTATATAAAATACTATGTTCCGCTATCTATTACTAGTAAATTTTATTATTTATATGCCAATTAGGCTATGCTCAGAAATTATAAATATATAGATAAAACCAATTTTATTGTTACCTACTTAGCTACCTATTTATTAGTATGGATGAATGATGTTTTTTTTTTTTTATAATACGTATATATATACCTTGCTTTAAAAAATATTTTTTACTTGTTATTACCCGTAGAACCTTAAAACAATTATTTCTTAAGTAAAAAAGTTATTCTTTCATTTTTAATCCCACCTGTAACCCCTATGACTGCCTTTCTTAGGAACCGGGAACACTATGCGATGGTGAAGTCAAAACGAAAACACAAGATAGCAGCTGCAAAAAATTTAAAATTATTTGTCATGGGTCATTTTTGCAGCCGCCATCTTAAATTTTCATTTTGCCCTGACCAGCGACTTTAGCACCCTCAATACCATAAAACGACACCCATGATGAAAAATATGCAATTTTTTTGCAGCCGCCATCTTGGAGCTAGTGGCTAAGTAATAACAGCCGCACAGCTCGATCCATCAGGTTAAGCTACGCTTGCCGGGGTTGGTCTGTGGATGGGTGCCCATCTTTTCATACCGAGACTCCTCCGTGCCTCGGACAGCACGTTAAGCCGTTGGTCCCGGCTGTCATTCGAGGATCTTTGACAGTCGTTACGGGTCATCAGACAGAAGGCCGAAAGTCTGACAACCAGTCTGGCCAAGGTATCGTATTACCCAGTAAACGGGGTTGTGGAGGTCAGATAGGCAGTCACTCCATATAAAATACTGGTATTCAGCTGCATCGGGTTAGACTGGAAGCCGACCCCAACATAGTTAGGAAAAGGCTAGGCAGATTGATTGATTGATCTTGTACTTTCAAAAGCCATGAAAACGACACCCGTCTCACATCTCACGGTGGACATGGAGGACAACAAATCTCACGGGGAAAGTTAGGTGAAGTGAGCTACCTGATTGATTTTTGACAGCTCGCTTAAAGCTCACTTCACCTAAGTTTTCACGGTGATATTTTTACAGAATAGCACTACTGATCGTATCACTTCACCTGAATCTGCAAGCGCGGCGTGATCTTAGCACTTCACCTGATTCTCGTAGCCATTGCAACCACCCACGCCGAAGTGAGTCGGCTAGGTGAAGTGAGGCAGTGAGCACGATGAATGAGTATCAGTTAAACTGTTGAATTTTGTAATAGTGTAATGATGATGATTTGATAAATTTTATTTATTTATAATTAATTAATTACAACGGCTTGTGCCAATGTAATTAATGTAATGTAATTAATAGGTAAAACTAGACATAAACCTGAACATATTAGGTTGGGAAAAAAGTCTTTTCGCATTATAGTATGTATGAACTTGTAATAAAATCTCTTTGGCTATACTATTTGTATCTGGCTGGTTTTGGTATCATTGAAAGTTTAAATTTTAAAGAACATAATTCCAAATTCAAATTAGGAAAATGTGTGATTTTCATTTTTTTTCGTACCGTCAAGATGAGTGAATCTAATGAAGAAATTCGATACATTTTAAAATTTTACTACAAAAAAGGTAAAAATGCAACGCAAGCCGCGAAAAAAATTTGCGATGTTTATGGACCTAGTGTAGTGTCTGTGAGAGTAGCACAAATTTGGTTTAAGCGTTTTCAATCCGGAAATTTTGATGTCAAAGATGCACCTCGCTTTGGTAGCCCTATTACGGATAAAATGGATGCCATTTTTGAAAAAGTGGAGCAAGATCGGCATATCAGTAGTTACGACGTAGCTGAAGAACTGGAAATTGACCACAAAACAGTTTTGGCGCATTTGAAAAAAACTGGGTACACAAAAAGCTCGACATTTGGGTACCTCACGAGCTCACTGAAAGAAACCTAATGAACCGTGTACTCATTTGTGATTCTTTATTACGACGTAATGAAACCGAACCATTTTTGAAGAAGCTGATGACTGGTGATGAAAAGTGGATCACGTATGACAAGAACGTGCGAAAAAGGTCGTGGTCAAAGGCCGGTCAGGCTTCACAGACTGTGGCGAAACCCGGGTTAACTCACAACAAGGTGATGCTGTGTATGTGGTGGGATTGAAAGGGCATTATTCATTATGAGCTGTTACCACCAGGCAGGACCATCGATTCTGAACTCTACTGCGAAAAACTGATGAGATTAAAGCAAGAAGTTGAGAGAAAGCGGCCGGAATTAATCAACAGAAGGGGTGTGGTTATTCATCATGATAACGCTAGACCTCACACATCTTTAGCCACTCAGAAAAAATTAAGAGAGTTTGGCTGGGAGGTGTTAATGCATCCGCCGTATAGACCTGACCTTGCACCTTCAGATTTCCACCTGTTTCGGTCTCTTCAGAATTCTTTAGGCAGTGTCAGGTTAACATCACGAGAGGACTGCCAAAACCACTTGTCGCGGTATTTTGACCAGAAGTCCCAAAATTTCTATAGCAATGGGATCATGTCCCTCCCTACAAGATGGCAAAAAGTTATCGAACAAAATGGTACCTACATACTTTAGTTAAATGTAAATAAACTATATTAAAAAATGTTTTGAATTTTCTTAAAAAATGCGAAGAAACTTTTTCCCCAACCTATTATTATATAAACAAAAACATATTACAAAAACAAATAACAATTCAGAGATCAAAAATACTTAACAAAAACTTTAAAAAGAGAAAAAAAAACGAATAAAATGATAACGACATACAACTTATTTACCTAACAAACATAGCTTTCACAGAACATGAGACAATTTGACATGATCACCCTGAGTGTGTCATTAAAGATGTGACATTCCGGGACTGTTTCCATTAAGGAGTTTATAGCACCATGCATGCGACACAACGGGGATTGCGCGCGCGACACAGTGCGACAATGGGATGTGGCGATCAGTCGGTGTCGTAGAGTAGGCATATGACGCAAATAGTTGTCAGGCATTTAAAGTACTGTGTAGATCTGGGGAATCTACAATGCTTCTTAAATTTTTTATGGCTATTAGAATCTGATCTCTGGCTCTACGCACTGCCAGGGAATTATATCCTAACATTCCCAGCAGGAAATGAGTACATACATAAATGGATAATATCCGTAAATCTTTTTATATAAAAAACGCAGGAATGCTTTCTGAACCTTTTCAATCCCTAATACATATGTGGATTCGTGGAGATTCCAGACGGCTGCAGCCAATTCTAACTTACTTCTAACTAGACAGTTAAATAATAATTTGATGACAATAGGTTTATTGAAATCACGGGCATTGCGTAGGACAAAACCTAGGCGCCTGTAAGATTCTGAAGCTATGGCAGACATGTGTGCATATAATGTCAATCCACAGTCAAATGTCACGCCAAGATCTCTAACGGTTGACACGCGCTTTATTTCAATACCTGCTAAAGTATAGGTGGCATGTGTAGGTTGTTTTTTTATTTTATTTTCTACACTCCACTTATGGATTCGGTCGATGTCACTTTGAAGATGTTCGGGAGTTACATCCTTATTAATTACTTGAACTAAATTTAAATAATAATAATAATAATAATATCCTGGGATATTTCACACACGGTCATCTGATCCCAAACTAAGCAGAGCTTGTACTATGGAAATCAGATAACTGATATACCTACTACGAGTACATACACTACTTTTTTTTTTTTGTAAATACATAGTTATATAGACAATTACACCAAGACTCAGGACAAACAGACATGTTCATGCACACAAATGTTTGTCCTGGATGGAAATCTAACCCACGACCTACGACATGATAGGCGGTATCTTAACCAACCACGCCAGCTGGCCTGTCAGCATATAGGAGGCATTTGGCATACTTTACTACTTTAATGAGATTATTGTATTATTGGCGCCAACTAAACAGTTAGGTAGGTCATTTAAGGAGGATGCGTCAGGGTAACCCACTAAATTCAAATTTTCGTACGTTTTTTTGGAATTTGCAAGTCAGTATTAAGTTGTATGTTAAATAAAGTATGATTTGCGGCCGTAACAAATATTTATCAGGTTGGCGGAAAAGTCTTGCACCAAGATATAAGACTTAATGAATTTATTGATAACTTTGTTATTTACAATAATTAGTCAGTAATGTAATCTCCAAATAACTCTATTACTCTGGCCCATCTAGTTGGTAGATTGTTGATGCCCTGCGCCCAGAATTCCGGAGGCTGTGCAGAAAAGAAATTGTCCACTGTCATTTTTGAGGTATTCGTAGTTTTGAATTTTTTTCTCACGCAAATAAAGGTTTAGTGGTCGGAACAAGGGATAGTCGGATGGCGCGAGATCCGGTGAGTACGGTGGGTGGGCAACCGGGTGCCATCCAAGCTCTACGATTTTTTGTCGAGTCTCCGAAGCGACATGAGGTCACACATTATCATGGAGTAAGTGAAAATTTACACGTCTCGGTCGTTTTTCTCTTATTGCGTCAGCCAGTTTCTGAAGCTGTTCAGTATAGATGGAAGTCGTAATCATCCTTCTTGCAGGGAGAAGCTCGTGATAGAGTGGGCCTTTCGCATCCCACCAAACGGAGAGAAGATGCTTGCGTGAGTGACGGTTCGGCTTTGGCTGCGTTGGTGGCCCTGCGTCGTAAGGAAGCCCGACGGCGTGCCGTGTGTTGTTATCAAAGAGAACCCAGCTCTCATCGCCGGTTACCAGATTTTCAAGAAACTCTTTCCAATGTGGCTGAAAAAGAAGTGAATCACAAATACTAACTCTGACTTGACGATGACTGTCAGTTAGTTGATGTGGAATCCATCGTGCCATTACTTTACTATAGCCGAGTTTGTGTAAATGAGCCTCGATGGTCGAATGATGACTAAGAAGAGTCTCGGCCAAATCACGCGTATTTATTTCTGGATTAGCCTTTAAACAGCGGAGTAATTCCTCATCGTCGAAGGTCGCCCAGATCGCTCGTGATCTTCAAGAGTTATATCTCCCGATACAAAGCGAGCAAACCAGCGGCTTATCTTCCATCGCAATACAACACCTTCACCGAAAGCTTTGCTGATGTTAGCGGTAGCCACACTCACGTTGCGCCCCTGACGCCGTAAAAGATGATCGTTCGAAGTTGATGTTCACTAATCATTTTCACAAACTAACCAAATCCTCACTAGTGCGCCTTTATATACCCTTGATGTGATAGCTTCGAGAACCTTCTACAATATTCTTACGTATCCCAGATCAAAACTAAATATTCCGGAAAATTCTAGTAATTTACAATTTCTTGTGCAATATTTTTCCGCCAACCTGATATTTTCAGAATTATAATCAATAGAATCAGTAATACAATTCCTTAAGTTATTATAATCCTGAAATGTCAAGATTTCATGAAATAGTCATTCACTACCTGGTCTTAAAGAGTTGTAGTGATCACTTTAATGATTCTTATTACGTAAATAGATACTTGTTACGGCCGCAAATTATATTTTGATCAACGTACAATCTAATACCGACTTGTAATTTGCAAAAACGTAAGAACAATTGAATTTCGCGGGCTACCTTGACGCTTTTGCCTTAAATAAAAAGACGTGCGGCTAATACGTACCTAATATTTTATTGCAGAAACTATCGGACACATCGTTTAGTTCCTACATAGTATTTGTGGGGTTCAATTTTATGTTCAGGCCATTTTTAGTAGCACTCGATCACTTAATACGCCCAGTTGTCTCTTCTTATTGAGTACATCTGTTTCGTTAGTAACAAAGCTGTACGTACAACGTTCGCACAGATTACTCGAATCGATCGATAATAATCGCTACTTCAAAACTCATCGTTCATAATATTAATAACAAACAATGTCTATGCGCATTTTCTTTAGTAGCTAGCTTAAACGTGAATGATTTATTTTATTTATTTATTGTTCGTGCATGACGCGCTTGCGCCACATTTTTTTTAGGCTAGTCCTTAAGCTAGCCATAAGGACTAGTCTAGAAGAAAACAAAATTGAATGTCTGACTACATTTCTGTTTTGCTATTTTATATAAAAAATATACTAATGTGTAGACACTTAAATACTACTCGTAGCTTTGAAATAATATAAAATTACCAATAGAAATTAGCATACAATATTATTAAATTCTCGATTATGATTGTAAATGTAATGCTTGGTCAATCCCTAGCATCAAAGAGAAACATTGACAGCTACGCAAGTTTACACGTGGAGATATTTGCAGAATCGACCAGCGTTTCTTTGCGCATGTGCAGATTTAAGCCAACATAGTTCAACTTACTAGTTATATAATATGTAGTTAGTTATACTTAAGTAAGGAGGCATTCAGCCTGGCACCGAATATAATAACCAATTTGGTAAGAAAAAAAAAACTATTTCGCGTAGTATTGCACATTCAGTTTTAAGGCGAAATGGGTCTGAAAGAAGACATTTTGACGCAATTCAGCTGCACGCAAAATCATTTTTTGTCCTCAAAAACTACAAATATGCCTAATTATTTAGCGAAAGCAAAATAATTAACCTAAAGTTTAATGAATTAAACTAAAGTTTTTCTTTAGTTTTTATAGTTTAAATATATTATTAGGACTAAAACACGATTGACAAAATTTTTCTCGATACAAAAAAAAATCGCAAAATATCCTCAAAATTAGCTTTTTATATGAGAAAAAAACTTTTTCATTCGATTGTAATTAAATCAATTTCAATAAAATTCCTTCTACACATTCACAATTAAAGACATAAGGGGATTACAGAGCTTAGAGTAAATTCGGGTATTATGTCACATCATAATCCTTTTTGGGAATAAAACTTGAAGTGTGTGAGATCAATCAGTCTTTATTGGTTAATTAAAAAAAAACTAATCCGTAACCAATAACTAGAAGCTTAAGGCTCTACAATTTCAAAGAATAACTAAAAAAAAAATGAGTTAAACGCAGTTCGAGCCCGAGCTAAAGTTTCGTGAAAACGTGCAGTGGTGAAATTATAACAATTTCTTTTACGATGTTATTGAATATTTACAATAATTACAAAAGAAAAATGTTAAAAAAGAAAACTTATGAAATTAAATCAAAATTTTTCTTCCATACTATATTAGTCGTCGTCATGTTAAAATTTTATTACATGCACCAAGGGCCTGTGGTAGCTAAAATAGCTAACTTACATTCTATTGTATCTAAATGCCTTACATACCTCAAGTTTATTTTGGTATTTCCGGGAGTTGTAGAGGCCGTAATCACCACAGGTGACACGCCAAACTGCGTGAGCATGAAGTGGTGAAGCACAGCCGATCTATTCTGTTAAAATCTCACCCTGAAAAGTAAGGCGAAGTGAGCTTGAAGTGAGCTGTCAATATTGTCAATACCTAGTATCAGGCGGAATGCCAGCTCACTTCACTCTCACTTCACCTAAGTTTTCACGGTGAGATTTTTACAGAATAGCGCTGCAGATTGATCATTATCGGCAGCAACATTAAAATCACCCGTGAGTAAAATGGGAATATGCGTCAAGTCTTCTATGCCTGGTATGTTGCCTGAATCTCGAGCCAGTGAGGAGGTATCAAAATCAATCTGCCTAGCCTTTTCCCAACTTTGTTGGGGTCGGCTTCCAGGCTAACCAGATGCAGCTGAATACCAGTATTTTACATGGAGCGATTGTCTATCTGACCTCAACAAGACTGGTAGTCAGAATGTCGGACTTGTAACGACTGTCAAATATCCACGAATGACGGCCGGGACAAACGGCTTAACGTGCTCTCCGAGGCACGGAGGAGTCTCGGTATGTAAAGATGGTGGACTCCATCCACGGACCAACCCTGGCAAGTAATTTGATATAATATCTCAATTATTGCTTATTATGACTTTAATATATTATATTGTATTAGTTATATGGGTGATGATAATCTGGTCTCTTTTAAAGCCACCAAAACGCAGGCGTGTCACCGCTAAAAAGAGTCGATTCCTCCTACTCTCCGGACTCCTACTTTTCGGGGTACATCTGTTCCTGTAACTGATCGACTTGAGCTCCTAGGCATGGAGTTGACATCTGGTCTCAACTTCGGCGCCACCATCGAGTACAAGGGCCAAACTGCCCAAGAAACTGGGCATCCTAAATAGGGTGAAGCGATACTTTACGCCTGGACAGCTTTTAACCCTTTACAAAGCGCAAATCCGATCCTGCATGGAGTATTGCAGTCACCTTTGGGATGTTTCAGCTAAGTACCAACTAGCCGCGCTTGACTCGGTGGAACGCAGAGCTAAGAGGCTCATTGGCGACGTAAAACTGGTGGATGCCAAGCTTCATAGCTTGGCTCATCGCCGCAAGGTTGCCTGCTTGTCGGTCTTCTGGGCTTGATTGTACTTCGGAGAGTGTGCCCGAGAACTCCACGACCTCATTCCACCGGCCCCCTTCTACCATCGGACATCTAGACGCACTGCCAGTTACCATCACTACCTGGTTGCTATTCCACCAATTCGCACTAAGCGCTTCCAAATGTCTTTTATAATGCGCACAGCAAAAGAGTGGAACTCACTACCTGCGTCTGTGTTTCCGAACGTATACAACCCTAATCTCTTCAAAGTGAGAGTGAACAGGATTCTTCTGGGTAAGCTCACTCCATCGTCGACTTTGTCTCTGTCACCTCTGACCTAGACTAGAGTCAAGAGCAAACCCATCACAAATAAAAAAATATATTAATGATAATATTGCTAATGTATCAAACTGTATAATGGAATATTCATGTTATTTTACTAGCTATTGTTATTAAGTTGCTATTGTTCTGAGTTCTCTTAGACCATTGTCCAAGAGATAGAATTAACTGTTTTGAGATAGCGATACTTTAAAGATAATTTTTTATTTTATTGATGTAATACTTTAATACTGATACAATGGAGTATCTTATCCGCTAAAACTTAAGTAATGAAACACAATATTACTTATTTATTGTTACGTTACTCCTAGGATTAACACGGGGAGTTTTACTCTAATTTGCTTAATTTACGTTATATAGGATGACTGGTAGTTAGTGACCGATACTAAGGGCCGGTTTTTTGACCCGTTAACTCAACCACTAGTTATAGTAACTAATGGTTGAATTTTGGCTAAATGTGAAAGGCAAACAATAATGAGATATGCCAATAGTAACTATTTTTAATATGAATGAGCTGTATGTTTAGACTTTCACATTTATAAAACCAAAATTCAATCATTAGTCATTGTTTAACCTTTGGTTGAGTTAACTACGGATCAAAAAAACTCATGATAACAAACAACTTTTGCTATGGGACCAAATCTGAAATCGCGAAAAAAAAAATCTGCTTCCGAATGTATGGATAGGAAACGCCGACCTCATCTAGTTTAAAAAAAAATATTGACTTGTAAAAGTGTTTGTACAAACCTACTTACAGAAATAAAATCATTCAAAATCATTCATTCATTCATGGGACAGCTGTTTTTTTGGCGCGAATTCAGGTTTGGTCCCATAGTACGAAATGCTTGTTATCATGATTACAATCATGTATTTAAGCATGTGTTTAAGTATCGGTCACTAATCACCAGTCACCCTGTATGCCTATCAATTAATCGAATCATTCCCACTATTTTTGACCTCGATCATGCCTGATGGATTTTCAGTCAGTTGACGCAAATTGCTGCACTTTAAGCATTCCACGAAAACCCGACACACACTTTCTATTACATTGAGAACTCACTGACGATATCTTAGTCCTTTAAATTGTCGTGAAAGCAATTTTTTAAATCTTTCTATACGTACACCATAATTTTAATTAAATTGTGTCGCAGTGCATCAGATAGTATGAAGAGAGCCTACTTCCCCCACTACTCTTGTGTTATAGCTGTACGTATGTGCAAACCTACGTTCAATGCGGACACAGTTGGGATGTCAGACGGCACGGCGAGCTCGGCCGTGCGGCCAAGCTCGCTCTGTCGTTTCATAGAAAGAAAAACTGGCCAAGTGCGAGCAGGAGCCGCGCACCGCACTTTGGAAGGATTTTTTTTCTATTTCAACATTTTTTTGTAAATTTTTGAGCCGTATAAATAAGTTTATCTGTAAATTGTTTTTGCTCTATATATAAAATCTGTAGCCCAGTAGAAATCGATTTTTTGCACCAGGCACTGAAAGGGGGCCTTAAAAATTCGAAGTGGGGATTCTAGGGCATATGGTGTACGAGTATCATATGAAAGAGCGCTGTTTGCACATTCTCAAACTTTTTTTTTTGCCCGTTTAGTTTTCGACTTTTAATGAATTATTCTGTGTGACAGAAAGGAGAATGACCAAAAGTGGTACCAAAAAGTCTCATGCATCAAGATAAACATTTTATAGTAAATATTTTCATATTTTTTTACGACATTACTCATCGGGCATTTGGTTTTTGAATAGGGAATTTAATTTAAAGTAAAAAGTACCTATTGATAATGTTTTACTCCCTTTAAAAATTATATTTTTTTTATCTATGGTTAATTGGCCGTTCACAGCCAGTCATAGAGATGTAGAATGCAATATAATCGATTTTTGATGAATCGACTAACCTGTAATTTTCAAGCCCCGCAAAAACGGGTGGTGCCCAGAGGCGCCGCGTGGTGCCTCCCGAATATTAGCCTAGAGGAGTAGAAATGAAACTAAATCAATGCTGAATATTTTTCCTACACTGGCAATAATATTTGTAAACCTTTACCAGTGTATGATAAATATTCGGCACTGATTTAGTTTCATTTCTACGAAAAAAAAGCGAGGCTGGTGGCGCCACCGTCACACCGTGAGTTGTCTTCTATTGGTGCCACCAGTGCTTGAGTAGTGTTTCTTTTGCATAATAAATAACGTTTGATATTAGCTTTGCTTTCTTTTTGTTAAGAATTAAGTAAAATCAGTACACCAAAGTTATAATGTACAGACGTCAGCACATCAAGCTACCCGAAACTGTCAAATTTTCCCAATCAAACTTGAACCTAATACTTTAGCGATAAAGTTGAAAATCTATTTAAGAAATTTGACAGATTGAACTTATTCTTACATGTATTCACGTAATCGCACTCTTTTACTTCGTCCGGCAATCCATTGTACAGCTGTGGTCCTTCAAATAATATGTGCTTTCTACCGTAATTAGTGACTTCAAGTTTGTTTTTATATATATTTCTAAGATTATATGACATTGCTTTTTTCTTTAGTTGTATGTTAGTTTATATTGGGTTGGGAGTTATATTTTTAATAAGAATGCAAGTGAAGTAAATTTATAGCTGTCTAATATTTATTAGTTTCGGTTTTCGTATAAGGTCTTTGTTGGAGTTAGATAATGATAATGGTACAGAGTTTTAATTATTTCATTTTGAACGTTTTGAAGTGAATTTAAATTAGTTACTGCTGCGGATCCCAAATTAAATATCTCAATTAAATATTATAAATGCGATTTGACTAACGAGCTATAAATCAAAGTGCACACTATATTTGGAATACAGTTTGCTACTTTCCGTAGTGCTTCCAGTAACGATGTTAATTTACTCCTGAGATGGTCAATGTGTAATTTCCAAGTTAGTTTTTCATCTACCCTTAATCCAAGATATTTTTCGTTGGTTAATCGTTTTATTATTTCGTTATTTACTTTAAGAGGCGAGAAGTCCGGTATACGTTTATTTTTAGTGGTAAAAATCATGAATGAGATTTTCGACGTATTTATTGTAATAAGGTTGTACATTAACCACTCGTTTAATAGATCACGGTCATGGTGAGCTTTTTTATAATGTTCTGAATTGATTTGCCGAAGTAAAAGAGACAGATGGCATCTGCATATAGTGTTCGGTGTCCTGTTAACCCTATTTTATTAATATTGTTTATCTGCATCCATGCTATCCTCTATAAAAGTTTCTGAAAAAGTTAGCTTATTTCCAACATTAAAACAACCAATGTCATAGTAACCATAATATCATCCAAACGAGTGTTATAATGTTGTACTAAATTTCATTATGCAACTTCCACAGAGTACTAGTTTTATATATAGGGTGACTGGTAATTAGTGACCGATACTTAAACACATGACTGTAATGATAACAAACAACTTTTATTATAGGACCAAACCCGAAATCACGAAAAAAATCTACTGTTCCCTACATTTGTATTCGCATAACTCGCGATAACCAACTACTTTTACTTTGGGACCAAACCAAATCGCGAAAAAGAATCAGCTGTTCCCTACATTTATGTTCGCATAACTCGTGGGTTTTGTTTCGCGATTGAAGTTGTGGTCCCACACTAAAAGTTATTTGTTAAAATGAGTACTATCACGTGTTTAAGTATAGATCACCAGTCACCCTATACAGGCAACTACTTTGTTTTTCCCTTCCTTACTCATCAAGCAGCCACATTCTCACTACTCATTTCGTGGCGCAGAGTCACAGAACACTAATTACCCTTAGCCTGGAAGAATGTCAACTTCAAACAAACAAAATGGCACCCATTATGCACGCCATCTCTGTCTTGCCATCTCAAACTTTTCAACTCATTTAAAAAAAAAAACAGGCTCGCAGATTTTCGAATGTTTGAGCGGGAATTTTGAATCATCTCAAACTAATAGGTGTGGTGTTATTTTTAATAAACAGGTGGTTTTTGAAATACATATCTTTATTTACTTAGATCATAATATTACTGTCCATATTGGTACATAAAAAAAACGTACGTTAACATTTTAACTTAATTTATGCATGAACACAGTTACTTACAGCTACAGCTCAAGAGAATCGAGAATCGCGTCTATTTTTTTAAGGTACATTTTTGTAAGGTTTACTTTGTGTCGTATATTAAATATTATTATGTTTTTGGGTAGTACATAATGCGTACAATTCTTTAGTGTATACTCATACTATGTCCGGGTATGCATAATAACTCTTGCTATGCGTTGGTGGCGCGGCCAGGGACTATGCTCCCTGACCGCGCTACCAACGCCAGGCTATAATTTCTAGGGTAATTACATTTTCGAATCTGCTTACAGCGTACTGAACACTACAATTTCCGTACAATTCTTTAGTATATACTATGTCCGGGTTCGCCTTATAAATCTTAGTGGCGCACGGTAGGCTGAAAATCGCCTTTCAAAGACATAGAGACTTGAATTTTCAAGGGTACTTTTTTGGCTAGAAATTGATTCTGTTGATCATTACAATACGTACTATAAAATTTCGTAAAAGGCAATTGCGTGTAAAAATGAAAGAGTTTAAATATTTTTTTTAAGTAAAATTTTTATGGCCGCTGACATGAAAAATGAGGCTATCTCTGGAATCGCAAGATTTGCCGTTATATCCTTACACACAGATATAGCACTATTTATTTGCAATTTTTTGACATACGTCGGATTGCGGCAACACTTGTGCTTTTTTTTTAAATCCTCTAAATTAAAAAAAAAAATATGTTGATGATTCATTTTAATGCTTTAATGATTTAAATATGAGTATGCCTAGTCTAGTTTACAACATTGTTTTTATACCATAGGCCAAAACAGTCTAAGAAATCACAAAAGTTAGTTTGTATACCTATGTAAAACGAACTTTTATGATTTCATAGCCTGTTTTGGCCTATAGTATGAAAAAACCGTCCAAGTGCATGTCGGAATACGCACAATGAAGGGTTCCGTAGGATGAATTTATCCCAAGAAAAAACTTAACATTGTAGTTGAATCCTCCCGTACATTCCAAATGCAAACGTAATTTTGTACGCACAATATTGAGAGATATACCATGTTATTTTAAAACCATACCATCTTATAAGTTTTTCTGTAATCTATAGGTAACTATTTTATGTATTTTTTTCAAAATTTTAGGCTCAGTAGTTTTGGAGAAAAGGGGGAGAATTGTCAATTTTTCGTATATTTTCTTAAATAACTTTTAAACAATTTATTTGAAAATTATACAAAATACCTAAATATATTTCAGACCCTCACAGTAAGCCCTTTCATTTGATGTGTCACACGGTACAGTTTGCAAAACTTTATTTATCTTATATGCTCCCCAAAACAGACTCCTATATTCAAAATTCATTTATTTACGTTACACATCAGTATTTGGGTCACAGAAATACATATGTGTACCAAATTTCAACTTAATCGGTCCATTAGATTCGGGGCAAATTGGCTGTGACAGACGGACAGACAGACAGACACACGAGTGATCCTTAAGGTTTCCGTTTTTTTCCTTTTGAGGTACGGAACCCTAAAAATGTTGTAAACTAGACTTGGCATACTCTTATTTAAAGCATTTAAGCATTAACACATTATCTGCGCGAAATTTATGCAAACGCTTCTTTATGCTACACTAATCCTGTGTGGCAAACGCTCGGGTGCGTGCAAAAAATATCTTGGGTGTAGACACCCTTACCGACCCTTATTTTACGATGTTTTCGAAACAATAGAGATGCACAACGAACGCTCAGGTGCGGCGCGCCGCACTCGAATAAAGTTATGTATTGTAAATAGTATGGACGCGCATACGCGCGGTCAAGCACATGGTAAACGTCCGAAAACGCGCATGTGCGTCGGCCGCGCCTAATGAATTAAAATGAATCATCAACATATATATTTTTTAAATTTAGAAGTTTAAAAAAAACAATCCGAAGCATGTCAAAAAATTACAAACAAATAGTACTCTATGTGTAACGATATAACGGCCAATCCTGAGATTCCAGAGATAGCCTCATTTTTCATGTCACCGCCATACAAATAATATATATATATATATATTACTCTTTCTAGACAAATAAAGGACCCTTCAAAATTTAAGTCTGTATGTCTTTGAAAGGCGAATTTCAGCCTACCGTGCCTTGTGTTGTGCCTTGTATAGCCTTGTGCCAGGGAGTATGGTCCGTGGCCGCGCCACCAACACAAGACTATAATTTCCAACTTAATTGAATTTTCGAATCTTTTTATAGCGTAAGGAATAAAATAATTTCCGTATAATTCTTCAGTGTATACTATGTTTGGGAACGCCGAATAGTTTACAGGAAACCGTGGTGGCGCGGCCAGGGAGTATACTCCCCAGCCGCGCCACCAAAACTTCATTACATTTTCTTACTCGTTGAGGTGCAATTTTTTCCATTACACGTATCGTATAAGTACATAAATGGTACATTTATCTAGAAACATGTTGTTTTAAATTTTCCACTGTGCCTGTGGCGCCTCCAGGTATCACACTGTTGTCTTTTACATAAAAATTGCTTTCAATATGGAAAAAAACTGAAAAATTGTCCAAAAGAAGTGTGCGTTGCATTTGTTATGTTAAGCTATTACTACCCAGGACAAAGCGATCCACATTAACTGGTACACACACCTAACGTTATATCATCACTGATCTCTCTTAAAAGGAAAATTGATATCCTTCTGAATTAATAAGACATTTAAAATAAGTATTTGTTGAAACTATTTTTTCTGTATGTACAGTCAATCTCACGTCCCTACGTGATATATTTGCGCTTATTTATTCTGCAGGATATCAATTTTTCTTTTAAGAGCAGATGCAGAGTACTCTTCTGCAAGTTGACGTTTTTTTTTAAATACAAAATCTCTTTATGCAAATGTGAAATACGCTGTTAAATAAGTAATTAAAGTTAATATATTTATGTTCTGGACATTTATCGAGAAACTCAAAATTTATTGAGTTTTTAAATAAAACTTCAATTGTCCCTTTTTATTTTTTTTTATAAGCCTGTGTCTCTAAAAAGCTATTAATCATTGTAGCACCACATTCAATACAGTTAATGAGATTTTTAGAGGCGTATTGAAGGGACTTTTTTTTACAAATTTCACATTTGTTGCGATTAATTTTTATTATAAACACACAGGCGTACGCACATGCTTGAATCTTTCCACTGCTTTCCTGCAAGCTACATTCAAATGTGGAATTTATACTTTCTTCCAACTCATCGGTTAAAGTGGCATAAGCAGTATGTATATCTGTGATTGGGGTCAATAAAGTTTTAAAATTTCTCAATATTACTTCATTTTTGTCATGTTCACAATTTCCGCTTGAATAAAAGATAAGTTGCTAAGAACAGCTGTTTTAAGACCAGCGAAAAACTGTTCGGCAGTGAGATTAGAATTGTAGCTGCAATTGGCCCGAATGCAACCGAATAGGTTTTCTAACGGGTCCTGCTGGAGCCTCCTTGTATCCAAACTTTTTATTGGTTTATGTGTGTAACTGAGATTTCTTCAGATTCTATTCCACTGATGGGCCAAATTCATCTTTCTTGGGATGGAGGGCGTCGTCTGCATTCCAAAACTGTTAAATCTTAAAAAAAAATCTTCATAAAAGTGAAATGATGCGGTGAATTTTTTTTTCATATTTGTTGAAAATGGTTTCCCCTTCTTAAGTCTGGTGTGCATGCATTGACACTATCGAACAGCTTGTCCATGTTCGAAATAACATTGGATGTAGCGACAGCTTCTGAAGAGAGTTCTCCTGTAAACATAACACATAATTTAAGATCTTACTAATAGGATTACAGAAATAAGATTGCCTAAAATAAATAAATATAAATAGGATTGATGATTTGGACCAATGCTACAAATCCTCTATAAAAGTTGCTGAATTTTGGCAATAAGCTGTTTATTGCCAAAATTAAAACAATCAGTGTCATAGTGTTATAATGTTTTACTAAATTTCATAATCGTCGTTTCAGTTTGCTACTGAATATTATTTTAATTTTAACATTAGTTTAGTTTAATTTTAACACTAGGCACTAACAATTATATAATGAGATTTTTGTTATTATTTTAATTTAATTTTAATTTATTAATATTGACGCTACATTTTTTTTTTCGTATTCTCTGTTTTTGTATTTAATTATTTAAATAATAATAAAAAAATAAAAATTGTTTATTGACGGACAAGGATGGTCCATAATGTTAGTTACAAAATACTTAAAAGCTTTATTAGTAGGTTGATAAATATAAAGTGACGTGTTGATATATCAAACCGCACCTCTCACATGCAGTTTGATGAATTTGTTGAACACAGACGCGTCCAACCTATCCGCTATCATTTTCAAGATGCCATTGCTACTCCCACGCACAGACGAGGATTTCTTCCGCATGATTGCAAAGAAATCGTCTAGATCCGTGCGTCCGTAAACATGCCTGAAGCACTACAAAAACGGGGGAGTCGCAAAAGTGACCTGAAAATGTTATTGTACTGAACTCTGAGGGCACTGTAGGCACTTTGTGTGTACTTGACCCATAGACTGTGTAGACTCGTGTAGAAACTTTGACAGTATTTAAATAGCGTTAATTTAACGTCGACCGTATACCGAGCGAATCTATGTGCCAGCATGCTACTTCGTACCAACAGTGCCCTCCGTTCCCTCTCTATATCCAGGTTATCTTTTAAGGTGTCCGTCTCAATATGACCGAGGTACTTAAACTGAGACACACGGTTCAAATGTTCTCCATTTAATGAAAGCGGTGGCACGCTATTAGGCCTTTAGTTGTTACCCACAAAAACCACGTACTCACTTTTTATATTGTTATACTTTAAACCGTGCCTCTCAGCATAAAAAAAATAATAATATCCTGGGACATTTTTCACACACGGTCATCTGATCCCAAACTAAGCAGAGCTTGTACTATGGAAACCAGATAACTGATATACTACATACACTACTTTTTTTTTTTGTAAATACATACTTATATAGATAATTACACCCAGACTCATGACAAACAGACATGTTCATGCACACAAAGGTTTGTCCTGGATGGGAATCGAACTAACTAACTAACTTCAAAAAATAAGCTTCACACACAGACAATAGTTTTCTCAATCCACTGATTAATGGACTCAACAGCACCATGTCGTCTGCATAACTTATATTGTAAACACTAACACCATATATGCGGCAGCCGACATTCAATTTAGACTGATCCGAAAACACATTTGACCATTTTACAGTATTTTTCTGATTGGTATACCAGTAGGAATAAATGCTTATTATTTAGGAGAGACACCCTTGTCGTTCAATTTACTCCAGACTAGTCTATAGAATACCAGATCGAACGCCCTGGATAGATCTAGGAAGCATGCATATACGAGTATAGGTGCTTTTCTTTTAAGATAGTCAGCAGTATGTTTCAGTGTCAGAATGGCACTTTCTGTTGACAATCCCGCTTGAAAACAAAACTGGGCGTCCTGTAATTGAATGCATCCACCAAGGCGTCCATCTAGTACCCTATCCAGCACATTTGCTGTAATAGTTGCGAGCGATATGAGCCTGTAATTATTTTTATCGGCTGTCTCCTGTACGATTCTTGACAAGAGGTACTACTACCGTTTTAATTAAATGTGGTGGCAAGTAAGAATGCCTTATACACAACGTAAACAACATTGATAGTAGCCGATTTATGTGTGGGCTAGCATATTTTAGGTGTTCCACACTAAGCCCATCATGCCCTGGTGATTTTCCCCTTTTCATATTATTAGCAATAGCACTATCCACCTCCTTACTAGTAATTCTAATTGGCTGCGCAATATTACAATTATCAGTTTCTTCCAATTCACCTGTTTTCAGCGGTGATTCTACTGTAAAATGATTGATAAAAATGAGTAAATGATTCAATGATTTAAAAAGATTGGCAATATCTTTAGGTTCACTGGTGTTGTTCACACAAGCAGGCAAGGCCGCCTTTCCAACCAGTTTTTTTAGTGTTTAACCAGAACTTACTGAATTATTTGGCAGAGTGCTGTGTTGCAAGTATGTCCATACGGATCTGTTCCCGATTTTATTGACAGAATTTAAAACTTGGTTTAAAGATTTTTCGATTTTGACATATCTTTTCATATATTTGACCTGTTTCCGGCTTACCAAACCATAAATATAATTTGTAGTCAAGCTTAGCCTGCTTGTGTGCGTCAGCAACATGTTTATTCCAACCTAGTAAGCAAATGCTTTTTTTTATTTTTGGTCATACCTCAGCTCAGCTCTGAAGTTGGTATCTTCAATTCACCTTAGATTGGCACCGACTTCAGAAGCTGACAAGTTTTATTATGAAAGTTATTTTATTCGTTATAGGTTTTTGAAGGCGGCTTTTACTTTTTTTTAAAGTAAATTTAGTTTCCCATTTTTAGTTTTTCTTTAATAATTATTTTAATATGATGACAAATATTACAAGATTTTACTTTATATTATAAATTTTATTGTGAAATTTTAGCAGCCTCCAGCAACTGAATAGCTTAACACTTGTGCAGCTAGCTTTACGTTCATTTTCTGCTTTGTTTAAATGTAAAAAGGGTTTAAATGTTCTTGTTTCAAAAGAGGCGCATATACGAAATTGAGGTTGGTGTTATCTGTCTCGTAAAATTATTTTATATGGCTCCATTTAGCAACACCTGTATAAAAGTGAGTGTAACTTTCCAGTAAATAGGAATACATATTTATGTATAATATTATTATTGTTATAAAAAAATATCTTACCGAATCCAATTTGATTGATCGATGTAATATTTGTAGGTTTGTAATATCATACTTTAAAACATATTTCTAAAGCATTTGAGCAAATGCGGTGTATCGAAAATGATAACTATTTCTCGATTATGGAACAGAATGTATGGCTGCTCTACAGATGCTCCCAAGGTACTCGTACTTAGAGCTCTCTTATTCACACCATCCATATCGCACACTGAAGCTGAAATATTGATTCCAGCATCAAAACAATGTTGCAGCACCTGAAATGACTAATGTAAATCAATATGGTACAAAATAACTACTACATATCTTCACAAAATTGCAAATAAAAGACCTTTATGCTCACCTCCTTTATAAGAACTGAAAGCCTATCTGCAGTCACAGATTCGCTAGAGAAATAGTAAGAAACTGGCTGCTTCAGCTTTTTCCGAATTCCACCAATCATAAAGACAAGGGCATGTGTTGCCATTTGTTGTGACCTGCCCTGAAATGCATGGTCTTGATTCCCCTCAATCAAGTCTTCCTTCTTGTTATAAAACAATTTTTTTATTGACATCTCGTCAAACATCAGGATATAATTATTTTCTGATGGATTCTGTACCTTGATTGTTTTTTTCAAAACATTGAAAATTTGGTCATTAATACCGACACTCATGTTAAACTTGTTTAATACCTAATGATGTTAATGAACCAGGTGTTGGCAGGCAAATTATCCTTCTTAATAATTTGTAGCACCTAGATGACCTTTTATATAGTCTTAGCGCTATTATTTTCAAGTCCATATCCCATCTACGACCTTTAGGTCTTTTCAGTCTTACATTTTAATATTTCATGTACGTAGATTCATTCTTGCTCAACTTTAAGAAATGATTCATTTTTCAGATGCTTTACCGATTTTTGGAGCCTGTTTATTTTTCTCATGTGATTTTTCATTTTCATCAACATATTTTTATCTTTTTTTGTAGTTGCCAGTGGAATTGTAGCAGCAAAAGGTTTGATCGTCTCAGTCATTTGCGGAATAGCACTAGCCTTATGCGGATTAATGTTATAATTCAGATTCTCACATAAAGGTTGGATAATTTTAGATGGACCCGCACCAAGCTCAAACACTTGATTAGCTTTGAACATTTAGTTTTGAACATTCTCACACAGTGCAAGTGGTTGTCTGGTTAGTGATGGACGCGCAATAGGCTGAATCACATTAATTTCGTCCAAATTAGGATCCGCTAATGTGATCTGAAAAATGGAGATTATCACATCATTATTTATGTAACAAAGCCGGCCATTTCCAAAAAAATGTTAAATATAATTATTTTTTACGAATTAATGTTGCTTTAACAAAACAATGAGTCATTATTTTACATCGTTGAAAATGATCACTATCTGTTACCAGATTGTATTTTTTTCAAATAAACAGAGTAGATGTTTAGAGTTGTCTACAATAATTTAGTTAGTTAATAAATTATCTGGCTATTAATGTTCTGGTTTATTAATTAGGTACTTTATTTTTCATCACTATCATTGATTACCTATTTAAGGATGATAAACTATTGTTAATCAGCAAAGAAGGATAATCAACAACAAGTAACCCAGATTTTTAACTAGATAATCTTTTTACATTAGCATGAGACAAGCAACACAAAAGAAAATATGAGAACAGTATCAAAAGAAAGATTAATTAACCTTATCACATTCCTCATCTAGTGCTACAGATTTGACTAGCCTCTTTCCTGAATTATCAAAGAATGGTGATCTCTTAAAATGTTTACTGCATAACATTATAATAATAATAATAATAATAATGTTTATTTCCAGTAAAATGTTCACAAAGGTTACAAGTACAGTAATACGCTTCAAAATAAAAGTGCATTGAGTATTATCACCTGGCACCCAAACTAGGTTTATAGCCTGTGACTTGGGGTCCAGTGATTCCATAAGGGTTGATACATGATCAAAAATATTTTATTAAAACTGTTTTCACCAGTAACATGTTTAACAAAGAGATATAATTATTATTCATGTGAAGAAAGTATGGAAAGTAAAAATAATAAAAAATAATTAATAATAAAACTGTTTGTGAGTGTTTGAGTTGGTCGTGGTAGGTGTAGTAGGCATGTTGTGTGTGTTTGTAAATAATGTGAAAGTGTGGTTTGTGTATGGTGTGAAAGTGTCCTGGTAGGTGTAGTAATGGTGTATGTGAGAGTAAGTATGAAAGTGGGGGCAGTGTATGAGAGTTTGTGTGTGAAAATACTTGAATAAGAGGGGATTTGTCTTAGGTATGTGGGAGGAGAAGTTTTTCGGTCTCGTCATATGATTTCTCAATTAGCCATTCTTTAACTGTGATTTTGCATTGGTGATAATTTAAACTGTGGATATGGAGAAATTTATTGATTTTATTATATAGAATATAGCTAAGGTAGGTGAATTGGTGTTGTGCGAAGGTGGTTTTGTGTCTAACTGGTGGAAGAGCAATGTCTGCGCGTCGTTTAGAACTTGCTGTGAACGGCAGCCGAGGTTTCCTTAATACACTTTGTAGCACATATAGGCCTCTTACTGTCAGAACCCTGCTTTCCCTAAAAAGTTCCAAAGTAGGGTATCTATAGGGCTTGCTGAATATAACTTTGAGAACTGCTCTCTGAGCTCTCTCTAATTTCAGAAAGTATGTTTTGCAAGCACCACCCCAAGCCGGCAAACAATACAGGAGAAGAGACTGACAAGAGTGAATAATAGACCATCATAAGTGTTTCCGAGTCAGCTGAACAACGGAGTTTCTTAAAGATGGAAATGAGTTTACGCGTTCGGATCACAAGATTATCAATATGACTATACCAGTTTAGGTGATTGTCAATTTGCACGCCCAAGTATTTTATACAAGAGGTGGCTGCCAGAGTGGGACAGGTACAGCAGGAGTTTGGAGAACAACTATGTACTTTAACAATAGGGGTTATGTTTGGCTGAGTCTTGTTACTTATAGAAAAAGAAACAAGCTTCGTTTTTTCTGCATTCAGGGTCAATAAATTATTGTTAAACCAGTTCATGACAATGTCCAACACCATCTGAGCATATTTTTCTGTTTCACTCCAATCATTCCCATGAACCAGTAAGGCTGTATCATCAGCGTAGGTAAATATGAAGCAGTTAGTTAATGGAAGTGAACACAGATCATTAATGTAGATGAGGAATAAGGTTGGACCTAGAATACTGCCTTGTGGGACGCCGTATTCTATTTTAGCTTTATCGCTTATTACCTCACCCAATTGAACATGTTGGAAACGATTCTCCAGATAACTTGAAAAAATGTCAAGTGCAGGACCACGAATTCCCATGCGTTCCAGTTTCAACAGAAGTATGGGCGCAGAGACAGTGTCAAAAGCTTTCGAGATGTCTAGAAATAAACCAATACACCGCTGCTTTTTATCTATGAGATGAGTCACTTTTTCAGAGAGTGCAACAACTGCATCCTCTGTTGCAATTCCGGCTCTGAAGCCATATTGGTTTTCGGAGAGAAGTTTATGAGCATTAATGTATTTAAGCAAACGGTTGTTCAGTATCTTCTCCAGAATCTTTGAAATGGTTGGTAGAATAGATATAGGTCTATAATTCTTGACACTGCCTCTGTCCCCTCCCTTATGAATAGGGTGGACTAGAGCTGTTTTAAAACTGTCTGGGAAAACACCGGTAGATATTGCAAGATTGCAGATATGTGTGATGTAGGGGATTAAAATATTGCGCGTTAACTTCAATAAATGTCCAGAAATACCGTCAATTCCAGCTACAAAACTTGATTTCAAGTTGATTATAATTCGCTCTACTTCCGAATCGTCGGTTTCCAGGACACACATTGAGTTACAAGTTGAAGCTAAACTTGATGGGTGAACTGGCATATTCAGACACTGCCGTATATTTGTAGCTAGGTGTTTGCCTACATTAACAAAGTAATTATTGACTCTGTTTGCTGATGCAAGTTTGTCAGGTTCGAGTTGCTGCAGTTCTTTCAAAGGCGAGGGTGTGGATTTTGAGTGCGTTATGGATTTAATTAAATCCCATGTTGCTTTGGAGTTGTTTTTTCGTTTCATGAATTCAGTTTTCTCGTAATTTATTTTCAATTTCCGGAGTAAAGAATTACAGTAGTTGCGATAGCGAGAATACGTTAGTTTGAGGATGGGGTTGTCTGGTTGTGTTTTTAAAGTAAGATGCATTTTATCCCTGTTTCTAATACAGCGAAGTAAGCCAGGGGTGATCCAGGGCTTGATGTTACGGTTCTTTCGTGAGACTTTGGAGAAGCGAGTGTGTTTGTCAATAATTTTAGTCAATAAAGTTGTTAAGGTGTCCGCTGCTTCATTAGCATCATTGGAAAAAAGGATTGGGGAGAAATCAGTAATCTCAATATCTTTTTGGATGTTTGAAATATCAACAACTTTGGCAGTGTAGGTGAGCTTGGGCTTAGGGACATCTAGGTTGACACTCAGGAATACGGGTAAATGATCTGTAATAGGTGAGTCTATGACAATGGATGTTCCTGGTTGTATGGTTTTTAAGAGAATATGATCTAAACAGTTATTTAGTCGTGTAGGATATAAGTGCGCCGGTAATAAACCATGGGAGGCAGTGAATGTGAGGTATTCGAACGAGTGTCTATCATTGTTGTTCGGCTTGATATCAATGTTGATATCACCGACTAAGGCAACGTGATGAAATTTTGTTAGGGGTTTTAAAATGGAATCCAAGCTGTTTAAAAAATTATCAACGTGAATGAAGGAGGGTGATCTATATAGGGCTAAGATGCCAACATTATTGTCAATTTTGCAAAGCAGACAGTTTGCATCAGTTATGTCAGGTTCAGAGACGGTGCAGTGCAGTGAAGACTTAATATACATAACCACTCCATCATTCTGGTTCTTTGTATTTTTTGTGAAGTGGACATTGTAACCATTCATGTTGGGAATTATAGCAGATTTTAGCCAGCACTCGGTCAATATAATGATATCACAATCAATTCTGAGAAGATGTAAGAACGCTATAAAATTATCAAAGTTCTTATTTAAACTGCGAATGTTGAGTTGCAGTATGGATAAGTTTCTTTGTGTCTTTGGTATTTTAGATATACATTCACCTAACGGTAGTTTATAAGATTTTGATACTTGGTAGGCATCTAATTCTAATTCAAGGGCATTAATGTGGTTAGCCATTGAAAGTAAATAATATGTTCCAAAATAATGTGGTGCACACATTTAAGCATGGAAAAATGAGGCAAACTGTAACTGCATCAGGTATATTTGCCGTGTAGAGGCGTTCATTGTCAACCGAAATAGTGAAGTAAATATTCACCATTATAAAAATTGTGATGTAGGAGTGGATACAAAAAGTTTGGAATGATATTGTCAGCGAGAATAAGTGTGTGAGAGACGAGAGTGTGAGTGTGCAGAGGTTCATGGATGGCGAGTGAGTGTATTGAGGATTAAATGTATGTGAAGAATGATTGTAGTGGTCGGTAATTCTTAATTCATAAGCAAAACAAACGGTGTTAATAATCTTAAACATGCGGGGAATACAACTTATAATAAGGTAGAAGTTAGTTATTATGAAACCAGTATAAAAAAATAATAATGAATGGCAGTTTACTAGTCATTGTTTGGTTTCTGCTAGATCCCGTAGCGTCTGCTCGGATTTGACCAGTATTGGTTTGACTCCCTCTTCCTTCCGCAACAGTATGTTACCATTGGCCGTCCAACAAAATTTATACTCCTTAAGCTTTGCAAACTCGCGTGCAGCAAAAAATAGTTTTCTTGAGCTGGCTGGGAGGTACTCACTGACATATATCGGACGGTGGTCGCCAAGACCTCCTATATTTGTAGTACTGAGTCGAGACTCCTTCGGTTGCTTGTTGTTGTAGCTGCGCACCGAACTTAGCAACACGTTCTTAGTCTCCATAGTGGTAAATTCGGCAACAACCGGCCTGACGGTACCTGGTTTGCCAGGCAGTCGGTAAACGTCGCGGATATCATTGTCTTTAAGAGGCACGTTGACGGTAGCACTCACACGAGTAACAATCGCAGATAGATCTTTAGCACACTCATTTTCTTTGAGTGGTATGTTGCGAATCTCGACGCAAGAAGAGCGTGATAATTGTTGCAAATCTTCGATTTTCATCTCTAAATTTTGTATGCAATCCCTATACATCCGTTTATCTTTTTGTAATAAATCAATTTGTTTTATCAGATCGTCGTATTGATTATTGATGAAACTCACCGTCTTCTCGATTTCAATGTTAGCTTTTTGAATGGCTAAGTTTTGCGATTTCAGCTCAGCTACCTCCGAGGATAGTTTAGCGAGGGATGAGCTTTGTTCTTGTGAAAACTTTAGGAAATTAGCTTGTTCCTCCGCCTTCCATGTATTGAGCATATCTAAAATTTCCTGCTTGAAGTCTTGCAGTTCACTACCAGGCGAAAAAGCTGGACATGGCCGATTATATCGCGAGGTGATATTAACACTATCATAAGGGCTGTTACTGCAAACAGCCTGAGGAATGTCAGAATCAGACATTGACTGGACCATGCTACTAGCAGACGCAGGAGTAGCTGGGGGAGTCCGATTTAAGCGAGGCATTACGAAGTACCAACCAACACTCAACCTTAGCCCACAGGAAAATAAGAAGCAAGGCGTAATCTCAGGGACTCCCGTAGCAGCGCAGCGCGTAGTCGATGCGCAGGCTCGTAGGCGCGTAGCAGTCACGCGCACGTCGTAGCACTCACGATGACGTCAGCTCGTAGCACTGATCACACACTGCGACCGCAATTTAACAGTTCGATGACTGGTACGGTTGGTTCGGGACGCCCGCGCGCGACCGCCAATGCACCAGACGCCGGTTCAAATCCAACGAGTCCGGAGCAAATCAGAGGGCCACAATTTTAGGTGATACCACAAAAATCTATTTGTTTCACTCTATGACCGCCCAATAGGCGGAGTCTGTCCATAAAAACACTTAAGGTGTAAAAGGGAATTAAAATTTTAAACAACACCCAATCAGATTAGGGCACACAAAGTCAGTAGGTTACTGGGGAACACAGTCACTGTACACGTCCGCACGGCGTTGCGCCTCGCGATGGAATGCCTTACATTAAGTGTCTTGAATGAAGCTTGTTTTGAAATTCTGGTGACGACCAAGAGTCATGAGGAAAACAGTATTTCGCCCACATTTCACACCTGAAAAAATACAATTACATAAATTAGCATTAATTTATAAATTTTGTTGTGAGAGTTTTGTGCTCTATCTAGTACTATGCTCAAGTAGTGACTTCTACATAAATTTCATCCAACCATTTATTTGCCACACACACACACACACATTTTTTTGGCTTGTTTTTGACATCTGCAGAACGACCTATCTAGTTATATATATGTGACGTTCCACGGGAAAAGGCACCCTATGGTGCTTTTTAATTTCGGAGATATATTTTTCGTAAAAATATGTAAAAAAATAGTTTTTTTATTGTTGTTTCGTAACACTTAAGTGTGTTCACATGAAGTGACCAAGATTATGTCTGGACTTTATAAGAGACTGCGACCTCTGAGTTTGTTTCGGCCTTTCTTCTCAGAGTAGTCAGATAGGAAACGCTGACCTCATCTAGTTTAAAAAAAAAACATGATTGACTTGTAAAAGTGTTTGTACAAACCTACTTACAGAAATAAAATCATTTATCATTTATAAGGTGTAAGTCAAATAAAATAGAGATTATAAGTTAGTGTTAATTCAAAGAGAAGTTAAAAAGTATACTATTAATTCTTTATTTATTTTTTAAACTTATTTTATTACATTTTTAAATATTTTTATAAAAAACATTTAAAAAAATATTTAAAAATATAAAAAATAGTGGTCCGCCGATAGCGGGAGCAGTGTCCAAGCTAACGGTGGTTAGGGCCCCAGAGACAGGAACCTCCTCACAATACGCGCCGTATCAAGGAGGACTGCCTTCTGAATCAGGCCCTTCACCCAGCCACCCAACGAGAGCCACTTGAGATGTTGGTCGAGGCTCTTAACGATAAGGCCATTGACAGTAACGACTATCGGCACAATGATTGCCGAGTCCACATTCCACATAGTGACAACCTTGTGGGCTAAGTCGAGATACTTCAATTGTTTCTCCTTCTCAGCCTTCACGAGCTTCTCGTCAGGCGGGATAGTGACATCGATTATCATTGTGCGGCGCACTGATCGATCTATTACCACTATATCAGGCTTATTGGCTACAATCGTCCTGTCAGTGATAATAGATCGATCCCAGTATAACGTGACATGGTCATTCTCGAGAACTGGGTCGGGCACATACCTGTAATAAGGTACCTCAGAGTCCACAAGGCCGTATTTCAGAGCAAGTTGCTGATGGATAATCCTGGCCACTTGGTTATGCCTGTGCAAATACTCTATTAATTATTATTAGCATTTTTTGTAGAATGTGGTAGTTTTTTTTACCATACGTGTGGGCTTAGTGAGTCTATTGCTTACAAAGCTGACGTTGTCACGATAATGAAGCAAGATAGACAAATTAACACAAACAAAATAATGACTTATTGTTCTAAAAAACCTTTTAAAGATTTTTAAGAGATGACGTGAATCCGCATTTTTTTCGTCATGTATAGCGTTTATTTTTAGCAATTACTGAAGTGAAAACTTATTTAGGCGCGTTGAGCGATTTTAGGTTGAGGAAATCTAATGAGTTCGCTTCACGTCGTTCACTTCTGTTGGCAGTCCCCATGACTGACTATGTGACGTGTTGCGCTGTCAAGTTTTCACTTCTGTCGGCAGTCGCCAAGACTGACTATGTGAAGTGTTGCGCTGTTAAGTTTTCACTTCTGTCGGCAGTCCCCATGACTGACTATGTGACGCGTTGCGCTGTCAAGTTTTCACTTCTGTCGGCAGTCCCTATGACTGACAATGTGACGTGTTGCGCTGTCAAGTTTTCACTTCTGTCGGCAGTCCCTATGACTGACTGTGTGACGTGTTGCGCTGTCAAGTTTTCACTTCTGTCGGCAGTCCCTATGACTGACAATGTGACGTGTTGCGCTGTCAAGTTTTCACTTCTGTCGGCAGTCCCTATGACTGACAATGTGACGTGTTGAGCTGTCAAGTTTTCACTTCTGTCGGCAGTCCCCATGACTCACAATGTGACGTGTTGCGCTGTCAAGTTTTCACTTCTGTCGGCAGTCCCTATGACTGACAATGTGACGTGTTGCGCTGTCAAGTTTTCACTTCTGTCGGCAGTCCCTATGACTGACTGTGTGACGTGTTGCGCTGTCAAGTTTTCACTTCTGTCGGCAGTCCCTATGACTGACAATGTGACGTGTTGCGCTGTCAAGTTTTCACTTCTGTCGGCAGTCCCCATGACTGACTATGTGACGTGTTGCGCTGTCAAGTTTTCACTTCTGTCGGCAGTCCCTATGACTGACAATGTGACGTGTTGAGCTGTCAAGTTTTCACTTCTGTCGGCAGTCCCCATGACTCACAATGTGACGTGTTGCGCTGTCAAGTTTTCACTTCTGTCGGCAGTCGCCAAGACTGACTATGTGACGTGTTGCGCTGTCAAGTTTTCACTTCTGTCGGCAGTCCCCATGACTCACAATGTGACGTGTTGCGCTGTCAAGTTTTCACTTCTGTCGGCAGTCGCCAAGACTGACTATGTGACGTGTTGCGCTGTCAAGTTTTCACTTCTGTCGGCAGTCCCTATGACTGACAATGTGACGTGTTGCGCTGTCATTAGGTAGTTTTTTAATTCTAAAACCTCCTCATACTAAACATAATATTATACTAATGATATTACACTTCTCTCTGACGAGCAATTATGTATTTATTTGTCTTGCTATTCAGTTTTATATGGCGTTTTCATTTTGGAATTCTAAATTTGGAAATATAAATAAAAAAATCGGAATTCGGACTTTTGATGTTTCGAATTATTATTAAGTCGGAGTTTTTGTTATTGATGATCTATTGAAACTCGGTATTTTGAAAACAGTATCTATAAACGGTAGGAATGATAAATCGGAGTTGTTACATTAGGAATTTTGAACCGTTCGGAATTAAGGAAATCGGTATTTTCGAATTCGGATTTGTGACTGACGGAATAAAGTTTCCGTATTTATGTAGTGTACCCCAAAAAAAAAAATGTATTTTATTAAAGACGATTTCTTTTATAACTTCTAGCTTTAAATAATGCTATAAGTTCTAATCTCTGTTAAATAAAATAAAAAAGCTCTTGCGCCAGTTTAAAATACAACACATATGTTTAAAACCTGTCATGCGGGTCATACTAGTGCTAGTAATTATCATAAACCTAGTTTAAAACGACACTCAGCAAATAAGCACAGGTGCTGATAGTGTTGCTTTCCGACTAGACTAAACTTTAAAGTATTGCTCTTGTTCTTTCTGGCTTTTTCTTATCAAGAGGGAGAAGGAGAGATGGGAGAAAGTTAGAATTCAGTTAGTTAATTCTTAACTAATTATATTTACTGTAAAAATATGGAAATATTATTCGTTAAGTCTAATTGGCGAGCAACAGATAAATGATAAATGATTTTTATTTCTGTAAGTAGGTTTGTACAAACACTTTTACAAGTCAATCATGTTTTTTTTTTTTTAACTAGATGAGGTCGGCGTTTCCTATCTGACTACTCTGAGAAGAAAGGCCGAAACAAACTCAGAGGTCACAGTCTCTTATAAAGTCCAGACATAATCTTGGTCACTTCATGTGAAGACCATGTAGATTGGTGTCTGAAATGGTCTTTTGAGGAAAGAACCACACAGATTGAGAGGACCTGTCCAGTCAGTGCACGCATTTGTCAGTAATCGCGCAGCTCAACTCAGAACTTAAGGAGCTCAACGATTCGACGAACAATACCAAAGAAAGGACATTGGGGTAGGCCGCATAAATTACTCAAACTGCCAGATACATACCTGATAAGTGCACTGGTGATCGCCAACCGTCAATGCAGCATCCACCAGCCTTGAAGTGTTTAGAAGAGTGGTGGTCGACAGTTCTTCAAGCAAGAGTGCTTAATAGCTGTGGCATCTTATGGGTCTGAAAATGTTTTATTTATTATTAGCCTTTATTTTCCCACTACGTGCAAAGGCATCCCTACTCTATTTCCACCTCTCTCTGTCCTGTGGACAGAGAGTGGCAGTCCTTGAAAGCTCTGGCTTTCAAGGAGCAATCTTTATTAAAGGAGTCCAGCTCATCCCGCCATCTCCCGGCCTGCCGCCATGTTGTTTGCCATTAAGCGGGACCCATTGGATCGTAAGTTTGACTTGAAAAACATTTTTTTAAATACCTATTATTCATCCACTCAATGTACTGTTCTGTGTTGGAAATAGTAGTAAACACAATGCTCACATGCCATCACAATCGTACATCGTCACATAAGACAGCCGCTAAGCATTAATATTATACGATGATTGCAGAATTACACGTTTCAACCCAAATTGATACACTTTGTTTGAAATGCGCAGAAGATTAAATTAAAGTTTCTTCTAGAGTTAACAAGCTTCAATATAAATGAAAGGTATAAGTGAACCGTGTACTGTTGCCAGTATTATTTTTCAGTCGCAAATAAGTTTCAACATTCATACTTATAAATTATAAATGCGAAAGTAACTTGCTTGTTTTTTTTTTTACCTTTTCTAAACCACTGAACCTAATCACTGTACCGATCTTTATGAAATTCGACAGATATAACGCCTGAGACCTGGAATAAGACATAGGCTTTTCGTATAAAAAAGTTTTAGGACTTTTTCTTAGCTTTACAATCCTGAAAATAAAATCGTGTAACTCCTACGTCAGCAGGTATAAAAAAGATTCAAACAAATGACAATGCTTTTACCTAGGTGTATGGACGTATCTGCGATGATACTGATAATTGTATTTTTCATTGAACCAATCTATCTGCTAGTGACAATCCCATCTAAATATGTTTGTTGATTTATCCGTACAGACAGACTGAGAGACAAACGCGCCAGGGGAACTAAGTTTAGTTAGTATGTGGTGATTTATAAATTCTGCCTAAATAAACTATAGATAAAGAATGCACTGAGTAGCCAAGAACATAAAAGATATTTAAATAAAACAACAAACATAACGAATGCACTGAGTAACCAAAGACATTTAAAGGTATTGAAATACAACAACATAAATGCGACAACATAAATTTTTCTGTGAGTCTTACAAGAATACTATCTAAAAATGAAGTCGTAGCTGATAATGTGCTCTGGTTTCTCGCCCAACGCAGATACCAGATCACTGTCATAACATGACAGCAACAGCCCAGAGTTCTGTTCCCCACAATACAGATGCATTAATATGAAAATATGTCGTCTAAACGATCATTTGTAGATTGGCTTTCTTATAAAATATACACGTAGTATATTCTTTGGCTGATATGCCTTGATCTTATTTGGCCTCTTAAAATTTGAGTCCTTGACCCCCATAAATGAATTTCTCTTTCAAAATCCGAGCAAACTTCCATATCATAAACACCATATGCTCTCCGTAGTATGACCGGGCTTGTTTAACCTGATACCTCAATTGCTAACCATCGTGCTAGGATAATGAGTAGAACAGCAGGAAATGAAGATGTGATATGCCGCCGCAGTCTTTGCGTGGCTACATCACAGTTTATGCATAGCTTGGTGAATTGGTTGCAAGGCAAGTCAGTGTCGAGTAGTGAGAGGTCAGTAGGTAGGCGAGCACACACAATAAGTCCAATAAACGAGCGAGGGGCAATGAAAATCCAAAATAAAATAAAACCGGTCAAGAGCGAGTTGGACTGGCACACCGAGGGTTCCGTATATAATATAAAAATTGTGCTATTTAGAGATACCGTTTTATTTTCCCTATAATCTTTACATAAACTTCTATCACACAGAATAATTTCAAATTTTTGTCTATGCAAACTTCGGAGATAAGCGGGGGAAAGATATTTTTTACATTTTTCATCTTAGTAGCCCCACGTAGAATTTTAAAGACCCCCTTTCAGTTCCTGTTGCAATATATATATATATATTTCTTCCTTATTTGCAAAATATTTGGGCAAACGTCATCTAAAACTGTTCCAAAATTCAAGTTGATAGCATTAGTAGTTCAGCTGTGACAGACGGACAGACTGAGTCGCACCATAAGGTTTCGTTTTTACCATTTTTGGTACGGAACCCTAAAAAGCACAACGAACCAGCAAACGGCAGAGCTGTGCGGCAGAGCGATCAAACGACGTCTGACTGAAATTTGGCTTTTTTTTTCATAGAGATGGGATTGAACTTCAAGTGTAACAGAATCGATAAAATAATCGAAAGAGTGAAAAGAAAAAATAAATAGAATTAGTTTTGGTCGACCACTATTCAGTTCATATTTTTCGACATAACATAAGAGTAACATTAAATGAAGAAGCACATTCCGAAGCTTTCGGTTATTTTTATTTGATTTTGATTATAAAGTGGAATTGAGTAGAGTTTGTCACTTTAAAAACAATCCCATTTTCCCAATCAAAACCCTGTGAAAATACAATAACAAGCAACTAAAGACACCACATTGAACGCCATCGATTCCCGCCAAAACTCTGAATGCCACTTCTTATTTTCAGAAAAGAAATTGTTTTGATACCTGTTATCAAAAATCGATATAAGTACAGTTTCGATTTTACATTCTGGAAAAGCGGTATGACCCCTCCCTAGCTTTACTTTATATTTCCCCTTGACCTTGTCATGTCAAACAAACAAAGCTTAAAAAGCAATTAAGATACTTTTTTTATGTTTAACAGTTCACGAAAGTTCTAGAAAATTACATCAAATAATTCATGAATGAATACTTAAATATTACGAGTTAATATCAGATTCCTATGCATGCTTGGGGCAGTCATTTAGTCATCTCCCACACACAGATACACACAAATCTAAATCAATATACATATTATAGATAGATAGCACATAAATAGATAGCACATATATAGGTAGATAGAGAGATAGTTTATAACCTGGATTAACCGATAAGATACTTTTTGTCCAGATATTTATTTATAATAAATAAATATTTAATAATTAGGATCTCCAACAAAAGATATACACTAAACATTGCATAAAGTTAATGGACGACAAAGTATTTGGTAGGTGTACTCCTTCACTCAGGAGACCACAGCATGCACAATAAAATGAACAACTAAGCTAACAAATTAAATACCTAATACTTAAAAGAAACAAAAATACTGTGGAACATGAAAATACAACAATGTCTGTAAAGTATTAGAAAATAAAGTAATAAAATACCTAAAATTAACATAAAGAAAAAACAAAAATAAACATTAACAATTACGATATTTTATTAAGACATTTCTTATATTTTTCGACAGATTGGCTGATGTCTAAATCTGTAGTTTTAGCCAGCATGTTGTATTGCCTACAAAGCCTTGGCACAGCGGCGTAATGACCTAAATTTGTTTTGGAGCCTAGGATGTAAAATAGATTATGAGCATTAAACCCAATATTCCTACGGGTTCGAGACTTACGCGGGTGAAACCGCGGTGAGCTGTTAGTTACTTTTTTAGTTACTTACTTACTTTTTTAAGATTTCAGCGTTCAGCCCTAGTAATACTGTTTGGTTTCCTCGTGTCTCCAGCTGGAAAATGCTCTGTTCTATGGTCAGATAGTGCACTCACTCTAGTCGTATTTTCAAACACCACCTGTAATGCACCGATAAAATTGTCCAGTATTTTTTTTTAAGTTTAATGTCTTTACTATTTAAGCCTTGCTCGCCGACTCGTATAAAGTGTACTGAGCAGCACCGCACTGGCGATGCCGCTGGAAAGGTCAACCCTTGCAAAAGAACCAGAGAAGGGATAATATTTGTTCAAGGTTTTTGCATCTCTCTCAGATATTGAATAACATTGCGCACAATAAGTAATAGTGTCGCCATATTAACGGTTCAGACAGAGTCAGTAAACTGGTTCTGCATCTGCTCAAAAATTCAATTGCCTATTCATCATTTATGAATGGACCACATTCATGTAGCCAGTTAATAAAAGAAAATGAAGCTATACAACATAAAAAATAGCGTGTCTGCTAGAGTAAATAAAATTAATGGTATAATTTAGGTGCCTAGGAAAAGACTATATTTTATACCTGTGAATAAAGTACAATACAAATAGTTGTGTAGTCCTTCGCAGTCCAGTCCTTCCAGAGTAGGTATTCTTATTATGCCCCAGACACGCCACGCCGACATTAATTATTACAACATTTAATCCACAAACATAAAACCAGACTCACTCGTAGCTACCGTTTTTAATAAAACGGTACTGCACAATAATTTATTTTAACTGTTGCTACTCGTATGAAGATTCACATGATTCCAAATATTGGATGTGATTTGTTAAGGTTGTACAGTCAAGAACCGGGATTGTTGAGCCACTTGCTTATCATCTCAACTTGGTGGTGTTACACGAATGCTGCTCGTGAAATTTGACATTTCAATATCGAAAAACGGGTGGCGTTCGTGTAATACAACCAAGTTAAGAGGATAAGCTAGTGTCTCAACAATCCCGGTTCGTGACTGTACTTGAAATGAAAAATATCGCCTTGTCTCGCTCTGCCTCGCTCTATAGATGAAACAGTTTGCGTCGTTTCCCTGTTTCACCTACGAGAAACTTTGCGCATGGCAAGTGGTATGAACCCTCTCGTAAAAATTAAGTTTCAGTGTGAGTCAGTCGCCAGAACCGGGCTCCTGATTCACACTTGCTAGAAAAACTGAAACAGATTGTAAGGATTCTGACTGCGTTTAGAATAATAATTTTGTGTTTTGTACCAATATATCAATAGTGTAATGGAATCTAATCGCTGTGATGAATGATGATTTATTAGAAAGCGTTGAACTTGTAAAAACACTCTTAGTCGTACAGCGATGACCCTTCTTTATAAAGTATGATATAGATGTCAAAAGCACACGTGTGGACATGAATACATATATTCTTCTTATATCTTCATAAAACTCTATTGTCGTGCATTAGTCTCGCAAAAACTCGGAAATGGTGCACCGATTTCATTTTTTTTAACGACTTCAAAAAAAAGAGTTATTTGTTTTTGGTTTGTTCACGTCTGGGCTGGTTTAGGAAAAACCCAAAGGAACAGCCGAAAAATCAAAATATAAATTTTGACAGAACAACGTAAGACGGGTCAGCTAGTCTGATATAAAAATTGTGGCAAATAAACATCGATATAATTCCGTTAGTGTTGGTACAAAACACAAAATAAAACATGCACAAAATAAAAAGTTGCGGTTCTATTTCAGTTGGTGTGTATAATTTGTTTTACTTGATAAGGTGAGAGGTCCAGTAAGCAACACACGTACTGCGATGTATACCGAACATAATGCAATCATTTATAAAACTTAGTAAAGCGTGCCTGGCTTATACTGCAATGGTTATTACCATTGCAGTAGAAGCCAGGCACGCTTTACTTTACTTTTTTAAACACCCACAGTGTTTGAAGGGTTTTTTTTTTGTAAAAAACTTGAGTACAATTCTAGTTGAAGACATTTAGTATTAGTCAGTAGGCAAAAGCGGCGACTTGACTGGCAGCTGTGAATATCACACACACTTCACTTTCTCTTAGTTGTGCCTCTTAGTAGTACTTGTGCGGAATTAACTAGCTGCGGGAACCGCAAGTCTGCCTCCCTTCTGTTTGAGGTAGCCCCATGACATAACAATATGCAATATTATTTTATACAAACATATTATACATACATAACCCCATGTCATGCCCTCTTCCTATGGGGATAGGTAAAAATTACAGAACGCCACCTGGTACGATCCTTACATACTCCTTTTACCTCGTTTACATTCATACATACAGGTCACACCCGCACGCCGGTTGCGAGTTAAAAAAAGAGAGAGAGACAGAGAGGGCGCTGTTGTGCGAAACCGATAAATCAGCTCCGTAAAAATAAATCTTAAAAATAGTATAAGTGATTATTTATTGACGAAATAGTGTTGAATAGAAAGCATTAGTGACACAATGTGAGTGATGTTGAAGTACGTGCAAACTATTCAAAAAAACTGACTCCTAACAACAAAAAGTGTTAGAAGTATACAGGGTTATTGGTAAAATACCAACAACCTCTTAAGGGGTCATTGTACTCATCATTATGAACAACTTTTACTATGGGACCAAACCTGAAATCGCGAAAAAAATCAGCTGTTTAGTACATTTTGACGAATTATGCGAACACAAATTATAATAACGACTCAAACGATTCAAAATTCAAATTCAAAAGTGCTTCGTAACGGACGTATGCTTAACTATCTCGGGAAATTTAAGAATGAAATATAGTGAAAAGGTACATAATCTAATATTATAAATATAAAGCAATAACATAAAAAATAACAAGTCTACCTTACTTCATTTACTTGTGCGCCATCTGTCCACCTTAAGATAAACTGAAGCATAAAACCAAAGCCACTACCGCCATCTATCGTCAAGATGGCTAACTAGAGACCAAACGTCGATTATTTTCACACTAGGTGTCGCCACCAGTAGCTTTTCAAACTTTCTATGAAAAAAGCACCCCAAGAGATGGTGCCATACGTATCTACGTGCAGGTTGCCGACAAAAGTTGTCAATAAGGGAAAATCTTATTTGTTCGCTCTGCAAGTGTAAATACGATCTATTGTGTGCTGGAGTAACAAAGGAATACTATCTGAAATCTATGACATTGGAACTTAGAAACTCCTGGAGGTGCCAGACATGCGTCTGTAAAATACCAAAGACAGGAAACACTGGTACTCCCAAACGATCCCTAAAAAGCCCTGAATCCAGCAACTTAACCACATCAACAACGATCATTAACGTTACTATGAAGAAAGAAAATTATAAATTCCATTGAAGACTCGACTAGCTCTGAAGACCTAAGTTTGTTAGGAGACACGCTGCAGACAGAGGATATTGCCAATACTGAAATAAATAAATCAAGTATTACATAATAATATGGACAATATAAACTTGTTGAACAACACACAGGGCTAATTAAACATTCAAAGTCTAAGTGAATTAATTATGTTACGATTGAAAGAAAACAATAAATCTTTCATAGCAGAACTACAGAACACAATACAAACCGAGATTAATAGAGCCATTACAGAACTAAAACTAGATTTTGACTCCAAAATGAATACCCTAACTATACAAAATGAGCCTTAAATTCATCCCCGTCTAAAGCTGAAAACCTTTTGTATAGTAGTGTTCTCAAATGTAGTCGTTTATTTAGCTTCGAACATATAACACCTTGTGATATAGTTAACGTTTTTAACATACTGAAGTCCAAAAACACTGGTGATCACTGGGGCATCTCCATTAAACTATTAAGTAATATAGTTACTTTTAATAAATGTGTTGATTTAGGAACTTTTTCTGACCCCATGAAAAGAAGTAAAGTCATATCATTATTTAAATCAGTTAACAAAAATAACGTTCGCAATTTTAGGCCTATTTCTATCTTACCTGCATTTAGTAAAATATTTGAAAAGTTAATACTCAAGCAGTTGCTAAGACATTTTAATTTAAATGGCCTCCTTCATGATGAATAATATGGCTTTACAAAAGATCGTTCGACTACAGATGCAGGTCTTGCTCTGCTGAAACACATATTTAACGCATGGGCGAACTCGCAAAATCCTATTGGAGTTTTCTGTGATCTCTCCAAAGCCTTTGATTGCGTGCACCATGACACGCTTTTGCGTAAACTACAACATTTCGGTGTCCAAAACGAAGCTCTTAAAGTAATAAATTCATATTTACATAACAGGTTTCAATGTGTAGATGTTAATGGTGTGGAATCTTCCGGGTTACCAGTTCAGTTAGGTGTACCTCAAGGCTCAATACTGGGCCCATTCTTATTCTTAGTATATGTATTTTTTAGTATATATATCAATGACTTACCATTCTATTTAAAGGGTATCTGTGACGTTGTACTGTTTGCAGATGACACCTCTCTTATTTTTAAAGTAGACAAGAACAGACAAGATTTTGACGACGTAAACAGTGCCCTCTCAATGGTTACGGATTGGTTTACATCAAATAACTTAGTTCTCAATGTCAATAAAACGAAATGTATAAAGTTTGCCTTACCGAATGTTAGAAATCTAGGACCCAGCATCGTCTTAGATAAAGAGGTGCTTAAAACTGTAGACTCGGCAGTTTTTCTGGGCATAACAGTAGATGCCAAACTTCAATGCCTAGCCAAGCCTAGCGGGAAGGCTCAGTTAGCGCTTACGCTGTCAGGAAAGTAAGACAATATACTGACGTTGATACAGCTCGGTTAGTCTATTTTAGTTATTTTCATAGCATTATGTCCTACGGTATTCTGCTCTGGGGCAAAGCCGCTGACATTCAAAATATATTTGTACTTCAAAAACGAGCTGTTCGAGCAATTTACCAGCTAGGTGCTAGAGTTCCTCTGTGAGGTTTGTAATAATAAGGACAAATTACGTGCTCCGTTTCACCGGCTTCATAAGGTTCATAACTCATTTGTTGGGCTTGGTATATCCTTTTATAACAAGTTACCCTCTTCTTTGCTAGATTTGCCCTTCAATGCGTTTAAAGCTAAAGTAAAATCTAACCTTTGTTCGAAGGCATACTATTCTATCAACGACTACTTAAACGATAAGAATAGTTCTCTCATATCTCAAAAGTAGTTCACTGGTTCAATGTTAATAATTTACTCCTTAATGAAAAAAAAACCAAATGCATTAAATTTACGCTACCTCACGTTAGGCAGGTGAAAACTAACGTGTTGATAAAGGGCGAAGAATTGAATCCTGAAGATAACACTGTATTCTTGGGCTTAACTTTATATAATATAATAATATAATATAATAATATCCTAGGACATTGTTCACACACGGTCATCTGATCCCAAACTAAGCAGAGCTTGTACTATGGAAACCAGATAACTGATATACTACATATACTACTTTTTTTTTACTACTTTGGATGCTAAGCTTCAGTGGGGCCCACATATAGATACATTGTCAAAAAAGCTAAGCTCCGCAGCAGACGCTGTTAGGAAAATTCGTAATTTAACTAACATAGAGACAGCCCGTTTAGTGTACTTTAGCTATTTTCATAGTGTAATGTCGTACGGTATTCTGTTGTGGGAAAATGCAGCCGACATTGAGACTATCTTTGTTTTGCAGAAAAGAGCTGTTCGATGCATTTATAAATTAAGTCCGAGACAATCTCTCAGAGAGAAATTTAAGGAGATTAATATAATGACATTGCCTTCTCAGTACATTTTGGAAAATCTTTTATATGCCCATAAAAACATTAAATTGTTTAAAAATACAGTGATATCCACAATATAAATACTAGGAACAAACACAAATTTGTTGTACCTCCAACAAGGCTCACGAAAATAGGTCGCTCATTCAGGTGTCACGATCTGAGCCACGTTCAAGATCTGAGCCTTAATAAATACAAATCATTCATTAAACGCAAGTTGTGTCAGAAAGCTTATTATACCGTTAAAGATTATATTGAGGACAAAAAGGCTTGGGATTGAACTGCTCCAAATTTTATTTTATTCTTTTATTTTTGCATACTGAATTTTGACATGACTATTTACTTTAGACAGTATTATATTATTTTAATTTATTGTGAATGTGAAGACTATGTAGGTCATTGCTTTTTTTGTTTGTTTTATTTTTTCTCTCAGTTATTTTTAATCATCGTCTGGCAGTTTGAGTAATTTATGCGGCCTACATCAATGTCCTTTCTTTGGTATTGTTCGTCGAATCGTTGAGCTCCTTAAGTTCTGAGTTGAGCTGCGCGATTACTGACAAATGCGTGCACTGACTGGACAGGTCCTCTCAATCTGTGTGGTTCTTTCCTCAAAAGACCATTTCAGACACCAATCTACATGGTCTTCACATGAAGTGACCAAGATTATGTCTGGATGACCTCTGAGTTTGTTTCGGCCTTTCTTCTCAGGGTAGTCAGATAGGAAACGCCGACCTCATCTAGTTAAAAAAAAAAAAAAAATGATTGGCTTGTAAAAGTGTTTGTACAAACCTACTTACAGGAATAAAAAAAATCATTTATCGTTGGTCGCTGTGATTAACTCAAGACAATGTGTATGTTCTTTCTCCAGAATTAGCTTATCTTCTGACAGGTTATATGAGTTCATATAATTATTTATTTTCTTTGACTGTAAAAGCCAATTTATTTTAATTTTATTTTTATTTATCATTGACATAATCTACACTTACAATGTTTTTTTTATGAATGGTATTGCAATATGTGGTTAGCTAGTGACCTCGACAATTGATCATATTATTCTTGCCTGAGCAACCGGCAGCAAGTTCGTCATGCTTCCTTAGATGTCATTGCTTACGGTAGCGTCGGGGGTCGGGTTGCCTCCTTCCCTCAAATATGGCGAGGAGGGTGATGGCTGAACTCTGCGTTATGCTCGTGAACTGGTGCTGCTTGTGGTGACTGGTCGTCTTGCTGTCCTTGGTTCTGTTTTGTAATTAGTAATTAACTTTGTTTATATTACTTCGATGGACCTAGTTTATCATTTGTGACTTCAAGTCTCAGCTTCATGTACAAACTTCATATATGTAAGTGGGCACATCCTTTATTACTGGAGGCCTTTATTTAGGTATAAAGTTCTGCTTACGTTTTTAGTTTTTTATTTTTCTTTCTGTTTTCGATTTTTTTTGGTATATTGGCGTGTGCTAGCTTACTTATAACAAATAATTTAATTTAATGTTTTGTGTTGCGTAATGTACCTAAATTATTATGCGCAGTGCTGGATAGATTCAATTTTTTTTAACTGAACAGACAGCTGTGCTGCTGGGGAGTTTGTTGCGCCACTTCTTCTCCCCAGATAAAGCACTAGGAAGTGGTGAAGGGTGGGCGTTTTGGGGGACTATCTTATGTAATTTTGACGTTCAAAAAGTGCTGATTCTCAGCCTAGTTTGAATAAATGACTTTTGATTATTTTATTTTTTTTTTTGAACAAAGAATTTAAGAAATAGAGTACATTAATACTAAAGTAGCAGCACTACAATTAGAAACGAAAATTTAAAAACAGAGATCTTCTAACTCGGACACTCCAAGCACCAAGTTTACCTGAAAAACCACCACCAGAAATTGGTACTCTACGGCCTTACAGAGTATTATCACTAACCTGAACGAGAACTATACAACAGACTGCTAGAACTATTCCGCAATATAGGCAACGTTAACCTGACAGGATGCATAGATGACATCTATCGAGTAGGAATACAAAATAGACGGGTGGTAATAGAACTACTCAGTAAAGGAATGACCAGGTATATCGTCAGCAGCAGCCAATGCTTCCAAGGAACTGGACTGGGTGTTTCAACAGAGTTTTTAGACACAAAACCACGAAAAGAAAGGGCGCAAATGTGAGAAGAATTGATTAAGGCCAGACACAACGGACACCACGCAATAATAAGAAACAGCCAATTATTCATCAATGGAAAACCTGTTAACAAGGAATATCATCACAACATCAAACCTCAACATGTAGATTCAACTTACCAGGAAAGCGATATAACAACGATGAACATTAGTTACTAATCTCACCATATGGATATGCCGAATGAATCTATAAACTATACATTTTGCAAATAAAGACCTATCATTTAAAATACTATTCCAGAATTTCCAAAGCAAATATTAAAGTCTAAATCTAACTTACAAGAAATAAATTGGAACGATATCATAATAACTGAAAAAGATATGAACAGTAATTATAAGTCTTTTAATGACACTCATTAACTTATTAAATCAATGTATGCCATTAAAATAAAATAAAGTTAAAACTAGAATATAAAAATACTGGCTCACCGTAGGCATAAAAAAGTCCAGCAAAAATAAAAGACTATTAAAGGTTCTAACAACTAAAACAAACAATCTGATATTAACTAAATATTACAGAAAATATGAAAAAAGTTTAAAGACACGACGACATAGCTTACAGTAACGACAGCAAAGAAACTACAATATAAAAATAAAATGACAAAATCTAATAATAAAGTTAAGACAATGTAAATGAAAGTACAAACAAAAAAAAAATCAAGTGTAAAACGTAACCTTACAAACGAATAATACCGTATCTTCTGTACCAAAAGAGGTGTCAAATATATTTAATTATATTTTTGCTTCTATCGGGGAGGCTACGAACAACTCAACCGGTAACACATTAATAAAAAAATTGAAAAATAAAAAAAAAACCATGGCGTCGATGAACTTCCACCTACCTTATTAAGAAAATGCGCAGATGAATTGACGTTACCATTTTATAATTGATTAAATCAATCATTTGAAGAAGGAGTGATCGACTTGAGCTCCTAGGCATGGAGTTGACATCTGGCCTCAACTTCGGCGCCACGATCGAATACAAGGCCCAAACTAAGGCCAAGAAACTAGGCATCCTAAATATGGTGAAGCGATACTTTACGCCTGGACAGCTTTTAACCCTTTACAAAGCGCAAGTCCGATCCTGCATGGAGTATTGCTATACCTTTGGGATGGTACAGCCAAGTACCAACTAGCCGCGCTTGACTCGGTGGAACGCAGAGCTAAGAGGCTTATTGGTGCCGTAAAACTGGTGGATGCCAAGCTTCATAGCTTGGCTCATCGCCGCAAGGTTGCCTGCTTGTCGGTCTTCCATAGATTGTACTTCGGAGAGTGTGCGCGACCTCATTCCACCGGCCCCCTTCTACCATCGGACATCTAGACGCACTGCCAGTTACCATCCCTACCTGGTTGCTATTCCACCAATTCGCACTAAGCGTTTCCAAATGTCTTTTATAATGCGCACAGCAAAGGAGTGGAACTCACTACCTGCGTCTGTGTTTCCGAACGCATACAACCCTAATCTCTTCAAAGTGAGAGTGAACAGGCTTCTTCTGGGTAAGCTCACTCCACCGCCGACTTTGTCTGTGTCACATCTGACCTAGACTAGAGTCAAGAGCAAACCCATCACAAATAAAAAAAAAGGAATTTTTCCCAACCTCTTAAAAAAGCTCTTATAAACCTATTCACAAAAAGTATAATAATACTAATCCAAACAATTACTGCCCCTTTACCGACAGCTTCCAAAATATTCGAAAAAGCCATGGCTTTTTCGAATATTTAATTGATTATATGTAATTGATTATTTGTAATTGATTATATGCGGTTTGTGAAAAATATCATAACTTACAAATACATTCAAAAAACTCTTGATATCATTAATGATAAAAAGTACGCCATCGGAATTATGCTTGATATGACTAAAGCATATGATAAAGTACAATTTAAAATATTATTGAATAAATTATATAGTATAGGACTCCGCAGCAAAAGTTATGACTGATCTTATTTGAAACATCGGGAACAAATAGTTGACATCGAATATTACAACACCAGCAAACAAGAAATAGAATTAATCAGATCCAACAGCAAACAAATAACCGCCTCAATCCCGCAAGGAAGCGTAATAGAGTGTTTCTTATTTCTTGTTTACATAAATGACCTTCCTAATAATATAAATGAGCCATGTGTCTTGTTTGCGGATGACATACATATATATACATACAAACGAAAATTATTTTAAGAAAGAAAGATAAACAGTTTATTCACGTGTACGTGACGCACACAAAATACACATGAAAAAGCGAAACACAAAATAATAAAATATAACAAACCACACAAAACAAAAAAACACAAAAACCAACATAAGTAGTACAATAAAATTGTTGGAAATGTGCGTCACTACCGCGCGAAACGGCTAAACAAATAGTGTAGTTTCCTTGCCGATGTTACTGTCGTCTCTAAAATTTTTTATACTTTAAGACATAAAACAGATTAAACTTACCAACATCGCGACTAAAAATGCACTCCAATAGTACCTTTGTCATGTCCATAAAAATGTATAATAAATTACCCGAAATAATAAAGAATTTAAATAAATATAACATCTTTATCAATAAATTGAAGCTTTTCCTGCAAATACTTAAATAATAAATAAATCAATACAAATACTATTAATGATACACCTACCTGCTCATATTATGAAAAATACATTTTAAATAAATATAAAGCGTGCAATACATAACTTACCTTAGGGTTAACAAATATTAATTACGTAATAAATAAAAATAACAAATAAATGTAAATAATTTATAAAACAATAATTATATTATAATTCTTAAATCCAATTCTGAGTCAATAAATAGTTTATCTTACTCACTACTTAACTAATAATAAAAATTATCTCATTCAACACCCAGTGCTCTTCCTCCTCTCTCTTACTTGATCAATGCTGTGCCCGACAGGTCTATAATTGTGACTTATATAATTATTTCCCAACCAACTATGTATGTACATCATGGTACGCAATAAACAATTGAGAATTGAGTACGACGCACCTGACCATTTTAAAAAACATTATAGTTCGAGTCAAATAACTTTGCCGCTCTGTAACCAGGCTTTCCGATGCGCATGGCATGGCGCGCTGCTGTTTTAGTATAGATATTGACTGTCATTTGCGCGAACTTCAGAGCGGCAAAGTTATTTGACGCTAAACAATAAGGTCACTATATCGACTGTGAACTGGCAACCGGAACTATCTGTATTTAATTTAATATAATTATAGTATTAGTTCTTGTAATGGCAAAATACCAGTCAAAATCCGCTTTCCTGGGAGCATTGCGTGCGGGCTCTCGTGGGGAGCTGCTTAAGTAATATGGCCACGACACGTGTCCGCACATAATATTTAATTGCAAAACTGTATGTTCCGTTCCTACAGACAAACTGTGATAACGGTTTTGTGGGGCATAGTTATTAAGACTTTAATAAACTTTGTATTTTAATACATAAATAATAATAATAGTCCTGGTCATCACACTCAGCTTATTCAGCCTTAGCACAACACACTGCACTTTCGGCCGGTCAACCTGAAGAGCTCCTGGTCGACGACAGCAGTCAGCCTCATCCCAGCGCTTTACTACATCCGACTCGCAGCGCTACCCCGACTCACTGGGGAATCTACACAGACAGTTCCGAGTCACCGTGAACTATGCGGCACCCGGTTCCGACTCACTGGAACCTCAACTGGCCCTGGCAAGCATCGCAAGATACACGACTCAGCCGACTATCGACCTCTGCTCCCCGGAGGGGAGTGATGTGGCGGCATCTAGATCGACCCATGCAAACTACATCACACTGACATCAGGCAAAATCCTGCTTCGCGCAAGCAGAGTTTACCGCCCGCGCCTATACATATAGGTACGTCCCGACATCATTCGTCGGGCAGTAGCTCACCAGATACTATACCCGTCTGGTCGGAGGATACTCCATTTCCTGTGGAGGATGAACTTTACACACTGTTCCTCATACCTCTATAACCTAAGTTAAAACGGCGTCTTCTACACATATATCATACTTTGTACCATAAGTAGTCAAGGAATGTTATCTTCCAAATACGGTTTTGCTTAAATTTGGAATGAAAAAGACACCTCCAAAATATGATATATTGAGTCAGCTATGTGGAAAAGGAATGTGTTTGAAAATTGCCTAACAAACAATATGAACGTTGCCCGCAATTTAAATATCTGCGTGAAGGAAAAAACACTAGGTTAACGCTGTAAAGAATCTTGACTACTATCAATAATTATACGCTGTAGTACGCGGTACAATTATGATCTGTGGGCTCCTGGTACTACGATTCCTACTGCAGCTGTTTTCACATTTCACGCAAGCGCATTTCGGAATAATCCACGTGGACCAGATACAACGTGAAACTCTTCCAAAGTTTAGGAGATTTTCCAACTAGGGGGTGCGCGTGGCCATTTTTAGTGTAGGTACGTTTTACTTTTATAATTTATAAACTTTTATGACTTATAAACCTATTATACCTCAATGACTTTTATCGATGTACACGTACAAGGATAGCGAAGATGAAACAACCATATTTCCCTCCCTAAGTTAGGGGTGACATCACCCAACCCAAACACCCACCTCATTCTGCACTTGAATTAAACATCCGAGTACTACTGAGGCAGAATTACTACTCTGCGTTCATTTTCTCCTGGTACAAGTGAGTGATTTGGCAGAAACCGCAACCTAACAACGCCATCATTCTAGTTTTGCATTTTTAACGTGAAAACGTCTTTTCGCTCGGTGTACTGGTAGTAAGTTCAATATTTCGGACCGGCAAAAACATGTAAGATTTCAATCACTAATAACTACGACAATTTTTCAGCAGTCAAAAGATAGGTAATATTTGTAAAAATTATGAGCCAGGATATCATTTGCCTATGATGTGATGCGAGTGCAGGCACATGCGTGCGACCCCCTATTTTTTTCACTATGAAATTCCAGGCAAAAAAATTATCAGCTAGAACGAAGATTTTGGTGTCGTTGCCGAGAGATAACAAAGGATTATCAGGACCTAAAGAGATATAATAAATATTTCCCAAATAGGGTGAAAAATGTATATAAAGTTGACAATAGCAAAATAATTTCGTATATCATCCCATATCGGCCGTAAATATGCTCCGGAAAAAAAATAATGTAAGCCCGTAGCTCGTATCAATAAGCCAGGCCGTCACACTTACACGTATTAGTCTATTACCTTGAAAAGTACTGAACCGATTTCGATGAAACTTTCACTGTGCCCTAAGTTGAAGTAAATGTAAACAAAAAAAAAAAAGAATGGTCATGATCCGATTAATAGTTTCGGAGAAATGCATGGACAAACAAACATACATACATCTATGAAATTTTGTATATTTGTTTGGAAGTCCTAACAGATCATCATATGTGAATATATTGCAGTTCCAATAATATGACATACGTACGTATCGAATTCATAACTCCTTTTTTAGAAGTCGTTAATAAAAACTATCACAATCTAAGAAAGCTTGCATTTTTAACGCCTTCAAAAAAAGGAGTTATCAATTCGATACGTATGTATGTAATATTATTGGAACTGCATTATATTCATATATGATAATCTTTTAGGGCTTCCAAACAAATATACAAAATTTCATAGATGTATGTATGTTTGAATGTTTGTCCACGCAATTCTACGAAACTATTAATCGGATCGTGACCATTCTTATTTGTTGGCTTACATTTACTTCAACTTAGGGCATGAAGGTTTCATCAAAATCGGTTCAGTACTTTTCAAGATAATAGACTAATACGTGTAAGTGTGACGGCCTGGCTTATTGATACGAGCTACAGGTGTGGTGTCAAAGGGAAAACATCTCAAAACCTTGGTCAAATTCTAGTGCAATATTTATAACAAAACTATTAAATACTTATTACAAACAAATATTCCAGTTTTTAGTAAAAACTAAAAATTACGAAGTAGAAAACTATTTAAAAAAGATTAAATCGACTTCAAAAACAAACGAACTCAACATTATGAAATAACTTTAATTTTGGAAGTCGGTGTCTTGTGATCTGTATTTTAGTTGTTTACCACCATTATTTATTTATTCCCTTCACTCTTAAATGAGGGTACATTTCGACGAGTAACCGTTCGACAAAAGGCTTATCCAGCCGAAAACTAAGATGGTATTCATAAAATCCCAAGGTATTAAAATGGTCTACCCTCATTTGGTAATTCCTACGATTAATACGACGTTTGTCGTCAAAAACTGAGCTATTCTAGTCGGATAACATTTCTAGATCACTTAATTTACTATCTGAATGAGATGTTTTAATTTATTTTAGCGTTATTAGCGAATACACGTAAAACTTTAGTACACAACCGACCAATTTCGGCCGGTAAGTAAGCTGGCTATTGTTTAAAAAATGTAATAGGAACGATATAAGTTGTCATCTCCATACATTTACCTTACTATCCGTTATCCGACTCCCTCCCATCCGTAGATAGGAAGCCAGCGGTAACGTCCCTTATGAAACGTTTTTTTATAGGCACACTTTTGGGTTACACCTCGTAAACAAAACTACAATCCGTAAGCAAAATGATTCGTAAGTTTCTCGAATATAGGAACCGGGCATTATTAGTAGATGAATAAGTGTGATCGCGAATAATTTAGTAACTTGGATGCACATATTATAATATTAACCATTTTTTTTCATATTTAAAGTTAAACAAAAGTTTATTAAGTAGGTATATGAAGAAGATAGGGTTGATGTGATGGACCCTGAGTGAGATTCCTCCCCACTGCGTACCCTGTGCAACATAGGTACTTTCCGATGTGACAGCACCGCATATCTGATTACAAACTTATGTTTCTAGATAGCTTGAAATTAGAAAAATATCGTACGTTCAACATCCGTTCATAAAAAGCTATTAGATATATATAGACAGATGCTCGTCATCGCTTTGTTTTGAACCCATTTGCTGAAGCGGCTATACACAATAATCGCGGCCAATTCCACAGGTGGATGGAATATTTTTGATGATAACTCCTTCAGATTCCTGTTGCGCTAGTGTTATGTACGCGTTGGGTATCCATGGCGACGAACACTCTAGCAAGGCGGACGCTGGAAAACTGTGGGGGATGCGCTATGGTTGCACGCCATACTTTAATTATTTCTACGTTTTTTGCAATTTGCGGCTCAGTCAGTTTATATTAAAATAATGATTCGCATCAGTAAGGAAAATGTATTTACAGAGTAATACTCATATCATTAATGGGCTCCGGACACGAGGCCAACTCACGTTCAGTGAGTCAGTTTTCGCATCAGCAAATAGCAATTACTCAATAATGATCTGGCTGAGAATGGTTTTCGCATTAATTCGATTGTTTCATTCTTTCCAGCAGGATTCCAGAATATTTAAACTAATAGGTAAGTATGACAACATGACGTGTGAGTTTATATGTAAGTGAGTCTTAGCTAACGCATTACCGTAGAAAAGTTTCTGTTTCTTCTCTTAACAAAATGTTTTAATTTTTTTTGTAGTTTTCCTTGAATAAGTTTAATTTTATTACCAAAAGCTTTTAAATGCGAGTAAAGTTTTTCTTCATGCTTTGTGTTAAAGTCTTCTGTCACAGAACTATTCAAGTGACAGTAGTTATGTGCTAACAGCCACGACTGTGTAACTGCCGTAGCAATAACGTCAGACACTCTTGAACAGTTTCTCATTTAGTTTTATTCGTAACCCATCATTTAACAATTACAAATGTTTTACAGCTAGTCATTGAATTATCCACTTGTACAGCAAACAAGCTGTCTCTTTGATGTTTTTTTCAAATTTTTATTTTTTATTGTTGTTTCAAAATTATGCAAAATCTCAGTTTTTGTCGTTCGTGCAAACTTATTGTACGAGGGAGAGCGTCAACAGACATCAGTTGCAGCTTGAAAACATAGTTTTATTGTAATTTTGATCCTACGAGCTATGTAATAAGGACTTCAACGAACGTCATAACTTGAATCTTATCCAATATTTTCATCTTCCGTGCGTCCTGTATTCCTAGTACTAACGAGGATGCAATATCGTGCAAAACTGTCGGCACATGGTACGTGGTCACTCCCGACAAAATCAGTTCGCAATGGAAATGGAACAAACTGGTAATTTAAAATGATAGAAAGTAAATAAGATGCCTTGTAAACAAAGTCTTTAACTTTGTTAATGGTTCCAGACTTCTAATATATAGTGAAAGTTTTTTATCTGTTTTTGGTCGGCCTTATTAATTTACAGACCAACTTAATTTGTTTAGAACTTTAGAGTACAACATTATATTTTAAATGTTCCAACCTAGGTTCTTACGTGTTATAGCACAAGTTTGTGTTTTCTGGCGGAAAGCGAGTAGTATCGGGCTGCATTATCGAGATTTTCTCGCCAAATGACGACCACGTTAGTAGTAAAAACCGACATTCTACCGGCTTATAAACTCCTTATAAGTTCCCTATGATCAGTGACTACAATTTGATCTAGATACTGCCTAGTAGTAGGAGAGCCTACTATTAGAGAGTATTTCAAATTGTAGTAACTGATTGTAGGGAACTTACATGACACTGTTATGAGTTACGCATGTCAAAGTTGTAAATAAAACTTATAAAAAAGTAATTTCATACCGCGCCAAAACATTAAGGGACGATTTTTGGCATAATCTTGTACGTAGAGCATCATAATATGAACCAACAGAGGGTACCGACATATTCACTACAGATATAGATAGACCTAGATAGCGCAAGAGCACCTACTTTACATGCCCAGCTTAAGCATAAATTGATGAAGAATGTTGAGTCTGCACCTGTCCGCCGGGCTAGTTGGACGTCACAAAAAAAAGTCTATATTCGTAATACATTGTGGCTTTTACGTGGAGCGGTTGATGTGACGTTCTGTGTTAACATTTGTCAGAAATATTGAAACAAGTAATACTATCGTATATTGCTTCAGTTTCGTGGTACAGGCGCTTTTATAATTTTTTTGTCGATTAGTGCTGTTCATTCTACGCAACGACGTCGTTGATTCTACGCAATACAAATCGATTCTCGAGAATCGATTTATTTTGTATTTTATATTTATTACTAGCTGACCCGACAAATTGTCCTGTCCTAATTTCAATAATTCCCATAGAAAATGCACTTTAAGTTTTCCCGAATTTCCCAATTTTCCCGGCAACTTTTCAGACATTTTCTTTCATACATACCTTGTCCTGACAATTATAAACACGACAAAAAAGAATTAGCCAAATGGTGCAATCGTTCTGAAGTGATGCTCGTACATTCGACAATTGATTTTTATTTATGTAAATGTAGACCATTTTAATATAATCTTAACGTTTTGTTTATTCACTATTATCTTAATTATGGAGAAATATTACAAAAAATGTAGAAAATAGGGATGTAAAAAATATTAATTGTTATTATTATTTGAATTATAATATGAATAGGAATATTGCACAGATATGAATAGTGTAATTTAATTAATTTTGACATTTCTGTAATTTAATCATTTTTGACATTCCTGTAATATTATTAATTTTGACTTGCCTGTATTCTTATTTTGACATTTGCAATTTCTTTTTCATTCAAATATCATTCAATAACTATGAATCATGGCACTTCCAAAATTTACATGCTGAATTTAGTAAGCGGAATATGAAGTACTATGAATTGTATTATGACATCTGTAAGCACCATATTTGCATGAAAATAAAAGATTATCATTATTATTATTGTAAGTCGACAGCATTAAAACTATTAAAATAACACGTAGGTACTGCTGGGAGAGCGCTAGCGCAAGGTGGGGCCACACGGGTGCCATACACGGCGGCGTCTTTGAATCAATTTGGGTTTCTCTTTCCTATCACTAAATACTGCTAGTGACGTCATAGTTGGTAGTCAAAAAATGACACGCTGGGTTTTCATACATATCGTAATATGTACTTGCGTTTTATTTTTATTTTATTTATTCGGTAAAATAAACAGTTACACATTAAAATCTTATTCTAAGTTATAAATATACAAGAGTTATAAATGTATAACCTACAACATGTTGCACAACATATTAAAAGTTATATCTAACAGTGCGCTAATCTAAGCTGTTAAAACAGAAAAGTAGTCTATAGTGAACATTAGACATAGACACGCATGCAAACAACAGAGAAAGAGAGAGAGAGGGAGAGAATGAGTAAGTGTTAAACTGCGTTATCTAGGTATATCTATATCTGTGAGTTTCATCAACCTGATCTATCGTTTCTAGATTCTATCTTAGTTGATCCCGATAATATTTATGTAACAGTGATGTATTTTTTGTAATAAATATCTACCTACGCTTTTTTACGTCTTTTTCTGTATACTAGATAATGCTCACCAACTTTATTTACTCGATAAGAGCAAGAAAACCATTATAAAGAAATGAGACATTTAAAATAGATGTAAAATGATGAAAATGAGATAAAAATGAGATGAAAGTAATTTCATATTTGTTATCTACAAATAATGCTCTTTTACCCAACAAAAGATTTTTTTTTCGCTCTGGGTTTTTTTCCCATATATTTTTAAGCTTTATTATTATTTGGAAATCATACAGCATCATTAAAAATATTAAAAACAATCACAAAAGTGAGCAACTTTTTGGGATTGAACTCACGAACCGTGACACGGTACGGTTTCTTTACGGTACGGCCGGCGTGTTCAAACGCCGCGCCGTAGACAAATCGTTGAGCTTGTACGAGTAGGTACATGCGTAATGCCGATGGCGCCTCCGTGCCTTAGTGTCCTCGTGTCAACAAGCTTCCATAGTGATTCATACAACACTAACGACCGTGCCTACACACGGTAAATTAACTGTCATTTTTCACGCTACTTGTTACGGCGTGACGTTGACGTCGTTGACAATTTAACTAAAATATATATTTAATTGCCGTTCTTATACATGCCAACATTGATTGCTTAGCTCCTAAATAGCGTGATGATATCCATTTCAGAGGTTAAATCCGTATCTATCTGCAATATTATAATATTTTTTCTCCTCTAATTAAATCTCGCAGTGAACTGTTGAGGAATACGTACAAAATGCAATCACCCATAGCAAACAGCGTGATAAAAAATATATAAATATAAAATAGGCTATCTATTCGATGGCAAGACCTATGAGGAATATTGGTGTGAAGTTTTTGCGCTAACCCGGAACATACATCCAGGCAAACAGACATACGGGCATAAATCCTCAAAACTATATTGTTGGCATCGGAATCTTTCCCGCACCTCGTAGCAATTACTTTCGTCAAAAATATTCAATGTGTAGTTTTGAGTTCGTTACTATTTTACTATACGTGTGGTATATATAAAGCAAATCTATCGATTACCTCTTTATTTATGTTTTGATCGAATCGATGTTTTCGAACGATCTTTACCGGCGTTGGATAAACCAGAGGGCCTAGACAAATGGCATTCGCTTCGGAAAGATTTTATTTCTGCAATCGCTATACGTAGCTACAAAATGACATTGACATGATCACGTGACATTTCGATAACTTATGTCAACCCCATATATTTTTTTTGGCTTTTTTACTAGCGTTATCGCTAATCGAATGTTACTTTGTCTAGTCCCTCAGATATCAGAAATACTACGATAAATGCGATATCGATGGTCTGTTGTTCACACAAAAATCAAGTAAATATGGTATCTTGAAATCCACCCTAGTAACCCCGCGAAAAAAAACCAGACGTTCCCTATATTCATATTCGCATAACTGGTCAAGATGTAGGGAACAGCTGACTTTTATCGCGATTTCAGGTATGGTCCCACAGTGAAAGTTGTTCATAATGATGAGTACAATGACCCTTAAGAAGATAACGGTAACTAAAATTACACCCAGTATAGTATGGAAGTATGGATGGAGATAAGTCCATGATGTTTTTCCTTTCACGGAACGGAAAATGCAACTGCATTGTTGCCGTGGAAACTGCTGTAACCTGCCATATGTGCTTCTGAGCTAGTATTGATCCATTCAGACCGTAAACTATTTGCAGCACTAGGCTATCATAAAACATAGATTATCACTTTAAAGAACATACACTTGGCGTACAAAAAAACGCACATTATGAAAAAATAAGGTAGTTCAAACAACTTTTATTCCTATTTGAAACCAATAAAATTGTGAAGGAAATTTGAGGTATCAATTGAAGAGTAATAAAATAAACTGTATTGTTCACGCTAAACATGCAAACCGAGCATTATCTTAAAATCGATCGGTTCACTAATAAATACATATTTTGTTTGTTACCTCAACTTCTGATAAACGTTATTTGGTGCTGGTTAACGTGGATAATCTCTTGCATCTGAACAACGAGCATTTTCCTGTGAGTGGGAGCGAGCATTCTATCGAACCAACAACCAACTTTGTTCTATTGCAGCGTTTTTACCGTTCGCTACAATAATCAACAGTATGCACTATCACTCTATTCATTGTTAACAATATTTTAAAATGGAAAATGCTCTGTGTTCAAATACAAGAGAATACTCAGAATAACCAGCGCCAAATTATGTATATCAGAAGTTGAGGCACCAAACAAAAAAGTATTATTGACTCGATCGCTCAATTTACATAGATCATCGATGGGTTGCAACATGAGCACGGAGACGCCACAGAGGCCGCTGCTGGCGCGGCGGTTTTGTGTTCTGCACTCACCACAACATCACAACACAACATTTCAACCTCTAGCGGACGTGGAGCAGACATAGCGAGAAGCGACTACATAAACCTGCGACGTAGAGTGACTTTTACACCTGGTCTTATAGTTTAATTTGTAACATATTGCTTTTTCGGAACAGGAAAACCTATTTCGCTGCTTTTTGATAAGACTCGTTAGTTCAGTCGTCAGAACAGCCGATATGAGGTGGTCGGAGGTTCAAATCCTTGACGGGTTGGCTGTTGTAGCTTTATTTTTAACCGACTTTAAAAAGGAGGAGGTTGTTAATTCGTTTGTATGTTTTCATAGGAATCTCTTTTACAAATATATTTAAGCGTAACTCATATGATGCTTTTTCATAAAAAAAACTAAGAAAAATGTTGGATTTTGCGTATACTAGGGGCACATTGCATGTACGTTTAATGTACGCTTAACTTAAGACATCTGCACTAGTTTGCAGCGCGTAATATGCACGTCAACGTCGTTTATATGTGTGCTTATGCAATTTATAATCAAGTTTTAGTGCCCTTCAAAGCGATATTTCATCATTTTGTAGTAAAATTTATAAATTAGTCAAAACAGTGAAATATTTGACAGCTATTTACGACGTTGCCAACTTTCACAATGCACTCTCTAAATTATTGTGATAGTTCAGAACTCTAAATAGAGAGACATTTACAATTGAATCTTACCGCCAGCTACGGCGTAGCTCTGCTACGGCTACGGGAGCTACGAGGCTCGTAGCAAATTTCACTACAATAACTTTGTTGGAATACACTATACAGTATTTCAGTAAAATTAAATATTTTCCATAGGGATAAAAATACAACTAACAGATAAATGGGACAAGGGCAGGAGAATGAGATAAATGACAAATATAATTAAAACATTTCATATAATTTTGTATTTATTTAATTAATCGTAAGCCATCCTAACAAGGTTTTTAGGGTTCCGTACCAAAATGGTAAAAAGGAAGTCTTATGGTGTGACACAGTCTGTCTGTCTGTCTGTCACAGCTGGATATCTCGCGGACTACTAATGCTATCAACTTGAATTTTGGAATAGTTTTAGATGACGTTTGCCCAACTATTTTGCAAATAAGAAAATACAACAGGGACCGAAAGGGAGTTTTAAAATTTTGAAGTGGGGCTACTAGGGCTATGTTATCATATGAACGAACGCTGTTTGCACATTCAAAATTTTTTCTTTTTTTTTTTTGGTTGCACAGTTTTCGACTTTGATAAAAAAGTGTAAAAAAATACCGTTCCAGCACCGGAGATAAGGGGGGATCTCCGAAGTTTCCATAGAGAAAATCTATCTCATGCGATCTCTGGCCAGGTTGGCCCTGCAAACCTTATCAGGTCGTCATACCACTTTTCCCGTGGTCTGCCTCGACGGCGATGTCCTCTTTCAGGCATCCAGTGAGTAACGATCTTTGATAATCTCTTCAGTTGCATTCGTGCGACGTGAGTTTTAAATATCCTTATATATATAATTCTTCTATACGTGCCACCTAACTCCTCATAAATTGCTGGACCGATTTGCATGAAATTTTTGTGTATATTTGAATGGGTTCTTAGGTGGTTTAAGAACACAATTTTACTTTCGCCGGGTCCGCTAGTTGAAATATAAATGATTACTAAATGTGTTAAACGCCAAAGGCGACATCTGGAATAGTTATTTATGCTACAAGTGCGAAAAGTAGGTGATTACCGGCGAGTAACATTTTATTTACGAGCAAGCGAAGCAAGCGAGTGTATATGGCGACACGAGTCGGATATTATCTTACGCACGTGTATCATACAACGTTTTACGATGCATTGTGCGAGGAAATAAAAAAATATATATTGAAAAATAAAGTACTGTAAGCGTGCTTTAATTCACTTATCACCTTACTGTACCAGGGGGCCTAGACTAAATCCCTTTTCTGTGAGCGTTAACACCAACAGTAAAGGTCAAATAATTTGTTTGTTGACAGAGATGTTACGTGACTGCTGCTAAATTGCTAGACAACGAAGCACCTTATCACGTGTGTTGCCAACCGTACGATTAAAATCGTGTTTATACGATGTATTATATTCAAAATCGTACGCAAATTATACGATCTTTAAAAATCTTTCAATCTTCATAACTAAGATGTATCTTGGTTTTGAAGATTGCAAGCCTGTAGGCTTGCCTAGTTTGGGGCCAAAGCAAAACCTTTCTAATCTTTTTAGCAATACATTTTTATGATTATTATTATTTATTCAAGAGAGAAGCAATATTACATTAAGTTTATTTTGTAGATAAAAAACATCATAAACAACAGACTTGAGTGAGCCGTAAACTTCTTCTTTGTATTATATTTTTTATGAACTCCATACAATTTGATCTTTTCGTTGACGTTAATGTTTACGGAAAAGGGATTTTGTCTAGGCCCCCTGTACTGTGAAATATTCTGTTCACTAGTTTCACGTAACTTTTCCAAATTGTTGGAAAGCGTAGGTAGTTATGAACTATAACTATTCATCAATTACTTTTAACATAATTTTAGATTATTGTTATTTATGGACCGAGCGAGCGAAGCGTCTCTGCTTCAAGTCTTGCAAAATTTGCTTTTCTCTGACAGTTTGTTGCTACTCCTTTAAAGGTCGTAATTTACAACAAATCTGGCCGAACTTAATATACACGTCGGCGCCACCATTGAATACAGCAGCCAAGAAGCTTTGCATCCTTAATAGGGTAAAGCGATACTTTACGCTTGGACAGCTTTTAACACTTTACAAAGCGCAAGTCCGATCCTGCATGGAGTATTGCAGCCACCTTTGGATTGGATCAGCTAAGTACCAACTAGCTGTGCTTGACTCGGTGGAACGCAGAGCTAAGAGGCTCATTGGCGACGTAGAACTGGTGGATGCCAAGCTTCACAGCTTGGCTCATCGCTGCAAGGTTGCCTGTTTGTCGGTCTTCTACAGATTATACTTCGGTGAGTGTGCCCAAGAACTCCACGACCTGATTCCACCGGCCCCCTTCTACCATCGGACATCTAGATGCACTGCCAATTACCATCCCTACCTGGTTGATATCCAAGTGTCTTGTATAATGCAAAAGAGTGGAACTCACTACCAGCGTCTGTGTTTCCGAGCGCATACAACCCTAATATCTTCAAAGTGAGAGTGAACAAGCTTCTTCTGGGTAAGCTCACTCCATCGTCGACTTTGTCTCTGTCACCTCTGATCTAGACTAGAGTCAAGAGCAAACCCAACTCAAAGTAGAAAAAAAATGCTGGGTTTATGACTTAATAGAATTTTTTATTGACTTAATGATTGATTTTTTATGACTTTTTGATTGATTTTAATTAGAGGGGTTTTTCCTCCAAAAATGGACAGAAAGGGGTCTACTGGATATCTACGCCTTATGAGATCCGATTCCAATGGTTCTTTTTTAATTGAAAGGAAACTTTAATTTGGTCTCATGTTAGGTTGGTCAATGGTTGGTTTTTGGCGAAGCGCAGTAGCTTTATTCAGTTTTCTGACGGCTTTGACTACCCAAAGCAACCAATGGATAGGTATGGCTGCGACTGCTGGTTGAGGTATAAGTAATTGTTGCTATAAAAGTTTGTGCTCGCGAGCGCTACTGTTCGAAGGACTAATATTAGTAACAACCTTACTTTTATGTGAGGTTGTTACTAATTTATATGTAAAACAAATACACTAAAATAAACATCGATGTTGATGGAATTTATGTTTCGACATATAATCATGAATTAGCGATTAATATGTTATCGGTTAACAGTAGCGAATTATTCACCATGCGCTAATCCATGATTAAATATCTAAAATTCTGGTGCAACCACTAACGTCGATGTTTATTTTAATGGCTGATTTACTAATCTCCGATTATGAGTAGTTTGGTGAAATTGGACCTAAAGCTTTCAAAATATGTCTAGGTAGCCCATGTACCAAGAAGTTAGCTGGCAAGTATAGTTGTTTAATCTTGACATTCGCTAAATGCACAAACCGTGCGAAGCCAAAAGAAAAAAAAAAGTATAGTTGTATAAACTGGTATTTCCTTACAATTGAAAATACTAGGGACACAGAATGAACAGGAAGTTCATATTTTGTTTCATTTTGCGTGCAAATCACAACATCAATCTGCCTAGCCTTTTCCCAACTATGTTGGGAGCGGCTTCCAGTCTAACCGGATGCAGCTGAATACCAGTATTTTAATGGAGCGACTGACCTCCTCAACCCAGTTACTGGGTAATAATGTACCCCTTGGTAAGACTGGTTATCAGACTTTCGGGCTTCTGACGAATCCATGAATGACAGCCGGGACCAACGGCTTAACGTGCTTTCCGAGGCACGGAGGAGTCTCGGAAAGTATAGATGTTCACCCATCCACGGACCAACCCCGGCAAGCGTAGCTTAACCTGATGGTTCGACCCGTGCGGCTGTTATTACTTTAGCCACGAGCTCCTCTCACTCAGTTCACAAATAAAAGCTTTAAAGACGTATTTTTCCCAATATCAACAAAATATCCATCTACAAACTTTCTTCTGCTACTAGGGAAACATAACTCATAGGTACATACATAGTAGTAAAGACGGGCTGGTACCCACAACTCCATGTTCAAGCGCGTATTTTGCGTACCGATAGGTACCAAATAATACACATATTCGAATAGTAAAACATAGGTACATATGTTGCAGCAAATCAATTAATAAGACAGATATTTAGGTATCGCGATTTATTCAACATGTATAGCGTAGTATGTCAAAGAAGTATTTGGATAATGTTTAAAAAAAAAAAACAAGTATATGACAAAAAACGTTAGTATTATTATTTTACAGTACCTAGTTTATATTAAATCTCAATGCCACTACTTTGATTACTTCTGCACCATGTTGTAGGCCATTAGCAGCCAAACTAACCCGTTAAATTTATTAAATTAGCGCTAAACAAATTACATTTAAATAGTTGTTGTGTAGTATGAGACTCTGATAAACCGCTTGATGTGTCAGATTGGAGTCAATTGGTTCCCATAATAAGGCTATTACTGGAAGTTACGCACTTCCTTAGCTGCTACGATAAAGCTTACTGATTGCTAACTAATTACGTTATATATTTTTTTACCTCTTGTGTTATAGTAATTCTATTCTAGGTGCATCGTCTTCACATATAATTATATAATAAATCTATTTATATAAAATATTGTGTAACATTTTAAAAGAGTAACGGTGGCTTTTCTAGCCCATTCTTCTCCATACGAAACTATCTTTTGAAAGGAGCAACTAGAATCAATTCTATTTTTTCTATTTCAAATAAATGATTCGACACTGACTTTATTTAGTCTGTGATCAGTTTATCACTTCTTGTCAACCATTTCAAGAATTAGTTAATTAGCGAATTATTTATTGAAAGTTATATCCATTCAATATTGAAAAGTGTGAAATACGACCAAAAGCCACAAACGTCATGTTCCTCAAAATGATTAAGAAGAATAATTATTATCTTTTCACTTTGACTCAGTTAGAATGTTGTTTGAAAATGATTCTAGGGCGTTATATAAATATAATTATTTACTTGGTTAAAGTTTGCTGCTGGCTGGTTAGCTTGATTCTTTTTTTTTTCTTAGATGCCACATATGCGTTCACAATATGTCAGGGACTCTCCAACTACAATACATCCGGAAAGGAGGGAAAAGATACTTAGGTTCTAAATTCTGAGTATGTAACATTTTGCGTAGAGATATTGATTTTGAGAAAGGAACTTATCGCCATAAAGCCGTTATTAAAATGAGTCCAGTGACCGAAAACATATTCTCCTTTACTATGGTAATCATAGTCAACTATTGTGACATTCTGACTTTCTGTATGATTGCTGCCCAACTTTGCTTTATTCCCGCGACTCAATCTCTCTAACAAATGGACATTGTGTTTTCCAGTTATACGAGACTATGCGGTTTGATCTCGGAATCAAGACGCTGCGCTGTCCGCCGATATAGCCTGCATGCAATCCCTCAATAAAAAATGACGAGGAAATAAAAGAAGTAAGTACCCATAATTGTCGGATTTGTAGGCACTATGCCTACCAGTGTACTTATGTGTGTTACAATTAGTATAATTAAGCATTATTTACATGCTTGTCTCGATTATTATTTGTTATGTATGACGTCATATCGACCGGAATATGTCACCAATAGATAAAGCAGGAAGCCATCCGTCGAATACCTCTTTTTGGCTGCCTTTTCACTGAACTGGAGACGAGTGGAGCTGAGCGGAAACGTGCAGGAATCGACCAATCACAATGGTTGAAATCCTCGTCACGTCTCTCGTCTCGTCTGTGATTCCTACACGTCTCTGCTCAGCTCCGCTCGTCTCCGCTTCAGTGGAAACGTACCCTTGATATTTGCAGTCCTAGTACAGTTGAATTATGCAGCTAATAGGTAATACACTCGAAATTAATTATCACAATGTCTGTGTCGCAGCCAACTATCTCGCGATAGCATCTTGACTATTGTTTTGGTCAGCGTCGTCTTTTGCTTTTTTTTTTCTTTTTCAACTTTCTTCGTAGTTTTATTTCACAGTCTACCCCGGACGAGATATACAGATACTTGAAGTTCTCAAGTTTTTCCAAATAGGGTTGTTTAAGAATAACTAGCTTTAAACGAAATTACAGTACAGTGTCGCCTGATGAGAGAACAGTTCTCTTTTATTTTTTTAGCTTTGAAATAATCGTGAAAGCGTTGATACAATCCCACGCTACAGTACGGCCGATTTATCTTGGCAGGTCCTAATTTCACGCAGAAGGTTGCACATTAAGGTTTTTTAGGATTCAAATGGTCAAGAAGCATGGTCAGGTTCCTCCATTAGAACCAACCGCTCGTAAAGCCAAATCTGCATGCCCATCTGTCTCTCACAAAACAGCTTTTGCTAGCCGTCAGCTTTATGTAATAAGCTCACTCATATACAGAAGGGTCAACAAACTTATACAAATAAATATAATTTAAATAAACATAAACTCAAAACTAAATAACAAATCTGGCTGTATAATCAGGACTATTCTCGTCCAGAAGACCTTATCTCTAAAATAATTTAGGCACTTAATAATCACTATTGTTCTACAAAAACGGATACAAAAAAACATGCATCATCACACGAACACACCTTACACGACTACACACACCCCCACAAAACACCTCCTCTCATACATCACACTACTCCATTCCACACCACGCCACACCATACCACACCCCATCCCACTCACACAGCCATACCCCCAAGAATTATACAAGAATTATATTATAATAATTAACTCTCGTGCGTACAAGACCCACCTTTTGTTATTTTTTTGTAGTCATATTTTGGCGCCAAAAATCCGCCATTTTGTTTTTTTATAATTTCAATATACATATAGACGAATATAACGACATATCATTCATCAAAATTGGTTTAGCCGATTAGTGACAAGGGAACATAGGGACGAACCTACATACATACAGGTCAAACAAATAATACTAATTTTTTGGCTTCGCCGCAATCGGGTAAAAATAGGTGACACTCATGGCGCACGTGAGAACTTATTGGACCTAATTGATGTTATAGCCTATTCAGACAAAACTATCTTGTATGAAAGTGATTGATAACTGTTCAATATTTCGTAATGCTGCGTTTTTTAACTAACACACCGTATTTATGTGATATTTTAAAAGATATTCGCTAAAATACCGCCAGCACTCGTCTAAAAAGCACAGTATTATTGGATCGCTCTCTCATTAAATTCCGAAATAGACATTGATGGAGATTTGATGCATAATTTTGGTTGTTAAGTATTCATTATTTTTTTGTGTGTAATCCAGGGTAGTGTGTGCGGAGAGAAATAAATGGATTGTTGTACGTTGTATAATCTTTACTCGATGTCAATATTACAAAGTTATATTGTAGCGCGTGTATAACTGAAGGCGGTTTCAGGCGAACTGAACTCGCCGGGCGCTACGCGTGTGAGGAATATAAAACGAATGCGTCAGCGCCCCTACACTATTCCTCCCCTTTTTTTAAAAAAAACTGTAGGTTTTTTACAATAAAATCTGTTATTCTAAAAAGTATTACTAATTACAATATCTCTGTCTAAAAGTATTACTTGTAAGTTACAATCAGCATTTAGTTTGAATAACAATGTTGTAATCGGATGTCTCGCGTGATTGCATCACCTGATATTGACGCCTTATACATGTTATGACTTACATGACTCTTGACATTTTATGTACTTAGCTATATAAAGTTACAACGTTAAGGGTAGTCACCATGACGACATGCTCTGCCATAAAAAAAATTAGCACCCCTGCGGAGTCCACAGCATTCGTCATGGTGACGCCAATTACTAATACACACACATAACAATAATTCACAACATTTCCACATTCTAGCACGTGCACCGTTAAACGTCACTTGGAATTTGGGACCTCACTTCATGTAATTTGACTTGAATGGACGATGGCTATTGAGCAGGTTATCTTAAAAAATGACTTTGGGGTTAGGCGATTCTTGCGGTTTTTGCACCGTTTCTACCCTTATGCTCGGTGTGGCTATCACACTCGCCACTATTTCCTTCTTCAACCACTTCCGAATGCCTTTGATAAACCTTCGTTTTCCTGCGTAGATTAACAATATGGTAAGTAGTATTATGATAGCTATCATGACGCAGCCAATGATATTTAACTTGTTGTCCACTTGTGCGACGTTTGATAGGTTTTCGTTAACGATAACTTTTTCTTTTGTCTGATTGGTACCCATTTTTTAATTAACTTGGTGTACTTGATGTAATTTCGCGACTGTTTGAATTCTTACTAAGTTTCAATTCCGATACGTAGTACTTTTATTCAATTAATTGACCTACCTTATAAACATGCTAATTTCTATATTTTGATGGTCTTTTGCTTATTCGTCCAGTTCTCGTTGTATATGTCTTGTTACTGGGTTTGCTTGTTTGAAACGTTACTTTTTTCTGTTTTTTATTGTGTACCTGTTTGTTTTTTATATTATCTTTTTTTTTAATGTGTTTTTATTTACTTCTTCTGATGGCGATTCATTATCTATTAATAAGTATGCTGGTTTTAAGCGATCTATAGATATGTTTGCTTGTCTGTCAGGTAACTGTACGCGGTACACTTTTTCATTTCTACTTATGACGCGATATGGTCCATCGTATGGAGATTGTAATGGTTTCCGTACCGCGTCATTTCTAACGAATACATGATCACTGGTGAGTAAATCCTTGTGTACAAAAATCTTGCGAGGTGACTTGTTTACTCTAGAGGATGGTCTCAATCCATCTATTACGTCCTTTATTTTTTTAACAAAATTGTTGTCATCATGTAACTGTACATTGCTATGGTCATAAAAGTCACCTGGTAGCCTAATATTACTGCCGTATAGCATTTGTGCTGCGGTTACGCCTGTGTCGGACCTAATTGTCTGCGTAATCCTAACATTACTGTTGCTAATTCATCTATCCAGCTTTTATTGTCTAAACGTGCTTTTAGTGCCGTTTTAAATGACTTATGCCATCTTTCTATCATTCCGTTGCATTGAGGATGATATGGAGTGGTACGGGTTTTCTGTATTCCCATTATTGACATTAATTCTCCAAATAGATTACTTTCGAACTGTCTTTCCTGATCACTTGTGAGTTTAACCGGGCACCCGTAACGACTAATCCAACCTTCATATAAAGTTTTGGCTACTATTTCTGCAGTTATTTCTTTTAATGGAAATGCTTCTGGCCAACGCGTAAACCTGTCTATTATCGTCAAACAATATTTAAATCCCTCTGGTGTAGTTGGTAAAGGTCCTACTATGTCTATGTGAATATGTTCAAAACGCTTACAATTTTCGAAGGTACTTAAATCTGCATTGGTATGCTTTTGAACTTTCGCTTTTTGACATCTGATGCAAGTCTTGGCCCATTTTCCAACGTCTTTATTCATATTTGGCCAAAAATACCTATCACTAACTAATTTTCTACTTGCTCTAATGCTTGGATGGCTCATATTATGTATTGAGTCGAAGGCTAAACGTCGAAACTTTCCGGTCAAGTATGGGCGTGCTGAGTCGGTTGAAACTTCACAAACAATGTATTTCTCTGTATTGTATAGAGTTACACGTTTCAACACTATGTTGCTACTGCTATTCGATTCGCTTTGCAATTTTGCTAGCTCGGCGTCCGTTTCCTGTGCGGCTGCAAGTTCTGCGAAATCGATCGTTGTGGGGCACGATATTGTTGCTACTCTGGATAATGTATCCGCAACTAAATTATCGTTCCCACTAATATGTCTTATGTCCGTGCTGAATTCGCTAATGAACATGATCTGTCTAGTTCTCCGAGAAGTTTCTCTATCTGTACCTATTTTACTAAATGCAAATGATAAAGGCTTATGATCTGTATAAATAATTAACTGTTGACCTTCAACCATGTTGCGGAAATGAATTATGGCTGAATATATTCCTAATAATTCCCTGTCATATGTACTATATTTCATTTGGGCCTGTGTTAATTTTTTAGAAAAATACCCTAATGGTTTCCACTTGTTGTTTACCTTTTGCTGTAATACTGCGCCCACGCATGTGTCTGACGCATCGGTCATTAACGCTAACGGAGTATTTGACGTTGGATATGATAACATTACCGCGTTCTTTAGGTCTTTCTTACATTGCTCGAAGTTGTTTTCAGCTACTGGTGTCCAGTTAATTTTAGTTTTATCTTTGCGTTTTGTATTTCCTAGGTATTTATTTAATTCTGTTTGGTGATTAGCCGATTGAGGTATACTTGCCCTATAAAAGTTTAACATTCCTAGAAATCTTCTAAGTTCCTCAACTGTTTCCGGTTTTGGAAAGTCTACAATGGCTTTTACCTTATCTTCTAGAGGTCTAATTCCCTCTGTTGACACTTCATATCCTAAAAATTCTAATTTTTGTTTACCGAAGCTACATTTGGAAAAATTTATAGTTATGCCGTATTCATTAAATCTTTCGAAAACTTTTTCTAAGTGTTGTTTGTGCTCTACTTCGTTATCTGATGCTATGATGACGTCATCTACATAGTTGAATAGGAAATCCAAACCTTGCAATACCGTGTGATGCATGAAACGCTGAAACGTTTGTGCTGCATTACGTAATCCGAAAGGCATGCGCATAAATTCAAATAATCCAAAAGGTGTTATGACAGCAGTTTTTTCAATGTCATTTTCCGCGACAGGTATACAATTGTATGCTCGGTTAATATCTAACTTTGAGAATATTTTCTTATTAGCCAACATATATGTAAAATCATGAAGACGAGGTACAGGGTAGCGATCCGGTTTGGTGATCGCATTTAAACGTCTGTAGTCTCCGCATGGCCTAATATTACCGTCTTTCTTGGGTACCACGTGCAGAGGACTTGCCCAAGCGCTGTGGCTCGGCCTGCAGATCCCCAGCTCTTGCATGACCCTAAATTCATTTTTAGCTTTTACGTACCTGTCCGGTGGTAGCTGTCTCGCTCGTGCGTGCACTGGGGTACCTGTTGTTTCTATAAAATGACGAACGCTATGTCTAGGTGTCTCTTTATATGAAACTGGTTTAGTTACCTCTGGGAACTTACATAATAAGTCATGATAGAGGCAATCATCAACAATGGTTTTAACCGTGGGCTCAGTCGAGTCGGAGAGGTTTCCTCTCGCGCCTAAATTTGTTACCTGGTCGACTAGCCTTCGTCCGTTCAAGTCAATTAACAAATTATATTTAGCTAAGAAATCAGCACCTAATATTGGTTGCTGTACGTCCGCTATCGTAAATAACCAACGGAACGTTCGTCTAAGATTTAAGTCTAGTTCTAACACATGTGTACCGTACGTAGTTATTTCGGTACCGTTCGCTGCATATAACTTATAACCGGCACTTTGTGCGTTATTTTTCTTGAAAACCACTCTGCGAGGTAGAACTGACACATTTGCACCACTATCTACTAAAAAGTTCAAACCTGAGTTCTCGTCCCGGACGCTTAGACGGTGATTTCCGTGCGCGCGGTCGCAGCCACCCGTCGCTGACTGCACCGACCCTAGTTTTCCGCTGGCTTCGACTTCTTCCAATTGCACGGATGTTCACACCTCGTCGCCTTGTTACGGAATCGGAGGTGGTACCGGCACAACCAGTTGGGTTCATCACTTGTCATCGCCTTGGTAGACCTGGAGTTCGATCCCGACCTGGATCTGTTTCTTCTAGATCTAAAGTTTCGCGAACGACCTCTGGGTGTGCTCTCGAGCCTGCGCAATCTGTCACCAAGTTGTCTTATTTCGGCTATCACTGCGTCATCCTTTTTTGATGGGCTTGACGCTTCTTTTACACTAGCGACACTGTGGACCGGGATTGCGTTTTCTGCTACATTGTCTGCGATCGACGCTAATTTTTCTAAGTTTGCCTCGTCGGATACTGCCAAACGCTGCGTATAGACGGTGGTAGTTGGTTCTTCCACATCACCCTGAGTGTTTCGTCTGTCACCCTTCCTCTGGCTAGCTCCCTCATTTTGCGAAGAAGGTGTGATGGCTGCTGGTCTCCCAGCTCCATTCCGCAAACGAGCTTTTTGATTTGACATTCATCCGACTGTCTGTAAACTGAGAGTAACTTTGCCTTCAAGGTCTCGTATTTTTTTTCTTTGGGTGGTTCGAATATAATTAATGCTACTTGTTCTGTGACTTCCTGGTCGAGCTTCGAGACTAATATTCGGTACTTGGAGTCGTCGGACATCTTCTGCGCGTTTATAATTGTTTCCGCCTTGGCGAACCATAATTCTGGTGACTTGGTCCAAAAATTTTCTATTTTGTCGGTCACGGACACGGGTGAGAGAACGTATTCTTCAGCGGTCGCTTTTTCTTCCATCTTCAGGCTTGACTTTGTGACTTTTTCTCAATAATCACTGTGGATTTTCACACTATACCGCGTGGATGTTAGGATGAGTTGCCCGTTCTCGATCAACGCACACACTTTAGAATCACGTCGGGGTCACCAATTTTGTGTGTAATCCAGGGTAGTGTGTGCGGAGAGAAATAAATGGATTGTTGTACGTTGTATAATCTTTACTCGATGTCAATATTACAAAGTTATATTGTAGCGCGTGTATAACTGAAGGCGGTTTCAGGCGAACTGAACTCGCCGGGCGCTACGCGTGTGAGGAATATAAAACGAATGCGTCAGCGCCCCTACAATTTCATAATCAATTGTTTTCCTTAATATTTTTATGACTTTTGTGTCATAATTCATTGAAAACCTGCAAAAGATGTTTTAAAACCGCAGTCGAATAAAGTACACTGTTTGGTACTTAAAACAATATTCTAAGGTCCAATAAAATCTCGCACCAGACCCATCACTATGTCAGGTCAAAAAATCCCTTGGGAAAAGAATACCAAATACCTAAAGGTGACGCTCGACAACCAATTTAAAGTACACCGAGCACATAAAGACAGTACGTGATCGTGACGCCTTCGCGCTCGGTCGCCTCCACTATCTCCTTAATGCACGCAGTAAACTAGCCCTTAAGTCTAAGGTGCGAATTTACACCACGTGTATACGCCCGATTACGACATATGCTAGCATCGCGTTCGCACACGTTAAGCCGTCACCCCTTAGAAAACTTCAAACCCTCCAAAATCGATTCATGCGACAAGCCACGGGCTGCCCCTGGTACGTACGCAATAATCAACTACATGTCGATTTAAATCTGCCGACCATCTGGCCATTTTTAAAAAAAGAAGTACAGGCTTCTTCGATTCTGTTACCACTCACACTAACCCACTAGTGGCAGCAGCTGCTCGATACACACCGTCACGTATTTCACGCATTCGACGCCCTAAACACGTTCTACTAGATAACGACAACGACACCACTCTCTAACAAGAGTGCATGAAGTTAGTTCGTAAATCAATAAACACTACACACGACAGACGACCTAACTACCGTACTCGCCGGCGAGTAGTACCGCGATTTAGAGTGGTACGTCAATCTCCCTGTCCCTCATCAAGCCTGTGACGCTTCATAGACTCCTAGTATCAAGCATCGTATTCGTGGCGCCCAATTTCACGCAGGCGCAAAACGGAACAGTCCACGTGCGTTAGATACCACGTGGGATGCCTAGACCTTGTTGACACGCTATGGTTCAAATCACGAAGTATTTACTTCTAGGTTAAAACAAATGAATATCTATTAGAAGGCTCATTGAGCCATCGTCAGATATCTTTTAGCCGTGGAATAAAATTGACGTCTGACAGTTTTTATGTGGAATGCGAAACTTATTCGTATACTAGGAATATAGGCCAGTCACCGTTGATATAAAAACCGCGATGTTGTTTTGATAGTTAACAACAGTTAGTAGACCAACAGTTTATAAACAAGTTTGCAGCATCGAAAGACCTGAGCAAACCGCGTGGCGCGATAAACCTCGATATAATATTTTAAAGCAGTTGGAAAATTAACCGTGACGTATGTATCTATGACTGGGAGAATATTTTCTCAGCTACAAAGTTAAGTTTATCCTTCAACTGGAATTGGAAATTTTTAAGCCGTATCTTGGGCTTTTTTTTATTTTAGTCTATATTTAATTCATGTCGGTCCACTTTATCAAAAGTTTTTCTTTTAATCTGCAAAGTTAAGTTTATCCTTTAGTACGGAAATGGAATTTAATAGGCCGTGCCACATGAGTGTGCCGTGGGCATACGAGCACAGCTTTGAGACGGAACACTCAGGGCGCGGTCCCACTCACACACAATTTTTTCAAATATAAAAATACGCCTTCGACCGACCAGGTTTTTTTATTAACACTATGCATACTTTTTGAAACTGGTTAATATTTTACTAATAATTGAAACGACATTTTCCATGAGATCCTCAAATTTAAAAACCGACCTTATGCAATGATCTTAATTGCCATTATCCTAACTAGTCCTAACTAATATTATAAATGCGAAAGTAAGTTTGTTTGTTTGCTTGTTACCTGTTCACACCTAAACCAGAGAACCGTTCATCCTGAAATTTTGCATATACGTTGTTATGTGTACAGAAACGGGCATAGGGTACCTTTTATCCCGAAAACAAGTACTGTTCCCGAGAAAAACAACAATAACTTTCTTATGATAATAGATGGCGCCACGTGTCTTTCGAATCTTGATTGAATTATATTATTAAAGAAACTTTAGTAGTCTTAAGAGTTTTTTTTATTTTTTATTTTATTTTATTTTATTTTACACTTTTTGGAAAACTTACAGCTAAACATTTTTGCACGATTGAGAATAACAAAATTAAGGTCAATTAAAAGTTTTCACATATAGAAAAGAGCATATAAAAATAAAAAAATTGAGAAGGTAGACAATGTTTTAAGTAGGTATCTAATAAATTTTGTGAGTCTAGAGTTTCGATATACTGGATTTTCATAATATATATGTGAAAGTGAGTTTGTTTGTTTCTCACGTTTTCACGCTAAAACCGCTGAACGGATTAGAATAAAATTTGACACATGGGTATATGGGGATACTTTTGACCCCGGTAGTGCGTTCTCGTGGGATAATTTTCGACAACCACGCGGGCGAAGCTGTGGGCAAAAGCTAGTTTAAAAACAAACATCCCATCCGTGCTTTGCAAAACAAGAATTATCAATTTCCTAAAAAAAAACTAAGGACACCAAGGAGTCATAAACATACCTTATCAGAAGGAAGGAAGCGAAGAAGCCGAAAGAATCGAATTTTAGAATTACTTGTATGAAATCCTATGTAACCTCGCATACTTATCCGCTCCGAATCGGATGAATCTTCGGAAGAATTACTAGGTCCTTCGATTGTTTCGGCGCGGGCAAGTGTGCGTATACTTTGAGTTATGGTGCGGGCCAAGTTCACTCCGTACATTTCTCAGCGATGCGCTTGTGTGAAAATTTGAAGTCAACAGAACCTTACTCAAAACTCAAGCATGAAGTAACTACTTATAACTCGTTTAAAGCCATTTGACTGGTTGAAACGAGTTTTAGGTATCTACGAGCCTAAGACTATTAGCCGTAAGTATCTTGTTCACCTAAAGAGAAACTTCTGCAGTTGCTGGCAAACGTCTTCATATTTCATAATCACCTAGTACCCGATTTCGAGGGGTCAAAGATAGAGCAAGCCGACAGATTTTTACGATTAAAAAAAAGACAGCTAACTGAGGTATTTTCTTATGTAGGCAAGTCATGGTTGTTTACCAACACCATTATTATAATTTTGGTTAGAAAACCTTTAAAATAAGAAGAGTTCCAAGCATCGCATCATATAGCCAACTCTAATATTAATTTCAAAAGACTTATGAAGAACCTGTTTGATACGAACATTAATGTGTTTCGTTATCTCGATCGATATTAAGATGGTTAATTTTCAGTTAATTTACCAAAACTACAAACGCCATGCCTACAAACAACACTATTCATATGCTTAAACTTTGTCTTTCATGGCAGTAGCTACCTAAGTTTGTTATATTCATGCCCACAGAATACTTACCCCTAGCGGAGATCTTGCCTACTAAACAATCGAATGAGTAGATAGGTACCTAGGTAGCACACAGGAAAAAAAACAGGAAATATGCTTTGTACACAAAATTATTCCGTTCCAGATGTCTCCACGTTGCCCCCACTTAATTTACTAACACTAAAGCAAAAACTATAACAACGGCACACGAGCTCATATTTCTTTTTAACAAGAAATTTATTGCAACACTAATAAACACTAACAAAACACACGCAAAAAGAGGGCGGCGCATCTACCTGTAGCTACGGACTCAGAATAAACACACATGCGCAAATTACGCAACTAGTGATGTTAAGTGGTGTAATCATAAAAAAATGTCGATGAAATAATATAATATCCAATAATATATATATACCTATAATATCCGGTCTTTTCCTAAAGATTTTGATTGGGAAAATAAAATGATACAGGAGTTTCCCTCAATATACCTACTCTATACAAGTGAAGTTTGATCAGAATTGCTCATGGACATATTTCTTAAAATCTTACTTAGATTTTAAGAAATATGTCCATGAGCGATGTGCTCTACGCGAAGCCATTTGGCTTCCGAATTCGCGTCCTTTATCGTCCCTACGAGTATCGACAACAGCGCCCGACGCCCTTCAAAATAAACGGTTGCAGCTGCAGACAGATGCGGAAATACTAACACACGCATATCCTTTTGAAGGTCAGGGACAAACCATGCAAGACGGATGGCATTGATTTTAGTTTAAGTTTCGTATTTTTGATTGTCATCAATGATGACGCGTTTGTGTACCCTGTTAGAGTTAGGATAAGGTTTATCTGCACTCAGGGACGGAAATATGAACATAATCTATTTAGTTAATGACTGCTTTGATTATATTCCAAGCTCTTCCAACAGCAATCTAGAAATATAGGTGGCTAAGTTCAGTCACACATAAAGTACTTCAGTTTATTCGTTCACAAATAAACTTAATGTACTTAAATATAATATATTTAATAATGAAAGCCTAGTATTGTCCCACTACGGACTGAGGCATTTTTTTCATACAGAGGAGGCATGAGCAATGATTACCACACACGTGCTGAATTCGGATTGACTTAGTTACATCCAAGTTTCTTAAATATCTGTATTTGAGTCAGAATGTTAAGCTGCCCGGATTCGAACCTGCATACTCTTGCTTGAAAAGATTACGCCTTAACCTCAGACTTATCACGCCACAACATAACTATATTCCAAAACACACTTTAAGTTGCTAAGGCATAACAAATAGGTGGTTCTAAATAAATACCTTTATCATTGTGTTATTATTGGGAATCTTGACATCATGGTACCCAGTATTTATGGCGCGAACACAACGACCTTTAAAATCACATTCCTGAAAGCCTCTTAGTGTTACATGAAAGCCTAGTGCTTCGAATATTATACGGCCTGGATGGATCAATACCGTTTCCAGAGCACATGGCACGTTAAAGAGGTTTCCATGACAACGATGCAACTAGAGTGAAATACGTTGTACACATTTTGTTTGCTCCCCCTCCCTGAGAAAAATATGAATTACAAGCCTCTTAGTGTTACATGAAAGCCTAGTGCTTCGAATATTATATGGCCTGGATGGATCAATACCGTTTCCAGAGCACATGGCACGTCAAAGAGGTTTCCATGACAACGATGCAACCAGAGTGAAGTATGCTGTACACATTTTGTTTGCTCCCCCTCCCTGAGAAAAATATGAATTACAAGCCTCTTAGTGTTACATGAAAGCCTAGTGCTTCAAATATTGTACGGCCTGGATGGATCAATACCATTTCCTGAGCACCTGGCACGCCAAAGAGGTTTGTCTGCATGACAACGATGCAACTAATGTGAAGTACGCTGTACACATCGCACCTTTATTTCGAAACCGTGTATGAATGTATAAGAAGAGTTCATCACTTTTTATTAAGAGGTAAATAATAATGCAAAAATCGTAAATTAATTATCATGTAAAATTTAGTTTTTTTGTTTAGTAAAGGTTTCGAAATGAAGGTGCGAGATGTAGTTGGCTCCCCTCCCTAGTATTAATATGAATTACAACGTAAACAAATGCGTATCCCGGGTTAGCCTGGAATCTGGATCAGCAGGCTTAGCACGGGAACCGTAGAGAAGCGTTTTGTCGACAGAAGAGTAGACAAAAATTACGTTACCGTGTAGACAGTACTACGGCAACAAAGTAGAAAGAGTCAACTGCACTTTTACGAAATTCACTTTTTTACATAATTCGACTCAGAATTCTTTGTTTTTTCATAGGATTTTATTCTGTTTAGTTCGTAATTTTTACACATATTAATCATAATCATTATCATTCATTTATTCTCCAGAGAAGATGCGATTCTCGACGTGTTTTATATGGAATTTTTCTCGGTTTGTATAGAAAATATGGAAATTATTACCTACATGTATAGTTTTAGGGGATTATGAGTTTTATAAAGGACACAAAATTTCCATTATTTTTACGATAGGCACACCGTTTTGAGATATAAGCAAAATAAGAGGAAAAAATAAAGATTTTGTAGATATCCGTATATACTTTGCGGCCGTCGAGTAGAAAGTTTTCTACTCTCTTTAGCATGGCGCAAATTTTCTTCACTACCCTAGACAATTATCAGTCATTAGTGTGATTTTGACAGTTGGGAATGAAAACTTACTTCCAAAATAGTGTATATAAAAAAGGACCTAGACAAAGATCGCTAGAAACGAAAGAAAAAATGACAAATTGTAGAATGATTTATACGGTGCGATGTCAAAAACGGAGAAACGAAATGCCACTCTCACTTTGTATAGAAAAAGCTGTCTACTCTTCGTAGAGATAGACAAGTGGTCATACTAAGCCCACAGGAATGAGGAAAATACGAAAATTATTTTGGCATAAAAATTAACCGTTTTTAACATTGAAAATGTTTTTTCGATCGCTTCAGTATAGCCCCCATTTTTGCTCAGATTGTGACATCGCCTTGAAGTCATGAGTTTTAGGGCTACATGAATGATTGAGGTCTTAAAATACGCGTATCAACAAGGACTATAACATATTGAATAAAATTGAAAAAGTCAAAAACTTTTCTTGATAATCGCAAAAATGTGAAAAATTAGATCAATTTTTTAGGGTCTTTTGTCATAAAATCGACAATATCAAACTGAAAATGTGATATCGAAAAACTGAAAAAGTCCCTCGCGGTATTGAGTTGGGCTACATTAAAAAAAAAACGGACCTGTATATCACTAATAGTCTGGGCAGGAGTGGCGTAATTTCGGAGAGCGCGCTCTTTAGATGCGCGTCGCGCCGCTGAGTTGTTATGGAAGCGTTGTATTTATTTTTAAATACGTATTTTAATTTAATTTTATAATGATGTTGCTTAAATTTGTTTTTTAAATTAATTTTGTTTTGCGATACTTTGAAAATACTTCAAATTACTAATTGGAACTTTATACGATATTTGAGACTAAAATTATTATTTCTATGTTCATAACTATTTTGTGACGCTTCGTTGTTGTTGTGTTAAACAAAAAATGATTTTCTTTCAAAGATAGTCTTAAGAATATTTCATTAATGTTCAAAATTGCATGGAGTAATTTTTACCATACGGATTTTTTACTTCGTGAATTTAAGCTCTATTACTTCAAACACGATAGAAAATCTGTTAGACCTAAATCTATTAGATTACGCATCGTACAAAATTAAAATCCGAAAGTAGTTTAGATCAAGAGATCTGTGAATTTTTTATTTTATGTTGCATACTGAAATGCTCATGCATACTGCACTACCACGGGGAGATACTGCAGTTATGTGGGACTCCGACCCACTAAAACTCCACAGTATCCCCCTCTGCCGCTTGTGGCGGGAACACAGGCACGTGTTAGCACTCACCGCGAACCCGCCGCGGCTGTCCGTCATCGGACCCTCCTCCGGGGAGTACCCCCATCACCGGCGCACCAGAACACATTGCACGCCGTGACCACCCCAAGGACCAAACCAGCACATGAGTGCTAGACGACCACGTGCCTAGGCACCCATGGTCCCCCTGCGACCGATCAGGTCAGTGGCCCTGACGCCTACCAGTTTTCGGCCGCAGAGGATAGGACGAGCGGCCAACGAAATACCAGCGCCCCTCCTCCCCTGCGGCCCCACCACGTCCGCCATCAGACGGTAGCGACCCCATCAAGGCCGCGGAAGGTAGGGAGAGTAGTGCACCGCAATACGCACTCCTTTCCCGCCGCGGCCTCCAACCCTCAGCCGCTATGCCTCCCATACGAGACATGACGGTTCCATTAATTTGGTATACGAGTGGTAAAATGACTAAGTGCAATTTAGTATATACGTTTAAAACGCATAAAACTTTGCCATTGTAACCGACCTTAAAAAGGAAATATCTACTGAAATATACTCGCCGAATACATAATGGCAAGCCTTATGTATTCGGTGAGTTTATTAATTGAGTAGAGGAAGCTCGCGAGTCTCATAAATTTAACTTTGCTCGGGTAGTTTTTTTAATTAACTTCAATAATACTAATGTAATTATTCCATTTTGTGTAAGTTGATCATCATCTTCCTGCCATAATCCACATCGGTGTCGGCGCAACATGTTTCCGTTAACCGTCACGCTATCACTCACTTCTCTATTATCATTCCTAACAAAATCCATTCATCAACACAACACATACATCATGATACATATAAAAATGATATAATATAAATACTGTACAAAGACAGACTTTAATGCCTTAGGGCTAATTTTCCCAAAGACGGGTAACTTTTATCCGTGGAATAAAATTGACGACTGACAGTTTTTGTATTTACTACAGACAGTTTTTGGGAAGACTTATACTAGGTATAAAAGATCGGTCGAATTCACCCTTAAACAAGAAAAGAAGGGCTATTTTACAAATTCAAATAACTTTTATCCATGCTATAAATTTGACATCTGACAGTTTTCGTATGGAGAAACTGAAGAAAATTCAACTACTAGGTATAAAAGTTTAGTAAAATTCAGCCTTAGGCATTTAATTAATTATTGTATGAATATTATTTTACGGATGCAACTCTTCTTCACTTCTATCGTGCTGGTGATATAAACACACGTTGCATTACCATGGCAACAAACTCTTGACAGCTTCAAATTGAGAGAGATAACTGAATGGGTTTTTATCTACTTTTAATTGAAATTCTCACTCTCACGCAGGAGACTGGCATAAGACAGAGAGGGATAGTATGAGCGTAACAGGTAGAATATCGGTGATGCCGCGCCATATTCACGGTACACCTCGTAACACAAGTTTTGAAACTGAACTAGTACCACGTTTACGGTGCGGGCGACCCATATCGCTCGGCGACCAGGTTAACATAAGTCACAGAAGATTAATCGTATGAAAAAAGAAAAATAATTCTTCTATTTTGTGTATATATAGCTACTTCATTAATTTTTCATCATAAGTTTTATCTGAAGACTCATCGTAAACAAAATAAGTTAATTTTTAATAAGGTAATTTGGTTGCTCACCATGTCCAAAATTATGGGTCGTACTTAATTTCTATGAAAATATCAAAGACGGCGTTGTTGCTAAAGTTTTGCACGACCGATTTTATGCTTACCTACGTCAAAAGGCTACCTGACAAACCCTGCTCATCTTCATCTACCTCGTCTTTTTCCAACTTTGTTGGGGTCAGCTAAAAGCCTTAAGTACTTCGGTGAGTGTGCGCATGAACTCCACGACCTGATTCTACCGGCCCCCTTCTACCATCGGACATTTAGACGAACTACCAGTTACCATACCTACCTAACCAGGTAGGGATGCTAGCTGGTAGTTCTTCCTTCACACGCACGATTCGTGCGTGTGAAGGCAGAAGGGAAGCGCGCCCATTCAAACTGAGAAAGCGGCACTACGGTACCGCGTTAAGAACAGTGTGTAGTAAATCGCATTAGGTACATACCTCCTCTGGGCGGTCTGTTTGCAACATATATTATTATTATTTGGTTTCCGATGCTGACGCAGCTCTCGTTTTCACTTGTTATTGGATCTAGTGGTATTGTTGCATACGATGCAAACTACGAGTAAATGCAACATTTTTCCTTTAGTTTTTTTTTACAACTGAGGATAGATTTACGAATTATAGGAGACGTCGACATCTTAAACTTTTTGCTATTTGCAACAGATTTTTTTATGGCTTCCGATACTTCCGTAGCTAGTTTATTTGCTCGGCACTAGACTTTTTAGAACCATTGCATTCCTTATGATGCAGGCATTCTTCGATTTTCATATTTTTCATTTCTTTACAGATTAACGGCCGATATGAGACGACATTTTAAAATTGCAACAAATTTTCTTAGCTTTTCTTCTACTGCCGCTGCTATTGTATTTGCTCGGCACTAGATTTATTAGGCCCATTGTATTTTTAATGAGGCAAGCTTTTTTAGATTGTGATATTTTTTATTTCTAAGCATATTTACGGCCGATATAGGACGATATAAGAAACCATTTTGCTATTGTCACCTTTATTTGCATTTTCATCCTATTTTAGAAAATATTTTTATTATATCTCTTTAGATTCTGGTAGTACTTTGTCAATTCTCGGCAACGACGATAGAATCACCGTTCTTGCTGAACTGGTTTTTGCACTATACGAATTGGAATTTCAACACATAGTGAAAAGTAGATGGTCGCGCGCATGTGTGTGCATTCGCAGTGTGACGTCATAGGCAAATTATATCCGGCCTTAAAATTGTTATAAATATGACCTATCTTTTGAATGATCAACCATTACTCTAGCATTTAAGGTTTTGTCGTAATTAGCGGTTGAAATCTCACATGTTTTTGTCGTTCAGAAATATTGAACTTACCTACCACCCGTACATCGAGCGAAAAGACGTTTTTGCGTCAAAAAGAGAAAGAGCGCCCTACTATCCTTTAAATTTGGCAGTGAAAAGACGCGGAACTAATAAAGCACGTATAAATAAACGCTATCAGGTGGGTGTAGGCAATACAAGCCATACAATTCGGTAGTGTTAATTCAATGATATTATATATAAAAAAGAGGTGTTAATTATAATAACTTTAGTCAAACGTTTTGATTTTTTATTAATCTGTCGTCATAAATATTATACGTAATAGCACTCAAGGACTTTAGTTACTTAAATACCTACACGACTGCACTTCTAAGTCCAACATTAGCGACTTAAGGGGGAAGCTCCAAGTAGGCCGCAAAGTTCAAATTTTCTTACGTTTTTTGCAATTTTTAGGTCAGTATTAAATTGTATGCTGATTAAAGTATGATTTGCGATCGTAACATAAATGTGTTTACAAAATTAGAATCATTAGAATCAGTAATATAACTCCTTCAGTTAGTGTAATCCTAAACGTAAAGATTTCATGAAATTGTCGTTTATTAGGATTATATGAACTTAGAGGGTTGAATTTTATTTTATTGTTTATAATTCTATAATTACATATTTGTTATGATAGCGAATCGTATTGAAATCAACATACAACCTGATGCTGACCTGCAAATTGCAAAAATCGTGAAAAAATTTGAATTTCGCGGGCTACCAGGAACTTTCGCTTTAAGCTGTTAATTCTTTCACACGCTATACATTATCCTAATCCTAACTAATATTATAAATACGAAAATAAGTTTGTTTGTTACCTTTTCACGCCAAAACCACAGAACCGATCATCTTGAAGTTTTGCATGTACGTCGTCAGGTGTACAGACACGGACATAGGGTACCTTTAATCTCGAAAAAAGTACTGTTCCCGAGGAAAAGAACAATAACTTTCTTATGATAATAGATGGCGCCACGTGTCTCGAGATTGAATTAAATTATTATACAAACTTATGTAGTGTGAGTTTTTTTTTTAAAGTTAAGTACTTAATATATTTTGTGAGTCTAGAGTGTTGATAGACCGGTTTTAACCCTCCTAACCATCCTAGCTCAAATTATAAATGCGAAAGTGTGTTTGGTTGTTTGTTAATTACGCTCTCAAGCTAAAACGGCTAAACCGATTTGGATGAAATTTGGCACTTGGGTAGACCAAGACCTGGAGAAGGTTATAGGGTACTGTTCATCCTGGATCGCAGATGAAGTCGCGGGCAACACCTAGTTCATTATAAATTGAAGACGCTTTTCTTTTCTGTCTCTGTGACCGCTTTGTTCTTAATAACGACGCAACGATTTTGATGCGGTTTTCACTATCATTTTGAGAATGGTGCGGTATTATTCCGCACTTATACTAGGACATCATGAAACAGAGAAGGTTGCAACGGCAAAATGTTCAGAACAATTTCGCGCCACAAGTTGCTACTAGTTCTGGTCAGGTATTGTTAGATAGTATTCTGTATACTATCCAACGTTCTTTATTTGATTTATTTTTTTAATTGATTACATTGACTCCGATATCATTATATCGACTCATTTAATATTGGGCCTGCTACGCATTCCACTGGTAACTGAAGTAATGTGGAATACAATGCAGGCTCGTTCGTCCGGACCAGTATGAACAACTTCTGCTGTCTGACTATATTTGGTAGCACATGCTCTGATAGCAGGCGTAGCGGCTACACCATAACTATTTATTTGACTTGCACTGTTTGTTTATTTTTGTTTTAGTTGGATTAGGTCGAATCTTACAAGCTGATTTTAAACCTCTTATCCTACGGAGTTGATATTTTACATGTTGGTTCAGTTCCAAAGAAAATGCATTTTTATTATGATAAGCATAACCTTATTCTACACCCAGGAATGGCTCCAGACGAAGGTACGTCAGATAGAACAGCCCGTGAAAGTTTGACTGGTGATAAAAAAAATCCCTGTGTACTAAAATAACAATGACATTTTTATGCAATGTGTAACTGAATTAATTCACTTTATTAGTATAGTTTGTTCAGAATGGTTTACTGAATCGATTCCTGTCATTTTTAACATAGCTACGTATTTTTTTTTCCCAAAAAGAATTATAACTACATGATTTACAGTCACACTTCCACTAATCGGGGTGTTTGGTGATGTAGGTAATTCCGGGACGTGTTGTATAACTTTATACCACGTTTGTAGTTTTCGTCTCAGCAGCCAAAATATACTGTGCAGTCCTGAGTTTCTCTGGACTGATGACGCGGAGCGAGCGATGTACTGTTGCCCGTGTGAGAAGCAGCTTATTTTGAAGTCGACACACGCAGCCTTAAACAGCAATTTCTCATTGCTTGCGAAGTTTTCATTTTTAGTGAGTTCATGAACGGCTGCGTTCCTGCATATACTACATAGTGGCACAATGATACACTGACTGTTGCATTCTTACAAATAATATAGGTAACAGCAGATTGTAAGCACACGGGAGTTCTCATTAACAGTCACCTCACTTAACCATAGATTTTATTTTATTCTAACCATAGATGACAGAAGAGGCCTAAGCTTCATGTTTTTCTATGTACAGTCACGAACCCGGATTGTTGAGCTACTAGCTTATCATCTTAACTTGGTTGTGTTATACAAATGCCACCCGTTTTTCGTTATTGAAATGTCACATGTCAAATTTGACGGGCGACATTCGTGTAACACAGCCAAGTTAAGATGACAAGCTAGTGGCTCAACAATCCCAGTTCGTGACTGTACATACGTTCTACGAACCTAAGAACAATCATACAATAGTTTATCAAAATGAAAAAAAAAAAAACAATGAGTCATAAAAAATGTCCAAAGTTGGGAATCGAACTTACCAAACCTTCTAACCCATAGTGTGGAGTATCATTGGATAGGCCATTCAAAAATATTACGGGTCTGTGAAAACCGTTTTTCGATTCAGGGATCAGTTTGCGTAAATTAAGCTTTAAATCAATTTTTACTCATTTATGTAATAAACCCTCCATTATATCACTCAAAATTAATACAAGTGTTTTTACAAAAAATTGCGATGTTATATATTATAATAAATTGTCAAAATTTTCGAGGGATCAAGACCGAACTGAACACATTATTCATATTATCGCATGCTTAGGACATCAAGATCTCCCATTATGAATTCTTCAGATATGATCGTGATCGAGCTGTTTGTAATAAAAAAGACGGCGAAGGCGTACTGATTGCGGTCTCCAAAAAACTAAAACCGAAGTCTCACTCTGTCACCCCCATTAATTTTACCAGAACATAAAATAATAAAAATCCGCTCTTATAGTTGTAAACACCTACTTGTTTACTTACATACCCTCTAGCGCCACAGATGATACGTATATATTATGTAAACTTTATCAACTCGTTGTTGAATTTGGTAGACAATCCCTGCATACATAACATTATTTTTTCCGGTGATTTTAACCTACCTAAGCTGAACTGGATTAGTACAAATCCATACATGACATGCGCCTCTGATAGGAAATATTCAAATACAGGTCTACATCTATTAAATTTTTGCTCACAATTAGATTTAAATCAATTTTAACATACTCACTAACTGTAATAGGCGGATTTTAGATCTTTTCTTCTGTAATACACATGCTGTCGCTTATAATCCTAACATCTCACTCTTGTCAATAGATATTCACCAACCTTTCTTTTACGTACAAATACCATTTAGAAAACCAACACAAATTCCTAAACAAATCGGATTATTCTAAGATCAATAGGTATTGTTAAGCACAGCACACGAAACATATATCAAACAACCTGCATGCTGTGCTTAGGCGGAAGTGCTTAGACTCTGATAGGCGGGGGTTATCGTCGTCGTTATGCAAATTAAACCAGTACAAGTATTCACAAATATAATAAAAGAGCACGTAAACACAATTCAGAAACAAAATACACATAAAATACAATCATAATACTTACGGCAATAATCTTACCTTCGAAACACTAATTATTGCAATAATACAAACATAATTGAGATACTACAGACACGCGACTACACAGGGCTCTATTGAGCATGTCACTTGATGATTAGTTACTGTTACTAACTAGCTTGATACATTGGAACTGTGATGGAACTAACTTTCAATCCTAGGGGACGCATATATATTAGTTTTGCACCATAGCTATTGTAGCGGGTACACCTCACCCGAGTAAAACTATAACACCAATATATGTGGTTTAAACAATAACCACGCCCCTATTTTCTCGTGCAAGTCACAACCTGTCGACTTTTCTGAGCCAGGGAGAAACCCCTACGCAGTTTTGAGTTGATTCTCTGCGTTCAAGTCAAAACGTGTTTATTTCCTACGGACAAGCATAGTTTCGTGGAAAATTTATCAGTTAGGTGATGTTGAGTGTTTCCTTATGCTACTAGTACATTCTTATAGCTATTTATGACTAATAGCAAACGGAGTTAGGAGTATGGTGCTTCTCCTACATTCCACCCCCTGTAAGAGGGTTCAACCGCTTTACATCCATGTCTGTGGGAAGCACAATAATCTTTGCAACTGGTCGACGCAAGACCCCGTTTGCTGTCTTAACATCTACAACACGGACGATTCCGTCATTACCCTGATACACAGATTGTATCACACCTTTTGTCCATGCACTTCGTTCTCTATTGTTGTCAACGATCACTACCACATCACTCACGCGCACATTGGGTCCACTAGTTGTCCACTTCTCACGACGTTGTAGAGTCGGGAGATACTCCCGCAGCCAGCGGCGCCAGAACATGTCGGCGAGCGCATTCACCCGCCGCCACTGCCGGCGGGAATCGACGTCCTCGTAGCTGCTCGGCGCAAACGGTGTACTCCCGGACGCCGTGCCCAGGAGCAGATGGTTCGGCGTCAGGACCTCAGGCTGCTCGTGATCGTCGTACACATAGCTCAGCGGGCGGCTGTTTACTATCAGCTCTGCCTCGGTGAGAAGGGTGTAAAGGACCTCCTCACGAGGGGCCCGCTCCTTGAGCGTGCTTCTCAGTGCATTCTTCACTGACCTGACCAGGCGTTCCCAGCAGCCGCCCATGTGTGGTGCTGAGGGGGGATTGAAGTGCCACTCGATGCCTCGGTTGGTGGCCTCGTCCCTCAGTGTATCCTGATCCAGGTCTTTCAGGGCTGCTCGTAACTCGGTGTTAGCCCCGATGAAGTTGGTTCCCTGGTCGGAGTACAGGTGTGCAGGTTGCCCCCGGCGCGCTATTAGGCGCCTCAGGGCCAGAATTGCCGAATCGGCGCTTAGTGTGGCGGCTAACTCTAGGTGGACGGCGCGCGTAGCGAGACAGGTAAAAAGTACTCCCCATCTCTTTTCGCGGAGCCGCCCTATCGCCACTTCCATTGGGCCGAAGTAGTCGACCCCTACTCGCACAAAGGCTCTTCTTGTGGTCTCTACCCTGGCGAGTGGGAGATCACCCATCTTTGGTGGTATGGGTTTGGCTCTGGTGATGCGACAATATTGGCAATTCGCGACCACGGCCTTTACGGATGTTCTTACCTTTATGATCCAGTAAGTTTCTCGTAGATTGTTGACTACGGTCTCGTGGTTCGCGTGCAGAGCCATCGCGTGATAGTGTGCGATGAGCTTCCTTACCAGAGGGTGACGCCCGTCGAGAATAATCGGGTGTTTTTCTCCGAATGTGAGCTCCTCGCATGCAGTCAGACGTCCTCGTACTCGTAGCAGTCCGTCGTCGGTGAACATCGGGTCCAATGACTTTATGCGGCTGTCGACAGGTGCGGGCAACCCTTTCAGGATGGCGGCCCGTTCTCGATGAAAGCTGTCGTTTTGGCACAACCTCATCAGGTGGAGGTGCGCTTCTTCCAAGTCATGTGGACGTAGCTCCGACGTCGCTCTTCGTTTGCGACATCGCTCGATGAAAATCAGCGTGCGCGCCATAACGCGCTGCACGCGCTGCCATGTTGAGTAGCGCTCGTATTCCAGGAAGGGCCCGGCAGGGGCCGCCGCAGTGTTGACTCGTTGGATGCGCTCGAGGTCTGCCTCTGCCGCCTCAGGTTCGCGACATGCTGGCCACTGCTCCTGTGAATCATACAAAAACGAGGGGCCCGACAACCACGCTGCATGGTCATCAGGCCAAGACAATCTGGTAGCCTTATCTGCTGGGTTGTCCGCCGTGGGGACCCAGCGCCAGTTGCCTCTGACTGTTAACCTATCTATTTCGGCTAATCTATGCGATATAAATTTTTGGAAGTCTTGTGCCTCCGAATTTATCCACTTAAGTACAGTTTCACTGTCTGTCCAGTAAAATTTTTCCCTGATTGGCAGCCCTAACTCTTTTTCAGCGGTGTCCGCTATTCGACACGCTAGCACCGCTGCCTGAAGCTCTAACCTAGGAATGGATATAACTTTCTGAGGGGCCACCCGCGCTTTACCTAATAGCATGGTGACCTCTCGATGCCCTTCAGTGTTATACCCCACAAGGTAGGCGACCGCGGCGTATGCCAGTTCGCTGGCGTCCCCAAACACGTGTAATTCCAGATTGTTGAGGTCCAGCCCGTACCACCGCGGTATCTTAACTTCAGTCAAAATGCTTAGATGCTTGAGCCAGGCAAACCACATTTTGGCCTCTCGGTCCTTGAGAGGTTCATCCCACTGGATCCCCGACTTCCATATCCTCTGCATCAATATTCGCGTCTGGATGACGCAGGGATAGAGAAAGCCGAGGGGATCGTAGATTGACATAATCGCGCTCAAAAACTGACGCTTGGTGGGTACCAGGTCGCTACTTATTATTTCAGGTGGTAACCGTTTGAACGACAAGTCAAATCCCAGTTCGTCTTGTTTGGGCGACCATGTCAACCCTAATGTCCGCTCGACCATCCCGATTCCCTTTTCGAGCGGGACTTTATCGGGCATATCTATTTTTAGCTTTTCCCTTAACTCTGTCGAGTTGGTTACCCACCCCCGTATGATAAAACCCCCGGAGGCGTGTATTCTGGCAACCTGCTCGATCAGGCTGTTGGCCTGCTCTACGGACCACGTGCTGTCTAAATAGTCGCCCATGTAGTGCCTATCTCTTATGGCCTCAACAGCTTCGGGGTGAACGTTAACCCACTCATTGGCGTTTTTATTGAGTATATAAATCGCCGTGGTTGGTGAAGAGGCGGCGCCAAATATCATTGATGTCATGGCGTAGGTATACCACCGTTCGCGCCTCTCCACAAAAACAGCTGTGCGCCCTGATCTTGTGCCCTAATCTTAACTCGCAAAAACATATCAGATATATCGCCTGTGAACGCTATGGGATCTACTCTAAATTTAATCAAAATACCTAGTAATGAATTTAATAAATCGGGTCCGGTCAGCAGGTTATCATTCAGACACGTACCTTGGGACGTAGCAGCCGCGTCGAAGACTAGGCGAAGCTTCCCTGGTTTGTTCGGGTTTACAACTCCGAAATGTGGTAGGTACCAAACCGGTGAGCTATCTACCTCGCCTTCCACCTTCCGTGCATACCCTTCAGCTACTAGACGCTCTATCTGGTTCGCGTACGTCTCAGCGAAACTAGCGTCCTTACGCATCCGTCTCTCGATACCATACAACCTCTGCCGGGCCTGTCTGTAACTATCAGGCAACAGAATGTTGTCCTGTTTCCATAAAAGACCTACTTCCCATTGCGTCTTATCAGGGGTGCGTTGACTCGTACTGTCTAACACCTGTACAGCCCGTTCTACATCCTTATGTTTGCGGGTTACTTGAGAAATGCCTATCGATTCTAATTCAAACTGTGACTTCACTAAATCATGCAAATCTGGGAGGGAAACTGTTGTGCAGTTCACTGCTTCGGTACTACTATCGTTATTAAATGGTCCATGTATGACCCAACCTAACTTAGTTAGTGAGGCAACTGGCTTACCGGATCGTCCACGGCGGGTGTCCCCGCCAACGAGCAGCTCCCAATTGTCCTGCCCGATCAGCAGCAGCGGCTTGGCTCCCCTCATCTCTGCGCAACCCAAGTCACGCAGGTGCGCGTTATCGTTGATCACTGAAGAGGTCACTGTTTGTGTAGGCAAGTTCAAGTTTGCTAATGTCCGGCACTTGATATTATGGCACTGTCCATTGGGGCCCTTCACACATACTTGTACCACTCGCGAGGTAAGGTCCGACACAGCATGACCGCCCGCGGTCTTTAATGTTAGTGGCACACGTGGACCCGATAGGTTAGTAGCGAGCGAACTGTCTATTAGCGATACTGTTGCCCCGTCGTCCAACAACGCATAACACTGGTCGTTGTCGCTTTCTTCGTTACACACCGACACTGGCACTATCTTCAATAACGCTGTGGCTCGCCACTCTCCTATGTTTGTTACACATTCTGGTTTTGACCTGTCCTCGTGTAACAACACATGATGTTTGTAGTCGCACTTTTTGCACTTGTTTGCGCGACAAAACTGCTTAGTGTGTTTTGCTTTTAAGCAATTAAAGCACACTTTTTTCTTCTTGATCAGTTCCCAGCGATCTTGGATATTCAGCTTCTTGAACTGGTCGCAATCTTCTATGACATGCTTGCCGTGGCACATCACGCACTCCTTCTGTGTGATACTCGTAGCTTCGTCGCTCTGTGTATTCACACGATGAGTCATCTGCGGCTTGTTGGTGACTGGGCGTGCCGCGTTTCCAGGTCGAGTCCGTCCGCTGGTCTGCTGCAGCTTCACAGGGAGCTTAGCCTGTTCTGGTTCATACACAGTCGGTTGTAGGTAGTACGAAGTATCAATCAATCAATCAATCAATCATGTTTATTGTGAAGTAGAACGCGTCACGTGTATGAGGAACTGTGACAGCATTTCCAAGCTGGGTGAGATCCTCAAGTCCACCCCCTGTGAGTTATCCAGGCCCTTCGCGAATACTGTGCTCGTTGAACTGGTGTCAGCTTGCTTAGCAGCTCGCTCACCAGTTGAGGGTTATTCAGGTACCCATCTGCTCTGACGTTCTTTAGCAGTGACACACAGTTCCTTACCGTCGATGAGAATTTCCTTAATTCCTGGCCACTATCAGACACTTTAGGTAAATTTCTCACCTTCTTTAGAGCATATTGAAGTATGACGGTTGGATGTCCGTACTCTTCTTCTAATGCACGCATTATTTCAGTGGGTTCTCTCGCTGACCGTAACAGGTCCTCCACTGCTATCTTCGCCTCCCCATGTAGAGACGACTTCAGACGCGCTAAATTCTCATGCGGCCTAAAGTTATATAATTCAGTAGTGTCCCAGTACATATTTCTATATGAAATCCAATCAGCTGGGTCACCACTAAAATGTGGCAATTCGTAAGCCTGTCTGGGTACCGGGTGCGGGCGTGCCATGTTAGTGATCGCCTCCGCCAGCTTATCGATTTTCCTATCTCTATCGCTCGACGATAGTCGCTGCCTTTCTACAGCCCCCACTCCGCTATTTCCCTGTCGCTGTGTGACCGACTCGAGTGTCGATACTCGAGGTCCACTTGCGACCGGAGTGGTGAAGGCGGGATAATCATCGGGCAAATGGAATCTAACCGCTTCAGTATGGGCTGGCGTCTGCATAGGCCCCGCATTGCTCACGGGGTTCCTATACGGATGCGACACATTACTTTCACTTAACATAGCCGGCACACGGTACATATTAGATTCAAGATTCACTCTACTTACGTTTTGGTCTTGAATCGTAGGTGCTTCATACGGCGCGCTGCCCTCAAGCGGTACGTGCGACGTAGACGGCGCGCGAGACGCTGCCGCCGTAAACATCGCCGTTTCTGGTTGCGTCGCTTGGGGCGTTGTTTTCACCCATTCTTCTACTCGTTGCGTCGTATCCACCTCCGAGTTTGAGTCCTCACTTTCAGCATTTGCCTCGATCTCTGCTATAGCCACCTCCATCCTTTTTTTCACCAGATTCTCCCTGATGAGCACCAAATCGCGCTCAACTTCGTATTCGGCCTTTTTCCTCAAGAATTCGACGCCTTTGCGACTACTCTTGGACGAAACTCTGCTGCTCCGCGGCGACCGTGCGACTGTCTGCCGTGATACGCCCTCTGCCGGCTTTTCACTATAGTCGATTACTCGACCCCCGGTCAGCGGAATAATGGGGGCAGCCGCTGATCTTACCGTTGGCGCTATTGATGGAGAACCTGGTGGCACCTCCGACAGTAAGCCTGAGTCCGAGGCGATGGCGGCTTCCCTGCGCCGCGTGTCTGCTTCTTCCGTCATTTTGCGTAGTTTGCTTCGCGTGGTTACGGCACTTTTCTCACTCATTGTACCTGGTTAATTCGCCTATAAGCGTAATCCGATTCCGAACGCTAGTTTGTAAGACTACGCCCGGACAATCGGTTATCCGACTCGCAAGGACCAAATGTTAAGCACAGCACACGAAACATATATCAAACAACCTGCATGCTGTGCTTAGGCGGAAGTGCTTAGACTCTGATAGGCGGGGGTTATCGTCGTCGTTATGCAAATTAAACCAGTACAAGTATTCACAAATATAATAAAAGAGCACGTAAACACAATTCAGAAACAAAATACACATAAAATACAATCATAATACTTACGGCAATAATCTTACCTTCGAAACACTAATTATTGCAATAATACAAACATAATTGAGATACTACAGACACGCGACTACACAGGGCTCTATTGAGCATGTCACTTGATGATTAGTTACTGTTACTAACTAGCTTGATACATTGGAACTGTGATGGAACTAACTTTCAATTTTTTTTTTTTTTTTGTGAATGGCATCTCGTAGTTGACCTAGAGAGGTCGAGACTACTTAACCGGACTATCCTGTGGCTGCCTTAAGAAAAACTCAAAGCCTCCAGCCAGGGGCAAAAAACTTACAGACTAAGCGACTACACGCTAAGGGCTCCCCCTGTGGGGAACGGGCCTCGGCTTAGGGCGTCGCTGGGGGGAGGACAGCAAGATGGGACAGGCTGGATCAGATTTGAATTATTATTATCAGGGGAGTTTAAAGCTACAGGCTCAGCTACGCCACCAGCTGGCACATCATACCCGAGCAAGGGACGGGGGGGAGGACCATTATTACGGGGTCGTCGCGAGGGACCTCGGCGGCGAGGTCGGAATGTCGATTTGATTTTGTTCCTACGGTCCCTACTGCTCTCCTGGAGAAGAGTTATGGGGTCGTCGGGATCTGAGAGGACAAGCCTGGGGCGGCGGACCTTACTAATACGAGAGGGGACATAGCTAGCCGCCTCGACAACCAGAGGGTTGCGATGGTTGGTGGCTGAGTCGAAGAAACGCTTGGAATTGCGTTTCAAGAACTGGGAAACTTTCAATCCTAGGGGACGCATATATATTAGTTTTGCACCATAGCTATTGTAGCGGGTACACCTCACCCGAGTAAAACTATAACACCAATATATGTGGTTTAAACAATAACCACGCCCCTATTTTCTCGTGCAAGTCACAACCTGTCGACTTTTCTGAGCCAGGGAGAAACCCCTACGCAGTTTTGAGTTGATTCTCTGCGTTCAAGTCAAAACGTGTTTATTTCCTACGGACAAGCATAGTTTCGTGGAAAATTTATCAGTTAGGTGATGTTGAGTGTTTCCTTATGCTACTAGTACATTCTTATAGCTATTTATGACTAATAGCAAACGGAGTTAGGAGTATGGTGCTTCTCCTACAGGTATATACTGAAATTGAAACTGTAGATTGAAACAATTTACTTGAAGATTTATCCCCAGATCAAGCAGTTGCAACTTTTTATGAAAATGCTATAACATTATTAAATTACATACACCCTCCCATAAAGCTAAAAGTCTGAAATTCCCATGCTGGTTCACTAAATCTTTTTTGCACATATTCAAAAATAAATCTCGCGCGTGGGTTAAGTGGAAAAAATATGGAAGCACTAAAGACTACGAACTATTTTCAATTTATAGAAAAAAATTCAAGAGGGAGGCGGATGAATGTTTTAAAAAATATATGAATAGTGTGGTCAAAAATGTTAACTCATTTTGGTCTTATGTTTCTAGTCGTAACTCCACTAATAATAGTATTCCAGCTTCAGTTCACTATCTCCAACAGTATTCAGATGACCCTGTCCTGTCACCACTTGTAATTTATTAAAATGTTAAGTCATTTTGGTCTTATGTTTCTAGTCGTAACTCCATTAATAATAGTATTCCAGCTTCAGTTCACTATCTCCAACAGTACTCAGATGACCCTGTCCTGTCACCACTTGTAATTTATACTCTAATTATTTTCAATCAGTATATGAACCATCTTCTTTTGATTATACTTAATGGGTACCACCACGCGCCAATCCTGACAGTGAAATATTCATTATGCTACCCATCAAATCTTATGAGTGTGCGTTAATTAAGAGAGTTGGATAAAACACTCATATGTTAACGCCATTAAATCTTTCATATTTAGCACGTAAGTATAATAATTTACCTTCATTGAAACTAAGTCTATAAATGCGATAATCACCATTTTGATGAACGGTCCAGGATAAAAAATCATAAACATTGGGGATTTCGAACATCCAAACTCCACCACAGGGGCAGTGAATAACGCATTATTTAATTATTTCACGAATTCATCCATTGCTCAAGGTAAATAAGTAGTGGTAATGAAGTTTTTTTGATATTCAAAGTCGAAGTTTCGTGCCAATCGTGTGTGTACATTTTTACTTTACACAAAAATCACTCACATGGAGATATGATTTAAAATGTGACAAATATTATAAACGACAAGAAAATGCGCAGATTATAAATTAATATACAAACATAGGTCCAATAATACGTAATATTATTACCCTATCGCGACGCCTTAACCTCAGAGTTATCACTCCACAACATAACTATATTCCAAAACGCACTTTAAGTTGCAAAGGCATAACAAATAGGTGGTTCTAAAAAAATGCCGTTATCATTGTGTTAGTATTAGGAATTTTACATGCCATGGTACCCAATATTTATGGCGCGAACACTACGACTTTAAAAATCACATTCCTGAAAGCCTCTTAGTGTTACATGAAAGCCTAGTGCTTCGAATATTGTATGGCCTGGACGGATCAATACCATTTCCTGAGCACGTGGCACGCCAAAGAGGTTTCCATGACAACGAAGCAACTACAGTGAAGTACGTTGTACACATGTACAATAGTTTGCTCTGCCTCCCTAAGAAAAATATGAATTACAACATAAACAAATGCGTATCCCGACTGGAAATTATTCTCTTTTATTCAGTCTTTCTCAATTCTGCTCCAATTCCAAGTCATTTTTAATAGCAATCATGTTATTTGTCGTAAGATATTTGCGAAAATGTCAACTCACCCCTGAACCCGTATTCCGAGGTGCTGCCTTCGATTAATAATCAAATATAAGCTGAACGACACGGTTTACTGAGACAAAATTTACAGATATTGGTTCAGTATTTTATAATGTTTAATTTTAGTATTATTATGTTTAACTTTCCTGTTATAATTCTCAAGAAAACTGCTAACGAAGTCGTAAAACCTACCTTTTGCAAGCTAACCGCGATTTCTACTAAAGAGATACAGTATCAAAGTGACTACAGAATGCAAGCAAATGTAAACTGTAACTCCATATCGTTAGAAATTAATTTACTTTAGCACTAAGTCAATACCTGTTACGTTATTACGATCTCAACATTCGTGAATCACCCTTGAGATGTTTATGTGCTCCTAGTATTGCACCACGAGGATTTGAGCTGACTTCAAGCGTTTGGAAAAGTACTAAGACCATGTGCATTAGGCACCACGTGGGTTAGTCTGGAAACTGGATCAGGAATGCGGAAAATACGAAAATTATTTTGGCGATATTAATGAAACCTGACGATTTCATTAATATGGTATACGTGTGGTAAATGACACAGTGCAATTAAGATATAGCTTTAAAACGCTTTATGTAACGCTTTAAAGCTTTAAAACGCTTAAAACTTCGCTATCGTAACCGACTTCAAAAAGGAGCAGGGGGGCATGCATTATGCATTCGGCGAGTTTTTTTATTAAGTAGGGGAAGCTTGCAGGTCCCATATAAATTTTACTTTGCTTGCCTATTTTTTAAATTATCTTCAATAATACTAATACAATTATTCCATTTTGTGTAAGTTGATCATCATCTTCCTGCCCTTATTCCCTGTTACTTGCGGTCGGCGCAACACGTTTTCTTCTTCCATTCTCCCCAGTCAACCGTCACGCTATTATTGACTCACTTCTTTTTCATATCATTTTTAACAAAATCCATCCATCAACATGTACGTATATTCATCATTTGCCATTTGGTGAAGCGGAACTGATGATGAAGACCACAGATGGCCATCGGAACAACTTAATTATACCTATTTGACGGGTTGCGATTCGATAACTTTAATATATAGGTAGTTGCTAAGCAATTTATGCTCGTCACAATGCATATAGTGATGGTGACTTAACCATCAGCTCCAGCTCTCCTGGTTTTTACTAGAAAAACTCCTCAACAATTAACGTCCCTGCATCGGGACAAGCAATATTTTTTAAAAGGCGATGAGCAGCTAACTGTAAGCTATTGTAACTTAGATAAATTACAAACTGACCCAATAAACAGTGAAAAATAGATTTTTTTTTACAAAAACAACGACTTTCAAATAAACACTACAAAGTGAAAAATAAAATAAGTGAATAATTATAGAAGTCAGTGGCGAAAAACTAAAATACAGATCCAAAGACACCGGCTTCCAAAATTAAAGTTATTTTTCAATTTGTAGTGTATTTTTTTTTTTTTTTTGTAAAATAGTTTTTTATAATAATCTTTGCTAGTGGGGGGTTGGAGGGTGCAAGACTCACGGCGGTTTCACTGCCCAAGCGCGTCTCATTAACAAATTTCCACTTTTTTCTTTAATTCGTTAACATTACACTCCATTTCGACGGAGAGTTCTTTCCCGGCCTCCTGCTTTAGATTTCTGTTATAATCATTTTTGTGGCTGAGTACATTCCTATGGACTTTTTGTTTAAATTATTACTGAAATAAGCAGGTGGCATTTTTTATTTTTAACGTATACCCGAGAAACACCGCGTCTCTCAAACTTTTATATCGAGGGTTCACGGGCTATTTGTATTAAGCGACATCCTGGCCGATATTGAGTTATTACGGATTAACGGAAAGTGGCCTATCGACGGTTTATAATCAATAGTGTCTTATTGATTATAAACCGTCGATAGGCCACTTTTTCATAAAAAATATTGATACTTTTTGCAATGTTCTTTTTTTCGAATAATGAAACTTTGAAATGCTCTCCTATAAAGTTCCAAACATATCGCTTAATACAAATAGCCTGTGAACCCTCGATATAATATTTATACATTTTTAGTTTCTTGTGGCTAAGTAGAGGAGCTCGTGGCTAAGTAATGACAGTCACACGGGTCGATCCATCAGGTTAAGCTACGCTTGCCGAGGTTGGTCTGTGGATGGGTGACCATCTTTTCATACCGAGACTCCTCCGTGCCTCGAAAAGCACGTTAAGCCGTTGGTCCCGGCTGTCATTTGTGGATCTTTGACAGTCGTTACGGGTCGTCAGAAGCCCGAAAGTCTGACAACCAGTCTTACCAAGGGGTATCGTATTACCCAGTAACTGGGTTGTGGAGGTCAGATAGGCAGTCGCTCCATGTAAAATACTGGTATTCAGCTGCATCCGGTTAGGCTGGAAGCCAACCCCAACATAGTTGGGAAAAGGCTAGGCAGATTGATTGACATTTTTAGTTTCTTTAAATTCTGAAAACTTAGATTTTTTTTTTAAATTTCATGGCAAAACTAGCAACAAGAAATTTCTGTTCAATGTACCTATTATATTTCAGATGTATTTCTACGATACTAGTAACCAACTTCCCCCGACTTCTCTACGTAAATGTTCATGGTGACCAACCAAGTTAGTAAAAATACAAACCAGTAGAATATAATTATGAAGCTTATTTGAAGAACAAGTTCTGAAATAAACATTCAAGACGATAGAATAAGGCTGAGCTGACGAGAGATAACATTGTGCTACGACATATATGACGTCACGGCTACGAATGGCTACGAATGCTACGCGGTCGTAATAGATAAAAGGTCAATCAACTCTATATAAAACAGCAGAGATGTGACGGTGCAATGGCAATAGATGAAGATAGTATGGTAGGTATGTTTGTTGTCGTCTGGCGCCAAATTCTATTTATAGAGGCTGTGACTAGGAGCACATGAAGATTGAGCGGTGTGAAAGTGATAAAACGCTTTTACCCCGAAGGAGCTCGTCATTTTTGCCGATGGGAAAGCCCATCGGGCACACTGCTTTTTGTTACATAAATACACACTTGTTGAATGGAATAACCTTAGCTTATTCTTCTATTTGCCAGGACTTAAAAGTTTACATACATACATAACTCACGCCTTCTTCCCATGGGGGTATTCACTAAATAAATCACCGATTTAAACGATGTGACCCTAAGGGCGACTTGCAGCTTTTATTTAAATCTCGATTTAAACTCGACTTAAGCTTAAACTTAATTTAAAGTTCATGTCATCGACTTACCTTAAATCTCGATTTAAATAATTGTCAAACTAAAACTTCTAAAACTTCTATCTAAGTCGGTTTAGAGTTATTAAACCCCGATTTTATAGACAGATGTCATAAAAAAAAATTCTCGGTTTATTTGCAAAAATAGATATATTTTCGCTTTTATCAATCATTATGATTTGTTACTTGTTATCGAATGATGACGAGAAGATCGGACAGCATTTAGAGACGCCGTTTTTCTTTCGAAGAGTGTACGTTAAAAGAAATTTATTTAGTACATTACGAAGTGATGAATTTTTGAAAAGGTTCCGCTTAAGTAAACAGATTACTGGGTTTGAACCCAGGCAGGCGCTTTACTTTGTGTAAATAATTTCACCACAACTTCTCTCAAAACGCTGAAGAAAAACATCGTGAGGAAACCGGCATGTCCTAGCACCAAAAATTCTAAGACATATGATATCTACCAAGTCGCACTGCGCCCGCGAGGTGTATTACGGCCTATAGAGGCATGAGGAACAGGGTGTAAAGTTCACTCATCCTCCATAGAAAATGAAGAATCCTCCAACCAGACGGGTGTTCTGTCTGTCTTGTCTGCTCGACGATTGATGTCGGGACGTTGTATATATGCAAATCGCGCGGTAAACTCTGATTGCGTAACGTCAGTGTGATGCGTAGTTCGCATGTGGCGATATAGATGCCGCCACACGGCCCACTCCCTCTCACCGATAGGAGGCCTGTGTCCCAGCAGTGGGTACATTATAGGCTGATTATGCTAAACATAGTACAAAGCTCCTTTATGATAAAGATATTCATATTCCAAGTGATGTTAACAGGTAAACTTTCTTTAATTATAATAATTTAGGTAGGTAAAGTAATGATAAAACACACATACGTAACCTAACGATGATTACATGTTTTTTTTAAGTAAAGAAACACTGTATCCCCAGTGAAACAACTGTTATGTACCTACGCTGAGATACCTATTTCTATACAAATATGTATCTCAGCTATTTCCATACACAGAACTGAGTTGCTATTTTATTTGTATTTCAAAACGGAACGCAATGAATGAAATGCAAAATAACCTTTCAGAATTAATATCACTTTATTTAAATCGAATGTGAGAAGATTTAAGTTAAGTCGAGTTTAGGACAAAATCAAGATTTCATTAAACGGATATTTGTATAATTTTATATATAATTTATAATTCGCCCTTAAAGTTCTTACGACTCCTAAGGACCACTTTTCAACAAAGTACTACTTAATTAACATCGAAACATGTAATCGTACTTCGATTAACTCTAATTAATTTCAATAAAGATTCAAGAAAAGGCTAGACAGATTGATTAGTATAAATGACTAGAATTTGTTATTATCAATGAGAATATAGTTTTTAGCACTTAAATCCAGGAATCGGTTTTTAGTCAATGTAAACAGAGCCGTGTTAAAATGGACATTTTTATGGGTATAATGAAATTAAGACTACAAGTATTTTTTATGGTATTTTAATAAAAAAGATATGAAAAAATAAAAATTAATAACGAGTATGACCTCCCCTTGCAGCGATTACGGCATGTAATAGTCTTGGCATGCTTTCCACCAGGCTTTTGATGGTGTCCTGTAGATGGTTTAATGTGTTCCCACTGTATTGTGAGGCGTATTAAATGAAAGGCGAGTGGAGTTACACTGACTATATTTTAGAATAAACACGATTAATATATTTAATAGTGGGCACACCGTACACCTTCCGCCCCCCGAAAAAAAAATACATTTGTACTTATAACTAGATTAAAATGTTTTTTTTTTATATAAATGTAATGCTCCGAAATAAAGCATTTATTCTTATCTTACTGTTACAATGAATTTGCTCTTTTGTTCTGCAGTGTTAAATATTTATTAATTAATATTTTATAACTTAAGAACACTTCAACCAGTACAATTTATTCAATCTAAATTTGTTTACATTGAACACTTCGGTGTCATTTACACATCACGTCAATGATTGTATTACGTTGTTTATCATTAGGTACCTAGGTACAATAGTAAGTGCAAAATACATTCAGCATAACATAATAGAAAGATAAAAAATATACATAATGCGTTGTGTTTACATATTATTATTTGTTTACATCTCTGGTAACATAATTATTATGATTTATAAAGTTTCGTCCGATTTTTGTGTACAATATCTTCCTTGTTATTACGCAATATTTTGACATTACATCCTAAATCCTCTAACACCATAAATGGCCCCAAATAGATACATTCGGTTTTTTTTTCTGATGGATTTTTCAATAAAATATGACTACCTTTACTATAGTTGATTGAGTTGACACAGTTGTCATAACGATCTTTCCTTTTCAATTTACTTAATATCAAATTATTTTTAGCATCATTTTGAGCTATTTGTAGCCTGTATTTTAATTCTAGAGGGTAACTGTTGAGGTTGTATAAAGGATCAACGTCGCTACACAAATTACTCGGGATGTTACATAACTTACCGAATACTAGCTCATGGGGTGTATATTTAGTTTCTGAGTGCACGGTGTTGTTATAAGAAAAACACCAATATGATAGCCATTCGCTCCATGTACCAGGATGGTTTAAAGTGTTAATCCGTAAATAGGCCATCAGGTGCTTATGTGAGTTTTCCAATGCCCCCAAGCTTTCGTGATGGTATGCTGTGGATGTTAGGTGGTTTATATTTAATAGCTTACATACCTCTGCCATTGTGGAGGACACGAACTCTGTTCCTCTGTCTGTGCCAATCTCACGTGGTACGCCGTAGCGTAAAACAAAATTGCTGACAAATGCTTTTGCTACACTTACCGTATCCTTATTACGTAGCGGATAAGCTTCCACGAATTTAGTTAACTCACATTGTAGTGTGAGGATATAACAATAATTATTGTCATCTTTTGGCAGTGGTCCTATCAAATCGAGATAAATCTTTTCAAATGACGAATTTGCGGTACTTGTTATTGTCATCGGTTGTTTAGTATTGACCGAATATTTTTGTTTTTGACATGCGTCGCACTTAGAAACAAAATCTCTTATATCTTTTTCCATGCTTGACCAATAGTAATATCTTTTGATATTATTAGACATACGTCTAATGCCCGCGTGCCCACTTGTAGGCAACAGGTGAAAATCATTAAGGATGACCCGTCTATCGTCAATGTTATTTATTTTTTGTACTTCTGTTAGTATATAAATATGCGGGCCTGACCAACTTGTGTCATTTTTAATATATTCTATTAACCCGGTTATAAATTCCTGGTTTTTTTCGTTTTTAATAATACAGAGCTCGTTGACATTTATTTTTTCACAATATAATCGCAAGTCCCTCATCATTCCGTCTCGCGTAAACGATGATCGAGACCTTGGATTTAAGTAAATAATAGATTTACTTGGCACAAATATGAAATAATCAGAATACTCTAAATTTGTTTGACTTTTTATTTTATCTATTTCCCTGATAGTAGTTAAGGATAATTCGACGAAGTTCGTCGGTTTTTTAATAATCTCTACAACTTTTGCTTGTTCGGTTCCTGAGTTAGTGTGACTACTATTTTTTGAGAAAATTTGATCGTTTGTTTGTTTATTCAACGCTAATTGTTTACTTTGAGCCCTGGTTAGAACGTTAAGAACACCGTAATTTTTTAGATCATCTGAAGTCAAAGTTATTCGCGATAACGCATCGGCCGCGGAATTTTTACTACCTTTCAAATATTCAATACTAAAGTTATATTCCTCTAGTTGTAAACGAAATTTTAATAAACGACTGGAAGGGTCTCGCATTCCGAATAAGTATATCAAGGGTCGATGGTCAGTTTGTATTTTAAATTGTCGGCCATATAAATAAGGCCGGAAGTATTTTACGCTCCAGACTATTGCAAGGAGTTCTTTTTCAATAGTTGGGTATCTCTTTTCGGCGTCGTTTAACCCACGACTAGCATAGGCTACAGGTCGACCATCGCTATTGCATAAGACCGATCCTATCGCGGTTCCTGATGCATCAGTTTGCAAAATAAAAGTATTGGTTTCTGAAAAGTCTGGGTATTGAAGTACCGGTGGACTTATTAAACTTTTTTTTAGGTATTGAAATGCACATTCACAGTTTTCCGACCAAATAAATTGAACATTTTTACGACAAAGTTGGTTTAATGGATAAGCGTATTCTGCAAAATTGGGAATGAATTTCCGATAATAATTTAAGAACGCTACAAAACGCTTAACTTCTTGCCTATCCTGAGGCTTGGGATAGTTTTCGACTGCTTTTGTTTTTTGTGGATCGGGTAAAATGCCCTTCTCCGATACAATATGACCTAAGTATAATATTTGCTTTTGTAAAAATGTGCATTTTTCTGGATTTAGTTTTAAATTGACTTCTCGTAATCGACTAAGTACGTGTATTAAATTTTGATTATGATTATTCAAATTACGTCCAAAAACGGCGAGATCGTCTTGATATACGAGACACTTCTCATAATTTAGACCAGACATTGCTAATGTCATCATACGAGAGAACGCATTTGGACTGGTTTTCAACCCCATAGGGAGTCTGGTCATTTGGTACTGGTTTTTGCTAGTTGTAAATGCCGTATAGGGTCTACTGTCAGGATGTAAACTCGACTGATAAAATCCTTGATAAAGATCTAAATGAGAGAAATACATTGAACCCGACAGGGAATCTAAAATATCACTGATATTCGGTAGTGGGAATTTATCATCTTGTATGTGATCATTTAATTTTCTATAGTCTATTACTACTCGCCACTTCTTTAGCCCCTTAGAATCTTGTTTTTTTGGTACTAGCAATATAGGGCTTGACCACGAACTTCTACTTTACTCTATAATTCCGTCTTCTAGCATATTTTGTATTTGCTTATCAACCTCTGCCTTTTGCGAGTGCGGTAGCCGATAAGGTTTGGTATACACCGGGGTTGTATGCGGTTTTAGTTCGATAGTTTGCTGGCATAGAGGAGTAGTAGATAATTTATCGCCCGGCAGGTAGAAGACATCAGGGAATTTGGCACATATATTTTCAATAGATTTAGTTTCTTCTTCATTTAATCCGTCTAATTTTATTAACGAAAATAACTTTTTAACCCTATTAGAGTTCATGGCAGGTTTTTTAAATTCACAAATTTGATAGTCGCTTAGTTTTGATGTTTTTAACGCAATATTATGTACATCTACATTTTCGTCCCTAGTGTTCAATATTTTTATAGGAATAGTGCCGTTAATGGGCTTCACAATTGTACTCGCGACAAATACGCCCTCACATAATTCCTGACACTCAATAACAGAATCTTCTGACAAAATCATTTCGACATAATGAATTGATTCGCTTCTAGCACAAATCTTTAAAGTGGTATGGTTGTCTTTTAAGTTGTTATTAAATGGTAAGATAATAGTATTCCCGAAAGTTGTAGTTAGTTGCAAGGATTTTATTTCAAAATTTAAAATAGCCTTGAACTTTTTCAAAAAATCATAACCTAAAATACCTTTAACCTTAGAAGGGAGCGTTTTCAATACATAAAATTTGTGTTTAAAATTTTCATTATTTCGGCGCAAGTTAATATACACATAACCATCCGAAATGACATCACCACCTATTCCTTTTATTTTAAGTTTATCTATATGGAATGGTATTTTTAAACAAGCTATAATGTCAGTGTTGACAACTGAAATTGATGCGCCCGTATCGATCAGCCAACTATGGTTATGATGACAACCGATATCAAATGATACGTTATTTAACGAATTAAAATTGTAAATAACATTAGGATCGAAAAAAATGGTTTAGGGACTCTGTCACTACTTGTTCCTCATTTTCTGGCGCTTTATTTTCCACATCTAGAGCATTAGCACTTCCGGTAGCGTGATTTCCTCGTCCCCGACTAGCAGATATTCGACCCCGGTTGTCACCTCGCCGGTTAGGTCTCGTACTGGGACCCCAATCTTGTCTGTTATTATATTGTGAAGGATTTACTGACCGACCTCGCACAAAATTCCTCGAATAGAATCCACGCTGGCTACCGTTTCGTCCCCGCTGACCTCTAAAATATCTATTGGGAAACTGTTCTGTAGTACTGGCTTGAGCTTGGTACATACCTAAAACCTCCGTTGAATCCGCTGAAGTAGACACTTCCTCGTCCAGGGCTGCTTGTACCGCGTCCTTTAGGGACGTAAAGTTACGCGCTGCAATAATTGTGCTCAACTTACTATTTGCCAAGCCATCCGCGAATCTTTTTATTGCGTATTTCTCGTTAATTGGTTTCAACACTTGATATGCTGACGAGTCGCCGTCGGCTTGAGAAATAGTAAGGTCTACGAATAATTCAGTTATCTCCTTACCAAAATCTGCTACGGACTTGTCCTTCTGTATTGCTCTTTGCAGCTTGGTCTGGAGAGCAGTGGGTGATTTTCTTGGCAGAAGTAGCTGTCGCATATCCTTTAACAAATCCTCAACAGTACTATAAATAGATGATAACTTTAATTTAGCATTCTGGGAGAGCCTACTTTTTAATACAAACATTATTAATTTTTTCTTGCATTCTGCCTTGTCAAGTATTGAGTTATAATAGTCAATATTTTCAATTAACTTTCTAGTTACGTCATCGTGATCGTTCATCACTGGTAATAGATTTAGAGCAATCTTTAAATCAAATGTGTCCGTACTCATTTTGCTGAACTCTTCTTTATTTACCCTCTCAGAACAAAATTTTACAATTTCGTTATACGAGCTCAAAAATTGTGAACTATATTTATTAATTAACTCTATTGATTTTCTATCTATGACACCCTTCTCAATATCGCTCTGCAAATTATTTATTAAGGATGTATACTGGCCATATAAAATATTTGCCTCTGCTTGTTTAGATACACTTATAGGTCCCCGTCGACGCTCTGGACCAATTTTTACCAAATAAACTCTAATCTCTCTTAATTCCTTATATAGGCCCTCTAGTATATCAGCCATAACATACACTTATATAAATCATAATGGGTAAACCCTCTAATATCTTGATAACATTGATTACGAAACAGAAGTAAGCGGTGATTTAATGTCCATAATTATTTTCCATTGTATCCTAAAGTGAGAAAAAAAAAAATAAAAAAATATACCTCGCTCCTAAAATTCGCACATAAGTAATAGCCGTATAACCGAAACTACTTCTGATAAAATTTCCACTGACACAAATTCACCCGCGGAACACAAATCACTTCAAATCACTTGCATCGCTAGACCGTCCCTTCTTTTTCCAATTGACGTCGCTCCCGGCGAAAGATACTCGCATATCTTTGCAATGCGAACTCGTTCAGTCGACGCTCCACTAATTTTTCATGGCACCTTTTGTATGTGCGCCAAAAAACGAATATCGCCCCCAACGCCAAGACAACGCAGATTGCGACCAGGGTATAGTTAATAGCACCAACGTGTTGTTTCAAAGTCTCTAGGTGTGCAATGTTCTCAGCGCCACCAGAAGCAGTTTGCGCCAAAATCACTTCCTCTGTTTTGGATGTAGAACCTCCCATGATGGTGACTGGCAATTGGGGATACCCTTAGGACACGTATTTGCAGTTGTACGTTGAATAACAGCACACAGTCCGTGATCGTAATAAATCATCGTAGCTATCCTCTTTATTTTATTAGAATTAGATCATCTATCGCACTCCTAATATGGGCAAAGGAATGCACACCCGAGGCAGAGCGCTGGCAGGGTCGCCATGTATTGTGAGGCGTATTAAATGAAAGGCGAGTGGAGTTACACTGACTATATTTTAGAATAAACACGATTAATATATTTAATAGTGGGCACACCGTACACCACTCAGCCGAAGTCACACGTTTAAGCTCCCTGATGTTTTGCGGAAGTGGTTGGACAGATCGTACTCGAATTTTTAGATCAAATTATTTTCAATTTCCAGAATTGGTACTTCATGTAAACTGATGGAGGAAGATGATGGAATACAGGCCTTTGTTTCCTAAAAAAAGTTAATTATCTTTAACAAGACATTATACACAAAATAGGTATAAGAAGATGTTGATTACAGAAAAAGGTATTTTAAGCTCTAGATCAAAATTAAATCTTGAATCACGTTCAGAGTTTAAGAAAAGCCTGTCTCAGTCATTTATAGCTCATAAAATGCAAAAAAATAATAGTTTGCAACAGGTAGTTGTATACATATAATAGTTTTAAAAACACTAAACAAATAAAAATCTTATAAAGCCTGGATCGAAACTTAATATGTTAACTGAATATTTACCAGAATAGGTACAGCATTAGGTAAGTTTCTTATTTTTGATTAAGATTTTTTTTTTCAAAATGTCTGCTGCATATTTTTGATGACGGTTTAGGTGTCCAATCTATTCGTCCTGTAGCTACAGTCCACTACAGACGTAAATGATCATGTACAGGAAAACTGCAACAAGCCATTAAGTCTTTCAGATATATAATCAATACACACTGCAGAATACATATTTCCCATAATAATGGGTAAAAATATAAATAAAAGTTCTTAGGTTAGAATTAATAGCTTTTCATCTTTTGTGAATTTTTTTGAATTTACTTCTAGGGTACATTATACACAATGCAAGAACACAATAAAATGTTATTGAAAGCCTAGTAACTGCTATAGAGTGGTATACTTACGAATGAAAAGACAAGTCTGGCATTATGTTTCGCTCAAAACATAATATTATAATATATTATAACATTTGGTGAAGAAGCTATCTTAAATTTTGCCATAATAATCATATACGTACTTACATTCTCTTATTAAATTACCTGTCTTGTCTGCTTTCAACATGCAAGAACACTCGCCTGAACTATGGTTGAAGCGAGCTGTAGCTGTCACTGTCAAGTGTCATTCATAGCGTCTAAAATTTTTGCCGCCAATATACGGAAAAATTTTTCACTCGATAATTTTCTTAAAAAATTACTAAAGTTTCAGGTAAAATTTTTTACAAAGTGAATAATAGTGCTTGTGGTAAGTGATATAAAGTTTTACGCTGATCGTTAGGCAGCGAAATGCGAAATGGAGATCTAAAGCTCACATTATATACATGGTTGCTGGTGCCTTCGGAGACCAACCGTTTGTACAGACGCCAGCACATCAAGCTACTACAATTTGTCAGATTTCTTTAATAGATTTTCGACTTTATTGCTAAAGCATTGGGTTCAAGGTTGATTGGGAAAATCTGACAGTTTCGGGTAGGTTGACCTGCTGGCGTCTGTACTTTAATTCTCCTAAGTGGTATAGTGGGGAAGAATGCTCTTCATCCTCGGAGGAAGAAGGTACATTTTCAAACCGCTGAAAGACAGGGCAATGAGATCAAAACGATTTCCTGTACTTAAGACAGGCCTACCCACAGAACAGATAAAAGAGATTAGAAAGGAAATAGTTCCTGATTTGTATTAGAACGCGTGTCGCCGGTTATCTCCCACTCTTTAACTCCACTACAAGCAAGAGACCAATACGTACGTGCATTACGCACACAAATAAGCCACACGCACTTAAATCGCGATGTTGCTATTGGTAGTCACACTAACGCAAACACTGCGCTTGACGTACACTCACACACGTGCAAAAGCAATTTATTTCTCATACATGTTACGGTGACCAAAAGGTCGATAATTTAATCGATATTTGTATCGATAAAATTATTGTAATTTTGTTACTTTAAGTTTTACAATTTTTCGCTTTAATTTTGGAAGGGACGGTATACGACTAGTGTGGACTTCCTAAATACATATAAAAATTCAAATTTTCTTTCATTTTTAGGGTTCCGTACCTCAAAAGGACAAAACGGAACCCTTATAGGATCACTCATGTGTCTGTCTGCCTGTCTGTCCGTCTATCACAGCCAATTTGCTCCGAATCTAATGGACTGATTTAGTTGAAATTTGTTATACGTATGTGTTTCTGTGACCCAATCACGGACGTGTAATGTAAATTGCTTTTTTGTTTGTTTTATTTTTTCTCTCAATTATTTTTAATCATGGTCTGGCAGCCTGAGTAATTTATGCGGCCTACCCAAATGTCCTTTCTTTGGTATTGTTCGTCGAATCGTTGAGCTGCGCGTTCTTAGTTGAGCTGCGCGATTACTGACAAATGCGTGCACAGACTGGACAGGTCCTCTCAATCTGTGTGGTTCTTTCCTCAAAAGACCATTTCACCAATCTATATATGGTCTTCACATGAAGTGACCAAGATTATGTCTGAACTTTATAAAAGACTGTGACCTCTGAGTTTGTTTCGGCCTTTCTTCTCAGAGTAGTCAGATAGGAAACGCTGACCTCATCTAGTTAAAAAAAAAAAACATGATTGACTTGTAAAAGTCTTTGTACAAACCTACTTACAGAAATCATTTATCATTTTATTAATGAATTTTGAATATGGGGGTCAATTTTGGGGGCAAATAAGAAAATAAAAAATATATATTTGCAAACTGTACTGTGCGATATATCAAATTCTACCCATGAATATGAACAACTTTTACTATGGGACCAACTATGAAATCACGAAAGAAAAAATCTGTTGTTCCATACCAAGGTTGAATACCTACTCAACCAAAATAATAATAATAATAATATTATAATAATAATATCCTGGGACATTTTCACACACGGTCATCTGGTCCCAAACTAAGCAGAGCTTGTACTATGGAAACCAGATAACTGATATACTACATATACTACTTTTTTTTTTTGTAAATACATACTTATATAGATAATTACACCCAGACTCAGGACAAACATACATGTTCATGCACACAAATGTTTGTCCTGGATGGGAATCGAACCCACGACCAGCGACATGATAGGCGGTATCTTAACCAACCACGCCAACTGGCCTGTCAAATGTATGAAACAGTTGATTTTTTTTTTGGATTTCAGAGTTGGTGCCATAGATAACGTTGTTCATATTCATGAGTAGAACACCCTGTGAAAATTTGCGCAGTGAATAAAAACTTCTCCTGTATAGATTTCAAACATGGATTTTCAGCTTTACGGCTGTATAAACCCAATATACCCGGCTTTATATAATAATATCCACAAAAGATTATCTAAGTGACAACATTTTAAGGTAATAATTAGGTACGCTACGCAAAACCACCAATAAAGTTTTATAAAATATAAATTATATACTACTTACTGAAAGGCGCAAAACGATATTTTTGTGCGGAGCAGGGCCTGATTATCTTTTCCCCGACTTTTTTGTTGTGTAATCATTTTCTGCAAAATTTTGAGAACAAATTTAGTAGGTATCCATTCAATTCTACTAGTTGCTTCAATCACAGTTTTATATATATATAACAATAACAGTTTTCTTGTATCTGGATCTGTTGCAAATCTAAAAATAAAATTTAAAATGTATGTTTTCATTATAACTAACATCTAAAAAAAATTGAGACAAAAAAACCCACTCAGAAACTAAATTGATAACCTACAATAAACAATTATTGATGATAATAAACAAAGCTATTTTAATTATAATACGCGCGTATCGAATCTTCCCTTTTTTATACATCAGCGATTACTGATAATAATCATTTGTACGCATACTTACTTTTAATATCGACATTGTTTACAACTTGGTACAACACTATCGATACGCATGGATTTCACTGAATTCAAGCTTTGGCTCGGCGCACGCGACATCGCAGTGAACGCAATACATTGCGCGATTGCTTACATAGTACAAGATGGTACCCATGTATTGCAAGCAATGTATAATTTTGCATCAGTTCTCGATTGTATCGTTTTTGTCTACAAACTACATAATACTATTGTAATAATTACAAATATCACTTGTATTTTAAGGTTTTTGGACTTACCGGTTAAAAGAAATCCCTTCTCGGGCTACACTACACACCTGGCTTCTTTTACGACACGTTATAATGGCGCAAGACGGCATAATTCTTTTTTTTCGCGGAACTTCGTACGCTGTCACAACAAGAGCGCGATTGTTCGCCGATTTTGGTTGAATATGAGCGTTGCTCACAAATGCGGCGCGCCTGCCCGGCCCACAAGGCCATTCTAACCTCTTTTTATCTGTTCTGTGGACCTACCTTCTCATTTAAAATTGATGATTAGCTACAATACCAAGTAAGTGTTATATATCTGTTAACGTGATTACAATTTTCATATTATATCACAAATCTTACTCAGATGCACTATCAATAAACTTCTAACCTGCTTCTTGCTAGTATCTAGACGCGCATTGTTGTTTTCTAAACAACCCTGGTCGTGTGATCGTAACTAACAAAAGAGACAGAAAGATTACAACTTAGAGATTTCAGTGTAAAATATTATGATTAGGAAGTAATTCCTAGAGCAAATACAGAATGTCTAGAGGTGCTAAAACTACTCAAGCAACTTTTTATTTTGACATGAAAAGCAATCATTTGTAAGAAAACCTTACATTTATGCTCACCCAACCCATGTATTTCACACACTGAATTAGAAGTAAATGTGTGCTGATGCCAATAGAAACAAAAGTAATTAGCCCCCGTGGAGGAAGTTTTGGCTGGGATCTTTAATGTAGGTCTAGAGTAGGAGATAGCTAGCTACTAAAGTAAGGTCAGAGACTTGTTAATTGGGCAGCATCTTACTTTCCCACCAGGATTGTATCCTACTTTCCCTTTTGCAAGTCCGAACACACATCCAGAGGTATATTTAAAATAATATAGTTTATTGCTCTCATGTGGTAAGTTTTTGGTACAATAGAGGTTCAGCATCTCTTATGAACAATTATATTCTTATCTACAATTAGAACATTAAAATTACTTACTAATGACATTAAGTTTTATACTAACTTATAAGAAATGCTAGAAGCAAAATAATATATTTTAATAGTTATTATATATATATTGAGGATCTAGGCAAAAATAACTAGACCAAGATTCGTACATTTGACAATAATCAGGCTGCGTAAAATATCCTTTAAAACCTTTCATAAGATTTAAATGGGAATTAAAGACTGCAAACCTGTTTCTGTCATACTGAAGATCTTAGCAGGAAGTCAAATACTTAAAACATTAATATTCAGAACAATTCTATTTTGAGATATTAAATAGTAAAGCTATTAGATAAAATAATTAATACAAATTTCTATTAAACCCATAAAAATCTACGCTGATTTCTAAGAATAGGATTATAATTAAATATCCTATTGTTATTACTGAAAAGTAAAATGGAAACAATAATAATAATAATAATAACCTGGGACATTATTCACACACGGTCATCTGATCCCAAACTAAGCAGAGCTTGTACCATGGAAACCAGATAACTGATATACTACATATACTACTTTTTTTTTGTAAATACATACTTATATGGATAATTATGTTAATGAAGGGTAGCTGAAATAGTTCACACTATTGACTCCGGAGTCTTTAGAACGAAAATAAACAGGGGAATTGACAGCACATCCTATTGACATTTCTTCAGTTCCCTGGACATTTGCAGTGGTAGCCAACTGAATGGCAGAGAATTTGTTAGCCTAAGTATCTGCATTCTTGTTTATTTAGATTAGATTTTTTTTATCTGGCCCACTAGGAAAAGTTAATTTTTAAATTCTCTCTCAGTGATTGTGGGGCCTAGCAAAGCTTGGGTGACATGTGAATTTCCTAAGTCAATTCTTAATCTCAATCAAGAGTTAGAATTGAGTACCACAACTAATCACAAGGTTTATTTTTACACATAGGTATACGTACTGTACCAACAGATGTTAGATCAAAGTTTCAAGGGCTTTCCTTTATATGTTAATATTTCTTTTTGTATTCAGAAAATATTTATTCGCATGAAACTACACAACTACAGACCGAGTCCCTAATAAATGTACTAAATATATGTACTTCTTGTAATATTTTAAATAAAATCAAACTTTAGTGTAACGTGTGTAAATAATGATTAACTGCATTTTAAGTCAATTATTGTTAAGGTTATGATGACTTTTAGCAGCCTACACTCCTAGTCCAAAAGTCTAGTGCCTATCTAACAATTAATAACATAATACCATATTATATGGAAATCATAATGACATTATGATAATACCATAACAGATGATATTGTCATACTACTATTACATAATGTACTAGCAGTTGCCCGCAACTTCATCTGCGATCCAGAATAAAACGTTGTCTATGTCCTTCTCTTTCTGTATTTCCTTTGTCCTATGTCCTTTTCCAGGTCGTAGTCTACCCATGTGCTAAATTTCATCCAATTAAACAAACAAACTCACTCTCGCATTTATAATATTAGTTAGGATTATGTATTTTTGAAGACCGCAAATATGCCACAAATGCCAAAATAGCGGGACGACTACTGACTCGACGACATTATATTGATTTAAATAAGATACACAAGTGGTGTACCCACATGTGAACAAATTGTATTGATGTTCTATTAATATCTAACTATCTTGTATGAACATTGACGATATTTGTTTCGTAATTTGTAACGCTCCATTTTGTTTAAATTATACATCGTATTTTTAAAGGAATTCGCTAAAATACCTACTAACAGTCCCGAAATGCACAGTTTCATTGCATTGCACCCGGCTTAAATTGGAAATGTCCACGTATTATACGAGAGATTTTCTTATGTTATGGTTGATATTCATAAAGTATTTCATAACCTACAGTTTTCCTTTATATTAACATGACTTTTATGTCACAATACATGAAAAATCTGCCAAAAACAAATGGAAACCGCATTCGTTCAAAGTCATCACTGCTAGTAATATTCAAAGACCAAATCAAATGCACGAAATATTAGTATTTACGCCCATTGATAGAGTGTGCAGTCTGGTATAACGCTTCAGAGGTAGTTGAGTCACTGCAATTGAACTTGAGGTTTCTGATGCCTCATGGGCTCCTAGTATCTGAAATCGTATTCGTGCCGGCTTCACAATTTCACGCAAGCGCATTGTGGAAGAGTCCACGTGCGTTGAATGCCACGTGGATCGCGAACATATTGACGCTTTATTGGAGTAATAATGAAAGATTAAACAAAAAACGGCCAGCTGCGTACTGGACCAAGCACAGTGAAGGGTTCCGTACTTGGGATGAATATTTACACATAGTACTGATTTTATCCGACGGTAAAAATAAGTTTGCACCTATTTCATAGTACGTATGTCTCGAAAGAGCTATGAAAAACAAAGTTATTTCTGCGGTTGTAACCCGGAAATATATATTATTATTATTATTTGTATTATTATCTCAAAGCTATTGACATAAAAAGCAAAGACACTCAGGAACGTCACAATCTTTTAATTATGGTACAAACCCCCTCCCACACTCAACTCATCATTATTAACAACTTTTACTATGGGACCAAACCTATCGCGAAAAAAAATCGGCTGTTCCCTACATTTTGACTGTTCCCTAACTTTAGAGCAAGACTTTATGTTCATATAATTCTTCAAGAATTATATGAACATAAAGTCTTGCTCTAAAGTTCGAAATAAATTAATTTGGTCTGATAAGGCCGACCAAAACAGATAAATAAGTTTCGATTTATGTTTGAAGTCTGGAACCATAAACAAAGCTAGTAAAGACTTCTTATTTACTTTCTTCCTTTAAAATTATCAGTTTGTTTCATTTGCATTGCGTGCTGATTTCATCGGGAGCGACCACGTACCACGAGCCGGCAATATTGCACGACATTGCATCCTCATTAATACTAGGGACACAGGACGTGCGGAAGCTGGATACATATTTTAGAATTCAAGTTATGGCGGTCATTGAAGTCCTTATTACATAGCTCGTAGGATCAAAATTGCAAATAAACTATGTATTGAAACTGCAACAGATGTCTGTGCAAACGAACCAAATTGCGATTTTGCACAATTTTGAAACAACAATGAAAAATAAAAATTTGAGAAACATCAACAGACAGTTGTTTGCTGTGCCTACATATAGGTAAGTGGATAACTCAGTGACTAGCTATAAAAATAAGTAACCGTAAAGTAACTGGTAAACACTGATGGGATACGAATAAAACTAAATTTGACAGCAACGAAAACTTTCAAGACAGCTGGCATGTTGTCTCAAATTGGCTGTAAACCTGCTCAAAACTGAATAATTTCACAAACGGTGAAAGCTTACTTCATAAGGAATGCAATGAGTCTCCCAAGTCCATTGTCAAGCAAATACCATGGCTACGCAAATATCGGAAACTTCATAAAAAATTGGAGGTATGATTTAAATGTTCTTTCGGCTTGCGGATGCACTCCTCTCATGTTAGGTACCTACTATTACATAATTATGACTATGACCGCTTTAGTTACATAAGCCTATGAATAGACCAGGACCTAGGTTAGAACATAGGATACTTTTTTATCCCGGTAGCACGCTCACGAAGGGTAATTTACTACCACCACGCGGGCGAAGCCGCGGGCAAAAGCTAGTAATATATATAATATATTAGTAGGAATCTATATTTTTAAGTAAATCATCTAAAAAGAAAAATAAATTGTGATATAGTCTACTGAATCAAAAAGATTTCGATTTTTGAAACTGATCGCAAACTTTTTTAGATGTGTGTAGGTCGCCGAGAATTCTAACTGAAGAATGTTTACGTAAATACGTAAATGTACCCTGTGAACAATGTGATCAAAACATTCACTGTAATCCGTATAAAAACATCGACTGGTGCACGTTGCTCCATACCTTTAGAGAAAAGTTCGTTGGAAAAAAGAAGGTTAGTGGTAGTAGATCGTTTACGAAGAAAACCATGTTGCTCATCGCCAAAGTCACATTCTAAGGCTGAATCAACTGAAGAGTAAACAACGCGCTAAAGGACTTTGGAGAAAAGCAGAAAAGACGGACTTATTTCCCGGAGTTCAATTCTGTTATAGTTATTTTTTAGAAAACACACATGATAAAGGTGCATAATTATATAGGCATAAACAAACATGCCATACATTACGATATTGGTAATTTGTATATTTACAGCATAAAACGTAAACTGACGTAATTTGCGACAGCTATGCTCTTAAACATTTATGACATACTAGTACTGCAGTTCGACCACATTCAGTTCCTACGTCAAAACAAACCCATCATGCGAGGGTGCCAAAAATAATATGTCTCATAAGCGTATTTTGTGTTTGTATTGGCGGCGCTGCTTGTTAAGGAAATATGTCAAATCTTGTCGTTTCAAGTTAATTTTCCATTTCGCCACGTGCGTTATGCAAGTGTGTCAATGATCTCCTATACATTTATGATGTACCGGGACAACCACATTCAGTAGCTCCTTCCCGCGTTTTTCATTTAAATAAAGCGATTGCGATTTTTTTCCTATGGTATCACTGCTAACCGTCAATATCAAATCATAAATATAATATAATAAATATAATATAATAATAATAATTTAATATTATAATATCCTGGGACATTGTTCAAATATACGGTCATCTGATGCGAAACTCAGCAGAGCTGTTGAGAAATTGCATCGTGCAATTGCATCGTGGCCAGAGTGCATTAAAGGCATTTGACATACTAGGAAACAATAAGCACTAAGAGGTCTAGGCAACAACCACAAGCACACCCCTCATCGTCTTACACGTTGCACACATTTGAATAAAGAGTTGGGGGGAGGGGGGTTAGGAAGTTTCAGTGCAATGTGGGAGGGAGGCGTGGCGTTGCATGAAACTTCATGATATGAGGTAAGGAGAACAAATTGCGACCCCCCCATGAAATTGTGTTATTTTCTATCATCGAAAAATTTGGAGTAATAACACAAAAGACGCAAGCAATTTCATTTCAAATATTTACAATAACATAACACCAAACAGTAATTATGGCGACTGCGAAAAATTTCCCCGAACCTCCATCAGCAGGACTAGAGACCAATGACCAATGTCATTAGCTAATGATCCCTTAAATTATATATCTAGGATGTACCGTTGATTAACGGATTTAATGCTAATTAGATAAGTATTCAATAGGACTAATTTTATGAACCTTTCTGAGTGTGGCTGTTAGTCATGATACTGAATTAAAAAGAAAAAACAATAATTGTGTTAGGCGCAGTTTGAGCCCGCGCCGCAGTTTTGTGAAAACGTGCAGTGGTGAAGTAATAACAATTTTCTTTTATGATGTTATTTAATATTTATAGATTACAAAAAAATATGAGAGAATGCTTGCATCGGTCGCTTTATATGAGCATGAGCTCTCTTCGCTCGCCAGCACATGAGGAGGCTTGCTGCGGTCGTTCTGCTTGAGAATTGGCTCGTAAGCAGAGAGAATGCTTGCATCGGTCGCTTTATATGAGCATGAGCTCGCTTTACTCGCCAGCACATGAGGAAGCTTGCTGCGGTCGTTCTGCTTGAGAATGGGCTTGCTCCGCTCGCTCGACTCGCTAAAGGCCTGACACGCTTTTTCGGCTCGAGGGACGGTTTGCTTCGCTCGCTTGGCTCTTAAATAGGCTCGCAGCAGTTGCTCTGCCTGAGAATTGGCTCGCTTCGCGGGCCGGCTCGTGAAGAGGCTTGCAGCGGTCGCTCTGCATGAAAATCTAAAATTTTGACAAATTACATTGTCAAACTACATCAGACTATTTTTAATCGCGACTTAGGTGCGGAACCAAATTGTCATGAATTAAAACTTCATAACACAGTAGTGTATTTTTTTTCTTTTCTCTTGCTTACCTATATCTCGAAAATGGTGTATCCTATCGCAGAAATAATGAAAATTTTGACCCCCTTTATAAGGCGCATAAACCTCTAAAACTATACACGTAGTTAATATAACTTTTCATATTTTTATAACTTTTCATATTTTTCTGACAAAAGTGAATAATTCCATACAAAACACGCTGAGAATCGCATCTTCTCCATCGCTACGGGCTCGTCTCATTGTGCGTGGTCCGACATGCACTTGGCCGGTGTTGTTTTATGTCTCAACATACACACAACAAGCTATAAGATATTTCGTCTAATTCAATAATTTAGGTAAGTAGCTAAGTACAATCACAAACCGGGATTTTTGAGCTGCTAGCTTATCATCTTAACTTGGTTGTGTTACACGAATGCCACCAGTTTTTAACGACTTCAAAAAAAAAAGGAGTTATCAATTCGACACGTATGTATGTAATATTATTGGAACTGAAAAAAATAAACACATGTGATAATCTATTAGGGCTTCCAAACCAATATACAAAATTTTATAGATGTATACATGTTCGTATGTATGTATGTTTTTTTCACGCATTTCTACGAAACTATTAATCGGATCGTGACCATTCCTTTTTGTTATTTTACATTTACTTCAACTTAGGGCATGAAAGTTTCATCAAAATCGGTTCTGTAGTTTTCAAGATAATCGATGTAAGTGTGACGGCCTGGCTTATTGATACGCGCTACGGGTGTCGTGTCAAAGCGAAAACATCTCAAAACCTTAGTCAAATTCTCGTGCAATATTTATAACAAAACTATTAAATACTTATTACAAACAAATATTCCAGTTTTTACTAAAAACTAAAAGATACGAAATAAAAAATAATTTAAAAATTAAATCGACTTCAAAAAGTAACGAACTTAAAATTATGAAATAACTTTAATTTTGGAAGTCGGTGGCAAAAAACTAAAATACAGATCCCAAGACACCGACTTCCGAAATTAATGTTATTTCATAATTTTCAGTTCGTTTCTTTTTGAAGTCAATGTAATTTTTTCGTTATTGAAATGTCACATGTCAAATTTCACGGGCAACATTCGTGTAACACAACCAAGTTAAGATGATCAGCTAATGGCTCAACAATCCCGGTTCGTGACTGTACATAAGTATGTAGATAGCCTAGCCTAGGAAACTACCCGCCAGGGTTGCGGGTTGTTCGAAAGAGTTACCGTGGCTCTGGCACAGGCAACTGAAGGAACACGGGTGGGTTTTAGTCAGTAGAAGTCTGACACGCCCTCCCGCTCCACCCAGAGCGGGAGAAGTTATTTGATGATTTACCACCCAAAAAAAAAAGCTTAGGAAACTACCTACTTACTAGTTTTTTTAACGCGAGCGTAGGTAGGTCACTCGTGTGTCACTTTTTTCACCCTATCCACTTATTTATTCTCAATCCAGGTATTTTACTCGGTGGAAAAAGCGAAATACCTACCTATTAAAAAAGAAACTACGTACGTACTTTGTTTTAGTGTTACAGTACGACGACGTTCAAAGGTTCCATCGTTTATATTCGGAAAAACCATATCGAATAAAATGTGACTATCACACGGTACAAATATCTACAGAATAAAGATGTTACACTGGGGTCAGCCAACCAGCAATCAAGATTCCAATCATGCTAAATAGAGTGGGTTTTTTTTGTAAATCCTGATTTTAGCTCGTATTATTACGAAAATGTTTCTTTACTTTTTCTATAAACCGGTCCTACAGAAACGTTTTTTTTTTTCCAATGCATCCTGCGACATAAATATGTAATTAAAACACAATAAGTAACTAACTAACTATGCACTTATGTTGTTAGTCATTTATTTTATTAAGTATATAAATAGTTTGTTGTAAATATAAATAGAATAGAATATTATTATTTATTGTGATCCAAATAAAGTATTAAAAAGTTTGAGAATAATAAAAAATAAAAAAGCGTTTTAATAAAAAAAAGTACTATAATTTATCTATGTGAAAGATGATATGGCTAGAAAGCGGGTGGCTACCGGTACCGAGATGACGACAAATAGAGAGAAGTATGGAAGAAAAAGACATGTTGTGCTGACCCCAAATAAATTGGGATAAGGGCAGGAGAAAAAAAAAACCGCGCATGTGCGTGTGGGGCCATGCACAGTGTAGGGTTCCGTAGGGCTACTACGCAATATAGTACGATTCTGTTGTTATTTATTCTGAATATAAGTAATGGTAAAGATATTAGGAGTTAAAGATATTAGGTTACAATAACAAAAAAAATATATGAAAAGGGTGTCCAGAGTAAAAAAAAACTTTAACACATAATGTAACCACGGACGTCATACCTTGCAAGAAAATCTTAACACCGCGATTCTCAAAAGTGACGTCACGGCACAACGCTTTCTGTTATCGAATAGCTATACTAAACTAATGACAAAATGTTGATTTGTGAAGATAATTATTTAAACAGATTAGACATTAACTAATAATAACCACTTTCTTCCTGCTAAAGCTAAAATAAAAGAGTAAATTTGCTGCCAAGTTAGTATTTCAATTCACAAAATTGTAACTCGAAAATTAAACAAAGTTCGTTTGTGACTTCTTTACGTACTCGAATGAAAACGTAACCCGTTGGTACAGCGCCATCTAGCGGCAGTATTGTGAAAATTATGATAATTTATTATGGTTTTTTTAGTTCTTTATTTCAGATTTTGTTTTTAAATGCTAGTCTTTACCCGTTATAAACAAGCAACTTCTTCATCTCTGTCACTTTAAAGGAATAATGTTAAGGATTTGGTAACTGCTACAATAATAAAGTTATCTTAACCGCTATAATTTTCCTTTAAAGTTCATGAAGTGCACTATTATCGTGAATTTTTCCAAATTTTTCAAGTTAGCAGTTTAGCTTTTAGAGGGGAACAAAAATTTGCACTTTGCAGTTTAATGTTTCGTAAATAGAACATTAAATCGGAAAATAATTTTAGCAACCCCCAAGTCATTTGAGAAGAACTATTCAACGATACCGACACACGGTGGGTAGACGACGAAAAAAATATTCGTCCCCACTTCACATGTAGGGGAGCTACCCTAAAAAAAAAAAAAATCCAAAATTTTATTTTACCACTTTGTCGGCGTAATTGGCATACACACTCCTACGAAATTACAGCTTTCTAGTACTAACGGTCTCTTAGCAAAAACTCGAATAGACAGACGGACATGGCGACACTATAAGGGTTCCTTGTCAGAACTACGGAACCCTAAAAATCGAAGGAGGATTTTGTAGTCGGAGCTCATCTTTACTTGGAATCTGAACGCCTTTTAACTTTCTCACGCTACTGGGAGCACATAAATCACTGGAGATGTATATTCTGGTTGCATAGCACAACGCTTGATATTGTAGTAGGTAGGTAGGTGTGAATGGACTGCATACTGTAGTATGTAGGTAGGTGTGGATGGTGTGGAGACTTTCACTGAACCAGACTAATAGATGGCGCTGTAAATCAAAATAAAGGACTAGTGCTAGTAAATAAGTGATTGGCAAATATAAAAAATTTTGTTCAAATACCTATACTCTTACCAACCATTTATTTTACTTTTGAATAAGTACGCCTATGAAGTTCCTTATTTATTGACAGGCAACCACCGCAACCATTGACGAAAAAATGCAATACTTGCAGGACGCTAAAGTAAAATAGGTAAATGGTTGGAAATATTAGTGGAAGCTGTAACGGAAAGGAAATAAAGGAGTAAAACATTAACCTACCAGAAAAACGGTGTTTATCTTTTGTTTAGGTTAAACTACTTACATGTTTATGTTAACCTAGTACTTTGTCTGCTATGTTGCTCCAGCTGTTGGCTGTTGCGACCAAAGTTCCGCGTGTCTATCAGGCTGCTGTTATGCCTCTACCAAGCAGCCTACATAAAATAGTAGATTGATTGCCCAGGGAGCAAACAACTATTTTAAAGGCGAGAGTGTTTCTTTGAATCCAGAGCGGATTGAAGGATTCTAGAGTAGAAAATCCTGAGCGCAGCGAGCGATTCAAAGTACGCCACTCGAGCTTAAAATAGTGTTGCTCCCGAGGTGGACACTACATTTTACCACCCTATATACTGGTAGTAAGTTCAATATTCCTGACCGACAAAAACATGTAAGATTTCTACCGCTAATACCTACGAGACTAGACTAATGATTGAGCATTCAAAAGATAGGCAATATCTGTAAAAATTTTGAAGTAGGATTTTATTTGCCTATGACGTCACATCGCGAATGCAGGCGAATGCGCGCGAACCTCTATTTTTCACTATGTGTCGAAATTCCAATTCATATAGCGCAAGAACGTGTTTAGCAAGAATGTTGACTCTGGATATCATTGTCAAGAGTTGACATAACACTACTAGGACCTAAACAGAAACAATAGAAATATTGGCCAAAATAGGGTCAACAATGCCTATGAAGTAGACAATATCAAAATAATTTCAGTTTAAAACAACCCAGGCGAGGAAAGCTTGCATCATAAGGAATGCAATAAGCCTAAAAAGTCCAGTGCCGAGCAAATACCTCTCACTAGGTTAGGTTAGGCTGCAGCTGTGACCAAACATTTTCATGAAAATAAACGGCGCATACTCGAACTGCGCCTACTTTTTTCTTCTTTTTATAACGACTTTTAAAATGGCTGCCAAGAAAAAAAGGCACTATTGCTCCTATCCTATCTGCTATTGCAAATGATCTATTCACTTGGAGATTTGCCTTTAACGTGTCTTATTTTTCTGGAGAATCTATTCACCAGCAGCTTATAAAAATAAAGAGAACCACAAAATACTTGCATTTCCGGTTCCATGGAAACGGAACGCAATGTTCCGCACCTATACTAGGAGATCATGTTATAAGAGAAGATTGCAACGGCAAAATGTTCTGAAATGTTTTCCCGCCAAAGGTACATAGCAGTATACATAGATTGTAAGGCGCAGGTACTATTAGCAATGACATGATCATGGATGGTATTAGACTGATCATGGATTGATTTGCATTTGAAATTGATTTTTGATGCTACTTTTTTTCTCGAAAAATGCACGGTTCCTGCGGGATAGACAAAGGTAGTGTAGCCGCGGTTAAAGAGGCGTACCTTATGTTTCTACGAATACTTTAAAATATAACGGGTGTATAAATACCTTAAACGAAGCTAGAGTCACTTGTTTGTCCCGTTATTATGATAATTTTTTACAAGCTTTAATTTAACTTGAAATGTTCTTTTTTCCCACTTCCCGGTGTTCGATTGAGCTGAAATTTGGCATACGCATGTAAAATCGGTGACAGTAAAATATTTTGGTACCATCGAGCTGATCTGATGATGAAGTCAGAGGTGGCCACAGGAACTCAGTAATTAAACAACGCAACCCTATCGAATTTGGGCTCGTTTGGTTCGTCTTGACAAGGATTCCGGTCCTAGATGATATCCAGACTAATAAAAGTACGTTAAAAAATATTTTTAATAAAAAGTACACTTGTTCTTTACTGTTTTTATCAGCTTCCTTTATTTGTACCGGACTATACCTAGGAGGGACCTTCTCGTTTCGGAGATATGGAAGTCCAAAGTTTCAATTTTTTATGTTTTTTTACGAAAACTTGTAGTTTTATATATGTTATAACTTTACTTTAAATAAGCCCACGTTATCTATACCATTGCATGTTTCCATATGCACAATGTTATGCGTGCGTTACTTAATGCACTACCATAGGTACACAGCAAATTTTCACACCAAAAATAAAAGTCGAGACAGATAGACAGACGGACGGACAACGATGTGATCCTATAAGAGTTCCTATTTTTCCTTTTGAGGTACGGAACTCTAAAAAAGAAGAACAATAAATATCAATTTATTGTTGGAAATCAAACTTCCGTTTGCAAAGCAGCGTTCGAACCTATAAGCTATTTACTAAAATAGCCGTTATTATATTATGTTGTGATTTACTGCTTAGCTCCGTAAAGGTTTTAAAGGTTGAATTTGAAACTATCTGCTGTATTTGTTCCCTATCTAGTCCAGTGAAGTAAGGGCCGGTTTTTTGATTCGTAGTTAATTCAACCAATGGTTAAACGTAGTAACTAATGTGAAAGTCTAAACATGAATGAGTTATAATATTAGTCATCATTTTTGAATATGAATGAGCTAACATGACTACATTCATGTTTAGCCTTTCACATTTAGCCAAAATTCAACCATTAGTTACTACGTTTAACCATTGGTTGAGTTAACTTCGGATCAAAAAACCGACCCTAAGTAATGGAATGATTCGACTGACAGACCTTGGTAGACTGACACTCGGACAACGAAGTGGTGCTATGGGTTTCGTTTTCCGTTTGAGGTACGAAACCCCGAAAATGATAGTTCTAGTGGAATATGCACAGCATACATTAAATGTAACTATTTGAAATTATAATTATCCGAACAGCTGATTTACCACCAGTATTTGTTTATAAAAACGACTCTTTCTTAATAGGAAAATTTTACTTTCAAACATACTTAGATTTAACCCCATATCCCAGTTATTTCTGTTTGCCTAATCCATTCCAAGACGGGATATTGAACGAAGCGATTTGTGGTCATTCGCTAAACGGTAAGTAAGCAGGTTAGTAAGCCCAAAAGTTATTAGTTATATAGTTACAAATTGTACTTGTTTATTAAAAACTAGCTGACCCGACAAACGTTGTCCTGTCAAAAGTTCAATCATTCGTACAAAATTCCCATTCCCACTTACAGTTTTCCCGAATTTGCCAATTATCTCGGCCAGTTTTAAAACATTTTCTTTCATACAAATCTTGTCCTTACAATTACAAACACAACAAAAAAGAATAACCCAAATAGGTGCAACCATTCTGAAGTGAAGCGCTTACATACATCCGGCAATTGATTTTTATTTATATACAATATATTATATAGATTTGACTGTCTTAAATAGAAATATTTTTTATTTTTATGGTGTACAATATTTTTTTGTATTATACAAATATATTCATTATATATATACAATAAAAAATAAAAATATAAAGGGGAAAAGGTCATTGGGCATCAAAAAATTCGTCCGCATCGCTGTCAATGGGAAAAGTGCCCATAATGCTGGCAGCATAATTACTGTCTTTATAATTTTTATAATCGTTTCCTGTATTGTCTACAAAGTTAGAACAAACATGTAACTGTCCTAAAACAGTTACATGTTTGTTCAAACTTCTTCTTCTAACAGTCAGTACTGTTGTTTTTTTTTTTTTTTTAAGAAATAATCTGCCTAGACTTTTTCATTAGTAATTTGTACGTATTCTATTGACCCAAAATGCAAGGGAAACATTTCTCTCTCGTTTCTTCACATACTTGTGTTTGCCGGTAAAGCTTGACTTCGTAGACCGTGGTGTCTGCTACGGCGTAGCAGTGGCTACGAGGTAGCACACACCACGGCTACGTGAGCGTAGCAATATCAAATGCTTCAAAAAACCGTAGGTCAAAATATTAGCAGACGGTTATTACAGTTATCCCATAAGTATAATAAAACAGGTGTTACTTTTCTTTAAAAATAATATGGTTTGATGGAATAGAGGCTATTTAAAAAAAGGTTTTGTCTTCTTATAACAGTCTAAATGAGGCCGAAACATAAAAAAAAGTACTTTAAACAAAGTTTACAATTATAAAATATCTCGATAAATACTTGAAACGACGACCTTGCGTTTTGTTTTGAATATTGAGCAAAAATAATATAAAAATGGACAGCGTTGCGTCATTTATAGTGTTTCATATTTAATAGTAAATTGCTTATTTGTGTCATCAGTACTAGCTCAGAAAAATAAGAACAAATAAAGGAGAATCTTCAAGAACATGCTAGTAAAGGATTTTCACTGGAATTATGGTACATACAATGGTAGCAATGCTATGTGAAATGTCCATACAGAAATAAAATGTAAAAATAAAATATTAAAAAACGGGCAACCCTAAATAGTCTGCGGGAGGGGGGCGATGCCCCGTGACCACCTGTCGCGCCCCCTGGGGCGTAGCGATATCTCGAACCGATGCGGCAGAAGGTGCATGAGCCGCGGCGCCTTCGGATGGCAGCTGTGACTCGTACATTTTCTCATAAATGATTGGCTTGCATTGGATTGCTCTTATTTGTGCAATGCTGTACACATTTTCAGGCGATTATTTACATTAAAATTTATTTTTGAGACTACCTGTAAATATAATATTTAGCACTTATAATACAATACTGTTGCATCACAAAATGTGACTTTTTTCAGAATTGACGAAAAATGGATTATTCGCTTCCTGATAAAGATTATAAAAAGTTAAGTTTATTAAGTTTATTAATACGGTACGGTACGGTTTTTTAACAGTATTATTGACGCGTAGGAAACTGAATGTTACGTTTCAATTAATGATTATCTCATACACATATTTCATAGACACATTTTGAGTTACAGCAGTAGGACATGTGTACGGCTGATGTAGAAATTCAAATTTATAACAAAGGCTTAAAAAAGTAAGAGTAGGTATATTTATTAATTACACTGATATTTATTTGTTTCCTAGAGGATGGCCAATGCAGCTAGTCAATACTATCTTGTGATTTGGTTCAATTTTGGTGAAAAGACGTTTTCGTGTCATATTTTAGGGTTTTGACCCTTGACGACCTTTGACCGAAAGGAAAACGGAATCTTTATAAGATCAGTTTTTTGTCCTTCAGTCACAGAGGCTTTTCTCGAGATCTAATTAATGCAACGTAATTTAAATTTTGGCACAGTGTTTGGTCTTAATAATGTGGTCTCAATGACACGCAAACACAAAAGCTAGTCAAAGACAAGAAAATATATTTTTACGGATTTGTTTATTGAAAAAAAAAACGCTTTTATAGCACATCGATATTCATTTTATTTTACATAGTAACATTATAGTGCAAGTCAGCTTGTTAGATACAGTCGGCAATAATCAACACTCGCTGTTCTGGCCACATTTTAGGCCCCGCGTCGAGTCCAAGGTCACCTATACACTGTAGACTGGGCCTGGACTAGGATGACAAGAACATGAGTGTCTAGGAGATTTTGAGTTTCCATTCTCACGTTCCATGAGTCAGTCATTGGAGAGGTAGGTACCTACTTTTTGCATTGATAGTCGTTATAAGAGACAGTGTTTATGAATGTACTAATTTTTGTAAATTATTGACGTAAGTATAACCTCGCTGGTACTTTTAGTTAAAACTGTTGCGTAATGCTGCAAAAACTGTTGAATATGCGTTTCAGTTTGATACCAAAGTCGTACAAGTTATTAATTTAAAAACCAATAAGAAAAATCTTATATTAAAAATGAAAGTCTATATAGTCATGATTCGAGATTCAGAAAAATTCTTATACCTATTTATCAAAAGGTATTCCATTTTTGGGCTTTCCTCTGAAATTTTTCTGCTGCCGATTTGATTTACTCGGATCATAATTGAAAACAAAAATCACAACACAAAATGATTGAGTCGATCTGAGACTGAACAAAAGACAAGCAAGATTTTCACAATACTTTCTTCTTTAGCTTGTGCATGGCTAGTCACAATTATTATAATGGGAGGTTCTAGTCAGTTAGTTGATGTAAGGATAGAGTAAGTAAGAAGTTACATAGTTTTGAATGCGCGATTATTTCCCTTAATTTATTATGTGTTAGTTTGTGTATCCGTCTGTAGCTACTCATTATTTTCATGAATTTCATTGTACTTTCGAATAGCCGTCGATAGTACTTCGATATAGCCTATAGCAGTTGGGGTATAGGCTATACTACAACTGCTATACGGACGGTCCCGTTCAGAACGGGACCGTTCTCTTGGTGATTGCCTCTAGCTCAATTAATGAGGCTATACCGTATGGCCTCATTAATTGAGCTACAGGCAATCTCTAATTCCAATGTTTGATAAACACAGTTTATTTGGCTTCTGTCATTGTTCTGCTACTTTTTTTAAATCATTATTTTTAAAACTCTTAGCGTAATATATTTTGGTTTTAGCCACACAACGCAAACCTCTCAGGGTCTATCTGTGTGCTAGCGAGCCGTTCGTTTATATTTTTTTTTTTACAATGATATATTACTTTTAATGGTGATAATAATTCATAGGTACATTAAAACATACTTAATTTAGAAGAATTTTTGTGTAAGGATCGTTTTGATTTGTACTTATAACTATTCGAACTCGTTTTGTATAACGTTTGCAAGTCTTCTGGAAGTTTATTAAGAAAAAAAGATACCAAATATTTTGCAACCCTCGTCCCGTACACATTATTGAATTTTGGTAGGATGTACTTATTTTTAAATGGTATCGTACTTAGAAAATCAAGTCTTGTTTTTTCGGTTAGCAGTTCAGTACTAAACCTACCTTGTGAAAGTCGCCAACTGGCAGAGCACAAGTAAACAAGTTGGTTATTTATTTGCTAGTAACTCTTCCTGATTCATGTTGTGCTAGTGCTCCTGGCAGGCGTACCGTTTCCATGACAACAGATGCACCGCGCGTCTCCATGCCATGAGTTTTTATTTGGTTCACACAAACGCTATAGAGTATGTTTTGTTAGTATGCAGCAGAAAAAAGTTTTATCTCTGTCGTCAGCCCGACGCAAAAAGATTTTATTATTTGAGAAAAGTTTTACAATTTACTCAAGTACTGATTGTCATTCATATAAATGGAACAATAAAACTGATACTTCAACGCGTTAAACGCGTTATTAATGACCCTAGATTTAGGTTTTCATCAATAAATTAATTTTAAATATTCATTATACATGTTTGGCTGAACGTATATTTTGCTCTTGCCTTTTTGCGATACGACGACGTGGCAGCTATATTCTCATGTGCAGTAGTATCTAGATTTAAAATAAGCATACCATTTTACAAATTTCTTGCTTAGTTCGGAGTCGATCTGTTTAAATCTGCTAAAAATGTCGAGTACTATGTAGTATGTCGAGTAATGTCAAGACTAATCAATTAATTTAACCCTGGAAAATGTTATTCAAGAAGCACAAAATGCCAACAACAGCCTCTTACCGGCTAAATAAAATGAACAATACTTGTTTTTAAATATTATAATATATAGGTATATTTTTTTATTTCCTCGCTGAATGCATAGAAAAACGTAGTATGATACACGTTCGTAAGATGATTTCCGACTCGTGTCGAATCGTCGGAAATACTACAAAGCCACTACTTCCCATTTATGCAATCCTGGTAGTTTAATAAAACGGTAATAATGTGATAAGGCATTCTCATTATTACCGTTATATTAAACCACCAGGGGCCGTATTATGAACTGTATTGCGAAAAAGGGATGGTGCTATAGGTCATGTATAGCTCCGTCTCTCTCTAGCACTGGAAAAATGATGGCGTTAATAGTTCATAATACGGCCCCTGGATGAGCATTATTACGGTTCTAATAATATCTATAGCATCTGCCTGGGGCATCGCTCGCGTGAAACAACAATACTTTTTTGCTTGTTGTTTGGGCTAGTTATTGTTTTTATATAATTGTTTTAGTAATACCTAGTTACATTGTTATATTGTAAGTATTGTCACGGGTTTTCCAATCAGGGCGGGTCGATGTTGAAATGGAATAAAAAAACTGTGTGTATTGTACTATAGAAATTCTTTTTTTTTTATTGGATAGGCCATATTATGCCATTATTTAGGGAATGCATGGTGGCACGGATCCCAGAGGTCAAATCAATGACTCTGCGACATAGATCTGGTTGAATTTGAGCGATGGCTTGGGTTAAGTTGATTTTGAGGGCATCGGGCGATTGCAGCTTATTGGCACAGACCTGCGACTTCAGAAAACCCCACAAGAAAAATTCTAGTGCAGTCAAATCGCACGATCTTGGTGGCCAATTACGTCACCTCTACGATAGACTATCATACCCTCAAATCTTTCATGCAGATTGTACACCGTGGCGCTCGCTGTGTGGCACGTAGCGCCGTCCTGATGGAACCACATGACGTTTACATCCATATCGTTCAATTTGAACCTTAAATACAGGTAAGATAACTGTACATATAAATTATAACGCTTGCTCAAGATACCTGCTACATTTTGATGAAGTACAATAAGTTAGTCACGAAAAAACTCCTCTGTATTTATACTAGTTTTACTATTATCTTGCAACTTATTTTGTTATGTTTGTGTACTACGATCTACCATTTTTAGTTTCGGACGATTTGAACATTGGATAATTTGACTAATTTGTATGTTTTGAGAGTGGTCCTTGTTTTTTAGCCTGACAGTATTGTTCCTAGTACATACTCGTATTATATATAGAAGTAGTTTTGTAATTAAGAAATGTAAGGTTGTAATCTATTTGATCCAGAGTAGAATTAATCTGCTTACAAATAGCATGCATAGTCAACTGTAAGCTGTCGTGAAAATCAATAACATTGCAATTTTTGTAATGGTAAGTTATCATTTTTAACATGTCATTAATCACATGTTAAAAAAGACATCAATCATGTCATTAATTTAAGACTTTTAAAACAAATATTGGACATTGTGTTATTTTTAGAAATATATACAGTTCTGACATTATTTTAAGTAAGTTTGAGTCTTGTTCTCCAACACAAACAATTATTTGATCGTCTGGAGTAACATCGAACAATTTGGCGCAATTTAGTATTTCTTCCGTCGATGCATAAGGTTTGATGAAAGATATCACTCGGTAGTGTTTATATGGAGTTCTTTTCAAATAAGAATATTCTGATAATATCAGTTACTTTTAAATAAGTTTCCTTTGATCTGCACGATATTTTCACTGTAACTGGTGCCACGTTGTCGTTGTTAGAGTTCAGGAGAGTGGAGTTACTATTTGCTCCGTTGATTGCTAACGTTGATTCTCGTTCCGACATCTTTCTCTATGTTACTTGGACTACTATTTATGCTATCTGCACTGACAACAGTGTCAGCGTGCATTATATTATGCTGAAATAGAGTTGGGCAGCCTGATGTTTTACATGTCTGTGTAATTTTCGCTGACTGGTCATCCACTTTAGTTTCCGAGTCTGGAAAAGACTAGTTAGTGGTTTGGTTGTTTCTTTACCCATGTCATTTTTAGGGCAAAGTGTGATAGGACTATGGCAAAAATCTTCTGTGAGTCGTCGTTTCATACTATTTTTCCGGCTCAATGACATATTATTTTTCCTAGTTGACGTGGGACTTCTAGAAAATTTGTTTCCAAATAGTAATTTCCTGGGATAGCTGAGCAACTTGTTTTTGTAATCCAACATTTCCCAGGACCAAATTCACCATTTCGTTTTGGGTACTTTGTAGGTTCGATTTTAAACTTGTTATTTTAGATTTCTACTCTTCAATAAAACTAGATGGAAACAAGTTTGTTAATAGATCCAAGCTTTTGCCCAGTAGGTCAAAGAACGGAGAAGAGTCCAAAGAATGGGCATTGTCCTTGTTATCTAGTAATTTGCATTTAACCATCTGATGTTTTCTCAGGGCAACGTTTGTCGTATCGTCCATTATTAGGCTGATATTCACCTTTAACTATTTTGTTTAAATTCTTATAATACCAAATACACCTCTGCCCACACGTTGGATGAGCACTGGCGTGAAGATTCATAAGATTGATTGAAGATTGATTGAGTTAGTATGTAAATTCAAAGATAACGTTTTTGCTTCGTGCTCGAGAAGTCGTTTTACTTCGTTAAATTTTTAGGGTTTCGTACTTCATAAGGAAAAAAGAGAACTCTTATAGGATCACTTCGTTGTCCGTCTGTATGTCAGTCTGTTATGTCTGTCGTTCTGTCAAGACCCTTTTTCTCAGGAACGCGTTGAGGTATCAAGTTGAAATTAATGTCAAATACGTCAGTCTCTTGGAGCTCTAAAAATATCAAGCTTCTATATCATTGTAATAATAAAATACGGTCATTTATGCGACATATTTTGATTCTCGCAAATAAATCAAAACAGTACTTCCCGTTGACCTAGAATCACGAAATTTGGCAGGAAGCAAGGTCTCACAGCACAAGTAAAGGAAAAGTCCGATAATCGTTAATTTGTAGTTTTATCACATAAAAAAATATATTTTGCGATTACAAACATACATTTGCAGTTGGAGATTTGACCGTGACGTAAATCGATGTACGAGAGAACATGTTTTTCAACTACAATGTTATGTTTGTTTTTAACTTATGTGTTTTTATAACTTCAACCCAACTACGGAACCCTTAATTGTGCGTGGTCCGACACGCACTTGGCCGTTTTTCTTTCATGATAATGTGCTAACGTATAGTCTACCATGATGATAAGTTTAACAGTAAACATAAGTCGATCCCGACGTCAGTCCTGGTCGAGTACACACACACAAGTGCTTCTACAAATTCAATGCTTCTACGTGTAATACAGCTATACTATCATGCACTCACACATGAATGTGAGTGGTGCATTTCCCCCTTGATACTGCTGTCGCATACCCTGTCACAAATTTTGCATATCGCTGTCGCACGTGAGCACACAGGTGAATATCCCGCGTTAAGGGGTGTGAATACTAAACCTCCAGAGGGGATAGGAGGTCTACATCCTAGTATTCATCGGATCCTGGTTCTCTGAATCTATTTACAGATTTGAATTGCATGAGGCAGAAAACATTCAGAAAATTAATTGCAATAGAGTAAAGGTTACCCTAGCAAAATAAGCTTCTAAAGAGTAAGTTCTCGAATGAGTTAGTGAAAACGGGCATACATTTTAAATTTATGAAACACAAATCAGAAGAAACCAATGATGTATAAAACTAGAAGGAACATATAAGCCATTTATAATGTATCTCCATCCTAAAAGTAGTGCTCCAAGTCAAGTAAACACTTTGCTTCTGTTAAACCGTAAAGGCTCGTGTAGACGGCACCGCAGCCGCGCCCGCCGTCTCCACTTGATATTACCATATCACTGTATATTTTAGTAATACATTGCTAGCCACAAACATGACACGTGTCGTACTTTCGTAATCAGCTGGCATGGAATAACAAAAAAAGGTTAAACTATACTAGTCTAACGTGTCGTAGGTCATGGTTTCAAACCCAGACAGGCACATTACTTTGTGTAATTTATTTCATCACCACTGCTCTTAAAACGGTGAAGAAAAACATCATGAGGAAACCAGCATGTCTTAGGAACGAAAATTCAAAGACATGCGAGATCTGCCAACACGCAATGGGCCCGCGTAGAGGATTACGGCCCACTCCCTCTCACAGAGAGGAGGCCTGTGTCCCAGCAGTAGTGAGTGGGAACGCTATTTTGCGCGAATTTTGTTCTGCCCAGTTTAATAGGAGCATGCGCCGTTGGCCTACAAGGATTACATAAGAACTGAAGAGATATCAAGGATGTTATCTTGAATTCGTGACGTCACCAAGGTCGTATGCTAGCCACTACTGTATGCAATTGTGCACATTACTTAAGACTCTGACCAAATACTTGATCTTCAGAATGCAAATACAAAGTTTAAGATTGCTGATACAGTGTTCCTTATTGGGGCCTTTAGTGGGCTGTATTTGTATCGCGCTGAAGTATAAAAGTTGACAATAAATGTAACATCTCGTGATCACAACGATGTCGTCCTGCAGTAATCTATTAAAAGCTAGTACGTTTTATAGAACAAAGGATATTTATTCAAATAATTATGAGATATACAACAAATCAATCACCTGCACATTAATATTAGTATTTCATTGTTAAACGTGTACGTACGCGTTGCTCAAACACGAACTTATTATTTTTTATCACAGTATCAGACACATAATGTACGTTGTACCTTGCAATCTATGTAGCAACTTTAGGCGCGAGATTGTTCTGAAAAATTCACTCTTTTGCCACCTTCTCTATTATCTTGATCTCCTAGTATAGGTGCGGAATATTACGTTCCGTTTCCATGGAATCGGAATTGTACGAGTGTACGTGTTTGAGATTAGTTTGTCCACCGCACTGGGAACGGACGTCAACGAGAAAACAGAGGAGGGCGCCGAAGTAGCGACAGTACATTTACTATGGCTAAATAATCTCGTTTCTCGTTGACGTCCCGTTGCCGGTGCGGTGGACAAACAGTCGGTGTAATAATGCATAATTTAAAAAAAAATCGTCTTCAAAAAGAAATGAACTAAAACTATGAAATAACTTTAATTTCGGAGATCAGTGTCTTTTTCCACCACTTCCGAAATTAGTTATTTCATAATTTCGAGTTATTTTTTTTTTTATTTAATTATTTTTTATTTTGCAATTTTCAGTTTTTAGTAAAAACTGGAATATTTGTTTGAAATAAGTAGTTGATAGTTTTGTTATAAATATTGCACTTGAGTTTGACCTAGGTTTTGAGATTTTTTCCTTTGACACCACACCCGTAGCTCGTATCAATAAGCGAGGCCGTCACACTTACACGTATTAGTCCATTATCTTGAGAACTACTCAACCGATTTTGATTAAACTTTCACTTTGCTCTAAATTGCACATGTAAACATCTATGAAATTTTGTATATTTGTTTGGAAGCCCTAATAGTGAATATATTATATGTGATAATATCATATGTGAATATATTGCAGTTGCAATATTATTACATACATACAAAAGAAAAAAAATGGAATATCAGGTAAGAGATATCAGATATTATTGAAGTTATGTGTTAAGTGTTTCAAATTGCATTTCTTGAAAATCTACCCAGTGAGAGTTTCTATGGGGACTATTTATACTTTCATATTTTTTTTGCGATTACGGGCTTGGGCCACATTTTCTGCCGCAGAGTGTAGTTTCAAAATCTGGTTGTACCTATTGCGAATTGTGCTAATACATCATTTCGGTATTATTAATAGCCTCGTACCGGCTAGTATTGGCGCAAGTGTATTTCGGAACTTGCCGTTGCAACCTTCTCTGTATCCTTATCTCCTGGTTGGTTGTGGAACATTGGGTTCCGTTTCCTTAGAACCGGAACTGATCCATATCAGATCCGGTTCAGCAACTTAAACATGTTAAAATGCTATCAAGGCGGTTTTCTTTAATTTAAATGTATCTTTCTTTTACCTCGCGATGCCTGGAATTACTGGTAAGGTTTTGCAAAATAAAGTTTTATTAATTTACTTTTAATGTAAATAGTATTATGAACCAAAAAACAGCTGCGGTTGAGTTACAAATGTGCAGTTTATCTGTACATTTGTAACTCAACTTTGAAATAGCTTACTGACTTTCTACCAGGATTAAAAATCTCATAACTACATAAAAGTATTTACAACGAAGTCTAAAAATGAATTTAAAGCTGAGACTTTGTTTTATTTACTTCGTTTTTGTTCTAGAAAGGAGTTACATAATAATATTATTATGTAACTCCTTTCTAGAACAAAAACGAAGTAAATAAAACAAAGTCTCAGTCAATAATATTTAGGTATGCATATGCATACCTAAATATTATTATTACACAGAATCTGACAAACATCGGTCAGTTTTACTAGGAGTAACATTTTACTTCCATCTATTGCTACTATTTTTTCTCATTGAATAAATCTTGCTTTAATAATAACAAGCTTTGTGCTCGACGGTTTGGCACAGAGATAGATTGTAGTCTGGAATAGCACGTATGATACTTTTTATCCCGGAAAAATGTACGATTCCCGTGGGATAATTTCCAACATCGACGCGGGCGAAGCTGCTGGCAAAAGCTAGTTCTACATAGTTATAAGTCACGCATTACATTTTTTATAGTACTTATACATATTTTTTTTACATTTTGAGCACAACCCCTCTACAGGTGCGCTCAAATTATAGAAAATTTGTCAGCAGGTCCAATAACTTCGGCAAATTTTACAAAGTTTAATATTATACTTTTAGCTGTGATCCCAGCAGAGTATCGGCTGAAATACTCATCGTACGAGGAACATGAAGGCGTTGAGCAATTATTTAGTGGAGGCGGCGGCGCCCGCCACTGCTGGCTGAGCCAACTGCCAGAACCAACCTGCTGGCCAAAGCACCTCTCACGCGAGCAATTCGTACTGTTAACGAAATTCAGAATAGGTTGGACATTTTTTCGTGTTACTTTAGTGAACTTGCAAGAGTAAGTTTATACGTAATATGTTACGAGAGCAACAATTAGTGTCATGTTATGTTTATTGTTTCTTTTATTGTTATGTTTATGTAAAACATATGTATGTTCATTTTCTGTGAAGATTACATTGTCAGAATTATAAGGTTGTAGTGTTTTAGTTATAAGTAATTTGGTGTTAAGTTATTGTGTAGTTATTTGTAATTGTTAGTAATAGTGTTATTTAAAATGGTTAATATTATAAGTAGGCTTAGCTATCGCATTAGGTTTCTAAACCTGTAATGATAGTTTAAGAGAGTTAAATAAATAAATAAATAAATTTAGGGTCACTGAACGTGAAGTGATGGCGGGACCTAAAATAATAAATTCCACATTTTGCTCGTGGCTAAATTACAATTGAGAAAGCTATGCATGGTCCTTGTTATGGCGTCAGTTGCTGCGATGAATGGAATCAAAATCGATGCTGTTGCAATGAAACGCCAGGATAACAGAAGGATGCGAGGGTGCATTGAATGTGACGTATTTGGTATGACATGCATCTGGAGTGATCCCGATCACTATTCGGTTTGTACATTACAACTGCCTTCCGCTATAGTGTGCCAGATGTGTTTACTTGTAGTGGTAGGAATTTAATTTTTATGAATTACTCGTTGAAATAGACAAAATCCTTTAACACAGGAACAATATTTACGAAAGGATTTATAAAATGAACATAGAAAGGATAAAAGCAAACCGGGGAATGTATGGACATGCAAAAATAACATTAACTGAATGGGCCTGCACTTGACCTCGAGCACGCCTGATAGAAAGCGATGGATGGATGGATGGATGGATGGAGTAGTTGTTGAATTTTATTCCTTATAACTACCTTACCTGGCACTATCGTATATTCAATTTTTATGTTTGTTGATTAGTTTACAAAAATACAATGAGGACCACAAAGTAAATTGTTGGTGGAGTTCATGGAAATGTTAAATTATTTTAAAACCTAAAGTTACAAATTCCCAATAGTTGCCCGTCAACGCAGGTAGATAAGCCAAGCCACTTGAATCTTTGAAGTTAATTCTATTTGTCAAAGTATTTATGGCTTGTCGACTGTCAAGTTTTTAAACCTAGTTGGTGAATAAGTCAGTCGATGAATTAAATCGATTAAGACTAACTCGTTGACGAACGTAATATTCGTATGAGACAGCTATTTGACTGCAATTCACACTGAGTCCCTGAACGCTAATGCAAGTGTCTGATATAAGATGACTCGTACAAGAATTGATGAACATCCTTGTATTCGTTTCCTCAAATATTATTATATTTGGGGAAATATATAGGGTGGCTGGTAATTAGTGACCGATGCTTAAACACATGAATATACTCCTGATAACAAACCTTTTTTTACTATGGGATTAAACCTGCAATCGCGAAAAAAAACTCAGTTGTTCGCAACATTTTGACGAGTTATACAAACTTAAATGTAGGGCGCAGCTTATTTTTTTTGCCATTTCAGATATCGTATCGTATCACAGAGATCGTATAGACCAATAGTAAAAGTTGTTTGTTATCGTGAGTACAATCATGTGTTTACGGATCGGTCACTAATTACCAGCCACCCTACATAAATCATTTAAACCAAGGTACAATATGGCCTTCACGTGTATCGAGGGATCAGAAAAAAAGCTAGAATAGAAGCATTTTCGATAAACATTGCCATAAGGAATGGACTTGTTGCGCAGCAGGATGCGCGACAGAGGTAACAGCACAAGGAGTCCAGAAATGCTGCGAAATTATTACCACGTGCTTCTAATGTCTATACATACAGCGCAGGCTTGAATCAACGGGGTGAATGCTCCACGTGCGTTGTTCAAAAATGCGCTTGCGTAAAACTGCGCTCAAATATGCTGCAAACCAGGAGTCCATGAAGCACCAAGACCTAAATCGCGAAGACAATGGGTACTAATGAAACCTATGATAACTATGTATAGACCGTATGGCAAAAATTTATAAAGCCAGTTTTAATTTTTATTAAGGTAAGTACTGAATAGTAATAGTCTCCAAGGTATCAGTATCAAGGTAGCTTCTTCATTATAGTTGGTAAGTACATAATTCACTAATAGTATCTATGTATATATTATCTAAGTAACTACACACAAATATAGTTTTTGTTTCGATAAAATATTTTACCACATTTAGTTAGATAAGTATAAGCTCATGGCTAAGTAATAACAGCCGCATAGGTCGATCCATTACGTTAAGCTTCGCTTCATGAGGTTGAACCGTGGATGGGTGACCATCTTTACATACCGAGACTTCTCCTTACCTCGAAAAGCACGTTGGTCGCGGCTGTTATTTTTGGATCTTTGACAGTCGATACGGGTCATCAGAAGTCCGAAAGTCTGACAACCACTCTTACCAAGGAAGGGGTATCGTATTACCCATTTATTGGGTTGTGGAGGTCAGGTAGTGACTCTTTGTAAAATACTTTTATTCAGCTGCATCTGGTTAGTGGAAGCTGACTCTAACATAGTTGGGAAAATGCTTTGGCAGATTTTTTAGTTATGTAAGTATATTGCTTCTCTCTCGGTCTTTATTTCTTATCTTATAATATCTTATTATCATGTCACGAAGTTTAACGTTGGAAAAACAACCGATATCATTGGTGAAGTCCTTTAAAAAATGTCCAGTACCTACACATCATGTATGTACAGTAATACTTACTACAGGCTGTGTAAAAGCCTTTGCTAATGTTATACCTAAGAAGACAAGATGTATCATCAACCATGAACGTGGACGGAGCAAGGCGAGGAGGATGTGAAGATAGCAGCCCGTTGGCCGCTAGTAGTTGCTGCCTTGCCCCGGCCAGGAAAAATGCATGACAATGTTCTTGATCCATAATGCTTGCATACCTTGACTTCAGTATTTATCTATATCTATAATAAACTAACTGACCCGACAGACGTTGTCTTGTCCAAATTTCAATAATCCGTATAACATTCCTATAGAAAATGCACGGACAGTTTTTCCCGAATTTTTCAAATTTTTTTTCCGATATTTTGACACCTCACTGGTGGCATTTTTTTAACAATGAAATAAACAATGACTGAAGACAATCAAGCGATAGATAACACAACGATAACACTCTGAGTTCTAAAAACTATATTGCTGGTATTTTTGAAAATAGCAGGTATAATACATATAAGTTCTACAACTTTTTATTACCTACTCTTTTCACAAAACAACAAATTATTTTTGTTTTCGGATGTAACAGATAAAACAAATTAAGAAACTCAATCTGTCAACATTTTTGAAGATCTGCCTACTGTCTTTTGTCTCACTCACTTTTTATATGGAGATTTTTTAACCATTTTTTTTTTACTTTTCCGTAAAATTTTTCAAACATTTTCTTTCATTCAAACCTTGCCCTGACAACTAAAAACAGAACAAAAAAATATTTAGCCAGACAGGTGCAGGCGTTCTGAAGTGATGTGCTTACATACGTTCGGCAATTGATTTTTATTTATATAATATATATATATATATATATATATATATATATTTAAATATTTTTATTTCATGAAATTATAATAAAGAGGTGTTACTTAATTCTAAACTCGCCATACTTTTACGTTTGATGGCGAGAGGCGCTCTTTTACAACAATAAACCAACTTACGTACATACGAGTACCTACTACTTTTACATAAATTACACTGTTAGATATGGTTTAATCTTATACAATATATTTATTTCTGATAGATGTCCTGTTTAATACTTTTCAATTTGGTCTTAAGTGATCCTTTACTAATTTTTACTTTTTCTCTTAATAAATCTATTTTATTGAATACTTTAGGTACCAAATACTTAGATGTTCTCTTACCATAACAATTTGTTATCTGTGGTTGTACCAATTTGTTCTCTCTAACCCTACGTGTGTTGTACTTGTTTTTAACATTAGCTTTAAATTCATCATTGTAATAATAATTGGTTGGGGAAAAAGTTTCTTCGCATTTTTTAAGAAAATTCAAAACATTTTTTAATATAGTTTATTTACATTTAACTAAAGTATGTAGGTACCATTTTGTGCGATAACTTTTTGCCATCTTGTAGGTAGGGACATGATCCCATTGCTATAGAAATTTTGGGACTTCTGGTCAAAATACCGCGACAAGTGGTTTTGGCAGTCCTCTCGTGATGTTAACCTGACACTGCCTAAAGAATTCTGAAGAGACCGAAACAGGTGTAAATCTGAAGGTGCAAGGTCAGGACTATACGGCGGATGCATTAACACCTCCCAGCCAAACTCTCTTAATTTTTGCTGAGTGGCTAAATATGTGTGAGGTCTAGCGTTATCATGATGAAAAACCACACCCCTTCTGTTGATTAATTCCGGCCGCTTTCTCTCAACTTCTTGCTTTAATCTCATCAGTTGTTCGCAGTAGAGTTCAGAATCGATGGTCCTGCCTGGTGGTAACAGCTCATAATGAATAATGCCCTTCCAATCCCACCACACACACAGCATCACCTTGTTTCGAGTTAACCCGGGTTTCGCCACAGTCTGTGAAGCCTGACCGGCCTTTGACCACGACCTTTTTCGCACGTTCTTGTCATACGTGATCCACTTTTCATCACCAGTTATCAGCTTCTTCAAAAACGGTTCGATTTCATTACGTCGTAATAAAGAATCACAAATGAGTACACGGTTTATTAGGTTTCTTTCAGTGAGCTCGTGAGGTACCCAAATGTCGAGCTTTTTTGTGTACCCAGTTTTTTTCAAATGCGCCAAAACTATTTTGTGGTCTATTTCCAGTTCTTCAGCTACGTCGTAACTACTGATATGCCGATCTTGCTCCACTTCTTCAAAAATGGCATCCATTTTATCCGTAATAGGGCGACCAGAGCGACGTGCATCTTTGACATCAAAATTTCCGGATTGAAAACGCTTAAACCAAATTTGTGCTACTCTCACAGACACTACACTAGGTCCATAAACATCGCAAATTTTTTTCGCGGCTGGCGTTGCATTTTTACTTTTTTTGTAGTCAAATTTTAAAATGTATCGAATTTCTTCATTAGATTCACTCATCTTGACGGTACGAAAAACAAATGAAAATCACACATTATCCTAATTTGAATTTAAAATTTAAACTTTCAATGATACCAAAACCAGCCAGATACAAATAGTATAGCCAAAGAGATTTTATTACAAGTTCATACATACTATAAAGCGAAAAGACTTTTTCCCCAACCTAATATTCCAGACCTACCAAATAATCAACTTTTTTGTCTATGGGTAAAATTTTACAGATGGGAAATAACTTATCATACTCTTTGTTACATTTATCTTTAACATTTTTACTAACTAGAAACTTTATTAGTCTTACTTGTATATCTTTAATATCTCTTAGATATGTAGTAAAGGTTCGGCCGTACACAAGGAGTCCATAGCTTATTAGCGAATCAGCAAGTGCCAAATACACCATTCTTAACGTCTGTTTGTTCACTACATTTTTTAATTGGTAAAGCTTACTTAGCACCGATCTTAGCCTATTGCATATGTCATTTACATGTAATCTCCAGTTAAAGTTTTTGTCTATTGTTACACCTAAATATTTAATTTTGTACAGTTACAATTACATTTATTTCTATGCAAACATTCGTATGTATGTCCTATCACTGCGAGATATTCATTGATTACAGATTTAGCATTTTGATTATATGGCGAGTGTATATGCATATACTAAGTTTTTGAAAGATTTTATATAATGCCACTGTCGTGTGCCCATTTGCTAATATTTTCAAAGTCACCTTGTATACACTTTTGTACCTCCGCTATATCTTTGGCCGCAAAAACAAGACACACATCATCAGCGTACATGAAAACCTCACATTTACGTACGACATTTGATACACTGTTCACATGCATTATGTATCCTACAGGGCCGTACACCGATCCAGTAGGTACACCCAAATCGACATCCGCCTTTTTCCCAGCCACACGGGAGATAATTGTGCTTATTTTCCTATTAGTGATGTAGTTTTTAAACCACTTATTTGTGGGACCGCGTATTCCGCATTCGTCCATTGCCTGTAGCAAGATCTCATGGTCTAAAGTGTCAAACGCTTTTTTGTAATCAATGAACAATGCTATAATTTGTTTGCCAGAATCTAAGCACTCATTAATATATGTATATACATAGATATAATAAACTCACTTGTCGTGTTTGTCTGACCACGCAACGGATTTTGATGTGGTATTTACCATCATTTAGAGAATTTAAATATAATAAAGAAATCTCAGGCAGGGGCGTGTCGCTAGTAAATATATAAACTAGTTTTCACCCGTGACCGCGTTCCAGTGATCACAGGAACACACACACACATATATCACAGGAACGTACCATCTGGTTAAAAACTATCCTTTAAACTAATCCAGGTCATGGTCTACCCATTTGCCAAATCCGTTCAGCCATTTTAGTGTGAAAGCGTATCAAACAAACAAACAAACTGACTTTCGCATCTATAATATTAGTTAGGTTTGAAGTCGCTTTTCGTGTCTCTTTGTGTGACCGCGTTGTTCTTCTAAACTACGCAATGGATTTTGATGCGGGTTTCCTGTCATTTAGAGAATTTATTCCGAAGGTTCATGTGTATAATAAACTACTCAAGATGAATTAGGGCCCACCTTAAGTTAGTTTATAATTTTGTCTAATATATAGGTATTTAATTGTGAAGTTTGAAAGCACTTAACTTTATTCTCAGGAATAAAGTCATGTCAGCATGTGTATGGGTCTTTATTGATGTTTCAAGCGTCAATTTTTGCGTTGAATTCAAGTGGGTAGACAGAAAAAAATGAAATCATTGAAAAAACTCATTTTGCACAAATTCTGTGACTTGTGTTCTCAGTCTGATTTAAGCGTTATTGTTGACCGTCACTTACTATAATATCGTGCACAACTACCTAAGGGCCGGTTTTTTTGATCCGTAGTTAACTTAACTAATGGTTAAACATAGTAACTAATGGCTGAATTTTGGCTAAATGTGAAAGGCTAAACCTGAATGTATTCATGTTACCTCATGCATATTAAAAAATAGTGACTAATGGCATAACTCATTCATGTTTAGCCTTTCATATTTCGCCAAAATTCAACCATTACTTATGTTTAAATATTGGTTGCGTTAACTACGAATCAAAAACCTTAAATCACGGCGTGTTTGTGGGTCAACACTAGGCCTAAAAAAATATTTTGTTTCCGCTGTTACTAGGATTCAATAAGCACGGAAGCGATGGTTTAAATATCTAGGCATGACGTATCGTGACGTCACAGATCGACCGAACGCAATCACTGACTGGTATGAGTGCAGCTGCCTACATGCAAGGCTTACTGACATGAATATTAACCCACATACACATCCTGACACACACATACACAAGCACAACACCCACTGACTGATCTGCGGAGTGGCAGAATTAGGAAGTAACATGTTAGATTTTTTTTTTAACGAGCAGCGCCATCTCTCGTTACACAGATAAGTTTGTTCGGGCGAACATATTAATGTTATGTACATAATTATAGATTTCCATAATTATATAGCTTACGGTGAAAAAGTCGCCATTAAAAAAAAACGCCCGGGTGAACGTGGGCTTATTAGCGACCCGCCCCTGCTTCGTACAATTTTTGAATCTCGATAACAGTGCCACTTATCGGGTCCAAAAATATCCTATCTTTCAAGCTAGAACAAACCATACACATTCACTAAATTTCATTTATTAGCTTGAACGAACATAGTGACACGTGATTTTTATATATTAAAATATTATACAATTTATCTGGTCGTCATAAAGGCGGAGAGAAATTATATTAATTGATAAGCTTATTAGTAACCGTTAAGGCATGACTCATTTAACTATTACTGCGTACGATATGTCTATTGAACTTGTTGAATATTTTTTTAAATAACCTTACTGCAAATCTAATAACCGTCGTCGTGCTATTACGCCATCATAATTAAGTAAAGTGACGACCTCCGCGAGGTGACAGGATAAGAGCTGGATAAGTACAGGTATAGCCCAGGATTAAGTTACTGGTGTTAGCTACGGAGAGGTCAAGGTCTGCAGTGGCTGTTGATGATGGTTACGTAGAAGTTTGATAGTTGTTCATAAAATACATGTGCAAAATACAATTCAGCTACGAGTGCTATGACCGCGTAGCTCCGTAGCAATGACGTCAGTCACGTCGTAGCAACATAACTATAACCTTATCATTCAGTTTTGCGTACAATGCCGACAAAATTGAGGCCTGCAATAATCTCAGACTAATCCAAAATTCTTGTTTCAAAATTTTGGAAAGTCAACGGAATTTCAGTTTGTGTCGTTTCATTCTCATTCATTGTACGGGGGCGCTTACAGAGTTCTGATGCAGTTTGCATGACTGTATTAATTGCAATATGGAACCCACATACTTTGTAATAAGGACTTTTATGAACGTCATACCATGAAACCAAAAACTTGTATGCAGCTTCTATCCGTTCTGTGTCCCTAGTATTTCAGGATAGCAATATCGAACCTGATAGCGACAGTTTGGCCGTGGTATGTGGTCCCCAAATATTCAGCACGCAAAGGAATAAACACAATAAAGTGGTAGATCGGTAGAACAGTCTTAAAATTTAGAAATAAAAACAATATAATGCAAGGAATTATAACATCACTAAATAAAAAAAAGAAAACAAAATAAATAAAAAAAAGAAAATACAAATGCGTTAACTTTGTTCTCCCTTTACAGACAAATTATTCAATTTGTGAAGTATTCACCATCATGCTTAAAAATAGCAGCTAACTTCTGACCTTATCATTATTACTAACTACTACAATTATAGGAAATCCTAATAGTATACTATTAGGATTTGCTATAAGATTTAAATAGGCACCAAAACGCAATTCTAAAAGTTAGGAATCTGAAAGAATACAACAAGGCGACAGGATTCTTTTTCGTTTATTTAGAGAAACCTAGAAAAAAGATTTTAAAAACCAGCGACTTCCAAAAATAACCCTACAATGTGACGCCGACTTCCTAATTTAAAGTTATTTAAAAATAACTTTAAATTAGGAAGTCAGCGTCTTTATAGTCTTTGCACTTCCTTTTTTGTATTTTCGTTTTTTGCCACAACAAAAGTTTTTTATTTTTCAATTTTTTGTTGCAAAAAGTTCGTATTAGCACCTACTACTTGCTATGTAAATTAAAGTGACAAGAACTTATGATAACATCATTAACTACTCGTAACACAAAATGTCTGTCTGTCGTACTGTATGGATCTGAATGTTAGGCTGTGAAGACGGATGAGAAAACATTGCATTCAACGGAGATGAGAATGTTGAGATGGATGTGTGGAGTGACGAAAATGGATAAAGTAAGAAATTAATATACAAATGAACATAATATACTTCTTTTCGCTTACGGATTTGGCCATCCACGCCCACTTGAAAACTTCACCCTGTAAAAGGGAAAGTTTGCAAAGACGTCAGTGACACAAAAGTTGAGAGGAAATCGTTTGGCTTGGCATGCGTTGAGGAGGGAGGAAACGCATGTGACTAAAAGAGTGATGAATATACATGTTGATGGATGGATTTTGTTAAGAATGATGAATAAGAAGTGAGTAAAGATAGCGTGAATGTTTACTGGGGAGAATGGAAGAAAAAACGTGTTGCGCCAACCCCATAAGGCCAGGAAGATGATCAACTTACACAAAATGGAATTATTATATTAGTATTATTCAAGTTAATGTAAAAACTACCCGAGCAAAGTAAAATTTATATGAAACCCGCGAGCTTCGTCTACTTAATGAAAACCTCGCCGAATGCATAATGCTTGCCCCTCTCCTCCTTTTTGAAGTCAATTACAATGGCGAAGTTTTAAGAATTTTAAAGCTATAAAGCGTTACATATAGCGTTTTAATGCTATGTGCTAAATTGCACTGTGTCAGTTACCACGCGTATGAAACCGTCAGGTTGATTTTTGTGCCAAAATAATTTTCGTATTTTCTGCATTCCTGATCCAGATTCCAGACTAAACCACGTGGTGTACAAAGCACGTGGTCTCAGTACTTTTCCAAACGCTTGAAGTCAGCTCAAATACGTGGTACAATACTAGGAGCACATAAATATCTCGAGGCTGATTCACTAATTTTGAGATCGTAATAACGTAACAGGTATTGCCGTAGTGCTATAGTAAATTAATTTCTAATGATATCGAGCTAAAGTCTACTTTTGCTTGCATTCTGTAGTCACTTTGATACTGCGTCGCTTTAGTACAAATCACGGTTAGCTTGCAAAAGGTATGTTTTACGACTTCGTTAGCAGTTTTCTTGAGAATTATAACAGGAAAGTTAAACAAAATCGTATTAAAATTAAGGATTACAAAATACTGAACCGATCAGTAAATTTTGTCTCATTATACCGTGTCGTTCTGCTTATATTTGAATTATTAATCGAAAACAGCACTTCGGATTAAAGGTTCAGGGGTGGGTTGACATTTTCGCAAATATCTTACGAAAAATAACAGGATTGCTATTAAAAATTACTTATAATTGGAGCAGAATTAAAGACTGAGTAAAAGGCATTTTTTTTTAATCGGGATGCGCATCTGTATAGTTGTAATTTATTTATGTTTTCTCATGGAGTAGGAGCAAAGTGCATATGTATAGCGTACTTCACTCCAGAAGCATCGTTGTCATGGAAACCGCTTTGGCATACCATGTGCTCAGGAGACCGTATTGATCTATCCACCTTACAATATTTGAAGCACTAGGCTTTCATGTAACACCCAGAGGCTTTCAGGAATGTGATTTTAAAGATCGTAGCGTTCGCGCCATACATATTGGTACTATGGTTTTCAAAATTCTTACTAACACACATATAACCCTAACATAATGATAACAGTATTTGTTTAGAACCATCTATTTATTGTATATTTGCAACTTATAGGGCGTTTTGGAATACATATGTTGTAGCTGGATGGCCCAGAGGTTAAGGCGTCAGTTTTTCAAGCAAGGAGGATGCGGGTTCGAAACCGGGCAAACTACCATTGTAACTTATTCAAAAACCATCAATCCATCCGTATTGAGCACGCATGTGGTGATCATTGCTCATTCCTTCTGTGTATAGTTTTGGTCCGCAGTGCGACAATACTAATTTAATTATTTCTAAAATTTTTGTTATGTTTATTTGTGAACGTATACACTGAAGTACGTTATCCCTGAACTTAGCCAGCTAAGTTTCTTTATTGCTTTTAAAAGCGCTTGGTATAGAACAGCAGTCGTAAACTGAGCAGATTATGTTCATCTTTTCGTCCCTCACTGCACATAAACCTTATCCTAACTCTAACAGAGTAGACTAAAGCGTCATCATTAATGAAAATCAAAAATACGAAAATTAAACTTAAATCAATGCCATCTGTCTCGCATGGGTAGTCCCTGACCTTCAAAAGGATTTATACAGTGTTAGTAGTTCCGCGTCTGTCCGCAGCTACAACCGTTTATTTTGAAGGGCGTCGGGCGCTGTTGTCGCTGAATGCACTCAGAGGGACGATACAGGACGCGAATTTGGAAGTCACTTGTAGTGGCACATTAGCTCAGCTGGGTGTATAGAGCATCGCGTTTTCTAAAACGTGAAGGTCGTGGGTTCGAGTCCCACATGTGCCCTTTTGAACTCCAAACTTTTTTGAACGACTTTTGCATTATAAATACATTAGACAAATTTTAATGTTTGAGGCACATGTTATATAATTTCTAAGAACCCAGTTCCTGTTTACTTGGTGCATTTTTAATTGCTTTTAAATAACATAAATGTTTATATTTCGTTACAAAATGTAGTAAAGATGTGCATGTCTAATTAATTAAACTTTTAACAAAAAATCAGTAAAGCGTTGAACACTTTTTTGCTAAAATAGTAGGTATGTACTTATGTAGGTGGGACTCTTGGCTAAGTAATAACAGCCGCACGGGTCGAAGGTCAGGTTAAGCTACGCTTGCCGTAGTTGGTCAGTGGATGGGTGACCATCTATGCATAGGTACTCCATGCCTCGGAAAGCACGTTAAGCCGTTGGTCCCGGCTGTCTTTCGTACAGTGTGTCTGGACAGTCGTTACGGGTCGTATTACCCAGTAACTGGGTTCTGGAGGTCAGATAGGCAGTCGCTCCATGTAAAATACTGGTATTCAGCTTTTTCCGGTTAGACTGGAAGACGACCCCAACATAGTTGAGAAAAGGCAAAGCAGATAAAGTACTTACATATCATCATACTTAAGTGGTTGAAATATAGGATGGAAGTCCCGTAATATTAGAAGTAAGATGCATGGAATTAAATGTTGGAGCTTTTGGTAAGATATAAACATACATGTGTTGAAAACAGCTCTTATTTTGATATAAGATATATTTATTAAACAGATGGGTGTAAATTACTAGTATCGACTTACCTGTTTGTACCTGTCATTCTGCCAACACAATGGTTATGCTAAATAGACAACCCAACGTTAGTATATTTTAAAGGCTTCAGACTTTCAATTGGTATTTTTATTTATTTTATTTTTATTTTATTTTATTTGGGAAACAAACAGATGTAATAACAAATATATGTATACAAATAGTTCAACACAATCCAGAAACAGTTTCCACAGATTACTATACAACTAACTTATAAGTACCTAAGTGTTACAACAACCAGAAGTTCACACCGTTAAAATTTTACAGAGTTTAGAATTTAATATTATATAACATACAACAATAATAACAATAACAACAAAATAATTCTTATATAAAATTTGAATTTGGGTGAGAGAAACGTGAAAAATATCTAAATCTTGATTTGCTTTTAATGAAATTGTGTCGTTGTACAGACGACATGCTCTTTTAATAAAAGTATTCTTACCATAATTGGTTCGGGAGAAACCAATTTGGAAGAGAGTTCTTTTGCGTGCATTTAAGCGTGGACATCCAAAACTTATTTTGCTGAGAAGATAAGGGGAGTCCAATTGGCCTCTAATAATTAAACAGTATTCATTTTATTCGGTAAACGAAAAAATGCATTGTAAATTGTAAAAAAAAAACGTCCATTTTGAATTTTAATATCATAGTCTGGCCAGGAATTTTTTCACCAACCCACATGCGATATATTTTTAACATACCGACTTTGATTTAAAATACTTTTATACGGTACTCTCATCCATACATTAACTAGAAAAGAGCTGATAATCTTCAAACAGCTAAACAGTTTCTTGAATTAAAGCTAAGAACACTCTCGATCAAGTCAACTTTCAAATCCCAAATGTCCCCTCTGTTTCCGTCGGGCGTTAAACATGAGCAATACTTGCACTGTCCGGTGCCTCACGTTTACATAACAATACACGGCTGCTCTTATACATTAGTCTTTCTAAATTATACACGTATAAAATCCTGTCACGGGATTTATTGGTCCACTGCGGATGATATCATTAACCTTGTTTCTCGCTAAAGTCAGCAAGATTTTCAGGAAAATTGGCCAAGCGATTGTGCTGGAGGGTAGTTTGCTCATGTTGCATCAGATAGAAAATGCTCAGAGCAGCCGTTTATTTTATAATTACTAGCTAAGAAATTTTTGTTTGCAACGAAAATCCACGCATATTTTTCAGCTTTCGTCATAGAAATCGATTTTGGACGGCTTTTTGACGCGCGTTTATCTGGATTATTTACCACACAAATAATTACCAAAGATTCATGCCAAATGACTGGAGATGCTCGGAAAAACACGTTTTGTTAGTGGTTGACGTAAGCGCCATGGTAACACGCGATGCTCTAATTTTTGGAACTTAGAGAGTTGTATTGATGATTCATGGCTACAATTCTGTAAAATATTTGTTATGATCATATTATGATCAACACTCTTATAATATAAACTGCAAAAAACGTAAGAAACTTTCTACCTTTACTTATCGCATGCGCCTAAAGGTCTAGCAGATCCTGCCTCTGCGATGTATGCTAGCCTAGTACCGAGTGGTTGAAACCACGGTACGACTTCCGTATTGGTTTCCGAAATAATTTTATCACCATGTTTGATGGTACAGGCTGTAGTGAATCTTTGTACTTCTGATATCCTACACGGGAATAAAACACGTGCGAATTATAACTATCTAGGTATATAATTAATATATATTATAATAATAATAATTTATGTATTGCCACACTCGTATTGTAGACGAGCCTAAGAATCCGTATCCATGGTAACGCTACGCGTTCATTTTACCAAGAGGACAGGAGTTGTAAGGAGATAATATCAACCATGAATTGTTCTCAGTTCACAGCGCGTCCGTAAAAACGGTTCGATTTCATTTTACAACAGTTTTTATGATACATTTAGGGTACGTACGAAATCTTGCATAAACTGTTTACTTCCATGCGTGAAAGGTTCCTACATAATTAATTAATAAAAGCGTCTGTATGATGTTGATCAAAATATGATTCGAGACCGGAACAAGTATGTGTTTACAGAATTATTATTACTAAGTTGCGTTCATTTACGCGGTCGTAGCATAATAACATCTCCTACGAGTGCTACAGCCGCGTAGCCCTCGTAGCCGTGATGTGTCACTTTCGTGTAGCAACTTCGTAAACCTATTCTGTGCCTTAACTTTGGATAATAACCTAATAAAATCGTTTATCATTTATCATGTCGTGAGGAAAGTTTTAAGTATGACTGTGGATATATGTATAATGTGGCTATAAGAGAAGGGGAAGACCAAATAAATGATTTAATGACTGTGAAAGGTGATATGGCTAGAAAGTGGGTGACTACAACTGATATGGCGACTAATAGAAAAGTATGGACAAAGACATGCGCCGACACTAAATAAATTGAGTAAGTATTGGTAAGGCAATCATGACTTTATTCATTTGGCATAAAATCGCACTTTTAACATTTTTGAGCTTTCGAAATGTCGACAAACCCATAGACTATCTATGGGTTTGTCGACAAAAACTTAAGTGTTAGTCGCGTAGAACACAGACTTGTGTTACCATGGCAACGCGCTGTTATTGACAGATTCTAGATTCACTCTATGTCAGCAGCCGGTCTGTTCTGTAAATATCTCACCGTGAAAACTTAGGTGAAGTGAGTTTGAAGTGAACTGTCATTCCACCTGATGCTAGGGGATTGACATTATTGACAGCTCACTCCACGCTCACCTCACCTAAGTTTTCACAGTGAGATGTATACAGAATAGCACTGCAGGACAGCATAAGCGTCAGAAAATGTATCACATACATCAACTACATTGAAACATTAGGGGCTTGACTTCATGTATTCACTATACTCGTAGCAATATGTGAGCAGATTCTAGATTCAGTCTATATCAGCAAGACAGCATAAGAGCTAGGAAGTGTATCATAAATATCAACTACATTGAAACGCTAGGGGCGTGTATGCACTATACTAATATGGGAGGAGCGCGCGAGCGGACTGACTGCATAGTCGGGAAATACCAATTGTAGTTCAAGTTTAGTACTAGTAATAGAGGAAACGTCTAGATAAACAGGAAGAGCTTTTATCACTCGGAAAGCGTCCGGATTCAGGAGCCAAAACTTTGGAAAACCATTTCAGTCCAACTGCTGAATAGTATGAGAGCCGTACTTTTGGTAAATATCGCTAGGAAGGCTGATTCAGTATTTGGTAAGTGTAGGGACCTCTTCTGGAGAGAATGGAGACGGTCTGCCCGCATGCGGCTGGCCAAATTACTATATATCGCCACTCAAAGTTGAGTTATGGTTACAAAAAGTGAACAATAACTAGAAAGACTGATACTAGTAAGTACGGCATTATGATATGAGTAGTATAAACACTGACACTGAGTGACTGAGTCTGTATATATTGATCAGCCGGTTAACTAGATATGGCCGCTAAAAGACGTGTTATGGTTACAAAAAACCGGCCAAGAGCGAGTTGGATTCGCGCACCGAGGGTTCCGTACCATCAAAAAAAGTGTGCTATTTAGAGACATCGTTTTATTTTCCTGTAATCTTTCCATAAACTTCTATCACATATTATAGTAGAATAATTTCAGATTTTTTGGAAGGGGGGAACGGTATTTTATTTACATTTTTCATATAAAAGTCGAAAGCTACTCAGCCTAAAAAAAGTAAAAGTGTTTGAAAATGTGCAAACGCCGCACTTTCATATGATATCCCACATGCCCTAGTAGCCCGACTTCAAATTTTTAAGACACCCTTTGAGGCCCTGTTGCAAAAAAAAATCATTCTTATTTGCAAAATAGTTGGGCAAACGTCATTTAAAACTATTCCAAAATTCAAGTTGATACCATTAGTAGTTTTTGAGATGTCTAGCTGTGACAGACGGACACAGAAAGACAGATTGAGTCGCACCATAAGGGTTCCTTTTTACCATTTTGTTATGAAACCGTAAAAATGAACGATCACTAAAGGCCGATACTTGTATAGGTAGTATTAAAGTATGCACAGTATATAGATACTGTGCATACTGTTACTATACTGTGTTTATTCTGTTCATATAGATGAACAGAATAAATACTGACGGTACTCGTCGGCCGCTACAGGAACTGCCAATTTTGTACCAATAATGTTTAGATCTTAAATCTAAACATGTTTGGTACAAAATTTAAAATTGTGTTTTAGAGATTTTAGACAGATGGAAATAAAACGATTTGAAATACAATAATCACTTATAAATATAGTTATAATAATCTACACTACAACACCAACCGCTCCACTCCCACTGCCCGCGCGAAGGCTCAAAAATATCGACAAATGTTGCGTCCCACACTTAAAGGTCTCTACCCGCCTTCCTTGAAAATAAAGACAAGCCATCCGGTATCTTACCATCGTCGCGTGCCAAGCCATCGGGTTATAATACAGCTGGAATGCCAACAGCGACAAGAGCTCGTCGGATGTTCGTGTCGTGTGCTGCACTAAGCGACACACGTTTCGGCTGCAAGACAGGCCGTGGGGTCCGAGACTGTTGACAGCAATGAGGAGAACAACATGAAGCTCCAGTCGTAGGGAAGCAGCGAGGTGGAAAGTAGTGTCGTCGAAAAAGTGCCTATGTTCGACGAAGGTAGTGCATGAAGGTAAAGACTCGACTACCACTTACCCACAGCACAGCACTTACACGCGCACACTCCGCAGTAAACAACTGTTTTAGATGACTACAATTCTTAAAAAATTAACGTCATTCCATTGGGCTTGATCTCAATCTTTCAAAATGTGAACTTTACTTAGCGGACAGTACTGACAGACATCTGACACTTCCTAAATTTAACGCAATAGCTCCAGAAATAAAATTATTGAAAAAGCTCTCTTCGTCTCCTTGAGTCTACAATCTTTGAGAATTCCTTTCCCATTTTTGCCCGACTTTAGCGAAGAAATAAAAAGGATGGTTACAATAATATAATAAAATAAAACATTTATTATCAGGCTTCGATGGCCCATAGACACATATCTTACAAACTAACATTTATATAAAGTATAAAACAAAACTTGTGTTAATAAATATAGCTTAAAATATGTTAGTAGCACTTCACTTCACTAGCTTGTCCTTGAGCTGTCCTGTGGGACTTGTCCGCGGAAGCGACGGAGTACCACGTCCTGCGGCCAAATGTTATGTTTTTGGCCTGTGCCAGTTATGTATGTATGTCCATTCCATTGATCCTTCGAGCCGGATCAAAGATCGCAACGATAGGTCTTGGTGGAGTAAAATAAAGATGGGTGGAACATGTAAGTACGTATAATGAATAAAAATAAATTTAATTACAACGGCATGTGTCAGTTTAGATGGAAACAATACTTGTAAGATGAATGTTAAAATAAAACGCGTAAGCGCAGCTGTGCGTGAAGGCGTGCAACAGCTGACTGGTGTGGCGTCACGGTCCGCGCTCAGCCGTTCAGCCGCTTGACGCGCCGCTGTCCCCGCACCCCTAGTTCACTGCCACCAGCGCGCGGCGTTGTTGAGAGGAGCAGTCTCAACAGTATGTTTATAACAACAGGCTAACATACTAGACAAGCATGATTAGAACCACGATCATCATTTCAAACGAAAGACGTCCACTTCAGGACATAGGCCTCCTCCAAGCATACCTACTTCGACAGGTTCTGTGCTTTTCGCATCCAACGGGTTCCTGCGGTGTTTACAAGGTTACCTTGTGGGAGGCCTTCCAACGCTACGTCTTCCGTACGTGGTCGCCACTCCAGAACTTTAAAAACGTTACCCCAATTTAATAATTTAATACTTAAGTAAAACTAACTTGATTGAATTGATTGATTGTTAAATAGGCTTGAAAGTTCAATCTTCTTTCTTTTCCAAATCTGCTTCATATTTGAGTGTTTATATTCACTAAAAACATAGCAGTATTCGTACCGCTTTCGTGGTGCAAGTGGTCGCCTGACCTCATTTTGCGATACGACTATGCATGTGTGTATATGTATGTAATTTACAGACATTCTAGCTTTTATGTTTTCCTGGTAGAGTGCAATGTATTGAATGCATTTTCAGTGCACTGCTCTGTCAGAAGTTTATTGTCAGGGGGCTGAGGCTGAGGCTGAGGCTCTGTCTTGTATGGGGACGCGGCATTATGCTGAGTGACGGCCGTTTTGCGTGAATGTGACGCATATTTTCCCCAAACTTGTTCTTTAATTATTTTATTTAGTTATTTTATTTCTTTGCGCCATGTTTATCGCAAATAAACGTATTTTCTTTCTTTCTTGTCCACAATCATCAATTCAAACCTTAACCAAAAAAAAACCGACTTCCTCAAAACACTACAAAGTGAAAAGTAACTTTAATTGAGGATGTCTGTGTCTTTAGATCTGTATTTTAGTTTTTTGCCACCAACTTAAAACGAAATTTAAGTTATATTCACTTTGTAGTGTTTTATTGCAGTCTTGTTTTTTTTTATTTGGACAAAATTTGAATTGATGATTGCGGTCTGTACCACAATAAACTTTTGACCGAGCAGTGCACTGAAAATGCATTCAATACATTGCACTCTACCAGGAAAACATAAAAGCTAGAATGTTTTTATCTGCAACAGTAAAAGTTAAACACAACGGTTACCTTGGCGTAGCTTCTATGGGTAGGTACCCATACCTACCTATAAATTCTATTCGAACCCATTGCTTTGGCTTTAGCCCATGATGAAAAATTGGAAAATATACACAGCTGCCATTTTGGAATTTCACTTATACCAAATTCACTTCAATCAAAAAAAAAAAAACATAAAGCCCGCATGGAGGGGGCATAAAGCTTTTTCGTTATGTGACGATTTCTAACAGTTTACTCCTAAGTCCTTCCGCAAGCCGCGTTAAAGAACTTCGTTTCAAAAATTACGCTGTAGGTATAACATCATCATTGCTATTCTGCCATTCCCCACGACACCACCAGTGGTGTCGATTTCAGTGGTGAGTGGGGAATGAACGAGTACTAGCATGTCATAAATGAATAGGAACACGTTTTATCTGAAACTATAGCAAGCAGCTGTAGTTTGGTTGCATTGCGCACTATTTACATCGAGTTATTCCAGTTCCTCTTTTCCCTCAAGGGTTAAGGCCTTCTCCTATATTCCGTTTATATAGACGCTCCATCATTAATCTCGATTTTATCAGAAACTTTTTCCTAATATGAACTAAGTTTTAAATGTAGATGTACGTATTTATGTAATGATATACCTGTTTTGCATTAAAACAAAACAGTTATTATGTTATGAAAAACATAATAACATTTGGTGGAGTGTGGCTACACTTTGGTTGCACTGTTATTCAACATTTAAAAGTTGTGAGATATGTAATTAAGTGGATATTAAGGTATGTAAGTCTCTGCCAATCAAAGCGTAGTTTTTATCGCATATGGGTAACTTTCATGGCAGTTAAATACAAGTAACTTAATCTTCTAATATTGTAGATTACAGTTCATTTAAGAGGTGCTGAAACCTCTACTGTAACTAACATGACAGCAATAAACTATATTAATTTAAATACACTTCTGGATGTGTGTTTCGACTTCCAAAAGAGAAAGTAGCATGCAATCCTGGTGGGACAGCAATTTGCTGTTCAATTAACAAGTCCCTGTAGACCTTGCTTTACCAGCTAGATCCTTCTGCTCTAGATCTACATTAAAGATCCCAGCCAAAACTACCTCCGCGGGGGCTAATTTCTTGTTTAGTGGCATAAGCAACATTTAGATACTTCTAATTCAGTGTGGGAAACACATAGGGTGGGTGAGCATAAATGTAAGGTTTTCCATTGCTTTTCATTGTGGAATGTCAAAACAAAAAGCTGCTTGAGTAGTTTTAGCTGCTCTAGACAGTTCTGTATTACCACTAGGAATTACTACCTAATCATAATATTTTACACTGAAATGTCTTTGCAATATTTCTGTCTCTTTAGTTAGTTACGATCACAAGACCGGGTTGTTTAGAAAACAATAATGCGCTTCTAAAGTAGATACTAGCAAGAAGCAGGTTAAAAGTTTATTGATAGTGCTTCTGAGTAAGGTTAGTGATATAATGTGGAAATTGTGTCACGTTAACAGATATTTAACACTTACTTGGTATCATTATTGCGTATATTAGGTCTGTCTTAAGTACAGGAAATCGTTTCGATCTCTTTTCCCTGTTTTTCGGCGATTGGAAAATGTGCCTTCTTTCTCCGAGGATGAAGAGCGTTCTTCCCCACTATACCCCTTAGGAGCCTTTCACATTTAGCCAAACTTCAAACATTACTTACTATGTTTAACCGTTGGTTGAGTTAACTACGGATAAAAAAAAACCGGCCCTTAACTGCTTTATCGAGCTTTGGCGGGGCAAGAACGACCTCGCGCCGGTTTAAAAAATAAAATTAAGTAACACAGCTAAGGGTGTCCCATAGTGGTCACTCACTACTGAGCTAATGAGGACTTGTTGTATCTGAATGTTATTATTATTTGGGACAATGTTTTAGCTACTTGCTCCATGCGTGCGGACGGGGTAAAGGATCGGGGGGAGAACCCATCAAGATATGACCGTGCCTTAGCGTGGGTACGTAGAATTTTTCTATCGCCACTCTCTGGTGACGGCCGGGTACCTGCTGCTCGCCCCTTCCGCCGCTTTCTCTTATTTTATGAGTTAACGTAATTAATGTAGAAATACGGCGCGCTACAGTACATGTTTGGTTTGTTTTCCATTTTACAGCTATGATGTGTAATTTCTGAGATATCATAGTTTTAGTGAACGCGGGGAAATCGCGCAATTTCTAAAGAATGCTTATGGCTAAGTCTATTATTTTGCAATCTGTTTATATGCATAAAACATTAAATATAATAAACCAAAGCATACGAGTAAGTAGCCGTTCATGTCTGGTTTTGGATAATATTACGTAGGTTTTGGAAAGATTTCCTCTAAAAATAGTTTATTGGGCGGGGAGAACAAATTGCACGCCCTCGAGTACCAGCATGTCATAAATGAAAGTAGTCAATTTTATCTGAATCTATAGGAAGTAAGTAGGTGTGTGCTCTGTTGCAGTCCAAACTATTTAATTCTGTATCAGTACAGGGATGACAGCAACAAGAAGTGGTGTTTTATAGAAACATTGAGTGAATTTAAGGGGCTAGTGAAGGATACTTACCGTAGAAGACTTTTCAGGGCATATATATATATATAACATAGAAACGCACACATTAATTTACTTTTAGTGAATTAATCATTTAAAGAACCAGAATATTAACAATTAAAATTACGTAGTATAAAAAAAAAACCTTATTAGGATGGCTTACGATTAATAAAATAAATACAAAATTATATGAAAAGAACATCATATGCTTTGTTTTTGTAATTTATCTATTAGTTGTATTTGTATCCCAATGGAAAATAATATATTATATTACTGAAATAATGTTTAGTGTATTCCAACAAAGTTATTGTAGTGAAATTTGCTACGAGCCTCGTAGCTCCCGTAGCCGTAGCAGTGCTACGCCGTAGCAGCTAGCAGGATCCAATTGTAAATATCTCTCTATTTAGAGTTCTATCAAAATAGTTTAGAAAGTACATTCTGAAAGTTGGCAACGTCGTAAATAGCTGTCAAAAATTTCACTGTTTTGATTAATTTACAATTTTACTACAAAATGATGAAATATCGCTTTGAAAGGCACTAAAACTTGATTATAAATTGCATAAGCACACGTATAAACGACGTTGACGTGCATATTACGCGCTGCAAACTAGTAAAGATGTCTTAAGTTAAGCGTACATTAAACGTACGTGTAATGTGCCCCTAGTATACCCAAAAACCAACATTTTTCTTAGTTTTTTATTGAAAAGCATAATATGAGGTACGCTTAAAATATATTTGTAAAAGAGATGTCTATGACATAATTTAGTGTACATAATTTTGATTATTTACGATTAATTCCTCGAATAAGTTAATTAAAATTTACATTTAACAATTGCTCCTATTATTCTTAAACGTTGCTTAAAGTTAAGTATAAAGAGGCTATAATACTAGGTTTTTGTTACCAACTACTTCGTTATACGTAGAACTATGTATGGCGCACTTTTCAAATCAGCTGCATAGTGTATAGTATTTTATGTAACCCTGGTACAATGAGAAAGTAATGAGATGGTTAAAAATCTTGTTTAAGATTTTTAAAACTTCTCGTTGGAGATTCGATACCCCGGGAAAACACCACACCTGAAATGTTCTTTTAGCATGAGGGCTAAAAGAAAATTTTAATGTTTATTTCAGTAATATGTGACCTTTTGAAACGATAAGCCTATACTTTTAATTGCGTACCACGGTAGCCAGGTAGGACAAAATTATTAAAAGATACATACGTGATATAGTTGCTTCGATAACGTTATCAACATTCTCTTGCCTCTTTCCAATTTATTTAGCGTCAACGCTTCGATACATAAATAAGAATAGATAAATTATTGGTATTCTGATGAAAATATCAATCACAAAAAAATATGTAGGATATGCAAAATGAAAAATAAAAATAAAGCTACTACAGCCAACTCGTGAAAAATTTGAACTTCCCACCGCCTCATATTGGGTGTTCTGACCACTGAACTGAGTCTTATCAGAAAGCAGCGAAATAGGTTTTCCTATTCCGGAAAAGCAATATGTTACAAATTAAACCCCAAGACCAGAGAGTAAAGTCACTCTACGTCGCAGGTTTATGTAGTCGCTTCTCGCTATGTCTGCTCCACGTCCGCTAGAGGTTGAAATGTTGTGTTGTGATGTTGTGGTGAGTACAGAGCAAGAAACCGCCGCGCGAAGCGATCGAGTTAATAATACATTTTTTGTTTGGCACCTCATTTTCTGATGTACATTATTTGGCGCTGATTATCCTGAGTATTGGAACCTATCAATTAGAAAGTTAAACTCTAAAGTTCTAAACAAATTAAATTGGTCTGTAAAATAATAAGGCCAACCAAAAATAGATACAAAACGTTCACTTTATATTAGAGGCCTGGAACCATAAACAAAGCGAAAGACGTTTACAAGGCGTCTTATATACTTTCTATCATTTTAAATTACCAGTTTGTTTAATTTCCATTGTGTGCTGATTTTGTTGGGAGTCACCACGTACCATGAGCGGACAGTTTTGCACGATATTGCATCCTCGTTACTACTAGGGACACAGGACGTAGGGAACATGAAAATATTGGATAAGAGTCCAGTTATGGCTTTCATAGAAGTCCTTATTACATAGCTCGTAGGATCAAAAATGCAATAAAACTATGTATTCAAACTGCAACAGATGTCTGTTGACGCCCTCCCTCGTACAATGAGTTTGCACGCACGATACAAACTGCGATTTTGCACAATTTTGAAACAATAAAAAATAAAAATTTGAGAAACAAACATGAAGAGACAGTTTTTTGCTGTTTATGTGGATAATTCAATGACTAGCTATAAAAAAATGAGATTGTTAAATAACTGGTAAACAGTGATGGGTTACAAATAAAACTAAATTAGAAACTGTTCAACAGTGTCTGACGTTATTGCTACGGCAGCTACACCGTCGTAGCTGTTAACACATAACGAAACTAAAAATGACAAAACTAAGCATGAAGAAAAATATTACTCGCATTTAAAAGAATTTGGTAATAAAATAAAACTCATTCAAGGAATACTACAAAAATTTAAAACATGTTGTTAAGAGAAGAAACAGAAACTCTTTTACGGTAATGCGTTAGCTAAGACTTACTTACATAGAAACTCATAACGGTGGCGTAACTCACACGTCATGTCGTCATACTTACATATCAGTTAAAATATTCTGGAAACCTGCTGGAAAGAATAAAACAATCGAATTAATGCAAAAATCATTCTCAGCCAGATCAGTATTGAGTAATTGCTATTTGCTGTTGCAAAAACTGATTCACTGAACGTGAGCTCGCCTCGTGTCCGGAGCCCATTAATAATACAAGTATTAGCCAGTATTAGTATTAGCCCATTAATAATACATAACTTTCTATACCACCACACCATCCGAAATCAAGAAGATTATTAGTACAATGGCCAATAAAAAATCTTGTGGTTTTGATGACTTACCGATATCGATTTTAAAGGAGAATATAGACACTTTGGCATCCCCTCTTTCTGACTTTTTTAATAAATGTTTTGAAGAGTCGGTCTTTCCAGACCAGTTGAAATTGGCTAAAGTAGTTCCAATTTTCAAAAAAGGTATTAAGTCTAATCCGAAAAATTACCGACCAATATCACTTTTGCCAAACTTATCAAAAGTATTTGAAAAAATAATTAAAAATAGGCTAATGGTACATTGAAACGCAAACAAAATAATTAATTTAAGACAATTTGGGTATCAAACGGGCGTCGGTTGCTCAGATGCAATAAACACTCTTATAGATGACATAATTAATAAATTAAATGACAAAATGAAGGTGGCAGGGCTATTCATCGACCTCAGTTCCGCTTTTGATACGATTGATTACGAATTGCTACTAAGTAAGCTTGAATACTATGGTGTCAGAGGCAAGTCCTTAGAACTTTTAAGATCGTACTTACAAAATAGGCGAATGTTTGTCGAAATAAAAAACACCGATGAAAGAAATCATGAAGTCATTTATACCTCGAAAATCACAAATATAAAACGTGGTGTGCCCCAAGGCTCAATTTTAGGACCAATACTATTTATTCTATTTACAAACGACTTGCTTAACTTTATGCATTACGTACAGCCTGATGTAAAACTTGTTGTTTTTGCAGATGATACAAATATAATAATTGGGGCGAATGACTTAAAAGAACTGACCAAAAATGTAAATAAAAGCCTACAATATCTCTGCGATTGGTTTACAGCCTGTTACTAAATACAAGTAAGACTAACATCATTTTATTTAAAACTACTACTCGCCATAATGACAATTTAGATGTACATATCAAAGGAGACAAGATTGAATTAGTAGACAAAGTCAAATTTTTAGGCATTAACATAGATGTGTATTTAAATTGGAAACAGGAGCTAGCTGCTATTGACTCTTTAATTTCATCAGCATGCTATGCACTCAGGAGCCTTAGAGATATGTTGGATCTTAAGCAACTGAAGACTATATATTACGCGCTGGTAGAATCTAGATTAAGATACAGTATAATGCTTTGGGGAAACAGCTATAGTTATAATTGTCAGAAAGCGTTTATTTTACAGAAACGTGCAATAAGGACTATAGTAAGGATATCACAAAGAGACTCGTGTAGAGAGCACTTTAAAGTATTAGGCATCCTAACAGTGCCTAGTTTATATATATTAATAATCCTAAGTCACTTTGCTAAGTATCTTCATGAGTATGAATCTCAAGAGGAACGTAAGGTAAGAGAAAGTACAAGACGGAAGGATTTTAAACACAAAATGGTACCAAATCTTAACATAGCTAAGCATTGTTCCAGATACCAAGCAGTGGAGTTATTTAATAGGTTACCCACTAATTTAAAATTATTAGTATATAGCTCTCACTCTTTTAAAAATGATTTAAAAGCCTTCTTGTTAGAAAAATGTTTATACTCAGTCTCAGAGTTTATGTCAAACGATAAAATATAATTCAATCTATAAATTAGTTTTTTTTTTTTTAATGTACACTACTCTACTATTTTGACCTAGATTTTGACATTATACTTACGATTTATTTGACATTATATTTATTTTTTGATATAGTTTGAATTATTTGACTACTTACTATTTTACTTTTCAATTTAATTTTAATTGGGCTTGCAAATGTATAGTTCTTGCATGTAATAACTTAACTTTATTTAATTATTTAATATGTAATGTTCAACACAATGTAATATTGTTTAATGAATAAATGAAATGAATTAGTCTGTAAATACATATTCCTTACTGGTTCTTTTTTTGTGTAAATTGGTATGTGTATATCTATGTACGCAAGACGCGCTGGCGACCGCATTAGTGAAGCTGCGCGCGCGACCTCGACGTGCCCTTGCGCCAGTTCTACGCCACACATGAAGGACGATAGACGCACGTCCTTCACCTTTACAATTATTCGCAAATAACTAATTATCGCGCGCGCGCACCCTTTATAAGAATAGGAAATAGATCTCGCACGAACAGTAGTTGTGTGATTTGGTGATACCTGGACCACGGAAAATTGTGACCCGCCATCCCGAGGTCGCACCAGATTGTGGGAGTCCCGCTGAAGGCGTTACGTTGGTATGTACAGCCATTTTGCATGAAAACTGAATTATTTCTCCTGGCCTCCTACTTCGTGAACCGTTCTTCGCTCTCCGCAGGAATTTTGAGAATTATCAGATCCAGTACCCGCGTGGTGAAAAATAGTTTAGTTGAATTTAGGATTCGAAAGAATTATTTCCACCATATTAATGGTCCTTCGAGCCGGATTATTGATAATTTTCATAATTTTCATCTTTTTTATCATATTTTACCAATCCGCATAAAAATCCGCACTTTTATTACTACGAAGGTAGGCAGCCACTTTGTGTATCGCGCGCCGTATTTCTCATTTTTCATACCAAAGATAATAAATAAGAAGAACTCCTTTGGTTACCGCTTTAAAAATATTTATTTTTCATTACTTACATATTTTTTTATTGTTTTTTCATCGCATTTCATCGCATTTCGCTGTCTCTAAACTACCTACCCACATTATTTTGATATCTATCCGCCCGCTAATAAATAATAATGACGTCTAATGAACAGAAGTTAAAATTATTAGAATGCCAACGACAGTTATTTTTCGAACGTATGCAAAATGCATACGATCTTTCGCGTAATTTGAACGATTCTAGTGCATTAGACAGTTTTCTTTGTTCAATGATGACCCTAGATGAGGTTCGCAGTAACTTTCAACAATGCATATCTGACATTAATGCGCTTTTGTTGAAAATTGATAAAGAATTCGAACCTGACTTCAATAAATGGCTTGCATTTGAGGATTTATATTGTCGCGTCAAACGCAAACATTCTCAGTTAGAACCTAAGTCGAGCTCGAGTAAACATAATGTAAACAACGATAGCTCGGCACCGATAGCTCGGCTCGGTAAGGTTAGCTCGCATCGAAATTCCCGAGTTTGATGGTAGTTCTAAAGATTGGCCGCTTTTTTATTATTTATTTTAAACACGTCGCTTAATGACACAGAACGCATGTTTTATCTGGCCAGTAAACGTACTGGTAAGGCAAAATCCGTTTACGCTGGATTCATTCCATCTGCGGAAAACTACCGTACGATCTATTCCGCACTCATAGATAGGTATCAAGACAAAAGAAACTTAGCTGTCACTTATCTAGATCAGATGTTTTTATTAAAACCTGTTCTTTCCGCTACCGCTAATAATTTAGAGACTTTAATCGATCAATTTTCGAACTCGTATCTCGCATTGAATAATTTAAAATTACCTAACTTGTGTGACTTCATAGTATTACACGCTTTGTCTCAGCGCTTAGACAAAGAAACCACGCAGCTGTTTGAGATGGAGAACCGAGGTAAAGATATACCTACACTCGATAGCTTAATTGCTTTTGTCCGTGATCGTATAAAAGTTTTAAATCGGACAGGTGATAACAACACCAACGCAAATACCTCGTCTGCGAAAGGTAATAAAAACGCGTCAAGTAGCTCGTCGAATAAAGGCACCACGCGCTCTTTTGTGGTAAACAATAACAAAGCTACTTGTCAATTGTGTGAAAAGTCGGACCATGATCGACTTTATTCATGTTCGAAATTCAAATCGCTCCCTCCTCGCGAACGTTATAATTACATTAAAAAACTTCGTGCATGCGTAAATTGCTTGAGTTTACAACATCACACACATTCTTGTGGGTCGAAGTCGACATGTAAACAGTGTGGTTCGAAATTCCACCACTCTTTATTACACTTCCCGGAGTCGAATGAGTCATCGACCTCAGGCGATAACACATCGATTAGTGCTGGATCTACGGATCCGATACATAACGCGTCTTCCAACTCGTCTTCAAACTCGGATTCTAGTAAACAAGTAGACAACGCGGTAGCCCTTTGCAGCATGAGTGCCAGCAATAAAAACCCGAGAAAAACAAATAAGGTTTTGTTAAGCACCGCCCTCGCTGACGTCAAGTGCAGGGACGGATCGATTGCTCAGGTTAGAATTTTGATCGATAATGGTTCTCAAAACCATTTTATAACCCGCCGCGCTTGTAAACGATTAGGTATTCGCATCTTTAATGATTGTTCTGACAGGTCAGTGAACGGATTAGGTAACTGCACTCAGACTATTTCCGGCATCGCTAACATTACTTTACATTCAAAATATGATAAAACCTTTAGCTTGCCGATTCAACCGCTAGTTCTTAAAACGATTTCAAGTAATTTGCCGAGCTGTCAGTTTGACATTTCGTCTTTGACCTACTTAGACAATCTACAGCTCGCCGATCCTAACTTCCAGACTCCTGCCGACATAGACCTTCTGTTAGGCGCCGATACTTTCATGGAGATCTTGCGACCTGGAAGGTTATTAGGACCACCTGGAAAACCTGATGTGCTGGAATCCGCCTTCGGCTATTTAGTTTTCGGGTCGATCGCGTCAATACCTTGTCACGATAATAGTCCGCCGATTAGCCAGACATTTTTTTCATCTAGTGAGGAATCGATCGAAACTTTAGTTGCAAACTTTTTGCAACTCGAGTCAATACCGAGTAAAACTCACATCTCTAAACCCGAACAAGAATGTGAGGATTTTTATGTGTCGAACACACACCGCGACAATGAATCAGGACGTTACGTCACCGCTTTGCCCTTTTCGCAACCAACTTCGTTGCTTGGCGATTCTTTAACCATCGCCTCTCGCCGCTATACTAGTCTAGAACGTCGGTTTCAGACAAATACCGCTTTAAAAATGGAATATGATAACGTGATGAGAGACTATCTCGAACGTAACATCATTTCGCTCGCTCCCGCTTCGACAACTGATAAGGACTATTACGTCATACCACATCATGCAGTTACGCGACCGGACAAACCGTTGCGAATTGTTTTGAATGCGTCTCAGAAGTGCGTCGATACTGATATATCATTAAATGATTGTTTACATTCTGGCGCGAATTTACAAGCCAATTTAACCGCGATTATTCTAAAGTTTCGACTATTTCCCGTTGCTTTGACCGCCGACATTAAACAAATGTTTCTAGCCATCGGAATTCGAGAAGAAGACCGCCGTTTTTTGAACATTCTTTATAAATTTGACGAAGACGAAAACGCACAATTGTATCATTTTAACCGTGTTTGTTTTGGTTTACGTTGTTCGCCGTACCTTGCCATGAGAACAGTAAAACAATTAGCTCAAGATGAAACCGATTTACCACTCGCTTCGGAAATCGCTATTAATAATTTGTATATGGATGATTTAGGGGTGTCCGTGGCCTCCGCCGAAGATGGGACTCAGCTCGCCCTGGACTTGATTGAGCTATTTAAACGTGGCAACTTCGACTTAGTCAAATTCGTGAGTAACTCGTCGGAGGTGTTGAAATCGATTCCAATAAACAACCGCTTGTCTTCAAATATTGAATTTGACAAAGAGGACAACCTGAAGTTGTTAGGCCTAATTTGGTCTCCGACTGAAGATGAGTTTTCGATCGCTATTAAATTTAACCCGCAGTCTAAATGTACTAAGCGACTTATGCTTTCCACGATCGCTAGGTTATGGGATATTAATGGCTTTTGTGCCCCCGTAATTTTACACGCAAAACTTTTGATAAAAGCTCTTTGGGCCGCGACACCGAAAATCGATTGGGATGATACACCACCACGTGATATCTGCATGGCGTGGAATCGTTTCCTCACTGAGCTTCCCGCTTTACAAAGCTTTAAAATACCGCGCTTTCTCGGCGTTGTGCCCGCATCCCGGGTTATTCTGATTGGGTTCGCGGACGCATCCGAAAAGGCGATGGGCGCTGCCGTGTACCTCTGTGTACATGCCGCCTCTGGACCAAACGAGGTCAACTTGGTTGGCGCCAAAAGCAAGGTAGCTCCCCTGCGTAATGTAACTTTAGCTCGCCTGGAGCTTTCCGCTCTTTTATTGTTATCGAAACTGTTTCGATTTGTAATCGATATTATTTCTTCCCGCTGTCACATAGACGAAATATTCGCTTTTACTGATTCGACGGTGGCCCTCCATTGGGTTCATTCGTCTCCGCATCGCTTCGATACTTTCGTTGCGAACCGCATCGCTCAAATACAGGACAATCTTAGTTCTAAACACTTTTATCATTGTGAAAGCGCGCAGAACCCCAGCGACTGCATAAGTCGTGGGCTTACTCCCGCTCAATTATTAGACCATCCACTATGGCTCCACGGCCCCACCTGGGCTCGTGACCCAGTGCACACTTGGCCAATTAGCCGATTCATTTTTGACCCCGCGCAGGACGAAAAGCTTTTAGAGCTCAAAAAACAATCAAATGTTTTTATTACTACTGACGTGCCAGAACCTTTTCTCTGCGCAATATCTAAACGCGTATCTTCTTGGTCTAAATTTCTTCGCATTGTAGTATACATCTACCGTTTTTTGGGAAAGCTCCCGCGTTCCAATAGCATGATGCTTTCACATCTGGATTTTGCGGAGACTGCCGTTTTAAAGGCACTCCAACAACGATATTTCGCAAGCGACATCAACGCGCTTTCTAAAAGCCACAAGGTGTCTAAGTCGCTTCTCCCGCTTTCTCCTTTCCTGGAAAACGACATTCTTCGCGTTGGTGGCCGGTTAGAAAAATCTTCGCTGGAGTTTGATAGCAAGCATCCAATGTTGCTTCCCAAAAGGGATCATATTGTAAATTTGATAATTGATTACTACCACCGGAAATACCTACACGCCGGTCCACAATTGTTACTTTCGCTGTTACGACAAAAGTTTTGGATTATCTCTGGACGCAGCACGGTGAAACAACGCTTCCGCTTGTGTAACCGCTGCTTCAAGTCCAATCCTCGCACAGAAGCACCTTTTATGGCAGCTCTTCCCGCACCCCGCGTCAATGAAGCTAAGCCTTTTTTTTATTGCGGAGTGGATTATGCGGGTCCAATTAATTGTCTAATAAGTAGGTATCGTGGTGCTCGTAAGGAAAAGGCGTACATATGTCTTTTTACCTGCTTAGTTACTCGAGCTTGCCATATCGAGGTTGCATTCGGATTGGATTCGATGTCCTATATTCGCGCCTTACGACGCTTCATATCCCGTCGTGGCAAAATTTTTTCATTATTTTCTGATAATGGAACTAATTTTATTGGAGCGAAGGCTCAGCTCGATGAGTTAAATGGATTTCTTAAATCTAGAGCCTTCCGTGATTCCTTTGAACAGGAAACACTATATCAAGGTATAACCTGGCATCTGAATCCGCCTACCGCTAGCCACTTCGGTGGTTGCTGGGAAAGTCAAATCCGCGTCGTAAAAAATCATCTCCGCCGCACTATAGGTGACGTTCTCCTCACATACGAGGAGCTACTTACTGTCCTCACACAGGTTGAGGCCATGATCAATTCTAGACCGCTAACCGTACTTAGTTCAGACCCCGCAGAGCCCGAAGCTCTAACGCCCGCGCATTTTTTGACCTTTGGTCCGCTAGACTCATTTCATTCCGACCCGCGCTTAGATTCGGTAGATTTGATCCGCAACAAACGCTTACTCGATGCCATAGTTCAGAGATATTGGGACAGGTGGAGGCGTGAGTATCTAAACACTTTACAATCTCGTGTTAAGTGGAATACCAAATCTAATCCGGTAACCAAGGGTACAATAGTTCTTATAAAAACGGAAAACTCGCCGCCTTTACATTGGCCCATAGGTGTTATCGATGACGTCAAACCATCCTCAGATGGAGTAGTCAGAGTCGCTACTGTACGCACACGAAATGGCACCTATGTTCGACCTGTAGTAAAACTCTGTGTTTTACCCTCTCAATAATAGTTTAATAAATAGTTACTACATAGGCCATCTAGGCTCCCCTTAGTTATATGCTTTAGTTTAATCATTATTTTCCCATCTTTTTATAAACGTCATTAATTTAAGCTAACTGAATGTACTGCTACTTTATCCCGCTCTCGCTTCGCCATAGCTCTCCCTGATTCCTTGGTTCAGGACTTCTTCAAGCTCCTGAAGGCCGGGGGGATGGTTCTTTTTTTGTGTAAATTGGTATGTGTATATCTATGTACGCAAGACGCGCTGGCGACCGCATTAGTGAAGCTGCGCGCGCGACCTCGACGTGCCCTTGCGCCAGTTCTACGCAACACATGAAGGACGATAGACGCACGTCCTTCACCTTTACAATTATTCGCAAATAACTAATTATCGCGCGCGCGCACCCTTTATAAGAATAGGAAATAGATCTCGCACGAACAGTAGTTGTGTGATTTGGTGATACCTGGACCACGGAAAATTGTGACCCGCCATCCCGAGGTCGCACCAGATTGTGGGAGTCCCGCTGAAGGCGTTACGTTGGTATGTACAGCCATTTTGCATGAAAACTGAATTATTTCTCCTGGCCTCCTACTTCGTGAACCGTTCTTCGCTCTCCGCAGGAATTTTGAGAATTATCAGATCCAGTATCCGCGTGGTGAAAAATAGTTTAGTTGAATTTAGGATTCGAAAGAATTATTTCCACCACTTACTGATGCGAATTATTTGAACACAAACTGACTGAGCCGCAAATTGCAAAAACGCAGAAAGAATTAAAGTATCGCGGGCAACCATAGCACGTCCCCCACAGTTTTCCAGCGCGTCCGCCTAGCTAGAATGTACGTCGTCATGGATACGCAACACGTGCATAGCACTAGCGCAACAGGAATCAGAAGGAGTTATCATCCAAAATATTCCATCCACCTGTGGAATATAGTCGCGATTATTGTGTGCATAGCCGCATCAGCAAATGGGTTCAAAACAAAGCGATGAAGAGCATCTTGTTCATCATAGTTTTTTTCTCAGGCACACACCGACGGAACACAGCAAGCTGCTTGGCGCCGGACTTCAGCGGGTTGGTGTCGCGGGCCAGGCGGCCCCTTGCGGAGCCTACCACCGCTAAGTGGGATCGTTCAGCCGTACCATAGGCAAGCCTGTGGTGCCGTTGCCCGGGGTGGACCACTAGGAGGTAGATCACAAACCTTCTTTGTTAAAACATTTAATTATTAATGACATGTTTTATATATGTGACCGCATGATAGTCAACACCTTTAGTTTATAATCTATCTCGTGAGATTTTAAACTGTTGATAAATTTTAAACTGTACCATACTCCTTACAATGAAACGTATTAATTTTCGATAGATCTATCAATGTCAAACCGTGAATTGTGAAGGAAATCGGACAAATTGTGAACCCTGTCGGTAAGGAAGTTAGGTTAGAACTGTGGACGACCATGTGCGAACTTTAGGTTATATTAGTAGATCACACCCGTACGAAACCAGGGCGGGTCACTAGTTATTTATAAATGCTAAATAAATTTATGCCAAACTTAAATCTCAAAAAGTGTATAGTCTAGTTCCCGGCGAGCTCAAGTGCCCGGATTACGATACAAGTGTTATCTTCGAACTACGTACAAGTTCAATGCTAAAAGTTCACCAGCCTATTGATTTCAGGCCTACGATCTGCCGCCCTAGTAAGACTACGAATATAGTGACGTCATATAAACTCAACCCCTATTATTCTAATGACGTCATCAGCAACGATATTAGACAAGGATGAAGCTTACAACATCATGCCATCCCTTCCATACTCGTCAAAATATAATTGTAGGTATGAGGTTAGGTTGTCTCACTGAAACCACCTTCTCAGTAAAAAGAGTATATTTGGGTAATTAGGTAAAACAAGTAGGAACGAAAACCCATAAAAGTAAAAATATACTAATTATGGGGTGTTTCTGGCGGTAATGTGAACACTTACATACGATTTCCATCCCTTTCTGGCCCGCTCCGCTTTTCCAACTCTTCACCTCCTACGTCTTATGGTTTCCTGGTATAAAAGCGTTACAACGTCAGTACTTGTTGAGTATTAAACGGTGATACGAATACCGCAATTTAACTTATTAAAACTTTACCCAACTATGTATTTAAAGATTATGATATTACTAGCTACTACCCGCGACTTGTCCGCGTGAAACTTCTTGTTTCCCCGACCCACCCTGTCGCATAGTATCGCCCGCGCGATTACTTCGTTTTAGCTTAGCGTTCTTTTCGCCTTTTTTCTTTTTGCTCGGCTCCTAACAGTCATATCGTGATATTAAATAACCTATAGCTTTCCTCAAGAATTGGACTATCAAATTTTGCATATCAAGAATTGTTCAAATCCGACTGGTAGTTCCAGAGATTAGCGCGTTCAAATAATTTGATTACCATTAAAAAAGTAATAGTGAGATAGACATATACTATTGCGGACTTGTAGTGACCTACACACTTAAGTCTAATTAAATTATTATAACTTATGTATTACTTAAATAAAATTATTCGTAATTTATATACAGAAACTCAAAACTAGACCTATTTATAAACAACAATTAAAATAAAACTATTTACAATATTAACTTAATGTTCAACGGGCAAACAGACAAGTGCAAACATTGTATTAGTAGATCAGTTGGCCGGCGCACGCAGCTATGACGCGTCTATTGTCCTAGCGAGTTTTTGTTTTATCTATTAAGTATTCTAAGGTCTTTTGAATGCTTTGCATGTATGTAACTACTTCTTAAGGTCTGTTTTTTTTTTAATGTAATGTGCATTATGTTTGAGCAAAATAAACATTTTTCTTTCTTTTCTTTCTAACGACTGTCAAAGATCTACGAATAACAGTCGGGACTTACGAGCCACCGAGAGCTCTCGGTATATAATGGGCCACCCATCCACTAACCGACTTCAGCAAGCTTAGCTAAACCTTCAATTGACCTGATAGAGAGAATTTCAATATGTTTAAGTATAAAGTAAGAAAACGTCTATTTAATAAATGTGTCAGCAAGCGTAGCTAAACCTTCAATTGACCTGATAGAGAGAATTTCAATATTTATTATAAAAAATTAACTAAATAATTATTGAATACAGACCTCAAAAGTAATAGAACCTCACAGAAACATCAACACGGCTACCAAGAGCTACCACGTTGTTTACAAGCCACGTGGCATCCGACGCACGTGGTCTGCTGCTATATGCGCTTGCGTGAAAGTGTGAAGTCAGCTCAATTACGTGTAGAATACTAGGAGCCCATGAACAGCACAAGAGTGAGTTGGGGAGTTTGTGACTATTAAAATGCTATACGAACTATTGGAGCACTGTACTATACTCATCTCTTACTATATTGCTTTTAAGTCTAGTATTATTTACATTACGTAGGAACTTCTATACGACTCTCTTCAGCTCCAATCACGATTTGCATCGAAAAAAGGATTTTTAGAACTTTGATTGTTGATTTCTTAGGTGTAATGACTGAAATATGACTAAATTTTATAAACAATCGAAGGGTCATACAAAACTGAAGAAAATATTATGTTGAGAAACCTTGCGGTTATTGCTATATTAGTATAGTTAAACTAGGCGCCACCTAAAAATGACAATATTTTAATGGGGTGGCTTGGCGCTAATTTGGAAAATATTTTATTTAAAATAACAGAATCACAGTGAGAAATTACATAATTATAAATAAACCATAATTCAAGACTAAATAAGTTGAAATGGTTTTCTGTTAGGGTACACTTTTATGTTTATTATTATTGACTTGTTTCGTATGAAGGTATTAAAGTTCAGCTACAGCTTCGCAGCATAATTATTTAGTTTATGTCTCGACCTGGTACCATAATATTTACTTCGTGTTCTCAACGAATTTTACGCTAGCTGCATCGTTACCATGGAAACCGCTGTGGCGTGCTATGAGCTCGGGAGACAGTATTGATCCATCCAGGCCGTACAATTCTTGAAGCATCATTGTTCAAGAACCAACCACGATACAGATCTGTAGTTCTTTACTGCGTTATATTATTATTATTATTATTATGATTTTTGACGGCTTGGTACTAATTTGTAACAGACTTAGAAAAAAATATTATTGACATATCCATAGACAACCAGAAAACAATATTTCGGTTGAACTCACAAAACACAGGGGAAAATCTAAAAAAATCTTCCTTCCTAATAAATAAGAATTAGGCTAGTCATTAAAGAAATTGTAGGTCGGCAAAAATTGAAAAAGACATGTTGCGCCAACCCCAAATAAATTGGAATAAGGGCAGGAGAATGATTATTATGATGATGATCATGGGGTCGTAAAAAATTGATAGGTATTTTGATTTACTGGAATGTTGTTAGGATAGGTACCAGTCTGAGATACCAGTAGTGCATAACTAAGTTTGCAGTTTCGAAAGACCTGAGCTAACTGCGTGGCGCTCGAAAAACTTCGAAATTTTCTTCGACTTCTCTCGTACGTATAAGTTACGCAATATATAATATTTTTAAAGTTTACAAAATATTCTACTATTTGAGCGCAGCCTTAGTTCTGTAGGTATTGATATAGGTATATGTATATATAGGTATACATCATAATTGCTAGCTAATAATAGAACATATATACTTAATATATAAGCGCACCTTCTCAAATCTAGTCAAGAACTTTATTCCTTGAGGTGTCTCCCAAACAGTAGAAAAATTCTCTTCTATAGGGTTTCCTATAGACACTCACAGAGCATTCGTCTTGTCTTCAAAAATGTTGTAATCTTTCTCAAATTCGTTATTTCTGTAATCCAAGTTGTCATATTGGCAGATCGTCACCACTTTATTTGCTACTTCAAACGTGTGCATAGCTTCTTCGAGGACTAAAATAAATCATAATAATTTATTTTCTCCAAGTGTGCTTACAGAATGGCAGCCATTTCTTTAAGAATGGCTAGAAAATAAATTAATATCTATTGAAATCCCTAAAATTAAATTAAATAACATGTTTATTGTCAAGCGTATTAATCTAGCTGTAACATTACCAGACAATACCAGATGATAGCAAACATGTTCCAGTCCAGCCGATTTTCTTTTTAGCCGCTATGCCTTCAGCGTAAGGGATAAAACCGTTTAAACAACCATTTCAAAGGTATGTTTCCCTGGTACATGTGCCGATTGTGGCCGATGCGGATGTTTGTTGCGTCCAGTCTTGTATGATAAAACATTGTACATGTGTGTTGTGTATGACCCGTCCCCTTCTTCGCAGTTGACAAAAGATTTCTTTATTATAAATATGTACATAGGTAAGTTTAATAGTATTATATTATACACATAAAACTTCCGGAATAAATTCTCCAAATACATTATAGTTATTTTTGCAACTGTTGCAAGGGGTATTAAAACTTGACATTTCCATGAGTGTTTAAATACCTAGTTATGTACAGTTGCATACAAGACTTTATCTACACCCATGATATTATGAATCTTAACTATATAATATTATAAATCCGAAAGTAACTTTGTTTGTTTGTTTGTTACTTTTTCACGCCTAAACTACTGAACCGATCATCCTGAAATTTTGCATGACAGAAATGGACATAGGGTTCCTTTCATCCCGGAAAAAAGTACTGTTCCGGAGGAAACCAACAATAACGTTCTTATGATAATAGATGTCGCCACGTGTCTGATATATAAAAAACTTTAGTAGGTAGTGTGTTTAAAGATTTTTTTTTATTTTTATTTAAGTACCTAATACATTTTGTGAGTCTAGAGTTTCGATAGACCGGTTTTTCATAATACTATAAATGTGAAAGTGAGTTTGCTTGTTTGTTACATTTTCACGCTAAAACCTGAACGGATTTGGATGAAATTTAGTACATGCGTAACCTATGACCTAGATTAGGACATAGGATACCGGTAGTGCGTTCCGGTGGGATAATTCCCGACAACCACGCGGGCGAAGCCGCGGGCAAAAGCTAGTCCTCTATAAAAGGTTCTGAAACCATAGGGTGTTGTACAGTGTTGTAGAAACTCTATGTACATTCATGGAAAATTTAATTGCCGAGTATCTAATACAAACAATGTATAAGTTTTTTTTTTATATTTTAATTAGGGCGCTGCACGCGCTGTGGTAGTGTAAACGCGAGTGCATTACAGTGTTCTTTTTTTGAAGTTCATAAAGATACCACGAATCGAGTAAGTAGTGAGAATGTGGCTGTTTAATGAGTAAGGAAGGAATCGAAAAAGCAAAGGATTTGCCTTTATAGGGGATACTTAAACACGTGATAGTAGGTACTCATGATAACAAACAACTTTTACTACGGGACCAAACCTGAAATCGCGAGTTATGCGAACACAAATGTAGGGCATAGCTAATTTTTATTTCGCGTTTTCAGGTTTGGTCCCATAGTAAAAGTTACAACTTTTCACTTGTTTAACCTTTAGTTGCCGACCTGGTCTAAACGTAGCACTTACGCCGACGTGACGACTGAGAGACGTCAAACTTTAAGTACTGAAATAAAATGTGTATTTGCATGCTACATTTTTCTATTTTATACATTAAAAAGATTGGTGTTTGAGGTAACAAACTGAAGAATTAAAAAATAATACACGCTATTTTTCAGGTAAAATCAACATTTATTCGAGAGATCACAATTATTTGGCACTAAATTGTAAGGACTTACTTCAGTCTCGTTTTTCTCTAAAATTAAGTAATTAACAACAAATGAACTTAAAATATGTTATCTTCTATAAACTATTATCAAAATAAAACATAAATCTTACTTCTTAGTTAAAAAATAAAAATAATGACACCCTCGAATATTTGGTACATTCACTACGTACCTACGTTTGCAGTCAATGCATATTTGTAGGCAGCAAGTAAGGCACATTGGTTTCTTGCATTCGCAGCAACAGTACTTCGTTCGCCTTTTCCACCGACTGGTTCAGATTGCACATGTTTTTCTAACACCTGAATCTGGATTCTGATAAGTTTTTGGTGGTGGAGACTCGGGCATATCGGCGGGTCCAATAACTCGCTCGATACTTAGCCGCAATTCTCTTGGGATCCTATCATTGTAGACGCGTAATTTCATTTCCGAGAGGACTAATTCACATGCCAGCAGGAGTAAAAATCGGCCACGACTGATGTCGCCCTTGTTTGTGCACTTGTTGTACAATACATAAGTATTAACACCGCTCATATCTATCAACCTGTAAAACAAAGTCATAGGCCAACGTCGAGTTCTTCTCCGTGGTAAACTTCCTCAACATGGAGATACGCGACCTCAACATCATCATCATCGGATTGTCCGGATTCCGTGTTGTGATCGCTCTCTAAAATAAAATCAGGATCGCCTACATCGTCGTCAAAATCACTACAGTTGTCTTCACTCTCGTTTATGAGATTTTCACATATCTCTTTATCTTCTAAACGCCTATTCTGTTTTCGCAGTTTCGGAGGCTTCTCGGGAACTGAACCATCATCATTTGCAGGTTTTTTCCGCTCACTAGACGTGATGTTTCTCCTTTTAGGCATTCTGCAATTAAAACTATAATTTTAAAGTCGATGTGACGTCAATCAGACACTATAAGCTACCACACATGAATACCGAGGTGACGACCAAGAGACGTTCGAAATTTAGTACATAAACACCGTACTTACGTCTGTGAGACGTCGATCGCTTCAATACGGAGACGTATGCACTCGCCGCGGGCGCAGCGTCGACCGATGGCTTGCGACGCGGAGGGAGAAAGGTAGCGGGAAGGGCGACGCTGAAGGTGGCGTGATATTAGAAATACTTCAAAATTAAAAATTATTACGTCTGTGAGACGTATAGGTCGGTAGTTAAAGGTTAAGTATCGGTCACTAATTACCAATCACCCTATAAAGGCAAATCCTTTGCTTTTTCGATTCCTTCCTTACTCATCAAACAGCCACATTCTCACTACTCAATGCGTGGTATCTTTATGAACTTCAAAAACACGTTGAAAGAACATTGTAATGCGCTCGCGTTTAAGTATCGGTCACTAATCACCAGTCACCCTATACAAGGTGTAACTTAAATAACGCAAAACCTCTTAAGGGGTCATTGTCATCATTATTATGAACAACTTTACTATGGGACCAAACCTGAAATCGCGAAAAAAAGGAATCAGCTGTTCAGTACATTTTGACGAATTATGCGGACATAAATGGAAATTTTCAAGAGTGTGATTTTCGAACCCAGCCCCGCGTGCACATGACCGGTGTCAGTTGGGGTGGGGCCAATTCTGTGCGAATGAATAAGACTATGTTAGTGCCTTTCGTTTAAATTTTGTGTAGGTCAGTATTGCTGGAACTGTAAGGTTTAGTATTGTCCGTCATTGGATGCTAACAAGCATTACTTATTTCATGTGGCTATCTCTTCACATGTTATGTTTCCCTAGTACCGCGAAAGGCCGAACAGCCCCAGCTGTAGGACAATAATTAACAGGCTATCAAAGAACCGTCGGGACACCTTCGCAGACACCATCTTGCCGAGCTTGGAGTGGCAAAAGTCGTGGCGTCGATCTGCGAGCTGGGTTTAGAGATAGCGCCTCATTAAACTGAGGCACTTTGGTTCCACAAACTGCCAAAGAGCAGAGAGCCACCCAGCTCGTTGGTCAGAGTTGGAGATGCGCAAGTCCAGGTGGGTCGATACATTAAGTATCTCGGCCTAACCTTGGAAGGTCGGTAGGGCTTCGAAGAGCACTTCGAGCGTCTGATTCCCCGCGTCGGGCAGACAGGGGGGGCTTTGCACAGACTGTTGCCCAATCTCGGCGGACCTCGAGAAGAAGTTCGCCGCTTCTACGCAGGTGTCGTGTGATCAATGGTCCTATATGGGGCACCTTTTTGGTCAAATAGGCTGTCAGGCGTCTGACGCTGCTGGACTAAGATCAACAGCCTGCAGCGGAAAATGGCTATTCGTATCGCACGAGAATACAGAACTGTATACTTTGAGGCGGCTACTCTCCTGGCATGCTTTCCGCCGCTGGACATCTTGGCGGATATGGACGCAAGGGTTTATAACAGACTCCGAAAATTGGTAAATCAGAGAAAACTGAAGCGGCTTTTTTCTATGTGATTTTGGTATGAACTCAAGACCAAATAAAAATTTTGACAGGACAACGTAAGTCGGATCAGCTAGGCTATACCCTAGCCTAACAAATAAAATAAAAGTGTCTGTTTGTAACGTCAATAACAGCTTTTTACTAAATACATTTGCATATGCATTTAGTGAAAAGCTGTTAATTACGGTGCTTATAACAAAAAAAAAAAAAAACTATTTTAAAAATTTTTGCATTACTGTTTGTTCTGGCTAATCTTCAAAATGATTGGCACTGATGTTGACGGGACTTTGACAGGCAGATGGCTGATGTTAAAAAAGTAAATTAGGCTACTGTTATTTTAGAAAAAGAATAAGGATTCCGCGCAAAAACTAAACCATGAACAAAATTCGATTCAAATAGGGACGTACATCCACGCGGGCGAAGCCTCGAAAAACACCTAAGTAGTTTTAAATAAAACTCTAAAAATCTTTTTATTTCCATAGAATCGCTTCAATGGTACCTATGTGGAGAAAGCTTCAAACGTACCAAAACGGTGAGGAGCTTTTCGGCCTGCCCCACACAGAGTATCCGGAACTTGCCCAGATTAGAAAAGAACTGAACCTTCTACAGAAGCTGTACAAACTATACAAGACGTTATAGACAAGGTCAACAGTTACAGTATATTCCTTGGGGACAGGTGAACATATAAGAGATCAACAATGAGCTTATGGAGTTCCAGAATAGCTGTAGGAAGTTGCCGAAGGGGTAATTAGAAATGATATTAAAGTTTTATTATCCACTAAAATCTGATTGACACACTGGATAATGTAATTGGAAACCCCTTACAAAAAATTAAAAGTACATTTACGTACATTGTAAAAATCCTATAAGATAAAATCATCAACCTTCTTTCACAGACTCAAAGAATGGCCCGCATTCTTCGCGCTTAAGAAAACCATAGGTGACTTCAATGACATGTGCCCACTCTTGGAGCTGGCTCTTGGGCCATCAGGCCAACAAAGCTATGATGCCGCATTATTGGCAACGGATTATGGAAGTCACGAAATACAATTTCGAGTTGGACAACGAAGATATTTGCTTGAAGAACATTTTGGAAGCACCGCTGCTGCCTAATAAGGAGGATATTGAGGTAAAACTTATTATTTTTGTTTCGCTAAATAAAAGTACAAGTGATTTGCATGTGAAAAGTTGGTTCTAAACACTTAGCCAATTTTAATGTGAAGAAAAACTGAATTTATGATACAAAAAGAGTCTGAACTTCACAAGTCAAATTACACGAAACACCCCCGCTGACTGCCACCAACCAAAAGAATGTCAACGACCAAATTAAAGCAACCCTAGCACAAGGTGCTGAGAGCCCTCCCAACGCTCGCGCGAATGTTATTGGGCTACCAGGACTGCAGTAACTTTGAAGAGTTTAAATTAATATGTCCGCATCTTACATAACATCTACCGTGGTTTCTTGTACAACGTACTACAGAAGACCTTGCGAGCGCATTGTAGACTTCTTTTTTGTAATTAAAATATTGTATAAAAGTTAAGCTATCTTTATGATTAAGCTTAACCTTTCAATCATCACGTACACTGTATTTATACCAAATACTGTGATGTTATTGGTTACACTTTGTCAAAACACAACGTCGAAAATTAAAAAGGCATGATTCAGATTTTACCGTTTGAGTGTCTCAAGTGGCCGGGGCCACATCTGATGAACCATTTACGTTTATGGGAAAATCTTTGTCACTTTCAAGGGGTAAGGGTAACCTCGGAATAAGAGCCAATAAGCTGAAATTTTGCATACAAAGGTGAAGGCAAATATTCAGCTTCTTATCACTTTTTGACCATAATTTAATTAATACTCTCTGAAAAGTAACATGATTACACATATATACAATAAGATAAATAAATGCGAAAGTTTGGATGGATGGAAGGATGTCTGTTACTCAACCATGCCAGAATGGCTGAACGTTCTGGATGAAATTTGGCCCAGACATAGATTATAGTCTGGAATAGTACACAGGATACTTTTATCCCGAAAAAATGTACGGTTCCCGTGGGATAATTTGCACGCATTTGACATGCACGCAGGCGAAGTCGCTGGCAAAAGCTACTTAGAATATATTACAACAAAATAAATTCAATTGTTTTTGGGGTTCCGGAACTAAAAAGGTAAAATCAGAACCCTCATAGGATCACTCATGTGTCTGTCTGTCTATCTGTCCGTCTGTCACAGCCAATATGCTCCAAATCTACTGGCCTGGTTAAGTTGAGATTTGGTAAACGTATATATTTCTGTGACCCAAACAGGGACGTCTAATGTAAATTAATGAATTTTGAATATAGGGGTCAATTTTGGGGGCAAGAAAAAAAAAGTTTTGCAAACTGTACAGTGCGATACATTAAATGAAAGGGCTTACTGTGAGGGTGATACAATTTTAAAATAAACTATTTTAAAGTTATTTAAGAAAATATACGAAAATGGAGCACTCCCCCTTTATCTCCGAAACTTCTGAGCTAAAAATAAAAATAAAATAAATACAGAAAATACTTCTATACCTACAGATTACAGGAAAACCTATAAGAAGTCTATGATCTTAAAATAACATGGTATATCTCTCAAAATTGTGCGTACAAACTTACATTTGCAGTTGGAATGTATGGGAAAACATGTTTTTCAACTGCAATGTTTTTTTTTTTTTGTGAAGACATCTTTTTTGTTTCCTTACATGGAGAATATGTACAAGCAAAATAAATATATATATTATGTACAAGTGTAAAAAAATCATAAAAATAAAAAGGGGAAGAGCTCATAGGGCATGTTAAGTTTGTTCTTGGGTTTAATTCATCCCAACTACGGAACCTTTCATTGTGCGTGGTCCGACACGCACTTGACCGGTTTTTTTTTTTCATATAAAACTAAATTCAATCCAAGCTTACGCTCATTCAGAAATCTGACTTTGAATAAGTCAGATTTCTGAATTTTTAAGATAAATAAGATTAAAATATTTTTTCGAGGAAAGTAGTGATTGAAAAAATACCACGATGATTATCAGAAGTTTTACGAGCAAGAATTATAACTTTGAGGGAAGAAGGATATTCTACGAGTGAAATAGTACGCAGAGTTGCTGTATCCCAATCCTGTGTCGTGGCCATGTTACAGAGGTACTACGGCATGGATAATTTAGCTGACCGACCGAGTTTTTAACCACTCAGATCGAGCGCGGATGTTACAGTTCCAATCAATCCCTATATAGAGGAAGGACCCCTATTAGTTCCACTTAGTCTATTGCCGATATAACCTCCTAATGTTCTTTTATGTTCACACATACTTGCACGATAACACAAGCCGCTAAAACACGACGACTTTCGATTACTATTATATGTAAGTTTTCCGGGGCTACTAGCCTTCGTATTCATATAATGAATACTTACTTTGACTGTTGTTTTTTTTTTTTTACAATAGTTCAGATGTACAGCCGATATGAAGTGAAATTTATTTTTTTTACTTATGTATTTGTTAAAATCCTTACGGTTTCTGATACTTGCGTAGCCATGGTTGACACTAGACTTGAGAGACTCATTGCATACGTTATGAAGTAAGCTTTCACCGATTGTGAAATTGTTCAATTTTGAGCAGATTTACAGCCAATATGAGACTACATCCCGGCTGTCTCGAACGTTTGCGTTGCTGCCAAATTTAGTTTTATTCGTATCCCATCAGTGATTACCAGTTACTTTACGGTTACTTATTTTTATAGCTAGTCACTGAGTTATCCACTTACCTATATGTAGGCACACCAAACAACTGTCTGTTGATGTTTCTCATTTTTTTATTGTTCATTGTTATTTTAAAATTGTGCAAAATCGCAATTTGGTTCGTTTGCACTAGGGCGGGCGTCAACAGACATCTGTTGCAGTTTGAATACATAGTTTATTTGCAATTTTGATCCTACGAGCTATTTAATAAGAACTTCAATGACCGCCATAACTTGAATTCTAAAATATGTATCCAGCTTCCGCAAGTCCTGTGTCCCTAGTATTAATGAGGATGCAATGTCGTGCAATATTGCCGGCTCGTGGTACGTGGTCGCTCCCGATGAAATCAGCACGCAATGCAAATGAAACAAACTGATAATTTTAAAGGTAGCAAGTAAATAAGAAGTCTTGTAAAAGGGTGAAAATTTGACCTTTAAACCGCTATCATTACCTTCCGCCAAAAGTTGATGAAGGAGAATATCGTTAATGAAATATTTCATCAATTCCCAGAATCTGCTTAAGGACCCGAATCAGGAATTGCTGAAATATTTCATTAAATATATTCTCTTTCATCAACTTTTGGCGGAAGGTAATGACGGCGGTTTAAAGGTCAAATATTCACCCAAAAACTCTTTACTAGCTTTGTTTATGGTTTCAGACTTTAAACAGAAACCGAAACTTATCTGTTTTGGTCGGCTTTATCAGACTAAATTAATTTATTTAGAATTTTAGAGCTTTATGTTCATATAATTCTTCGAAATGTAGGGAACAGCCGATTTTTTTTCGCGATTTCAGGTTTGGTCCCATAGTAAAAGTTGTTAATAGTGATGAGTTGAATGTGGGAGGGGGTTGGTACCATACGTAAAAGATTGTGACGTTCCTGAGTGTGTTTGCTTTTTATGTCAATAGTTTTGAGATAATAATATGGGATATCTCCGGGTTACAACCGCAGAAATAACTTTGTTTTTCATACCTCTTTCGAGACATACGTACTATGAAATAGGTACAAACTTATTTTTACTGTCGGGTAAAATCAGTACTATGCGTAAATATTCATCCCCAGTAAGGAACCCTTCACTGTGCTTGGTCCAAAACGCAGCTGGCCGGTTTTTGTTTAATTTTTTATTATTATTCCAATAGAGCGTAAACATGTTCGCGATCCACGTGGCATTCAACGCACGTGGACTGTTCCACAATACGCTTGCGTGAAATTGTGAAGCCGGCACGAATACGATTTCAGATACTAGGAGCCCATGAAGCATTACAAGCCTCAAGTTCAATTGCAGTGACTCAACTACTTCTGAAGCGTTATACCAGACCGCACACTTTATCAATGGACGTAAATACCAATATTGCGTGCATTTTTTTGGTCTTTGAATATTACTAGCAGAGATCACTTTGAACGAATGCGGTTTCCATTTGTTTTTGGCAGATTTTTCATGTATTGTGACATAAAAGTCATGAAAATATAAAGGAAAACTATACTTTATGAATATCAACCATAACATAAGAAAACCTCTCATATAATACGTGCACATTTCCAATTTAAGGGGCTATCTCGAAAATAAATCGTAGCTCGGTGGGCGTGACTTAGCCCCCCCGCGCGGGGAGCGGCGAATGCAAAGTACGCGGTCGCATCGGGAAAAGCGAGCACGCACTTCTTGGATTTTTTGAAATGTTAGCACATAGGAGATTATGGAGTAGACAAATAATACAAATACTTAATTTTGAACCATTTTTATTTTATTTAGTAAACCATGTAATAAAAAATAATTTGGTAATGACAATATACAGGATGTCCAGTAAATAGCACGACATACTGCAGGGGGTGATAGCTTGGGTCACTACCTATCAATACAACACAATATATGTTCAGCAAAATCTTACGGATTTACAGTTTTGCTAAATTTTCCGAAATATCGAAAAATCTCTACCTTGAAACAGATTTTTAAGCATCTCGTAATGAAAAAATCCTTTTCTAGAACTTTTTTTACATCAAATTATTCGTGAATAGGTTACTCTACTCATTATAAGTTTTTTTTTTATCAAAAACAAGAAAGTTTTGAAGAAATAGTTTTTTTTTGTTAAAATTTTCACAGAACGATTTTCTTTTCGCGTAACTTTAACCTACGGTGGTGAAAAAAAATCCGTAAGATTTTGCTGAACATATATTGTGTTGTATTGATAGGTAGTGACCCTAGCTATCACCCCCTGCAGTATGTCGTGCTATTTACTGGACACCCTGTATAACAAATGCTTATTTCTTTTAGTCTAATTATGTTCTTATAATAAAAACGTGGTACATGTACTAAGAATATTTTTTATTTAAATAACTAGCTGTTGCCCGCGTGAATGTCGGAAATTATCCCACGGGAACCTTCTACCGGGATGAAAAGTAGCCTATCTCCTAATCTAGGTTATAAACTATCTGTATACCAAATTTCATCCAAATACGTTCAGCCGTTTTTGCATGATTGAGTAACAAACATGTAAACATCCAAACATACAAACTTTGACATTTATAATATTAGTAGGATTAATGAATTATTTTAATTTTACAAAAATTAACCTACTTTAAAAAACTCGTGTTTTATGTATACTGGATAATTTTTTAATAATAATAATAATAATAATAATAATAATAATAATAAGAAATATTGAAACCCGCAGGGCAGCATGTGGCGAGCTGTTGGGCAGTAGCGACCCCATGGACCCTATCTCCCGGGAGAAATCTTGTCCTCATCTCTGGCTTGCCTTTATTGGCCGGCTGGAGTGAACACTGACGAGGAACAGAGCTCCCACCTCTTTCTTGCCTTTATTGGCCGGCTTGAGTGGAGATTCGCAAGAGCAAACGTGCTCGGAGGAAGGAAGTATTCCAGTATGGTGCTGGTAGGGATCTTGACCGTACCTCCGGGATTGTCCTGATAGCCGTGGGACACCTCTCCACTTCTCAAGCACCTCAGGAAGTGTTGTCCCCTTATCGCTACGTCACTATGTGCTAGCGGCCGTTTCCGGGGGCCCATTATTGAGTGTGCAGGTCACCCCCTGCCATTTTATCCGTGTATAATATATAACATTGGTCAGGCAGGGGACATATTTCAAGTTACCCAATCCACTTTAGCCACCCAGACCCATAGCCAAATATGTTTTGTTTTCACGTACAACAATAGTCCTGCACCAACCGTGGGTTGTCCTTGGGTGCACTTGCATAGTGCATACAGGGATAATCGTCGGTTGGTGCCTCCTCATCATTTAAAATTATCTAAGGGGCCTCTGTGAGTTGGCTTCGGCTCCTCGTACGCCTTCCAAAGGTCCGGGACCCCAGGGTCCCGAGAAATATCAAAAAATAATAATAATAATAATGTCGATGCCCGACTGTCAAGCTGACGGTCGAAAAAATTTTTTCTCCGTGTAATTTCTACTGGATTTTTAAACATTAATGCAATAATGTGGTGTTTTGCGTTCCTACACCAATTCACCCAACCCAAAATTGGCATAAAAACCAAACCAGGATGCAAGAATAAAACTACCACCTACTACTACACTACTGAACTATGACACGGAGAATAGAAGACCAAGCACAATGCTGACGAGAAGTCGGGCACGACGAAACACACGCCCAACATCTTCGGGTTCGTCGCTCAGCTCCGCCTCGCAGTTGCCGGAACCTGCTCCAGACTTACCGGAACCAGATCCAGACGTGAGTCCTGTGATACCGGCCGCTGCAGTTGCGTCGAGCTCGAGCGACGAATACTTCTCGCCGCCGACAACACCACCACCAATTCGTCGGCCGAGAAGAGGCCGGCCACCGAACGGCATGGGATCTAGGGGCCAACCGGCCCCGAGCCGGGTCCCCGCTACCGGTGGTTGTGTGCAGCGCATGAAATGGACTCAACAAATGAATGAGAACGTCATGCGCGCATATTACGGGGCTACAGAGGGGGGAACTAACCTCACTGCGTACCGCGATAGGATGCTGCCTCTGTTCCAGGCGCTTCAACCAGCCATCAACGTCTCGGCCCAACGACTTTCGGATCAGGTGCGGGTTATCCAACGGAATCACAGATTGGACGACGCCGCGCTTGATAGGCTGCGCTCAGAGGTACTGAGCAATCGTATCGTCCCTGTCCCGTCACAGACCGCGGTGCAACCTCTAGTCAGTGACATAACCCAACCGCGGTCGTATGTTAATGATGAGGAGGGGGGCGATGAGATTGTTACGGTAAGTAGCCAGTGTAACGAACGATTGAGGAGCGCGCTGGAGGATGCGATTCGAGAGTTTAGAACTGCCCCCGTCCAACTTAGACCACATTTACCTCGCTTGCCTATGCACAGAACGAATAGGGCGATGGTGTATGCCTTGGATTCGCTGCTTGGTTTTTATTTTGAAAGCAGCGAAGATCTCGTAGATACGCACTCGATCTTGTATTGCGCGGCTATTGCGGCGTGTCGTGTAGCCAATGTCAAATTTCCGAATTGTGACATAGCTACACGACCAAAACCCGCTGTTCCAGCCTGGCAGTGCAGGATCGAGCGGCGTATCGAGGGGACCAGGGTGCTCATCGGCAAACTATACTGCTTCAGGGAGGGCAATACTCGCCCTAGAGTGATGCGCTTTGTGAGGCGGGCGTTCTCGGGGACTGGAATCAGCCCTCAAGAATATATGTCCCGTGTCACAGAGCGCATTGACTTCCTGAAGCAGAAGGTCTGTGCATGGGCAAGCCGTATCCGTAGGTATAAGCGACGGGTTGAGCGGTATACCCAGAATCGCATATTCCAGCGTGATCAAAGGTGGGTGTATAGAGCATGGGAGCGACCTGAGCAAAATATGGCAGACGTATGCCGCCCGGATGATGATGCCACTAGCATATTCTGGCGTAACATCTGGTCGGTGCCCGTTTGCCATACTGAGGCTGAATGGATGCGGGATGTTGAGCGCGTATGTGACGCCATACCGGAGATGGAAGAAGTAATAATTACTTCCTCCGATGTAGCCAGTGCAGCCCGTCCGATACCGAACTGGAAATCTCCGGGACCGGACGGACTGCACAATTTTTGGCTTAAATGGCTGCAAAGTTCACATGCGTGCTTAGCATCGCAATTCCAGTCGGCCTTAGAGTCTGGGTCACTGCCACAGCTCTTTACAACAGGAGTTACTCACCTGCTCCATAAGTCAGGTGATGCCACGGAACCCAAAAATTATAGGCCGATCACTTGTTTGCCGACGGTCTATAAACTCCTTACATCCCTTTTGAGAGAGAAAATTAATTCTCATTTAGAAAAGAATTCTATTATGTCTGTCTCTCAAAATGGATGTAGGAATGGGTCCCGCGGCACCAAGGAGCTACTCCTCATTGACATGGCCATAAGCCAACAGGTCCGTCGATCCCGAAAGGATTTGTCGACATGTTGGATAGACTATAAGAAGGCCTTTGATTCGGTGCCGCATACATGGCTCTTGAGGGTGTTAGAGTTGTACAAAATTGATACAACTCTGAGCACCTTCCTAACGACGTGTATGGGGCAGTGGAGGACGGTTCTTCGCTATCCAGGATGCCGACAAATTCAGGGGAGCAACGAACCTATTAGGATTAAGCGGGGAATATTCCAGGGCGACAGTCTGAGTCCACTGTGGTTTTGTTTAGCCTTGAACCCTCTTAGCACTCTGCTGGAGGGTACAGGGCTGGGCTGTCCTTTGCGGAGAGGGGGTCAGGTAATATCCCACCTGCTTTATATGGATGATTTGAAACTGTTTGCCACCAACAAATTGCAACTGCTGGAGTCACTAAAAGTAACTAAAATTTTAGTGATTCCATCAGGATGGAATTTGGTGTAGATAAATGTGCAGTCATGCATGTAAAGCGGGGCGGGATTGTGGAATCTGAGGGACTACAACTCTCAGATTCTATAAACCTGAGATCACTCTCCGCAACTCATACCTACAAATACCTGGGTATGTCAGAGGGGTTAGGCATTAACGGACCTGACGTGAAACAATCGTTGCAGGAGCGCTTCTTCGGTAGCCTGAAAAAGGTACTTAATAGTTCTTTGTCAGGCGGCAACAAGGTGCGCGCCTTTAACGGTTGGGTCATGCCGGTCCTAATGTACTCCTTTGGCATACTAAAGTGGACCCAGACGGAACTAGACGCCCTGGATAGGAGAGTCCGGTCACTGTTGACCGCAAACCGGATGCATCACCCACGTTCGTCTGTCATGAGGCTGTACATTCCGCGGAAGTGCGGGGGTCGAGGTTTTTTAAATGCTAAGACCCTCCACAACCGCGAGGTGTGCAGTCTCAGAGAATATTTTCTCAAGGCTGACGTGGGTATGCACCGAGATGTGGTTGCAGTGGACAAGGGACTCACCCCGTTGTCATTGGCTAAAGAGAACTGGCGCAAACCTGTGGTGCTTAGTACCAACGACCGCAAGGAAGTATGGCAAAGCAAGGAGCTTCACGGACGCTTTTTCCGGGCCCTTCATGGACCCGACGTAGATTTCTTAGCGTCCGTGGCCTGGCTACGCTTCGGTGACCTCTTTGGGGAAACCGAAGGTTCAGTCTGTGCGATTATGGATGAAGTTATGCTAACAAATAACTACCGGAAGTATATAATGAAAGACGGGACGATCGACATATGTCGGGCATGCCATTGTCCCGGTGAGTCTATCAGACATATTACTTCTGGATGTTCTCGTTTAGCTAACAGCGAGTATTTGCACAGGCATAATCAAGTAGCCAGGATTATCCATCAGCAACTTGCTCTGAAATACGGCCTTGTGGACTCTGAGGTACCGTTTTACAGGTATGTGCCCGACCCAGTTCTCGAGAATGACCATGTCACGTTATACTGGGATCGATCTATTATCACTGACAGGACTATTGTAGCCAATAAGCCTGATATAGTGGTAATAGATCGATCAGTGCGCCGCACAATGATAATCGATGTCACTATCCCGCATGACGAGAACCTCGTGAAAGCTGAGAAGGAGAAACAATTGAAGTATCTCGACTTAGCCCACGAGGTTGTCGCTATGTGGGATGTGGACTCGGCAATCATTGTGCCGATAGTCGTTACGGTCAATGGCCTTATCGCTAAGAGCCTCGACCAACATCTCAAGAGGCTCTCGTTGGGTGGCTGGGTGAAGGGCCTGATTCAGAAGGCAGTACTCCTTGATACGGCGCGTATTGTGAGGAGGTTCCTGTCTCTGGGACCCTAACCACCGGTAGCTTGGACCCTGTTCCCCATGCCGGTGGATTTCTATTTTTTATATTTTTAAATGTTTTTTTTTTTTTATTCTAATATTTAAAAATATAATTTATATGTAAAAAAAATGAATAAAGGAGATAATAATAATAATAATAAGTTGTTGTAAGTTTATAATAAGCTGACAACACTAAAGTCAACATATCAAAAATTTGTTCTCATCATTTTCATACATTTTATTAATTTTAGACGCAGTGTTTTATTAGTTTAGTAATTAAAATAAACGTAATACCTTTTGAAGCAAAATTACAATCTACAAAATACCAAAATGCAAGTAATAAACCAGCTACGCAATAACCTGAAAATACCGAACCGGAGGTGACATCTGTCATGTCACCTCCGATAAAATCAAGATACAAGGAAATGAAATGAAAATAAAATAATGTTGACAAGAGCAGCTTCACGAGCACGCCCACCACCTCCGGACTCTTCGCTCAGCTCCGCCTCATCGCCGCCGGTACCCAGCCCCACCGTGAGTGCTGTGACGACACCGGCCGCGGTAGTTGCGTCGAGCTCGAGCGACGAGTATTTTCCCCGCCGACGTCGTCAACACCTGTACGTCGGCAGGGGAGAGGCCGGCCACCGAGGAGCTTGGGATTTAGGGGCCATCCGGCCCCGAGCCGGGTCTCCGCTACCGGTGGTTGTGTGCAGCGCATGAGATGGATTCAGTCTATGAACGAGAACGTCATGCGCGCATATTACGGGTCTACAGAGGGGGGAACTAACCTCACTGCGTACCGTGTTAGGATGCTGTCTCTGTTTCAGGAACTAGAGCCAACCGTCAACGTCTCGGCCCAACGACTTTCGGATCAGGTGCGGGTCATCCAACGCAATCGTAGGTTGGACGATGCCGCACTTGATAGGCTGCGCTCAGAGGTACTGAACAACCATATCGCCCCAACTTCGACACAAACCGCGGTACAAACTTCAACAATTGATGTAATCCCGCCGCGGTCCAATCATGTTGTTGAAGAGGAGGATGATACGGTTGCCACAGTAAGTAGCCACTGCAACGTCCGTTTGAGGGGCGCACTGGAGGATGCGTTTCGCGAGTATAGGTCCACTCCGACCGAACTTAGACCCCAATTACCACGCCTACCTATGCACAAAAAAAATAGGGCGCTGGTGTGTGCTCTGGACTCGCAACTTAAGAATTTTTTCGAAAGCAGGGAGGATCTCGTTGATACACACTCGATCCTGTATTGCGCGGCTGTTGCGGCATGTCGTTTAGCTAACGTCAAGTTTCCAAACTGTAACGATGCTACTCGACCAAAACCCGCCGTACCAGCCTGGCAATGCAGGATCGAGCGTCGTATCGATGGGACCAGGGTACTCATCGGCAAACTATACTGCTTCAGGGAGGGCAATACACGACTACGAGTGATGCGCTTTGTAAGGCGGGCATTCTCGGGGACTGGAATCAGTCCTCCAGAATATATGTCCCGTGTCACAGAGCGCATCGACTTCCTGAAGCAGAAAGTTTGTGCATGGGCGAGCCGTATTCGGCGGTATAAGCGGCGGGTTGATCGATACACGCAGAATCGCATGTGCCAGAGCGATGAAAGGTGGGTATATAGAGCTTGGGAGCGACCTGAACAAAATGTGACGGACGTGCGCCGCCCGGATGATGCCACCACGAGTGCATTCTGGCGCAGCATCTGGTCGGTACCCGTCTGTCACGCCGAGGCTGGCTGGATGCAGGATATCGAGCGAGTGTGTGGAACTATACCAGAAATGGAAGCAGTTTTCATTACGCCATTAGACGTAGCCAGAGCAGTCCGTCCGTTACCGAATTGGAAATCACCGGGACCGGACGGACTGCACAACTTTTGGTTGAAATGGCTAATTAGTTCACACACTCGCCTGGCATCTCAATTCCAGTCATCCTTAGAGTCTGGGTCGCTACCGCAGTTTCTAACAACAGGCGTTACCCACCTCCATAAGTCAGGTAGTCCCGCGGAACCCAAGAATTATAGACCGATCACATGTTTGTCGACGATCTATAAACTTCTTACATCCATTGTGAGAGCGAAAATTAATACTCACATTGAGAGTAACTTGATTATGTCTGCCTCTCAAAATGGATGTAGGAACGGGTCCCGTGGTACTAAGGAGCTACTCCTCATCGACATGGCCATAAGCCAACAGGTTCGTCGATCCCGCAAGGATCTGTCGACATGCTGGATAGATTATAAGAAGGCCTAGGACTCGGTGCCACATACATGGCTAATGAGGGTGCTGGAGTTGTACAAGATAGATGCAACTCTACGCACCTTCCTTGAGTTGTATGGGGCAATGGAGGACAGTCCTTCGCTATCCTGGGTGTCGACAGATCCAGGGGAATGATGAGCCTGTATGGATTAAACGGGGAATATTTCAGGGCGACAGTTTGAGTCCACTCTGGTTCTGCTTAGCCCTGAATCCTCTAAGTACACTGCTAGAGGATTCAGGTCTAGGCTATCGGTTGAGGAGAGGCGGTCAGGTCATATCTCACCTCCTCTACATGGATGACTTGAAACTCTTTGCCCCCAACAAATTGCGACTGATGGAGCTACTGAAGGTAACTGAAACTTTCAGTAGCGCTATCAGTATGGAATTTGGTGTGGACAAGTGTGCAGTCATGCATGTAAAGCGAGGGGAGATTATGGAATCCGAGGGAATTCAACTCTAGGATTCCATAAACCTTAGATCCCTCTCTTCATCGGAAAGCTATAAGTATTTGGGTATGTCGGAAGCGTTAGGTATCAACGTTGCTGACATGAAACAATCGTTGAAGGAGCGCTTCTTTGGCCGCCTGAAGAAGGTATTAGGTAGTCTTCTTTCAGGTGGAAACAAGGTGCGCGCCTTCAACGGTTGGGTCATGCCGGTCTTGATGTACTCTTTCGGCATACTCAAATGGACTCAGACCAAACTCGACGCTGCTGACCGCAAACCGGATGCATCACCCACGATCATCGGTAATGAGACTGTACATTCCGTGGAAGTGCGGGGGTCGAGGCTTTTTAAATGCGAATACCCTACACAACCGCGAAATGTGCAGCCTCAGGGAATATTTTTTAAAAGCCGAAGTGGGTATGCACCGTGATGTGGTCGCAGTAGACAAGGGGCTCACCCCGCTCTCCATGGCTAAAGAGAACTGGCGCAAACCTGTAGTACTTACTACCGATGACCGCAAGGGGATATGGCAAAGCAAGGAGCTTCACGGGCGCTTCTATCGGGCTCTTCATGAGCCCGGTGTAGATTTCTTAGCGTCCGTATCCTGGCTACGTTTTGGTGACCTTTTCGGGGAAACTGAAGGTTTTGTCTGTGCAGTTATGGACGAAGTTATCTTAACGAATAACTACCGGAAACATATTATGAGGGACGGGACGGTGGACGTGTGTCGGGCATGTCACCGTCCGGGTGAGTCCGTCAGACATATTATCTCTGGTTGTTCTCGTCTGGCTAACGGCGAGTACTTGCACAGGCATAACCAAGTCGCCAGGATTATTCACCAGCAACTTGCTTTGAAATATAAACTTGTGAAATCTGAGGTACCATATTACAAGTATGTGCTCGACCCAGTTCTCGAAAATGACCATGTGACGTTGTACTGGGATCGGTCTATCATTACTGACAGGACTATTGTCGCCAATAAGCCTGACATAGTAGTGATAAATAGATTAGCGCGCCGCGCAATGATAGTCGATGTTACCATTCCACATGACGAGAACCTCGTGAAAGCTGAGAAAGGGAACAAATAAAATATCTTGACACACGAGGTTGTTGACATATGGAATGTGAGCTCGGCTGTCATTGTGCCGATTGTCGTAACGGCCAATGGCCTGATGGCCGAAAGCCTCGACCACCATCTCTCAAGGCTCTCGTTAGGCGGTTGGATCAAGGGCCAGATTCAGAAGGCAGTACTCCTTGATACGGCCCGCATCGTGAGGAGGTTCCTATCTCTGCAGCCCTAACCACCGGTGGCTTGGACCCTGCTCCCGACACCGGCGGACTATATATATATATATATATTTATATATTTTTAAATGTTTTTTTTTTTTAATATTTTTTTAAGAAATATTTAAAAATGTATTTTATAAGAAAAGAAAATATGAATAAACGAAATAATAATAATAATTTATTTAGTTCCTTTCACAAAGTAATACATTTACTAACTTATAAATACTTAGTAGTAGTACCAAGATCTTAACAGATTGGCTTAATTACTTATACACAAACTAGTTTAATTTACACAGGATTTTAATTACCTATGAAAAGTGCGTTGGTACAGACAATTTTAACTTGTGGCGACCTGCCTGAGCTAGGTTAATAAAAACCTGTGTTTCAGGCCATCCCCAGACTAAGCGATCAACTGATATAATATTATTTGACCATACTTAATTAATTATTGAAAATAATACTATCCAACTTATATTTAAATAATTATTAAAATACTATTATTCTACAAAATACAAATTTAAAAATTACCAATTTAATATCTACATAATTATTGCAGTAATTCTAGAAGCTTCTCTGTGTCTGTGTAATCAAGTTTACCCAAATATTCGCACATCTTCAGACTACAATGTTTGTAAGTGGCACTATAAATATTAAGTATCCTATTGATCTTATTATATAAAACGGGTCCTAAATATATATAAAATCGGCTTACAAAAGCATGTCTGGTTTTTATAAGCCGGAATTATATAGGACATGTTTATTTCATTAAAAAATTATACAAAATAGGTCGATTATTTTAGGACAGTAGTTTGCTCTTCACTTAACTTTTTCTGAGCCGTATATTTAAAGAACTGTTGGGCGTGATCTATGGCGTCAAATAAACCTAACCAAACTAACTTTGTTACCGCCCGCCCAAGTGCCGAGTTTCACCCGCAATAAACGGTTCTCAGTTCTGCCATCCTAGTATTCATGCGGAACGAGTTAGTTGCGGATACGGGAAACGCAGTCTCTGCGTTTACGTTTCGCACAGGTGGGCCTTGTATACGTCTAAATCCTGATTAAATGAAGTGTAAATAAATTATTTATTAATTATTTATACGTGGGCTGTTCCAAAAATTGTTAGTAAAATGAAAAATAGTTAGAATATAAAAAAGTTTATTTAAAACTTTTCAAAATACTCATCTCCAACCCCAATGCACTTATGCATTCGGGTGAACCAGCTTTCGAAACATTTATAGAATGTATCTTGCGGGAGGTCGAAAAATAAGCGCCGAAATTCTTTGACGGCCTTGTCTGCAGTGTTAAATTTTCGCCCACGAAGCACTTACCGTGAGAAATAAAAAATAAATGGCTGCACGGAGGATGAGCTAACATTTGTACCTCCGAAGTAGGTATCCAAACAGTTTATGTTTATAGCAACTGTGTGAGCGGGCGCGTTATCTTGATAAAAAAAATGCCACGGACACCGCTCATTGATCGCTCGCTATTCAACTCCTCAAAAGCTTGAGGCAGACAAACTTTGCAATACCATTCACTTGTAACTGTTTTACGGTCTTCAAGTGGAATTGCTGCTTGTGGTCCACTGCGTCGAGAAAAAAAAAAACACTATCACTTTTTACTAACGCTTCGACCGCGAACAACCTTAGTGGGGATCTAATCTTATTCAAACCCTCATTGCGTGGTTTGTTGCTTCGTAAGTGGATCGTAGCTGTAGATCTAATATACGTTAGTTGTACACATGTGTAAGGATGTAGGATACGTTTTGCAAAGTTCCTCCTTCGAACTTTTCTAGCATTTTGCATCAAGCACCTTCGATGAAAGGAGTGAGGTGTCAATCGCGAAGCAAGCTTCCTAACTTTACGGTGTTCATGCAGGATGGTGAAAACTGCCTGTGATCCAATCTTCAGTTCAGCCTGAATCTCTCGATGTGTAATGTCTTTTCTCCCGAAATACTCTACGCTGATGACATTGTCATGAGTTTCTGCAGTTGTAGGTCGGCCGGGTCTGGGGTCATGGTTTAGGTTCTCTCGTCAACGTTTAAATTCGCAAAACCAATTAGTAACTGTTAACGCAGGAACAGACTCCCCAAATGCAGTTTGTAAATTTTCGTGAGATTCCTTGAAGGTTAACCCTCGTTTATAATCATAAAAAATCATAGCACAAAAAGCTTCCCGCGAGACGTCCATTGTTGTAGAGATTGTATTTATTCTGTGGCTAACAATTTTCAGATCAACCTAGGTATTATTCCTATCCTATTATTATTTCAATCATCCTTTACTATTAAATGAACAATATTTCTTTATATATACACTCCAAGGCAAAAAAAAAAAAAAAACTGGCACCTAACGGTCAACGACTTTTCTATAGATAATATTAATATTTTTAGTACGTCATTAGCATAAATGGCTAGTATCTGATTATCAATGAGAATATAGTTTTTAACACTTAAATCCAGGAATCGGTATTCTAGTTAAAAACAGAGAGCCGTGTAAAAATAGACATTTTTATGGGTATAATGAAATTAAGACTACGAGTGTTTTTATGGTATTTTAATGAAAGAGAGATATTAAAAAATAAAAATCAATAACGAGTATGACATCCCCTTGCAGAGAATACGGCATGTAATTGTCTTGGCATGCTTTCCACCAGGCTTTTGATGGTGTCCTGTAGAATGTGTTCTCAACTCAGCCGAGATCACACGTTTAAGCTCCCTGATGTTTTCTGCAAGTGGTTGGACAGATCGTACTCGCCTTTCTAGGAGGTCCCAGACGTGCTCAATGGGGTTATGGTTGGGGCTCCGCGCTGGCCAATCCAAACTACAAATACCAAACTCTTGCATAAAAGCATCTCTGTCGCCAGAATGGTGGCCCCGAGCATTATCGTCCTCATTATACTTGCTGCGATAACTTTCTATGAACCGCTGCGTAAGAAATCGAGAAATCAAATTCATAATACTAATTAACTAATATGTTATCCATACACTATAACAATGAGTATCATTCGTAAGCACCAAGTTTCACTTTATACTGCAAAAATGCACTGAAAAAACACAAATAATAATAATAATAATATCCTGGGACATTTTTCACACACGGTCATCTGATCCCAAACTAAGCAGAGCTTGTACTATGGAAACCAAATAACTGATATACTACATACACTACTTTTTTTTTGTAAATACATACTTATATAGATAATTACACCCAGACTCAGGACAAACAGACATGTTCATGAACAAATGAATCGTTGATTAATATTCCGGCAGGAGGTTATTACAATGTCATGTATCTGGATTCGACGCCGTAGTGTTGTGACCGTTCTAAGAAGTTTTTTGACTGAATAAAGACAAAAATGGATACTTTTACCAACGTTAATTTAGAAAAGAGAGAAACGTAAAATTACTGTATTAACAAAAGTTGAAACATATAAAAACAAAATCTGATCACAATTTCAAATTCACAAAAAAGATCTATTGACCGATTTCTGCAATAAAAACCCCTGAAAGTCTTAGTTCGTTATTGTCCTGTTGTTAGGACATATACAATAGTCTATTACGGTGAAATAAACGAACTGATCTATATCGAGACGTTCATTCATGAACACGGGTTCATAGAAAGTGAAACTACTGCACTTTACTATGAACAGACCTTCGTTTTCATGTTGTCCTAGTCACTGCCTCTATAAATAACGATCAGAAGCTAGAGCATCCAGCGAATGCAACGTTGCGTCCAGTGTTACAAGCCCTCGATATTGATCTGGTTTCAGAGCGTTGACAATAGGCATACATTATCCACATTGCGTAGATTAAATTAAAAAACCGGCCAAATGCCATTCGAACTCGAGCACTATTTCGAGAAGGAACAACAAACGAAAGAATGCATTTGTTAGGTTTTTTTTTAGCTTTTGGCATTTTTTCATGTGAGAAGGCACTGTAAAGCGGATCCTGTGCAAGTTTCAACTGCATACTTATTACTGTTGTACGAATAGACAGACTGACAGTGTGCATTTCGTGTTTAGTCATGCTTATAAGCTCAAATACTCGCATCGCTCTGAGTCTACTGTCTGCCCCCATGGCTCGTGCGCAACCGCGCGCAAAGTGGGTACACGTGCGTTCGACCTAACCTGAAATCGCGAAAAAAAAATCAGCTGCTCCCTACATTTTGACGAGTTATGCGAACATAAATGTAGGGAGCAGCTGATTTTTTTTCGCGATTTCGGGGTTCCATTGTAAAAGTTGTTTGTTATCTTGAGTACAATCGTGTGTTTAAGCATCGGTCACTAATTACCAGTCATCTTATATAAAAGGTAATATAATTATTATATAGCACGCTTAAATATTAGGTATGCAGGTTAACAAATAGTTTTAGTGTCGCCTGAACGTCCGCTCGGCGAACGACTTCGAATGGCTGAAGCAGTGCCGGTTCTAGTTTAAGGAAGACGCTGATAAGACCTGGATCTCTCCAATGAATACTTGGACTGCACAGATAGGCTTGTGATTACACCTTTGACCGTCAGGTAAGTTTATAACTTAGCAAGGCCAGCTTTTTCCGAGTAGGATTAATTCTAACAAGTGAAAGTATAAAAGCTTGACAAGCGAAGTCGTTTTCCACCAGATTATCCAGTTGTTCGCTGCCGGCAGCTCTTTATTTCTCTTTATTTTTTTTTTCACAACCGTGATATTTTATCTCGAAACCGTTTTACTCATTAGCCAAGCAAAGAAAAAGAAATAGTTTTAGGTAATACTACCTAAAACTATTTCTTTTTCTTTGCTTGCGTACGCGTATCATGATAATTTTGCGTCATCTACGAGGTATGCTCCTCGACATTTATGTCATGCTAGTACTGCAGAACGACCATTTTCAGTTCCACCCAACAGTCAAAGCAAGCCGATCACCTGAGAATATTGACCGACAAACATTTTGTACGTTAAATGGTAGCGCTGCTGGTTACGAAAAGATAGCAAATCCAGTGCGTTTCATGCTAGTTCTCCATTTTACCACATGTATTACGAAGTTTGTCAACGTTCACAGTGTTCCTGTAGATTTCTAACGTGCTAGTACTTGGGGACAGCAATATTCAGTTGCCTCCGCCCACAAAACAATCCGATCGTCCGAGGTCCGCTTCTTTTTTTGCAACCCGCCAAAATAGTGTCTTATAAAGTAGAAAAAAATATAGGTATATGTGAAACCTTTGGCAGAGCAATTAGTAGTATTTTTGTCTTAGTTCCTATTTCCTATGATATGGCGTGCATATATTTCAAAATAATCATAATAAGGTAAGTATTGAAACCACGCTGATATAAGCAATTAAATTTTGGGTTAATCGTTTCATACAATATTTCTTTTGAATATAACATAGACGTTGTAATCACTAATCAAGAAGAAAAGAATTTGGGGAACAAAAATATGAAATATTTTTAAAGATATAATAATCATTATGTATTATTATATAACTATACAAAAATGGCGTTGTGTCGACGCTTAGAGGAAGCTACCTTAGGTATCACTGTTTTAAATGATGAGGATATTCAAAAGATTACGTTGTATGAATTAACCTATCTCGTACAAGTCATCAGTCAGAGGGCGCTCGCTACTTTGAATCGAGTATGAGGTATTTGTGGTGGGAAAGCGTATACACTAGCATCTGCTATACATCCCTATCTGGCTCGCAAACGCTATGCATTCACCTGTTGCGGTCAATTCTTGTAAACATCACAATAGATTTTGATGCGGTTTTCACCATCATTTAGAATTTAGAGAGTTTATTCCGGCAGGTTTATGTGCATAATTAAAAAAAAAATAAAAAAAATATTGAACTTAGTTATAGCACAGAAATCTTGATGTTTTGATATCTCGCCACATCAGTAGATCGCACCCCTGCGGAACAGGGGCGTGTCTTCAACTGTTCTGATCAGACGGACGAAATAAACGTAAACAAATATCAACCAAGTACCTACTAGAGTTTGAATACATTGATTGATACTGAACGATAAACTCTCATTCTAGTATTTTAAACAACGCAACAATAGTGGTTAAACAACGCTAGATACTTCGCACTTCAAAAAATTGCATGTGATTGTCGACGAAGTGAGACTATAAAGGTTCCGTTTTTTTCCTTTTGAGGTACGGAACCCTAAAAATTACCAAAAAATTGGTCAGTCTTCTCCGGAATGCGCTTGCGTGTACAAGCGGAGAGACCGCGGAAAAGTCATCGGCACCAGGAGACCATAAGGGTTTGGATGCTTGGAAGGCAGAGTAGTTCATAATGTTGCTCTTTCTAAAGCGTTTTGGTAAGCTTTCCGTTTAGGTAACTGGCTAGTAATTAAGAAAGCGTAGTTGAAAAATTCAATAAAAGTTATTTATATAGTCATCGATGATTATTTGATTCTATACAATTGGAGTCAGAGTGGATATTAATTTTTTTTATACTGACCTATTGCAGTTGACTCCGGGAGTCTAGGCTGCTTAACTGAGCGTTGGCGGGGCCTGAAGGGCCTCTCGCCTATTTAGAAAATAAAACTAAAACTAAGTAGCACAGCTAAGGGCGTCCTATAGTGGGACTCGAACCTAGGCTTAGGGCGCTACTGATTACTGAGCAAGTGCGAACTTGTTGCATCTGATTGTTATTATTATTAGGGACAATGTTTAAAGCTACTTGCTCCGCGCGGGCGGACGGGTGCAAGGGACGGGGGGATTGACGTTCTACTCTATGCCGCGGTGGTACTCGACGTCGGGTACGGAAGTTAGGACGTCTGTCATGTGTAGTGTTTAGAGTTTTACGGACCGACTTCATACTCTCTTGGTAGAGAGTGATGTCGTCGTCTGGATCTAACATAGCGTGTTCGGAGCACCGTATGCGTGAGATGCATGACGGTGTGTATCGAATGGCTGCTGTCACTAGTGGGTTAATGTGTATGGTAGCTGAATCGAAAAAGCGTTTGCTCGTTTTTTTTAAAAAATTGCCTGATGGTCGGCAGATTTAAATCAACGTGTAGTTGTTCATTACGTACGTACCAGGGGCAGCCCGTGGCTCGTCGCATGAATCGATTTTGGAGGGTTTGCAGTTTTTTAAAACGTGACGGCTTAACGTGTGCGAGGACGACGCTAGCGTATGTCATAATGGGGCGTATACACGTGGTGTAAATTCGCACCTTTGACCTGAGGGCTAGTTTACTGCGTGTATTGAGAAGAGAATGGAGGAGACCGAGTGCAAAAGCAGCACGGTTCCGTACTGTCTTTATGTGCTCGGTGAATTTTAATTTGCTGTCGAGGGTAACCCCTAGGTATTTGGTCTTAATTTCCCAGTGGACTTGTTGACCGGACATAGTTATGGGTCGGATGCGGGTATGTGCCTTGCTGTTTTTGCCATTCATGACAAAGAGTACAGCTGCACTTTTGATCGGGTTGAGTTCGATCCTCCATTTCCTAAACCATTGCTCTAGAGCGTCGGCTGCGGACTGGAGGTGACGGGTTCTGTACTCGGTGCGGCGACCTGAGTAATAAATAGCCGTGTCGTCAGCGAATAGGGCCAACTGATATGTGCTATGTTTAGGTATGTCACTCGTATAGAGTGAGAAGAGGGGGGGAAAGAGCACTGAGCCCTGGGGGACCCCAGCTCGAATCGCGTGTGGGGATTTAAGGTCGTCTCCTATGCGATAGCGGAAGGTGCGATTTGACAAGTAGTCTCGGATGATGAGCACGAGACGGTCTGGCACATTTAGTTGCCACAGCTTATATAATAAGCCGTTGTGCCATACTTTGTCAAATGCCTTCGCCACGTCAAAGTTGAGCGCTCCGATCTTAAGTCCCGCTTGGTACCCTGCGCTTATGTGCTCGACAATACGGTGGACCTGGCGGACACACCAGTGTTTTCTTCGAAAACCAAACTGCTCGTTAGGGATGAGATTGTTGGATTCGGCATGATTTTGAATCTTTTAAAGATTACTCGCTCGTAGATCTTCCCCATGGTACTGAGGAGACTTATGGGCCGGTAACTGGACGGATTGGACTTCGGCTTGCCGGATTTGTGAAAGCCAATAACATTGGCTTCTTTCCACGCTTGTGGAAAGATTTTATTGTTTAATGCAACATTAAAAATTGTTGTCATTAAGGCAATAAGTTGGGCAGGGAAGAGTTTAACCATTCAGTTAGTGATGCCATCCGACCCAGAAGCTTTCCTTGTTTTGAGGTTTCTCACTAATGAGTGAACTTCGTCAGGGTTCACAGGGGCGAAGGGTTCCTCGGGGTCCTCGTGGGGAGGGATAGCGGATCTACGTTCGACCTCTGCGTCCACTTGGTCACAGTGGGCTTGGTCTACTGGTAGTAGGCTTGGCGAGCATTGGGCTTCGAGGCTGTCGGCTAGGCACTCGGCCTTTTAAAAAAAGCTCTCTTTTAAAAAAAGTGGCTGTTCAAAGTCTAGGCTTTGGTTAGGACGTAAAAGAGGGGAAATGTCAGTGACTGTATCGGACTTTCGCTTTTTGGTTAGTTGTCAGAAGCTTGATGATGACTTGACTGCACGCTGACTTGAAGCCACGCATGCGAGTGCAGTTGGTGGCGTCGGGGAAGGCATCATAACCACGGATGGCTGCGTTCTTCTTAGTCATCAGTGCACGTACTTCGGCTGGTAGTTACCAGCGGTGGTCGTCCATCACTGGAGTGGATAGGATCGGCGGAAGGTTTACTTATGGCTACCGCCATGAGTTACAACTACTGGGGGTCACGCCATAAGAGGCAATGGACTCAAAAATCTAAAAACTATCCAATTACTGTTTTCAGAGGTCTGGAGCGCATCTACAAAGGACTGGCTCAGTCAGGATCGTGGAGGTGCTTCGACGAGTTCAACCGCATTGAGCTGCCGGTGCTGTCAGTAGCGGCACAGCAGGTCGTCGTGGTACTCGCTGCCAAGAAAGAGAAGAAGAAGAGCTTCATCTTCACTGACGGCGACGTCTCTGAAATGTGTCCTGAGTTTGGAATATTCATTACTATGGTGGGTACCTACATCTTTTCTATTATGATATACAGCAGATTTTAGCAGACACATTAAGCCGTCATGTGAAATTGGCCACAAAGTTTTTGGAAAAAGGGTAAAATTCAAGTTTTGCCCTACGAATATCAGATAAGTAGTTCGTATTGAGAGAATACGTTCCTGACACCTTATAGCAACGACAGTAAAGATCAATGTGAAAGGACTGCAACTTCAAAATAATACGTGATTTACGAAGCTAAACTTTAGTTCTTAGTTTCCAATCGTGTCTAACTGACATGAACGCATTTCCTCGGTTGGTGAAATATAATATAATCTTTTCTATATTATTAATAAAAATGAAATGCCTTTCATTGGTAAGTGCTGTAACGTTTTGAAGTTAGGTTTTGTGTAGTGGTGGGTGGAAGAAAATAAAAGAAGAATTACGTTACAAAGATTAGATTTAATTAAGATAGATTGACTAGGTACAAAGCCGGTTGAGCCGGGCGTGGGTAAGATATCGAGCGTACGTGTAAGTTAGAACCGTCTATAGAACTCTACTGTCCTGCAGAGCCTCCAGACGTAGGTAGCGGGAACTGGATATCTGTGGTCCAGGGTCCCGTAGCGCTGCGGCAGGGTCGTCCAGCCACTCCCCTGTGGCAACGGCGCCGGCTCCAGCTGCCTGCTTTCTACCTGAATACGGCCTACCTTTAATAGTTTAGTAGTTAGTCCCATAATGATCTATAATAACAAACAATACATAATGGTAACATTACTATCGTGCCTATATTCCAATTTCCACGCCACACGCAGCTAAAATCGCGGCAAAAAGCTAGTATATATTATACCTACTTAGTACGATTACGGTGAATGGTTCCATCGCTAATCTTCGCAAAAGCCGGGCGAACAAATTGTGACTGATCCAATAAGGGAGTGTCGGAATCAGTACGTCAACCTTTTTTATTGAGGTGGTGAGGGTGATAAGGGTGAAATCACATTACGCGCACAGACCCAGTTCCCCGTATCTCCTTAAATCCTTTTCTGACACTCAGAAGTGTAATTCACGAGAGTCCATTTGCGCATAAAACCGCTTTCGATGCGGGTGAGTGCAGATGCTTGCAGACTTCTCGCTCTAGCGATTGATGTTATGACAGAAAGAGATGATGATACAGAAAATGTTGACCTTTGCTTGATAACGTAATTTCACCCTTAATCGATTTTTATTGGTAGACGGTCATATTTTATTTGTCAAACGGCTTTTTCAAAGATAACTGGAATAACTAATGGAACATTTTGACCGAGGTCGTAAAATTTCGTACGGTGATCGTACTATAACATACACTCGCGGACAAAGAATACGAGTCAGTACGAAAAACTAATATTACCCTTAAAATAATAGAACTTTACTGTTGCCCATTCTTCGACTCCCCATTTTGCAGGTTCGCGGGTGTAACGTAATCTTGCTACCTGATGTTCCCTTCGTCGTCATCTCTACGGGACTCCCGAAGTTGATTTGTTACTTTAACTGCAGTGAGGTGCCGATTTCGGGGCATGATCGTAACAATAAATCGATCCTCTCGAGCCGCAGTACATCTCGGTCTGCCGGTTCTTGGTCTTCTTATGTTCTTTCCAGTTTCTCGGAAACGTTGGACGACTGGCTACACTAAAGAAAGTGACACGCCTATTGTTGTTGCTGTACTTCGCTGACTTCTTCCTTCTTGTAACACAGTGACGATGAGAGGTTTTTTGGTGTTAGCGACATGATAGTCATTCAAAAACGACAAACAAAAAAGACAATGACCGCCTTTTATCATTTTGATTTGACAGATTGAAAACAAAAGTGAGAAAACTAGCAAAAGTAAAACAACCAATCAATTTGCCTAGCCTTCTCCCAACTATGTTGGGGTCGGGTATTTTACAAGGAGCGACTGCCTATCTGACCTCCACAACCCAGTTATTGAGTAATACGATACCCCTTGGTAAGACTGGTTGTTAGACTTTCGGGCTTCTGACGACCCGTAACGACTGTCAAAGATTCACGAATGACAGCCGGGACCAACGGCTTTACGTGCTTTCCAAGGCACGGTAGGGTCTTGGTATGTAAAGATGGTCACGGACCAACCACGGCAAGCGAAGCTTAATCTGATCGATCGACCCATGCGGCTGTTATTTCTAAGGGCCAGATTTTTGATCCGGAGTTAACTCAACCAATGGTTAAACTTAGTAACTAACGGTTGAATTTTGGCAAAATAAAATAAAGATTGAGGTAACTACGGATCAAAAAACCGGCCCTCAGCCACAAGCTCCTCCGTAAAACAACCGCGAATTTGAGGTTTTTAAAATTACATTGTAGATAATTTAAGGGTTTGTTGCATACAATATTAATTTTTTTTGTAATATGAAGTTAGTTTTATGCATTTTAATAATTAATTTACAAGTCACAGGGATTTTCGTCATCGACCCGTATTATTTGACCGCGAGTGTAATAATAGCAAACACTCAACTTGTTATTATTTCAACACAAACGTTTACATGAAAATCTACTGCGGAACTATAACTGCGCCTACCCTCTTTTTGTATTTAGATAGTATGTTTTTGTACGGGTAGATTTATTCCACGCCGTCCGATCGAGGCGAGGGATAAACCTACCCTGACGGACGCGACGCGTCGTCAGCGCCGCACGTCGTGTCTACTGGACGCTCGGCTCACGCAGCAATGTCCCCCACCCCTTCTGAAAATATGGCAATAACTAGTCGTGGTACTAGGAAAACATAACATATGAAGAGATAGCCACATGAAATAAGTAATGCTTGTCAGCATCCAATGACGGACGATACTAAACCTTACAGTTCCAGCAATACTGACCTACACAAAATTTAATCGAAAGCTACTAACATAGTCTTATTCATTCGCACAGAATTGGCCCCACCCCAACTGACACCGGTCATGGGCACGCGGAGCTGGGTTCATATGGGCGACTGGCCTGTTGGTCTAGTGGTTAGTGGCCCTGACTGCTATGCCGGAGGTCGTGGGTTCGATTCCCACCCAGGACAAATGTTTGTGTGATGAGCATGATCATTTGTTCTGTGTCTGGGTGTAATTTATCTATATATGTATGTATTTAGAAATATATAAGTATGTTTATCAGTTGTCTAGTACTCATAACACAAGCTCTGCTTAGCTTGAGGCTAGACGGCGTTGTGTGATAGTTGTGGAATATTATTATTATTATTATTATATTCATATTCATTTATTCAAATTTAAATAGAGTAATTACAATTGGTGGTGCCACATGTTATAATATTTGGTCTTATAATCTATTTAGCCTTAGTATGGCATGTGAAGCTTAATAATAATGTAATGTCACAAAAAAACAATAAAGGATGGGTATTTATCCAAAATCACTACATGGTCTTATGTTAATTATATAGTCCCTAGCTAACTACAGTGTCCAGTACCACTACCAGTAAAAAGTCATTATTTTCCGTTAGATAATGATGCATTATTCCTGTAACCACTCATTTATTAAGTAAATCATTTTTTAAGCAGTAGCTCTTTAAGCTTTTTCTTATTTTGGTAGAGGCAGATCTTGAATGTCTGATTGTAACCTATTATAAATTTTCACACACATAGCTGAGCAATTTTTTCAAACACCGCAGTCTTTGGTGCAAATTCTAGCACTAGCCGCTGACCCTTCCTTGATTTACGAGGATGGGAGGATTATCCCGTTTGTATATATCACTAGCTTTCACAAATAGGTTAGAATTGGATTTGACGAACACACAAATTTCAAAAATGTACATACTTGGTAGGGGTAATATTTTGAGTTTATTAAAGTGAGGTTTACAAGAGTGCCAACAATTGCTCTTATGCAACGTTTCTGAGATAAAAACGCCCGCTGGCAGTCTGTTGAGTTTCCCCAAAGTATTAACCCGTAACGTAATACCGAAGCTACATAACCATGATACGCCAACAATACTGTACGCTGTGTTGAAGTAGTTCTTAGTCTGTTAAAACATAAAACATATTTACTTTTTTGCAGACTCCATCAACATGTGCTTTCCTGAATCCAAGAAATCGCACATTGGTAGATTCATCAATTTTTGTACCGTCATATGAAATATGCCTTGGAATGATCTTTGATCCACGGGTTTGAAATTGCATAAAAGTAGTCTTACTGATATTTACCTGCAGATTGTTTCTTACTAACCACCCTATAACTAAATCAATAGTGTTATTTATATCAATGTCAAAGTTATTATTAACTAGCTGACCCGCCGAACTTCGTACCGCCTAACAGTCGATTCTTTAATTATTTTTTTTAATACATATTCTGCTATATTCAGGACTACAACTATTCAGGAATACTAACGTCACTCAATTGATTAGCCTTCCCGGAACCTCTCCACTAACACTTAAACTTTATGGTATGGTATTAAAGTTCCAATTGACTTATCGTATTATTACGAATCGATTGTATTACGATTACGTATAGAAAAGTGTTGTTTTTAGACCTTTTCAGGCAATTTTTTAATTTTTTCTCTCCGTAAGAACCATCCTCGTACTTCAAGGAATATTCTAAAAAAAAGAATTAGCAAAATCGGTTCAGCTGCTCTCGAGATTTGCGCTTAGCAACACATTCAGCGATTCATTTTTATATTATAGATTATATTGAATTAATTGTAGGTATTGTTCTGTGATGAGGCGAAACGAACCCCAGGCTGATAAAAATTTCGTTTTTCCTAATTATGTTAATATTAGTGTTTAGGTCGGTTTCCCCTATGGGGAAAAGGTAGTGCTCCACCCCGCACTACCTTGTAGAGCTCGTCTCCCGACTGGACACTCTCCCACCGATAGTAATGAATGACCTCCCGTAAGCTAATCTGCCTTGTCCCATTGATAAGGCAAGAAAGATTGAAAGAAATCGTGAATAAAACTTTAGGGATTAATAGTCATGAAAATACATTGGATGTGGGTTTAGAAAGCTAATAAATGATAATGGGGTGCAAAGTATATTATTATATAAAGTTGTGAGTAGGTACCCTTACGCTGGCGTAACAGGTAAATGGGTCAGTGATTACTCACACGACACCTCACATCTACACTCGAAGCACTTAGAGCGAAACTTCCATAGTGACACAAGCGGCTGTTCAGCGGCATTGAGTCTGCACATGCTCTTTAGGAGACATGGTCCCTAGCAGTTCTCTCGAACTGATATCCGTGACGAAGCGGCCTTCACTGCGGTAACCGAGCGACCGTCCTTGTCTAGCTACGGGGCGGCCAGTTCCAGCGGCATTGCGTCAACATCATGCTCCCAAGGAGACATGGTCCCTATCAGTCCTTGGACTGAATATTAAATATATGTGGTCACCCAATCCCCTGGAAGTTCACCCCTTGCACAACAAGCATATCTGCAAGACACCGTGTTCATGTCAGTCTGACCGAATTATTGGTCTAAAATAAAGAATACAACATTCAAGGATTACTTGATAATAGAGTTGGGATTCGAAACTCAAGAATCATTATTTGGATAATAAATAGTTATAGAAGATCAAGACTCAATGGTCACTATTTCATAGAGTTGTGGATTAACTCTTGAAGGTTTATAGACAGACAATACGCCCCACCCTTCACCACTTCCTAGTGTTCGGACTGGGGAGAAGAAGTGGCGCAACAAACTCCCCAGCAACACTTCTCTGTCTGTTTAATTACATGAAACTCAATTCCACGATCAGCCCAGGATAATTATTATAGTGAAAGACTCACCCAGTGTCTCCAACAAACACACACTCACACACACACACTACATTAAGTACTAAATTAGTCTAATCTGGGTTTTAACCCAACTATATTTAACATAATAACTAATACTCGCTGTCTTGCGACAGCTCACTTAAATATAGCCTCTTGGTATTCACCAAGTCTCCTAACTGGACTAGCCTAGACTGTAACGTCCGTCTCCTCTCGTGGTCAAAACCAACTGCCTCCCCAAAATCCCCATGCCTCGGCCGCGAACCTTTCAGCCTCCTGCCTTCTAACCCTAATGCCCTTTGTTTATTCCTCAATTGTTTCAGGGTTTAACCCATGAACAAGTTAAGTTAGGCAGTTGTCATACTGCTAGCGAGGAAGTGACCAAAATAGACGCATATTTTATGGATTCAGAACAAATACTAGAACTATCATTGTCTAGTTCAGACGACGACTATGATGTATTTTATAATAGCATTTGTGTAGTGGCAGTTCTTGTTAATTTAACGAGTTATAAACCTTACAATATACCTATATTATTTATAGCAAAGCTATAGGTAGGCATGTAAATACCTTCCGACTAAAACCCTTGCGCCCATCGCACTCGGACACTCGCCGATAGCCCAGCGACAAACCCACTAGAACTACACACTCGCTGCCCGTCGCTCGCCGACGGTAAGACCATTGCCTTATGACCATATGTCCGTTGTCCAATGCGTTCTTAGAATTTTGTCTAATGCCCTCGCGTCATTCGAAATTACAAATAGAATATTTTACCCTTTAGAAATTGATTGACTTATTGTATCCGTCCTGTCGACCGTTACTAAGACTTTGCCTCACATTAAATAGATAATTTATGTCTCCAGGTGACTCGAAAGATGTGCTGGTTTTAAAATCATAATATAATATTTTAATATTAAATTGGAGTAAGTGACAGACAGTCACATTCCCCCCTCTGAAAATCAGACGCGTGACGCAGTACAGCGGATGAGCTTTCACAATAAGGTGAGCTCTGCCTTTCAATGATAGAATAGGGATGATGACTAAAAAATGATTTTTTGTCCGTCATGTAGACTATTAAAATATATTGGACACGTATTTTTTCTTTTTTTACGTAATCAAAAGATTACGGCGATACATTGAGTTAAAATGTGGCATGACGTCACGTCTTAGTAGATTTTATACTTAGAAGTGACGTAGCAAGCCCCCACTCCCGAACTTTAAAGCGAGTTATCTAAGTCATTTTTTATTAATATGATAAAGCAAAAAATACGTATCTAATATATTTTTATTATCTGACTGACGGACTAAATAGAATTTTTTTTTTTTTACCCAGGCATCATCCCTATTGTATAATATTTAGGACTGTTAGTTTCGCCTAATCAAGTAATTCCTTATAAGTATTCCAGTTGCAACATGAATCCAATAAGAATGTAATAGGATGCTTTATCTGCTGTAATTTAGTAATGGTTTGCAGAAGCACCTTCCACCGATACTATAATTTCTCCATAATATTTGAAGTTATTCGTCTCGAAAATACTTTTGTCACATTATTCAAATTACTTTACCGCGCTTCAAGTAAGTTCCGAGAAGACCTGTGCATGCTTATAATTTAGTTTTACATACCAGGGTCTCTTTTAACCCTAGAGTGCTCGCGCTATGAGCATTTTGCCGCTCGCGGCACAATATTCGTATTATTTTGTACACGATGCATTTGTCGTGGTCAAGCGTCCCAGTAGCTGCCCCCCCGTTCCTCACCTCCTTGTTTTAGAAATTAGAGTGAATTCAGTGCGCGGATGACCGCAGGAAACAAAGTTTGTCGTAGGTGTGTCGCGTTTGACGGCAAATTGCTCACTGCGCGACTACTCACGTAAGTAAAATTTGTGGGTCTGGTTTTTTTCTATAGTTAAAATATTAATAGATTTCATTGCGTATAGTATTGTTTGAAGTAAATATCGCCCGATTTGTGCCATCGGATCATCAAAATATACCCTCAGGTAGAGAAGGTATATGCGCAGTATGTCCGTCCAAGAAAAATAGAAGGACGAAAAAAGGGTGCAATAGGTGTGCAAAGTTACTGTGCAACGAACACTGCATGTACATGTGTCGTGATTGTTTTGCTGAAATACAGGTTGTAGATGATGAAAACATGTAAATTAGCTATTAAGTTTAACTTTTGTTTTTTTTATATAAATAATTGTGAAGAGGTTGCAAAAGACCAAGAAATTTTACCTAAGATCTCCCAAACCATTATTTTCTAAATTTTAAGTATAAAACTTTAATAAATGTTTCTCATTCTGATAATTTATGTTTTATTCTATCCTTTAAATATAAATATAAAATGATATAACTCCTATTTACTAAAAAAAATCATATTAAGTATGGGCGGCAAAATGCTCCCCACGCGATCACTCGCGTTTCACGGAAAGGCGCGATTACTCTAGGGTTAAGAGTATTTGTGTTATTGGGCCACGTTACCCGGTGCTATCTCGTTCTAAACTCAGCCTATAGCAGTTGCCGCTGGATACGAAGTAGCGTCCAGGAGCAGCTGAAATAGTCCGCACATGAACATATTAGATTAATATTCCAACTGGACGCCCCCCTCTGATTCCAAGAGGTTAGAGCAGCTTTGAAAACCAATAAGAGTCCCGAAGTTATACTGATTAGAAAATATAAGTAGGTATTCTAGACTGCAAATAATAATTATTGGTTTAGTATGACAAAATATTGTCAATTCCTTCCTCCGATTATAAAATATTGACAAGAAAATTCTCTGAAATGATAAATACAGTGCCGTGGCCCTAAAACATAACCCTATAATATTTAGTGAGATAACAACCTCATACCACTTAGGTATGGATAGCTGAAGTGTTTAAAAAAAGTGAAACTTAGCTTCGTAATAGGAGTCACGCTACAGCCACAGTTGTTGAAGTCAGCCGATGTAAGCTGATTCAGAAGACTAAAACAGCTCAGCACGTGAACTTAAATATCCTGGAATTGAAAGTAGGACCACACAAGTATTCATTCAAATATAATTATTATACGCTGCAGATTGCAGAGTTGGAAAGAAGTGTGTTTACTTCCTAGTCAATATACCTTCTTGGTATTTTTTTTTTCCTTCTGTTATAAAATATCAGTTGATGATACTTTATTCCCATTACAATCTAGCCTATTAGCTTATTTAGATATAACTTAAACTGCTAGGTTAAAGCATTAAAGCTTTACATTTAGTAGGTCTTACTTACCTAATAATAATATTAGGGTGTATTTACCAATTCTCACTCTCACACATTCAAATTGGAAAACAAAACATTTGGGAATCGAACCCAATCGGTAAATCTTAATAACAATAATAAGGTTATCCATAATAAGGGTGTGTTTTATATCTAATCTCATTCACACACACTAAAATGGGAATACATCAAATTCACATTTGGGAATCGTACCCTCTTGGTAAATTAACTGTCATTTACGCTTCGTAGGTTTACCTTAATAATAATATTAGGTATACCCATAATTAAAATGTGCGATACTTATTCTCATTCGCACACGTTCAAATTGGAAAACATAAAAATCATATTGGAATCGAATCCAATAGCACTGGAATCAGTCTTACAATTAACAACTCATGCGGGAGTTTAATCAACAAGCCGTGACACAGGAATTCCAAACATAAAATACATCAAGTGGGAATCGAACCCAATAATATAAGTTAAGAAATTCAACTTCCACAATCAAACTGTTACCTAATTTAACCAAAGTTATTGTAGCCGTTATTACTCTTGTCGCCTCTAACAATTTATTAATAGAACCATAAAATTACGTTGTGTTTTTATTGTAGTAACCCTTATGTAGTTCTTTCTCGTTGTACTGAAGTGAATCAGTACATTTAATGACGAGAATCCTGGTCACGGCACCACATGTGATGAGGCGAAACGAACCCCAGGCTGATAAAAATTTCGTTTTTCCTAATTATGTTAATATTAGTGTTTAGGTCGGTTTCCCCTATGGGGAAAAGGTAGTGCTCCACCCCGCACTACCTTGTAGAGCTCGTCTCCCGACTGGACACTCTCCCACCGATAGTAATGAATGACCTCCCGTAAGCTAATCTGCCTTGTCCCATTGATAAGGCAAGAAAGATTGAAAGAAATCGTGAATAAAACTTTAGGGATTAATAGTCATGAAAATACATTGGATGTGGGTTTAGAAAGCTAATAAATGATAATGGGGTGCAAAGTATATTATTATATAAAGTTGTGAGTAGGTACCCTTACGCTGGCGTAACAGGTAAATGGGTCAGTGATTACTCACACGACACCTCACATCTACACTCGAAGCACTTAGAGCGAAACTTCCATAGTGACACAAGCGGCTGTTCAGCGGCATTGAGTCTGCACATGCTCTTTAGGAGACATGGTCCCTAGCAGTTCTCTCGAACTGATATCCGTGACGAAGCGGCCTTCACTGCGGTAACCGAGCGACCGTCCTTGTCTAGCTACGGGGCGGCCAGTTCCAGCGGCATTGCGTCAACATCATGCTCCCAAGGAGACATGGTCCCTATCAGTCCTTGGACTGAATATTAAATATATGTGGTCACCCAATCCCCTGGAAGTTCACCCCTTGCACAACAAGCATATCTGCAAGACACCGTGTTCATGTCAGTCTGACCGAATTATTGGTCTAAAATAAAGAATACAACATTCAAGGATTACTTGATAATAGAGTTGGGATTCGAAACTCAAGAATCATTATTTGGATAATAAATAGTTATAGAAGATCAAGACTCAATGGTCACTATTTCATAGAGTTGTGGATTAACTCTTGAAGGTTTATAGACAGACAATACGCCCCACCCTTCACCACTTCCTAGTGTTCGGACTGGGGAGAAGAAGTGGCGCAACAAACTCCCCAGCAACACTTCTCTGTCTGTTTAATTACATGAAACTCAATTCCACGATCAGCCCAGGATAATTATTATAGTGAAAGACTCACCCAGTGTCTCCAACAAACACACACTCACACACACACACTACATTAAGTACTAAATTAGTCTAATCTGGGTTTTAACCCAACTATATTTAACATAATAACTAATACTCGCTGTCTTGCGACAGCTCACTTAAATATAGCCTCTTGGTATTCACCAAGTCTCCTAACTGGACTAGCCTAGACTGTAACGTCCGTCTCCTCTCGTGGTCAAAACCAACTGCCTCCCCAAAATCCCCATGCCTCGGCCGCGAACCTTTCAGCCTCCTGCCTTCTAACCCTAATGCCCTTTGTTTATTCCTCAATTGTTTCAGGGTTTAACCCATGAACAAGTTAAGTTAGGCAGTTGTCATACTGCTAGCGAGGAAGTGACCAAAATAGACGCATATTTTATGGATTCAGAACAAATACTAGAACTATCATTGTCTAGTTCAGACGACGACTATGATGTATTTTATAATAGCATTTGTGTAGAGGCAGTTCTTGTTAATTTAACGAGTTATAAACCTTACAATATACCTATATTATTTATAGCAAAGCTATAGGTAGGCATGTAAATACCTTCCGACTAAAACCCTTGCGCCCATCGCACTCGGACACTCGCCGATAGCCCAGCGACAAACCCACTAGAACTACACACTCGCTGCCCGTCGCTCGCCGACGGTAAGACCATTGCCTTATGACCATATGTCCGTTGTCCAATGCGTTCTTAGAATTTTGTCTAATGCCCTCGCGTCATTCGAAATTACAAATAGAATATTTTACAGTCCTTTAGAAATTGATTGACTTATTGTATCCGTCCTGTCGACCGTTACTAAGACTTTGCCTCACATTAAATAGATAATTTATGTCTCCAGGTGACTCGAAAGATGTGCTGGTTTTAAAATCATAATATAATATTTTAATATTAAATTGGAGTAAGTGACAGACAGTCACAGTTCGAAAATCGCATTCCTGAAAATTTCCACTATTTTTTAAATTTCCACCACACAACGTGTAACTTATATAACGCACAACCTCTTAAGGGGTTATTGTACTCATCATTATGAACAACTTTTACTATGAGACCAAACCTGAATCGCGAAAAAAAATCAGCTGTATTAGGTACTAGTGGAGGAGCTCGTGGCTAAGTAATAACAGCCGCAGCGGTTGATCCATCAGGTTAAGCTACGCTTTCCGGGGTTGGTCCGTAGATGGGTGACCATCTTTACATACCGGGACTCCTCCGTGCCTCGGAAAGCATGTTAAGCCGTTGGTCCCGGCTGTTATTCGTGGATCTTTAGCAGTCGTTACGGGTCGTCAGAAGCCCGAAAGTCTGACAACCAGTCGTACCAAGCGGTATCGTATTACCCAATAACTGGGTTGTGGAGGTCAGATAGGCAGTCGCTCTATACTACTACTCTACTGGTATTCAGCTGCATCCGGTGAGACTGGAAGCCGACCCCAACATAGTTGGGAAAAGGCTAGGCAGATTGATTAGGTATTTGCATGCAGACGAAAAGTACTGGATTTTTATTTTTTTCTTATAATTAACGCAACTTTTAACTTTTTTATGTATTTGGAGAATTTATTCTGAAAGGTTTATGTGTACAATATATGTACATTACTATTAAACTTACCTAGGTACACAATTATAATAAAGAAATCTTTTGTAAAGTGCGAAGAAGGGGTGGGTCACACACGACACACATGTACAGTCACGAACCGGGATTGATGAGCCACTAGCTTATCATTTTAACTTGGTTGTGTTACACGAATGCCGTCCGTTTTTACTGAAATCTCACATGTCAAATTTCACGGGCGGCATTCGTGTAACACAAGCAAGTTAAGATGATACGCTAGTGGCTCAACAATCCTGGTTCGTGATTGTACAATGTTTTGTCGTACAAGACTGGACGCAACAAACATCCGCATCGGCCACAATCGGCACATGTACCAGGGAAACATAACTTTGAAATGGTTGTTTAAACGGTTTTATCCCTTACGCTGAAGGCATAGCGGCTAAAAAGAAAATCGGCTGGACTGGAACATGTTTGCTATCATCTGGTATTGTCTGGTAATGTTACAGCTAGATTAATACGCTTGACAATAAACATGTTATTTAATTTAATTTTACTTTACTTAATTAGAACGTTATTGAGACCGATGTAGGGATTTCAATAGATATAATTTTATTTTCTAGCCATTCTTAAAAAAATGGCTGCCATTCTGTAAAAATACTTGGAGAAAATAAATTATTATGATTTATTTTAGACCTGGAAGAAGCTATGCACACGTTTGAAGAAGCAAAGAAAGCGGTGACCACCTGCCAATATAACTACTTGGATTACAGAAATATTGAATTTCACAAAGATTACTACATTTTTGAAGATAAGACGAATGCTTAGTGGGAGTCTGTAGGAAACACTAAAGAAGAGATTTTTATACTGTTTGGGAGACACCTCAAGGAATAAAGTTCTTGACTAGATTTGAGAAGGTGCGTTTATATATTTAACTCTTATTATTAGCTAGCAATTATTGGGGGCTAAGACATCCTTAGCCCCCAATAATTGTTATTATGATGTATACCTATATAGGTATATACCTATACCTATAAATACCTTTACCTACAGAACTACGGCTGCTCACAAATAGTAGAATATTTTGTATACTTTAAAAATATATTGGTGACTTATACGTATGATGCACCTTTTAGAAGTTATAAGTCAAAAACTGAAAGAAATCCGAAAATTTCGAGGTATTTCGAGCGCCATGCAGTTAGCACAGGTCTTTTGAAACTGCAAACTTGGTTTTGCAATACTGGTATCTCAGACTGGTACCTATCCTAGCAAAATTGCAAAAAATCAATGTACCAATTTTTTACGACCCCATGATCATCATCATAATAATCATTCTCCTGCCCTTATTCCAATTTATTTGGGGTTGGCGCAACATGTCTTTTTTCAATTTTTGCCGACCTACGATGTATTAAATGACTAGCCTTAATGCGTTATTCTTAGTTATAAAGTTACGAGAAAGGGAGATTTTTTAGATTTTCCCCTAAGTTTTGTGAGTTCAACCGAAATCATTGTTTTCTATGGATATGTCAATAATATATTTTTCTAAGTAGGTTACAAATTAGTACCAAGCCGTCTGTATACCGATAGTCCTACGGTTACAGGATGTGTATCAATATAATATTATGACGCTGTAAAGGACTTCAGATCTGTATCGTGGTTGGTTGTTTAACTGTAGGACGAACAATGAAAGTGCAGCTCAGTGAGTGTTGTGTTCCAACACGACTTAAATTTAGTAATTGTTCATTTTTAGGTGAGCCAAAAGATCATGATAACGAAACTGAGTGAGAAGTACGACAGAGTGCTGAGATATTGCGAGAAGGAAGTGGATAAGATAACTAAAATGTTCAAGAGGCAGCGAGAAGATCCGCCGCTCCCTCGCAACTACTCCCCAGTAGCTGGTAAACAATATTTTTTTTACGTGAAAACGTCTTTTCGCTGGTGTACTGGTGGTAAATTCATTATTTATGACAAACAAAAACATGTAAGGTTTGAACCGCTAATAACTACGAGACTTTAAATGCTAGAGTAATGGAACATTCAAAAGATAGGTAATATTTATAACAATTTTAAGGTCGGATATAATTTGCCTATGACGTCACACTGCAAGTGCACTCGCATGCGCGCGACCTTCTACTTTTCACTATGTGTCGAAATATCAATTCGTATAGCGCAAAAACGTGTTTAGCTAGATCAGTTATTCTGGTGTCACAAAGCACTACCAGGACCTAAAGAGAAACAATTGAAAAATTGGCTGAAATAGGGTTAAAAGTTAATATGAAGTTGACAGTAATAATAATAATAAATAATTTATTTTGCAAAAAGTTATGTGCAGAATAGGTATGCGCAGCATTTACAGCGTAGTACTTACAAGTGCACAGAGATTTGATCACTGACCCCCATGCTAGGTGGATCCTGTGTTACAGGGGTCATCCATCCGTCCATAAGATCACAAGATTACAGACAAGTAAGTAGTACTTATATTGTGAGGAACAATTACGTTTAACTCTAGTGTGAAAAAGGTGTGGTGAGTGAGTGTGTGAGTGTGTGTGAGGGTGCTTGTGCGAGCGTGTGTCTGTGTAAAGTGGTCATGTACAGTAAACGCTCAAAAGTCCATAAGCGTGCTAAGGATTACATTGCTATGAACTGTGCCAGCACGAACCAGTACGTGTGCGTGTATGAGCCAACATTCCGCATATAACACACACTAATGAATTGTCGCATTACGTCGTATTACGCGAAATAACATTATATTTCGGTTGAATTTAGCATACTCGCCACATTGGCGACCTGTTCTTACCATTGCTAAAATTCGCATAAACATAACTTGTGCTGGTAGCTGTGTGGGCTAAGCAATGTTTTTGCGATCAATGAAGTCTGAGTTCGAATCTTAATCACAATGTTGGACTGTTTTTGTTTCTTTGGAACCATAATAATATATTTCTATTTTAAGCAAAAACTTCTTAGATGTTTATGTCCATTTATTATTTATTTTTATAAGAAGTTAAACATTAGTTATTGTATTATTATTTAACTATTTTTGTGATTTTTAATTTATCTTTTCGGTGTTGGAAGGTTTAAATAAAAAAGTCGTGCTGAATGGTAACAAAAATGTTTATTCGTTTTATTTACTTATTTATAAAATTAACAAACTTAAGAGAATTGTGACGTTACATTCCTACTAGATAAAAGAAGTTTTTTTGTAACCGTTCATAGGATTTTTTGTTGTATACCCACTTAGTCAATTCATAATAACATAACAAAGAAAGGATATTCTAATAACACATATATCATTGTCAATACCTATTTAGTTTTCTATGATCTACCTTTCTAACTTTACGAAATGAGTGACCAAGCGAACAAGATAAAGAATATTATATTTCTGTCCCATTACTTCCAATCAAGTAAAAACTTACAAAAAGTCAAGTACTGCGTGAGATTTGAACTCACGGCTCACTGATTCACGCATCTATCTGCACGCGTTAACTGCTAGGTCATCTTTACAATGTTATAACTTTGAAATTATGAACTACAATCAGTCGTTGACGACAATAATTATGCATGTTATGTTCTTGGAAATAGAAGGTCTTAAGTCAAACTAAACGCCAAGCTATTGCTTTGTGAGTTTGCTTATCGACTTTTGGTCGCGACTGTATATTGTGATTTTAATAGGTCTTCTATTTTACTGTAGTCAAGAGTTAAAAGATATTCTTTAATTTTAGATTTACAATTAAATGTGTTTAGGGAATATAATATATTAGGTATATTCAAAAACTGGTTCAGTTTATTATGAGAGCACTTTTAGAAACGGGTAGTGTCGTTTTGCAAAACTCGTGTGCGTGCTTTTTGTAGGTCATAGGGGTTCTGGACTTCTTCTAGCTGTGGAAGGATTACTGATGTTTAATGGCAAGTTTGAGTGTTTGCGGATTATTGCGCGGTAGATAAAAAGTTGTCGGACTGTTAGAACCCTGTACTCCATATAAAGCAGTTGCGTGGGAAATCTAAAAGGCTTACTAAGAAGCACTTTAATTACAGCACTTTACGCGCGCTGCGCCTATATAAGCGCTGTCTTCGCTGCTCCTCCCCAGGCCGTAATGCAATATGTTAAGATAGATTCACAAAGAGCACAGTAAGCCATATTTAGAACTTCCGTATGGGCAGACAGTCTAAGTTTTTTGAAGACATAAATAAGTTTCCTAACCCGCGCGGACAGAGTCTCAAAGTGATAGTGCCAAGATAGACAGGCGTCAACCTGTAGGTCTAGATATATAACTACCGGGGCTCTAGACACGGAGGGGCATGCATATTGAGGTCACTGATACATGCGCTTTACGCACCATTGAGTTTACTGGTGGCAGGAGGGAAGGTCTGAGACCAAAGGTAACAAAATGAGTTTTTCTAACATTTAATGTAAGACTGTAGTTAGCCAACCAGAACATAGTCTCGCGCAGAACTTTTCCAGCCGACTTTCTTGCCGTGTCCCAATCATCGCCATACGTAAGAATAACCGAGTCGTCTGCGTATGCCTGGATGTGGGTGGAGGGCAGAGAGAGGGTGTAGAGGTCATTCACGTATATCTGAAAGAGGAGAAGACTGAGCAGGCTTCCGTGTGGGACACCGTAATTTAAAGATTCTTCGCTATTAATGATATTCCCTATCTTCACACGTTGTGTGCGGTTCAGTAAAAAGTCTTTAAATATTTTGTGGGCATCACCGCAAACCCCAATCGATTCCAGCTTGGCGAGAAGGACGGGAACAGAGACGGTATCAAATGCCTTAGAGAGGTCCAGGAAGATGCCTTGGCATTTCTGTTTACTGTCAAGTTTGTCCACCACAATATACAGCAATGCATTCACCGCATCCTCCATAGACATACCTTTTCTGAAACCAAATTGGTTTTTGGAAGTTATTTAGTGTTTGTCGAGAAACCTGCGGAGATTTTTGTGCTAGAACTGAAATAGGGCGGTAATTGGTGATACCGTCTCTGTCCCCTGACTTGTAAATTGAGTGTACGATTGCTTTTTTCAGAGCCTTTGGAAAGGCTCCTGTAGACATAGCTAGGCTGCAGATATGAGTAATGGGTCTGAGTAGAGCATGACTGGCAGCTTTGACTAATTTTGGTTGTATACTGTCCCAACCAGGCGCAGTATCCCCACGGAAATCTTTTATAATGCAATCAAATTCTTCCCCGTCTATTGTGAGGAGACCCAACGAATTCACCATGGATTGTTTACTGTTTGGGCTTGGTTGGGAAGACCTTTGTAGTATTTTATTGGCCAGCGTTTGACCCACGTTTGCAAATAATGTATTGACAGTGTTGACAGACTTTGAGGGGCTGTGTTCTATTTTCAGAAGTTCAATGGGTGTCAACAATGAGCGGTGCGAGTCAGACACAGTCCGTACAGCATCCCACATTTCTTTTGTGTTGTTCTTAGCTTTTATAAATAGTTTTCTCGTAATCGAGTTTTAGTTTTTTTAGTAAATTGTTACAGAAATTCCTGTAACGAGAGTGAGTTGAGAAAAAGTACCTCAAGTACCCGGGGAAACATCCCAGTGACGCAAATTGATATCATATATTCATATCATTGTAATATTTTGATAGGAGAATACTGGCGACCATGGCAAAATATTTCAAAAAGTAGCTAAGGAAAGAGGTGATTTGGTGATTTGTGTTGTGAATAGGTAAAGAGTATTTGCTATATTATGTTTTTGTGTAAGGTAATTTGGTACTATTTGGTTTGGCGTACAAGCGATATTTGTGAAGGTATGTGTACATGCATTATTCAGTAGAATAATATTTGAATATGCGAGAATGTTCTATGCAATTTTACAGGTTTGTATAACAATTATTATTAAAATTAAGTTTCTGATACAGCATAATTGTGTGACTTTATAGCAAAATACAAGACGTGAAAGTGAGATATTTTAACATAACGTCATTAATAGAGATTGGATATCACTGTTGTTATAAAAGAATGTTAAAAGAGTCTGGCCCAACGAAGGTCTTCTAATGATTTGATGGCGATAGCAGGACGTCCTTCTTTTTTCTTGATATAGATGAGCCCACTTTTGATCCAGCAGAAAGTGTAGCCAGCTTTCTTGTAGCAATTTTTAGTTTCTCGAAATAACTGGCGGTTCTCCTTCGTAAGACGCTCGTTAAAATAAACTTTCAGTTTGATGCCTGCGACTTCGAAGTCGGAGCATGTGATGTTGCGTCTACTTTTACCAGCGCGGAGGAATTCGTCTCTTTTATGTTGACGGACAAATCAGATAACCAAAGGGCGCGGAAGTTTTTCATCTGTTGATTGAGTTTCTGCGGACTTCTGACGACGCGAACTTGGACGTTTTATAAAGTCGATGTCATCCTCTGCTAGTGGGACTCCAATCTTAGTGCCAATATCGCGTTCCATATGCATTGTATTCTCGTTGGCAATCTAGTTTATGCCAGACAAAGTAATATCAGATGTTGTTTCATATCGGCCGTTTTGCTCAGAAATGAAAAGCTTGCTTTATAAGGAATACATGAACCAACTATGTATAGTGTCGAGCAAATACAATGGCTACGGCAATCGGAAACCATAGTAACGTTTCAAAACCTAATATTTTTTCACGAAAACAAACGGCGCGGACTTGAACTGCGCTTACTTAACTGTTTTTAACTAATTCGTATATCATATACCAGAGCCGCAGGTTTCACACAGGTGTTGCTCGATAACGTTGCTGATGACGTCATTCGTATACAGGGGTGGCGGTTTTTGTCTGACGTCACTATGTTCGTAGTCGATACAAGGGCGGCAGTGTCCAACGTAGGTGCTAACTTTGATCGGAAAATCAATAGGCTGTTGGACTTTTATCATTGAACTTGGGCGTATTTCGAGAAATATACTACTGAAAGCGCGTTTGGTAAAAATAATGAAGCCTATGTTCACTATTTTCGTTCGCTACCCATAAGCTTAAAATCGGACCCTGCTACTAAGCTTAAACCATCTGTCCGTCCACCCGTCAGTCTGTCACAAGATATATCTTTTAACCGTATTAGATAGCTACTTGAAATATTCAGAAAATACGTAAGTATCTTAAGGTCGTTGGTCCATCTAGCTGGGGGCACACACTATGCTTGCCGATACGCGGTCTCCACGGACTCGTCTGCTCCACCGGCCATATCGGTCCTTCGACAAACATGGCCAGCCCACTGCCTCTTCAGTTTGCTTACTCTGCATGATTTGATTATTATTAATATATTTCTGATATTATTCATTTCTGATTTTCTGATAGCCCGCGCCATAACGCGCTTAGTGAACTTGAATTTACAGTTCAGCCCGACTGTCAGTGTCCACGTTTCGGCATCGTATGTCATAACGGGCAGGACACACTGGTTCAAGACCTTAGTCTTCATACACTGCGGGATAGGCGATGAGAATACTTGACGAAGTTTTCCGAACGCTAACCCAACTCGATCCATCTGTCGGCTTCTTTCTCAAAATTCTGTTTACCGAACTAGATAATTTTCCCTAGGTAGGTAGACATACTCCTCCACAAAATCTGACGAAAATATTGTACTATTCACACATCTTGAAACGAAGACATGTGAATTGTACATGATTTTCGTCTTAACGAAATTCATGCCGAGGCCAACCTACTGAGATCGAGGGCTCCACTAGGCTGTGCAGCGTCTCTGCCATTATGACGATGTCATCGGCAAAGCGTAGGTGTGAGATGTACTCGCCGTTCACGTTGATACTCTGGTCAGTCCAATCTAGCGTCTTAAAAACCTCCTCCAACCCATCGGTGAACAGTTTCGGGGATATCACATCTCCAATCTCACTCCTCTGACTAGATGGATGGGGCTGGTTTTCTGATTCTAAACCTAGATAGTCACTCTCTCTCAACACTTCGAATTAGCGCCAGCCAATTCGATGGAGTCGAAAGCTTTTTCGTAATCCACAAACGCCTTACACAGCGGTTGGTTCTACTCCATGTACAGTTTGCCGATAAGCATGGATGTGGTCTACGGTACTAAAGTCTTTTCGAAAACCAGCTTATTCTGGAGACTGGAACTTGTCAAGTCTCTTTTCGAGACGGTTCGTGACGATCCTCGAGAACAGCTTGCGAAGGTACGTTGCTCAGAAATGAGATAGGTCTATAATTCTTCAGCAAGGTTTTGTCACCTTTTTTGAACAACAGAATCGTTAGTTTAGTTCGGTGTACAAGATAATCGGCACCAATTTTTGTATTTTACTAACAGACAGCGAGCCCTGGAATAGGATGGCGACAAAAGAACTAAGTTACAGATATAAAACTAGTTTACGCTTTGCATTCACCCCAAAACTCAAGAAAATTGTTTCATGTTAACTTTCCTACATTTTGGTGGTTCCTTTACATAAATAAATAAACACCCATGCACATACTCGTAACAGTTGATTAAGTATTGGACAAAGTCTTAATATTTCGAAGCGACGTCGATTTAGAATTGCAATTTTTGTATTAAATTATTTTCTATTTAACATTAGCAACTGTAATTTATTTATTGAATATTTGGTGGTGTGTAATTTTGAACGAATTAAAAAAAATATTACCATTAGGTACCGAAAGCAATGAACAAAATGTAGATGTCACTTGTTTATAGCTCTCTTTGAAACTGAGAATAGAACAGGATTTATTTGACACTGACACGCACAGTGGTAACGTTCTTGTGTGAAGTTTCAACTACGTACTAGGGAGTTGGTTACGTCCTGCTCACTGAAGTTTGTACGGTATTGGTTAGAGAGAGATAATCACAGTTCAACGACACAATTTCCAGTTTTCAACAACAAGGGTTGTTTTTACCTACCCCTATAAACAGCGATGACTGGACTCGGTTCAAGCTGATAGTACATTTTCTTTGCTTTCTGATATCCTAGTACGTCGAGGTTTATTGAGAAAGTCTTACGGCTTCTGCGGTGCCAAGCCTTGCCCATACCCATGTGGGACCACCGTTACAATGCAACGATTAGTTACGGGCAACGATTAGTGTGATTCAGCTTAATATTAAAATTTTCTCATAATATCATTAAAAAAAATACCACGGGAGGATAAATCAAACTTATTCTCCACGTAAGAAGCTTGACAAATTGTCAACATTTATTCATTACTTGCTGACCCGACAGACGTTGTCTTGTCCAAAGTACAATAATTCATACAAAATTCCCATAGATAATGCACTTTGAGTTTTCGCGAACTTACCCGGCAACTTTTCAAATTTTTCTTCCCGCAAGAACCTGCCTGATTCGGACTACGAGTATTACGAACATTTTAAAACAAATATTTTTCAAATCGGTCCAGCCGTTCTCAAGTGATGCGCTTACCAACGAGCATAATTTAATTTTTATTATAATAGAAGAAAATTATTTATTTACCAGTTAAATAACGAAAAGCTGAGCTGGAAAGAAGGAAATGTCTGTAACTATAAAGGCGATATACTTTGCCGACAATGTTTCTTGTCTTATGCTCGGTTCCTGTAAACAACAACGAATCGTTTTGCTTACCAATGGTAGCATTTTTTATTGTAAAACTGGGCATATAAATACATTCGTAAGCAAATTTTACCTGTGATAGCTACTTCCACATAGGCGGTGTTATTATGCTAAGCTATGAGGTCTTTGCTTTATTATTGGTAAAGATACAAGAGTCTTAATTTTAACCAGTAACGGTCCGTAAATTATAGGAATCAGCCATTAATGGCTGGCCCTCACCTCGGGTCAGCCGTAGTTTACTTAGTTCAGCCCGGGCAGTTTTTCTCCAGGCCCGTATGTACTAGCAAAGCATAAGTGCAAGGGGAGGCGTTCTACATAAATATTTCACAACCCGTTGTACAAAATATTTATTTCTGCTACGAAAATTCATTGTTAATTTAAAACTTTATAATAAAATCTACACAATGCAAATACGATTGTTGGTGGAACAAAGGTTTTTACTATGGGCAGAGAACAAGTTGAATATGTAATAAGAAGGAGAAGTGGGTTTGTAGGCAATATAAAACAACATAGACAGAAGAACGGTCTGCGCTGACGAATGGGTAACCTTTTTAAAAGCAATCGGTGCAATCAGTATGTTATTGCTTACGGAGAATGAAAATAAATCGAATGCAGTTATTTAGAAGATTTATGACCGCTTTCGATTATGATATTTCGCTCAGCACTGTATACTTCATTCATTACATAACTAACATAACCAGTTTACCACACCATAACAAAAATACAGACATTTCTGTGATGGTGCCGGTTTTCAAAACGCAAAGCTAGATGTCACTAAAGTGATGGAGCGTCATCAATCGCAATCGTCAATGGCGGGCTCCGCTGATTCTTCTACCCTAGTACCAAAACTCAAATGGAAAGCTTGAGGAAATAATGTGGTGTTCGTGTGGCATACAACTTACAAGTGGCAACAACGTGGCAGCAACGTGTCGCTTTGTTGTTCAAAAACACTAACACTGCAACTCGACTACTGGGGTGTTCTCCCTACGTACGAAGTCCATAGTTTCGGCCTTCGTTACGGGCGTTTCCTTTTTCCTTTCAGTTTCCTACAGATACGTATTTGGAGGATGACTGATTTTATGATTTGTTTTTGTTTACTGATAACAATACTCTAAAATCATATTAATATTGACGAGTACAAACTCACTCTTTGCCACTGCTCCACGGACTTTGTGCAATTTCCCATTGAATTAAGGGAGTTACTTGCACAGGCTTCGAAACAACTGCCGTTTTGATCGTATTCCCCGTTGTCACGCCTCAATAGTCCGCGAGCCAACTCTTAATCTCGTGGTGACAAAAAAGTTCATCTTGTTTCCATCTTTTTTAAAGTCCACTTTTTACGTAGTCCGAATTTCTGATTTTTGATTTTTTATTTTACACTTTTTATTTAGGAAGGATTATTTTTCTCTTACTGTATTAAGTAACTCTGTAGATACCGGTCGTCAAATTTATTTTCAAAATTTTTGGTCAAATTTTCAAATTTTCGGCCATAAAATTTTATTCAAAGGAATAAAATTTTGGGTTTGTCACTCGATTTAAAAAAATATCATACGTCAGAAGGAACCTTTTCAAACGCTTCATTTTGATACCCCACTCGATAGGTTTGGGTTTTTTTTTATCAAACATACATATTGGCGCCAAAAATCCTCCATTTTGATTTTTTTATAATTTTAATACATATACCAAGTAACACTAGCGCAATAAAAACGAATCTAACGACATATCATTCATTAAAATCGGTCTAGCCATTTAGACTACAGGAGGTCACAATGGAACGGACATTCATACTGGTCAAAAACATAACCCTCCTTTTTTAGCTTCGCCGCAGTCGGGTAATAAAATTAGGAAGAGTCTTAGCAAGTGCCTACGTATGTATTCTAATCATTATGATAGTCCTAAAACTTCCGAAATTACTCGTATGATTCTTGATAGTCTCCGATAAAGTCATAGGACGTCAAATTAATGTCGGCTCTCATACTACTCCCACTAGAGTTGCCGAGTGGTTCGTTTGGCCAGCTGCAGCGGCTTCTAGTCTAGTTCAAGGGCGCACTATGCTGAAAGAGATATGTATACATCTCACTTTTTCTTATTCATTGAAAATGATATTGAAGCTAACTTCAGACGTAAACAACTTACTTCTTAGTGTTCATGAAATCCTAGTGGGCTAGAGCTACATTGTAGCTTGCATGGTGCCATTTTATAGCTTTTCTTATTATTTTGCGTAGCTGTCGGATTAACACTACATTCAAGTCATGTCAGTGGTCATGGAATCGGAAATCTGAGTTCCAGGACTTATTGAATCGTAATCATAAAAAATCTGAATGTTTGTGGAGTGGTATTATACATTTAACAATAATAAATTGTACGCGGTTTTATCTTTTAAATTTAGATTATTAATTCTGGTTATAAAAACGCGATATTTCATCTGTACTTGTTACCGGTTCAGTAACCCCAGAGCTTTTCATGAATATATTACTAATAGCCATCGTATATATCGTATCGTATATATATCAGAGATGTCTTGGTTAGTTCTGTTATCCTAGTGCGCCAACATCCAAAAAGCCTAGGTAGGTAGATTTCCACCGGTGTGAGCACGTGGCGTATGCGACGTTCCATTTAGCAGCTTGTCGATTTCTGTAGCAGCAAACGTAATGTAGTAAACCTACATACTACGGAAAAACTACTACTAGTATTGCAAATATACCCTTCAGTGGAGTTGTTTCCGGAAGCTTCGCCGCAAGGTGACGCCAAAGTTCGAGCGTCAAAGTTTTTGATAAAGACGTGTGCAATTGTGTGGACGATTGTTAAGTATTTACGTGTTTTTTTTTTTTTTTAAATCTATTTCTCCTTTTTTAAGATGGGCGATACGCCCAGTTGACGGAGAAGTTGAAAAAACCGGAGTATCGCAATTAGGAAGGAAAGCTAAACTTGTCGTAAGGTACATTATATTTAACATGTTATCGACTTTTAGCCGTATTCTGGGCAATATTATGGTTTTATAAGTTATAAAATAAACTTAACTAATTACTTTTTTTTCCTTTTTAATGATACTAATGGTAAACAAGATGAAAAGTTTCTTGTTACAAAATGTATGGTTATTTGAAAGGAAACAATTTTTTTCACAGGTTGTAAGCTTTTTTACTATTATTAAACAAAAATTATAAATAATGGAGATAGAGTTTCGGGAGTCGGGATTTTATTTATTGGAAATTCCATCTTCTTTAAGGATATTTTTTACAAAATTTCTTAAATATTGATTGTTTTTGAGTTATTAACAAAAAACGAAATGCCATCTTTTTTCATCTTAATTTGTTAATAACAATTGCAATTTTTTATGTGCTAATACATCCTCGAGATACATTTTTAACATGTTTTTTAACTTGTTGTCTTGCCTATAAATGTTAATACAATTATTTATATATTATTACTCAACCAAACAACGGCTTGTGGCAGTCTGATGTCGAAAGGGTGGTGTTACAGCATCTAAAAACTTTGTTTACGCCAAGTGCGCGACTCTACGGCTTCTTGGAAACCTAGGCTCTCCTTCATTTATGAGAACCTAGTGTTGAAATATGTTACGGTCTGACTGGATCAATACTTTTTCCTAAGCACATGGCACACCAATTCAGATTCCATGGCAACGATGCATCTGCGTGAAATTCGCTAAGTCAACTGAAAATACGACTGAAGGAAATTAAAGTTACCTAATAAATATTATAAGCTCTATTAGCACTTTAATAGTTCGTGTGATAATAATAAATATTAATGGCATGCCCGCTCAAAACTTTCAAAAAATGTTTAAAACTTTCCAATAAAAAGGATTTTAAATAATTTCATGAAATTTCATTTATCATTTATCATTTACTAATATTATTTCCACATTACAGAAAATGGTGAAAAACGCAGTGAGTGAGATGCGCCGCTATTATAGCAGAAAAGTTGTGGACGTACTCATCAAGGTTACCAGGAGGACTCTTGACGTCATTGTCAAACAACTTACTTCAGACATCAATGCAGAAGGTAAAAGATTTCAAATCACCGTTTCATTATAACAATACATTTCATCAACACTATTGCAGTATAAAGAAGTCTACTTGCAAGGCCACTATAACAAGGTAGCTCGATGAGTGAAGATGTGGAAATTCATTGGACGCTAACTATCAAGTATCTACTTTAAAAGACAATATGACTAGGTAAATAAATCTTGTCCTATGTGGGTACGAAACAAGTTCTTTTTTAATATCACGAACATTGCCAAACATTAATAACTGACCAACCTTATTTTACGCAATTCCATGTAGTTGGCTTTGGACTCCATTGAGTTAGTATTAAGTTAGCCGCATGCATCTACGTACTACCGTTGGTGTATTTCCATTCCCCTACTTTCAATGACAAAAGAATTACGAATGAAGGAAATACGTATGCTCAGAGAAAACTATTGCAATCCACCCAGTATTTAAGTACACCTAAACTCTGTGTTATCTTTTACACCATTCCTGTCATATTTTGTAAGATATTTGCAAAAGAAATTACAAAACGCCTCTGAAAAGCGCCATTTTGGTTTGCCGCTTCTCAAAAACCTTACAAATAAAGACGTAATTAAATGGTATCCCAAACATTTTTTTACTGGTACTTGTTCAGTATTTAATAACGCATGTGTTCCATATGATAATTGCGTACATTTATGTCATAATTTGTACAAAATCTGCTAAAATAATCGCACACTTTCATTTCATCATGGGAAACTATGATTGAGACTGCGCGTTGAAAAAATCAATACTTAAACATAGATTCAATTTACAAACCTAAAGTGATGAAAACAGAGACGATTTAGGCATCACGCTGCAGCGGTAGTTGTTACATTTTGACTCCTGAAATTTTTCGATTCAAGCTCTTACTGTTTATGGGCTCCTAGTATCTTGCGTCGTATTAGAGCAGACTTCGCGGGACTTTGTGGGTTCGACGCGCAAGCGCGTTGCGGGGAAAGCCACGTGGGGCAGCCAGCGGACACCGTGTGGAAATACTCGTAAAGCACATACCACGTAGAAAGTTTTTTATTACGTTCTATCGGACTCGTACTTTGCGAATGCAGACGAGTTTGAGTGAAAGGACAAGATGGCATTCTGGCAAACACATTTAAGAGGATTGTGAAGTGCCGATACGCGGCGCGATTCTTGGAGGCAATTACCTACATTTCATACAATTATTTACATAAATATTGTTTCGGGCGATAACGTTTTCACTCCCCTAAACCTTTACGAAATGAGACAATTTTGGTCTCATTACATTCAGTACACTTTAATCTAGGTCTGTATCTTTTTAGTTTTTAGTAATTCAATTTAATTTAATTTAAAAAAATAAAAATGCTCGAGGATGTTTTTATGTCAAAAATATAGATATTTAGATGCTAATAACTTATAACGTATGCAATATTTCTTTATAATAAAAACGTACGGACCTAGTTTTTCATTAAAATATGAAAATTAGACTATGTTTACGGGGAGAAAAACGTTATCTCTTTTTGTATGAAAAGTTACAGCTTCACAATCGTCTTATGCCAAAATTCAACCATTACTTAACCATTGGTTGAGTAATGGATTGGATTGGTTGGATCAAAAAACCGGCCCTTAGACCATTTAAACAATTACAATATGGCTAATGAGTGTTTTAAAAATTGCAAAATGCACTGCAATCATTTTAGTTTAGGTTTTTGATTTTTGGTTTAAAAATTTTATTTATGTTTATCAAAATCCTAATTAACTAAACTAATATTATAAGTTTGTTTGTTACCTTTTCACGCCTAAACTATTGAACCGATCTTCCTAAAAGTTTGCATATACGTGTCACGAGTACAGAAGCGGACATAGGGTACCTTTCATGCCGAAAAAAAATACTGTTTCCGAGGAAAACAACAGTAACGTCATTTATGATAATAGTTGGCGCCACGTGTCTTACGAGTCATGTTTGAGTTATTGTGCCACACAGCGAGCGACACAATGGACATTCTGCATGAACGGTTCGAGGGTAGGGTTATCTCTCGCAGAGGTGACGTGAATTGGCCACCAAGATCGTGAGATTTGACCCCGCTAAACTTTTTCTTGTGGGGTTGTCTCAAGTCGTAGGTCTATGCCAATAATCCGCAATCAACCGATGCCCTGAAAGTCAACATAACGCAGGCCATCGCTCAGATTCAGCAGGATCTATGCAGTAGAGTAATTGAAAATTGGACCTCTCGGATCCATGCCACCGTTCGAAGCCGCGGTGAACATTTCAACGATGACATATATCATAAATAATGCCAGAAATGGGCCTTTTAAATAAATTTTTTTTTTTTTTAATATCGCACATACAGCTTGTTTTATTTAATTTCAACATCGACCCGTCCTTGTTGAAAGACCCTATAGTATGTACAGCTTTTTTTTATTTAAGTACCTAATACATTTTGTACGTCTAGAGTGTCGATAGACCGGTTTATATACTTAATAATACTATAAATGCGAAAGTGAGTTTGTTTGATTGTTACGCTTTCACGCTGAAGTAGCTGAACGGATTTGGATGAAATTTGGCGTATGGGTAGACTATAACCTGGATTAGGACATATAATACTTTTGATCCCAGTAGTGCGTTCCCGTGGGATAATTTCCGACAACCAGGGGGGCGGAGCTGCGGGCAAAAGCTAGTTTCTAGTTATTATATAATTTTGTTTTTGTGTTGTTCAATCATGTTTTTTAGGTTAATTACTGTCTAAAATAAAATAAATAAGTGTGTGTGTGTCCGTCACTCGACTGGAGTTTACTCCTTAAAGGAATTCGTAGGCTATTCCCATTTTAATCCATCCATCATAAGAACCTGAAACGAAACTGATAAATATTAGTCACGTTTCCTCAACCTCAAAGTGAAATGCAGGTCAGTGTGTCAGTTAAATAGACTTCCTCCACGGTCTTGTAGTCCTGGTAGATATCTGTCTGTAACTCAGTAGGGGGGATCATTACCATCACACATGCGCAGTAATGACTACTTGCGTCACGATGGGTTATTGGCTGACAATGGCCTTGACTCCTCGACCTCAACACAGAGCAGCAGCCGTAACTTGTCCACGTCTCGCAACACAGGTTAAGGGCTCCTTGAATCAATTTACGGAGTAAGAACGATATTAAACCGTGAGAGTGCCCAACATATAATATATACATATAGCCCAAGAAAATTTTATTACATTTGAAGGCAAAAAAAAAGAAATTGAATTTTCAAATACAAGAGTTTTGATAGCCATATTAAGTATATTTAGAAAGATAACACTTTGGACGAGCAAACAAAAACTGCCACTGATAGTCTGGTTTAGAATATCCTGAATATGGTTGCCAGGGTTCAATATATGATAACAAGACGAGAAACTTATTTCTCGCCTTGCTATCATCTAACCAAGTCTGTGTGATCTATGGAGAGAATAGCTGCTTAATGATCAAAGTAAGTGATAGAGTGATGCCCGGTTTCTGAGGTTTTTAAACGGAGTTTATCAATTCGATAACGATTATTTATTGGTTCGAAATCTTGTTTTTGAACACGTCGATAAGGAAGAATTTAGCTAAAATGTCGAGTGAATTACTATCGAGGTTTAATCTAAGGAGCTCAAAAACCGAGCATAAAGAAGGAATTCGCATAAATAGATGATTTTGTCGAATCAAAAGCTATCAAGAGTTTAAATAGGTGCAATAAAATGATATTGTCACAAACCGTAATTTTAAGTCAACGACTAAAATCAAAGCGTCAATGAAAGGCTTTAAACTTCTTTGCAAAGTAGGTAGCTAGAGATATTTAATTCAGTGGAAGCTGGTTACGTTCTGACCATTGACGATCAATGGATTCAGTATTCTCATGATTTATAGGCTAACGTACGTAGGCCCTGACGTAGTATTTTCCACGCAAGCGCACTAAGTAGTAGTACTCCGTGTGGACCGAACACCACATGGCAGATTTTAGACCGAGGGTGAGGGTGTTACAGGAATGAGTAGCTAATACATTTCTCTTACACCCTCAGTCAGCATGATAAGGTCAATGAATCCACTTATTTTAAGCTGCGATAAATGGTTAAACTGGAAACTGGAATTAATTTATAAGAGTAAAATATAATTTCTGTAATACCGTACAAAAGAAACATTGTAGCTTTGTGTTGAAAATTCGTAACTTTATAGGGTCCTAGTATCAAGTAGGGCTATTCGCGGTGAGTTTGTTTTCACGCAAGCTCGGTTTGGGCCCAGTCCACGTGATCTGGATACCAATTACCAAACCACGTGACTCGTGTGTACATCCTGATACATGTCTTCATCCGTACTAATTAAACTATTATAATAGTAGGTATTGTGGCTGTCTGTCACTTACTCCAATTTAATATTAAAATATTATATTATTATTTTAAAACCAGCACATCTTTCGAGTCACTTGGAGACATAAATTATCTATTTAATGTGAGGCAAAGTCTTAGTAACGGTCGACAGGACGGATACAATAAGTCAATTAATTTCTAAAGGACTTTGTAAAATACCCTATTTGTAATTTCAAATAACAAAGCGCGAGGGCCAATTAGCTTTGTTAAATTCTAAGAACGCATTGGACAACGGCCACATATGGTCACCATAAGGCAATTGTCTCACCGTCGGCAATGAACGGGTAGCGAGTAGAACTACTAAATGAAAGCGAGTTGGCGAGCGGCGGGCAACGAGTGTGTAGTTCTAATGGGTTTGTCGCTGGGCTATCGGCAAGTATCCGAATGCGATGGGCGATTGCTCGCGCCACTCGCTCGGGGCAGTTAATCCCGCAAGGATAGTAGTAGTCGGTAGGTATTTACATGCCTACCTATAGCTTTGCTATCTATAATATATATGTAAATATTTTTATTTTTTATGTTTCTGGAAATGTGCGTCGCAACCCACATTGTGTGCTCAGTCATGGACCGGATGAGCGTAGATCTTACCTACCTATGTTATATTATTTTACTCTTATACTTTATTTATATAAATTGCATGTACAAAGTCTATTTACACTTAATCTATTTAATCCTAATGATATACAAGAACTATTTTTGTTATGTATGCGTGCGCGCACGTTTATGTGTGAGTGCGCGCACTCCCATCCTCGTTTTCAATCATTGTATTTTTCACAACTATGACTATACTTACATACTCTTACTATCATCACAGAGTTATGATATCACTCATTCATACAACTTACTGGCAGCTTACAGTTGTAAATAGTGTCTAACTAAACCACCACACAATACCTTCATACTCTCGTTTATATTGGTACCATATCTACACACTTGTATGTCTAATACCTACATCTACTAGCACTAATGGCTTCTAGTAAACATATTAAGTTTGGTCTACTAAATGCAGGCTCTCTAGGAACAAATCAGGATGAGTTCTTGATAGCCATGGGCAACCACTCTGTGGATGGCTATCAATGAGACATGGTTACGCAAGGGGAAAAAGGAACGGGCTCCTAGTGTAGCTAGGTACAAATTTAGGCACGTACCACGACCTCTGACTACACGAGGTGGGCGTGGCGGAGGAGTTGCTTTCTATATAAAGAATGGCATTAACGCGCGTGTAAGAGCTCATCCTGAACACCCTAACGTGGAGCAGCTCTGGCTGGGCCTAACCATAAACAAGAAAAGGTTTCTTGTTGGGACCGCGTACCGTCCGCCTTGGCAAGACTTGGAGCTTTTCCTTGACGCCATAACTGCCAGTATTAATGCATTAGCTCCATATGATAATCTGGTGCTGTTGGGTGACCTAAATGTTGATCTGTTGGATGGAAGTAGCTCTAAATCAAAACAGCTTATGGACTTTTTTAATTATTTAAATCTTGTTCAAGTAGTAAGAACTGCGACGCACTTCGTGGGTAACAGTAGTACACTCATCGACATCGTATGCACTGACGCTACAACGCGTTATGTTGGGGTGTACTATACTAGTGAGCTTGGCCATCACTCCTTCATTACATTCGAAACTGCTTTTAGGAAACCCAAGGTTAAACCTAAAATGGTTGAGTTTCGCCTCCTTTCAGACATCTTGCTGGATCACTTCCTTATTGACTTGAACATGATACCATGGTCTATTATAGGAGATATAAGTGATGTTGATACCATGGTACATACTTTCAACTCATTCATGATCCAGCTTTTTGATCTCCATGCTCCTATAAGGAGAAATACCTTTTATAAGCGTCCCACACCTTGGATCACTGACAATGTGCGTCTGATGTTCAAGTTGCGAGATGAAGCTAGAGACAGATGTCGTTATATAAGGAGTCCAACTCATAAGCGGTACTATATGTATCTTAAGCCGCTGCATTAATGAGGGAAAAGACAGCATATTTTACAAATCACATTAGCAATGACACTAAAGGATCCTAAACTATTGTGGCGTAATTGATAATCTGATGTACTTCTAGACCACAAAGAAAGGCTACTGCCAAGTCATTTTGACAACCCAGACAATATCAATGCAGCTTTGTTGGACATTCTGGGAAATTGTAAAGATAACATCTCACAAATGCTCTACTTCAAATTTCGCAGGCACAGTGCAGCCAAGTTCTCGCTCACTACAACGAACCAGGAGACAGTTCTGAAGATAATCAGGAGTCTAAGATCGAATGCTCAGGGTGTTGATGTTATCAGTTTGGTTATATGTTAAAACTCACATTGCCAAATACCCTGCAAGCCATCACTGATATCATTAACAGATCAATAGAATCGCGCACATTTCCCGGCCAATGGCCAAAGCCAATTTGAAAGACCTCAGACCAATTAGTATTCTGCCTTGCCTGTCGAAGATTCTGGAGCGTGTAGTGTATCTAAAAGTAATTGAATATCTGGAGTTTAACAACATTCTCCCTGACCTTCAGACGGGTTTCCGTAAAGGTAGAGACACTGCAACGGCTCTGATAGGTGTTGTGGGCAATATCCTGGAGGCACGTGATCGAGGGGAGGTGTCGATCCTGGTCCTACTGGATTTTTCACGGGCTTTTGACGCTATTAATACCAATCTATTGCTGACCAAGCTAGCATATTATGGCTTTAACCGAGATGCTGTGGATTGGTTTAATAGTTATATGACTGATAGGTCCCAGTATGTGCAGATCCACAAGAAAGATGGATCGACCGTGTCATCCCCCCCACTCCATGTTTCTAGGGGCGTCCCGCAGGGATCGATCTTTTGAATATGGGGTCAATTTTGGGGGGTAAATAAGAAAATTAAAAAAAGTTTTGCAAACTGTACCGTGTGACATATCAAATGAAAGGGCTTACTGTGAGGATCACAAATATATAGTTTTTATAAATTTAAAATGAATCATTTAAAGTTATTTAAGAAAACAGACGAAAGTTTACCATCTCCGAACTACTGAGCCTAAAATTTTGAAAAAAAAAATACAGAAAATAGTTTAATACCTATAGATTACAGGAAAATTTAGAAAAAGTCTATGGTCTTAAAACAACAGTTAAGTTTGTTTTTAGGATTCATCCCGACTACGGATACGGAACCCTTCATTGTGCGTGGTCCAACACGCACTTGTCCGGTTTTTTCTTACGAATAGTTATCCGTATGAATATTGCAATTATACTACTTACATTATTTTGGGTACTTCCCAAGCGCTCCAAAATTTTCTTATGCAAGTGAAGGAAAACAAAAAAGAAGTTCTCCACAGCCAGGTGTAAACAGGTAATATTTTGTAACAGTTACACTTAATACTATTATACTTATACTTTTATGACGTGTATATAGGTTGCCTATGTAAAAGTGGCCGCAAATAGGGGTAACTTTAAAGGAGAAAATTTATAAGTCCGTGATAAGGCCTGTCGTACTTTATGGGTCTGAATGCTGGGCCGTGAAGAAGACGGATGAAAAAAGAATGCATGCAGCGGATATGAGAATGTTGAGATGGATGTCTGGAGTGACGAGAATAGATAAAGTAAGAAATGAGTATATAAGAGGAAGTTTGAAAGTGGCGCCAGTGACAGAAAAGTTGAAAGGAAATCGTTTGGCTTGGTATGGGCATGTGATGAGAAGGGACAAAACGCATGTGTGGATTGTGTGAACGGATGAATTGTGATAACGAGCTCCAAACAGTGCAGCGGTTAGAATAAGAATATCTCAGCTGCTGTGTTGAGAACCCTATCTATCGACGTACGCGCAATAACTTTAAAGATTCTCACAGCTGACACTCGCTATTCTCGTCTAACGAGTAGCGTTGCGCGATAACTCTCTCTCATTTTATCTTTGATACCTAACATTTTCAACAGCTAGTTACCCATATTTGCGGCCAATTTTACATAGGCAACCGTATTCCATCATGCACAGAAAAAATAGCTTTAATTTGATATATAAATAAAGTATATACGTCATGAACGTATAACTGTTACAAAATATTACCTGATTACACCTGGCTGCAGAGAGGTCCAACAGCTAGTTGCGACCAAGTGCGCTACGGCAACCATACCTTTTCAAGTTCTATACATATGTACATCGCTGTAATATAAACGATATTTTATTTAATAACAACATTAACGATTTTTTTTTTTGGAAAATTAATTACCATTGCTCTTAAATTGATTAGCCACTCTCTTTTATGGGTTCCGTACCTCAAAAGGAAAAAACGAAACCCTTATAGGATCACTCGTGTGTCCGTCTGTCCATCTGTCACAGCCAATTTGCTCCGAATCTAGGTGAAATTTGGTATACCTATGAATTTCTGTCACCCAAACACAGACGTGTGACGTAAATAAATGAGTTTTGATTATAGAGGTCAATTTTGGGGGGCAAATAAGAAAATAAAATAAAAAAGTTTTTCAAACTGTGACCTTGTGACATACTAAATTAAAGGGCTTACTGTGAGTGTCTCAAATATATATATTTTTTTTATAATTTTAAAATAAATGTTTTTAAAGTTATTTAAGAAAATAGACGAAAACTGACTATTCCCCTCCCGCCCCTTATCTCCGAAACTACGGAGCCTAAAATTAAAAAAAAAAATACAGAAAGCAGTTCTAAACCTATAGATTACAGAAAAACCTATAAAAGTCTGTGGTATTAAATTAACGTGGTAAATCTTTCAATATTGTGCGTACACATTTACATATGGGAGAACATGTTTTTCAAAAAAAAAAAAAAAATACAGTGATATCCACAATATAAATACTAGGAACAAACACAAATTTGTTGTACCTCCAACAAGGCGCAAGAAAATAGGTGGGTCATTCAGGTGTCAATGTATACGCTTTTATAATAAACTTCCAAGCCACGTTCAAGATCTGAGCCTTAATAAATTCAAATCATTCATTAAACGCAAGTTGTGTCAGAAAGCTTTTTATACCGTTAAAGATTATATTGACGACAAAAAGGCTTGGGATTGAACTGCTCCAAATTTTATTTTATTTTTATTTTTGCATACTGAATGTTGACATGAATATTTACTTTGTAAGTATTATATTATTTTACTTTATTGTGAATGTGAAGACTATGTAGGTCATTGCTTTTTTTTTTTGTTTGTTTTATTTTTTCTCTCAGTTATTTTTAATCATGGTCTGGCAGTTTGAGTAATCTATGCGGCCTACCCCAATGTCCTTTCTTTGGTATTGTTCATCGAATCGTTGAGCTCCTTAAGTTCTGAGTTGAGCTGCGCGATTACTGACAAATGCGTGCACTGACTGGACAAGTCCTCTCAATCTGTGTGGTTCTTTCCTCAAAAGACCATTTCAGACACTAATCTACATGGTCTTCACATGAAGTGACCAAGAATATGTCTGGACTTTATAACAGACTGTGTGACCTCTGAGTTTGTTTCGGCCTTTCTTCTCAGAGTAGTCAGATAGGAAACGCCGACCCCATCTAGTTTAAAAAAAATATTGACTTGTAAAAGTACAAACCTACTTACAGAAATAAAAATCATTTATCATTTATCACTTATCCATAACTAGTGGAAAAATAGTTGTAAGTTTAAAAAAAAAAACATAAGTATTACTGATGTTGCTTTTGTCTACTGTTTTGGTTATGGAAAATGTTTATCTGCACTACAGGGACGAAAAGATGAACAATCTTTTCAGTATATGACTGCTGTGTTTCTAAGCAAGCGCTTCCGACAGCAATGGAGACAGGTAGCCGGCTAAGTTGAGACATAACGTACTTCAGTTTATACGTTCACAAATAAACATATTATAAATATTAGTAATAGAAACATAGTATTGTCCCACTGCGGATCCAATGCATTTTCTCATACAGAGACGGCATGAGACATGATCATCACACGCGTGCTGAATATGGATTGACTGGGACTAGATTTCGAACCCGCATCCTAGTGCTTGAAAAGCTGACGTTTAACCTCTGGGCCGTCACGCCACAACATAACTGTTCCAAAACGTGCTTTAAAAGGGCTGTCACATTTTGTCACCTCTCTCGCTCACACGGCACCAATTTTTTTTTATGCTTGTTAAATGAAAAGATGCTTATATAAAAAATCTAACCAATTGCCGTTACAAATAATATTGAATTAAAAAAAAACACATTTCTATTGTGTTATCTAATGAACTTAGCTCTAAAAGTATTATGATATGTTTCTGAGATGAGTTAAATAAATGCCACAATAAAAATGTATAATAACCTATTAAATTAATATCATTTACTAGTTCGCTAATTGATAACGTTTTTGAAAAAAAACATCTTTTCATTTAAAATTCTTAAAAGTTTGGTCACGTGTGAGCGAGAGAGGTGACAAAATGCAACAGTCCTCTTAAGTTGCTAAGACATAACAAATAGGTGTTTATATCTAAACAAATACCGTTATTATCATTATGTTAGTAGCAGTATTTATGGCGCGAACACTTCCACCCTGAAAAGCTCTTAGTGTTGCATGAATGCCTAGTGCTTCGGATACTGAACGGCTTGGATGGATCAATACTGTCTCCTGAGCACATGGCACGCCAAAGCGGTGTCCATGACAACGATGCACAAATACAGTTTGCACCGCCCACTCCCTGTGAAAGATATTACAGCGTAAACAAATCCGTATTCCGATTGCAAAGTAGGTACTCCATTTTATTCATTCTTTATTTCTGCAACAATTATCAGTCATTTCTCATTGCGATCCTATTAACAGGATGTCACAGTACCAACTTACAAAATGCGGGCTGATACTTAGAAATTCCCAATGACACAATTTTTCTGACCTGGGTGAAAGAAAAACAAACTAAACTTATGTGGGGTACAATATGTACTCAAGTACTTACATGAGAAGATTTTAAACTAAATGCATTATTTTTTAACTGAAATTAAATGTATCTAGTATTTTATTTTATTTTGTACTTTAGTATACAGTTAATTAATGCAAGTGCTATTTACGTTTTTATTTTAAGTTTTATTTAGTACTGAATATCAGGCAGAGCCGTCATTACATTTACAAAAATGTATCTAATCTAGATCATTTTTTTACATAACTGTCTTATTTCATTATTTATTAAAACTACACATTTAAAAATAATATAATATAAATAGTGCCGGTCTATTCTGTAAAAATCTCACCGTGAAAACTTAGGTGAAGTGAGCTGTCATTCCACCTGATGCTAGGGATAGACACTATTGACAGCTCACTTCACGGTCACCTCACCTAAGTTTTCACGGTGAGATTTGTACAGAATAGCACTGCTGTAAAAAGACGATCTTTAAAATTTGACCAAAGACGGGTAACTTTTATCCGTGGAATAAAATTGACGACTGACAGTTTTTGTATTAACTTCAGACAGTTTTTGGGAAGACTCATACTAGGTATAAAAGTTTGGTCGAATTCACCCTTAAAAAAAGAAGGGCTGGTTTTACCAAATTCAGATATCTTTTATCCGTGGTATAAAAAAGTTTTTAGCAAAAAATAAAACCGACTTCCATAACAAAACACTAAAAGTGAAAAATAATTTTAATTTCGGTAGTCGGTGTCTTTAGTTTTGTATTTTCGTTTTTTGCCACCGACTGCCGAAATTAAAGTTATTTTTCACTTTGTAGTGTTTTGTTTTGGAAGTCGGTTTTATTTTTTGCTAAAAAGTTTTTATTTTTCACTTTTTAGTTGTGGAACCTACCCCACACAAATTCGAATACATAATTGAGCACAATAATTGTAGATAAAGCCATGTAAATAACAGTGATATGAAGTTATTAAAACATCATCACATCATCCACATAAAATAAGTGGGAAATATACGCACTATTGAAGCTAACGCAAAAACTTCCCAAGCAAAGTTAACAAAATTTATATGGGACCACCTCGGAAGTATACCGTTTCAAAGAAAAAAGAATTTTCCAAATCGGTCCATCCGTCTTTGAGTAATCGCGTAACAAACATACAAAAAAAAAACATACAGATGAATTGAGAACCTTCTCCTTATTGAAGTCGGTTAAAAATTGGCATCTGACAGTTTTTGTATGGAGAAACTGACGAATATTCAAAATTTATACGGACGAGAAGGCTTATACTAGGTATAAAAGTTTAGTCAAGTTTATGCAGTTAATTAATTATTGTATGAACGCTATTTTACGGATGCATCTCTTCTTGACTTCTGTCGTGCTGGTGATATGAACGCACATTGCGTTACCATGGCAACGAACTCTTGGCAGCTTCAAATAGAGAGAGATAACTGAATAGGTTTCTATCTGCTTTTAATTGAAATTCTCACTCTCACGCAAGATACTGGCATAAGACAGAGAGGGATAGTATGAGCGTAACAGGCGGAATATCGGTGATGGATATTTCTACATCCCGCCATATTTACGGCACTAATTTTAAGTACCCCGTAATAATTGCAAGTGTTCAAACTGAACTAGTACCACGTTTACGGTGCGGGCGACCAGGTTAACATAAGTCACAGAAGATTAATCGTATGAAAGCAAGATAAATAATTCTTCTATTTTGTATCTACTCGTACAGGTATACTTAATTAATGTTCATCATAAATTTTATCTGTAGAGTCTATGTTTTACCGTAAACAAAATAAGTTAATTTTTAATAAGGTAATTTGGTTGCTTAACAGGTCCAAAATTACGTGTCGTATTTATTAATTTCTATGAAAATATCAAAGACGGCGTTGTTGCTAAAGTTTTGCACGACCGATTTTATGCTTACCTACGTCAAAAGGCTACCTGACAAACGCTGCTCATCATCATCTGCCTCGCTTTTTTCCAAATACATTGGGGTCAGCTTAAAGCCTAACCAGTTGCAGCTAAATACCAGTATTTTACACCGATATTGCGAGCGACCGCCTATCTGACCCCCATAGCCCGGTTATTTAACCTGATAAATGTTGCTACTATTTTTAAAAGCATTGCAAGCGAAAGCACGCTTTTCTTCCGTCGCGTAATATTGACAGGTATCGTACTACCCAGTTACTGGCTTCTGGAGGTCAGATAGGCAGTCGCTCCATGTAAAATACTGATATTCAGCTGCATCCGGTTAGACTGGTAGCTGACCCCAACAGAGTTGAGAAAAGGCTAGGCAGACGATGATGATGTTGTTGTCACATTTTGAACTATAAGTACTTACCTGTTTCTTTGTTTTGCGACGCGTCGACGCAAGCTTTGTGCGTGACTACGTATTGGCGAAGAAATTAAAGTAATCAAGTACAAGTTGCGTTCACCTCTAGTAAATGTCGCGTTGCGCCCGTAAAGTATGTGTCCATGCCGCGTCTAGAACTTCAAGCTGCGTTAATAGGTGCACGGTTGGCTGATATGCTAATAAAAGAACACAAAATAAAACAAGACACGAAGTACATGTGGTGTGTCTCAATAACTGTACTACATTAGTTCCGCAACCATAAGCGTAGGTACTTATAAAGCTTATGCAGCTCATCGACTCGGCGAGATTGACGAATATACACGCATGGAAGAAAGGAGATACATACCTACGAAGATGAACATCGCTGATCTAGCCACTCGTGAATCCTGTGACATAAAAACATTAGAAAATAAGTGGTTATACGGCCCGGCATTTCTACATGAAGATGAGAGTTTATGGCCTAGAGAATCTGATATACAGCCACCTGATGTTTGTGATGTGGACCTAGAATACATTAATACTCTTCACGTCACACCAGTATACTTACTGGCTGTCCCCGAACCAGAAAGGTTCTCCTCCTGGCTTCGACTTCTGAGGTCTACGTGTGTAGTCTTATCTTTCGTAGAAAAGTGTAGAAAATGTACCTGTGATATCGACGATGCGATGATGCAACGGGCTGAGAGACTGTTGATAAAATCTGCGCAAGCGAAGACCTTTCCTGAAGAGCTTAAAGACCTAAAAATAAAAAAAGGGCTAATTAAAAAGTAAACTTCTGACCTTAACTCCGAAAATTGATAACGACGGTATCCTTCGTGTGGGCGGCCGCATTGATGCTGCTCCTGAAATATCAAATGAGGTGAAGTAACCTGTGATACTCGATGGGCGTAGTCATATTACCGATCTGATCGTTAAACATTTCCATGAAAAAGCCTTTCACACAAGGGAACCAAGAGATGGTCGTGAACGAATTGAAACAGATATACTGGATTATACGCATTAGACCAACTGTGAAGTACATAACATCAAAATATATATATGTTGTGCAGCATAAAAAGGGCACAACCTCATGCGCTCAGAATGGGTGACTTACCTGAGGCACGAACGGCTCATCATCGCCGTTTATTCACCTTCACTGGCGTCGATCTATCTGGCCCCATTGAGGTAACTGTTAGCCGACGACGGGAGAAGAAGTATGGTATTATTTTTACATACCTAACAGTAAGAGCCGTACATGTTGAGATTGTCAGTAACTTAACGACTGATGCCCTGATCATGGCTCTTCGGCGGATGGCGGCAAGGCGAGGCTGGCCACTATGCCTGTTTTCTGACAACGGTACAAATTTGCGGGGCGCAGACAAAGATTTTAAGAAATGTATCCTTGAGCTAGATGAGGAGCAACTGGTCAAATATGTTGTGAATTTCAGTATGGCGACCACATGGACGGTCATCCCCCCGCTAGTCCTCACTGGGGAGGGGCGTGGGAACGCCTTATCAGGAACATCAAAAGTTCACTGAAAGTGATACTGAAGGAACGTGCACCACGTGACGAGACTCTCCACACTCTGATAGCTGAAGTGGAACAAATGGTGAACGGTCGGCCTCTTACCCACGTGACAGTTGAGCCCAACACTCAAGAGTCATTGACCCCGAATCATTTTCTTTTGGGTTCATCATCTAACCTACCTATCCTTGGTACCTACGACGACTCCTAGATGTACCTACGGAAACAGTGGCGCATATCACAGAGGCTAGCTGATATGTTTTGCGAAGCGCTGGATGCGAGAAGTCCATCCCGAATTGAGACCCAGACCCAAGTGGACCGCGGATCAGAGGCCCTTACAAGTGGGAGACCTGGCCATGATCGTCGACCCTAACATGCCCAGAAATGTGTGGTCGAGAGGCATAATAAAGGATGTATTGCCGGGCAAAGACGGCTGAGTCAGGGTAGTCGATACAAAAACCAAGACTGGTGTTTTGGGTCGAACCGCGGCACGCGTCGCGCGTTTTCCTACAGAGAATGAGTGCTGTACTAGCACTGGGAAGGCGAATGTAGGCGACGCGTATTAAAAATGTTTTTAGTGTTTAATTTGTAATAATGTTTTGAGACAATAAATAGAGTCCGCGCGAGCGGGAGCAGCGGAGCGACCGTCCACGGAGGGGAAGTGTGGGGCACACGGGTAGCGGGGGCAGCGCCGCGCCGGCTGTGATCGCCTGGTAAATGATAAATGATAAATGATTTTTATTTCTGTAAGTAGGTTTGTACAAACACTTTTACAAGTCAATCATGTTTTTTTTTTAAACTAGATGAGGTCGGCGTTTCCTGTCTGACTACTCTGAGAAGAAAGGCCGAAACAAACTCAGAGGTCACAGTCTCTTATAAAGTCCAGACATAATCTTGGTCACTTCATGTGAAGACCATGTAGATTGGTGTCTGAAATGGTCTTTTGAGGAAAGAACCACACAGATTGAGAGGACCTGTCCAGTCAGTGCACGCATTTGTCAGTAATCGCGCAGCTCAACTCAGAACTTAAGGAGCTCAACGATTCGACGAACAATACCAAAGAAAGGACATTGGGGTAGGCCGCATAAATTACTCAAACTGCCAGACGATGCTTAAAAATAACTGAGAGAAAAAATAAAACAAACAAAAAAAAGCAATGACCTACATAGTCTTCACATTCACAATAAATTAAAATAATATAAATACTGTACAAAGTAAATAGTCATGTCAACATTAAGTATGCAAAAATAAAAGAATAAAATAAAATTTGGAGCAGTTCAATCCCAAGCCTTTTTGTCCTCAATATAATCTTTAACGGTATAATAAGCTTTCTGACACAACTTGCGTTTAATGAATGATTTGAATTTATTAAGGCTCAGATTCTTGAACATGGCTTGGAAGTTTATTATAAAAGCGTATACATTGACACCTGAATGAGCGACCTATTTTCGTGAGCCTTGTTGGAGGTACAACAAATTTGTGTTTGTTCCTAGTATTTATATTGTGGATATCACTGTATTTTTTAAACAATTTAATGTTTTTATGGGCATATAAAAGATTGGTGGCGGGAGTCTCCCGAAAATTAGCTGCATGAAGGGACGCACGCTGTTCTCGCTCCGCTAACTATTACTTGAAAAACAGTGTTTTACTTGTCCACCGCTAACAGAAGGGTATCGTAGTTGAAAATAATTCGTCCCAAAAACAAACTTTATTTACTTGCGAGTATCAAAATATGTCGCATTTATGCCCGTATTTTTTTATTGTTAAACGTTTGCATCTTAAAGTAAGATTGGAACATAGTTATATTGGGGCATGATAGCCCTGAGTTTAAGGCGCCGGCTTTTCAAGCAAGAGGATGCGGATTCGAAACCTGCGAAGCTTACTATTATGACACAAATCCGTCAATCCGACTTCAGCAGTCAGCACGCGTGAGGTGATCATTGCTTACGCCTTCTCTTTAGAAAAAAAAGGCCTAAACTAACCAAACCAAACCGAATTTCTTCAAAGTTATAGTGAACAGGTTTCTTCTGGGTAAACTCACTCCATCGTAGACTTGCCTCTGTCACCTCTGACCTAGACTAAAGTCAAGAGCAAACCCATCTCAAAAAAAAGTCAAGTTAACTTAAATATAAGTACTTAACTAGCTTTTGCCAGCGGCTTCGCTCGCGTCAAGTTCGAAAACGTATAACCGAGATAAAAAGTAGCCGATGTGCTATTCCAGTCTAAAATCTATCTCTATGCCAAATTCAATCTAGATCCGATCAGCCGTTTGGACGTGATTGAGTAACAAACATCCATCCAAACTTTCGCATTCATAATATACTATAGGACAATTAGGAGGATGAAAAACCGGTCTATCGACACCATCAACACTCTTGACTCACAAACCGTATTAGGTAGGTACTTAAATATGAAAAAAAAGAACACACTGCTAAAGTTTCTATAATAATATAAATCAGCCATGATTCAAAAGACACGTGGCGCCATCTATTAACATAAGAACGTTATTGATGTTTTCCTCGGGAACAATACTTTTTTTCGAGATGAAAGGTGCCCTATGTCCGTTTCTGTACACCTGAAAACGTATATGCAAAATTTCAGGATGATCTGTTCAGTGGTTTAGGCGTGAAAAGGAAAAAAAAAACAAACAAACTTACTTTCGCATTTATAATATTAGTTAGGATTATAGATTAGGATTATTTATATTTAAATAAGTATATTAAGTTCATTGGTGACCGCATAAACTGAAGTAAGTTCTGTATGACTGAACTTAGCTGACTATCTTTCTTGATTGCTTTTGGAATTGCTTGCAATATAACCAAAGCAGTCATTATCTAAAAAGATTACGCTCAGATTTCAGATTAAGTGCAGATAAATCTTATCCTAACTCTAACATGATACACAAACGCGATATCATTGATGACAAATAAAAATAAAGTTAAACTAAAATCAATGCCATCTGTCTCGCATCGTTTGTCCCTGACTTTCAAAAGGATTTACGCGTGTATTAGTAGTTCTACGTCTGTCCGCAGCTGCAACTGTTTATTTTGAAGGGAGTCGGGCGCTGTTGTAGCTGAATGCACTCAGAGGGACGATACAGGACGCAAATTCGGAAACCATTTGTAGTGGCACATTAGCTCAGCTGGATGGAATAGAGCATCGCGTTTTCTGTAACGCGAAGGTCGTGGGTTCGAGTCCCACATGTGCCCTTTTGAACTCTAAGCTTTTTGAACGACTTTTGTACTAGTTTCGCTTTATAAATTATACAGTTTGAGGCATATAATTAATGCCTAAATAACGTGTTCCTTTTAACTTCATGCAATTTTTAGGGTTCCGTAAATAAAAAGGGAAAAACGGATCCTCTTGCATGAAAAGCGGACGCCTTAACCTCAGGGCTATCACGCCACAACATAACTATATTCCAAAACGCTCTTTAAATTGCATAACAAATAGGTGGTTCTAAATAAATACTGTTATCATTGTGTTAGGAATCTTGAATGCCACATTACCCAGTACCATTGAACCAGTATATTTGAACCCAGTATTTATGGCGCGAACACTACGACCTTAAAAATCACATTCCTCTTAGTGTTACATGAAAGCCTAGTGCTTCGAATATTGTACGGCCTGGATGGATCAATACCATTTCCAGAGCACATGGCACGCCAAAGAATTTTCCATGGCAACGATGCAACTAGAGTGAAGTATGCTCTACATAATATATGTATATTATTTTGCTCCGCCTTCCTAAGAAAAATATGAATTACAACATAAACAAATGCGTATACCAACTGGAAAATATTCTCTTTTATTCAGTCTTTAATTCTACTCCAATTACAAGTCATTTTTAATAGCAATCCTCTTATTTTTCGTAAGATATTTGCGGAAATGTCAACCCACCGCTGACCTACTATTCCGAGGTGCTGACTTCGATTAATAATTCAAATATAAGCTGAACGACACGGTATAATGAGACAAAATTTACTGATATTGGTTCAGTATTTTGTCATTCTTAATTTTAATACAATTTTCTAACTTTCCTGTTATAATTCTCAAGAAAACTGCTAACGAATTCGTAAAACCTACCTTTTGCAAGCTAACCGTGATTTCTACTAAAAAGATACGGTATCAAAGTGACTACAGAATGCAAGCAAATGTAAACTTTAACTCCATATCGTTTGAAATTAATTTACTATAGCACTACGTCAATACCTATTACGATCTCAAAATTCGTAAATCACCCTTGAGATGTTTATGTGCTCCTAGTATTTGAGCTGACTTCAAGCGTTTGGAAATGTACTAAGACCACGTGCATTAGACACCCCGTGAGTTAGCCTGGAAACTGGATCAAAAAACGAAAAATACGAAAATTATTTTGGCATAAAAATAAACCTGACGGTTTCATTAATTTAGTATACGCGTGGTAAATGACACAGTGCAATTAAGATATAGCTTTAAAACGCTTAAAACTTCAAAAATGAGGAGGGGGCATGCATTATTCATTCAGCGAGTTTTTTCATTAAGTAGAGGAAGCTTGCAGGTCCCATATAAATGTTACTTTGCTCGGGTAGTTTTTACATTATCTTCAATAATACTAATATAAAAATTCCATTTCGTGTAAGTTGATCATCATCTTCCTGCCCTTATCCCATGTTACTTGCGGTCGGCGCAACACGTTTTCTTCTTCCATTGTCCCCAGTCAACCGTCACGCTATCATTCACTCACTTCTCTTTCATATCATTCCTAACAAAATCCATCTATCAACATCTACGTATATTCATCATTTGCCAAATGGCAAATGATGAACAAATGGTGAAGCGGAACTGATGATGAATACCACAGATGGCCATCGGAGAAACTCAATTATAATTTCAGAATTCGGTGGCAAAAAATTATAATACTGATCCAAAGAACTTTAAAATTAAAGTTATTTTTCACTTTGTAGCGTTTTGTTTTTTTTTTTTTTGTAAAAAAGTTTTTTATAATTATCTGAAGTAGTATCGTTGCTAGTGGGTGGTTCGGAGGGTGCGAGACTCACGGCGGTTTCACTGCCCAAGCGCGTCTCGTTAACAAATATTCCATTTTTTTTCTTTCATTCGTTAACTTTACACTCAATTTCAACGGAGAGTTCTTCCCCTGCCTCCTGCTTCAGATTTCTATTATAATTGTGGCTGGGTACATTCTTTTCTATAATGGCCTCGATAAATTTTAATACAATTTCGTTGTGCCAATTCATTACTTACTACAACAGATTACTGATATGCTACATATACTACTTTTTTTTTTATAAATACATACTTATATAGATAATTACACCCAGACTCAGAACAAACAGACATGTTCATGCACACAAATGTTTGTCCTGGATGGGAATCGAACGCACGACCTGCGGCATGATAGGTGGTATCTTAACCAACCACGCCAACTGGCCTGCCAGTTATTCAGTTGTCACCTCTCGGACCCTCAAAAGCGATCTTGAGTAATCGTTTATTATAGTCTCATGTTGATATTTGCCTTAACATAACCTATTACAAAGACGGGGTATGTTGGGGCCAATACCCATCTTTAAATAACGGAAGAGTTAGTGTATAATTTGACCGCCCACATAAATGTGGTTGTGTACCTCTATTTTAGCATTTCTAGAATAAACTGTATTTTATCTGGAGGTATTTGTTTAATTGCTCTCTTCCTTTCAGTTTATACCTAATCAATTTTACTTGGATACGGCTAAGTGTAGTTTCACATAAATAAACTAATAACATCTTAGGTTTACCTACAAACATCTGTAACTACCACCCCGGGCTTACAACGCAGCTTCGAGCCGGACAGAACGGAGTCGAGCAGGGCAGTCTGATCAATCACAGTGCTCGAAATATCCACTCCGCTCCACTCTGCTTCAGTGGAAACACTTGCCACTTTTCACTGCTCTTCTCTGCTCTGCCCAGCTCCGTGTCAGTGGAAACGCACCTATAGGATGTGCGTTGTCTATCATTGAATTTAATGTTTTTATGAAATACATAGTTTAGCTTGATTGGATCGACATCTGATTCAATGTATTGCAACTGTTGAATTGAATTATTACAAGTACCTTAAATAAGTACAAGCTTTAGCTCCACCCTGAAGAAAACATTGGATATCAGTATTTGACGGGTATCAACCAAACGGTTAGGTTGGCTTCCCGCCAAATACTGCCGCACGCTGCATAGTATGGGTAGGCTTATGCAAGTGAGACAAGGATGATACGTTGTTTCCTCTCTGTTTAACACCTGAATATCCCCTTAAAACTATTATGTCAGTCTAGTTTATTGGTACGCGGCATGTTTATAGGATATTAACTTTGAAATAATGAGTACCTAATAATTAGCGTTACGCTAGCTATGAGCTGTATAAGCTCCACTAAGGACAAACGCCTCGCCCGTTCCTTCGCTCTTGCAGCGCTTCTTCCCTCACCTCGTGTTATTACTTCTTCTTACTTATTTATTTATAACCAGCGAGCCTTCCCTACTTCACACGAGTGCATTGGCGACATTTCAAAATATCGAGATTTCTGTGCTTGATTTAACTAAGTAAAAAACTAATGTAACACACATAAACGACACACATTCGAGACGATGGTGAAAAGCGCATCAAAACCCATTGTGTAGTTTAAAAGAACTAAGCGGTCACTCAGCAGACACAAAAAGTATATTTCTTAAAAATAAACAAACAGAGACGTGTGGCAAGGGGAGTTTGTTGCGCCACTTCTTCAAGCCAACACTACTCAAGAATTTGTGAAAAATCTGACGTTCAAAAAGTTTTGATTCTCGCCTTGATTCGAATCAATGATTTTTCATTTAGATTGTGGGGGATGTTTGACCGCTACGATTGGTCTGGCTGCTTACAAATAGTAATGAAATAGTTACCTGAGTATCATTACATAAAAACTAAGACTCAAACTTATAAGTAAGAAAACATCATTTTTTTGCGAGCTTTAAAGCGTCTGGCAGAAAAAAAGACCGACGGGAAATGTCTTTCAGCAGCCACCCGCGTGTACACAGCGCACACTTGTAACGTCAATGTGTGTAGTGTATTTTCGACTAAGGGTTAGCATCCTACCTTCTACTCACTAAATCTACTTTATTCCATTTGGAAATGGTGAGAGCAAGACAGAACTAGCAACCCAACTACCCTTCAGTGCAACATGGCTACCGGGAAATATACAGTACATTTCCTTTGCAATTCTGGTAACCTAGTACACTATTGTCCTTCCAAGAAATCCATACATTCTCCGAGATTCTCAAGACACCGAAAGCAATTAATTTGAAATTAAGGTACTAATTTATTACTAGCTCTAGAGTTGCATATAGTTGGCTAGTTTTTATTCGCAAAGCTTAGCCTCTCGGTTGGTTTTCATTCAAAGCTTGGTCGATTTTCATTACCGCAGTGTATGTAAAGTTACAAACACTGCGGTAATCAATGTCAGTTTCCTCTTCGCCAGTATCGAGTATTCTATGAAAACACTGTTTTCCTTAAATATTTCGGTCTTTGCTCATTACGAGAAAGTAGCTAAAGGAATACCTTCACAATTTCCAAATAGCACTATAGATAGATCTGTCAATGGCACTACGGGGTTAACGACCTAACCCTCATTTTATTTTTCCCGAGAGCTAGTCGGGGTTGGCCCGCATGTACGCGACACAGTATGCCCCGCCATTTTAAATTCGTTACATAATATTATAACTTCACATCGATGCTATTCTTTCTGGTGCGGTGTAAACGGATCAATATCGGACAGTTTCGATAATAACGAAAACCACATGATTTTGTTGTTTCAAAGTTCGCAAAATAAAATAGAGCAATTTAGCCATAAGTCAAACTGGCTATGGTGAGTGACTCCCTAGTACGCAACGCTGAATAAGCAATATCTGGATAACTAGTGCGAGAGCAGGAAAGAAAATACACGAGTCGTAACAAATCGTTCCGTAGTATTCTGCAGCATTCAGTAAAAGCAAAGTTGTTGTAGTATTCGCACGTCACGTATTTTGAGGTTGAAATAAGTTCATAAAATTGTTTTTAACTTGGAATTAGATTATTTGTGACAACGGAAGTGGAAGAAAAGAGGCATTAGCTTGTAGTACATAAGAAAGTGACGTTGTATTCTGTGAAATCGATAGGAACGGGACGTAAATGTTTGTGAGAGAATGTCCGCGTGGCGTATAGTCGAACTGTGTTAAAATTTTACATATTTGATGTTTGTTCTTTCCTCAAACTTGACGTGAAGGTAAACTGCATTATATGCGAATTTTGTAAATAATAAACTGTCTTGACTTAGTTCAGCTGTAACATCCTATACTATTAAATGAGCAATATGTGTAGATATGAGACCTAGCTAGATAATTTTACGCCATCCTAAAAAACCCCTTTATTGCAACTTTCATTGAAATAATTAGAGCCATTTTATTATATATAGGTATATAATTTGTAATCACGTTCTCGAAAATGGCTCTAACGATTTCAATGAAAGTTGCAATATAGGGGTTTTTTAGGAGGGCGTACAATTGATCTAGCTAGGTGTCATATCTGGAAAAAATAGTTTCCTCTATTTTCATCCGAGCAGAGCTTGTTCGCCCAGGTATTTAACTTTAAATCATCTGCCTAGCCTTTTCCCAACTATTTTGGGGTCAGCTTCCAGTCTAACCAGATGCAGCTTAATACAAATATTTTAAATGGAGCGACTGCCTTTCCTCCTACCGCCACCTCCACAACCCAGTTACTGGGTAATAAGATACATCTTGGTAAGACTGGTTGTCAGAATTTTGGGCTTTCGACAACCTGTATCGACAATCAAAGATCCACGAATGACAGCCGGGACCAACGGCTTAACGTGCATTTTAAGGCACGGAGGGGTCTCGGTATGTAAAGATGGACCTCCATCTATGGACCAATTCCGGCAAGCGTAGTAAGCTTACTACGCTTGCCGGAATTGGTCCATAGATGGGTGTCCATCTTTACAGCGTTTTCCAGCGTAGCTACGCTTGCTCAGGTTAAGACCTGATCGATCGACCCGTGCCGGTTGTTGTTACTTAGCCGAGACCCCTCATTAACATCACCCTAAATATTTAAGTAATATCAGGGAAATTAATTACGTCGGTATTAATTAATGTAACATAACCAGTGTAAGTTGACCTTGAAACTACGTATGAGCTCGTCTTAGCTGACATGACGCGCTCCACTGCCGGTGTACGTATACGTATATAAGTAGTGCGGCGCGTCATTTCAGTTTAGACGAGCCTGCGCCAGACCAGCTCGAGGTCAATGTGCTGACGTGTGGCCAACTGTGCAAACGACAAGAAGAGCTGGCGCCACCTTTTTGTTATTGTTAATATAATTAATGACTGTACTTATTTGCTAATTACTTTAATATTTAAAAATAAACGCCTAAATTGCAATGCCATGGTTTTCTTATTTATGTATCATAATTTGTATCCTAAAGCTGTGCTCACCATTAACTAGCACCCTGATTGCATAACACACTTTCAATCACAATCTAAGGCTTTTGAAGGAAATTCATAATCCATTGCTTTGTAAGTTTGAAAAATTTCAAACTTACAACGTCAGCTCAACAACGTAAATAAGCAATGAACGTTGCTGAACTGTCAAAATGAAAGACGTTACGACCAATTGTCATTTTATGTGTGTTACGCAATATGGCCTCAGATCATGTCAACTTCCAGTACACAATAACTCCAATAACCTACCAACCTTTAGTACCAGTTTCATAGAGTTAAATTGACAAAGCGTGAACGATCCCGGTCGTGGTAAAAAACAGGAGTAGTTGCTTTTACGACTTTGCACTTTATGTAATTGATTATACTATTTATAAAGCGGATTATTTAACATCATTTGAAAACTTACTGCTCTGCGCTCGTGTTTAAAAGAGTAATTATGGAGCTTCCTTCCCATTCTTCTGCATAGAAACCAACTACGCTTTGGATTGGGCAAGTTACTTCATCTTTCTGACGGACCGACTCCTTGATTGTACAAAAGGTCCTATTGAAATAAATGTTTTCAGTTTATTTTGAAAAACCCGATTGACTAAAAGAAGTCAATTCATTTATTTTAAGTAGGCCATTAAAAGGCACTTTTGGACGTCATTATTTACTATACTTTGCCCGTTATCGCTGTACCGCACCTTAGGTATGTGCGCGGCAAGACGGGGAGGCAGTGCAGGCCACTCACAGCGTCCCGCCCCCACCTCGCCGCACATTTCTAAGGCGTAGTACAGGGGTAACAGACAAAGTGTAGATAATTTGTATTTGTTGTTTTATAGTAAAATTATCTACCACTAACTTTATTTGAATCACAAACGACTGATCGAGAAAATCAATGAATGGCTCACGCGAGTCAACACTCGAACATAATCTGAATCCCAAAAAAAAAAAGAATTTATAGATTGGATCAGATGACGTAGTAATGCGTCACTGCCAGCTGTAATAATAGCATCAATTTGCTCTTACATGTTCTCCTTCGTAGGTACAACTTGTTGTATCTATACGTCTGTTGCATCATGTTTAAGAAGCAGGGGGCCGTAATCCACCACGCGGGTCCAGTGCGGATTGGTAGATGTCACATATCTTCAAATTATTGGTGTTCATGCCGGTTTCCTCACGATGTAAGGTTTTCCTTCACCGTTCTGTTAGCAGTGGTGATAAAATAATAATTTACACAAAGTAAAGCGCATTTCTGGGTTCGAACCTACGACCCTCGCAAGTCGCGGTCGTTACCACTGGGGCACCACTGCTCTCACCTACATATACCTATAGATAACATAGGTCTAAGGGAAGGGGATTATAGTCCTTTGTCTCTGTTTCCAAAATACGATGACACAACACTTCCACGTTTCTAAACTAAAAAAATGAGGAACTTTCATACTGACTATAATCTCTTTTAGGGAATACATTTTCAAAAATGTCTCCTTCGTTCTGTAAGAACTTTTGTACGAAATTTGAAGCTCTTCGAGCCAGCGGCTTAGGCTGTGCGTTGTCTGTCAGTGAATTTAAGGACTCCGAATGTAAAGCGCTGAGCGGATGATTGACGATTTGTTCGCGGACAGTTTGGAATCTTATGGACATCCTGGGAGTCTGTGTTCTACGTGTGCATTATTGCATACATACCAATACGTTTTATCATCGTGGACAAATTGTCCATCAGTTGCTCAGCGCCTAAACGTAACATAAAATTTATATGGACGTAATTAATCTGCGATGTCGCAGAAATATATTGGCAAAATGCCTCAAACATGGCAGGCGATTACAGACAATGGAGGACTTTAAACAACGTATTGATAAATAAAGGATTCAAATACGGTGGTATTTGAATCCTTTATTTATATGGGTCATTTCCTAAGTATTTTTTTTATAAATAATTTTGTTGAACACGCTCTCGTCGTACATACAGGGTGTCGCCAACTTAAAGGTGTGGTACAGACCATTAAACTGAACAACTACGAGTATATCCCGGGGACCAAAATCGAAATCGTAAAAAAAAACGTCCCATACAATACTTAAATATCAACTTGACCAAATGTATGGGACGACTAATTTTTTGTCGTGGTTGTGTGTAGTGTAGTAAATTTCCCTTAGAAAAATAATACTGATCTCATCATACTTGGCAAAGGGGTATGATGATGTGCTTATTATTTGAACAATAATTTGCCTCTTTAAACGTTGTAATAAAACCGCTTTGCGTATCTCATTCTGTAATATAAAATGTACTGATATTACAAGCATTATTTAAATAATACAGCACAGGTTTATAAGACAAAACATAGGGAAATCTGAGTAAATGCAAGGTTACATTTCTCATCTGAGTTATGTTTATTTTAGCATTCACGGTGAAGATTTTTGACTGTAAAGATTATAAAATGCAGATTCTTGTTAAAGCGATTGTACTTCTTCTGTGCCTTCTGTTTACAGTGTTAACCCATGGATACTTCATAATAGGTTGGGGAAAAAGTTTCTTCGCATTTTTTAAGAAAATTCAAAACATTTTTTAATATAGTTTATTTACATTTAACTAAAGTATGTAGGTACTATTTTGTTCGATAACTTTTTGCCATCTTGTAGGTAGGGACATGATCCCATTGCTATAGAAATTTTGGGACTTCTGGTCAAAATACCGCGACAAGTGGTTTTGGCAGTCCTCTCGTGATGTTAACCTGACACTGCCTAAAGAATTCTGAAGAGACCGAAACAGGTGGAAATCTGAAGGTGCAAGGTCAGGACTATACGGCGGATGCATTAACACCTCCCTGCCAAACTCTCTTAATTTTTGCTGAGTGGCTAAAGATGTGTGAGGTCTAGCGTTATCATGATGAAAAACCACACCCTTTCTGTTGATTAATTCCGGCCGCTTTCTCTCAACTTCTTGCTTTAATCTCATCAGTTGTTCGCAGTAGAGTTCAGAATCGATGGTCCTGCCTGGTGGTAACAGCTCATAATGAATAATGCCCTTCCAATCCCACCACACACACAGCATCAGCGTCTGTGAAGCCTGACCGGCCTTTAACCACGCCCTTTTTCGCACGTTCTTGTCATACGTGATCCACTTTTCATTACCAGTTATCAACTTCTTCAAAAATGGTTCGGTTTCATTACGTCGTAATAAAGAATCACAAATGAGTACACGGTTCATTAGGTTTCTTTCAGTGAGCTCGTGAGGTACCCAAATGTCGAGCTTTTTTGTGTACCCAGTTTTTTTCAAATGCGCCAAAACTGTTTTGTGGTCAATTTCCAGTTCTTCAGCTACGTCGTAACTACTTATATGCCGATCTTGCTCCACTTTTTCAAAAATGGCATCCATTTTATCCGTAATAGGGCGACCAGAGCGACGTGCATCTTTGACATCAAAATTTCCGGATTCAAAACGCTTAAACCAAATTTGTGCTACTCTCACAGACACTACACTAGGTCCATAAACATCGTAATTTTTTTTCGCGGCTTGCGTTGCATTTTTACCTTTTTTGTAGTAAAATTTTGAAATGTATCGAATTTCTTCATTAGATTCACTCATCTTGACGGTACGAAAAACAAATGAAAATCACACATTTTCCTAATTTGAATTTGGCCAGCCAGACACAAATAGTATAGCCAAAGAGATTTTTTACAAGTTCATACATACTATAATGCGAAAAGACTTTTTCCCCAACCTAATATGTTGACTCTTCATACGTCGCAATATAGGTCAGGTCCAAAGTAGCTGGGTTATTTTAACATGGATTCAGAATGCATTTTAGAAAACTTTTCCCTTTGAATTACCGAGGGACTACACCAATGTAAAATGTTACGTAGCTATATAATCAGTGGGTCGCAGGATAAGTCATTCCACCGGCCCCCTTCTACCATCGGACATCTAGACGCACTGCAAGTAACCATCCATACCTAGTTGCCATTCCACCAATTCGCACTAAGCGCTTCCAAACATCCTTCAAAATACGCACGGCAAAAGAGTGGAACTCACTACCTGCGTCAGTGTTCCCGAACGCATACAACCCGAATCTCTTCAAAGTTAGAGTGAACAGGCTTCTTCTGGGTAAGCTCACTCCATCGTAGACTTTGTCTCTGTCAGCTCTGACCTAGACTAAAGTCAAGAGCAAACCCATCACAAATAAAAAAATAAAAGAAATAAGTATGACATTCAAGAGACAAACTGTGAATAATCAACAACACAGGAAAAGTTGCTGCGTTAATGCGCTCCTAATAACTGACTGTTTCGCAGTTTGCACTGTTTGGCCAAGACTATTGCCAGTGGCTGCGCAGGCCAGGTTGGACTATAGAAACTCATCGCACATCGCACATCGCGCACTCAGCCGGCAGCGCCATCTGGCCGCACAGAGTGTCGCACGACGGGTTACTCTAATGTAGATTGCAATAAGCACGCGCGGGCTGATATATCCAACATCGCACATCGCGCACTCAGCCGGCAGCGTCACCTGACCGCACAGAGTGTCGCACGACGGGTTACTCTAATGTAGATTGCAATAAGCACGCGCGGACTGATATATCCAACATCACACATCGCGCACTCAGCTGGCAGCGCCACCTGACTGCACAGAGTGTCGCACGACGGGTTACTCTAATGTAGATTGCAATAAGCACGCGCGGACTGATATATCCAACATCGCACATCGCGCACTCAGCCAGCAGTGCCACCTGGCCGCACAGAGTATCGCACGACGGGTTGCAGTGACTTGATGCAATAAGCACACGTGGACTGATGTATCCAACACCTTCTTTTCTAGCAAGACGTTTTCTCCACGTAAAATAAGTATAGCTGTATGCGCTGCTGAATGGATCGCACACACCTTGGGTGTTAGCTTGAATGATAAGTCACGGATAGCCAAAGACGATGGTTTATTGAAAATATTTAACTACCACGTAACTAATGCTATATGAATGTGTGAATGAGTACAGCTGACTATAAACACTGATCGTGTACTGTCGCGTTAAACTGTGATTTGTGCAAGGCGACGTAAAAGTGCTGCTCTATGCAATGGGCGCGTGCCATGTACGATACATGACTCGTACAATAGCTTTGCGATTACTATTTCCATCTTGAACGTTCAACACTGGCGGACACTGGCGCTCAACATTTGCGGAGTTACAATTTGTAAGAGAGTAGTTAGAACGACCAAAGTGGCAGCTATGACCACGACTGGCCCTGGTTGTGGCTGCATAGTTCACAAAGTTTCACATTCACTAGCTGACCCGACAGACGTTGTCCTGTCCAAATTTGATGTATGAGAATTTTTTTTTTTCACATTTCTTTTTCATATAATTTTCCGACATTTTAATAGTTATTCTGCTATTCGGAACGGAGAAAAATAAGACAAATCAAAAACAATGAAAATCGGTCCAGCCTTTCTCGAGTTATAAGTGTTCGAACAAACCCGACTTTGTTTTATACATATATACAGGACAATTTATTAAGCAGTGCGCAAATTTTCACAGGGTGTTCTACTCATGAATATGAACAACTTTCACTATGGGATAAACCCTGAAATTACGAAAAAAATCAGCTGTTTCATATAAAAGTTCAATACCTACTCGACCAAAATGTATGAAACAGCTGGTTTTTGTGATTTCATTGTTGGTCCCATAGTAAAAGTTGTTCATATTCATGGGTAGAACAACCTGTGAAAATTTGCGCACTGCTTAAAAATTGTCCTGTATAGCAGTGGCGAAAGCACCTTATAACACGATTCCTACCGGCTTCCCTTTGGAAGTTCACATCAGCAACTCTACCGCTATTGAAAAATAGCACAGTCAATAGTGTCTACTATTAGCAAAAAATATAGTTACACTACGGGTATTTAATTACCCATAGCATTCAAATGACAATAATACTTATAACAAAATGTTCTAAAATAAACCGGCGCCAAAACGTCATAAACAGGAACTAATAATGAGGAGCCACACTCAAAGCTGTGTGTAGATGTCGCTGTAGTCGACTGTACCTTGTTTACCTTTCGTGACAGTAGTGTGACTGCTATTTATGAGATTTTAAAGCGTAATTCGACTATAATATGTACGCGTTTATGACTGTGCCTCAACTAAAAGTTGAGCTCCGTAAAAGGAACGCAGCAACTGCTGACAAAAATACCGATTTTATTGAAAAGAAAACACTTAAAATATTTATGTCATGAATGTTTGTGAGCTTTTTTCAATTAGCCACAGACTAACATTCCTATTTTTTATATAAATTACATTTGTATGATCGAAACCAAAACTTTGGTGCTGACTGCGACATCCTAGGCGAAACCGCATACCTTTATCCACCTTCTGATACATTCAGAGACATAAATGCTTTTTACCAATGAAAACTCCTTTACCAATGATTAACAGACAGGCGATACAGGAATATTTTGAAAACTAAGTACCTATATTGATTGATTAAATCTTTAGGATACTACTTTACTATATAGACTAGGTATATTTTATGACACATTTATTTTGATGACAATAATTTTATTTTATTTGATAATAATCTTGATTCTTGTGTTTTATAGATATAGTAATCAGCCTAAAGGACAGCATCTTAACTAATCTAATCCTTTTCTGTGAAATGCGCAGCAGACAATCGTGCAGTACTACTAGCCTTAAAGTTTTTAATACGTAAACGCCAATTTCCATTGTTTACTGCCCTTACTTTCTTTAGGAGACAAATCTACTCCTTTGTTTTTACAAGTTAACGCAATACATTGAGGTATTTTGGACAGAATTACGGAAAATGGGAAAGCTAAACTTAGTAGATTGCAAAAATCCATACGATTTGACAGCTAGTATATCAAAACAAGGTACAGTCGATTGTGCGCCATGTATCGTGATAAAAAGTTAGTTTTCGTCCCCATTCATACAATCGCGATCCCGTCATGACGTCACTTTAGGTCATGTGGCACTGCTTGATAATGGACGAGAGCAAGCCACTGTACAACGGGTTACGACAGAAACAGATATAGAAAAAATGCGTCAGCGAGAACGAGATGGAGGAATTTTGCACATTTTATTTAATTTTCTCCTGTTTAACTGTATTGTATTCATCATAATTGCAATGTATTGTATTCGATTCCTTATATTCCTATAATAACTTTAGGTTGAGCTTCTCTAAAACATTGAAAGTATTGTTTGCGTAGTGCTAGCGTCTTTTTGGTTCTGCTATTTGAAGATAGATGGTGTTAAATTCAGTAAAGACTTTTATTTGTAATTTAATTAATTCATATTTAATTTATTAGTAGGTAAGTTAAAACCGGCTTCTCTCTTACAAAAATTCACACCTCGCCGCTGCTGTATAGATTTTCTCTCATTCCGATGTGAAACCCCTAATTAGACTAGATAATGCTTTTGCCTTGGAAACATTGCTTACAATATTGTTCTATCCGAATAAGCAGAAGTGGCTCCATCTGTAGATTTCAGCAGACAGTAGCTAGATGGTAGTCAGCAAAATATAAAATTGTGACATGTACTAGCTGGCTGACTACGTAGTGAAACATGTTTCCGTATAGGTGTCGCTATAAGTTGTGGAGTTTATCAACTGCATCATTGTACTTGCAGACCACGTGACCGGCGTGCCTCAGAAAACAGTACACCAGATTATCGCCGCTTTTTGTATTCGATTGGAACACTAATAAAGCATTCTCCACAAATCCTGCTTGTCCTCCCGCATGAGCAATTATCGATCTGTTTTCTTTGGAGAGTGGGTTTAGCACACCGTCAATGACGTCACTCTGCCAACAGCGTCCAGCTGTATGAGATACGTGAATATAGCTGTCGTCTAAAAATATTTGGTTTCTTGTAAAGAAATCCAATTTTATGGAGCATGTTCCGAAGAGTTTATTGACTCACTTTAAAATCAATGTCTTCTTGGAGCACATTTTTAATAACATTGTGGGAATTTCTTTCTGCATAGTTGTATTTTGTTATGTAGATTTATTTAGAGCGTTTTTCATTCGACATATTATATGTACTAAGTCAGCTTAAAACTATTTGATCTGTAGTTAAACATATAACTAGCAAAAGTGAGGACCTTGTTGGCCAAAAAAAATATACACTTACTGATCGATAAAAATAGTCTGGAAGTTTCCGGAGTGTTGATTCTGATTTAATTTGTTTGTCTCCAGGTTGCCTTCGAAGGAAAATATTGCCATTTGAAGTCCAGCAAAATTGGTATTTCCTCTGCAGCGCAAATTCTCCTGCTGAATAATATAGCTTTTGCTTGCGTTTGCTAGATGTTCTTTCACGTAAACGGCTTGTTTCTGTCCCGATATTCCGAGTATTTGAGTATTCAGTCTGTCCTCCTTTAGTATTGTTGTTATTTTATGATCGCACACGTGAAATTAATTCATATTTTGTCTGAACGTTACTTAATTCAGCAACTATGGCTTTGTTAGTGCCATGATTCCCTGGTATCCGATATATGTCTGGTCTCCGGTGGTGATGGTGCCCCGTAGATATAGGAAGCGGTTAATGGTAAGTTCACTATATTAATGTACATGTTTGATACCATTTCGGTCAGGTCTGCCACCGACTCGTTTTCCTGTGCAGGTATGTTACGCAGTTCAATACTGGACGGCAGGGACTTATATTGAAGGTATCTAGTAGCTAATTCCAGTGATTCTTTATTATTCTTAATTATTCATGCAGATTCTTAATTTTGTTTTATGTAGATCGTCGTTCTGATCGCTATGGAAAGCAATGGACTTCTTGATCTCGGTATTGGCCTTTTGAATTTTCATATTGGTGTTTTGAATTTTTATTCAGATATATCGGAGTCCAGCTTTGTTATTAACCCTATTTGTTCAGCAATTTGGCTTGTGACGTTTGCCTCTAGGTTCGCCTTCGACTCCTACAAAATCTCCCAAATTTCTGATTTAAATTCCTGTTTAAATTCATCAAATAGCCCTGGCTACGTGGCGGGCTATTTAGTCACGGTTGCTTGAGTCGTTGTTTTGTATTGACAAATTCTGAGTCATTAGTTGCCAGGGGATATCTAGCACTGATTAAGTTTTATCCATTTGAGTTCACGGGGTGGTTGGTGGAAAGCGCTTTACTCTAACCGCTATGGTAGGTACGAAAAACGAGCCCAGCAGTCTAAGTTACAATTGGTTTAATTGCCACATAAAAAGACACCGGCAGCGCACGCGTAGCACCGCAGCCGTCCGCTACGTATATGTTGTAGCACGTAGCAACATGCTTTGTGACGTAGGCGCTGTCGTAGCGGTAGCTCGTAGCAGATGACTATTACGCTGGCGTCGTCGATTGCTTTGGAGCCTCGGCGGTTAACGCGCTCCCCTCCGCAGTTACGCCGCCCGTAGCGCTACGAGCCGTAACAAATTAATGACTACGCGTATATTCAGGGTACTCCTACTTAAAAAGATTCGGTCCAAGTTCCTCCAGCTTTCAAGTGATTTCCAGTTTCAATTCGATAGAAACTTGCGATGCTAATAATATTAAATTCAAATTATTTTACAGCAACAACATTTTTCTTGAAATACACCGTCAATCAATCAATCATTTATTTGCAACGAATGTAGGTTATATTCAAATACAGGTGGAGTAGATAGGAGTGAGCCATGTACATTCTGCCAGGAAACAAGCACGCAATTAAAAATTAAAATGTCAGTTGTAAAGTTTGTATTATTACAATTATACATGCATTAATTAGTACTGAAAAATGTCCAATTAAAATGTTACACTGAATAATACTCTAAAATAAATTTATAATAAGTCGATATGTTCAAAATAATATTAAATATATTTATTATACACATTGCTGATTAAAATGTTTTGTACATTAAATAATCATTAGTCGAATAATAACATTTTTCTATTAGGCGGGCCACTAATTTCTTTTTAAAGTTTTTAATTGTATAATTTTTCAATACATCTGGCAATTTATTGCATATGGTCAGAACTACTTTGCTACCTAAATTAATTATATACTCCTTGCTTAGGTAACCACCTCTCAGGTACGTTACCCATATAACTGACGAGTCTGACTAAATTTTCTAATGATGTGCAAACAAATTAAAATTTATGAGCGGTAGACCACTTTTTGTATTTCAAGCTCACACATAGACAAAGATAACTGTTTGAATCACTACAGAACATGTTCTACTGGTTTAGAAGGACGAGCGAACATTTTATTTTACTCTCGTAACCAGTGGAGTGCGAAGCAGGACCAAGATAATAATACGTAATACGTAATATCCATATGCTGTCCAAAACTCCACGTCAAACAAAGCGCGTATTTTGTAATAATATTTCTAACAAATATTAAAAAATAAAAAAAAATTACCTCCCCGGCAGGGAATCGAACCCTGGTCGCCCGCGTGACAGGCGGGAATACTAACCACTATACTACCGAGGATTGTGACCGAAAACCTGAAACCAAGGTTCTCTTGCTTCTTGAGATGAAACAAAACATTGAATTTCAGCGAAACTACGCATTTTTTTTGTACAATTTTACACATAAAAGAAGCAAAAAGTAAAAAAGTTAGCCCAAACAAGTTGCTAACGTTATATAAGCGGTATTTTAATAGAAATTGGCTTTTATCAGGTTTCCACCTCACGGATGCGACGCGAACTGCATAGACAGCTACATTACGAGCTAGTTCCGATACTGTACGCTGGACAGTGCAGTGACATCTCTCACGCGGCCGGGTAGATGGCACCACCTCAATAAAATTCACGTTACACTATTGTGCTTCTTCAAAAACATTATGTATTCGGTTTTTACAAGTTATCTCATCTGGCTATTTGTAAACAATAAAAGAACTTTCAGAAAATAAATCAGTAAAATTCGTTTTTGGTTTAATTTAAAATTGTGGTACCTTCTTGTTTCACTTACATTTACATACCGAAACCCTTCCGTGCCTCGGGAAGCACTTTAACCGTTGGTCCTGGCTGTCATTCATGGATTTTTGACAATCGTTACGGGTCGTCAGAAGCCCTAAAGTCTGACAACCAGTCTTACCAAGGGTATCGAATTAACCAGTAACTGGGTTGTGGAGGTCAATCGTTTTCTGTAAATTCAGTATCAAGACTAAGTTTATAAATAAATTCATGAAAATCGAAAGAACAGTATATGCATGCAGCGTGATCGAACTATCTATCAGTGTCAATGCAGCTTCCACCTCACCAGTTACTAGCTATTTCATGATTTCCTAGTATATGTGTGGAGTAACATGACTGAAGCTTTTGGCGCGAGATTGTTTTGAACAACTTTCTGTTGCAACCTTCTCTATTTCATGATCTCCTAGTGTAGGTGCGAAGTAGCACTTTACTGGTACTGACATTCAATAAGCTAGGCTTATTTATAAAGAACTAGCTGGCCCGCGGCTTCGCTTGCGTGTAAAATTTCCAAAAAGCCTTCCTTAGTGGATGCTTACAACATAAAAGGCATCAACAGCTGAAATTTCAATTTTGTAGCCCCAGGCTCTGCGTTGGATGAATCAGTCCAATCAGTCAGGACAAGTAATTTGTAAAGATTAAGGGGTAAAAGCCTTAACCTTCGACATTTAATCGTAGTTCAGTAAAAATATTTAATAATAATTCAGTAAAATACCATTCAGAACTAAGTACAATTTAAGTTTTTACAAATAATGCATGTGCTCGAAATGAGCGTTTTCCAAGCAGCCAAATTGTGTGAAAAGTGACACTTTTTCGCTGTAGTGCTTTTTACTTTTCAGTTTTTTTTTTTTAACTCCGTCGTCAGCCCGACGCAAAGAGTTTTTATTATTTGAGAAAAGTTTTAAGGAATGCCACCGAAAGAGCCATACATCGGTGGGTGATTTATGTATGGTCAATGTGAGCTTGCGGAGAGATCGCAAGCTACTACTCTGTGTATATTCAGCCTGGTGCACCGATGCACAATAGGTTTATACTCTCCTCACTGAATCGATATTCAGGCAACATATCAGACATAGAAGAGTTGACGCATGTGCTCATCGGGTGACCTTTATGTTGCTGCCGATAATGATCAATCCGTGCTTCACCACTTCATGCTCACGCAGTTTGGCATGTCACCGGTGGTGATTCCAGCCCCTGCAAGTCTCGCAAATACCAAAATAAACTTGAGTTATTAAGGCAATAGTACCTATGTAAGGTGTACGTTAGCTATTTTAGCTACCACAGGCCCTTAGTGCATGTAATAAAATTTTAACATGACGACGACTATTAGATAGTATGGAAGAAAAAGGTATGTTGCGCGACCCCAAATAAATTGGGATAAGGGCAGAAGAATGATGATGATGTAGACTTGACTAGCGAGACATTTCTAAAATTCTTTCTTTACCTAAATTTTATGTATATTTTCATAATTTTGATTTAATTTCATAAGTTTTATTTACATTTTTTTTTGTTATTCATTGTATTATATATTATCAATAACATCGTTAAAGAAATTTGTTATTATTTCACCACTGCTCATTATCACAGCAACCTTTTTTTGGACAATAAAAATTATGAAAATATTATGTATTTTAATTATTATATGCAGTATGTAGTCTTACTGAAATCTTTGTTGTCTTCAGGTAAGTGGCAGTTAAAATTTGATCATCTGATCTGCAGTTTGAAAGGGTATGTACTCACCAGATGCTTGCTGGTGGACTGTAGGAGAGTGTACAGGTAAGCTACTAGTAACATTATAGGTATCGTAACCTTTTTTTGGCTGAAAATTTAAATTAGTGAACGAGTGAATAATGCATTTTTCAAAAAGTGTGAATAAATAAAATCAGACAATGTTTTTATCTTATACTATTAAATGAGCAATATTTGTATATATTTTACCTATATACATATATCAATTTGCAATCACGTTATCGAAAACTGCTTTAACGATTTCCATGAGAGTTGCAATAGGTTCGCGTAGGCGAAAAATCGATCTAGATAGGTCTCATATCTGGGAAAATTGTTTTTTTTTATATTTTCACACAGAGAGATTCGGTTCATAATTGCGCCGCCGCCGTTACTTTGCATACTTTTTTAACCATGATGTTCAAATAAGTTACTTAAGTGTTTTTTTTTTTATTTTTTTTTATTTTAGGATAAAATAAAACTGTTCAACCCTTTTTTACTTTTAATTTTTATTAGTCTACAGTCACCGTCGCAAGTCAGTTACCACTGACTTGCGACTTGCGGTGATCGCACGCGCAGTGTGTCATCGCGATCGGGTACTCGTCTTACAATGGCGACCAAATTAGTAAAATGTGCAAGTTGTAATGTAGTTATCAACGAAGTGCTAGCTTTTATTTGTAATAAGATCGATGTAATGAACGAACAAAGTATTAGTCAGATTTGTGCGAGTGCTTTCGATGAAACCGAGATATTAGTGGCTAAAAACTTGTTGTTTGACTCAATCTCGACAACTAAACGCAAAAAGATTAGAAAACGACAAGGGAAAACGTTACGGGATATTGACGACATAATTTGCCTACTCAAGGAGACGGATCCGGAGGAAATTCCAACTTTTGTGGCGCGGGATTTACATAAGTTGCCGCCGGTACTATTTGACCACGTAGATGTGACCCGCTTATTGAAGGACTTGTTGATCATGAAATGCGAGCTAGAACGCTTTAGTAACGAATACACTTCAGTAAATCAATTCAGAGAATTGCAACTGGAGGTGGAAGCGCTAAAGAATGCGTCGATTGTCAACAATTTTGCTCAAAATGTTAACTTAAGACGCGGTGGAAGTGCCAGGTTATCAAGTTTTGAATGTGAAAGTGGCCCCGCAGCATTATCTCCACAAAAAAATATATTTTCGGATGAGGGTGGTACTACAAAAACATCGCGCGAAGGAGCTGCCCGACGACCGTTGGTTAACGAGTTCGCTTTGAGTTTTGATGCGGCGACGGTGAGTCACCAAGCGCCGCCGCTAGCCGATACAAATGACGCGCGACACACGGCCAACCCGAATGTTGAGCGCGAGTGCAAGAAAACTGAGTCACCCATTGTCCAACAGCTGACACATCCAACGCCTAAGCGATCGCTGGTTATGATGACTCACCAAAAATCTCCGCGGATTGTGATCACTGAGCGGCATACAGCCAACCCAAAACAACAAATCTCGCCACAAAACAGTGGAAAAAGTTTCACTGAAATTCTGCAAGAGGGAGAGTGGAAAAGTAAACAGCAGAATGAGGAGTGGACTCTTATTCAGAGGAAAAGACTAAGAAACCGTTTTGTGGGAAAACCGGGAACGGCTAGTGTAGACAGTGATTCAAAGTTTAAAGCGGCTGATAACAAAATGCCACTTTATATTTATAATGTGTCGAAGAATACATCTGTGTGTGACATAATTACTTACATTAAGAATAAAACTAACGTTGATATTCAGCTGGAAAAAATGAACTTAAAATCAACAAAAGATTATTCGGCTTATAAGGTGTTTGTTCCAAAGCACAAAATGAACATATTTTTATCTGATGACCTTTGGCCGGATGGAGTTTTGTATCGACGTTTTGTAGATTTTACTCAGAGAAGGGGACGACATACATATCGAGATATGGATGTAAAAACAAATAAATAATGAATATCTACACTACGAAGCTGATTAGTTTTAATTGTAAAAATGTTGTACGTTCACTTGATTGTGTGAGAAAATTGTGCCAATCGGCGGATATTGTGGCACTACAGGAGACCTGGCTTCTTCCTCACGACTTGTCGTTTCTCGGTAGTATCGACGATGATTTTTCCTATACGGGAAAGTCGGCCGTGGATACGTCTGCAGGAGTTCTGTCAGGAAGGCCGTATGGAGGAGTAGCTCTGCTGTGGAGAAAGGGCGCGTTTCCGACTGTGTCTGTTGTACAGTGCCGTAGTGAACGTATAGCGGCAATTAGGATAAAACTTGATGACGAACGGTCTATTCTAGTGTTGTCAATTTACATGCCTACAAACAAAAGTGAGAATCTGCCATTGTTTACTGAGTGTCTCGGGGAAATAAGTGCAATAATCGAAAGTAATGATTGTGATACGGTGTTTATGCTCGGCGACTTTAACGCGCACCCTGGTGGTTTGTTCGGGAACGAGTTGGTGGACTTTTGTGTGGAACAGTCGTGGCAGTGTGTAGATATGGATCTGCTGCCGAGGGACTCATCATATACTTTCGTGAGTGATGTTTATGGTACTCATAGTTGGCTAGATCACTGTTTAGTAACCAGCGCCGCTAGACAGTCTGTGATAAATGTATCTATTCTGTATAACACATACTGGTCAGATCACTTTCCTTTATTAATCGAGTGTAATTTAAATGTAGTCCTGTCTAAAAGAATTTTTCATAGTAGTACATGTAACAAGGTGAAGTGGGGGGAAAGAGGGGAAAGTCAGATTGAGGGATATTTTAATTACTGTAATGCCGAACTCAGACTATTAGATTTTCCAATAGAATTCCAAGATTGTGCGGACAGATTATGTAATAATGAGAATCATAAATTACTACTTAACAAATTGTATCTGGATATTGTTAATATATTGACGAGAGGTGCCGAACTGAGTTGTAACAAACCTAAACGTAAACATAAAAAGTATGTAGCGGGCTGGAATAAACATGTGAGTAGTGCTCACAGGAAGGCTCGACTTTGTTTCCAGACATGGCAGCTATGTGGTAAACCCAGGTCAGGATATATCTACAATGAAATGTGTGAGACCCGAAAAACGTTTAAATCAAAGTTAAAATGTTGTCAGAACAGGGAAACACAGGTAAAAATGGATAATATCGCAAAAAATCATACTGATAAGGATTTTAACAAGTTTTGGAAGTCAACAAACCGATTAAATCCAAGGTCGAGTCTTCCAGTGAGTGTGGGGGGCGCGCATGAGCCTGGAGATATTGCCAGTCTCTTTCAGCGCCATTTTAATGTTGAGTCTCCCCTCGGCCAGTCTCAGGGGCCCGGTGCTGAATGTCAACTTGGAGATATTAGGGTTAGATTCACTGCACGGGATGTGCGTGCTGTGATAAGAGACATGGTGAGAGGAAAGTCTCCAGGTCATGATGGCCTTAGTATTGAACACTTAAAGTACGCTGGTAGTCACCTGCCAAGAGTCCTCGCCATGTTATTTAATCTGTGTATTGCCCATAATTATCTACCTGATGATCTCATGTATACAGTGGTGGTTCCAATAATTAAGAACAGAACTGGCGATGCGTCAGACGTTTCCAACTATAGACCTATCTCGCTCGCTACGGTCATAGCAAAGGTACTGGACAGACTGCTTGACCAACAGCTGGAAAAACACCTTCAAGTGCGCGACGCTCAATTTGGGTTCACGCCTGGACTGTCAACTGAGAGTGCCATCCTCTGTCTCAAGCAGACTGTGCAGTATTATACCACCAGAAACACACCAGTCTATGCTTGTTTTTTAGATCTTTCGAAAGCTTTCGATCTGGTGCATTATGACAAGCTCTGGTACAAGCTGCAAACTGAGACACAGCTGCCGAGTGAGTTAGTGTCGATATTCGGTTATTGGTATAGTCACCAAAAGAACAGTGTGAGATGGGCAGGAGCGCAGTCAGAAGTGTACGGGTTGGACTGCGGGGTGAGGCAAGGGGGGTTGACCTCGCCACGGCTGTTCAACCTGTATATGAACCAGCTGATTGACGGGCTTAGTAGTGCTAATGTAGGTTGCTCTGTGGATGGAGTGTCTGTAAATAACATCAGTTACGCAGACGACATGGTCCTGCTGAGTCCGTCGATTGGAGGGCTGCGGAGGCTTTTGAGCATATGCGAGTCGTATGCTGTGGCCCATGGACTCAGATACAATCCTAAAAAGAGTGAGTTCATGGTTTTTAAGGCTGGTACCAAATGCTACTCAACTGTACCTACCATTACTCTTTGTGGCACATCTTTGAAGAGGGTTAACCACTTTAAGTATCTGGGTCACTGGGTCACAGATAATCTGTGTGATAATGAGGATATTGAGCGGGAGCGCAGGGCGCTGTCTGTACGGGGTAACATGTTGGCGCGTAGGTTTGCTCGTTGCACTAGACCTGTAAAGGTGACCTTATTTAAAGCTTATTGTCAGTCATTTTATACGTGCAGCCTATGGGCCAATTTTACTCAGCGGGCATACGGCGCCTTGCGCGTCCAATACAATAATGTGTTTAGGATACTGTTAGGGTTACCGCGGTTTTGCAGCGCTTCTACCATGTTCGCGCAGGCACACACAGATGACTTTTTTGCCATAATAAGGAAGCGGAGTGCCTCGCTCTTAAATCGCTTTAAGCGCAGCACTAACGGTATCCTGAAAGTATTGTCTGAGCGGTGGGACTCGCCTATTCTAGAGAGGTGGATGGTGCTACATGCCAGTTCGTCACCTTTTATTAAATAATTATTATTATAGTAGCTAAGTAGGTATTTAATGGGAATTGTATGTTATTATTGTAGTGTATTCTCTGTATTGATTTGTCAGAAATTGTTTTCATGTGTATTTGTGTATTCTGTGTGTCTATCTGTATTTATTTTTAATTTAATTTGTTTGTGTTTAATTTTTAATTAATTTTTATTTGATTGTTTTATTATTATTATTTTTTATTGTGGACATTATGGATTTTAATCTGAAATAAAATGAATTATTACTAAGCTCCTAATTAGGATTTCAACGTAAAAGAACGGCAAGCTAAACACATTTATTGACGGATGCAAAAAAGGGGAGCAGCTTCGTGAAAATAGACTAAAATTATTAAAATAATAGACTTTCGAAGGTTGGTGCTTCATTTCATTAAAATATAATTAGGTGTGCTACTGAATTGCCTTAAATTTAAAAAAAAAAAACACGGCACGTTATTAATGGGTTTTCCTACACTTTTTCAACCCGAACATTGTAGTATATCAGTTATCTGGTTTTCATAGTACAAGCTCTGCTTAGTTTGGGATCAGGATATTTCTCGGGACCCTGATGTCCCGGACCTTTGGAAGGCGTACGACGAGCCGAAGCCAACTTGCAGAGGCCCCTTACACAATTTTAAATGATGAGGAGGCTCCAACCAATTATTATCCCTGTATGCACTATGCAAGTGCACCCAAGGACAACCCACGGTTGGTGCAGGACTATTGTTGTACGTGAAAACAAAACATATTTGGCTATGGGTCTGGGTGGCTAAAGTGGATTGGGTAACTTGAAATATGTCCCCTGCCTGACCAATGTTATATATTATACACGGATAAAATGGCAGGGGGTGACCTGCACACTCAATAATGGGCCCCCGGAAACGGCCGCTAGCACATAGTGACGTAGCGATAAGGGGACAACACTTCCTGAGGTGCTTGAGAAGTGGAGAGGTGTCCCACGGCTATCAGGACAATCCCGGAGGTACGGTCAAGATCCCTACCAGCACCATACTGGAATACTTCCTTCCTCCGAGCACGTTTGCTCTTGCGAATCTCCACTCAAGCCAGCCAATAAAGGCAAGCCAGAGATGATGACAAGATTTCTCCCGGGATATAGGGTCCGTAGGATCGCTACTGCCCAACAGCTCGCCACATGCTGCCCTGCGGGTTTCTGTATCTCTCTTGGTCTGGCTCCTCATCCTGCCAACTGATTAATATATTAATAAACTGATTTGCTTAAATTTATTCTTAAATGGTTAATGTCAAGCCAATGCAGCAATTTGTCAATTGTATTATTAATGTCAAGCTCATGATCCAAAATTGTTTTATATTTTTTATCAGATCACTATAATAGAGATGTCATCGGCAAATAATATGCATTTGTGATTAGTTATTTCTATGATGTCATTTATATAAATGAGGAATAATATTGGGCCGAGGACGCTTCCTTGCGGAACGCCATATTTGTTATGCCTATACTCTGATGAGTAGGATATTATGTCATTATTTACATTTTTTTTATTGATAATGACACATTGCTTTCTATCACTTAAATAGGACGATAACCACTGGAGTGTCAGTCCTCTAATCCCATTAGCTTCTAGTTTTTGCAGCAGAATGTCGTGTGAAACTAGATCGAATGCTTTCGATAGATCAAAGAAAATACCGGTAGTCAGAAAATTATTATTAATATTTGACAATATTGCTTGCATTAGAGAATAAATAGCTAATGATGTGGATTTGTTCTTTTGGAATCCAAACTGCTTGTCACTAATAATTTGAAATTTACTACAGAAATTAATTAATCTTTTATACATACATTTTTCATAAATTTTAGACAAGATGGGTATTAAAGTAATAGGTCGGTAATTATTGATGTCACATTGGTCTCCTTTCTTGAATAAAGGCTTAACTATGGAAAGTTTTAATTTATCAGGAAAGGTTCCATGGGAAAAAGACATATTTATTAAATGAGTGAGAATACTAGTTAGTTCATTACAACAAGCTTTTATGATTTTGGTATTCATTTCGTCATAACCCTCCGACCTGGTGTTAGACAGAGACATTATTTCCTGTCGTACCTCGTTTACCAGCATTGGTCGAAGGAACATTGAGTTGGCACATGCATTTTTGCATGGGTTTTGACGTGCGCTTTTACACCCTTGTGTATGCATTACATGAACGTAATGCTCATTGAATATTGTGGCCATTTGTACAGGGTCTGTAATAATAGAATCATTTAATTTTATACATTCTAAGTTGACTTTGTGTGTGCTATTATTTATTTCATTTTTAATAACAGTCCATGTGGGTTTACATTTGTTATCTTGGGTATGAATATATTTTATATTTGCATTCTTTTTGGAGTTATAAATACACTTCTTTAGCAGACTAGAGTAATTATTATATTTTGTTTTATTATCTACATTTCTATTTTTGTAGTAGCGATATCGTAGCTTCCGTTTAGTTCTGCAACTTTGTCTTAAACCTTTACTTATCCACTTTTGTGTGTGTTTTATTATTACAATTGACTTTCACTCTTACACACCAGTTCATGAAAGTCATTGAATGCGCAGTTTGTGTCCGTGTTTAGATATATATCAGACCAAGAAAGATTCTGTAGGCATGCCTTAAATTTTCGAATGTTGTCTAAATTATCTCTTTTATAAATGTAATATACTGTTGATCTTTGTGGTTTTTGTTTAGTTGGGAAGCTTAACATTTGTGCTGTCTCATGATCTGAAAGATATAGGGGTAGTACAGAGGCAGTGGCATTTGTAATGTTGCTTAGGATATGGTCAATACAAGTCATTTTGCGAGTAGGAACATTGATGTGGATTTGTAAATTATAATTTTCGGACAAGTCTTGCAATCTACTTGCGATGTTACCTTTTTTGAGTGTATTTATGTTCAAGTCACCGGCAACAACTATTTTTATTTTATATTTGTATTTATTTAATAACTCGTGCAAAGATTATGCAATTTTGTTAAAAACAGGTTCGGATCAGATTGCGGTGTTCTATAAACACATATAACTACTAATCTATTACTTGTTACTTCCAAGCCGCAAGCTTCAAACATGTTTTGAGTTGCATAGTTTTTCACGAATGATATTTTTTTATAACATAAGCCTTTTTTCACTAATATGCAAGTGCCACCTCTTTGTTGGTCTCTACAGAAGTTAGTAGCCATTTCGTAGTTGTGTATTTTAACATAATTTTCATTGCCTTTTTTCACAAATGTTTCAGACGGGCATATTATATCAGGTTCATTTTTTGCTTCTTTTAACTCCTGCATAGTCATTTCTAAAAGCTCTTGTTTAGTTAATAAACTGGCGATATTTTGATGCAATATTCTAAAATAGTGGGTTTCGTTAGTTTGAGGCACGAAAAAATGAGTCACGCTTGTTTAAGACTGGAAAGTAATAGGGTATAGTCCCTCTTTGACCCTTTGCATTGTGCTGCAAAGAAGTGTTATATTCGTGGGATTTTGTGTTCTCAATACGACTAAAGTAATAGGGAATTGTCCCCCTTTTGGGTTCATTTGTAGAAATGTTTAATTCGAAACTTGATTTGTTACTCATTATTCTTTTACGAATTTCACTAGGATTTAGATATTCATCACTATAATCACAACAATCTATGACGTAATTTATCGACTTGCATACATCAGACAGTTTCGTTGATCTTTGATTTACAAAGTAGCATTTTTTATACTTGTTACATATATTTTTTATAGAAAAGTTTAACTTACGGACATTAAGGTGCACGTTATTGACGACATTTAATACAATTATAGTAGTATTTGAAAATGTATTTAATATATTTTGCAATTGAGAAATCACTAAATTTAGGTTGCGATCGTTTTCTCCTAAGCATATCACTACTACATAAGTCTTCAGATGTCAATTTGGTATTTCTACAGTTTGCTATTATTTCGTTACTAGGCGCATTTGGTTTTGTTTCAGCGACGAGTCTGTATTTTTTGTACTGTGTATTTGCTCTTGAGTGTGAGATGGCTGCTGCAAGCCCGGCGCACCGCTGAGCACCGAAGATGAATATCTTCCTTTGGGGGATCACATTGTGTCTGTCTTCAGCAAAACATGTCTGAGCATTGGTGACGTTCACAGTATCCCAGTTCAGTTCATGACGAGCAACAGGTTGACGAACATTAATGCAAGGTTGCCTTTACATTAGTACTGCAATACGGTCCGTAAGGGCTGCTATCTCTAGCTGGGCGACCTTTAATTGTTGTTGTAGGGTAACAATCTCTTGTTCCAAAAAGGGCACATTTACGTAGTCTATGTTTTCGACTTGCAATCTGGATGGCAGTAAAGGGATTGGTGTAGAAAGCATGTTGTGCTGATTTGCCAGACATTGTCTCTTTTTCTTAGAGTTTGTACCCGGGCTTGTGAATAAGGAAGGTGACTGGCATAAAGATTTAAGTGTTTTATTCTCTGTAGTTAACTTATTTATTTGCTTATGTAGATCAGTGTTTTCTAACAATATATTTCCCAGTTCATTTTCAGTGCTTTCGAGTTTTAATGTGAGCTGAGCAATTATCTCTTTCAGTTCTGAGACTAATATCATGTCAGATACAGTTCCGTCAACACTCATTGACAATTTATTGGGAGTATATGTTTCAAAAGATGTCTCGCAATCAGATAGTATGTGGGAATCAAGTAAGTCAGCCGTATTTTGAACTGGAGATCGATGTTTCAACGTGTCATTATGTTCTGCACCTTTAGTACTTAGTGGTTGTTCTGTAGGCGAGTGTGTTTTCGAAGAAGTCGTTTTTTTTCTCACTGTAACGTTGGTCGTAGAGTCGAGTCGGTACTAGCGTATTTCTTACTTCTGATGCATACCTTACATCTCCATTTCTTTTTTGTTTCTGTGTCCTTGAGGCGATACGTTTGTTCCGGGTAGCCATCGCAATCAAATTCATACCTATTATCACAGGCAGAACACAAAGCAGTACTTTTTATGTTCACTAATTTCTTGCATTTATGGCATGTGACCAGTGCTGCCATCTTGCAATGATTTTTTGCAGAGTTTGATGACATCAGGTTGCACTTATAAATACTTATAAATTCCAGATATGAATTTAGGAATTTACAAAAAGTGATCTAGTTCACTGGGGTTTGAACTCGCGACCACTCGTGCGAGGCTAGTAATGCAAAAGTTCACCGGTGTTAGCCACTTAGCCAACCGATCATTTTATACACATCTCGAATTTATTGACCAGTTGCATCAAATATTTTGCAAATAATAAGATAAGTCAGTTACTACAATGTGTGACGGTTAAAGTTTAAATCACTGTATGAGTCACTTTTTCACTTCGTCTTTGTTATTATAGAAACTTTTTCACACTTATTTTGATGAATTTGGGTCACAATATTGTAATGTTTGCAAACTTTTGTTAGTTTAGATTGTTATTATTGTATTTTCTTTTAAACCAAAGTTTATTCTTCCAAAATATATATTGTTTATTTACTTCACAGTTTGGGTATGAAGTCCGTGGATAACACTGTCACTTGCGTATTAGGTGATGTTTTATTGATTCACTTAGTTTTTATTCACATATAAGCACTAATAGTATTTTTAACAAATTTTTAATAACAGAGCGTTTGGTTTTTCTTTAGGCTAGACGCAGCGCCATCTAGCGACCGCAGCGCCATCTAGCGATTTGTGTAAACTGTGTTCAGTTTACACAAAAAATATTAGTTTCGAATAAGAATATTTTTTTATCGTTTATAAGAAAAGATTTTCGTACACATAAAATAAGAAACAGTACATAAAACAAAGTTGATTAGTTATAGAAAACGTGAATAGAATACAGAAAAGAGAAACAATATTTACTCGTAGATGGTTAATACAACAAACACACACCATAATCAGCAAGCATATTATTTTATACGAATACAAAGTGATTTTAGTGATGGCACTGCAGTTTCCAACTGCAAGGGCGGCTTTGGTTTCGGGGTTTCTGCTACTGGTACCTTTGCAGCTTTCGGATCTGTATTTTGAGTATTTTTTGAAGGTAGATTCTTCTTTGAAGATAGATTCTTCTTAGAACGTAAATTCTTCTTTATCTCCAGCTCAGTTTTATTCTCGAGAGAGAGTTTTTTTAAAGCTTTAGTAATATTTTTACTGTTCTCAGAGCGATTCTTGCCGATTCTTTTCTCCTTATTAAGGTTTCTTTTCTTCTTCTCCCGTTTCGTCTTTTTTTTAGCATTCATTGTATCTGTAAAAAGAGAACATCCGTAATGTTTGAACAGACAATATTGATTGACGATAAATATTATCTTCACAAGGCCAAAATGCAGCCTTAGGAAACTGCTCGCGTATACATTGTAATGCTATTTTTTTAATTTGTGATTACAATGTACGAGTATACACGCATTTTATGTTCTGCTCGTTTATAGTTTGTTAACGTGGGACGCGCGCGTCCTGGTTCTAAACTATACAAATCACATACGCCTGACAAGAGTTGTTCCGCGCTTATTCCGATCTATATGTTACAGCCAACAGGTTGAAATTACCCGTTTAGATAACGGCCAAGCCTTTGGAAATAGTGCTCGCTGGCGGCTGTCGCAATTGGTCACAATTTTGAGCCAACCTTACACATTAAATTATAAATGATTTATATCTGTAAGAAGGTTTATACAAACACTTTCACAAGTTAATCATGTTTTTTTTAGACTAGATGAGGTCGGCGTTTCCTATCTGACTACTCTGAGAAGACAGGCCGAAACAAACTCAGAGGTCACAGTGTCTTATAAAGTCTAGACATAATCTTGGTCAGTTCATGTGAAGACCATGTAGATTGGTGTCTGAAATAGTCTACATAGTCTTCAACATTCACAATAATTAAAATAATATAATAAAGTAAATATTAATGTCAACATTCAGTACGCAAAAATAAAAAATGAGAAAAAAAGAATATTTGGATCAGCTCAATCCCAAGCCTTTTTATCCTCAATATAATCTTGAACGGTATAAAAAGCTTTCTGACACAACTTGCGATTAATGAATTATTTGAATTATGAAAGCTTAGATCTTGAACGTGGCTTGTAAGTTTATTATAAAAGCGTATACATTGACACCTGAATGAGCCACCTATTTTCTTGAGCCTTGTTGGAGTTACAACAAATATATGTTTGTTCCTAGTATTTATATTGTGCATTTGGTCGGGTTGCCCCGGCTTAGTTACTGTGAAAAATTCGGCTCACGCGTGGGTGGTCACAGTTTCAACCACGGTTTTAATCAGTTGGCTGTGACATATACACATAACACGTATGCGTACTGGCTGGCTTAATTAGGTCACAACGAAGTATACGCGAGTATTTGCGTACTACTCTTGTACAGATTGGATGACCTAAGTAAAAAAGTGATTTCCAATCATTACACGATTAGTTTCTCACCCTTGCGTTCTGCCCTTGTACAGAATGGAAAGACGCAATTAAATCAACTGCTATCTATCTATACTAATCTATCAATCAATCTGCCTAGCCTTTTCCCAACTATGTTGGGGTCGGCTTCCAGTCTAACCGGACGCAGCTGAATACTGATAAGTATTTTACATGGAGCGACTGTCTATCTGACCTCCACAACCCAGTTATTGGTTAATACGATACCCCTTGGTACGACTGGTTGTCAGACTTTCGGGCTTCTGGCGACCCGTAACGACTGCCAAAGATCCACGAATGACAGCCAAGACCAACGGCTTAAAGTGATTTCCGAGGCACGGAGGAGTCTCTGTATGTAAAGATGGTCACCCAACTACGGACCAACCGCGGAAACCTGATGGATCGACCCGTGCGGCTGTTATTACTTAGCCATGAGCTCCTCTATCTATACTAATCTACGTAGTATATATGTTACGGGTAATGCTAGAAGATTGAGTAAACCTAGGTTTACCCAAGCATTTTGGGTAAAGTCCGAATAATCATCATTCAGGTGTCAATGTAAACGCTTTTATAATAAACTTCCAAGCCACGTTCAAGATCTGAGCCTTAATAAATTCAAATCATTCATTAAACGCAAGTTGTGTCAGAAAGCTTATTATACCGTTAAAGATTATATTGAGGACAAAAAGGCTTGGGAATGAACTGCTCCAAATTTTATTTTATTCTTTTATTTTGGCATACTGAATGTTGACATGACTATTTACTTTGTACAGTAATATATTATTTTAATTTATTGTGAATGTGAAGACTATGTAGGTCATTGCTTTTTTTTGCTTGTTTTATTTTTTCTCTCAGTTATTTTTAATCATCGTCTGGCAGTTTGAGTAATTTATGCGGCCTACCCCAATGTCCTTTCTTTGGTATTGTTCGTCGAATCGTTGAGCTCCTTAAGTTCTGAGTTGAGCTGCGCGATTACTGACAAATGCGTGCACTGACTGGACAGGTCCTCTCAATCTGTGTGGTTCTTTCCTCAAAAGACCATTTCAGACACCAATCTACATGGTCTTCACATGAAGTGACCAAGATTATGTCTGGACTTTATAAGAGATTGTGACCTCTGAGTTTGTTTCGGCCTTTCTTCTCAGAGTAGTCAGATAGGAAACGCCGACCTCATCTAGTTAAAAAAAAAACATGATTGACTTGTAAAAGTGTTTGTACAAACCTACTTGCAGAAATAAAAATCATTTATCAATCTCTTGCGTTATATGGTCACAATTCTAACCTAACCTACCCTAACCTACCTTTCAGCCTACACCTAAGTTTAATCATTCTAGCATTACCTAAATCGACCTAGGTGAGTATGGGGAATTAAAATTTATTTTAATTATAATTCGGACTTTACCCAAAATGCTTGGGTAAACCTAGGTTTACTCAATCATCTAGCATTACCCGCAACATATACACTAATAATAAAGCTAAAGAAGTTTGTTTATTTGCCAGCTAATCTCAGGAACTACCAGTCGGATTAGAAAAATTCCTGTTTGAATTTGATAGCCTAATTCTTGAAGAAGGCTAAAGGCTATTTATCAACACGTTAGTACGATTAGGAGCCGAGCAAAAAGAGAAAAGTCAGAAAGAACGCAGGCGATGCGGTGCGACGACGTGGATAGGGGGACAAGAAAGATCATGCTAACGAAGACACGATTAGAAGCTAGTCTTCTATATACATAAATAATAAAATCGTAGTGAAGTCAAAACTGTGCACTGAAGTTTTTTTCTGAATCGTTCCCAGGTGGAACAATTCTAATGTCGAAAGTGTAATTTTTAGAATTGTTGTCTGTTTGTCTGTTCCAACATCATGAAAAACTACCGTATAGATTTTGTTCAAATGTTGTATAGATATTCAACAGTCACAGTTAGTCTGTAGGCTATAAATTATCACGCTATTTGCTATGGAGGATGTGCAATGTTGCAATTTGTTAGTATTCTTCTACAGTTTACCGCAAATAAAAGACGAGCGAAGAGATTAGAATGTTGCAGATAGTTACAGATTAACTTTTTCGCTGCAGCGAATGTCCCGTGGCCAGACCGTAAATGGAACCTCAAGCCCATGCTGCTATGATAAAAAATATTTGTTAGGGTTCCGTACAAGGAAAAACAGAACCCTTATAGGATCACTCATATGGCTGTCTGTCTGTCCGTCCATCGTTACAGCCAATTTTGATTATTACGGGATCACTTTTAGGGGCAAATAAGTTAGAAGTTTTGCAAACTGTATCGTGTTACATATCAAATGAAAGTACTTACACTGTTTGTCCGCCGCACCGGGAGCGGGACGTCAACGAGAAACGAGATTATTCATTCGGCGCCATCATCTGTAACTATGAGATCTCAAATGTATATATTGTCTTATAATTTTGATCGTCAGCCTATTTGTCATTTGTGGTGATTAGGAAGTATATTATGTGCCAATAATTTTCTTTTCCTTCATTTTGTATTTTAATGTCAGCGTGTCAAAAAAAAAAATCATTTAATTTAAAAAAGAAGTCGGTTACACAAAAAACAAGATTTAAAAAAATAAAAGAGTTGGACGTAAAATTAATAATTATAGTATATACTAATTCCATGCGTAAAATCAATCGAATTAAATGGAACCTCAAGCCCATGTTGCTATGATAAAAATGATTTGTTAGGGTTCCGTACCAGGGAAAACAGGACCCTTATAGGATCACTCATGTGTCTGTCTGTATGTCTGTCCGTCCCTCGTCTCAGTCAATTTGTTCCAAATCTAACGGACCGATTATGTTGAAATTTGGTACACATAAGAATTTCTGTGACCCAAACACAAACTTATGATTATTACGGGAACACTTTTAGGGGCAAATAAGTTAGAAGTTTTGCAAACTGTATCGTGTTACATATCAAATGAAAGTACTTACACTGTTTGTCAGCCGCACCGGGAGCGGGACGTCAACGAGAAACGAGATTATTCATTCGGCGCCATCATCTGTAACTGTGAGATCTCAAATGTATATATTGTTTTTATAATTTAAAAAAAAATGTTTTAAAGTTATTTAAATTTAAGAATCGCAGACAAGTCATGATATCTCGCTTTCTCGTGCTTGTCATATTAAAATGGCTGTCTGTGTTTGCATTTATAATTACTGCGTAATCTGCTGTAAATGAACGCCAAATAAAAAAAAATGTGCGCCGTTATGAATTTATGTGACCCAAACACGGACGTGTAACGTAAATAAATGAATTTTGAAAATGGGTGTCAATTTTGGGGGGCAAATAAGAAAATTAAAAAAAGGTTTTGCAAACTGTACCGTGTGACATATTTAATAAAAGGGCTTACTATGAGGGATTACATTTTTTTTATTACTTAAGAAATTTGACGAAAATTGCCCTCCTTATCTCCGTAAGTAACTACTTAGCCTACAATTATAAAAAAATACAGAAACTATTTCTTTACCTATATATTACAGGAAAACTTATAAGAAGTCTATGGTCATAGAATAACATGGTACCTCTCTTAATATTGTGCGTACAAACTTACATTTGCCGTTGGAATCAGTCGTGTGCCTAGTATTGTAATATCTGTGGCCTAGGGTTCAAAGATAAGCTGAAAGATTATTTACGACAAACAAAAACAGCCAACTGAGGGACTTTCTTATATAGGCAGGTCATGGTTGTTGACTAACCACATTATTATATTTTGGTTAGAAAACCTGTAAAATACGAAGAGTTCCAAGCATTGTATCATATAGCCAACTCTGATATTCATTTCAAAAACCTATGAAGAACGTGTTTAATACGAACATTATTGTCTTTCGTTATCTCGATGAGACATAATAAGATGGTTAATTTTCAATGGTTTACCAGAACTACAAATGCCATACCTACAAACAACACTATTCATGTGCTAAAACTTTGTCTTTCATGGCACTAGCTACCTAAGTTTGTTATATTCATGCCCACAGAATATTTACCCCTAGCGGAGTTCTCTCCTACTAAACAATCGAATAAATAGATCTACCTATTTTAATCCTTCCTACCTTTTGACCTACCTACCTATTTTAATCTGTTCTTCGACTGACAAAAAATACTTGTTTTTATTTCGGAGAAATACTTAAGTACATAATTAGAGGTCGGTTACGGTGAAGTAACCGAACTTATAGTCAGAGAACTCAATGTATTTTATATGCCTTTTCAACGAATTTACGAATTCACATTTTGATAACAATAACACTAAAGTACCTAGGTACCTAAACTTAATCACAAAATTATCGCCACAATAACTATATAATATTATAAAACTAATTAATAACCTTAGCACCTGAAAAATACCATTCTCAAAATATACAAAATTACAAAACAAGAAGAACCTAACATATTGATTCGCGTCGCGTCATCGCGGGCTATCGCTCTTCGCCAGTCTCAAGTCTCAACTCACTTAACGCGGGTTAACGCGGATAGTGCATTGGCGCGCAAAAGCCGGGCTTTTGATTTCATAGAAATCTGCGTTTAGGTACTTACGTAATATATCAACAAATGTAAACGTTTCTATACTTAGCAATTTGTAGGCGAAAATTGTAAGACAAAGTAAGGTGTAAAACGCCCGATATGAAGCAGGCGAGTGTGAGCGGGATGGCGCATTTAATCACATTGTATAGAATTAGAGTGAGATCGGTGGTTTGGCTACAAATAAAGCGCGGAATTTAAATTTCATTTATACTATAATGATTACCAATGAATGATTGAGTTCAATGCGTGTGGAAAACTGGCAACCTAGCACGCGGCAGATTACGCGAAATTCGAAATTTGATTATTCCTTTGACATTAATGTTTGAGTTCGGGTTCAATGGCGGGTGTTTTTTTTTTTAATTTATTTTTTTATTGATAGGGTTATGTTGGTCGTTGTGAGTTATGATATTACTAGGACAAGCCGGGCTTATTGGCTTCCATGAAGGTACCGCTACTGGTTGGAATGTATGGACGAACATGTTTTTCAACTACAATATTAAGTTTGTTCTTGGGATAAATTCATACCAACTACGGGACCCTTCATTGTTTGTAGTCCGACACGCACTTGGCCTGTTTTTTACTAGGAATCGCGTTTGAGTTATCAGTTATAATATTTATAGGTAGGTAATTTGAATCTGAGATTTGATGCCATAATTTAAGAATCAAAATTAAAAGAATAAAAATAATAATTTCCACATCAACATTCTATTTAATTTAATGTGGTCACAAGGTGCATTTAATATATTTTCAATTAGCACCAAAAATTAGGTCACATAATTGCTGACAAACGTTTGAACGCGACTGTACGGACAACAGCTTAGGTTTAATACGTCCAATAAAGAAGTTCATCGATATTTACGAATCCGTCTCTTTTTTTGTAATCATTCAAATTTGTTCGTATAACCAACCGTTGTTTACATGTTTAGTTTTTGTTTATATCTATTTAATGCGAAACATTCCAAGCTGAATATTTTCACTATATATTTTAGACTAAACGCACTAATTTTTGGCTAAACCTGTAAATCTTGGGTTGAGCCGGTTTCTTGTATTTATGTAGTTTTCAGCTAGCTTATACGTTTTCTCATTTAGCCGCTGCGATATTTTTTTGGGTTTGGGAAAATTATAAATATTTTCTTAAATGTAAGTCTGTCATAAATACGCACAAATAAAGAGCACAAATATTATTTACTCTACAGGTGCACATACAATGGTTTTAAAGATTAGATATTCTGCAAAACGTTACTCCAGCAGGAAATGCAATTATTAAATTATATTTTCAGCGCACATTTTTGCAGAAATATAAGCTCTCTGCCCATGCACAATATTTCTCTCTCCGATCACTCGTTTAAAATTTTCCTGCTGGAACAACGTTACCCCAGCAGGAATCGTTTTTTCCGTATTTTTTCCAAAATGACAAAACGAATTTTTTTTTATGTGGTGCACATTTACAGCAGATTACGCACTATTTATACGTACCACTCATATCACTCTAGGAACCACTTTCCTGCTGGAGTTACGTTAAAACTTAAAGTGGGGCCTAATTCATATGATTGTTGTCATCAACGATTGTGTGTCACATTATTATTTATTATACTAACTACTACTGACCTGGTTTGATAATCTTTGGACCGTAAGTATTATTTACTTGGAGCGAAATGACAATCGTGTTCCGTTGCTTCAGCTTTTGCTAAAGGATTGTTCGATCTGTTTCTTTGCGCATGTGCAGATTCAAGTCAACATAGTTCAACTTACTAGTTATATGTGGTTAGTTATACCTAAGTAAGGAGGCATTCAGCCTGGCACCGAATATAATAACCAATTGCGTAAGAAAAAAAAAAACTTTATAGCGTAATGTTGCACATTCAGTTTTATGGCGAAATGGGTCACAAAGAAGACATTTTGACGCAATTAATCTGCATGCAAAATCATTTTTTGTCCTCAAAAACTACAAATATGCCTAATTATTTTGCTTTTGTAACTAGTATATTATTAGGACTAAAACACGATTGACAAAATTTGTCTCGATACAAAAAAAAAATCGAAAAAATTCACAATTAAAGACATAAGGGGATTACAGAGCTTAGAGTAGTTTCGGGTAATATGGCACACCATAAGCCTTTTTGGTAATAAAAAATGAAGTGTTTGAGATCAATCAGTCTTTATTGGTTGATTAACTCATTAAACTAATCAGTAATCAATAACTAAAAGCTTTAGGCAGTATAATAAAAGAATAACTAAATAGAATTGAGTAAGGCGCAGTCCGGGCCCGCGCCGCAATTTCGTGAAAACTTGTGGTGCAGTGGTGAAATTATAACAAATTTCTTTTACGATGTTATTGAATATTTAGAATGAATTACAAAAAAAAATGTTAAAAAAAGCGTATGAAATTAAATCAAAATTATAAAAATATACATACCTAAATAAAATATAGCAACAGAAAGAATTTTATAAATGTCTCGCTAGTCAAGTCTACATCATCGTCATTCTTCTGCCCTTATCCCAATTTATTTGGGGTCGCCCAGAAAAAGGTATGTCCTTTTTCTTCCATACTATCTAATAGTCGTCGTCAGGTTAAAATTTTATTACTTGCACCAAGGGCCTGTGGTAGCTAAAATAGATAACTTACACCTTACATTCTGTTGAATCTAAATGCCTTACATAACTCGTCTATTTTGGTATTTCCGAGAGTCGTGCAGGCCGTAATCACCACAGGTGTCATGCCAAACTGCGTGAGAATGAAGTGGTGAAGCACAGATTGATCATTATCGGCAGCAACGTTAAAATTACCGTGAATGAAATGGGCACTTGCGTCATGTTTTCTATGCCTGGTATGTTGCCTGAATATCGAGCCAGTGAGGAAGTATCAAAATCAATCTGCCTAGCCTTTTCCCAACTTTGTTGGGGTCGGCTTCCAGTCTAACCAGATGCAGCTGAATGCTGAATACCAGTATTTTACATGCAGCGATTGTCTATCTGACCTCCACGAGAATGGTTGTCAGACTTTCAGGCTTCTGACGACCCGTAACGACTGTCAAAGATCCACGAATGACAGCCGGGACCAACGGCTTAATGTGTTTTCCGAGGCACGCTCCGTGCCTGTGAGTCACGGAGGAACCCCGGCAAGCGCAGCTTAACTTGATGGATCTACCCATGCGGCTGTTATGATTTAGCCACGAACTCCTCAAAAAAAAAAAAACATAAACGTCTTTATATTGTGCATCTTCGCGCCAGGCGGAATATACACAGATGCTAGTAGTAGCTTGCGGTGTCCCCGCAGGCTCACATCGACCATACATATGTAAATCACCGATGTATGGCTCTTTCGGTGAAGTGCCCACGAATGCGAACCTGTAGCCTCTCTGTAACAAAGTATATTCCCATATAATATTCAATTTGAACCTGTAGTTTAAGAACTATTGCAAGTCAGAGTTCCTTAATTTTATCACTGACACACTCACTCACACACTGATTATCAAAATTCTAAGGGACTTCTAAGAGACATGAATGTGTTAGATAATTCATTTTGATATTATTATAAATAATTTATTATTATAAAACTGTTTGTTGGATAATGAGATCTGTCACACTTACGAAGCTTGGGACCAATGTAGAAGTATATAATTTGACTAGTTATTGTGTTTACAAAAAAGTACAAATCTTAACTTGTAATAATCAGATATTACTATAAATGATTAAGTAATATTGAAATATACTTGTACTATGTCTTAGAATTTATATTGCTATTTAAATAAAATAAGTTGTTTCAAACGATTGGTACAAATTGTACAAATTTACTGTCGGTACATGTTGATATTCTATTGAATTATATCTAAGAATTACCAATCAGATCTTATGAAATGGCTTTTATACCTTTATATGTTTTAAAACGGTTTCACTACATAAGATTTGTTTATTACCTGTATTAGAAGTTAAGCCAAAATGTATAATTATCTGTAATTGGTTCAAAATGGCGGTTGATGTTTGCTGTAAAGAGCGGCTAATCCGTCATACTTTTCATACAAGCGCTCGTACTTGATTATATCGTTTTAACATATTTTTCTAAGATTATATGAACTAATAGGTATTTTGTGCGCTGGTTTATATTAAAGCGAAAAATAAAAATTTCCAGAAATAAATTCAGTATAAGCCTCCTAAAATCTGCTTTTTGCACAATTTTTACCTGAAATTTGGACGTTCATAATGTCCTCATAAATTGTAAAAGTAAAGAAAACATAACCATAGAAACCTCGCACATGTAATGGAGATTTTAAATGACAAATATTTATTTCACAAAAGATTGCTAAAAAACACGTATTTCCTGGAATAAGTTTCATAAAATTTCCGCACAATATTTTTCGTTCAGTGTTATCGCGTTCTCACTTGCTTGTTAGTCAACGGGCGTTGCGCTAAATGAAATAACAAGCTTTTCAACCAATACTACAACACAATAATAGACGGGCCGGGAAGAGCCCTCTTAAGTAACGTTGGTAGGAGATAAAAGATGGTAATGATGTTATCGAGACTGTTGCTCGGGAGAAGTAACTACTAGAACTAACTCACTGAGGGTTAGTTGTGGTGTGAAATAAATTAACCAGGTGTCACGTAAGTTAAGTAAGTTGATATTATATCTCAATTATTGCTTATTATGACTATAATATGGTTGTTGTAGTTATATTATTGACAATATTACTAATGTGTCTAAGTTTATAATGGAATATTCATGTTTTCTCCTAGCTATTGTTATTAAGTTGCTGTTGTTCTGTTGAATTTTGGCTAAATTTGAAAGGCTAAACAAAAATAAGTTATGCCGTTAGTAACTATTTTTTAATTTGAATGAGCTAACATGAATACATTAATGTTTAGCCTTTCACATTTAGCCAAAATTCAACCATTAGTTGAGCATTACCACTGTTTTCGTTATTTAACCATTGGTTGAGTTAACTACAGATCAAAAAACCGGCCCTTAAACGCATGATTGTACTCATGATAACAAACAACTTTTGCTATGGGACCAAACCTGAAATCGCGAAAAAGAAATAAGCTGCTGAATGTATGGGACAGCTGTTTTTTTGTCGCGAATTAAGGTTTGGTCCAAGATGTTTGTTATCATAAGTACAATCATGTGTTTATGTATCGATCACTAATTACCAGTCACCCTGTATGCCTATCAATTAATCGAATCATTTCCACTATTTTTGACCTCGATCATGCCTGATAGATTTTCAGTAAGTTGACGCAAATTGCTGCACTTTAAGCATTCCACAAAAACCCGACACACACTTTCTATTACATTGAGAACTCACTGACGATCTTAGTCCTTTAAATTATGCTGAAAGCAATTTTTTATATCTTCCTATTCGTACACCATAACTTTAATTAAATTGTGTCGGAGAGGATCAGATAGTATGAAGAGAGCCTACTTCCCCCACTACTCTTGTATTTTGTGGCATAGCTGTACGTATGTATGCACCTACGTTCAAATGCGGACACAGTTGGGATGTCAGACGGCACGGCGAGCTCGGCCGTGCGGCCAAGCTCGCTCTGTTGTTTCATAGAAATAAAAACCGGCCAAGTGTGAGCAAAAGCCGCGCACCGCACGGATGTATTCTGAACTATCTCGGAAAATTTTAGTATGACATGTAATGAAAGAGTACATAATCTAATATTATAAATATAAAGTAATAACAAAAGAAAAAATAAGTAAAATAAGTCATCCTTACTTCATTTATCCGTATAAGCGCTATCTGTCCACCTTAAGATAAACTGAAGCATAAAACCAAAGCCACGGAGAGACTTCCGCCATCTATCGCCAAGAGGCCTAACTAGAGCCCAAAGGTCGATTATTTTCAAACTAGGTGTCGCCGCCGGTAGCTTTTCAAACCTTCTATGAAAAAGTACCACAAGAGATGGCGCCAACTTATCTATGTGCAGGTTGCCGACACAAGTTGTCAATAATGTAAAATCTTATTTGTTCGCTCTGCAAGTGTAGATACGATCTATTGTGTGCTGGAGTAACGAAAGAATACTATCTGAAATCTATGACATTGGAATTTAGAAACTCCTGAAAGTGCTAGACATGCGACTGTAAAATACCAAAGGCAGGAAACACTGGCACTCCCATACAATCCCTAAAAAGCCCTGAATCCAGCAACTTAACCACATCAACAACGAGCATTAACGTTAATATGAGAAAGAAAATTATAAATTCCACTGTAGGCTCGACTAGCTCTGAAGACCTAAGTTTGTTACGAGACACGCTGCAGACAGAGGATATTGTCAATACTGAAATAAAAAAATCAAGCATAACATATGATAAATTAAACTTGTTGAACAACACACAGTGCCAATTAAACATTCAGAGTCTAAGCGAATTAATTATATTGCGATGGAAAGAAAACAATAAATCGATCCTTGCAGAACTACAGAACACAATACAAACCGAGATTAATAGAGCCATTACAGAACTTAAACTAGATTTTGACTCCAAAATGAATACCCTAACTATACAAAATGATCAAAGAAAACAAGAAATAGAGAACAGTAAAGTAAAGTAATACTAAAGTAGCAGCACTACAATTAGAAAACGAAAATTCTAACTCGGACACTCCAAGCACTAAGTTTACCTGAAAACTACCACCATAAATTGGTATTCTACGGCCTAACAGAGTATTATCACGAACCTGAACGAGAACTATACAACAGACTGCTAGAACTATTCCGCAATATAGTCAACGTTGACCTGACAGGATACACAGAAGACATGTATCGAGTAGGGAGAGAAGGCATAAAAATAGACTAATAGAACTACTCAGTAAAAGAATGACCAGATATATCGTCAGCAGCAGCCAATGCTTCCAGGGAACTGGACTGGTATTTTAGAGTTTTAGAAACAAAATCTTGAAAAGAAAGGGCGCAAATGAGAGTAAAATTGTTTAAGGCCAGACAGAACGGACACCACGCAAAAATAAGGAACAATCAATTATTCATAAATAGAAAACCTGTTAACAAGGAATATCATCACAACATGTAGATTCAACTTACCAGTAAAGCGATATAATAACGATGAACATCAGCAACCAATCTCACCATTTGGATATGCCGAACATACACAACACAACACAAGTATGTATGTGTATCGTCAGCATAAATATAGAATTTACATTTATTTATATGTTTTATTATATAGGCACAATACAAAATAAACTGTATTGGCTCAAGGATCGAGCCCTGTGGAACCCCTCTTCCTACTAAACGGTGCCTAGAGACTACTGTTGAGCCGTCCGCCCGACGTATTTCTACGAATTGCGTACGATCACAAAGATAGCTATAAAATCATTTTATTGCGTCCTCGTCAAATCCATAAAAAAAAACTATCTTTGACAATAACAGAGGAACGTCAGTACAGTCAAACGCGCGCGAAAAATCAAGCAACACCAAAAGAGTGCACATCCCGTTATCTTGAGCCGACAAGATATTGTTTGTCACATCCAACAAAGCCGTGGCTGTACTACGGCCTTTCCTAAATCGATTGAACATCTGGGAGGATTTTGTTTGTCTGTAAAAATTCAACCAACTGTGCACATACTACTTTCTCTAAAACTTTAGAAAGTAAACCGGCAGTAAACTAATAGGTCTGAGATCCTTCATTTTCAAAGCATTAGGAGTTTTGGGCAATGGGTGTACTTTGGCCATTTTCCATAACTCAGCAAAAGATGAGGATGTGACAGATGTATTTACTAAAACTGTCACGGCGTCCAAAGTCACAGGTAGGGTCAGTAAAATCATATTTATGGCAATTCCGTTGCAACCTTCAGCATTTCATTTAATGGTAGTAAGTATGTTCTCGATTTCCTTGCGTGTTGTTGGTCTTAAACTAAATGTGGTGCTATTACCGAACTACTTACCCTCTCCTCACCCCACCACATTCAGAAAATGGTCACAAATTTTGTCGGGATCGTTAAAGTGCAGAGGTAATTCTTTACTTTGGTGGGAGCAGGGTAGACTTTAGATTTTTCCAAAGCACTCTTGAGTCATGTATTTGACTGTTGATCTTGTGTTTATAGTACGCTGACCTACTTCACATGCCCAGCTTAAGCATAAAATGCTGAAATAGGTTCAGTCTGCACCTGTCCCCCGGGCTGGTTGGACGTCACAAAAAAAAAATTAAAAATTGTCTATACCTATATTCGTAATACATTGCGGCTTTTATTTGGAGCGGTTGATGTTAACATTTTTCATAAATATCGAAACAAGTAATACTATCGTATATTGCTTCAGTTTCGTGGTACAGGCGCTTTTATATTTTTTTTGTCGATTAGTGCTGTTTATTCTACGTAACAACGTCGTTGATTCTACGCAATATAAATCGATTCCCAAGAATCGATTTTGGAAACAGAGGAATGATTTTGTATTTTATATTTATTACTAGCTGACCCGACAAACGTTGTCCTGTCCAAATTTCAATAATTCATATATAATTCCCATAGAAAATGCAGTTTAAGTTTTCCCGAATTTCCCAATATTCCCGGCAATTTTTCAAACATTTTCTTTCATACAAACCTAGTCCTGACAATATACAACCAAAAAAATTTGCCAAATAGGTGGGACCGTTCTGAAGTGATGCGCGTTACATTCGACAATTGATTTTTAATTAAACCCGATAATATTTATGTAACAGTGATGTATTTTTTGTAATAAATACGCTTTTTTACGTCTTGTTCTGTATACTAGATAATGCTAACCAACTTTATTTATTCGAAAAGAGCAAGAAAACCATTATAAAGAAATGAGACATTTAAAATAGATGTAAAATGATGAAAATGAGAAGAAAGTTGTATTAAATTTATATTTTGATTTAATAGTACCCACTCATATAATAGTTTTTTTTTTTTAAGATCTTGTATGTAAATATTACCTATGTTATTCAAATAAATGATTCTGATTCATATTTGTTACCTACAAATAATGCTCGTTTACCCCACAAAAGATTTTTTTTCGCTCTGGGTCTTTTTCCCATATTTTTTAAGCATTCTCCTTTATTATTCTTTGGAAATCATACAGCATCATTAAAAATATTACAAACAATCACAAAAAGTGAACAACTTTTGAGGATAGAACTCACGAACCGTGACTTTCATGGCGAACGTGGAACCGTTAGGCCCGTTGTACACCGCACGGTTTCTTTACGCTACGGAGGCCGGCCGTAGCGTAAAGAAACCGTTAAAATGCCGCACCGTAGAGTAAAAAGCCGTAGAGCAAATCGGTGAGCTTGTACGAGTAGGTACAGACGCCAGCAGGTCAACCTACCCAAAACTGTCAGATTTTCTCAATCAACCTTGAACCTAATGCTTTAGCAATAAAGTCGAAAATCTATTAAAGAAATCTGACAGATTGTAGTAGCTTGATGTGCTGGAGTCTGTACATGCGTAATGCCGATGGCGCCTCCGTGCCTTAGTGTCCTCGTGTCAACAAGCATCCATAGTGATTCATACAACACTAACGACCGTGCCTACACACGGTAAATTAACTGTCATTTATTCACGCTACTTGTTACGGCGTGACGTTAACGTCGTTGACAATTTAACTAAAATATATATTTAATTGCCGTTCTTATACATGCCAACATTGATTGCTTAGCTCCTTGTAGCGTGATGATATCCATTTCAGAGGTTAAATCAGTATCTAACGGTGACTAAAATTACACCCAGTATAGTATGGAAGTATGGATGTAATTAAGTCCATGATGTTTTTCCTTTCACGGAACGGAAAATGCAACTGCATTGTTGCCGTGGAAACTGCTGTAACCTGCCATATGTGCTTCTGAGCTAGTATTGATCCATTCAGACCGTAAAATACTGGCAGCACTAGGCTTTCATAAAACATAGATTATCACTTGTCGTACAAAAAAAACGCACTTTATGAAAAAATATGATACTTCAAACAACTTTCATTCCTATTTGAAACCAATAAAATTGTGAGGGAATTTTGAGGTATCAATTGATGAGTAATAAAATAAACTTTTTTGTTCGCGCTAAACATGCAAACCGAGCATTGTCTTAAAATCGATCGGTTCACTAATAAATACGTATTTTGTTAGTTACCTCAATTTCTGATAAACATTATTTGGTGCTGGTTAACGTGGATAAATCTCTTGCATCTGAACAACGAGCATTTTCCTGTGAGTGGGAGCGAGCATTTTATCGAACCAACAACCAACTTTGTTCTATTCCAGCGTTTTTACCGTTCGCTATAATAATCAACGGTATGCACTATCGCTCTATTCATTTTTAATATTATTTTAAAATGGAAAAAGCATTTTGTTCAAATACAAGAGAATACAATACAAATGATCTATTCACTTGGAGATTTGCCTTTAACGTGTCTGATTTTTCTAGGGAATCTATTCACCAGCAGCTTTTAAAAATAAAGAGAACCGCAAAATACTTGCAGTTCCGGTTCCATGAACGGAACGCAATGTTCCGCACCTATACTAGGAGATCATGATATAAGAGAAGGTTGCAACAGCAAAATGTTCAGAAATGTTCTCCCGCCAAAAGTACATAGCAGCATGCATAGATTGTAACGTGCAGGTACAATTTAGCAATGACATGATCATGGATGGTATTAGACTGATCATGGATTGATTTGCATTTGAAATTTATTTTTGACGCTACTTTTTATCTCGAAAAATGCACGGTTCCTGCGGGATAGACAAAAGGTAGTGTAGCCGCAGTTAAAGAGGCGTACCTTATATTTCTACGAATACTTTTAAATATAACGGGTGTATGAATAAGCTAGAGTCACTTGTTTGTCCCGTTATTATTTTTTTATTATTAGCATTTATTTAACTTGAAATGTTCTTTTTTCCCACTTCCCAGTGTTCGATTGAGCTGAAATTTGGCATACGTATGTAAAATCGGTGACAGTGAAATATTTTGGTACCATCGAGCTGATCTGATGATGAAGTCAGAGGTGGCCACAGAAAATCAGTAATAAAACAACGCAATCCTATCGAGTTTAGGTTTGTTTCATAATAATTCATAGGTACATTAAAACATACATAATTTAGAGGAACTTTTGTGTAAGGAAACGTTTTGATTTGTACTTATAACTATTCGAACTCGTTTTGTATAACGTTTGTAAGTCTTCTGGAAGTTTATTAAGAAAAAAGGTACTCAATATTTTGCTACCCTCGTCCCGTACACATTATTGAATTTTGGTAGGATGTACTTATTTTTCAGTGGTATCGTACTCAGAAAATCAGGCCTTGTTTTTCGGTTAGCAGTTCAGTACTAAATCTACCTTGTGTAGGTCGCCAACTGACAGAGCACAAGTAAACAAGTTGGTTATTTATTTGCTAGTAACTCTTCCTGATTCATGTCGTGCTAGTGCTCCTGGCAGGCGTACTGTTTCCATGGCAACAGATGCACCGCGCGTCTCCATGCCATGAGTTTTTATTTGTTTCACACAAACGCTATTGAAGAGTATGTTTTGTTAGTATGTAGAAGAAAAAAGTTTTACAATGAATGTTAGTGCTTCTTACTTTTCAGAATTTTCTTTTAATTTTAATTTTTTACTCTGTCGTCAGCCCGACGCGAAAAGTTTTTATTATTTGAGAAAAGTTTTACAATTTAGTCAAGTACTGATTGTCATTCATATAAAAAGAAAAATAAAACTGATACTTCATTAAACGCGTTATTAATCACACTAGATTTAAGTTTTTATCAATAAATTAATTTTAAATAGTCATTAAATATGTTTGGCTTAACGTATATTTTGCTCGTGTCTTTTTGCGATACGACGTGGCAGCTATATTCACATGTGCAGTAGTATCTAGATATGCTGAGCACGCATGTTTTAAAAATAAGCCTGCTATTTTACTAATTTCTTTATGTCGAATTTAATTGAAGAATTAATCAATTTTATCCCGGAAAATGTTATTCAAGAAGCACAAAATGCCAACAACTGCCTCTTACCGGCTAAATATAAAGAAAAATACTTATATAATATATATTTCTTTTTATTTACTCGCAGAATTCATAGAAAAACGTATGATGATTTCCGACTCGTGTCGACTTATACACTCGTCAGAAATCACCTACTTCTGCACTTGTAGCAAAACTAACTATTGTAGGCAATGACTATAACTATTGTAGGTAGGACGATGTTATTTACTTATATCATTGAAAATTCGCATATACTACAAAGCCACTACTTCCCATTTATGTAATCCTGGTAGTTTAAAATAACGGTAATAATGTGATAAGGCATTCACATTTTTACATTAAACTACCAGGGGCCGTATTATGAACTATTATCGCCATAATGATTCCGTCTCATAGCACTGGAAAAATGATGGCGTTAATAGTTCATAATACGGCCCCTGGATGAGCATTATTACGGTTCTAATAATATGTATAGCGTCTGCCCGCGGCATCGCTCGCGTGAAGCAACAATATCACTTTGCTTCTGTTAAACTGTAAAGGCTCGTGTAATGGCACCGCAGCCGCGCCCGCCGTCTCCGCTTGATATTGCCATATCACTGTACATTTTAGTAATACATTGCTAGCCACAAACATGACACGTGTCGTACTTTCGTAATCAGCTGGCATGAAATAACAAAAACAGTTTAAACAGTACTAGTCTGACGTGTCGTAGGTCGTGGTTTAGAAAACAGACAGGCACATTACTTTGTGTAATTTATTTCATCATCACTGCTCTCAAAAGGGTGACGGAAAACATCGTGAGGAAACCAGCATGTCTTAGAAACGAAAATTCAAAGACATGACGTGAGATCTGCCAACACGCAATGGGCCCACGTTGAGGATTACGGCCCACTCCCTCTCACAGAGAGGAGGCCTGTGTCCCAGCAGTGAGAACGCTATTTTCCGCGAATTTTGCTCTACCCAGTTTAATACAGGATGCGCCGTTGACCTACAAGGATTACATAAGAGCTCATATGCTAGCCAGTACTGTGTGCAATTGGGCACTCATACAAGGACTTTATTTGCATTAGTTCAGAAAAAATACTTGATCTGAGACTTCAGAATGCAAATACAAAGTTTAAGATTGCTGATACAGTCTTCCTAATTGGGGCTGTATTTGTATCGCCCTGAAGTATAAAAGTCGACAATAAATATAACATCTCGTGATCACAACGATGTCGTCCTGCAGTAATCTATTCAAAGCTTGTACTTTTTATATAACAAAGGATATTTATTCAAATAATTATGAGATATACTAATCAATCACCTGCACAATAATATTATTATTTTATTGTTAAACGCGTACCGTACGCGTTGCTCAAACACGAACCTATTTTTTTTATCACAGTATCAGACACGGGATGTACGTTGTACCTTGCAATCTATGTAGCAACTTTAGGCGCGAGATTATTCTGAAATTTCACTCTTTTGCCACCTTCTCTATTATCATGATCTCCTAGTATAGGTGCGGAATATTACGTTCCGTTTCCATGGAATCGGAACTGTACGAGTGTACAGATTAGTTTGTCCACCGCACTGGGAACAGACGTCAACGAGAAAACAGAGGAGGGCGCCGAAGTAGCGACAGTACATTTACTATGGCTAAATAATATCGTTTCTCGTTGACGTCTCATTGCCGGTGCGGTGGACAAACAGTCGGTGTAATAAAACATAATTTAAAAAAATAATGTACTGCACTGCATTGATTTTTTTTGGATGTTGTTAGGCTAGATACCGGTGGTAACTTTGCTGCTTCGAAAGACCTGTGTTAACTGCGTGGTGCTCGAAAAACTTCGAAATTTTCGGACTTCTTTCAGTTTTTAAGGTTCCGTACCAAAATGGTAAAAAGGAACTCTTATGGTGCGACTCAGTCTGTCTGTCTGTCCTAGCTGGATATCTCAAGAACAACTAATGCTATCAACTTGAAATTCGGAATACTTTTAAATGATGTTTGCCCAACTATTTTGCAAATAAGAAAGAAATAAATATGTGTATACATATATATATCCTATATTTTGCAACAGGGACTAAAAGGGGGAAAAATTCGAAGTCTAGCTACTATGTCAAGTGAGGTATCATATGAAAGAGCGCTGTTTGCACAATCTCAAACACTTTTTTCTTTTTTTGGCCACATAATATTCGACTTTTGATGAAAAATGTAAAAAAATACCGTTCCCTCCCCCTTATCTCCGAAGTTTGCATAGAGAAAAATCTGAAATTATAGTACAGAACCCTTGGTGCGCGAGCCGACTCGCTCTTGATCGGTTTTTGACTTAAGTATTACTTCTAAAAGATGCATACTACTATAACATTATAAATGCGAAAGTTTGGATGGATGGATGTTTGTTACTCAATCACGCCAGAACGGCTGAACGGATCTTGATAAAATTTGGCACTGAGATAGAATATAGTCTGGAATAGCACGTTTGATACTTTTTATAACCATTCCCGTGGGATAATTTCCAACATCCACGCGGCCGAAGCTGCTGGCAAAAGCTAGTTATACATAATTATAAGTCACCCAGTACATTTTTTATAGTACCTACTTATACAAAATTTTCTCCATTTTCAGTACAGCCCCTCTACAGCTGCGCTCAAATTATAGAAAATTTGTAAGCAGGTCCATTAATATCGGCAACTTATACAAAGTTTAAAATTATACTTTTAGCTGTCATCGGAGCAGAGTATCGGCTGAAATATTCATCGTACGAGGAAAGTCATGGGACATGAAGGTGTAGAGCAATTATTTAGGGTCATTGAACGTGAAGTGATGGCGGGACTTTAAATAATAAATTCCACATTTTGCTCGTAGCAAAATTCCAATTGAGAAAGCTTTGCATGGTCCTTGTTATGGCGTCAGTTGCTGCGTTGGATGGATTCAGAAATCGATGCTGTTGCCATAGTATATATATTTATATATTCAATTTATAATTTTGTTGATAAGTTTACAAAAATACAATGATGACCAGTGGGTCACATGTATATTGTTGGTGGAGTTCATGGAAAGGTTAAATTATTTTAAAACCTATAGTTACATATTCCCAAATAGTTGCTCGTCAACGTAGGTAGATAAGCCAAGCCACTTGAAACTTTGAAGTTTATTCTATTTGTCAAAGAATTTAAGGCTGTCGACTGTCACGTTTTTAATACTAGTTGGTGAATACGTCAGTCGATGAATTAAATCGATTAAGACTAACTCGTTGACGAACGTAATGTTCGTACGAGTATGAGACTACAATTTGATTGCAATTCACACTGAGTCCCTGAACGCAAATGCAAGTGTGTGATACAAGATGACTCGAACAAAAGTTGATGAACATCCTTGTATTCGTATACTCCTAGTGGCGCTCGATACGTAAAATGTGTTCACAGTGCAATGCCTGCTTGAACGTAGGAGTTGTACAGAACAAATATTCTGCCAGGAAAAGAGGCCTTTAAAATTGTTTGTATAAAAAGTTATAGTTATAAGTAGTTGTAAAAATTGTTCGTATAAATAATTGATAAGAATTATTTATGTGATGTTATTTTTTGTTGTTAGCCCGCTCGTGCGATGGCAGCACTGTTGAGTGTCTTTTACAATAATGAAGCTGTCATCATTATTAATCACAAATAAAAATGTGTGAAGAAGAGTTTTCCTTCCTTTTTCTTTTTTCTTTCCCATTAAAAGACAGCAAATCAGTAATTACTATATTGTCAAAAGATTAGATATGGAAAGTTTCTACCATTGGTAAAAGAGCAGGCTTAGTGGGTTATTTATATTACTGGTTTTTAATTATTTCTCTTTGCAGAGCTGTCTCCCATAATTTTTATATTATTATATTTGGGGAAATATACAGTGTGGCTGCTAATTAGTGACCGATGCTTAAACACATGAATGTACTCCTGATAACAAACATTTTTTAATATGGGATTAAACCTGAAATCGCGAAAAAAAATCAAATGTTCCCTACATTTTGACGAGTTATACGAACTTAAATGTAAGGCGCAGCTTAATTTTTTTTCGCGATTTCATGTCTAGAACAATAGTTAAAGTATCGTCACTAATTAACAATGCAATGCAATGCAATGCAAAGGCAATTTGGCGTACAATGCTAAAGCAGACAAAATTGAGGCCTACAATAATCTCAGACTAATACAAAATATCCGAAATTCTTGTTTCAAAATCTTGCAAAATCGACGGAATTTCAGTTTCTGTCGTTTCATTGTACGGGGGCGCTACCAGAGTTCTGTTGCAGTTTGCATGAATGTATTGATTGCAATTTGGAACCCACATGCTTTGTAATAAGGACTTTTATGAACGTCATACCATGAAACCAAAAACTTGCATGCAGCTTCTTTTCGTTCTGTGGCCCTAGTATTTCAGGATAGCAATATCGAACCTGATAGCGACAGTTTGGCCGTAGTATGTGGTCCCCAAATATGGATCAGCACGCAAATGAATTAACACGATAAAGTGGTAGATCTGTAGAACAGTCTTAAAATGTAGAAATAAAAACAATATAAAGGCCTATTCAAACCTAAGCGGTATTCGCTACCGTCTGCGGTAGAGAAAACCGAGTGGGTATGCGGTAATATTACTGTTCATTCATCTGTACCGCTTTTGCCGTGAAACATAATACTAAATACCTAAGCGAAACCCGCGCGGTATTACCTCTACCCATATCGGCAGCGAATACCGCTTAGGTTTGAATAGGCCTTGATACAAGGAATTATAACAGCAGTAAATTAAAAAGAAAAAAACAAAAACTATAAAAATAAGGAAATGCAAATGCGTCAAATTTGTTCCACCTTAACAGACAAATTATTCAATTTGTTAAGTATTCACCATCATGCTTAAAAAACAGCAGCTAACCTCTGACCTTATCATTATTACGTTACTAATATACTATAATATTAGGATTTTCTATAAGATTTAAATAGTCGCCAAAATGCAATTCTAAAAGTTAGAAAGAATAAAACAAGGCGACAGGATACTTTTTTAGTTCATTTAGAGAACCTAGAAAATAGTTTTTCAAAACAATCGACTTCCAAAAATAACACTACAATGTGAAAAATAACTTTAATTAAGGAAGTCGGTGTCGTTATGGTCTTTGCACTTCCGACTTTGTATTTTAGTTTTTTGCCACAACAAAAGTTTGTTTTATTTTTCAATTTTTAGTTGCAAAAATTTCTTATTCGTACCCTCTACTTGCTTTGTAAATAATAGTGACAAGAACTTATGAAAACATCATTAACTAACACAAAATGTCTGTCTGTCGTACTGTATGGATCTGAATGTTAGGCTGTGAAGACGGATAAAAAAACATTGCATTCAACGGAGATGAGAATGTTGAGATGGATGTGTGGAGTGACGAAAATGGATAAAGTAAGAAATTAGTATACAGGGTGAATTTTTCAAGTGGGCGTGGATGGTCAAATCCGTAACTAAGAATAGCGAAAAGAAGTCTCGGGCCGGATTTTGATGAAAACTAATACTGCATCATTGGATTTTTGAAAAATCTATATTTCTAGCCAGGAAACGAACTCGTTGATTTTGAAAAAAAAAAAACTCCCACACAATGTATTATTACACTATTCGATAGTGTCGCTAATAAGGATCGAATTCTAGGAAGTACTGACATACGGAAAACTAAGGAAAGAGCTCATTTTTAACAAAATACTTTTTTTTTATTTTCTTACGTTATCTACCAATTAAACCTTAACTGATTAATTGTTCAAAATTTATGTTTTCAATACATAGCTGAATCCCAACTTCTGGCTTGTGGCTAAGTAATAACAGCCGCACGGGTCGATCCATCAGGTTAAGCTATGCTTGCCGAGGTTGGTCTGTGGATGGGTATCTTTTCATACCGAGACTCCTCCGTGCCTCAGAAAGCACGTTAAGCCGTTGGTCCCGGCTGTCATTCGTTGAACTTTGGGTCGTCAGAAACCCGAAAGTCTGACAACCAGTCTTACCAAGGGGTATCGTATTACCCAGTAACTGGGTTGTGGAGGTCAGATAGGCAGTCGTTCCATGTAAAATACTCATATTCCGCTGCATCCGGTTAGACTGGAAGCCGACCCCAACATAGTTGGAAAAAGGTTAGGCAGATTGAGCTGAATTCGACTTCTTAAGGATTGTATGGTCATGCTATAAGGAGGGAAGAAACGCATGTGACTAAAAGTGATTAATATACATGTTGATGGATTGATTTTGTTAGGAATGACATGAATAAGAAGTGAGTGAAGATAGCGTGACGGTTGACTGGGGAGAATGGAAGAAGAAAACGTGTTGTGTCGACCCCAAGTAATAACACAAAATTGAATAATTATATTAGTGTTATTGAAGTTAATTATAAAACTACCCGAGCAAAGTTAAATTTATAGGATACCCGCGTGCTTCCTCTACTTAATGAAAACCTCGCCGAGCGCATAACGCATGAGCCCTCCTCCTTTTTGAAGTCGGTTACAATGGCGAAATTTTATGCGTTATATAGAGTTGTAAAGCGTTTTATAGCTATATGTACGCTAAATTGCATTGTCTCAGTTACAACGCGTATTCTAAATTAATGAAACCATCAGGTTCATTTTTATGCCAAAATAATTTTCATATTTTCCGCATTCCTGATGATTCCAGGCTACCACGTGGTGGCTAATGCACGTGGTCTCAAGTACTTTTCCAAACGCTTGATGTCAGCTTAAATACGTGGTACAATACTAGGAGCACATAAACATCTGAAGGCTGATCCCGGATTTGGAGATCGTAATAACGTAACAGGTATTGCCATAGTGCTATAGTAAAGTTTTTTCTAACTATATCGAGCTAAAGTCTACCTTTGCTTGCATTCTGTAGTCACTTGTATACGGTTTCTCATTAGTGCAATTCACGGTTAGCTTCGCAAAGGTAGGTTTTACGACTTTGTTAGCAGTTTTCTTGAGAATTATAACACAAAAGTTAAACAAATTAGTATTAAAATGAAGAATTATAAAATTCTGAACAAATATCACTAAATTTTATCTCAGTAAACCGTGTCGTTCAGCCTATATTTGAATTATTAATCATGAAAATAAGGCTGCTGCCTTACTTTGCCTACTTCACTCTAGTTGCATCGTTGTCATGGAAACCTCTTTGGCGTGTCATGTGCTCAGGAAACGGTATTGATCCATCCAGGCCGTACAATATTCAAAGCACTAGGCTTTCATGTAACACTAAGAGGCTTTCAGGAATGTGATTTTAAAGGTCGTAGTGTTCGCGCCATAAATACTGGGTACCATGACATTCAAGATTCCCAATGCTAACACAATGATGATGTGGAGGTCAGATAGACAGTCACTTTGTGTAAAATACTGGTATTCAGCTGCATCCGGTTAGACTGGAAGCCAACCCCAACATAGTTGGGAAAAGGCTATGCAGAATGATTGAGTAGGTAGGTATACTTTTTTGTATCATCATCACCACCCCCAGGATTGAAATAGGATGGGTACAGGGAAAGAAGGGCTCAACGACATATTTCGTAAAATCTAACTAACAATGCCATTCGATTCATTATAAGCGGGCCTTTCATTTGGTTTATTCAGAACAGTATAAACAGAGCCGCCCATTGTAAAGACAATGCAAAAAAAAAAACAAAGGACTAATGCCCGGTTTCTGAAGAATTCTTAAACGGAGTTTTAACTCTTAATAGCTATTAATTCGACAAAATTATCTATTTAAGCAATTTTTTCCTTATGCTCGGATTTTATGGTTCTCAGATAAACCCTCGATAATAAAAATCACTCAAATTTTAAGCTAAATTCTTCCTTAACGAAGTGTTCAAAAACACAATATCGTACCAATACCTAATCACTATCGAATGGATAAACTCCGTTTAAAAACCCCAAAAACCTGGCATTAAAAGATGACATTGCAACTCAAACTTGACTTTACGGTGCACATTGCATGCACAAACTGTAAAGAAAAACAAACGAGATATGTATACGCGCTGATTTTTGAAAGAATATTGAACATTTAGTTAGCCTATCTCTGAATACAATATTTGATGAGCCCCTTCTTTTCCTAAGCCCTTCGGGTTGGAAGTTTGAATGTGAAATCTGATACCAGTTTTAACCAACAAGTAAATACTCCGTGATTTCAACAATACGGCTGTCCAATTTCAAAACCTAGTATCTGACAAATTTTAAAAAAAGCGTGTTTTTGCATTTTTCGACCTTATAGACCACTCTCCACGTACTAGGATAGCAAAAACTCCCAAAAATTTGTCAAAAACGAAGTTGCACAAAGTCGGAAACCTAGTATCTACAGTAAACGTTTTCAAAATGCAAAAATTACAAGATTAAAACATAGTATCTAACATCAACCATTTTAAAAACCTAGTAAGTGCTTGTAGTTACTTGGATATAAAATGGTTCATGTAGATACTAAGTCAATGAAATGGTTGAAATAAACGTCAAACCTCCCGCGCAACTTTAGTAAGTGAGAAGAAGTCGTTGCACGTGCGTGTTTTTGTCTATAAAAATGAGTAAAAATCAGTTTTATAGGTCGAAATTGATCTTGAGTGCTTTAAAAGTACAACATGGTGAAATGTAAGTACGCTTCAGTGTATAATATTGTCAAGGTTTTTTGTTTTCCAAGGTTTATTATGAATAAAAGGCCTAACCTCAAAATAATTACACAAGCATGTAAGATTTGTTGGTAACTGGCGAGATTTTGGTTTGTGTCTTGTTTTGTTTTGTGTCTTGTTTTGTTTTAATGAATATGTGATTGCATGGTATTTGCAAGTTTGATTTTTTTCTATAACTAAAGATTAAAGATACCGACAAGAAAAATAACGTTATACATTCAAATACAATATTGAATGTTTAGAAACTGGGTATTACATCTTGCTTATGCACAAATATACTTTATTTCAATTCATTTTGCACAAAACATTTATAGCTATGTTATGTACCTTCTGCTACCTACTACGGTTTCATACGTTTTTGCAGCACGAGGGTAATGATTAAATCACAGTTTCTACTGCAACCTACTACGATACATTTTAACATATTATTATGCGCTCACGTCCATTATCCCCGAAGGGATGGTCACTATTGTGATTTCCTCTTTATTCTGGTATTATACAGGTTGATTCAGAAGTGCGTGGTTAAATTTAAGGGTTGTGTTGGGTAGCTGATTAGAGAAATAATATTGACTTTTTCTAAATATTCTAGTTTTAAATTTAAAAAAAAAAACCTCTAAAACCCTTAAATATGACCACGCACTTCTAAGACACCCTGTGGATACCTAGTGCTACAATGAACGTTCTGTAAAGTTATCTCTATTTTCTTTACTTTTTGTTTCCTACACACTAGCAACGTTTTGGTGATGGCATGGCTTGGCTTTATAAAACATTTTATTTCAGATTAAATGAAAACACCTCAAGTTTGTCTTCATCAGTTAGCAGTAATCAAATACAAGAAAAAAATGATGCTTACAACCCTCAGACCCTAACAACACCATCTTCAAATGCATTGCATAGCAATTTTTCACTCACTGATATACCTTGCAACAGCCTTTCGCTTACTAACTCAACTGGTAACACTCCTTTGGTAACTGAAGATCCTCCATTCAACATCTACGACAATCCGATACCATGTTCTTCTCGGCAAAGTGACGAAAGCATGGAAGAGTTTATTGAAAATATTTCGGATATTTCTAATTTTTTGGACAGTGATGATTCGGTAGCGGATCCAAGTTTCTCAATTCAAAAGTATCTAAATATTAAAAAATACCCACGCTACATAGAAGAAACTAGTGAATCTGATGATGATACTAATTGCAACCCTTCAATTTCGAATAACATTCCGGCTCTTCCATGTAACGTACCGCAACATTCAGTTTTCATAGCAACTTACCCGAATTCACTTATATTTACTAATCAGGAATGTGCTGCATCGCATATACAAGCGACGTACACAAAAACAGTCAATTTTATTGCTAATTATCCAGAACCCATTTATATAAACACAGCTTTAAATTGCAATAACAACAACTCGAGAGTTATAAATAATGATAGCGATGGAAACGATCAACAAGAAGCGTCCGTAAGTCCTGCTCGTGCAAATATTGAAAAAAAAAGAATAACCCGTAATAAAGCTAAATACTCTTTCATACAAAATGGTTGTGGCGAAAAATGTAAAAGGGATTGTAATTTATTTACTGTGAATGAAAGATAAGTCATATGGAATAATTATTGGAACATGAATTATGCTTTACGAAGACAGTTTTTAAATAAATGTATTGCAATCAAAAACATACAAAGGAGAACAATAAATAACGACAACCCAGACTCTAATTTTAGGAAAAATGAAACCAGATCCTACTTTCTACAAAAAAATAATACCGATATCCAGGTATGCCGAAAGTTTTTATTGAACACTTTAGGATATAAAAATGATTCGGTTATTACAGAATTAAGCAAAGCAATTAAACGTAAACCACTATATCAAAATGTAAAGGAAAACAGGGGGGGTAAGAAGCCTAAAATTGCCAGAAACGATGTTGAAGCTCATATTCTTAGCTACAATCCCTCAGTCAGCCACTACCGACGAAGCAATGCACCTAACATAAGATATCTCCCTAGGACATTGACTGTTGATAAAATGTTTAGCGACTTTAAAACCAAATATCCTAATTTCAAATTGTGTAAAGAAATATATAGACAGACATTGAAGACTATGAATATATCATTCAAATATCCAAAAGGCGATAAATGTGTAGATTGTGGGCTGTATGAAGAAAGACTTAAAGTAAATGAAGGTGCAGATATTCCAGAGGACGTTAAAACTGCATACGAGGATCACAAAGCTAAAGCAAGTAAAGCAATACAAAAGTATCAAGAAGATGCCACCCTAGAAAATACTTCCTCTGTGAGATACTATTCGATGGATTTACAAAAAGTTATGTTGTTACCCGACATGCCTAAAGTCAAAGAATCCTTTTTCTTGAGTAGAATGATAACTTTCAACTTGACATTTGCACCGATCAGAAAGAAAACTAATGTTAATAGTATTTGTGTTCTATGGCATGAAGCCTATTCTGGACGAGATGCTAATGACATTGTTAATGCAATTGCAGCAATGATCGAAAAAGAAAGAGATCTTAATCATTTGATATTGTGGTGTGATAATTGCACAGCTCAAAATAAAAATTGGATCCTCTTTACATCACTTGTTATTTTAATAAACTCTGGGTTTTGCAATTTAGAAAGTTTGACTTTGAAATACCTAACTAAAGGTCACACTCATATGTCAGCTGATGGAGTTCATGGCAATATAGAGAGGCAGATTAAAAAAAAAAGATGCTGTGTATGATTTTGAAGACTATAAGAATGTAATTTTGGGTTGCAGATCGAATATTGAAGTTATCGAAGTTCAAAAATCGTATGAGTGGGTAAAAAAGAAACGCATACCGCGACGCAATGATGACCTTGATCCCATGAACAATTTTTTGCTTAGTTCTTTGGTTGAAGTAAAATTTGTAAATGGGTGCCGCAATATATTTTATAAGAATGATTTTGAATCTCCGTATTCCGAATTGGATTTTCTTATTAAAAAACACAATCCCTTGACCATGCCAACCTTAAAAAATATTCCAAGAGGCATTAACTGCTGGGGAGTTTGTTGCGCCACTTCTTCTCCCCAGCTAAAGCACTAGGAAGTGGTGAAGGGCGGGCGTTTTTGGGGGACTGTCTTATGTAATTTTGACGTTCAAAAAGTGCTGATTCTCAGCCTAGTTTGAATAAATGACTTTTGATTTTGATTTTGATTTTAAAGAAAGTAAAAAGGAAGGCATAGTAAAAACTTTATTACAGCTTATGCCAATGAACAGAAGGGAGTTTTGGAAAAGTTTACCGATTAATAATAATTCAGTTGATTTAGTTTCTGGTGGACAATTATTAATAAGCGAATAATTTATTTTTATTTGACTGTTTTTTAAATATTTTGAGTGATTGTTTTTTGATTTTTTACTGTGAACAAATAGTGTTTGGTTTCCGATTATCTGTTTTTTTTTAATCTTTTTCATTAAAACTGCTTATTACTGGCCATATTTATGTTGTTTTATTCTGTTGTTTCTTACTAGGTTTATAAAATTGCATTTAGTTCCTACTCAGTAAATTCAAACCTAAATGAAAACAAAGTAGGTGAACTTACTAGGTCTATTAATTTGCGTTTAGTCCCCACTCAATATATTTTAGAACTAGATGAAAACAAAGCAAGTGATCTTACTAGGTTTTGAAATGGTCACACTCAAAAAGTTTGGTCTAAGGAAACAATTTTTTTATTAGTAACTGCTTCTCTACGTACATATTTTGTGATAGACGCATTAAAACTACTTTTTTATAAAGCCTGATAAGTACCTCAAATTTTGCAGTCACTCCCAAGAAGGTACGACTAATATTATTGAAACGGCACGCTGTCAAAGATATGAAATCGTTTTTCGCCTCTCCTGTAAAATTTAGTTTTATGCAGATACTGGGTTTTGATATTTCACAGCCGAATAGTGCGTCAACTAGGTCTGCGCTTCCCACGTAGTATCTAAGCCACGTGGACTGTTCCAAAATGCGCCTGCGTGAAATTCTGGAGGCGCCACAAATACGATGCTTGATACTAGGAGTCCATAAAGCATCATAGGCTTGATGCTCTGAAGTTTTTATTAAGATAAAAATAGGACACGGGACGTGAATGTACATAAATGCAACTTTATCTGTGAAATTGCCCCAATTGACTGCAACGCTTCTGAGTACCTAAATATACTTCCATAGTAAAATTATCAATATGAATTATAATAAAAACATAAATACACTTCTCGTAGGTTTAGGACGTCGTCGTAGGTAGTCATTGGTTACGTCGTAGTTGCTACGCCGTAGCTGCTACGACGTAACTTTATGTTACGACGTAGCGTAATGGCATGCAATGATGAGTATTTGCCACAACGTTAGGGGCATTACTTCATGTTCTCACTACTACGATGGTAGTCAGTAGTACGGTTTACTTCTTATGTAGTCAGGGAGTTCAAATTGTAGGTATTTAACAGTGGTAAGGTACTAGGATATCAAAAGCGAGTATTATGTCGGTATTCCCTACATAAGTGGTCGATAGTCGCTACTTGGCGGGACCACCTCGGCTGCATGAAGACTGGATTTCTGTCTATAAACGTTTTCATTTAGCAGGAAGACGGAAGTTTCAGATCCCTGATATTGATTTCAGATTTGGAACCTTAAGATTCATACCTGCAAAGGTAATACTCGTAATACAATAAACCTGATCGTAACTTTAAACTTTACTACTACTAACTTTCCTTCAAAATTCAAACAATTTATTTACAGATATATCTTGACATTCTCATTTAATACTTGACATTTCTAATTTTAATTAAACTATTGACATTATTTTTTTTTTTTATATTGAATTTACCAAGTAATGACATGTACTTATTCACATTTGTATCTTGACATCATTATTTTTAAACTTCAATTTCTCTAGTGACATTATTATCAATTTTATTTAGTATGTTTCTTTTATTATTTGCAAATTGCTACGGTGAAATGAATAAAACTAAATTGTACTATTAATTTTTAATTTTCGTTTTGCAAGAAAATGTATTATAATAATAAGCTTGTGATTTGCATGCCTCAATGTGTAATATGGTCGGACTGTGCTTTACTCTCAATATCTTTGTATAATTACCCATATTAGCAAATAAACGATTATGAATTATGAATTTAGGAGTGCATGGCGTCAACCCTGGGGGGTTCCTGATTGTATTCTTTACTCGTCATTATTATTTAATCATGGAATAAAAGAAATTCTTTGTAAAATCGAAACGTTTTTAGCGATTACTTTGAACGAAAATGTACAGAACAATAACGATAAGCGCAGGAGTTCAAACATCTTAACTTTTCTGCTAAACTATCAAGTCAGTTTATTTGTTTGTAAACAAACGTTTCTCTGACTGCATTTCGTAACCACGCGTGCATTCGCCGTCAAAGTAGAAAGGCGACTGAGGCTCGGGACCGAGAGATAGCGGTTTGCTTGCCGCTGCATTGTTTAGAAAGTTCGGATACGGCCATACTTATCAGCATATTTGGAAACAGCAAAAAAAGTCGCATCAAGAAGTATTTTTATATTTGCGTAAACTTAACAACCTTCTTACAACATTCTTACTATTAAAAGACGCATCAAGCAGTATTTTTATATTTGCGTAAACTTAACAACCTTCTTACAACATTCTTACTATTAAAAGACGCATCAAGCAGTATTTTTATATTTGCGTAAACTTAACAACCTATAATTCTTACTATTAAAAGACGCATCTGCCTTTGTAATTTAAACAGGACAAAATATTTTGTCTCCATTTCAATATATCTGTAGATTCGTCCTTTTTCCTTACGGCGGCAGTATTGTACTCACTCACTGCGTGTTGGTGACATCAATCATGAGATATGTAGAACAGCCGCGCTTGTTTGAAACTACTCGTGTGAATGTACCACAACTTATCGTTGTTTTAGGACCGGGTTCTATCACAGCAGTCCAAACTATAATCACTCTTTGTACAGTATGACAACGGTCAATGGTTCCATCGTTTTTCTTCGGAAAACCGAACTTTGCCGAATGAAATGTGACTGGTCCAATAAGCCGTTGTATCACATCATTCCTCATCCTATGAATGATAGGCTGAGGAATGATGTGATAAGGCAACAGTGCGGTTTAAAAGAAGGTGTAGTGACAAAAATTGAAAAGAATATGCTTAGATGGTTTGCTCATGTTGAGAGGATGTATGAAAGGCGACTAACAATAGGTATTTACAAGGCAGTTGTGAGTGGAAACGCCGGGATCCGCCCTAGGAAGACATATAGTGACCCTATTGGTGATGTTCTTTAGAAAGTTCAGGTGCGTAGTACTCGCAACCGGCGCGTGTATGTAACGATCGTAGCAGGTAGCGTTCTGCAGTTTCTGCTTCCCCCATGGGAAGACAGCGTGAGTTTATGTATGTATGTGGCCCAATAAGGGAATGAAAGAATTAGTGCGTCTGTCTACAATATCATAATTTAGGTGGGAATATAAATACATTTCTACTGGTCGATAGTCACATTTTATTCGATATGGTTTGATCGTCATCGTACTGTAACACTAATTAAATACCCCACCATTCCTCGTAACAATTTTTTGCGTTAAATCTAAATCTTTATGTCCAAGATAAACTCAGAAAGTACATAATATTATCAAGCCAGATTTTCAAGTCAGCAGTTTATCTTTTAGAGGGTTGGGGGCGCCCTACTGGAACAAAAATTTGCACTTTAAAGTTAGGGTAGACGACGAAAAAAATATTTATCCCCACTTCACATGCAGGAGAGCTACCCTAAAAAAAATATATTTTCCAAAATTTTATTTTACCACTTTGTCGGCGTAATTGATATACACACTCCTACAAAATTATAGCTTTCTAGTAGGTACTAACGGTATCTAAGCAAAAACTCGAACAGACAGACGGACATGACGAAGCTTTAAGGGTTCCTTGTCAGAACTAAGGAACCCTAAAAGTCGAAGAAGGATTTTGTAGTCGGAGCTCATCTTTAGTTGGAATCTGAACGCCTTTTAACTTTCTCATGCTACTGGGAGCACATAAATCACTGGAGGTGTATATTATGGTTGCATAGCACAACGCTTGATATTGTAGTAGGTAGGTAGGTACGGATGGTGTGGAGACTTTCACTGAACCAGACTATCAGATGGCGCTGTAAAACAAAATAAAGGACTAGTACTAGTAATTATGTGATTGGAAATATAAAACATTTTGTTCAAATACCTATACTCTTACCAACCATTTATTTTAGTTTTGACATAAGCAGGCCTATGAAGTTCCTTATTTATTGACAGGCAACTACCGCAACCATTGACGAAAAAATGCAATATTTCCAGGACGCTAAAGTAAAATAGTAAATGGTTGGAAATATTAGTGGAAGCTGTAACAGAAAGGTAATAAAGAAGTAAAACATTAACCTACCAGAAAAACGGTGTTTATCAAAAGATAACCACCGTTTTTCTGGTAAGTAGTTTAACCAAAATAAAAGTTTTGGTTAAACTACTTACATGTTTATGTTTGCCTAGTACTTGGTCTGCTATGTTGCTCCAGCTGTTGGCTGTTGCGACCGAAGTTCCGCATGCTATCATCAGGCTGCTGTTATGCCTCTACCAAGCAACCTACATAAAATAGTAGATTGATTGCCCAAGGAGCAAACAACTAACTTCGAGGCGAGAGTGTTTCTATAAATCCAGAGTGGAGCGAAGGATTCTAGAGTAGAAAATCTTGAGCGCAGCGAGCGATTCAAAGTACGCTACTCGAGCTTAAAATAGTATTACTCCCGATGTGGACAATACATCTTATTACCCTAGTATACTGGTGGTAAATTCAATATTCCTGACCGACAAAAACATGTAAGATTTCTACCGCTAATACCTACGAGACTTTTAAAGCTAGACTAATGATTGAGCATTCAAAAGATAGGCTATAATTGTAACAATTTTGAAGTAGGATTTTATTTGCCTATGACGTCACATCGTGAATGCAGGCAAATGCGCGCGAACCTCAATTTTTACTATGTGTCGAAATTCCAATTCATATAGCGCAAGAACGTGTTTAGCAAGAATTTGGTTTTGGCATCATTGTCAAGAGTTGACATAACACTACGAGGATCTAAACAGAAACAATAGAAATATTGGCCAAAATAGGGTCAACAATGCATATCAAGTTGCCAATACCAAAATAATTTCAGATGTCGTCTCATATCGGCCGTAAATCTGGTCAAAAATTAAAAACAGCCCAGGCGAGGAGAGCTTGCATCTTAAGGAATGCAATAAGTCTAAAAAGTCCATTGCCTAGCAAATACCTCTCACTAGGTTAGGTTAGGTTACAGCTGTGACCAAACGTTTTCATGAAAATAAACGGCGCAGACTCGAACTGTGCCTACTTATTTTTTTTCTTTTTAATTTTTTCAACTTGTAACGATTATTAAAATAGCCGCCAAGAAAAAAAAGCACTATTGCTCCTATCCTACATGCGATTGCAAATGATCTATTTACTTGGATTTCCTTTTAACGTGTCTTATTTTTCTTAGGAATCTATTCACCAGCAGCTTTTAAAAATAAAGGGAACCGCATAATACTTGCAGTTTCGGTTCCGTGGAAACGGAACGCAAAGTTCCGCACCTATACTAGGAGATCATGATATAAGAGAAGGTTGCAACGGCAAAATGTTCAGAAATATTCTCCCGCCAAAAGTAAATAGCAGCATGCATAGATTGTAAGGCGCAGGTACTATTAGCAATGACATGATTATGGATGGCATTAGACTGATCATGGATTGATTTGCATTTGAAATTGATTTTTGACGCTACTTTTTATCTCGAAAAATGCACGGTTCCTGCGGGATAGACAAAGGTATTGTAGCCGAGGTTAAAGAGGCGTACCTTATGTTTCTACGAATACTTTTAAATATAACGGGTGTATAAATACCCTAAACGAAGCTAGAGTCACTTGTTTGTCCCGTTATTATGATAATTTTTTACAAGCTTTTATTTAACTTGAAATGTTCTTTTTTCCCACTTCCCGGTGTTCGATTGAGCTGAAATTTGGCATACGTATAGTAAAATCGGAGACAGTGAATTATTTTGGTACCATCGAGCTGATCTGATGAAGAATTCAGAGGTGGCCACAGGAACTCAGTAATAAAACAACGCAGCACTATCGAGTTTGGGCTCGTTTGATTCGTCTTGACAAGGATTACTCGTATATACAGACTAATAAAAGTAGGTTTAAAAATATTTTGAATAAAATGTACACTTGTTACTTACTGTGTTTATCAGCTTCCCTTATTTGTACCGGACTATACCTAGGAGGGACCTTCCCGTTTCGGAGATATGGAAGTTCAAAGTTCCAATTTTTATGCTTTTTTATAAAAAAATTGAAGTTTTAAATGTTATAACTTAACTTTAAATAAGCCCACGTTATCTATATCATTGCAAGTTTCCATATGCACAATGTTTTGCGTGCGTTACGTAATGCACTACCATAGTTAGCTAGTTATGCCATTTGTTGCTATTTTTCAATATGAATGAGCTAACATGAATACATTCATGTTTAGCCTTTCACATTTAGAAAAAATTCAATCATTAGTTACTACATTTAACCATTGGTTGAGTTAACTACGGATCAAAAAACCGGCCCTAAGTAATGGAATGATTCGACTGACAGACCTTGGCCGACTGACACTCAGACGGACAACGAAGTGGTGCTATGGGTTTTGTTTTTCCTTTTGAGGTACGGAACCCCAAAAAGATAGTTCTAGTGGAATATGCACAGCATACATTCATTGTAACTATTTGAAATTATAATTATCCGAACAGCTGATTTACCACCAGTATTTGTTTATTAAAAACGACTCTTACTTAAGAGAAAAATCTTGACATTAATTTTACTTTCAAACATACTTAGATTTAACCCCATATCCCAGTTATTTCTGTTTGCCTAGTCCGTTCGAAGACAGAATATTGAACGTTGGCATTTGTGGTCATTTGCTAAACGGTAAGTAAAGAATAATGGGAATATCCTCCAGGTGGTACGAGGACTAAAACACCGGTAACTTTACAAAAGTGGACTGTATTATAGGATTTTGGAGAACAAATGGTAAACTAAATTTAAATCGGCGAGAAATGAATGAAGTAGGTATGCGCTCGCTCAGTAGCGTGGACCATGACGCAGTGCAGTGCCGGCCAGTGCGCGCCCGCATGTGGAGCGCCCCCTCCGCCGCCGCAGCTCCCGCCCGCGGTCGCCCGGTGCGGCGGATATTCTCGACAGTAAGTAAGTAGTAAGTAAGCCCCAAAGTAATTAGTGATATAGTTACAAATTGTACTTGTTTATTAAAAACTAGCTGACCCGACAAACGTTGTCCTGTCAAAAGTTTAATAATTCATACAAAATTCCCATTCCCACTTACAGTTTTCCCGAATTTTCCAATTATCTCGGTCAGTTTTAAAACATTGGCTTTCATACAAACCTTGTCCTGACAATTACAAACACAACAAAAAAATAATTATCCAAATAGGAGCAAACGTTCTGAAGTGATGCGCGTACATACATCTGGCAATTGATTTTTATTTACATATACAAGATATATAGATTTGACTGTCTTAAATAGAAATATTTTTTTAGTTTAATGGTGTACAATAATTTTTTACATTATACAAATATATTCATTATGTACAAGTATATAATAAATAAATGAAAATATAAAGGGGAAAAGCTCATTGGGCATCAAAAAATTCGTCCGCATCGCTGTCAATGGGAAAAGTGCCCATAAGGCTGGCAGAATAATTACTGTCTTTATAATTTTTATAATCGTTTCCTGTATTGTCTACAAAGTTAGAACAAACATGTAACTGTCCTCAAACATGTTTGTTCAAACTTCTTCTAACAGTCAGTTCCGTTGTTTTTTTTTTTAAGAAAAAAAAATCTGCCTAGACTTTTTCGTTAGTAATTTGAAAAAAAAAAAAACAAATTGCAAGGGAAACATTACTCTCTCCTTTCTTCACATGCTTATGTTTGCCGGTAAAGCTTGACTTCGCAGACCGTAGTGTTTGCTACGGCGTAGCGGTGGCTACGACGTAGCAGACACTACGGCTACGTGGGCGTAGCAATATCAAACGCTTCAAAAAACTGTAGGTCAAAATATTTGCAGACGGTTATATTACAGTTATCCCCTAAGTATAATAAAACAGGTAGTATAATAAACAATTACTTTTCTTTAAAAATAATATGGCTTGAGAATAGAGGCTATTTAACCTTTTCACTGCCAACGTACACAGAACGCGATGCCTCGCCAGCGCCAAGCTATAAATGTGTAACGAAATATATAGTAAACAGTAGGGATGAGGGTATCGTCATACCGATGAATGAGATTTATACGCGTTAAGTTATGTTTTAATTATAATTTTAGGGATATAAATAAAAACTGAATAAATATTTTCATATTTGTTTTATTTCACAGTATCTCTAGTAAGAAAAAAACAGTATAAATTATAAGTATCAAAGAAACAAATACATACGAGTAACTCAATAAGAGCTTTAGGAAATGAGGTTCATCTCGATTAGTTTCATGACGTCATTCTTTAACTTCATTTCAAGTCCTTGGCGGTCAGAGCACGTTAAATTCAATTCTGATTAGAGATGTGGTCTATGGTATTTCTTCTATTTTTGTCTACACCCGTGTTTATTTTTAACCTTCAGTCAACGTTTTTTACCATATGTATCTAAGCGGCAGAACTTTTCACAGAGCCACAAGAAACCTACAAATGTCGCGCGACGCTTAGTTTGTGACTTACTGAAAATTTCACTTATTAAATTCTTACTTTTGATGAATAAACATTATTATTATTATCTAGTTGGACATACCTTAGAAACATCTTCTGGTTCATCGTTCTCCACAAAATCAAAGTTTTGTTCAAAGTTTGTGTATGATTAACTGTCAAAGGTAAAGAAAACTAATTATTAGCAATATTCATGAAAGTCTTGAGTGAAAGTTTCTTACTTACTAGCTCTGCCCGCGGCTTTGCTCGCGTTAATTTAGAATTTGACAATCAATTCACACTACTAAACACACGGAACTTTAGTAGTGTGAAGTGATTGTCAAATTCTAAATTATCGCAAGCGAAGCCGCAGGCAAAAGCTATTTAGGTATATAAAACTTAAATTAAAGTTTTATCTTAATTTATCTAAAAAATTACGGGTTGTTTTATCAGTATGAATTAATTCTAATTAACATTTTAGATAATATAATTCAATCATGATTCGAAAGACACGTAGCGCCATCTATTATCATACGAAAGTTATTGTTTCCTCGGGAACAGTACTTCTTTTCGGGATGAAAGGTACCCTATGTACGTTTCTGTACACCTGAAAACGTATATGCAACATTTTAGAATAATCGGTTTAGTGGTTTAAGCGTGAAAAGGTAACAAACAATATTACTTTTGCATTTATAGTATTAGTTAAATTGTACACAATCTCTTCTTACTCTATTTTGAAGGTGGTGCGGAAACTAAAGAATCGTTTCCCCCTAACTCTTCTCAGCAATATATCTCGAGAAATATTGGTCCTACGTAATTCTTGTTACGTAACATTTTGTGCAAAATTAAGTAAGGCATAAACTTGTAGCAACAAAAGTTCACGTAAAATTTACGAAATATTAGCAAGAAACTTACTTTCGCGACCTTTGACAGTTATTTTTTTTTCGCAACTTTTTATCTCTATGGCCTTTCTTTTCACACAGTATTTCTTTCTTTCTTTCTTTTCTTTGTAGACAAAAACAGACAAACTCACGTACAGAACCTAACCTAACCTAGGTTAATAGTAATGAATTATAGACATAAACCTTCCGAAATAAATCCTCTAAGCGATGTTGAATTTGCATCAAAATCCATTGCGTAGATTAGAGAAACAACGCGGTCACACGAAAAACGACTTTTATTTATAATATTTATACCAAAACAAACGCGCCCTTCTGGCCCCGCCAACGCTCGGTTGAGCAGTCAATGCTCCCGGAGCAAACTGCGACAGGTCCTTATTAAAAAAAAAAACCTCGGTTTTTTCCTAAACTAGATTTATGTAAATTGCCATTCAAGTGTTATTTTACCCTAACTGTTGAATACGAGTAAGATCTCAGGTGCGACATCGGCCACCGTAGGCGCGGGCTCGCGGATGGCGAGCAACGGGTAGCTCGCCGTCCGGTAAGGACCAGGCCCGGGTCAATGGCGCGTTGTGTTCCACGCGCGCCTCAAAGAGATGTCAGCACTAGCTGAAGGGGTCCGCTACGGCCGATGCCCGCCAGGGTTGCGGGTTGTTCGAAAGAGTTACCGTGGCCCTGGCACAGGCAACTGAAAGGACACGAGTGGGTTTTAGTCAGTAGAAGTATGACACGCCCTCCCGCTCCACCCAGAGAGGGTGAAGTTATTTGATGATTTGCCATCCACAAAAAAAAGGTGTGACGTTTGTGACGTCGAATATATGTTTTACGTCCAAGGATTAGGAGTATGTAAGGATCGTAGCGGGTGGTGTTCTGTAATTTTTGCCTACCCCATGGGAAGAGGGCGTGAGTTTATGTATGTATGATTAGGACGATTCCCTTCAAAACTTTGCTTTTTGTCAATTACTAAGAAATTTCCTAAAAGTGCAGCCAGCATCGTAGCATCCCGCTTCGATTCGGCTCTATAAAATGCTGGGAGGAGCTCCGATGCTTCAGAACTACATAAGCGCGTGTAGCTAACGCGCGCTCATTCTACCATTTGCCTAGAGAACACACAAAGAGGGGCCCGTTTTTACGGGCAACCCTAAATAGTCTGCGGAAGGGGAGCGATGCCCCGTGACCACCTGTGGCACCCTCTGGGACTATCGATATATATAGCGATATCTTCGTCTCCATTAGGAAAAACAGGTGCAGCTTCTCGGTCTCAAGGTGGTGATGGACTATTGAATAAAACTATTTTGTAAATGTATTGTTACAGTCTAACACTTGACGTTTAAAAACCGCGCCATTATTATCAGCTGTCAAAATAACAATGTTGCCAATATAGGAACCTCGAAGTGGATCATACTTTATATATACATAGATAGATTTAAGTCACTTGTCGTGTTTGTCTGATCACGCAACGGATTTTGATGCGGGTTTCACCTGCATTTAGAGAATTTACATATAATGTAGAAATATTTTGTCGACTCAAAATCAGTGCGAGGCAGGGGCGTGTCTTTAGTAAATATTATAAACTGGCTTTCACCCATGAACATACTACCTGGTTAAAAAGTATCCTATGAACTAATTCAGGTCATGGTCTACCCATTTGTCAAATTTTATCTAATTCCGTTCGGCCGAACGTTCGTTCGTTTTAGCGTGAAAGCATATCAAACAAACAAACAAACTCACTTTCGCATCTATAGTATTACTTAGTATTGAAGTCGCTTTTCGAGTCTGTCTTTGTGACCGCGTTGTTCTTCTAAACTACGCAATGGATTTTGATGCGGGTTTCCTATCATTTAGAGAATTTATTCCGAAGGTTTATGTGTGTAATAAACTACTCAAAACGAATTAGGGCCCACCTTAAGTTAGTTTACAATTTTGTCTAAGAATAAATATTATATAATATATAGGTATTTAGTTGTGAAGTTTGAAAACACTAAACTTTATTTGTGACATGTGTATGGGTTTTTATTGATGTTTCGAGCGTCATTTTTTTTTATTAAATATAGTAACTAATGATTGAATTTTGGCTAAATGTGAACGGCTTAAAATTAATTTATTCATGTTAGCTCATTCATATTAAAAAATAGTAACTAATGGTTTCACATTTAGCCAAAATTCAACAAATAATTGTTTAACCATTCGTTGAGTTAACTACGGATCAAAAAACTGGCCCTTAATCACGGCGTGTTTGTAGGTCAACACTAGGCCTAGCAGTTATAAAAAATATATTTTGTTTCCGCTGTTACTAGGATTCCATAAGCACGGTAGCGATGGTTTGAATATCTAGGGCATGACGTATTGTGACGTCACAGATCGATCAAACACAATCACTGACTGGTATGAGTGCAGCTGCCTACATGCAAGGCTTACTGACATGAATATTAACCCACATACACATCCTGACACACACATACACAAGCACAACACCCACTGACTGGTCTGCGGAGTGGCAGAATTAGGAAGTAACCTTTTTGTTTTAACGAGCAGCGCCATCTCTCGTTACACAGATAAGTTTGTCGGGACGAACATATTAATGTTTTGTACATAATTATAGATTTCTAACTCGAGCTTACGGTAAAAAGGTCGCCATTAAAAAAAACGCCCGTATGAACGTGCGCATACTAGCGACCCGCCCCTGCTTCGTACGGTTTTTGAATCTCGACAACAGTGCCACTTATCGGGTCCAAAACTATCCTATCTTTCAAGCTAGAACAAACCATACACATTCACTAAATTTCATTTATTAGCTTGAACGAACATAGTGACACGTGATTTTTATATATTAAAAAATATACAATTTATCTGGTCGTCATAATGGCGGAGAGAAATTATATTAATTGCTAAGCTTATTAGTAACCGTTAAAGCACGACTCATTTAACTATTACTGCGTAAGATACGTCTATTGAACGTGTTGAATATTTTTTTAATAATCTTACTGCAAATCTAATAACCGTCGTGCTATTACGCCATCATAATTAAGTAAAGTGACGACCTCCGCGAGGTGACAGGATAAGAGCTGGATAAGTACAGGTATAGCCCAGGATTAAGTTACTAGCGTTAGGTACGGAGAGGTCAAGGTCTGCACTGGCTGTTGATGATGGTTACGTAGAAGTTTGATAGTTGTTCATAAAATACGTGTGCAAAATACAATTCAGCTACGAGTGCTACGACCGCGTAGCTACGTAGCAATGACGTCAGTCACGTCGTAGCGACATAACTATAACCTTATCATTTAATTTTGCGTACAATGCTAAAGCAGCCAAACTGAGGCCTGCAATAATCTCAGACTTATACAAAATATCCAAAATTCTTGTTTTAAAATTTTGCAACATCAACGGAATTTCAGTTTCTGTCGTTTCATTTTCATTCATTTGTACGGGGGTGCTAACAGAGTTCTGTTGCAGTTTGCATGAATGTATTGATTGCAAATTGGAACCCACACGCTTTGTAATAAGGACTTTTATGAACGTCATACCATGAAACCAAAAACTTGCATGCAGCTTCTATTCGTTCTGTGTCCCTAGTATTTCAGGATAGCAATATCGAACCTGATAGCGACAGTTTGGCCGTGGTATGTGGTCCCCAAATATGGATCAGCACGCAAAGGAATTGACACAATAAAGTGGTTAATCGGTAGAACAGTCTTAAAATTTAGAAATAAAAACAATATAAGGAATTATACAACAAGGAATTATAACAGCAGTAAATTAAAAAAAAAAAAAACAAAAACTATAAAAATAAGGAAATGCAAATGCGTCAAATTTGTTCCACCTTAACAGACAAATTATTTAATTTGTTAAGTATTCGCCATCATGCTTAAAAACAGCAGCTAACCTCTGACCTTATCATTATTACGTTACTAATATACTATTAGGATTTTCTATAAGATTTAAATAGTCGCCAAAATGCAATTCTAAAAGTTAGAAAGAATAAAACAAGGCGACGGGATACTTTTTAGTTCATTTAGAGAACCTAGAAAATAGTTTTTCAATACAATCGACTTCCAAAAATAACACTACAATGTGAAAAATAACTTTAATTAAGGAAGTCGGTGTCGTTATGGTCTTTGCACTTCCGACTTTGTATTTTCGTTTTTTGCCACAACAAAAGTTTTTTATTTTTCAATTTTACTGGTCGTCAGAAGCCCGAAAGTCTTACAACCAGTCCAACCAAGGGGATACCAAGGGGTATCGTATTACCCAGTAACTGGGTTGTGGAGATTAGATAGGCAGTCGCTCAATGTAATATACTGGTATTCAGCTGCATCCGGTTAGACTGGCAGCCGACTTCAACATAGTTGGGAAAAGGCTAGGCAGATTGGGCTGAATTCGACTTCTTAAGGATTGTGTGGGCATGCTATAAGGAGGGAAGAAACGCATGTGACTAAAAGTGATGAATATACATGTTGATGGATTGATTTTGTTAGAAATGATATGAATAAGAAGTGAGTGAAGATAGCGTTACGGTTGACTGGGGAGAATGGAAGAAAAAAACATCTTGTGTCGACCCCAAGTAACAGGGCATAAGGGTAGGAAGATGATGATCAACATACACAAAAACACACTTACATAAAATAATTATTTAATTATTATTGTAGTTAATAAAAACTAACCAAGCAAAGTAAAATTTATAGGAGACCTGCGTGCTTCCTCTACTTAATGAAAACCTCGCCAACGCATAACGCATGAAATTTTAAGCGTTTTAAAGCTATAAAGTGTTACATATAGCGTTTTAAAGCTATGTGCTAAATTGCAGTGTGTCAGTTACGCGTATACCAAATTAATGAAACCGTCAGTTGATTTTTGTGCCAAAATAATTTTGGTTTTTTCCACAATCCTGATCCAGATTCCAGATTAAACCCACGTGGTGTCCAAAGCACGTGGTCTCAGTACTATTCCAAACGCTTGAAGTCAGCTCAAATACGTGGTACAATACTAGGAGCACATAAATATCTCGAGGCTGATTCGCAAATTTTGAGATCGTAATAACGTAACATGTATTACCGTAGTTCAATAGTAAATTAATTTCTAACGATATCGAGCTAAAGTCTACTTTTGCTTGCATTCTTTAGTCACTTTGATATCGTGTCTCTTTAGTATAAATCACGGTTAGCCTGCAAAAGGTAGGTTTTACGACTTCGTTAGCAGTTTTCTTGAGAATTATAACAGGAAAGTTAAACAAAATCGTACTTATATGATGAATTATAAAATACTGAACCAATATCAGTAAATTTTGGCTCATTATACCTTGTCGTTCAGCTTATATTTTAATTATTAATCTAAGGCAGCACCTCGGAATATGGGTTCAGGGGTGGGTTGACATTTTCGCAAATATCTCATGAAAAATAACAGGATTGCTATTAAAAATTACTTATAATTGGAGCAGTATTAAAGACTGAGTAAAAGGGAATATTTTTTAATCGGGATACGCATTTGTATAGTTGAAATTTATATTTTTTTCTCAAGGAGTAGGAGCAAAGTGCATGTGTATATACTCTGATTTTTAATTAGGTAGACTAAAATGACATATGACAACATGAGTAAAATGTCAAAATGACACAAAAAGTTCAATTTGAGCTGTCATTTTAGTCTACCTATTTTAAAATCAGTGTATAGCGTACTTCACTCTAGTTGCATCGTTGTCATGGAAACCGCTTTGGCGTGCCATGTGCTCAGGAGACCGTATTGATCTATCCACCTTACAATATTCGTAGCACTAGGCTTTCATGTAACACCCAGAGGCTTTCAGGAATGTGATTTTAAAGATCGTAGCGTTCGCGCCATAAATACTGGTACTACGGTTTTCAAAATTGTTACTAACACACATATAGCCCTAACATAATGATAACAGTAATTGTTTAGAACTATCTATTTATCGTGTATTTGCAACTTATAGGCGTTTTGGAATAGATATGTTGTAGCTGGATGGCCCAGAGGTTAAAGTGTCAGCTTTTCAAGCAAGGAGGATGCGGGTTCAAAACCGGGCAAACTAGCATTGTAACTTATTCAAAAACATATATACTGTCTAAGTTAATAATAATATATTAATCTGAAACCATCAATCCATCCGTATTGAGCACGCATGTGGTGATCATTGCTCATTCCTTCTGTGTATAGTTTTGGTCCGCAGTGCGACAATACTAATTTAATTATTTCTAAAATGTATGTTATGTTTATTTGTGAACGTATACACTGAAGTACGTTATCCCTGAACTTAACCAGCTAAGTTTCTTCATTGCTTTGAAAAGCGCTTGGTATAGAAACACAACAGGCATATACTGAACAGATTATGTTTATCTTTTCGTCCCTCACTGCACAAAAATCTTATCCTAACTCTACAACGGTTGACAAAAGCGTAATCATTAATGAAAATCAAAAATACGAAAGTTAAACTTAAATCAATGCCATCTGTCTCGCATGGGTTGTCCCTGACCTTCAAAAGGATTTATGCAGTGTTAGTAGTTCCACGTCTGCCCGCAGCTACAACCGTTTATTTTGAAGGGCGTCGGGCGCTGTTGTCGCTGAATGCACTCAGAGGGACGATACAGGACGCGAATTTGGCAGTCATTTGTAGTGGCACATTAGCTCAGTTGGATGGTACAGAGCATCGCGTTTTCTAAAATGTGAAGGTCGTGGGTTCGAGTCCCACATGTGCCCTTTTGCACTCTAAACTTTTTTGAACGACTTTAGTACTAGTTTTGCATTATAAATGCATTAGACTAATCATAATGTTTGAGGCACATGGTATATAATTTCTAAGAACCCAGTTCCTGTTGACTTTGTGCATTTTTTAATTACTTTTAAATAACCCAGATGTTTCTATTTCATTACAAATTGTAGTACAGAAAAGCATCTCTAATTAATTAAACTTTTAACAAAAAACCTGTAAAGGTGTTTCTCTGTAACACTTTTTTGATAAAATAGTAGGTAGACTGGTCATAAGTTTTGTCACATATGGAAAGTTAAATAACTGGCACAATGAGTTAGGCACGTCAACCATTTATACAATACATGAAATGAAAGGGTATAAAATACAGATTCGCACCACATTAAAGTTATTCAAAATGTCCTCCTCTTGCTCTGATACAAGACATGAATCTGCAAGGCCAGTCATCAATTAAAGCACGCACGACGTTCATGTCAATATCAGCGACTCCTTTAATCAGGGATGCTTTAAGTTGCGATGGGGTTTAGCGCAGACCTTCTTCTCTAAGTGCTGCTTTATTTTGTAATCCATGGGATTGAAGTCTGGACTGGATGAGGGCCAATCCTCGTGCCTGATTTTGTAACATTGTACTCATCAATAGCGGCAATAGACTGGACTGATATCTTCGACCTTGATTTAGAAATGAGTTTAAATTATTTTTATGAAACAATCAATGCGGCAATAGATGATTGTGTTCCCAGAAAACAGCGAAGGCGTGTAAGCTAATTACTTGGACTACTAATTATTCGGAAATTAATTACAAACATTCATTATTATTAAAAGTTAAAACTCGCATCCAATGGTTTTGAAATGGGCAGTCAAATCTAGCCGCAATCATTTGCTGGATGCTATTGCTACTGCCCCACAGACGACGTCGCAGAGACGCAACTTTTTTACGTATGACTGCTTGAAAGCCATCCGTACGCGCCTCAGCAAACATGCCAGATGCGCTACAAAAGCGAGGCAACCGCAACAGCATCCTAAATGTATTATTATATTGGATGCGCAGAGCACCAACAGCCCGCCGATTGTATGTTACCCACAGGCTGCTTGTGTAGAAAGATTGGCAATAAGCCTTGAACAACGTGAGTTTTACGCCACGTGAACATCTAGCAAACCTGCGAGCAATCATATTCCCCCGGACTGCTAGAGCCCTGCGCTCCCTCTCCACATCTGCATCATCTTTCAAGTCATCTGTTACGATATGTCCCAGATACGCGAACCTGCTCACAACCCGCAGAGCCACTCCGTTTAGCTTAATAGGCGGAGCATGTGCTGGCTTATCTGACTTAAATATAAGCACCTCACTCTTCTTACAGTTATACTGCAGCTCATGCTCCGCCGCATAAGCCTCACATTTAGACAACAATGTGCGAATTGCTCCCACCGATGGACCCAGCAGCACCATATCATCAGCGTAACTGATATTATTAACACTAACCCCTTCAATAAAGCAACCAGTATGAGTACTGCTGAGTTCATCGATGAGATCATTGACGTATAGGTTGAATAGCAGAGGAGAGGTGATACCCCCCTGCCGCACGCCACATTCCATGCCGTATCCATCAGACAGAGCCCCCCCCCCCATCTCACCTGATTTCTCTGACACCGATACCAATGCCTTAACACTGTAACTACTTCCACCGGTACACCCGCACCCTCCAGCTTCTTCCAGAGCTTATCATACAAAACGGTATCAAACGCCCTAGACAAATCCAGAAAGCACGCGTACACCGGCGTGCTCCTATCAGTGTAGTATCTGACAGCTTGCTTAAGACAAAGGATAGCACTTTCCGTTGAGAGCCCGTTTCGGAAACCGAATTGAGCATCATGCAAGTGAACATAAGATGTTAAGATGTTATTAAGCAAACTGTCAAAAACCTTCGCCATTACCGTTGCCAGTGATATAGGCCGATAATTGACACTGTCCGCCAAATCCCCCGTTCTATTCTTAACAATAGGTACGACAATAGTTCTCGTGAGTTCATCAGGCAAATAACCATGACACAAACATAGGTTGTAAAACATGGAAAGTACGCGCGGCAGGTGCACACCAGCGTTTCTCAGATGTTCAACGCTGAGACTGTCGCACCCGGGAGACTTACCCCGCTGCATACCGACAATCACTTGCCGCACTTGAGTAGCTGTAACTCTCACTATCCTCTCCTGCACAACCGCCCCAGCACCGATATCCCCAGATTTGGTAACACCCAGCCCCGTGAGGTCACATCCCGGCAATAGATTGAACTGGTCTTTGAAGAGATTGGCAATATCAGTATGATCACACACACCCCCAACACTCTCAGGAAGGCCAGGCCTAACATTCAGTTTACCAGTTTGTTTCCAAAAAACTCTAAAATCTTTGGCTGCGTGATGAACGGCCATATCATCCATCTTAATTTGGTCCTGTTTATCTTGGCAATATTTAAGCTGTTTTTTGAATGTTTTCCTACTCTCACACATATCGCAAAAGATTTGGCCACTACGAGGCTTACCAGCTTGGACCCAAGCTAAAAATTTTAGTCTGGCCTCCCTGTGAAAACCTGCAACATTATTGTTCCAACCGGCAATATATCCCCCTCTCCTCTGCACCCCCGTACGCTCGCAAGAAGCAACGGTGGCATCAGACAAAATTGAGACCAAGTTCAGATACATATCCTTTAATAAGGCCCTATGGGTCACATCACAACACCGACCATCACAACATTGCGATAACTGTTCCGGAAAATCAATTTCCCTCAGCCGGGAATGACATAATTGGTTGTAAAGTTTAACCTGATCCGCGGTTCTTACTCCCCAAGTAACTTTATTAATTATTGGAGAACGGATTGCTCGATTTCCACAGCTTAACCCCTTTAGGTCACACTCGACATATAATGGAAAATGATCAGACCACTGCACGTCATAGTCAACCCAAACACGCCTAACAGATGCTGAAGCAGCTTTAGTAGCAACACAATGGTCCAACCATCTCGTACACCCATGTGCCTCGCTAACAAACGTAAATGTATTAGAGTTATCACCTAAAAGCTCCACATCCACACAAGTCCAATCTTGATCACTACAAAAATTAATCAACTCCCTATAAAATAGCTCATTTGGATGCGAATTAAAATCTCCTAACATATAAAAAGCTTCCGTATCATAGTTGTCTTCGATTATAGAACTAATTTTACTTAGGCACTGCGTAAACTCAATTAAGTTCTCAATACAGTCAGTTGGCATGTATATGCTAAATAATATTATAGTTTTGTTACATACCCCAACCTTCACAGCTGTAATACGTACGTCATCACAAGCTATCACTTTCACTGATTGAAATGCACTTTTTCGCCATAAAATGGCGACTCCACCAAAGGGCCTCCCTCGTAGTAAGCCCGACGAGGTGTCCACCGCAGACGTTCCAGTTCCTTCGAATTCATCATGTATTCCTAATGTATTCATAATGTTACTGTTTTGGTAGTATTAAGATTTTCCTATACCTATATATGTAGTATTGTATGTACTCGCATTAAGTTAACCAAATGGAAATTTTCAAGAGTCAAAATTTCTGTATTTTCGAACCCAGCCCCGCGTGCCCCTCACCGGTGTCAGTTGGGGTGGGGCCAATTCTGTGCGAATGAATAAGACTATGTTAGTGGCTTTCGTTTCAATTTTGTGTAGGTCAGTATTGCTGGAACTGTAAGGTTTAGTATTGTCCGTCATTGGATGCTAACAAGCATTACTTATTTCATGTGGCTATCTCTTCATATGTTATGTTTCCCTAGTACCGCGACTTTACTTGAAACTCTTTGAGGGCCGATCAGCCCCAGCTGAAGGACAATAATTGCCAGGCTGTCAAAAACCGACAGGGGCACCTTCGCAGACACCATCCAGCTTGGAATGGCAAAAGTCGTGGGGTCAGTCCACGAGCTGGGTTCAGAGATAGCGCCTCATAAGACTGAGGCACTTTGGTTCCTTAAACTGCCAAGGAGCAGAGAGCCACCCAGCTCGTTGGTCAGAGTTGGAGATGCGCAGATGATCTTTTTATTTCCATAGAATCGCTTCGATGGTATGTGGCGAAAGCTTCAAACGTACCAAAATGGTGAGGAGCTTTTCGGCCTACCCCACACAGAGTATCCGGAACTTGCCCAGATTAGAAAAGAACTGAACCTTCTACAGAAGCTGTACAAACTATACAATGACGTTATAGACAGGGTCAGCAGTTACTATGATATTCCTTGGGGAGAGGTAAACATTAGAGATCAACAATAGAGCTTATAGAGTTCCATAATAGATGTAGGAAATTGCCGAAGGGGTAATTAGAAATGATATTAAAGTTTTATTATCCACTAAAATCTGATTGACACATTGGAAAATGTAATTGGAAAACCCCTTACAAAAAATTAAAAGTACATTTACTTACATTGTAAAAATCCTATCAGATAAAATCTGTAACCTTCTTTCACAGACTCAAAGAATGGCCTGCATTCTTCGCACTTAAGAAAACCATAGATGACTTCAATGACATGTGTCCACTCTTAGAGCTGATGACCAACAAACCAATGAAGCCGCGCCATTGGCAACGGATTATGGAAGTCACCAAATACAATTTCGAGTTGGACAACGAAGATATTTGCTTGAAGAACATTTTGGAAGCACCGCTGCTGCCTAATAAGGAGTATATTGAGGTAAGACTTATTATTTATGTTTCGCTAAATAAAAGTACAAGTGATTCGCATGCGAAAAGTTTGTTCTAAACACTTAGCCAATTTGAGTGTGAAGAAAAACTGTATTTATGATACAAAAAAAGTCTTCACCTTCTTATAATATGGTATTTTATTTTTGAACTTTACGAGTCAAATTAGACGAAACACCCCCGCTGACCTTTACAACCAACCAAAAGAATGACAACACCCAAATTAAAGCAACCCTAGCACAAGGTGCTGAGAGCCCTCCCAACGCCCGCGCGAATTTTATTGGGCTACCAGGACTGCAGTAACTTTGAAGAGTTTAAATTAATATGACCGCATCTTACATAACATCTACTGTGGGTCCTGTACAACGTACTACAGAAGACCTTGCGAGCGTATTCTAGAAATGTTTGTAACTAAAATATTGTATAAAAGTTAAGCTATCTTTATGATTAAGCTTAACTTTTCAATCATCACGTACACTTTATTTATACCAAATACTGTGATGTTATTGGCTACTCTTAGTCAAAACACAACGTCGAAAATTAAAAAGGCATGATTCAGATTTTACCGTTTGAGTGTCTCTAAAGGCCGGAGCAACATCTGATGAACCATTTACGTTTATGCGAAAATCTTGGTCACTTTCAAGGGGTAACCTCGCAATAAGCTGATTTTTTGCATACAAAGGTGTAAGCAAAAATTCAGCTTCTTATCACTTTTTAACCATAATTTAATTATTACTCTCTGAACAGTAACATGATTATTTAGTAAGCCATGTGCCCATGCCCGATGAAATTTCCCATCTGCAAAATGGACCGACTTTCTTACAAACTTTCACTCCCTATGTAGGAGTGGTCGAGGTCTTTCTTGGGTTCGATTCCCGGGTAGGACAATGTGTTATTGGGTTGTTCCATCTGGAATTTCTCAGTAGCAGCCCGGAATCTGGGTATTGTACCCGACTGATGGGAATAGACTTGCCCCTGGTTAGATGGGACTATACTATATGTATATGTATAACTGGCGAAATGGGGGTGTACTATATGTACACCTCTACCTAACCCTTTAGACAAGACAGGCGTGATGTTATGGTATGTTATGTTAGTTGGATGTCCAAAAACACGTAAATCAATAAAACGTAAACGTAAATAATTTTTTTTTCAAAATCATCAATACCTACCCACAAAGCTTTAAATTAATCGGACAGCATATTTAGATTCGTCCATAAGGGGTTAAAATTTAACCCCTTTTGCCCTATGGTGATATTAAAAAAAAACGAATAATGTCAAATCTTATTCATTACCTACTACCTTCTGCCGTGTCGCATCGCATCGCCCGCCCGCGCTTTTACTTCTTTTCACTTACCATTATTTATGATCCTTTTTCTTTTTGCTCGGCTCCTAGCGGTCGTAGCATTTTAATGTCGCGGGTATGGTAACGCATGAGGCCAATACAAAGTAACATTCGATTAGCAATGACGCTAGTTGAAAAGGCAATAAATGTATGTATGGAGCTGACTGACATAAGCTATCGAAATGTCTCGTGATCAACGGTCAATGAATATAAATTACTACACGAATGATGCGAATCGACAGCGTCGAACAACTTCCACGTCGTTTGTACCTAGCATTGTGCACTGGAACAAAGTCGTCACACAATGGTAGTGTAACTAGGAGCTTATAAACCAGTAGTAGATTTAAACTGAAGAAAAGAACGTCCGATACACGTGGATTGCTTACCAATGCGCATGCGTGAAAGTACAAAATCAACGACACGAAGCCAAGCGGAAGCCCTCCCTAACATAGCAGACATTTTGTTTTGTGCATTGAGCACGGCGGACGGACATCATGAATGGAAAGATTGCGTACGGGTGCCATTAGTCCGTACCTGTTACCGAGTATTATATCGGCTAATTTGAAATGCACTGTCATGTTTTAGTACACCTGGAATGCACCTGTTTCGTAAACTAACCTTTAGGTATAGCCTCAGCTCTTCGACCTGTCCTATTTAAACAGCATTGAATGCAGACTAGTTGGCCATTTTTGAGAGGAGCTCGTGGCTAAGTAATAACAGCCGCATGGGTCGATCCATCAGGTTAAGCCGGGGTTGGTCTGTGGATGGGTAACCATCTTTTCATACCAAGACACCTCCGTGCCTCAGAAAGCACGTTAAGCCGTTGGTCCCGGCTGTCATTCGAGGATCTTTGACGGTCGTTACTGGTTGTCAGAAGCCCGAAAGTCTGATAACCAGTCTTACCAAGGGGTATCGTATTACCCAGTAATTGGGTTGTGGAGGTGACATGATAACATCTGTGCGAACTTCGTGCCGTCTGGTGTCCCACGACAACTCCCGACTTTTGTTTTTTTCTTTGTTTGTGTTGTATAATTGTTTTTGTACTTGGTAGCCCAATTCTTGTGGAAGGCTATAGGCTATTTACTATCACGCTAGGACTCTTAGGAACCGAGCAAAAAGTGAAAAAAATCAGAAAGAACGCTAAGCGAAATCGGAGTAACATCGCGGGCGGGCGATGCGCTGCGACGCAGTGGGTCGGGGAACAATATTCATGCCGCCGAAGTTCTTTGAAATAGGTGTTACATGTAATACAAATTATGTTTGTAGCCTTTAGATGTGCATAAAGCGTTTAAAAATAACTGTGGCTATCAGTACCTACAATCTACATAATTAAGTATAAGTAATAAGTAGATAATTTACCAACCTATAGTAGATTATGCACAAAGGGAATATAGCAGTGTCTTATGTCGCGGGCGCCCTATTGAATCCCGAGCGTAACGAAGAATTCTAGTTTTACTCCCGAGTGAAGCGAGGGTGTTAGAATATGAATCCTGCGTGCAGCGAGGGATTCAAACTCGCCCAAGATGAAGGCACCTTTATCCCAGAGGAGAATACTCTATTTTTCACACCATCTACGTGACAATAAAAAGCTATAGTACCAAAGTATTTAAATAAAATTCAATTACAGTAAATAGACCTATTTACGAGTAAAACAATCAAAGTTAAAGGTAATGTCTTTCTTTAACTTTTAATTTGTCTTTCCACAACTATTAGACCAGTTGTGGAAAGACAAAGTTATGTTTTTATTCGGTATATTTATTGAAGTTGAGGTAGAGTTCATTTGAGTGTTGCTATTGAGTAAAGTTTCAGAACCTTGGGTCTGCTGTGGTGTCCAAGGAGATTATCCACGGTGTTTTTAATTTGATGTTGTCACTAATATGCGGTAGCTTGATTTATCCTTACATATAGGTATACATTTATCTATACATACATACAAATAAATAAAATTGAAGTGTCCGTTGGTAATGTCAAAATAACAGCTTTTCATTCAATTAATATGAAATATATTTTGTGTATGTATAATTTGCGTAAGTAATATTTCTTATTCTTTCTATTTGTATGATTCTGTGGGACTGGGCGGGGCGCGTCAGAGTGGAATCGTTCGAGACCTTTATCTGTCTTTCAAGCACATTGAGACGCATAGAATAGGTTTGAACAGGTTCTTGACCTTACAATGTTTACCTATTACGTACTCAGATATACTCAGATTTTTTTCAAAATGATTTTGAAAAAAAAAAGAAAATGAAAAATAATTTCCTGTGGCTAAAGATTTCATTTTATTTGATTGATTTTTTGTATACGGGTAAAGAACATTATACTCTTTACGTGGATTAAAGGAATGTCAATCATCCTGTTCTACCTTTTATACTATATTAAAGTATAATTCTTATGTACCTACATATTAAAAGTTATACACTTTCTTAGATTTGTTGTAAGACATAAACTTAACGAAGGCTGACCTAGCAAAACACATTTTTGCGCTGTACGTTTACGTTCACTATGGTGAAAAGAAGAGACACTTGCAGTGTGACGTCACACGCAAATTATATCTGGACTTAGAATTGTTATAATTATGACCTATCTTTTGAATGCTCAACAATTAATCAATAACTCTAGCATTAAATGTCTCGTAGTTATTAGCGGTTGAAATCTTACATGTTTTTGTCGTTCAGAACTTACCACCAGTACACCGAGCGAAAAGACGTTTTAACGTCAAAAAGAATTAAGGTGGATGCGCAAAGGTAGCCCGCGAAATTAAAATTTTCTTATGTTTTTTGCAATTTGCAGGTCAATGTCAGGTAGTATGTGGACGCAAATATGATTAATGTATGAATAATGATCTCTAATACAACGCTTTAAGATTCTTCTCATTACAAAATCACTGTTTATTTGCATTATGTATTGACCCACTGATGAGTAAAGACTACTTCCACTCCATGTATTGGTCACAATTCTGCACTACTTCGTGTCTACGTATGTTTGTTGTGTAATGTTGACAAAAACAAAATATAATCATCAAAATAGAACCACACAACCCATTAAAAACTGCCATTTTAAAGAATTGTGATAATCGAATCACAATTTTCATCAGTTTTGCGATTAGTTTAAATGTAGCTTGGGTATCGCCAACCCCGCGTAGGGCGTAGGATTGGCGCTGAGATACTAGGACAGCATGGATCGCAAGGAGATAAGGCAGTAATGCGCAATATTAATTTATATTCAGGAATGGCGCTGTAGATATTAGGACAGCATGGATCGCAAGGAGATAAGGCAGTAAAGTGCAATATTAATTTTTATTAATTTTGTTTTTTTAATTAGTTATCACCCGAGTATTATAATAAGTATTAGAAGAGATAATAATATAATAGGGGAGGTACTACACGATTTTTGCGAACTATTTTTTACGGAATATATTTTCATGTCTAGTAAGTAGTTATTTAATATTCACTAATCATTCAACCGCCGCGCCGCACCCAAGAGAAAATCCAAAGTTACAGCATGTCACAATGGTAAAAAAATCTGAACTCATCATTTCTAAAAGGGCATGAGTCAATTATTTAAAACTTTTCAGAATCAACAAAACTATGTTTCTTGTAAAAAAGCCATTGGTGCTTATGAAATTGATTATAGAGGTTGATAAATATAAAACATATAGGTATGCTTTTTGGGTTATTTATTGATTAAAAAGAAACAATTTTCATGCAGGGGTTTTGAATTAAAATATTGCCTTTCACTAATGCTACTACTGTTTTTTGATCCGTATGGTTAAACATAGTATCTAATAGTGGAATTTTGGCTACTTTGTTTGCCAAAATGCCATTATTTACTATACTTTTTTACATAAATGAGTTAATATGCATACATTCATGTTAACTCATTCATGTTTAGCCGAAATTCAACCATTAGTTACTAAGTTCAACCATTGGTTGAGTTAACTACGGATCATAAAACCGGCCCTATTGTACATACAAATCCAAAGATTTTCAGGAGAGCTGCGTTAATCATCATTATTTTCTTGATATTCACAGTTTTCTGAAGTTATTGGCCATGCAATAACCTCTGTATAGAAATTTTGGTACTCTGCTGATAAACAGGATATACGAGTACATAGTCAAATTAAAATAGCTAGCGAAACACCGCAGACGTGATGAGTATCGATATCTGTAGTTAGGTACTTAACATATCAGTTTTTATTGTGTATACTTCACAGGCGTGATGGTTATCGATATCTCAACACGATAAAATAGATTTTATCAACTCACACTTCAAGCAACAACACTTCCAGCGGTCATTGACCCCAAAAAATCATCAAATCTTTTTAATTTTTAATTTTGTCGTGTTTAGATGTACACAGTCTGCGAATTTTCGCTAGCTAATTTAATTTGACCCAGTATTTTTCTAGCTTTTTCAAATTTAACATCTTCTTTTCGTTAATTGGCACTTTACCAGCATATCCAGTAAAGATGTGAAATGTGACACCTTGGAAACAGCAAAGGGTCTAAAAGCATTTTCGGCAAACTCACGACCAAAGAGTTTATCAATAAATAGGGGCTCACTATTCTCCATTTTAGTATAAAATAAACTGAGGTTATGTCAAATCTCTTCAGTAAATAAAATGGCGCCCAAAAGTGATATTCCAAAAAAGTGTCACTCGTGCCCTTTTTGAAATGACGGGTTCAACTTAAAAAAGCATGCTGTTTTATTTTCTTTCAAAATTGAAGTCATGTTTACTTTGGCCGCTTTGCCCTACTACCTCTAGTTTCGAATTTAGCCCTGATGTACCATCGCAACAATCACGTCTTTATGCGACTGACTATTCCCCTCACTTCCATGCACCTGACTTTTTTTTTTTTTTGATTGAAGATAATTCCAAAAACTATCCCATAAGGTTTTGGCGCAGTATGAAAATAATTTAAAAAAAAATAAAAAAATAAAATTTTACAACTTTGACATGCTATAACTTTAGCCGTTAAAGTAAATTTAGGTACTTTTTTAAACTAACGCCACCGCCCGCGCCGATACTAATAGTTCAAATATCAGTATTATCTGTCTAGCCGTTTCCCAACTATGTTGGGGTCGGCTTTCAGTCTAAGCGGATGCAGCTGAATACCAGTATTTTAAATGGAGCGACTGCCTATCTGACCTCCACAACCCAGTAACTGGGTAATACGATACACCTTGGTAAGACTGGTTGTCAGACTTTCGAGCTTCTGACGACCCGTAGCGACTATCAAAGATACACGAATGGCAGCTGACACCAACGGCTTAAGTGCTTTCCGAAGCATGAAGGGGTCTTGGTATGTATAGATGGTCACCCATCCAGGGAACAACCGCGGCAAGTGTTGCTTTACCTAATCGATCGACCCGTGTATTACTTAGCCACAAACCCCTAACTAATAGTTAAAATAATATTCGGTTGGCACAAAAGTAATGAGACACTACAAAACTCTATACATTTCCTTTTTCAAGTTAATTGTTTTCGATAATATTCTAGAATGGTGTAGAATATTCTAGGTATGATAGTCGTGATTACATCATTGACTAAGCTTTTTGTCTTTTAATAATAATAAAAAATATAAAACGTAAACCAAGTGTCTCATTACTTTTGTGCCAACTTGATACATGTGTATTTTAATACACGACACCCTTGCATCATCCCATCTTCCTATCACGGCTGGCTGCTGTAAGTGCGGAAAACCCCTAACAACGAAAATATTTTAATCTAATTAGAAGTTTATATTATTATTATGTTCGAGCCGTTTGGAGTTGAAATACCAGAGTGTCCATTTGGTTTTTCAAAACGTCACCAAGCGGTTGGTCGACTCTTCACGTGACCAAAGGGCTGACCTAATTTTTGGCCAGCCCTTTGGTCAAGAATCAGCATCGCCATACCACGCGGCAATGCTGCCAGCCTTTTGGGCACTTATCCTGTTGACAGCGAGGTAGACGAATTTTTTAATGCCCTATGGTTCCTTTCCCTCTTAACGCGGCTTGCAGTAGAAGTTGACTGATAGAAATCGTCACATAAGGAAAAAGCGTTATGCTCCCTCCATGCGATTTTCTCTTACGTTGTGCACGTCTGCTCTTGCGAATCTCCACTCAAACCGGCCAAAAGAGGTGGAGCTCTGTTTCTCATCAGTGTTCACTCAGGCCGGCCAATAAACGCAAGCTAGAGCTTGCCTTTATTGGCCGCACTAACACTTCTCTCGGGAGATAGGGTCCATGGGGTTGCTAATACCCAGCTTCATGTATCTCTCTTGATATGGCTCCTCACCCTAGGGTGAAACAGTGTTTGCCGAAACAGGTCTAGACCTATTTCAGCAAAGTAAACTCTACCGGCACAGACCCAGAGTTTAGGAGCGCGCAAGCCACCACGACGTTAACGTAGAGATACGTCGGTGGGGTTGTGTAAATGTTATCCTGTTTGAAAATAAAGGTACAAAATAAAATTATACATAATTAATTATCTATCTTTAATGTAGACCCTGGACGTTCAGAATTTCTTACATTTTTTTTTGCATTGGTGCTGGTTATTGATCAAAATGATTATAATTTAGTAATGTCGCATTTTTGATTAAATACATCTTAAAACATTATATTTCTGATTCATTGTTTCATAGCTGATGTACTGTTATTTTACTTTATACACATATAATGTATTATGTGTATGTATCAATGTAATGAATTGTTAAAAACCAGCGCTGCTATTTGCATAAAACTGAAGAAAAATTTTAAATTCACGAACTGCATTAACGGATCCTCCTTGAATTGGTTTATCTATCATACCTACCAACGTGATGAAATTTCTTGTTGTACGTATACATGGGTACAGGACATTTTTAGTCTTATTTAATAGTTTGTTAGTTTATTACAATCTTAGATTATTACTAACGGCTTAGATTCAATACAAAGGAATCTTAGGTACTAAAATAACCAGTAACTTCTATCTTAGCCGGGGCATGAATACCAGTACCTTTGCTGGTCATACATTAGTGGTCCTGCTCTATGAATGGCTTAGTTTTTATTTAGGCCCGCTTGCACCATTAAATGCGTTTAGCGCTAACATATTTAAAATATCGATCTGTTTCTCTCATCTTCAACCGACAGACAGAGACAGAACGATGAATTCAATTATATTTAGCACTAAACGTGCTTATTTAGTGCTTTGTGGTACATTATTTACAAGTTTTAATCATTTAAGTTAATTAAACTGTCGTCACATTTTATTGGTAACGGTAAAGTGCGTGTCGGACCACGCACAATGAAGGGTTCCGTAGTTGTAATGAATTTATCCCAAGAACAAACTGTACGTTGTAGTTGCAAAGCATGTTCTCCCATACATTCCAACTGCAAATGTAAGTTTGTACGCACAATAATGAGAGATTTACCATGTTATTTTAAGACTACCGGATTTCAAGTCTAACCGGATGCAGCTGAATACCAGTATTTTACATGGAGCGACTGCCTATCTGACCTCCACAACCCAGTTATTCCCCGTTATACGATACCCCTTGGTAAGACTGGTTGTCAGACTTTCGGGCTTCTGACGACCCGTAACGACTGCCAAAGATCCACGAATGACAGCCGGGACCAACGGCTTAGCGTGCTTTTCGAGACACGGAGTAGTCTCGGTATGTAAAGATGGTCACCCATCTACGGACCGACCCCGGCAAGCGTAGCTTAACCTGATGGATTGACCCGTGTGGCTGTTATTAAATTCAAATTCAAATTCATTTATTTCGTGAACACAGGGTACATACAGAAGATGTTATAATAAATAAGATCCGACCTGTGTCCCGCCAAAAGGCATACAAAATATCTAATTCCATAGTAGGTACAACCACAATAATTATAAATTATGTCAAATATAGATAAAATTATTGATAAATTGTCAAATAAAATAAAGTAAAGTAAAGTAAAAAGAGCCAAAATTACAAAATAAAAATAATGTCAAGAATTTCATTAATACACAATAATCAAAATTAACACAATCATTTAGTTTCTTACATAACATAAAAACAGATTCGATTTAGTTAAATGGGAATTAAAATTAAAATTTGTCATTTAAATATTCTTCAACAGAATAATACACCTTGTTATTTAACAATTCGAACAGATTTCTTTTAAATTCATTAATGTTAACACTTGAGATAACTTGTCCTGGTAGCTTATTATATAGTTTTTGAGCCATTGCATAAAAGCTTTTGCTGTGAAATTTTGTTTTTGTTGCTAACACCTGCAACTTCTTTGAGCGCCGTTTACTTTCTACAAATCTATATAAATTCATGTTGCGTTTTATAAAAATACAGGCTTCATAAATATATAGTGACGGTAAAGTTAATATTTTTAGGTTATGAAAATGTGGCTTGCATGATTCTGTTTGTTTTATTTTACAAATAGCTCGGATACATTTTTTCTGTGCTATAAGGACTTCTTGAATCTTAGGGGCATTACCCCAGAATATGAGGCCGTACCTCAGAGCCGAGGCGACATAACCATGATAGGCTGCTAGTAGGGCGGTCTTATTCGCAATTTTACCCAGCATATAGAGAGCATATGAAAATCTACTAAGCTTTCCACAAACAGTTTCAATTTGAGTCCTCCATGTCATGTCATTGTCAATATGTAGTCCAAGAAATTTTGTAACACTAGCTTCAAGTATTTCATTCCCTTTATAGTTTATTTGAAACTGTGATTGTTCTTTGTGTCTAATTTTAAAATTCATAACTTTAGTTTTGGCTAGATTTATTTTAAGATTATTAGCATTTAACCAGTCGATAATAGGAATAAGGCTATTGTTTACATGCTCTTCTATTTCTTTTATAGTGCCAGAATCATAAATAACTGTGCTGTCGTCGGCAAATAGTGACATTTGATGTTCGACTACTTGGGGAAAGTCATTAATATAGCATTACTTAGCCACGAACTCATAGAAGTATTTTCTGTATTTTTTTCAAAATTTTAAGCTCAGTAGTTTCGGAGATAAAGGGTAAATAAATGCAAAATTTTTGTCTATTTTCATAAATAACTTAGAAAAAAAAAGTTTATTTTAAAATTATAAAAAAAAATATATAATAGGTTGGGGAAAAAGTTTCTTCGCATTTTTTAAGAAAATTCAAAACATTTTTTAATATACTTTATTTACATTTAACTAAAGTATGTAGGTACCATTTTGTTCGATAACTTTTTGCCATCTTGTAGTTAGGGACATGATCCCATTGCTATAGAAATTTTGGGACTTCTGGTCAAAATACCGCGACAAGTGGTTTTGGCAGTCCTCTCGTGATGTTAACCTGACACTGCCTATAGAATTCTGAAGAGACCGAAACAGGTGGAAATCTGAAGGTGCAAGGTCAGGACTATACGGCGGATGCATTAACACCTCCCAGCCAAACTCTCTTAATTTTTGCTGAGTGGCTAAAGATGTGTGAGGTCTAGCGTTATCATGATGAAAAACCACACCCCTTCTGTTGATTAATTCCGGCCGCTTTCTCTCAACTTCTTGCTTTAATCTCATCAGTTGTTCGCAGTAGAGTTCAAAATCGATGGTCATGCCTGGTGGTAACAGCTCATAATGAATAATGCCCTTCCAATCCCACCACACACACAGCATCACCTTGTTGCGTGCTAACCCGGGTTTCGCCATAGTCTGTGAAGCCTGACCGGCCTTTGACCACGACCTTTTTCGCACGTTCTTGTCATACGTGATCCACTTTTCATCACCAGTTATCAGCTTCTTCAAAAATGGTTCGGTTTCATTACGTCGTAATAAAGAATCACAAATGAGTACACGGTTCATTAGGTTTCTTTCAGTGAGCTCGTGAGGTACCCAAATGTCGAACTTTTTTATGTACCCAGTTTTTTCAAATGCGCCAAAACTGTTTTGTGGTCAATTTCCAGTTCTTCAGCTACGTCGTAACTACTGATATGCCGATACCGATCTTGCTCCACTTTTTCAAAAATGGCATCCATTTTATCCGTAATAGGGCGACCAGACCGACGTGCATCTTTGACATCAAAATTTCCGGATTGAAAACGCTTAAACCAAATTTGTGCTACTCTCACAGACACTACACTAGGTCCATAAACATCGCAAATTTTTTTCGCGGCTTGCGTTGCATATTTACCTTTTTTGTAGTAAAATTTTAAAATGTATCGAATTTCTTCATTAGATTCACTCATCTTGACGGTACGAAAAACAAATGAAAATCACACATTTTCCTAATTTGAATTTGGAATAATGTTCTTTATTTAAACTTTCAATGATACCAAAACCAGCCAGATACAAATAGTATAGCCAAAGAGATTTTATTACAAGTTCATACATACTATAATGCAAAAAGACTTTTTCCTCAACCTAATATTTGAGACCCTCCTATCCTTTCATTTGATCGCATGGTACGGTTTGATAAACTTTTTTTTTTAAATTTTGTTATTTGCCCGCCAAAACTGACCCGCATATTCAAAATTCATTAATTTACATTATGCGTCCATGTTTGGGTCATAGAAATACATAATTGTACTAAATTTCAACTTAATCGATCCAGTAGATTCGGATTAAATTGGCTGTGGCAGAAGGAAAGACAGACACGAGTGATCCTATAAAGGTTCTGTTTATTCCTTTTGAGGTACGAACCCTTAAAGTACGTAATTAAACTAAACTTTAATTATATTTAGCTATGTTTGTCTCTGCATCAGCGAAAGGTTATTGTTACAAATGCCTAAGAAATTAACTCCGCCCCACTGAGTTATGTAAAAGGATAAATCATAATAGAGTGTTCATAGTGTTAAAAGACGCAGACACAGGGTAGTAATACTGGCCCGGGAATCTCGCTTGGGTAGGTACCCTTTACAGTACTGAATAAAACATTCTGTTCTAACTATAATTAAGTTAATGTTTACTTTTATTCTGTTTATTTTTATATCATTCATTCTAACAACTAGTAGATCTGTTTAGTAATATGTGGATAACGTTGTGAGTAGTGTATTTGTTACCTCTATTTTTGAGTTCTAACCTGTGTTTACTTAGATAAAATAAACTATTTAACGTGTATATATGTATCTGTTTATAACAGTAAATTAAGTTTAACTGATACAAACTTATAACAGAAAACATAAGCGTAAAGGTTTTTACTACATTGAACTCTTTAAGTAAACATAGGTTAGAACTTAAAAATAGAGGTAACAAATACACTACTCACAACGTTATCCACATATTACTAAACAAGTAAGTAAAAAATCAGCTAGCTTGTGTCGGCTACCAGTTCTATAATTACCATCTGAAAAAATAATCTTGTCAAATCATTAAAAACATATATCATCACCAAAAACTGAAGAATGATAGTGCAGTTAACATTTTAACTTTCATAAAACATTGGGAACTGCTCCTAGTTTTAGAAGATTATGTGCAACATAAAAGTTACATAAATAAATGTAAGCTGTAATGTTTGGAGTGCTGCTAAGAAGTAGAACTTGGGAATTACTGACATGGGAATTATTCTCAACAAGTCGGAGAGGCACGTAAAAAGAAGAAGCAAGTGACACCATCGTCAACCATGTCATCGGTTATCTTCTGTCAGAAGACAAACTCGCCCAAAATGTTAAAACTTAACGTTAAGAGGAAGCGTCAGGGTAGCCCGCGAAATTCAAATTTTCTTACGTTTTTTTTGCAATTTGCAAGTCAGTATTAAGTTGTATGATTCACGGCCGTAAGAAATATGTATTGACAGAATTATAATCATTATAGTTAGTAAAACAACTCCTTAAATTAGTATAATCCTCAAATGTCAAGATTTCTTAGAGTTAAGAAGAGAACTTACTATTGACTTGTAAATTGCAAAGTACTTAAGAAAATTTGAATTTCGTGGGCTACCCTGACACTTTCGCCTTAACACTGAATATTATTTATTCCATGAAACTTAAATCAGTCCACCTCATCAAGAAAAAAATATTTTTGTGGTTGAATAATAAAAAAAAAACGTTCGTGCCGGTACCAGGGCAGCAAGTATTACAGTAGGTGTTTTAATTTGTGAAAATAAATTAACGCTTCTTTTTTTCAATTCAGCCCTTACTGCGAGGCAGTAGAAGCCAAAGTTACTAACGCTAACCGCACATGCAAAAAACATAATGCGGTAACGTCATTGTTCTCACTATTACTTTAAATATTTTGCTGTTCTAATACATAGTTACATAGTTTCAAATAATAAAATGTATAAAAATAGTAAAGAGTCATCATAATATGATGACATTTTATAACACATCAGGAACATTTTCTTAAAATTACCTTAATCGCCCAAAAAACCTTCGAATAGATTAGATGAAATTGGTCTTTGACCAATTAACATTTTAGTCACTTATCTATGTCAATAATAAAACTGAAGAGTTTGTTTTTTTGTAACTTTGTACGCGCTAATCTCTGGAACTGCCAGTCGGATTTGATTTTTTTTTTTTGCATTTAACAACCCAATTCTTTAGGAAGGCTATATGGTACTTAAAGCCACGCTAGGACCCTTAAGAGCCGATCCAAAAGAAAAAAAGTCAGAAAGAACGCTAAGCGAAAATGAAGTAATATTAGCGCGGACCGGCGATGCGATGCGACGCGGTGGGTCGGCGGGATACGAGTAAGAACGCGGACAAAGTCGCGCGAAGAAGCTAGTAAATTGATTGTTTATGAAACTGAAATCTCTGCTACGTCAATTAGCCATTGTTATAGCTATTTCTTACGACAGTCAAATAATGACAGTTACTGTTGTGATATATTGAATAGGTGCGGACAAATATTGATAAAAAAAAATAATTTCCCTGACATTATTTCTCATCATATCTTCATGAAAATCTGATTTATCAGTGCTGACAAAGGCAATGTGTGTTGGAAAGTGGTCTTCTATCTACTAAACATATATTTTTAATTCTATTACATTTTGAGTTCTGCTAGAGCCGTCAAATTTTGACGGCTCTAGCAGAACAATAAAACACATACCCTAAACATGCTTTTCGTCTTCGTTGTAGGTGATCTGATTACTAATACCTAAATGCTAAAAACTGCATTGGTGACCCAGTAGTAACGGTTGCGAGTTACGAGTTGTAGGTTCGAACCCCGACAGACACTTTACTTTGTGTAGGTATATTATTTCATCATCACTGCTCTCAAGCCGGCGAAGGAAAATATCGTGAGGAAACCGGCGCCATGTCGTTGAACCAAAACTTCGAAGACATGTGACATTTACCAACCCGCCCTGGGCCCGCGTGGTGGATTCAGGCCTACTCCCTCGAGTACCTGTGCCCAGTAGTTGGAATATTATATGAAAATGCTAAAAACTAAAATTAAACTTAAACTAAATTAAAATTAAAAAAAAATTATAATTAAAATTAAACTAAATTTTTTCATCATACAAATTTTCAAGCATGATAATTTGTAACGAAATAAACAAAGACAATTAATGTCTTTGAACTCAATAAATCACTTTACTCAGAAATTGTTAGAACTTATGAGTTTAGAATTAAGTAATACCTCTTTATTATAATTACATTAAATAAAAATATAAAAAAATGAGATTAACTTTTTATGATATTGTTAAATTACTCCTATCCTAACAACAAGTTGTTATTGCACATACCCTACCAGGGTAACAGGAGCAGGAAGATATTGCATGTCGTGAGGCGAGCCATTGAAGTAAGCTGAAACGGCAACATTAGGGGTGGGCCGGGGGCGGTACCTGATTTAGAAAAAAAGAGAAAGTTAGGGGAAGAAAGGGAGGCATAACGTTGACCGACATGCTTATGCTTACATACGAAACTACAGTGCAGTTGATTTGTTGTAGTACAGTCACAAACCGGGATTTTTGAGTCACTATCATATACTAGTTAGTACAGGCAACTAACATTATAATACCTTTGTATATTATTTCTAAGTATTTAAGTTAATATTTTACCAATTTTGAATACTGAATCAATCAATCAATCAGTTTATTCGCATAATATGGGTTTACAAAGATGTTCTACAGGCACGGTTTCACCATATTCGGCTTATGTTAGCATGCAAATTATAATATAGTGTCATAATATGTAGACAATTAGATCATAATCTTTTAAAAATATAAATTAGACATTGATAGTCAAGTCCATTACAAATAGTCATCATGATATTAAATTAAAAGGTCAAATTATAGGAGTAAAATTAATTAGATTAAATTAACATTTATTATTATTATTATATCATCTTACCTTGGTTGTGTTACATGTCTTTATTTTATTAAAATCGACGTTTTTACGACGAAATTATTTCGTCAAATAACTTTGGAATGAGTGGACACTCGGTCATAAGTTAATTGTTATTAGAACGTGACCGGCGTAATAAATAACTAAACAAAGCCCGCCCCCCGCCGTGTCTGTCTGTCTGTATGAACGCGATAAACTCAAAAACTACTGAAAAAAATCTCATACAGTTTTCACCAATGACGGTGTGACTCTTGAGGAAGATTTCAGTGTATAATTAATTAAGGTTTTGTGTAAATTGGCTGAAATATGACGATGATTGTTGTGGTTGCAGATGTCGGAAAAAGTCATGCCGACTGGGAGCGTTAGGCACACCATACAGGGCAACGACATATCGTAGCGATTTGAAATTATGTCCGATTATAGTGACAAAAAGAACAAAAGCAGACAAGAATGATTTTTTGTAGAGAAGAGCGTGTCGGACCACGCACAATGAAGGGTTCCGTAGTTGGGATGAATTTTTCCCGAGAAAAACTTAACACTGTAGTTGAAAAACATCTTCTCCCATACATTCCAACCACAAATTTCCATAGTGAAACGAAAAGGATCCAACCCACATTACACCTAATGTGGGTTGGATCCTTTTTAACTATTGACAAATGTATGTTTGTACGCACAATATTGAGAGATTTACCATGTTGTTTTAAGACCATAGGTTTCTTCTCTTAAAATTTTAAGCTCAATACTTTCTGAGATAAATGGGGGGGGGGGGTGTCAATTTTCGTCTATTTTCTTAAATAACTTTAAAATAATTTATTATAAAATTCAGTAAACCCAAAGACTCTTACAGTAAACCCTTTCATTTGATATCACATGGTACAGTTTGCAAAACTTGTTTTTTAAATTTTCTCATTTGCCCCCAAAGTTGAAATTCAAAATTTATTTATTTACTTTAGCTTTAACAAGAATTAACGCGTTTTTTAACTTGTTGACTAGCCTATAATGCCCTAGTAGTAAAAAGTGTAGTGTATTACTAACCCATGTTCAGAACATTTTATTTTGCCTACATTTTCTCATGTTTCTAGAAAATAATATTCCACTAATTTATCTAAATTAACTTGGTGTAACTTTCCCTCTAATTGAAAAGCACTCCGCAGGTTTTCTTCTTAAAAGATCCATTGACCGATTCCTGCAATAAAAACCCCTGAAAATCTTAGTTCGTTATTGTCCTGTTTTTAGGACATATACAATAGTCTATTACGGTGAAATAAATGAACCAATCTATATCGAGACGTTCATTCATGAACACGGGTTCACAGAAAGTGAAACTACTACACTTCACTATGAATAGACCTTCGTTTTCATGTTGTCCTAGTCACTGCCTCTATAAATAACGATCAGAAGCTTGCATCCAGCGAATGCAACGTTGCGTCCAGTGTTACGAGTACAAGCCCTCGCTCGATGTTGATCTGGTTTCAGAGCGTTGACAATAAGTAAATACACTAGGCCCACATTGCGTAGATTAAATAAAAAATCGGCCAAATGCCATTCGAACTCGAGCACTATTTCGTAAAAGAAATTATAGAAGGAACAACAAACGAAAGAATGCATTTGTTAGGTTTCTTGTAGGTAGGTAGCGTTGGCGTTTTTGCATGTTAGAAGGCACTGTAAATCGGATCCTGTGCAAGTTTGAACTGCCTACCTATTACTGTTGTAATAATAGACAAACTCACAGTGTGCATTTCGTGTTTAGTCATGCTTATAAGCTCACTCGCATCGCTCTGAGCCTACTGTCTGCCCCATGGCTCGTGCACGAGCGCGCGCAAAGTGGGTAAACGTGCGTTTGTTAATAAATGTTTACTAAAAGTATAAATAATGTATATAGGGTGACTGGTAATTAGTGACCAATACTTAAACACATGAATGTACTCATGATAACATACAACTTTTACTATGGGACCTAACCTGAAATCACGAAAAAAATCAGCTGCTCCCTACATTTTGACGAGTTATACGAACATAAATGTAGGGCGCAGCTGTTTTTTTTTTTGCGATTTGAGGTTAGGTCCTATAGTAAAAGTTGTTTGTTATCATGAGTACATTCATGTGTTTAAGTATCGGTGACTAATTACCAGTCACCCTATATAAAAGTTAATATAATTATAATATAGCACGCTTAAAAATTAGGTAAGCAGGTTATCAAATATATTAGTTTTAGTGTCGCCTGAACGTCCGCTCGGCGAACGAGTTCGAATGGCTGAAGCAGTGCCGGTTCTACCTCAAGGAAGACGCTGATAAGACCTGGATCTCTCCAATTAATACTTGGGCTGCACAGATAGGCTTGTGATTACACCTCTGACCGACAGGTAAGTTATAAGGCAAGCTTTTTCCAAGTAGGATTAATTCTAACAAGCGAAGTCTATGCATAAGTATGAATACTTTACGCACGTTTTGCACCAGATTATCCAATTGTTCGGTGCCGGCAGATCTTTATTTCTCTTTATTTTTTTTCGCAACCGCGATATTTTATCTCGAAACCGTTTTACTCATTAACCAAGCAAAGAAAAAGAAATAGTTGTAGGTAGTATTCATACGTGTATCATTATAATTTTGCGTTATCTACGAGGTATGCTCCTTGACATTTATGTCATGCTAGTACTGCGGAACGACCATTTTCAGTTCCACCCAACAGTCAAAGCAAGCCGATCACCTGAGAATATTGACCAACAAACATTGTGTACGTTAAATGGTAGCGCAGCTGGTTACAAAAAGCAAACTCAGTGCGTTTCATGCTAGTTCTCCATTTTACCACATGTATTACGAAGATTGTCAACGTTCACAGTGCTCCTGTAGATTTCTGACGTGCTAGTACTTGGGGACAACAATATTCAGTTGCCTCCCGCCCACAAAACAATCCGATCGTCCGAGGTCCGCCCCTTTTTTTGCAACCCGCCAAAATAGTGTCTTATAAAGTAGAAAAGTTAAAAACTAAAGGGGAGTCCCTATACAATAAAGTTTTGATTTTTTTTTTTGTCTTACGCATGTGGGGTATCATTATATAGAACTCATCGATTCCATAGAGTAGAATACATACATTTTTATCTTCAAAAATGAAGAATGCAGTGTAGACCAGTATTGTATGAGCTGTATCACAACAACTGAACAAGTTAGGAATTTGAAACTTCTGTTTATCATGTACCATATACTGTATTTAGTCAATAAATACTAAAAGCGTCGATTCGTCGATTTAATATTTTCTTTAAGCTCAAATTCATATTTCGCCTCCACTTCCTCGCGCCCGCCGTGTATCGCTATATCTTGCTCACACCATCAAACTTATTCAGTTAGGGTGAACTACACTATTGATGGACGTAGGCTTGGAAATAAAAGATTAAACCTCTAATAAAAAATATTTTACGAAATATTGTAAATCGATTTCAAAGTACTGTTAGAATCGACGTCTTCTGTAATGATAAATGAAAATATTTTGAAAGTTGCGCTAGTGAATTTATAATTTACCTTATTATTAATTAATTTATACCTATTGTGTTCTGAAAGTCTTGAGATTTAACTATATTTTTCAAAAAGCCAAAGAGATTTTATTACAAGTTCATACATACTATAATGCGAAAAGACTTTTTCCCCAACCTAATAGATTTATCATTGACGAGCATTGACTTATATGTTTTTATATCATTGTTGATGAGCCCAGCCGGGCCACTGTCATTTATTCATAAACCAGACCGCCGGCTGGGCTCATCAATAATGATATAAAAACATATAAGTCAATGCTCGTCAATGATAAATCTATGTACTTTTTGCAAATCTTTTTTAATTATTATTTATTTAACTTTAAATGTGTGTGTGAGTGTGTGTCTGTGTGTGTGTATATTCTTGTGACTGTGAAAGATTTAAATTCTTTTTAACGACTTCAAAAAAAGGAGTTATCAATTCGATACGTATGTATGTAATATTATTGGAACTGCGAGATATTCACATATGATGATCTATTAGGGCTTCCCAACAAATATACAAAATTTTATAGATGTACGTTTGTATGTATGTATGTTTGTCCACGCATTTCTCCGAAACTATTAATCAGATTGTGACCATTCTTTTTTGTTGGCTTACATTTACTTCAACTTAGGGCACAGTGAAAGTTTCATCAAAATCGGCTCAGTACTTTTCAAGATAATATACTAATACGTGAAAGTGTGACGGCCTGGCTTATTGATACGAGCTACGGGTGTGGTGTCAAAGGGAAAACATCTCAAAACAAGGTTCTCAGTAACGGAAGTAGTTAGGATGACCCAACATTTATTGAGCACGTATTTTCTAAAGGTCTGATGATGACCAGCTAAGTGCTTATTGGTCCTCAGTAATGGAAATAGTTAGGATGACGTAGCTTTCAACATTTATCTAATTGAGAACGGGTGCTACTACATGATACTTTCTGAAGGTCTGATGAGGACCAGGTAAGTGCTTATCGGTTCTTAATAACGGAAATAGAACATTTATATTCCTTTACTTATATTCTATTCAAATAAGTAAAAACACGATATGTAGAACATAGTGCCATCACTGAGATACTATACCCGCCTTCAGATTGCACCATCAGGTAGGTGACATCATCAGTCATCTAGTTCTCCGTCTAACGAAATTTTCAAGATAGCTAAATAAAAAACGATAAAAAATAAACACAATAGATATAATGTAGGTACTTTTTACTTTTGGAGAGCTCGGCCACGCTTCACCTTACATTTTAACGACTAAAAGAGTTATCAATTCGATACGTATTCGTATATTATTGTAACTGCAATATATTTATTATGATTATCTATTAGGGCTTCCAAACAAATATACAACATTTGTATGTTTTTCCACGCATTTCTACGAAACTATTAATCGGATCGTGACCATTCTTTTTTGTTGGCTTACGTTTACTTCAACTTAGGGCATGAAGGTTTCATCAAAATCGGTTCAGTAGTTTTCAAGATAATGGACGTATAAGTGTGACGATCTGGCTTATGGATACGAGCTACGGGTGTGGTGTCAAAGGGAAAACATCTCAAAACCTTGGTCAAATTCTAGTGCAATATTTATAACAAAACTATTAAATACTTATTACAAACAAATATTCCAGTTTTTACTAAAAACTAAAAATTACGAAATAAAAAGTAATTAATAAAATTAAATAGACTTCAAAAAAAAACGAACTCAAAATTATGAAATAACTTTAATTTTGAAAGTCGGTGGTAAAAACCAAAATACAGATCCCAAGACACCGACTTCCGAAATTAAAGTTATTTCATAATTTTGAGTTCGTTTCTTCTTGAAGTCGATTTATTTTTTTAAATATTTTTATTCTATTATTATTTCGTGGCGACATTTAAAGAAAGTAGGTATATAAAAAAATCGTAAGAAATAAAAAACCAAAACTGACACTACCTGCAAAGTAATATTGAGTAGGTAAGCAATCTATTTTCAAGAGAAGAACGTCTGTTTTTCTACCTACAACGTATATAGGCTAAAATTCGTTTATATAGATTCGTTTTCATGTTTGAAATACGTCAACATTACATCAATATATCAAGTACTGTCACTACGAATGATAGAGCACAACAAAACTAGTACTAGGGTTTAAGTATTTAACTTTATTTTTATTAAAATTATGTTGGGGTTAGGGATCACTGAGGGTCGGCAGCAAGTGGAATTTGATACCATATGATTTGTTAAGCAGTTTACATAACATAGGTAGGATGTTTAGTGTTATTGAAAACAGTCAGATTCACTCTGACTGTTTTCAATAACACTAAACATCCTACCTATGTTATGTAAACTGCTTAACAAATCATAAAGTGAACAGAATAGATAGCCGATGTATCTACTCTTTAAGACAAAACCGTACAAGATATTATGTATATTTGTTTCGGTAACACTTCACATCCGCTATAAGCCGTCATATGTTGGATTTTATGTGACATTTTATAACATGTAACCAGCGAAAAACGTGACGCTTACAACGATATCTAGTTTGTTCAAACTTGACGAGTAGTTTAGGAGTTATGAGGAAACAGGTGAAGATACATTTACATAGTCTAACACCCATATTCCAAGACGTTTCCTCGAAACTTCCTCGACTCCACTCAACCTCATTCAAGGAAATCGGTATTCACAGTTGTAAAAAATCACCTTCACTTGGCGTCCCTCGAAATTTTTCCTCAGTCGAGGTGAGGAAACAACTGTAAAACTCAAGGTACATCGCGACGTACCTTAAGGAACACTCAAGGAAGATTTACGACATTCTTTACGTTTTTAATCCACCATTTCGCTCACGCTTGTAAACAGTGATTAATTTATTTAAATAGTTTGGTAGTGTTTTCAATGGATTTCCAACAGTTTCTGAATTATCTGTATGATAATCCGTACGATTACCCTGCACGCCGTTATTTGCGGGATGCAGAAAACCCCATAGAATTTTATGACAATGATGAATTCCAAAGACGCTATCGTTTTAGGAAAGAAACAGTGCTGAATATGTTGTTACCGCTTGTGTTCAATAACAGAGCTATACCCAGTAACAGAGGACTACCCATTCCACCTATAATTCAGTTGTTAATTGCGTTAAGATTTTATGCAACTGGAAATTTTCAAGTAAGTAAAATCTTGCTGTTTGCCTTGTCTATAACCATTATTTCTTTAAGTTTTAATAATTATTATTTAAGTACCTAACATATTTTTTTTTACTTTACAGATTGTATGTCGAGATTTGGACAAATTAAGTCAATCCGTAATATCTAAAATTGTGGCTAAAACATCAGAGACCATTGCTCTTAAAATAAGACAATTTATTAAATTCCCCACATCTGGTGAGCAGACAGAAGTGAAACAAAAGTTCTGTCGAGAAGCAGGATTTCCGGGTGTATTAGGGTGCATAGATTGTACAGACGCCAGCACGTCAAGCTACTACAACCTGTCAGATTTCTTTAATAGATTTTCGACTTTATTGCTAAAGCATTAGGTTCAAGGTTCATTGGGAAAATCTGACAGTTTCGGGTAGGTTGACCTGCTGGCGTCTGTACACACATTCCTATCAAGAACCCCGATAGACGGCACGGGGAAGTATTTCGTAATCGCAAAGGTTGGTTTTCGATTAATGTGCAATTGATTTGTGGACAGGACCGATGCGATCACACAGATAAAAAAACCGCAATCTGACAACTTTTGAGTGACCACAGACAAAAAAAAAAAACAAAAGTACCGTTTTACGACGTTTTACCTTGACTCGACCTTGACTCAACCTCACTGGAGGACCCTCAAGATATCTCATGACAAGACCGACTTTTAACTAAGAATACCGATTTCGAGGATTCCTTGAGGTAGTCCTTAAGGTAACCTCGAATGAGTGGAGGTGGAGGAACTTTCGAAGTTACTTCTTAGAATATGGGTGTTAGCCTCGGAAGGAGAAATCGACAGCTGTCAAATATTATAGGCACACCTATAGCGATTTAGGTATTTTTAATGTAATTTATCTATATATGTATGTATTTAGAAATATATAAGTATGTTTATCAGTTGTCTAGTACTCATAACACAAGCTCTGCTTAGCTTGAGGCTAGACGGCGTTGTGTGATAGTTGTGGAATATTATTATTATTATTATTTTTTATAGTAACTCGTGCATTTGTTTTTGGAAATCACTATTTGGTGAAGTGGAACTGATTATGAAGATCACAGATGGCCACCGGAACTACTCAATAATAAGTATTTCAAGGGTTGCGATTCGATTAGGTACCCTACTTTAATAATGGTTGTTAAGAAATTTATCCTCGTCACAATGCTTATGATGATGTGGAGTTCTCCTGGTACTTACCAGGAAAACTGCTCAACAATTAACGTCCCTGCATTGGGAGAAGTAATATTTTGTAAAAGGTGATCTGCAGTTAACATTAGGATATTGTAACTTAGATGAATTACAAAGTGACTCACTAAAAAGTGAAAAATAAAAAACTTTATTTAAAAAAAATCAACCGACTTCCAAAAATCACCTTCCCAAGATCACCTTTTACAAAATATTTCTTTTCCCGGTGCAGGGACGTTACTTGTTGAGGAGTTCTCCTGGTAAGTAGCAGGAGAAGAAAAAGTTTTTATATCACATAAAAAAAATAATTGACAATGCACGTGCTCGAAAAGAGCTTTTTCCGAGCAGCTAAATTATGCGGGAAGTGCCACTTTTTCACACTAGTGCTTTATACATTTTTCAGTTTTTTTTTTTTTTATTTTAACTGCAGGATGTCCTACAAAGTTGTATACCGCAATAATTGGGCATCAGGAAGACAGGGTAGACAATAAATTAATCAAATATAATTAGGATCAAGATCCTATTTTTGTTTATAGCCCCCACCAACATGGGGCTTCCGCGCTTTTGCAGCGTTTTGTAGTTGTTCGCGGAAGCCCATATTGACGATATTCACGCTATTAAGAGGAAGACAATAGCGTCAATAATGGGTAGGTTGCGCAGAGGCTGCTGAAGCTTCCGCGCAACCTACCCATTATTGACGCATCATAATAATATAACGTATAACAACCAAACCAATTGTGTGAGGTGGGCAGGCTCGTTATCGGATGTGTATAGGATGGAGTGCGGAGTGAGACAGGGCGGCCTGACCTCCCCTCGCCTCTTCAGTCTGTACATAAACCGGTTGATCGTTGAGCTCAGCAATACTTATCAAGGTTGTTATGTGGACGGGATATGTGTCAACAATATTAGTTATGCTGATGATATGGTGTTGCTGAGCCCATCGATTAACTCAATGATGAGTCTGCTCATGATATGTGAACGGTACGCGGAGGCCCATGGGCTCAGATACAATGTTAAGAAGAGTGAAGTACTGGTATTCAAGGCTGGCACTAAAACCTACCCGATCGCACCACAACTGAAACTTTGTGGAAGTCCCTTAAATCAGGTCACATCTTTCAAGTATCTGGGTCACTGGGTTTCCGAGGACCTTAAAGATGGATTAGATATCGAGCGTGAGCGCAGAGCGTTGGCTGTCCGCTGCAATATGTTGTCTCGTCGATTTGCGAAATGCTCGACTGAAGTAAAGGCTACGCTGTTCACAGCGTACTGTCAGTCATTCTATACTTGCAGTCTGTGGGTTAACTACACGCAGAGGACATACAACGTTCTGCGTGTACAATACAACAATGCATTCAGGGTGTTGATGGGGTTGCCACGCTACTGCAGTGCGTCTGAGATGTTTGCAGGAGCAGGCATAGATGGCTTTCACGCCATCATGCGCAAGCGATGCGCTTCCATCATGCGCAGGGTGCGGGGCAGCCCCAACAGCATCCTGCATACCATTGCAGACAGGTGGGACAGTCCCATACTGGGGCATTGGATACGCCTACATGCCACTGTGGCGTAAAATCATTAATTGTTTCCTTTTAGATGTAAGTACTAACACTAGTTTCTAAGTTTTGTGTTGTACTAACCAAATGGACTTTCTGTCTGAAATAAAAGCATTTTATTTATTTATTTATTTTATAATAACATTATTTGACACAAGTGGACACCCCTTAATAATTCACGGCTTTTTAAGTCGTTGTTACTTACTAATACTACATCGAGGGTTCACGAGCTATTTGTAATATAAGCGACATTTTTGAAACTTTACAGGAGAGCATTTCAAAGTTTCATTATTCTGAAAAAAGAACATTGTAAAAAATGTATCAATTTTTTTACGAAAAAATGGCCTATCGACGGTTAAGAATCAATAGTGTCTGTATCAGTTTATAGGTAGATTATAACTGAATATCGGCCAGGCTGTCGCTTAATACCAATAGCCCGTGAACCCTCGATATGGATTGTGTGTACTTGTATGTGTGGTCCGAAATAAATAATATGTATAAAATTAAAAATGTTTATTCCAGTTATACGAGACTCAGCGAGTACGTCACGGTATCATGACGCTGGGACCACCAGGCGCTGGCAAGACAACCTGCATACAAACTCTCATGAGCGCAGTCACGGAAATTGAAAACGCTCACAAAGTAATAATCCTAACTAATATTATAAATGCGAAAGGATTCGAATGAAATTTGGCAAATGTATAGATCATGACCTGAATAGGACAGGATACTTTTTTCCCGGTAGTATGTTGCCGTGGGATAATTTCCGGCCTCCACGCGGGCGCCGGGGCAAGAGTTAGTATAACAATACATCCCTTAAACGCTCAAAAGTAACAATTGATTAACAAATGACGAAGAACTTTTTTTTTTTTTTGTGGATGGGAAATCATCAAATAACTTCTCCCGCTCTGGGTGGAGCGGGAGGGCGTGTCAGACTTCTACTGACTAAAACCCACCCGTGTTCCTTCAGTTGCCTGTGCCAGGGCCACGGTAACTCTTTCGAACAACCCGCAACCCTGGCGGGATGACGAAGAACTTGACGGATTCACAATTGTTAACCCACGACTATGTACAATTGTATGTGCAAAACACGTGCGTAGCCTCCCTGTGCGCCACGGTGGGCCACGCACGCGTGTGTACTCTAGTGGAAACGTACACACTCGTTGTCAAACAAATGAATCCACGCAGCTAAAATGCGCCGCGTGCCCGCGCACAGCATGCGCCGCGGTGGGTTCGCGCCTTTATCGATTACTTAAGTCGACAAGATATAATAGTCGAAGTATTGTTAGTATTCTAAACACGCACATACATTTGTTTTAGGTACATGACTTTATAGCTTTGCGGCGGCCGGTCTCGTTAAAGTCGGAAATATTTAACAGATACAACCAGTTTCCTAACTTTAATTTACTGATATTTGTTCACTTTTAAATAACTTTGTTATTACATGCAACTTGTTAGTATACTTAGATTTGTCAATTCCAATGAGAATTTTGCGAAACAAGTTACAAAACCCTGAATAAAACGAAGGAAACGATGTTTCTACTAAAGGGATCCTAGCCAAAGTGCTCATAAAACGAGAAGCATAGGAGACCTTTAAACTGGTTGAATACAACTTAATATAGTTTAAAGCTGAAGTGTTACTTTACACTTTATTTTAAATTTTCCTTCTCAATACTGCACTGCTTTATGAGCTCCTAGTATTGTAAATCGTACTTTTGTGGCCAACTTCGCACTTTACGCTTCGCTTCGGTTTTATTTTTTGCTAAAAAGTTTTTATTTTTCACTTTTTAGTTGTGGAACCTACCCCATACAAATTCGAATACATAATTGAGCACAATAATTGTAGATATAGCCATGTAAATAACAGTGATAGGAAGTTATTAAAACACCATCACATCATCCACATAAAATAAGTCGGAAATATACGCATTATTGAAGCTAACTCAAAAACTCGCCATCAAACAAAAAAAGAATTTTCTAAATCGGTCCATCCGTCTTTGAGTAATCGCGTCACAAACATACAAAAAAAAAACATACAGACGAATTGAGAACCTCCTCCTTTTGGAAGTCGGTTAATAAAATAAAGTTTGAGTTAACTACGGATCAATAAACCGGCCCTCAGCCACAAGCTCCTCCGTAAAACAACCGCGAATTGAATTAATTCCAAATTTGAGGTTTTTAAAATTACGTTGTAGATAATTTAAGGGTGCGCCTACCCTGTTTTTTGTATTTAGATAGTATGTTTTTTGTACGGGTAGATTTATTCCACGCCGTCCGATCGAGGCGAGGGATAAACCAACCCTGACGGACACTGCGCGTCGTGTCTACTGGACGCTCGGCTCACGCAGCAATGTCCCTCACCCCTTCTGAAAATATGGAAATAACTACAGTTATTTTACCTTTGAAAGCAACCTTATGTGAATGCGAATATATGTAACTTTGATTTTGGCAGTGATGAAAAATCAGAGATAAAATAATGGATGAACCATTTTTTTGCTGTAGCTTTCAATACGGCATGAGGAGCTATATGTTGACATATGTCCCGCACAGCTTTGGCCGCTGAATGTCCAGATTGGTATTCGTAAAGTAAACAATGCCTAACGTGCGTTTTGATATCGTCCATTTTTATGTGATTTTTACACATCGAAGCTCAAACTACGACTGAGACGAACAAGTGCCGCTCATTGTTTATATACCTTCGACCGTAAAATGTCCTAGATCATTCTCGAAAAAACCAGATAACTTTTACTAAATGCTCATTATTTATGTGACAATCATATATTTTTTCATGGCCATTTTGAAAATATATAAAAATAAAAATTGGAAATATAATGACAGCCATGAATTCAAATACTTTCATCTTAAAGTGTCATTTTATTTAACGACTAGCTTCTGCCCGCTACTTCGTCCAAATTTGTCGAAATGTCGGACCCCAGCCCAACGCATCGCATCGCATCGCCCGCCCGCACTATTACTGCCTTATCGCTTGGCGTTCTTTCTGACTTTTTTCTTTTTGCTCGACTCCTAAGGGTTCAAGCGTGATGTTAAATAGTCAATAAATATAAGTATAAGCAAAAATAATTTTTCGCGATTTCAGGTTTGGTCCCATAATTATGTACTAAAGTTGTATGTTATCATGAGTTGTAAGTATCGGTCACTAATTACCAGTCACTCTATAATTAGCCTACTGTCTCCCTGCTGGGCAAAGGCCAAGACCTTCCAGGAATAATTTGGTATAGATAAAAAGATAAGTCAAAATACAGGTTGCACGAGTCAAATAAACGCGCCCTAAATTTATTTATATGCCATTAAAGTGCGTGTGTTGCGACCGGTGTGGACCAGTGGACGTTCACCTTTAATTAATAGCATAATTTTTTCAAGCATTTGAACGTACGCGGTGTTTATAACGAATGACGGAAAAACGCACAGAAACTTTATTGGAAAAACATTTTTCATGCACCTAAAATGGATCACATAGCATGGAAAATAATTTCCGGAAAATTTCTGAACGATAATTAGCGATAATAGATAATTACTGCGTGTACCTGCACTTTTGCATCTATTTATTTTGAAAACAAGTGTATTATTGTAAAAATTGTTTTTTAAATACAAGCTTTTATACAATCTAGGACCAAAGTCCTTGTCAAGACTAATCAAACGAGCGCAAACTCGATAGGGTTGCATTGTTTTATTACTGAGTTCTCATGGCCGCCTTCCGGCTCCATCATCAGATCAGCTCCGTGTCATAATAATATTGCATTGTCATCTGATTTACATATGCATGTAAAATTTCAGCTCAACCGGATACCGGGAAGAGGGTCAAATGTATCTTGCAAGATTCGATTACAGACAAACATCGAGACAGGTGAGCCTAAATAAAAGCTTGAAATAATTTTCTTTGACAGCCTGTCAATTATTGTCCTTCAGCTGGGGCTGATCGGCCCTCAAAGAGTTTCAAGTAAAGTCGCGGTACTAGGAAAACATAACATATGAAGAGATAGCCACATGAAATAAAGAATGCTTGTCAGCATCCAATGACGGACGATACTAAACCTTACAGTTCCAGCAATACTGACCTACACAAAATTTAAACGAAAGCTACTAACATAGTCTTATTCATTCGCACAGAATTGGCCCCACCCCAACTGACACCGGTCATGGGCACGCGGGGCTGGGTTCGAAAATCGCATTCTTGAAAATGTTCACTATACAAGGTGTAACTTAAATAACGCACAACCTCTTAAGGGGTTATTTTACTCATCATTATGAACAACTTTTACTATGGGACCAAACCTGAAATCGCGAAAAAAAAAAATACGCTGTATTAGGTACTAGTGGAGAAGCTCGTGGCTAAGTAATAACAGCCGTACGGGTCGATCCAACAGGTTAAGCTACGCTTGCCGAGGTTGGTCCGTAGATGGGTGACCATCTTTAGATACCGAGACTCCTCCGTGCCTCGGAAAGCATTTATATATAATTGGTGATACTGTCTCTGTCCCCTGACTTGTAAATTGGATGTACGACTGCATTTTTCAGTGCCTTTGGAAAGGTTCCTGTAGACATAGCTAGGTTGCAGATATGCGTAATGGGTTTGAGTAGAGCATGACTGGCAGCTTTGACTAATTTTGGTGGTATACTGTCCCAACCAGGCGCAGTATCCCCACGGAGATCTTTTATAATGCAATCAACTTCTTCTCTGTCTATTGTTGTTGACCAAACGAATTCACCATGGATTGTTTAGTTTGGGGTTGGTTGGGAAGACCTTTGTGATATTTTAGTGGCCAGCGTTTGACCCACGTTTGCACAGAATGTATTGACAGACTTTGAGGAACTGTGTTCTATTTTCAGAAGTGCAATGCGCGTAGGCGACGAGCGGTGCGAGTCAGTTACAGTCCGTATAGCATCCCACATTTTTTTTGGGTTGTTCTTAGCTTTTATGAATAGTTTTCTCGTGATAGACTTTTAGTTTTTTTAGTAAATTGTTACAGAAATTCCTGTTCTAAATAGTATTATGGGGTTCCTTATTTGTTTTCCTATGCATATTATCTCTGTTATTATAGCAGTAATCCACGGCTTGATGATTCTAAGTTTACATGAGAAGCAGGTGCGAATAGTTTTCCTGTGTATGATAGATGACATCACTTCCAGTAATTTGTTAGTAGCGTCATTGGAATCATTCAACGCGACGATGTTGGAGAAATCACATCCTTCAATGTTTTTAATAGCGTCGCGGAGATTTAGGCGAGATGTATTAAATTTGTGCGAAGCGTTTGTGGGCTTGTCAGTTTCTATGCTAAGTATGACTGCCGAATGGTCGGTAATGGTAGCTTCCAGAACAAGTGTGATTCCATTATTGTTAGATTTTAGCAGAATATGATCTTAACAATTGTTTAAACGGGTAGGAAGAATATGTACAGGCAGAAGCCAGTGGGTTGCAGTCAAATTTAAATAGTCATGAAAGCGTTGGTCATTATGACCGGGACTTTTATTTTTGTTTAAATCACCGATTACTGTAGCGTTGTTATATGTACTGTAATTGGAGAGAAGACTATTTAAACTATCTAAAAAGTTGTCAATTTGCTTTTGCGATGGTGGTCTGTACAGTGCAGTGCTGACAAACTTGTTGTTTACAGTACATTCAAGACAGCTAGATTCAGCAAAAGCCGGTTCGGTGATGTTACAGCATAAACTTTCCTTGATGTGAATTACTATCCCGTCGTTCAGATTTGATAAAGTATTTGTCTGATGTAATGTGTAACCCGTTAATTTGAGGATGGATGTAGTTTTTTTGAGCCAACACTCAGAACCAGAATATCACACTGTATCTTAATAGCGACCAGCAAACATAAGATATCATTTTTTTTATTAATACTCCTAATATTCATATGTACGATATTAAACGCTTTAGGGGATGTTATATACTCGGGGCAGTCTTCAGGTTCAGTATATAGGAGAATACTGGCAACCATGGCAAAATATTTTGAAAAGTAGCTAAGGAAAGAGGTGATTTGGTGATTTGTGTTGTGATATAGGTAAAGAGTATTTGCTATTTTATGTTTTTGTGTAAGGTAATTTGGTACTATTTGGTTTGGCGTACAAGCGATATTTGTGAAGGTACATGCATTATTCAGTAGAATAATATTTGAATATGTGAGAATGTTCTATGCAATTTTACAGGTTTGTATAACAATTATTATTAAAAATTAAGTTTCTGATACGGCATAATTGTGTGACTTTATAGCAAAATACAAGAAGTAAAAGTGAGACATTTTAACATAACGTCATTAATAGAGAATGGATGTCACTGTTGTTATAAAATAATGTTAATAGAGTCTGGCCCAACGTGGGTACGAAGTTCTTCCAATGATTTGATGGCGATAGCAGGTCGTCCTTTTTTTTGTTCTTGATATAGATGAGCCTACTTTTGAGTCAGCAGAAAGTGAAGCCAGCTTTCTTGTAGCAATTGTTAGTTTCTCAAAATAACTGGCGGTTCTCCTTCGTAAGACGCTCGTTAAAATAAACTTTCCGTTGGATGCCCGCGACTTCGAAGTCGGAGCATGTGATGTTGCGTCTACTTTTAACAGCGCGGAAGAATTCGTCTCTTATATGTTGACAGACGAATTGGATAGCCAAAGGGCGCGGAAGTTTTTCATGTGTTGATTGAGTGTCTCCGGACTCCTGAAGACGCGGACCTGGACGTTATAAAGTCGATGTCATCCTCTTCCAGCGGGACTCTAATCTTAGTCCCAATAACGTGTTCCATATGCATTGTATTCTCGTTGGCAATCTCGTTTATGCACGACAGTGTAATGCCAGATGTCGTCTCATATCGGCCGCAAATTTGCTCAGAAATGAAAAAAGCTTGCTTTATAAGGAATACAATGATCCAACTATGTATAGTATCTAGCAAATACAATGGCCACGGCAATCGGAAAGCATAGTAAAATTTCAAAACCTAATATTTTTTCACGAAAATAAACGGCGCGTAGTTGAACTGCGCCTACTAAACTTTTTTTTAACTAATTCGTATATCATATACCAGGACTGCAGGTTTCACAACAGGTGTTGTTCGATAACGTTGCTGATGACGTCATTCGTATACAGGGGTGGCGGTTGTTTGTCTGACGTCACTATGTTTGTCGATACAAGGGCGGCAGTCTCCAACGTAGGTGCAAACTTTGATCGGAAAATCAATATTGAACTTTTATCATTGAACTTGGGCGTATTTCGAGGAATATACTACTGAAAGTGCGTTTGGTAAAAATAATGAAGCCTATGTTTACTTTTTTCGTACGCTACCCGTAGGCTTAAAATCGGACCCTGCTACTAAGCTTAAACCATCTGTCCGCCCACTCGTCAGTCTGTCACAAGGTTGTATCTTTTAACCGTGTTAGATAGCTACTTGAAATATTCAGAAAATACGTAAGTAAATCTTCTTAAGGTCGTCGGTCCATCTAGCTGGGGGACCCACACTATGCTTGCCAATACGCGGTCTCCACGGTCTCGTCTGCTCCACCGGTCATATCGGTCCTTCGACAAACATGGCCAGCCCACTGCCACTTCAGTTTGCTTACTCTGCATGATTTGATTATTTTTATTATATTTCTGATATTATTCATTTCTGATTTTCTGATAGCCCGCGCCATACCGCGCTTAGTGAACTTGAGTTTATGGTGCAGCCCGACTGTCAGTGTCCACGTTTCGGCATCGTATGTCATAACGGGCAGGACACACTGGTTCAAGACCTTAGTCTTCATACACTGCGGGATATGCGATGAGAATACTTGATGAAGTTTTCCGAACGCTAACCCAACTGGATCCATCTGTCGGCTTCTTTCTCAAAATTCTGTTTACCGAAATAGATAATTTTCCCTAGGTAGGTAGACATACTCCTCCACAAAATCTGACGAAAATATTGTACTATTCACACATCTTGAAACGAAGACATGTGAATTGTACATGATTTTCGTCTTGTCGAAATTCATGCCGAGGCCAACCTACTGAGATCGAGGGCTCCACTAGGCTGTGCAGCGTCTCTGCCATTATGACGATGTCATCGGCAAAGCGTAGGTGTGAGATGTACTCGCCGTTCACGTTGATACTCTGGTCAGTCCAATCTAGCGTCTTAAAAACCTCCTCCAACTCATCTAAATTATTTGTCCATATATACACTAAAATATTTGTCCATAGTTAAACGAACGTATGGGAGAAAAGGAGGAGCTCGTGGCTAAATAATAACAGCCGCACGGGTCGATTCATCAGGTTAAGCTACGCTTGCCGGGGTTTGTCTGTGGATGGGTGACCATCTTTTTATACCGAGACTCCTCCCTGCCTCGGAAAGCAAGTTTAGCCGTTGGTCCCGGCTGTCATTTGAGGATCTTTGACAGTCGTTACGGGTCGTCAGAAGCTGGAAAGTCTGACAACCAGTTTTACCAAGGAGTATCGTATTACCCAGTAACTGGGTTGTGTAGGTCGGATAGGCAGTCGCTCCATGTAAAATACTGATATTCAGCTGCATCCTGTTAGACTGGAAGCCGACCCCAACATAGTTGGGAAAAGGCTAGGCAGATTAATGTATGGGAGAAAAGGTTTTTAACTACAACGTTAAGTTTGTTCTTGGGATAAATTCATCGCAACTACGTAACCATTCATTGTGCGTGGTCCGACACGCACTTGACCGGTTTTTTGTGTTAGTAAAGCCACGTAGTAAAATATTCCCCTTCAAAAATGAATTTTTAAGGGGAATATCGACTTTCCTGCGGGATCAACATTCGAAAAACCCAATAACTTATTATTGTTTATTTTCTGTCAAAAGTAAAAATAATAAGTTTCGATTTATTCGGTACCGCGCTTTAAAATTCTTCCATACAAACTTAAACATCCCTAAACCCCTTTGAGGTGTAGTTTTGAAAAACTTTTAATGACAAAACTTATTATTTACTTAGGCAAGTATTTGTGCCAAGTTTCAAGTTAATTAGCTTAGTTTAGACTACAGGAGGTCACAATGGAACGCACATTCATACAGGTCAAAAACATAACCCTCGTTTTTTAGCTTCGCCGCAGTCGGGTAATAAAATTAGGAAGAGTCTTAGCAAGTACCTACGTATGTATACTAATAATTATGATCCTACAACATGCGAAATTACTCGTATGATTCTTGATAGTCTCCGATAAAGTCATAGGACGTCAAGTTGATATCGGCTCTCATACTACTCCCACTAGAGTTGCCGAGTGGTTCGTTTTGCCAGCTGCAGCAGCTTCTAGTCTAGTTCAAGGGCGTACTATACTGAAAGAGATATGTATACATCTCACATTTTCTTATTCATTGAAAATGATATTGGAGCTAACTTCAGACGTAGCAACTTACTTCTTAGTGTTCATGAAATCCTGGTGGGCTAGAGCTACATTGTAGCTTGCATGGTGCCATTTTATAGCTTTTCTTATTATTTTGCGCAGCTGACGGATTGACACTACATTCAAGTCATGTGACTAGTAGTGGTCATGGAATCGGAAATCTGAGTTCCAGGACTTATTGAAACGTATGTTTGTGGAGTGGTATTATACATTAAATAATAATAAATTGTACGCAGTTATATTAAAATTTAAATTTAGATTATTAATTCCGGTTATAAAAACGGGATATTTCGTCTGTACTTGTTACCGGTTCAGTAATCCCAGAGCTACTTATGAATATAGATATTACTTATAGCCAACGTATTGTTATAATCACAGATGTCTTGGTTAGTTCTGTTATCCTAGTGCGCCAACATCCAAAAAGCCTATAGGTAGGTAGACTTCCACTGGTGTGAGCACGTGGCGATTGCGACTTTCCATTCCGCAGCTTGTCGATTTCTGTAGCAGCTTCTAGGTACTACAAAAAACTACTACTAGTATTGCAAATATTCCTTTCAGTGGGGTAGTTTCTGGAAGCTTCGCCACAAGGTGGCGCCAAAGTTCGAGCGTCAGTTTTTGATCAAGACGTGTGCATTGTGTGGGCGATTTTTAAATATTTGCGTGTTTTTGTTTCTCATCTATTTGTGTTGCTTCACAATGTATTCTACCAGGCGTATCGCCCAGTTGAAGGAGAAGTTAAAAAAAAACCGGAGTATCGCAATTAGGAAGGAAAGCTAAACTTGTCGTAAGGTACATTATATTTAACATGTTATCGACTTTTAGCCGTATTCTGGACAATATTATGGTTTTATAAGTAATAAAATAAACTTAACTAATTACTTTTTTTCTTTTTAATGATACTAATGTTAAACAAGATGAAAAGTTACTTGTTACAAAATGTATGGTTATTTGAAAGGAAACCATTTTTTTTTCACAGGTTGTAAGCTTTTTTACTTTTATTAATAAAAATACATCATTAATAGTAATAGGTATTGTACCAGCGTGTCATTTTAGAAGTGGTCTCATAGTCTATTTTCTTGAAATGTTTCCCACATAACCTCGAAAAATCACTAGATTTGAAGTTTTTTTTTTTAATTTCAGTGCCTTTTCCAACATTCTCTTCATGCAAAACTTACTTGGCAATTTGCGAACGCCTATTCTTTGCATCCAACAACCCATTATATTGATAAAAGATAAAAACACAAAATATTGTATAATTTCTATGGCGTTTGACTGTTTATTTGAGATAAAGACTCAGCGCCATCTACGCGGAACTAATTGACAGTTTTCTTCCCCATTTACAAAGGAATTCGTTTCTAATTTTATATAATTATCTACTAGTGTATTATGTATGATCCAAGAAGGCTGAAAAAAATGTAAAAAATTCAAATGTAACAGTTTTTTATTGCCAACAATGCAGTGTGATGTGAACAGAGTTTGGTTATGTTTTTACTAAAATAAAGGGTAATGTAAGGTGAAAGCGCTAAGGTATTCCGCGAATATTTTTTTTACTATTTGATGTCAGTATCAGGTTGTATGTTGATCAAAATAAGATTCGCGACAGTAACAAATAATATGTAATTACAGAATTATAATCATCAATAGTTTGTTGCGCCACTTGTTCTTCCCAGCTAAAGCACTAGGAAGTGGTGAAGGGCGGGAAAAGTGCTGATTCTCGGCCTAGTTTGAATAAATGACTTTTGAGTTTGATTTTTCATTTTGATAGGTCTCTAAAGTATCGACCTCAAATGTCATAATTTCATGGAGTAGTCATTCCATGGGATAGGTACTTAATTTGTGAGTTGTATTGATGTTTTTAATGAATATAATTCCAATTGCACGCAAACGAAGTAAAATGGGTATATACCCCCAATATAATATGTTTTCTCTGATTCAATAATAATTGTTTCAAAATCAAAAATCAAAATCAAAAGTCATTTATTCAAACTAGGCTGAAAATCAGCACTTTTCGAACGTCAAAATTACATAAGACAGTCCCCCAAAACGCCCGCCCTTCACCACTTCCTAGTGCTTTAGCTGAGGAGAAGAAGTGGCGCAACAAACTCCTCAGCAGCACAGCTGTCTGTTCAGTTAAATAAAAAAATTTAAAAAAATATATATATTCTATACAACACTGTGCAAATTACATGCAAGTACATTACGCAACACAAACATTAAATTAAATTTAATTATTTGCTATAAGTCAGCTAGCACACGCCAATATACTTAAAAAAAGAAGAAAAAAATCGAAAAATCGAAAACTATACTCAAGCAGAATCAAAATACAAAACTAAAAACGTAAGTAGAACTTTATACCTATATTAAAAGCCTCCAGTAATAAAGGGCGTGCCCACTTACATATAGCCGTAACTCGAAGTCACAGATGATAAACTAGGACCATCGAAGTAAAAAATACGAGTTAAATTACTAATAACAAAACAAAACCAAGGTCAGCAAGACGACCAGTCACCACAAGCAGCACCCGTTCACGAGCATAACGCAAAGATCAGCCATTACCCCCCTCGCCATATTTGAGGGAAGGAGGCAACCCGACCCCCGACGCTACCGCAAGCAGTGACATCTAAGGGAGCATGACGAACCTGCTGCCGGTTGCTCAGACAAGAATAATTATGATCAATTGTCGAGGTCACTAGCTAACCACATATTGCAATACCACTCATAAAAAAAACATTGTTATGAGTAGATTATGTCAATGATAAATAAAAATAAAATTAAAATAAATTGACCTTTACAGTCAAAGAAAATAAATAATTATATGAACCCATATAACCTGTCAGTAGGTAAGCTAATTCTGGAGAAAGAACATAAACATTGTCTTAAGTTAAACACAGCGACCAACTATTCTTATCGTTTAAGTAATCGTTGATAGAATAGTATGCCTTTGAACAAAGGTTAGATTTTACTTTGGCTTTAAACGCATTGTAAGGCAAATCTAGCAAAGAAGAGGGTAGCTTGTTATAAAAGGATATACCAAGCCCAACAAATGAGTTATGAACCTTATGAAGCCGGTGAAATGGAGCACGTAATTTGTCCTTATTTCTGGTGTTAACATTGTGAATATCACTGGTTTTAGTGTATAAATGTATATTTTGTCTAATATATAAGATGTTGGCGAAGATGAATTGTGATGCCACCGTGAGAATACCAATATGTTTAAAAAAATCTCTCAGAGAAATTCTGGCACCGAGCTGGTAAATAGCACGAACAGCTCGTTTCTGAAGAACAAATATATTTTGAATATCAGCGGCTTTGCCCCAGAGCAGAATACCGTATGACATAACGCTATGAAAATAACTAAAATAGACTAACCGAGCTGTATCAACGTCAGTGTATTGTCTTACTTTCCTGACGGCGTAGGCGGCTGAACTGAGCCTTCCCGCTAGGCTTGATATATGTGGGCCCCACTGAAGTTTGGCATCTACTGTTATACCCAGAAAAACTGCCGAGTCTACAGTTTTAAGCACTTCTTTATCTAAAACGATGTTGGGTCCTAGATTTCTAACATTCGGTAAGGCAAACTTTATACATTTCGTTTTCTTAGCATTGAGAACTAAGTTATTTATCGTAAACCAATCTGTAACCATTGAGAGTGCACTGTTTACGTCGTCAAAATTTTGTCTATTCCTGTCTACTTTAAAAATAAGAGAGGTGTCATCTGCAAACAGTACAACGTCACAGATACCCTTTAAATAGAATGGTAAGTCATTGATATACACTAAAAACAAGAATGGACCCAATATTGAGCCTTGAGGTACACCTAACAGAACTGGTAGCCCGGAAGATTTCACACCATTTACATCTACACATTGAAACCTATTACGTAAATATGAATTAATTACTTTAAGAGCTTCGTTTTGTACACCGTAATGATGTAGTTTACGCAAAAGCGTGTCATGATGCACGCAATCAAAGGCTTTGGAGAGATCACAGAAAATTCCAATAGCATTTTGCGAGTTCTCCCATGCGTTAAATATATGTTTCAGCAGAGCAACACCCGCATCTGTAGTCGAACGACCTTTAGTAAAGCCATATTGTTCATCATGAAGGAGGCCATTTAAATTAAAATGTCTTAGCAACTGCTTGAGTATTAACTTTTCAAATATTTTGCTAAATGCAGGTAATATAGAAATAGGCCTAAAATTGCCAACGTCATTTTTATTACCTGATTTAAATAAAGGTAAGACTTTACTACTTTTCATGAGGTCAGGAAAAGTTCCTACATCAACACATTTATTAAAAGTAACAGCTAGATAGGGGGCTACTATGTCTATTATATTACTTAACAGTTTAATTGAGATGCCCCAGTAATCACCAGTGTTTTTAGACTTAAGTGTGTTAAAAACATTAACTACATCATGAGGTGTTATATGTTCGAAGCTAAATAAGCGACCACATTTTTGACGTGAAATTGCGATGGAATGAATGCCTATGCAATAAAATTGCTCATATAAACTACGTAGGGTACAAACACTGCAAGGTTACAATAATCGCAGTTGCTATGGTGTCATCCAAATCGTTAGTCGAAATACCTTATGTTCAGCATTTCAAATGAGGGCTTCATAGGTAAGATTGTTCGAAACTGTGCTTGGGTGGAGATAGTAAGCGACAGTAAGAAAACTACTTGTAAAGGGTCGCAATGGCACACTCACACAGACACGTGCACCGACGAGGCCCGTTTCGTACGTTTGTTCGTAGTTTCCCTACAGTGCATATTTATATTGTGACTATAGTCACGTGGATTCATCTAGTTTCATGGTATTGAGTATTCAAATATATTGCAGTTTATACGCTGAGACTCCTCTCGACTTTAAAACCTAATACCTAGAAATAAGGTTCCATCGTGTGCATATTGGATGTAGGTACAATATCTAGAAGAGATGACCGGCCTCTTGTTTAGTTCAGTGTTCCTAGTACCGTCAATGCGCCAATACCGAACTTTGTTGAAAACTTCTTGGCGGTATACGGCTCTACTAAAATCAGGTACACATTAATTTCTGATTATTTTGAGAGTATCAATTCGTTTTCTTCTGTGATAAGAAGACTTTTATTAATATAACTAGCGACCCACCCCTGCTTCGCAAGGTTTTTACGTGTTGACAAAACATCGAGAGCAGTCACCTTTGGGATGGATCAGCTAAGTACCAACTAGCCGCGCTTGACTCGGTGGAACGCAGAGCTAAGAGGCTCATTGGCGACGTAAAACTGGTGGATGCCAAGCTTCATTGCTTGGCTCATCGCCGCAAGGTTGCCTGCTTGTCGGTCTTCTACAGATTGTACTTCGGAGAGTGTGCCCGAGAACTCCACGACCTCATTCCACCGGCCCCCTTCTACCACCGGACATCTAGACGCACTGCCAGTTACCATCCCTACCTGGTTGCTATTCCACCAATTCGCACTAAGCGCTTCCAAATGTCTTTTATAATGCGCACAGCAAAAGAGTGGAACTCACTACCTGCGTCTGTGTTTCCGAACGTATACAACCCTAATCTCTTCAAAGTGAGAGTGAACAGGCTTCTTCTGGGTAAGCTCACTCCATCGTCGACTTTGTCTCTGTCACCTCTGACCTAGACTAGAGTCAAGAGCAAACCCATCACAAATAAAAAAAAAAAAAAAAAAAAAAAAGTTTACAAGAACTACTTAATTTTTAATAAAATAATATGTACCTACTCATATTGATGAAAATACAAATTTCCATAAACTATAAACAACCGGCTAATTCCGTGTTGAACTCGCGCACTAAGTTTCTGTTCTGTCTGTGCCACTTAAACAATTATAGTTTAGCTTCTTTTTATTAATTGGCATGACACTCACAGTCAAGCAAATTGGACGGTAGTAAGTAAGTAAGTACGTAAGTACTTAATATACATAACGACGATGAAAACTGAAATAGTGTTTCTTTAGAGAGTGGTATCGAAGTACTTACTAGTCTTTGCACAAAATACGCTCTTTGAACGTGGAGTTGCTTGATATCCTAGGGCAGTTGTTTTGCAAACACTGCTAGATTGAGCAGGTCAGCTCTGTCACTTAAACAGTATTTAACTGCAAGTGTGTATATGAATTTACTTCATGAGGATATAAGAAAAGATGAACATTTGAAAAAAAATTCGCAAGAAGATCAATTGAAAATCATTGTCTTGTTGACATTCTGCATGAGAGTGACGGTTGGTCGTTGTCCTATTTGCACTCGTACTTGGTTATTACATAATTTTATAAGTGTTATTGTCGAGTTCAGTGCAAGCAAACTTACACATGCATTCGGGAGAGTTGAATGCATGTTTGTGTTGAATATCGTGTACAGTGTATGAGCGAATGAGGAACGTTCAAAGATCTACTTCCTAGTATTCATTGTATCTTAGTACCATGCATTACACGTCGGTCGATGAATTTAGTTTAGATACAATGAGACCAACGGGGCGCGACTACTGAGCTTGGGTTCTATTCCCAGGACGGGAAAAGTGTTATTGGGTTTTCTATTTGGAATTCTTCAGAATCTGCCCAGATTTTGGAAGTTGGCGGTTACCCCAGTCTCTCGAAAAGCACGTTGTTCCTCAAGCGCTTGAATTTTGGCTTCTGCACAGGCCAAGCTTGCCTCAGACACTTCAAAGCGTTGGTTACACAAACACAGTATTGTAAGGTATTCAGTGAGCATTTTGAGGTGATATTTAAGATCACCTACGTCTTGTTGTAGTAGTTTTATTTCAGACGTTAGTTGAGATAAGCTACTGGCGCCCGATGCAGCGGTTGGGGTGTTGAGTGAGTACAAGCTCTTACTGGTATGCTCAATGTATTGCTTATTGTTTGAGTGAGAGTTTCCTCTAGATGTCCTTGTACCATTTTCAAAATTTCGCTGTTATGATTTTCCACAAGTAAGGAATCGCTTTTTAATACACTTTGTACTCGTTAGGAAGCTTTTGTATTTGGTTTATTGTGCAGCTGTCGAGTGCACTAACACCAAGGGCCGGTTATTTGATCCGTAGTTAACTCAACCAATGGTTAAACACAGTAACTAATGGTTGAATTTTGGCTAAATGTGAAAGGCTAAACATGAATGAGTTAAGCCATTAGTTACTATTTTTTTAATATGAATGAGCTAACATTAATAAAGTGTCTTTCAACAAGGACAGCTCGATGTTGAAATTAAATAAAACAAGCTGTATTTGAGATATGAAAGTATTTTTTTTTATTTGAAAGGCCCATTCATGCCATTATTTATGATATATGACATCGTTTAAATGTCCACCGCGGCTTCGAACGGTGGTATGGATCCGAGAGGTCCAATTTTCAATGACTCTACTGCATAGATCTGGCTGAATCTGAGCCATAGAAGGCGTTATGTTGACTTTCAGGACATCGGTTGATTGCGGATTATTGGCATAAACTTGCGACTTGAGAAAACCCCACAAGAAAAAGTCTAGCGGGGTCAAATCGCACGACCTTGGTGGCCAATTCACGTCACCTCTGCGAGAGATAACCCTACCCTCGAGCCGTTCATGCAGAATGTCCATTGTGTCGCTCGCTGTGTGGCACGTAACGCCGTCTTGTTGGAACCACATGTTGTCCACGTCCATATCGTTCAATTCAGACCAAAATAAATACTTAATCATTGATCTGTAGCGCTCGCCGTTGACAGTAATGGCCTCGCCATCATCGTTTTCGAAGGGGTACGGACCAATGACGCCGCCGGACCAAAATCCGCACCAAACATTAACTTTTTGTGGATGCATTACCAGCTGGTGAACCTCATGTGGGTTGTGAACGACCCATATACGGCAATTTTGCTTATTAACAAAACCATTCATCCAAAAATGCGTCTCGTCGCTAAAGATGATTTTTCGGCCAAAATCGGGGTCCTCTTCCAAACGTTCTGTAGCCCAGTCAGCGAACAAACGGCGTTGTCTTTCGTCATTCACTTTGAGGTCCTGGGTCAATTAGATCTTGTACGGTTGTAGGCCCAAGTCCAGATGCAAAATATGCCAAGTTGAAGTCTGCGAAAGGCCGAGTTCTTGTGCACGGCGAGAAATGGACTGCTTCGGAGTCTCCTGCATACTCTCACGGACAGCAGCGACGTTCTCGGCCGATCTGGCGTTCCATTGACGTAAGGGTGTTGGTTGGTTGTTTACGGAACCAGTCGTCTCGAATTTGGTCACCAAACGTTGGAGAGTCGACTTTGAAGGGCCACCGCGTCTGCCGTAAAATGGACGTAATGCGCGCAACGTTTGCACTAAAGAACACTCATTTTGATAATATAGTTTTATCAAGTGGATGTGCTGCTGAATCGTGTAACTTGCATGGTGATTTGGTATCAGTAACTGAAGAAATAACAACATGGCCGCCACAAACTGTCTACATCGACCCGCCCTATTTGAAAGACCCTTTACATTCATGTTTAACCTTTCACATTTAGCCAAAATTAAACCATTAGTTACTATGTTTAAACATTGGCTGAGTTAACTACGGATTAAAAAAACCGGCCCTTATTAATTGTGTCATATAGATTATATGTATGACTCAATTAATAAGTATCACTAAAAAAATTACTTCAAAAGCAGCATTCTCTCATAAAAAAACGCGATCGGGATAAAAGTGTTGGTAACAAAATCGGCAATATTCATTAATGTTTCTTTTAAAAACGGCCGTCTCCGCTCCAACCAATCCGAGTCCAGCATTTAGTATGGCGTTTGCCCTCTGAGAGTGAAAAACTGCACGTGGTTTAAAACAAATTGTATTGTGATTTTTTAAGAGAAAGCTGTTTTAACTAATGAAAAACAGAAACTATGGATAATCTAGTTAACCCCTGTCTACCAAGGTATTCGTAATGAAGAAAATTGCGATTGGAATTTGGAATTGGGAATGGGAATTTGTATGTGGAAAATTAGGAAAAATTAAGAAAATTCAAATCAAATACGGCAATATACACCACAATCCGTATCAACGTGGGCAGTCTCCACAAATCACTTCAATTCCGGCAAACACCATTTCTGTTTTAAATAAATTTATTAGTAAAATGTTAAAGAACAACAACAAGAAAACATTTAATCGATAAATGCTATTATAAACTGTTACTAAACTAGAACACATCAATTAAAATTTTTTTAACGATTTTTGTAGATTTATTGAATTTTTTGACAAGCGGAGACAGCTGGCTTTGATACTATATGACACGAGGTGTAAGGGACAGCCCTCCGCAAACTAGCAGGGTGCATTCAGCTGCTTATTTTGACAAGTGGAGACAGCTGGCTTTGATACTAGGTATATGACACGAGGTGTAAGAGACAGCCCTCCGCAAACTAACAGGGTGCATTCAGCTGCTTATTTTGACAAGTGGAGACAGCTGGCTTTGATACTATATGACACAAGGTGTAAGAGACAGCCCTCCGCAAACTAACAGGGTGCATTCAGCTGCTTATTTTGACAAGTGGAGACAGCTGGCTTTGATACTATATGACACAAGGTGTAAGAGACAGCCCTCCGCAAACTAACAGGGTGCATTCAGCTGCTTATTTTGACAAGTGGAGACAGCTGGCTTTGATACTATATGACACAAGGTGTAAGGGACAGCCCTCCGCAAACTAACAGGGTGCATTCAGCTGCTTATTTTGACAAGTGGAGACAGCTGGCTTTGATACTATATGACACAAGGTGTAAGAGACAGCCCTCCGCAAACTAACAGGGTGCATTCAGCTGCTTATTTTGACAAGTGGAGACAGCTGGCTTTGATACTATATGACACGAGGTGTAAGGGACAGCCCTCCGCAAACTACCAGGGTGCATTCAGCTGCTTATTTTGACAAGTGGAGACAGCTGGCTTTGATACTATATGACACAAGGTGTAAGGGACAGCCCTCCGCAAACTAACAGGGTGCATTCAGATGCTTATTTTGACAAGTGGAGACAGCTGGCTTTGATACTAGGTATATGACACGAGGTGTAAGAGACAGCCCTCCGCAAACTAACAGGGTGCATTCAGCTGCTTATTTTGACAAGTGGAGACAGCTGGCTTTGATACTATATGACACAAGGTGTAAGAGACAGCCCTCCGCAAACTAACAGGGTGCATTCAGCTGCTTATTTTGACAAGTGGAGACAGCTGGCTTTGATACTATATGACACAAGGTGTAAGGGACAGCCCTCCGCAAACTAACAGGGTGCATTCAGCTGCTTATTTTGACAAGTGGAGACAGCTGGCTTTGATACTAGGTATATGACACGAGGTGTAAGAGACAGCCCTCCGCAAACTAACAGGGTGCATTCAGCTGCTTATTTTGACAAGTGGAGACAGCTGGCTTTGATACTATATGACACGAGGTGTAAGGGACAGCCCTCCGCAAACTAGCAGGGTGCATTCAGCTGCTTATTTTGACAAGTGGAGACAGCTGGCTTTGATACTATATGACACGAGGTGTAAGGGACAGCCCTCCGCAAACTAGCAGGGTGCATTTAGCTGCTTATTTTGACAAGTGGAGACAGCTGGCTTTGATACTATATGACACGAGGTGTAAAGGACAGCCCTCCGCAAACTAGCAGGGTGCATTCAGATGCTTATTTTGACAAGTGGAGACAGCTGGCTTTGATACTAGGTATATGACACGAGGTGTAAGAGACAGCCCTCCGCAAACTAACAGGGTGCATTCAGCTGCTTATTTGGACAAGCGGAGACAGCTGGCTTTGATACTATATGACACGAGGTGTAAAGGACAGCCCTCCGCAAACTAGCAGGGTGCATTCAGCTGCTTATTTTGACAAGTGGAGACAGCTGGCTTTGATACTAAGTATATGACACGAGGTGTAAGAGACAGCCCTCCGCAAACTAACAGGGTGCATTCAGCTGCTTATTTTGACAAGTGGAGACAGCTGGCTTTGATACTATATGACACAAGGTGTAAGAGACAGCCCTCCGCAAACTAACAGAGTGCATTCAGCTGCTTATTTTGACAAGTGGAGACAGCTGGCTTTGATACTATATGACACAAGGTGTAAGAGACAGCCCTCCGCAAACTTACAGGGTGCATTCAGCTGCTTATTTTGACAAGTGGAGACAGCTGGCTTTGATACTATATGACACAAGGTGTAAGGGACAGCCCTCCGCAAACTAACAGGGTGCATTCAGATGCTTATTTTGACAAGTGGAGACAGCTGGCTTTGATACTAGGTATATGACACGAGGTGTAAGAGACAGCCCTCCGCAAACTAACAGGGTGCATTCAGCTGCTTATTTTGACAAGCGGAGACAGCTGGCTTTGATACTATATGACACGAGGTGTAAAGGACAGCCCTCCGCAAACTAACAGAGTGCATTCAGCTGCTTATTTTGACAAGTGGAGACAGCTGGCTTTAATACTATATGACACAAGGTGTAAGGGACAGCCCTCCGCAAACTAACAGGGTGCATTCAGCTGCTTATTTTGACAAGCGGAGACAGCTGGCTTTGATACTATATGACACAAGGTGTAAGAGACAGCCCTCCGCAAACTAACAGGGTGCATTCAGATGCTTATTTTGACAAGTGGAGACAGCTGGCTTTGATACTAGGTATATGACACGAGGTGTAAGAGACAGCCCTCCGCAAACTAACAGGGTGCATTCAGCTGCTTATTTTGACAAGTGGAGACAGCTGGCTTTGATACTATATGACACAAGGTGTAAGAGACAGCCCTCCGCAAACTAACAGGGTGCATTCAGCTGCTTATTTTGACAAGTGGAGACAGCTGGCTTTGATACTATATGACACAAGGTGTAAGAGACAGCCCTCCGCAAACTAACAGGGTGCATTCAGATGCTTATTTTGACAAGTGGAGACAGCTGGCTTTGATACTAGGTATATGACACGAGGTGTAAGAGACAGCCCTCCGCAAACTAACAGGGTGCATTCAGCTGCTTATTTTGACAAGTGGAGACAGCTGGCTTTGATACTATATGACACAAGGTGTAAGAGACAGCCCTCCGCAAACTAACAGGGTGCATTCAGCTGCTTATTTTGACAAGTGGAGACAGCTGGCTTTGATACTATATGACACAAGGTGTAAGAGACAGCCCTCCGCAAACTAACAGGGTGCATTCAGCTGCTTATTTTGACAAGTGGAGACAGCTGGCTTTGATACTATATGACACAAGGTGTAAAGGACAGCCCTCCGCAAACTAACAGGGTGCATTCAGCTGCTTATTTTGACAAGTGGAGACAGCTGGCTTTGATACTATATGACACAAGGTGTAAGAGACAGCCCTCCGCAAACTAACAGGGTTCATTCAGCTGCTTATTTTGACAAGTGGAGACAGCTGGCTTTGATACTATATGACACGAGGTGTAAGGGACAGCCCTCCGCAAACTACCAGGGTGCATTCAGCTGCTTATTTTGACAAGTGGAGACAGCTGGCTTTGATACTATATGACACAAGGTGTAAGGGACAGCCCTCCGCAAACTAACAGGGTGCATTCAGATGCTTATTTTGACAAGTGGAGACAGCTGGCTTTGATACTAGGTATATGACACGAGGTGTAAGAGACAGCCCTCCGCAAACTAACAGGGTGCATTCAGCTGCTTATTTTGACAAGTGGAGACAGCTGGCTTTGATACTATATGACACAAGGTGTAAGAGACAGCCCTCCGCAAACTAACAGGGTGCATTCAGCTGCTTATTTTGACAAGTGGAGACAGCTGGCTTTGATACTATATGACACAAGGTGTAAGGGACAGCCCTCCGCAAACTAACAGGGTGCATTCAGCTGCTTATTTTGACAAGTGGAGACAGCTGGCTTTGATACTAGGTATATGACACGAGGTGTAAGAGACAGGCCTCCGCAAACTAACAGGGTGCATTCAGCTGCTTATTTTGACAAGTGGAGACAGCTGGCTTTGATACTATATGACACAAGGTGTAAGAGACAGCCCTCCGCAAACTAACAGGGTGCATTTAGCTGCTTATTTTGACAAGTGGAGACAGCTGGCTTTGATACTATATGACACGAGGTGTAAGGGACAGCCCTCCGCAAACTAGCAGGGTGCATTCAGCTGCTTATTTTGACAAGTGGAGACAGCTGGCTTTGATACTATATGACACGAGGTGTAAGGGACAGCCCTCCGCAAACTAGCAGGGTGCATTTAGCTGCTTATTTTGACAAGTGGAGACAGCTGGCTTTGATACTATATGACACGAGGTGTAAGGGACAGCCCTCCGCAAACTAGCAGGGTGCATTCAGATGCTTATTTTGACAAGTGGAGACAGCTGGCTTTGATACTAGGTATATGACACGAGGTGTAAGAGACAGCCCTCCGCAAACTAACAGGGTGCATTCAGATGCTTATTTTGACAAGTGGAGACAGCTGGCTTTGATACTAGGTATATGACACGAGGTGTAAGAGACAGCCCTCCGCAAACTAACAGGGTGCATTCAGCTGCTTATTTTGACAAGTGGAGACAGCTGGCTTTGATACTATATGACACAAGGTGTAAGAGACAGCCCTCCGCAAACTAACAGGGTGCATTCAGCTGCTTATTTTGACAAGTGGAGACAGCTGGCTTTGATACTATATGACACAAGGTGTAAGGGACAGCCCTCCGCAAACTAACAGGGTGCATTCAGCTGCTTATTTTGACAAGTGGAGACAGCTGGCTTTGATACTAGGTATATGACACGAGGTGTAAGAGACAGCCCTCCGCAAACTAACAGGGTGCATTCAGCTGCTTATTTTGACAAGTGGAGACAGCTGGCTTTGATACTATATGACACGAGGTGTAAGGGACAGCCCTCCGCAAACTAGCAGGGTGCATTCAGCTGCTTATTTTGACAAGTGGAGACAGCTGGCTTTGATACTATATGACACGAGGTGTAAGGGACAGCCCTCCGCAAACTAGCAGGGTGCATTTAGCTGCTTATTTTGACAAGTGGAGACAGCTGGCTTTGATACTATATGACACGAGGTGTAAAGGACAGCCCTCCGCAAACTAGCAGGGTGCATTCAGATGCTTATTTTGACAAGTGGAGACAGCTGGCTTTGATACTAGGTATATGACACGAGGTGTAAGAGACAGCCCTCCGCAAACTAACAGGGTGCATTCAGCTGCTTATTTGGACAAGCGGAGACAGCTGGCTTTGATACTATATGACACGAGGTGTAAAGGACAGCCCTCCGCAAACTAGCAGGGTGCATTCAGCTGCTTATTTTGACAAGTGGAGACAGCTGGCTTTGATACTAAGTATATGACACGAGGTGTAAGAGACAGCCCTCCGCAAACTAACAGGGTGCATTCAGCTGCTTATTTTGACAAGTGGAGACAGCTGGCTTTGATACTATATGACACAAGGTGTAAGAGACAGCCCTCCGCAAACTAACAGAGTGCATTCAGCTGCTTATTTTGACAAGTGGAGACAGCTGGCTTTGATACTATATGACACAAGGTGTAAGAGACAGCCCTCCGCAAACTTACAGGGTGCATTCAGCTGCTTATTTTGACAAGTGGAGACAGCTGGCTTTGATACTATATGACACAAGGTGTAAGGGACAGCCCTCCGCAAACTAACAGGGTGCATTCAGATGCTTATTTTGACAAGTGGAGACAGCTGGCTTTGATACTAGGTATATGACACGAGGTGTAAGAGACAGCCCTCCGCAAACTAACAGGGTGCATTCAGCTGCTTATTTTGACAAGCGGAGACAGCTGGCTTTGATACTATATGACACGAGGTGTAAAGGACAGCCCTCCGCAAACTAACAGAGTGCATTCAGCTGCTTATTTTGACAAGTGGAGACAGCTGGCTTTAATACTATATGACACAAGGTGTAAGGGACAGCCCTCCGCAAACTAACAGGGTGCATTCAGCTGCTTATTTTGACAAGCGGAGACAGCTGGCTTTGATACTATATGACACAAGGTGTAAGAGACAGCCCTCCGCAAACTAACAGGGTGCATTCAGATGCTTATTTTGACAAGTGGAGACAGCTGGCTTTGATACTAGGTATATGACACGAGGTGTAAGAGACAGCCCTCCGCAAACTAACAGGGTGCATTCAGCTGCTTATTTTGACAAGTGGAGACAGCTGGCTTTGATACTATATGACACAAGGTGTAAGAGACAGCCCTCCGCAAACTAACAGGGTGCATTCAGCTGCTTATTTTGACAAGTGGAGACAGCTGGCTTTGATACTATATGACACAAGGTGTAAGAGACAGCCCTCCGCAAACTAACAGGGTGCATTCAGATGCTTATTTTGACAAGTGGAGACAGCTGGCTTTGATACTAGGTATATGACACGAGGTGTAAGAGACAGCCCTCCGCAAACTAACAGGGTGCATTCAGCTGCTTATTTTGACAAGTGGAGACAGCTGGCTTTGATACTATATGACACAAGGTGTAAGAGACAGCCCTCCGCAAACTAACAGGGTGCATTCAGCTGCTTATTTTGACAAGTGGAGACAGCTGGCTTTGATACTATATGACACAAGGTGTAAGAGACAGCCCTCCGCAAACTAACAGGGTGCATTCAGCTGCTTATTTTGACAAGTGGAGACAGCTGGCTTTGATACTATATGACACAAGGTGTAAAGGACAGCCCTCCGCAAACTAACAGGGTGCATTCAGCTGCTTATTTTGACAAGTGGAGACAGCTGGCTTTGATACTATATGACACAAGGTGTAAGAGACAGCCCTCCGCAAACTAACAGGGTTCATTCAGCTGCTTATTTTGACAAGTGGAGACAGCTGGCTTTGATACTATATGACACGAGGTGTAAGGGACAGCCCTCCGCAAACTACCAGGGTGCATTCAGCTGCTTATTTTGACAAGTGGAGACAGCTGGCTTTGATACTATATGACACAAGGTGTAAGGGACAGCCCTCCGCAAACTAACAGGGTGCATTCAGATGCTTATTTTGACAAGTGGAGACAGCTGGCTTTGATACTAGGTATATGACACGAGGTGTAAGAGACAGCCCTCCGCAAACTAACAGGGTGCATTCAGCTGCTTATTTTGACAAGTGGAGACAGCTGGCTTTGATACTATATGACACAAGGTGTAAGAGACAGCCCTCCGCAAACTAACAGGGTGCATTCAGCTGCTTATTTTGACAAGTGGAGACAGCTGGCTTTGATACTATATGACACAAGGTGTAAGGGACAGCCCTCCGCAAACTAACAGGGTGCATTCAGCTGCTTATTTTGACAAGTGGAGACAGCTGGCTTTGATACTAGGTATATGACACGAGGTGTAAGAGACAGGCCTCCGCAAACTAACAGGGTGCATTCAGCTGCTTATTTTGACAAGTGGAGACAGCTGGCTTTGATACTATATGACACAAGGTGTAAGAGACAGCCCTCCGCAAACTAACAGGGTGCATTTAGCTGCTTATTTTGACAAGTGGAGACAGCTGGCTTTGATACTATATGACACGAGGTGTAAGGGACAGCCCTCCGCAAACTAGCAGGGTGCATTCAGCTGCTTATTTTGACAAGTGGAGACAGCTGGCTTTGATACTATATGACACGAGGTGTAAGGGACAGCCCTCCGCAAACTAGCAGGGTGCATTTAGCTGCTTATTTTGACAAGTGGAGACAGCTGGCTTTGATACTATATGACACGAGGTGTAAGGGACAGCCCTCCGCAAACTAGCAGGGTGCATTCAGATGCTTATTTTGACAAGTGGAGACAGCTGGCTTTGATACTAGGTATATGACACGAGGTGTAAGAGACAGCCCTCCGCAAACTAACAGGGTGCATTCAGCTGCTTATTTTGACAAGCGGAGACAGCTGGCTTTGATACTATATGACACGAGGTGTAAAGGACAGCCCTCCGCAAACTAGCAGGGTGCATTCAGCTGCTTATTTTGACAAGTGGAGACAGCTGGATTTGATACTAAGTATATGACACGAGTTGTAAGAGACAGCCCTCCGCAAACTAACAGGGTGCATTCAGCTGCTTATTTTGACAAGTGGAGACAGCTGGCTTTGATACTATATGACACAAGGTGTAAGAGACAGCCCTCCGCAAACTAACAGAGTGCATTCAGCTGCTTATTTTGACAAGTGGAGACAGCTGGCTTTGATACTATATGACACAAGGTGTAAGAGACAGCCCTCCGCAAACTTACAGGGTGCATTCAGCTGCTTATTTTGACAAGTGGAGACAGCTGGCTTTGATACTATATGACACAAGGTGTAAGAGACAGCCCTCCGCAAACTAACAGGGTGCATTCAGCTGCTTATTTTGACAAGTGGAGACAGCTGGCTTTGATACTATATGACACAAGGTGTAAGAGACAGCCCTCCGCAAAATCACAGAGTGCATTCAGCTGCTTATTTTGACAAGTGGAGACAGCTGGCTTTGATACTATATGACACAAGGTGTAAGAGACAGCCCTCCGCAAACTTACAGGGTGCATTCAGATGCTTATTTTGGTAAGCGGAGACAGCTGGCTTTGATACTATATGACACGAGGTGTAAAGGACAGCCCTCCGCAAACTAACAGAGTGCATTCAGCTGCTTATTTTGACAAGTGGAGACAGCTGGCTTTGATACTATATGACACAAGGTGTAAGGGACAGCCCTCCGCAAACTAACAGGGTGCATTCAGCTGCTTATTTTGACAAGTGGAGACAGCTGGCTTTGATACTATATGACACAAGGTGTAAGAGACAGCCCTCCGCAAACTAACAGGGTGCATTCAGCTGCTTATTTTGACAAGTGGAGACAGCTGGCTTTGATACTATATGACACGAGGTGTAAGGGACAGCCCTCCGCAAACTAGCAGGGTGCATTCAGCTGCTTATTTTGACAAGTGGAGACAGCTGGCTTTGATACAATATGACACAAGGTGTAAGAGACAGCCCTCCGCAAACTAACAGGGTGCATTCAGATGCTTATTTTGACAAGTGGAGACAGCTGGCTTTGATACTAGGTATAATATACCTAGTATCAAAGCTAGCTGTCTCCAGCAAGAGACAGCTGGCTTTGATACTAGGTATATGACACGAGGTGTAAGAGACAGCCCTCCGCAAACTAACAGGGTGCATTCAGCTGCTTATTTTGACAAGTGGAGACAGCTGGCTTTGATACTATATGACACAAGGTGTAAGAGACAGCCCTCCGCAAACTAACAGGGTGCATTTAGCTGCTTATTTTGACAAGTGGAGACAGCTGGCTTTGATACTATATGACACAAGGTGTAAGGGACAGCCCTCCGCAAACTAACAGGGTGCATTCAGCTGCTTATTTTGACAAGTGGAGACAGCTGGCTTTGATACTATATGACACAAGGTGTAAGAGACAGCCCTCCGCAAACTAACAGGGTGCATTCAGCTGCTTATTTTGACAAGTGGAGACAGCTGGCTTTGATACTATATGACACAAGGTGTAAGAGACAGCCCTCCGCAAACTAACAGGGTGCATTCAGATGCTTATTTTGACAAGTGGAGACAGCTGGCTTTGATACAATATGACACAAGGTGTAAGAGACAGCCCTCCGCAAACTAACAGGGTGCATTCAGATGCTTATTTTGACAAGTGGAGACAGCTGGCTTTGATACTAGGTATAATATACCTAGTATCAAAGCTAGCTGTCTCCAGCAAGAGACAGCTGGCTTTGATACTAGGTATATGACACGAGGTGTAAGAGACAGCCCTCCGCAAACTAACAGGGTGCATTCAGCTGCTTATTTTGACAAGTGGAGACAGCTGGCTTTGATACTATATGACACAAGGTGTAAGGGACAGCCCTCCGCAAACTAACAGGGTGCATTCAGCTGCTTATTTTGACAAGTGGAGACAGCTGGCTTTGATACTATATGACACAAGGTGTAAGAGACAGCCCTCCGCAAACTAACAGGGTGCATTCAGCTGCTTATTTTGACAAGTGGAGACAGCTGGCTTTGATACTATATGACACAAGGTGTAAGAGACAGCCCTCCGCAAACTAACAGGGTGCATTCAGATGCTTATTTTGACAAGTGGAGACAGCTGGCTTTGATACAATATGACACAAGGTGTAAGAGACAGCCCTCCGCAAACTAACAGGGTGCATTCAGATGCTTATTTTGACAAGTGGAGACAGCTGGCTTTGATACTAGGTATAATATACCTAGTATCAAAGCTAGCTGTCTCCAGCAAGAGACAGCTGGCTTTGATACTAGGTATATGACACGAGGTGTAAGAGACAGCCCTCCGCAAACTAACAGGGTGCATTCAGCTGCTTATTTTGACAAGTGGAGACAGCTGGCTTTGATACTATATGACACAAGGTGTAAGAGACAGCCCTCCGCAAACTAACAGGGTGCATTTAGCTGCTTATTTTGACAAGTGGAGACAGCTGGCTTTGATACTATATGACACAAGGTGTAAGGGACAGCCCTCCGCAAACTAACAGGGTGCATTCAGCTGCTTATTTTGACAAGCGGAGACAGCTGGCTTTGATACTATATGACACAAGGTGTAAGAGACAGCCCTCCGCAAACTAACAGGGTGCATTCAGCTGCTTATTTTGACAAGTGGAGACAGCTGGCTTTGATACTATATGACACAAGGTGTAAGAGACAGCCCTCCGCAAACTAACAGGGTGCATTCAGATGCTTATTTTGACAAGTGGAGACAGCTGGCTTTGATACTAGGTATATGACACGAGGTGTAAGAGACAGCCCTCCGCAAACTAACAGGGTGCATTCAGCTGCTTATTTTGACAAGTGGAGACAGCTGGCTTTGATACTATATGACACAAGGTGTAAGAGACAGCCCTCCGCAAACTAACAGGGTGCATTCAGCTGCTTATTTTGACAAGTGGAGACAGCTGGCTTTGATACTATATGACACAAGGTGTAAGAGACAGCCCTCCGCAAACTAACAGGGTTCATTCAGCTGCTTATTTTGACAAGTGGAGACAGCTGGCTTTGATACTATATGACACGAGGTGTAAGGGACAGCCCTCCGCAAACTACCAGGGTGCATTCAGCTGCTTATTTTGACAAGTGGAGACAGCTGGCTTTGATACTTTATGACACAAGGTGTAAGGGACAGCCCTCCGCAAACTAACAGGGTGCATTCAGATGCTTATTTTGACAAGTGGAGACAGCTGGCTTTGATACTAGGTATATGACACGAGGTGTAAGAGACAGCCCTCCGCAAACTAACAGGGTGCATTCAGCTGCTTATTTTGACAAGTGGAGACAGCTGGCTTTGATACTATATGACACAAGGTGTAAGAGACAGCCCTCCGCAAACTAACAGGGTGCATTCAGCTGCTTATTTTGACAAGTGGAGACAGCTGGCTTTGATACTATATGACACAAGGTGTAAGGGACAGCCCTCCGCAAACTAACAGGGTGCATTCAGCTGCTTATTTTGACAAGTGGAGACAGCTGGCTTTGATACTAGGTATATGACACGAGGTGTAAGAGACAGGCCTCCGCAAACTAACAGGGTGCATTCAGCTGCTTATTTTGACAAGTGGAGACAGCTGGCTTTGATACTATATGACACAAGGTGTAAGAGACAGCCCTCCGCAAACTAACAGGGTGCATTTAGCTGCTTATTTTGACAAGTGGAGACAGCTGGCTTTGATACTATATGACACGAGGTGTAAGGGACAGCCCTCCGCAAACTAGCAGGGTGCATTCAGCTGCTTATTTTGACAAGTGGAGACAGCTGGCTTTGATACTATATGACACGAGGTGTAAGGGACAGCCCTCCGCAAACTAGCAGGGTGCATTTAGCTGCTTATTTTGACAAGTGGAGACAGCTGGCTTTGATACTATATGACACGAGGTGTAAGGGACAGCCCTCCGCAAACTAGCAGGGTGCATTCAGATGCTTATTTTGACAAGTGGAGACAGCTGGCTTTGATACTAGGTATATGACACGAGGTGTAAGAGACAGCCCTCCGCAAACTAACAGGGTGCATTCAGCTGCTTATTTTGACAAGCGGAGACAGCTGGCTTTGATACTATATGACACGAGGTATAAAGGACAGCCCTCCGCAAACTAGCAGGGTGCATTCAGCTGCTTATTTTGACAAGTGGAGACAGCTGGCTTTGATACTAAGTATATGACACGAGTTGTAAGAGACAGCCCTCCGCAAACTAACAGGGTGCATTCAGCTGCTTATTTTGACAAGTGGAGACAGCTGGCTTTGATACTATATGACACAAGGTGTAAGAGACAGCCCTCCGCAAACTAACAGAGTGCATTCAGCTGCTTATTTTGACAAGTGGAGACAGCTGGCTTTGATACTATATGACACAAGGTGTAAGAGACAGCCCTCCGCAAACTTACAGGGTGCATTCAGCTGCTTATTTTGACAAGTGGAGACAGCTGGCTTTGATACTATATGACACAAGGTGTAAGAGACAGCCCTCCGCAAACTAACAGGGTGCATTCAGCTGCTTATTTTGACAAGTGGAGACAGCTGGCTTTGATACTATATGACACAAGGTGTAAGAGACAGCCCTCCGCAAAATCACAGAGTGCATTCAGCTGCTTATTTTGACAAGTGGAGACAGCTGGCTTTGATACTATATGACACAAGGTGTAAGAGACAGCCCTCCGCAAACTTACAGGGTGCATTCAGATGCTTATTTTGACAAGTGGAGACAGCTGGCTTTGATACTAGGTATAATATACCTAGTATCAAAGCCAGCTGTCTCCAGCAAGAGACAGCTGGCTTTGATACTAGGTATATGACACGAGGTGTAAGAGACAGCCCTCCGCAAACTAACAGGGTGCATTCAGCTGCTTATTTTGGTAAGCGGAGACAGCTGGCTTTGATACTATATGACACGAGGTGTAAAGGACAGCCCTCCGCAAACTAACAGAGTGCATTCAGCTGCTTATTTTGACAAGTGGAGACAGCTGGCTTTGATACTATATGACACAAGGTGTAAGGGACAGCCCTCCGCAAACTAACAGGGTGCATTCAGCTGCTTATTTTGACAAGTGGAGACAGCTGGCTTTGATACTATATGACACAAGGTGTAAGAGACAGCCCTCCGCAAACTAACAGGGTGCATTCAGCTGCTTATTTTGACAAGTGGAGACAGCTGGCTTTGATACTATATGACACGAGGTGTAAGGGACAGCCCTCCGCAAACTAGCAGGGTGCATTCAGCTGCTTATTTTGACAAGTGGAGACAGCTGGCTTTGATACTATATGACACAAGGTGTAAGAGACAGCCCTCCGCAAACTAACAGGGTGCATTCAGATGCTTATTTTGACAAGTGGAGACAGCTGGCTTTGATACAATATGACACAAGGTGTAAGAGACAGCCCTCCGCAAACTAACAGGGTACATTCAGATGCTTATTTTGACAAGTGGAGACAGCTGGCTTTGATACTAGGTATAATATACCTAGTATCAAAGCTAGCTGTCTCCAGCAAGAGACAGCTGGCTTTGATACTAGGTATATGACACGAGGTGTAAGAGACAGCCCTCCGCAAACTAACAGGGTGCATTCAGCTGCTTATTTTGACAAGTGGAGACAGCTGGCTTTGATACTATATGACACAAGGTGTAAGAGACAGCCCTCCGCAAACTAACAGGGTGCATTTAGCTGCTTATTTTGACAAGTGGAGACAGCTGGCTTTGATACTATATGACACGAGGTGTAAGGGACAGCCCTCCGCAAACTAGCAGGGTGCATTCAGCTGCTTATTTTGACAAGTGGAGACAGCTGGCTTTGATACTATATGACACTAGGTGTAAGGGACAGCCCTCCGCAAACTAGCAGGGTGCATTCAGATGCTTATTTTGACAAGTGGAGACAGCTGACTTTGATACTAGGTATATGACACGAGGTGTAAGAGACAGCCCTCCGCAAACTAACAGGGTGCATTCAGCTGCTTATTTTGACAAGTGGAGACAGCTGGCTTTGATACTAAGTATATGTCACGAGGTGTAAGAGACAGCCCTCCGCAAACTAACAGGGTGCATTCAGCTGCTTATTTTGACAAGTGGAGACAGCTGGCTTTGATACTATATGACACAAGCTGTAAGAGACAGCCCTCCGCAAACTAACAGAGTGCATTCAGCTGCTTATTTTGACAAGTGGAGACAGCTGGCTTTGATACTAGGTATAATATACCTAGTATCAAAGCCAGCTGTCTCCAGCAAGAGACAGCTGGCTTTGATACTAGGTATATGACACGAGGTGTAAGAGACAGCCCTCCGCAAACTAACAGGGTGCATTCAGCTGCTTATTTTGACAAGCTGAGACAGCTGGCTTTGATACTATATGACACGAGGTGTAAAGGACAGCCCTCCGCAAACTAGCAGGGTGCATTCAGCTGCTTATTTTGACAAGTGGAGACAGCTGGCTTTGATACTAAGTATATGACACGAGGTGTAAGAGACAGCCCTCCGCAAACTAACAGGGTGCATTCAGCTGCTTATTTTGACAAGTGGAGACAGCTGGCTTTGATACTATATGACACAAGGTGTAAGAGACAGCCCTCCGCAAACTAACAGAGTGCATTCAGCTGCTTATTTTGACAAGTGGAGACAGCTGGCTTTGATACTATATGACACAAGGTGTAAGAGACAGCCCTCCGCAAACTTACAAGGTGCATTCAGCTGCTTATTTTGACAAGTGGAGACAGCTGGCTTTGATACTATATGACACAAGGTGTAAGAGACAGCCCTCCGCAAACTAACAGGGTGCATTCAGATGCTTATTTTGACAAGTGGAGACAGCTGGCTTTGATACTAGGTATAATATACCTAGTATCAAAGCCAGCTGTCTCCAGCAAGAGACAGCTGGCTTTGATACTAGGTATATGACACGAGGTGTAAGAGACAGCCCTCCGCAAACTAACAGGGTGCATTCAGCTGCTTATTTTGACAAGCGGAGACAGCTGGCTTTGATACTATATGACACGAGGTGTAAAGGACAGCCCTCCGCAAACTAACAGAGTGCATTCAGCTGCTTATTTTGACAAGTGGAGACAGCTGGCTTTGATACTATATGACACAAGGTGTAAGGGACAGCCCTCCGCAAACTAACAGGGTGCATTCAGCTGCTTATTTTGACAAGTGGAGACAGCTGGCTTTGATACTATATGACACGAGGTGTAAGGGACAGCCCTCCGCAAACTAGCAGGGTGCATTTAGCTGCTTATTTTGACAAGTGGAGACAGCTGGCTTTGATACTATATGACACGAGGTGTAAGGGACAGCCCTCCGCAAACTAGCAGGGTGCATTCAGCTGCTTATTTTGACAAGTGGAGACAGCTGGCTTTGATACTATATGACACAAGGTGTAAGAGACAGCCCTCCGCAAACTAACAGGGTGCATTCAGATGCTTATTTTGACAAGTGGAGACAGCTGGCTTTGATACTAGGTATATGACACGAGGTGTAAGAGACAGCCCTCCGCAAACTAACAGGGTGCATTCAGCTGCTTATTTTGACAAGTGGAGACAGCTGGCTTTGATACTATATGACACAAGGTGTAAGAGACAGCCCTCCGCAAACTAACAGGGTGCATTCAGATGCTTATTTTGACAAGTGGAGACAGCTGGCTTTGATACTATATGACACAAGGTGTAAGGGACAGCCCTCCGCAAACTAACAGGGTGCATTCAGCTGCTTATTTTGACAAGTGGAGACAGCTGGCTTTGATACTATATGACACAAGGTGTAAGAGACAGCCCTCCGCAAACTAACAGGGTATATTCAGCTGCTTATTTTGACAAGTGGAGACAGATGGCTTTGATACTATATGACACGAGGTGTAAGGGACAGCCCTCCGCAAACTAGCAGGGTGCATTCAGCTGCTTATTTTGACAAGTGGAGACAGCTGGCTTTGATACTATATGACACAAGGTATAAGAGACAGCCCTCCGCAAACTAACAGGGTGCATTCAGCTGCTTATTTTGACAAGTGGAGACAGCTGGCTTTGATACTATATGACACAAGGTGTAAGGGACAGCCCTCCGCAAACTAACAGGGTGCATTCAGATGCTTATTTTGACAAGTGGAGACAGCTGGCTTTGATACTAGGTATATGACACGAGGTGTAAGAGACAGCCCTCCGCAAACTAACAGGGTGCATTCAGCTGCTTATTTTGACAAGCGGAGACAGCTGGCTTTGATACTATATGACACGAGGTGTAAAGGACAGCCCTCCGCAAACTAACAGAGTGCATTCAGCTGCTTATTTTGACAAGTGGAGACAGCTGGCTTTGATACTATATGACACAAGGTGTAAGGGACAGCCCTCCGCAAACTAACAGGGTGCATTCAGCTGCTTATTTTGACAAGCGGAGACAGCTGGCTTTGATACTATATGACACAAGGTGTAAGAGACAGCCCTCCGCAAACTAACAGGGTGCATTCAGATGCTTATTTTGACAAGTGGAGACAGCTGGCTTTGATACTAGGTATATGACACGAGGTGTAAGAGACAGCCCTCCGCAAACTAACAGGGTGCATTCAGCTGCTTATTTTGACAAGTGGAGACAGCTGGCTTTGATACTATATGACACAAGGTGTAAGAGACAGCCCTCCGCAAACTAACAGGGTGCATTCAGCTGCTTATTTTGACAAGTGGAGACAGCTGGCTTTGATACTATATGACACAAGGTGTAAGAGACAGCCCTCCGCAAACTAACAGGGTGCATTCAGATGCTTATTTTGACAAGTGGAGACAGCTGGCTTTGATACTAGGTATATGACACGAGGTGTAAGAGACAGCCCTCCGCAAACTAACAGGGTGCATTCAGCTGCTTATTTTGACAAGTGGAGACAGCTGGCTTTGATACTATATGACACAAGGTGTAAGAGACAGCCCTCCGCAAACTAACAGGGTGCATTCAGCTGCTTATTTTGACAAGTGGAGACAGCTGGCTTTGATACTATATGACACAAGGTGTAAGAGACAGCCCTCCGCAAACTAACAGGGTGCATTTAGCTGCTTATTTTGACAAGTGGAGACAGCTGGCTTTGATACTATATGACACAAGGTGTAAAGGACAGCCCTCCGCAAACTAACAGGGTGCATTCAGCTGCTTATTTTGACAAGTGGAGACAGCTGGCTTTGATACTATATGACACAAGGTGTAAGAGACAGCCCTCCGCAAACTAACAGGGTTCATTCAGCTGCTTATTTTGACAAGTGGAGACAGCTGGCTTTGATACTATATGACACGAGGTGTAAGGGACAGCCCTCCGCAAACTACCAGGGTGCATTCAGCTGCTTATTTTGACAAGTGGAGACAGCTGGCTTTGATACTATATGACACAAGGTGTAAGGGACAGCCCTCCGCAAACTAACAGGGTGCATTCAGATGCTTATTTTGACAAGTGGAGACAGCTGGCTTTGATACTAGGTATATGACACGAGGTGTAAGAGACAGCCCTCCGCAAACTAACAGGGTGCATTCAGCTGCTTATTTTGACAAGTGGAGACAGCTGGCTTTGATACTATATGACACAAGGTGTAAGAGACAGCCCTCCGCAAGCTAACAGGGTGCATTCAGCTGCTTATTTTGACAAGTGGAGACAGCTGGCTTTGATACTATATGACACAAGGTGTAAGGGACAGCCCTCCGCAAACTAACAGGGTGCATTCAGCTGCTTATTTTGACAAGTGGAGACAGCTGGCTTTGATACTAGGTATATGACACGAGGTGTAAGAGACAGGCCTCGGCAAACTAACAGGGTGCATTCAGCTGCTTATTTTGACAAGTGGAGACAGCTGGCTTTGATACTATATGACACAAGGTGTAAGAGACAGCCCTCCGCAAACTAACAGGGTGCATTTAGCTGCTTATTTTGACAAGTGGAGACAGCTGGCTTTGATACTATATGACACGAGGTGTAAGGGACAGCCCTCCGCAAACTAGCAGGGTGCATTCAGCTGCTTATTTTGACAAGTGGAGACAGCTGGCTTTGATACTATATGACACGAGGTGTAAGGGACAGCCCTCCGCAAACTAGCAGGGTGCATTTAGCTGCTTATTTTGACAAGTGGAGACAGCTGGCTTTGATACTATATGACACGAGGTGTAAGGGACAGCCCTCCGCAAACTAGCAGGGTGCATTCAGATGCTTATTTTGACAAGTGGAGACAGCTGGCTTTGATACTAGGTATATGACACGAGGTGTAAGAGACAGGCCTCCGCAAACTAACAGGGTGCATTCAGCTGCTTATTTTGACAAGTGGAGACAGCTGGCTTTGATACTATATGACACAAGGTGTAAGAGACAGCCCTCCGCAAACTAACAGGGTGCATTTAGCTGCTTATTTTGACAAGTGGAGACAGCTGGCTTTGATACTATATGACACGAGGTGTAAGGGACAGCCCTCCGCAAACTAGCAGGGTGCATTCAGCTGCTTATTTTGACAAGTGGAGACAGCTGGCTTTGATACTATATGACACGAGGTGTAAGGGACAGCCCTCCGCAAACTAGCAGGGTGCATTTAGCTGCTTATTTTGACAAGTGGAGACAGCTGGCTTTGATACTATATGACACGAGGTGTAAGGGACAGCCCTCCGCAAACTAGCAGGGTGCATTCAGATGCTTATTTTGACAAGTGGAGACAGCTGGCTTTGATACTAGGTATATGACACGAGGTGTAAGAGACAGCCCTCCGCAAACTAACAGGGTGCATTCAGCTGCTTATTTTGACAAGCGGAGACAGCTGGCTTTGATACTATATGACACGAGGTGTAAGGGACAGCCCTCCGCAAACTAGCAGGGTGCATTCAGATGCTTATTTTGACAAGTGGAGACAGCTGGCTTTGATACTAGGTATATGACACGAGTTGTAAGAGACAGCCCTCCGCAAACTAACAGGGTGCATTCAGCTGCTTATTTTGACAAGCGGAGACAGCTGGCTTTGATACTATATGACACGAGGTGTAAAGGACAGCCCTCCGCAAACTAACAGGGTGCATTCAGATGCTTATTTTGACAAGTGGAGACAGCTGGCTTTGATACTAGGTATAATATACCTAGTATCAAAGCCAGCTGTCTCCAGCAAGAGACAGCTGGCTTTGATACTAGGTATATGACACGAGGTGTAAGAGACAGCCCTCCGCAAACTAACAGGGTGCATTCAGCTGCTTATTTTGACAAGCGGAGACAGCTGGCTTTGATACTATATGACACGAGGTGTAAAGGACAGCCCTCCGCAAACTAACAGAGTGCATTCAGCTGCTTATTTTGACAAGTGGAGACAGCTGGCTTTGATACTATATGACACAAGGTGTAAGGGACAGCCCTCCGCAAACTAACAGGGTGCATTCAGCTGCTTATTTTGACAAGCGGAGACAGCTGGCTTTGATACTATATGACACAAGGTGTAAGAGACAGCCCTCCGCAAACTAACAGGGTGCATTCAGATGCTTATTTTGACAAGTGGAGACAGCTGGCTTTGATACTAGGTATATGACACGAGGTGTAAGAGACAGCCCTCCGCAAACTAACAGGGTGCATTCAGCTGCTTATTTTGACAAGTGGAGACAGCTGGCTTTGATACTATATGACACAAGGTGTAAGAGACAGCCCTCCGCAAACTAACAGGGTGCATTCAGCTGCTTATTTTGACAAGTGGAGACAGCTGGCTTTGATACTATATGACACAAGGTGTAAGAGACAGCCCTCCGCAAACTAACAGGGTGCATTCAGATGCTTATTTTGACAAGTGGAGACAGCTGGCTTTGATACTAGGTATATGACACGAGGTGTAAGAGACAGCCCTCCGCAAACTAACAGGGTGCATTCAGCTGCTTATTTTGACAAGTGGAGACAGCTGGCTTTGATACTATATGACACAAGGTGTAAGAGACAGCCCTCCGCAAACTAACAGGGTGCATTCAGCTGCTTATTTTGACAAGTGGAGACAGCTGGCTTTGATACTATATGACACAAGGTGTAAGAGACAGCCCTCCGCAAACTAACAGGGTGCATTTAGCTGCTTATTTTGACAAGTGGAGACAGCTGGCTTTGATACTATATGACACAAGGTGTAAAGGACAGCCCTCCGCAAACTAACAGGGTGCATTCAGCTGCTTATTTTGACAAGTGGAGACAGCTGGCTTTGATACTATATGACACAAGGTGTAAGGGACAGCCCTCCGCAAACTAACAGGGTGCATTCAGCTGCTTATTTTGACAAGCGGAGACAGCTGGCTTTGATACTATATGACACAAGGTGTAAGAGACAGCCCTCCGCAAACTAACAGGGTGCATTCAGCTGCTTATTTTGACAAGTGGAGACAGCTGGCTTTGATACTATATGACACAAGGTGTAAGAGACAGCCCTCCGCAAACTAACAGGGTGCATTCAGATGCTTATTTTGACAAGTGGAGACAGCTGGCTTTGATACAATATGACACAAGGTGTAAGAGACAGCCCTCCGCAAACTAACAGGGTGCATTCAGATGCTTATTTTGACAAGTGGAGACAGCTGGCTTTGATACTAGGTATAATATACCTAGTATCAAAGCTAGCTGTCTCCAGCAAGAGACAGCTGGCTTTGATACTAGGTATATGACACGAGGTGTAAGAGACAGCCCTCCGCAAACTAACAGGGTGCATTCAGCTGCTTATTTTGACAAGTGGAGACAGCTGGCTTTGATACTATATGACACAAGGTGTAAGAGACAGCCCTCCGCAAACTAACAGGGTGCATTTAGCTGCTTATTTTGACAAGTGGAGACAGCTGGCTTTGATACTATATGACACAAGGTGTAAGGGACAGCCCTCCGCAAACTAACAGGGTGCATTCAGCTGCTTATTTTGACAAGTGGAGACAGCTGGCTTTGATACTATATGACACAAGGTGTAAGAGACAGCCCTCCGCAAACTAACAGGGTGCATTCAGCTGCTTATTTTGACAAGTGGAGACAGCTGGCTTTGATACTATATGACACAAGGTGTAAGAGACAGCCCTCCGCAAACTAACAGGGTGCATTCAGATGCTTATTTTGACAAGTGGAGACAGCTGGCTTTGATACAATATGACACAAGGTGTAAGAGACAGCCCTCCGCAAACTAACAGGGTGCATTCAGATGCTTATTTTGACAAGTGGAGACAGCTGGCTTTGATACTAGGTATAATATACCTAGTATCAAAGCTAGCTGTCTCCAGCAAGAGACAGCTGGCTTTGATACTAGGTATATGACACGAGGTGTAAGAGACAGCCCTCCGCAAACTAACAGGGTGCATTCAGCTGCTTATTTTGACAAGTGGAGACAGCTGGCTTTGATACTATATGACACAAGGTGTAAGGGACAGCCCTCCGCAAACTAACAGGGTGCATTCAGCTGCTTATTTTGACAAGTGGAGACAGCTGGCTTTGATACTATATGACACAAGGTGTAAGAGACAGCCCTCCGCAAACTAACAGGGTGCATTCAGCTGCTTATTTTGACAAGTGGAGACAGCTGGCTTTGATACTATATGACACAAGGTGTAAGAGACAGCCCTCCGCAAACTAACAGGGTGCATTCAGATGCTTATTTTGACAAGTGGAGACAGCTGGCTTTGATACAATATGACACAAGGTGTAAGAGACAGCCCTCCGCAAACTAACAGGGTGCATTCAGATGCTTATTTTGACAAGTGGAGACAGCTGGCTTTGATACTAGGTATAATATACCTAGTATCAAAGCTAGCTGTCTCCAGCAAGAGACAGCTGGCTTTGATACTAGGTATATGACACGAGGTGTAAGAGACAGCCCTCCGCAAACTAACAGGGTGCATTCAGCTGCTTATTTTGACAAGTGGAGACAGCTGGCTTTGATACTATATGACACAAGGTGTAAGAGACAGCCCTCCGCAAACTAACAGGGTGCATTTAGCTGCTTATTTTGACAAGTGGAGACAGCTGGCTTTGATACTATATGACACAAGGTGTAAGGGACAGCCCTCCGCAAACTAACAGGGTGCATTCAGCTGCTTATTTTGACAAGCGGAGACAGCTGGCTTTGATACTATATGACACAAGGTGTAAGAGACAGCCCTCCGCAAACTAACAGGGTGCATTCAGCTGCTTATTTTGACAAGTGGAGACAGCTGGCTTTGATACTATATGACACAAGGTGTAAGAGACAGCCCTCCGCAAACTAACAGGGTGCATTCAGATGCTTATTTTGACAAGTGGAGACAGCTGGCTTTGATACTAGGTATATGACACGAGGTGTAAGAGACAGCCCTCCGCAAACTAACAGGGTGCATTCAGCTGCTTATTTTGACAAGTGGAGACAGCTGGCTTTGATACTATATGACACAAGGTGTAAGAGACAGCCCTCCGCAAACTAACAGGGTGCATTCAGCTGCTTATTTTGACAAGTGGAGACAGCTGGCTTTGATACTATATGACACAAGGTGTAAGAGACAGCCCTCCGCAAACTAACAGGGTGCATTCAGCTGCTTATTTTGACAAGTGGAGACAGCTGGCTTTGATACTATATGACACAAGGTGTAAAGGACAGCCCTCCGCAAACTAACAGGGTGCATTCAGCTGCTTATTTTGACAAGTGGAGACAGCTGGCTTTGATACTATATGACACAAGGTGTAAGAGACAGCCCTCCGCAAACTAACAGGGTTCATTCAGCTGCTTATTTTGACAAGTGGAGACAGCTGGCTTTGATACTATATGACACGAGGTGTAAGGGACAGCCCTCCGCAAACTACCAGGGTGCATTCAGCTGCTTATTTTGACAAGTGGAGACAGCTGGCTTTGATACTTTATGACACAAGGTGTAAGGGACAGCCCTCCGCAAACTAACAGGGTGCATTCAGATGCTTATTTTGACAAGTGGAGACAGCTGGCTTTGATACTAGGTATATGACACGAGGTGTAAGAGACAGCCCTCCGCAAACTAACAGGGTGCATTCAGCTGCTTATTTTGACAAGTGGAGACAGCTGGCTTTGATACTATATGACACAAGGTGTAAGAGACAGCCCTCCGCAAACTAACAGGGTGCATTCAGCTGCTTATTTTGACAAGTGGAGACAGCTGGCTTTGATACTATATGACACAAGGTGTAAGGGACAGCCCTCCGCAAACTAACAGGGTGCATTCAGCTGCTTATTTTGACAAGTGGAGACAGCTGGCTTTGATACTAGGTATATGACACGAGGTGTAAGAGACAGGCCTCCGCAAACTAACAGGGTGCATTCAGCTGCTTATTTTGACAAGTGGAGACAGCTGGCTTTGATACTATATGACACAAGGTGTAAGAGACAGCCCTCCGCAAACTAACAGGGTGCATTTAGCTGCTTATTTTGACAAGTGGAGACAGCTGGCTTTGATACTATATGACACGAGGTGTAAGGGACAGCCCTCCGCAAACTAGCAGGGTGCATTCAGCTGCTTATTTTGACAAGTGGAGACAGCTGGCTTTGATACTATATGACACGAGGTGTAAGGGACAGCCCTCCGCAAACTAGCAGGGTGCATTTAGCTGCTTATTTTGACAAGTGGAGACAGCTGGCTTTGATACTATATGACACGAGGTGTAAGGGACAGCCCTCCGCAAACTAGCAGGGTGCATTCAGATGCTTATTTTGACAAGTGGAGACAGCTGGCTTTGATACTAGGTATATGACACGAGGTGTAAGAGACAGCCCTCCGCAAACTAACAGGGTGCATTCAGCTGCTTATTTTGACAAGCGGAGACAGCTGGCTTTGATACTATATGACACGAGGTATAAAGGACAGCCCTCCGCAAACTAGCAGGGTGCATTCAGCTGCTTATTTTGACAAGTGGAGACAGCTGGCTTTGATACTAAGTATATGACACGAGTTGTAAGAGACAGCCCTCCGCAAACTAACAGGGTGCATTCAGCTGCTTATTTTGACAAGTGGAGACAGCTGGCTTTGATACTATATGACACAAGGTGTAAGAGACAGCCCTCCGCAAACTAACAGAGTGCATTCAGCTGCTTATTTTGACAAGTGGAGACAGCTGGCTTTGATACTATATGACACAAGGTGTAAGAGACAGCCCTCCGCAAACTTACAGGGTGCATTCAGCTGCTTATTTTGACAAGTGGAGACAGCTGGCTTTGATACTATATGACACAAGGTGTAAGAGACAGCCCTCCGCAAACTAACAGGGTGCATTCAGCTGCTTATTTTGACAAGTGGAGACAGCTGGCTTTGATACTATATGACACAAGGTGTAAGAGACAGCCCTCCGCAAAATCACAGAGTGCATTCAGCTGCTTATTTTGACAAGTGGAGACAGCTGGCTTTGATACTATATGACACAAGGTGTAAGAGACAGCCCTCCGCAAACTTACAGGGTGCATTCAGATGCTTATTTTGACAAGTGGAGACAGCTGGCTTTGATACTAGGTATAATATACCTAGTATCAAAGCCAGCTGTCTCCAGCAAGAGACAGCTGGCTTTGATACTAGGTATATGACACGAGGTGTAAGAGACAGCCCTCCGCAAACTAACAGGGTGCATTCAGCTGCTTATTTTGGTAAGCGGAGACAGCTGGCTTTGATACTATATGACACGAGGTGTAAAGGACAGCCCTCCGCAAACTAACAGAGTGCATTCAGCTGCTTATTTTGACAAGTGGAGACAGCTGGCTTTGATACTATATGACACAAGGTGTAAGGGACAGCCCTCCGCAAACTAACAGGGTGCATTCAGCTGCTTATTTTGACAAGTGGAGACAGCTGGCTTTGATACTATATGACACAAGGTGTAAGAGACAGCCCTCCGCAAACTAACAGGGTGCATTCAGCTGCTTATTTTGACAAGTGGAGACAGCTGGCTTTGATACTATATGACACGAGGTGTAAGGGACAGCCCTCCGCAAACTAGCAGGGTGCATTCAGCTGCTTATTTTGACAAGTGGAGACAGCTGGCTTTGATACTATATGACACAAGGTGTAAGAGACAGCCCTCCGCAAACTAACAGGGTGCATTCAGATGCTTATTTTGACAAGTGGAGACAGCTGGCTTTGATACAATATGACACAAGGTGTAAGAGACAGCCCTCCGCAAACTAACAGGGTACATTCAGATGCTTATTTTGACAAGTGGAGACAGCTGGCTTTGATACTAGGTATAATATACCTAGTATCAAAGCTAGCTGTCTCCAGCAAGAGACAGCTGGCTTTGATACTAGGTATATGACACGAGGTGTAAGAGACAGCCCTCCGCAAACTAACAGGGTGCATTCAGCTGCTTATTTTGACAAGTGGAGACAGCTGGCTTTGATACTATATGACACAAGGTGTAAGAGACAGCCCTCCGCAAACTAACAGGGTGCATTTAGCTGCTTATTTTGACAAGTGGAGACAGCTGGCTTTGATACTATATGACACGAGGTGTAAGGGACAGCCCTCCGCAAACTAGCAGGGTGCATTCAGCTGCTTATTTTGACAAGTGGAGACAGCTGGCTTTGATACTATATGACACTAGGTGTAAGGGACAGCCCTCCGCAAACTAGCAGGGTGCATTCAGATGCTTATTTTGACAAGTGGAGACAGCTGACTTTGATACTAGGTATATGACACGAGGTGTAAGAGACAGCCCTCCGCAAACTAACAGGGTGCATTCAGCTGCTTATTTTGACAAGTGGAGACAGCTGGCTTTGATACTAAGTATATGTCACGAGGTGTAAGAGACAGCCCTCCGCAAACTAACAGGGTGCATTCAGCTGCTTATTTTGACAAGTGGAGACAGCTGGCTTTGATACTATATGACACAAGCTGTAAGAGACAGCCCTCCGCAAACTAACAGAGTGCATTCAGCTGCTTATTTTGACAAGTGGAGACAGCTGGCTTTGATACTAGGTATAATATACCTAGTATCAAAGCCAGCTGTCTCCAGCAAGAGACAGCTGGCTTTGATACTAGGTATATGACACGAGGTGTAAGAGACAGCCCTCCGCAAACTAACAGGGTGCATTCAGCTGCTTATTTTGACAAGCTGAGACAGCTGGCTTTGATACTATATGACACGAGGTGTAAAGGACAGCCCTCCGCAAACTAGCAGGGTGCATTCAGCTGCTTATTTTGACAAGTGGAGACAGCTGGCTTTGATACTAAGTATATGACACGAGGTGTAAGAGACAGCCCTCCGCAAACTAACAGGGTGCATTCAGCTGCTTATTTTGACAAGTGGAGACAGCTGGCTTTGATACTATATGACACAAGGTGTAAGAGACAGCCCTCCGCAAACTAACAGAGTGCATTCAGCTGCTTATTTTGACAAGTGGAGACAGCTGGCTTTGATACTATATGACACAAGGTGTAAGAGACAGCCCTCCGCAAACTTACAAGGTGCATTCAGCTGCTTATTTTGACAAGTGGAGACAGCTGGCTTTGATACTATATGACACAAGGTGTAAGAGACAGCCCTCCGCAAACTAACAGGGTGCATTCAGATGCTTATTTTGACAAGTGGAGACAGCTGGCTTTGATACTAGGTATAATATACCTAGTATCAAAGCCAGCTGTCTCCAGCAAGAGACAGCTGGCTTTGATACTAGGTATATGACACGAGGTGTAAGAGACAGCCCTCCGCAAACTAACAGGGTGCATTCAGCTGCTTATTTTGACAAGCGGAGACAGCTGGCTTTGATACTATATGACACGAGGTGTAAAGGACAGCCCTCCGCAAACTAACAGAGTGCATTCAGCTGCTTATTTTGACAAGTGGAGACAGCTGGCTTTGATACTATATGACACAAGGTGTAAGGGACAGCCCTCCGCAAACTAACAGGGTGCATTCAGCTGCTTATTTTGACAAGTGGAGACAGCTGGCTTTGATACTATATGACACGAGGTGTAAGGGACAGCCCTCCGCAAACTAGCAGGGTGCATTTAGCTGCTTATTTTGACAAGTGGAGACAGCTGGCTTTGATACTATATGACACGAGGTGTAAGGGACAGCCCTCCGCAAACTAGCAGGGTGCATTCAGCTGCTTATTTTGACAAGTGGAGACAGCTGGCTTTGATACTATATGACACAAGGTGTAAGAGACAGCCCTCCGCAAACTAACAGGGTGCATTCAGATGCTTATTTTGACAAGTGGAGACAGCTGGCTTTGATACTAGGTATATGACACGAGGTGTAAGAGACAGCCCTCCGCAAACTAACAGGGTGCATTCAGCTGCTTATTTTGACAAGTGGAGACAGCTGGCTTTGATACTATATGACACAAGGTGTAAGAGACAGCCCTCCGCAAACTAACAGGGTGCATTCAGATGCTTATTTTGACAAGTGGAGACAGCTGGCTTTGATACTATATGACACAAGGTGTAAGGGACAGCCCTCCGCAAACTAACAGGGTGCATTCAGCTGCTTATTTTGACAAGTGGAGACAGCTGGCTTTGATACTATATGACACAAGGTGTAAGAGACAGCCCTCCGCAAACTAACAGGGTATATTCAGCTGCTTATTTTGACAAGTGGAGACAGATGGCTTTGATACTATATGACACGAGGTGTAAGGGACAGCCCTCCGCAAACTAGCAGGGTGCATTCAGCTGCTTATTTTGACAAGTGGAGACAGCTGGCTTTGATACTATATGACACAAGGTATAAGAGACAGCCCTCCGCAAACTAACAGGGTGCATTCAGCTGCTTATTTTGACAAGTGGAGACAGCTGGCTTTGATACTATATGACACAAGGTGTAAGGGACAGCCCTCCGCAAACTAACAGGGTGCATTCAGATGCTTATTTTGACAAGTGGAGACAGCTGGCTTTGATACTAGGTATATGACACGAGGTGTAAGAGACAGCCCTCCGCAAACTAACAGGGTGCATTCAGCTGCTTATTTTGACAAGCGGAGACAGCTGGCTTTGATACTATATGACACGAGGTGTAAAGGACAGCCCTCCGCAAACTAACAGAGTGCATTCAGCTGCTTATTTTGACAAGTGGAGACAGCTGGCTTTGATACTATATGACACAAGGTGTAAGGGACAGCCCTCCGCAAACTAACAGGGTGCATTCAGCTGCTTATTTTGACAAGCGGAGACAGCTGGCTTTGATACTATATGACACAAGGTGTAAGAGACAGCCCTCCGCAAACTAACAGGGTGCATTCAGATGCTTATTTTGACAAGTGGAGACAGCTGGCTTTGATACTAGGTATATGACACGAGGTGTAAGAGACAGCCCTCCGCAAACTAACAGGGTGCATTCAGCTGCTTATTTTGACAAGTGGAGACAGCTGGCTTTGATACTATATGACACAAGGTGTAAGAGACAGCCCTCCGCAAACTAACAGGGTGCATTCAGCTGCTTATTTTGACAAGTGGAGACAGCTGGCTTTGATACTATATGACACAAGGTGTAAGAGACAGCCCTCCGCAAACTAACAGGGTGCATTCAGATGCTTATTTTGACAAGTGGAGACAGCTGGCTTTGATACTAGGTATATGACACGAGGTGTAAGAGACAGCCCTCCGCAAACTAACAGGGTGCATTCAGCTGCTTATTTTGACAAGTGGAGACAGCTGGCTTTGATACTATATGACACAAGGTGTAAGAGACAGCCCTCCGCAAACTAACAGGGTGCATTCAGCTGCTTATTTTGACAAGTGGAGACAGCTGGCTTTGATACTATATGACACAAGGTGTAAGAGACAGCCCTCCGCAAACTAACAGGGTGCATTTAGCTGCTTATTTTGACAAGTGGAGACAGCTGGCTTTGATACTATATGACACAAGGTGTAAAGGACAGCCCTCCGCAAACTAACAGGGTGCATTCAGCTGCTTATTTTGACAAGTGGAGACAGCTGGCTTTGATACTATATGACACAAGGTGTAAGAGACAGCCCTCCGCAAACTAACAGGGTTCATTCAGCTGCTTATTTTGACAAGTGGAGACAGCTGGCTTTGATACTATATGACACGAGGTGTAAGGGACAGCCCTCCGCAAACTACCAGGGTGCATTCAGCTGCTTATTTTGACAAGTGGAGACAGCTGGCTTTGATACTATATGACACAAGGTGTAAGGGACAGCCCTCCGCAAACTAACAGGGTGCATTCAGATGCTTATTTTGACAAGTGGAGACAGCTGGCTTTGATACTAGGTATATGACACGAGGTGTAAGAGACAGCCCTCCGCAAACTAACAGGGTGCATTCAGCTGCTTATTTTGACAAGTGGAGACAGCTGGCTTTGATACTATATGACACAAGGTGTAAGAGACAGCCCTCCGCAAGCTAACAGGGTGCATTCAGCTGCTTATTTTGACAAGTGGAGACAGCTGGCTTTGATACTATATGACACAAGGTGTAAGGGACAGCCCTCCGCAAACTAACAGGGTGCATTCAGCTGCTTATTTTGACAAGTGGAGACAGCTGGCTTTGATACTAGGTATATGACACGAGGTGTAAGAGACAGGCCTCGGCAAACTAACAGGGTGCATTCAGCTGCTTATTTTGACAAGTGGAGACAGCTGGCTTTGATACTATATGACACAAGGTGTAAGAGACAGCCCTCCGCAAACTAACAGGGTGCATTTAGCTGCTTATTTTGACAAGTGGAGACAGCTGGCTTTGATACTATATGACACGAGGTGTAAGGGACAGCCCTCCGCAAACTAGCAGGGTGCATTCAGCTGCTTATTTTGACAAGTGGAGACAGCTGGCTTTGATACTATATGACACGAGGTGTAAGGGACAGCCCTCCGCAAACTAGCAGGGTGCATTTAGCTGCTTATTTTGACAAGTGGAGACAGCTGGCTTTGATACTATATGACACGAGGTGTAAGGGACAGCCCTCCGCAAACTAGCAGGGTGCATTCAGATGCTTATTTTGACAAGTGGAGACAGCTGGCTTTGATACTAGGTATATGACACGAGGTGTAAGAGACAGGCCTCCGCAAACTAACAGGGTGCATTCAGCTGCTTATTTTGACAAGTGGAGACAGCTGGCTTTGATACTATATGACACAAGGTGTAAGAGACAGCCCTCCGCAAACTAACAGGGTGCATTTAGCTGCTTATTTTGACAAGTGGAGACAGCTGGCTTTGATACTATATGACACGAGGTGTAAGGGACAGCCCTCCGCAAACTAGCAGGGTGCATTCAGCTGCTTATTTTGACAAGTGGAGACAGCTGGCTTTGATACTATATGACACGAGGTGTAAGGGACAGCCCTCCGCAAACTAGCAGGGTGCATTTAGCTGCTTATTTTGACAAGTGGAGACAGCTGGCTTTGATACTATATGACACGAGGTGTAAGGGACAGCCCTCCGCAAACTAGCAGGGTGCATTCAGATGCTTATTTTGACAAGTGGAGACAGCTGGCTTTGATACTAGGTATATGACACGAGGTGTAAGAGACAGCCCTCCGCAAACTAACAGGGTGCATTCAGCTGCTTATTTTGACAAGCGGAGACAGCTGGCTTTGATACTATATGACACGAGGTGTAAGGGACAGCCCTCCGCAAACTAGCAGGGTGCATTCAGATGCTTATTTTGACAAGTGGAGACAGCTGGCTTTGATACTAGGTATATGACACGAGTTGTAAGAGACAGCCCTCCGCAAACTAACAGGGTGCATTCAGCTGCTTATTTTGACAAGCGGAGACAGCTGGCTTTGATACTATATGACACGAGGTGTAAAGGACAGCCCTCCGCAAACTAACAGGGTGCATTCAGATGCTTATTTTGACAAGTGGAGACAGCTGGCTTTGATACTAGGTATAATATACCTAGTATCAAAGCCAGCTGTCTCCAGCAAGAGACAGCTGGCTTTGATACTAGGTATATGACACGAGGTGTAAGAGACAGCCCTCCGCAAACTAACAGGGTGCATTCAGCTGCTTATTTTGACAAGCGGAGACAGCTGGCTTTGATACTATATGACACGAGGTGTAAAGGACAGCCCTCCGCAAACTAACAGAGTGCATTCAGCTGCTTATTTTGACAAGTGGAGACAGCTGGCTTTGATACTATATGACACAAGGTGTAAGGGACAGCCCTCCGCAAACTAACAGGGTGCATTCAGCTGCTTATTTTGACAAGCGGAGACAGCTGGCTTTGATACTATATGACACAAGGTGTAAGAGACAGCCCTCCGCAAACTAACAGGGTGCATTCAGATGCTTATTTTGACAAGTGGAGACAGCTGGCTTTGATACTAGGTATATGACACGAGGTGTAAGAGACAGCCCTCCGCAAACTAACAGGGTGCATTCAGCTGCTTATTTTGACAAGTGGAGACAGCTGGCTTTGATACTATATGACACAAGGTGTAAGAGACAGCCCTCCGCAAACTAACAGGGTGCATTCAGCTGCTTATTTTGACAAGTGGAGACAGCTGGCTTTGATACTATATGACACAAGGTGTAAGAGACAGCCCTCCGCAAACTAACAGGGTGCATTCAGATGCTTATTTTGACAAGTGGAGACAGCTGGCTTTGATACTAGGTATATGACACGAGGTGTAAGAGACAGCCCTCCGCAAACTAACAGGGTGCATTCAGCTGCTTATTTTGACAAGTGGAGACAGCTGGCTTTGATACTATATGACACAAGGTGTAAGAGACAGCCCTCCGCAAACTAACAGGGTGCATTCAGCTGCTTATTTTGACAAGTGGAGACAGCTGGCTTTGATACTATATGACACAAGGTGTAAGAGACAGCCCTCCGCAAACTAACAGGGTGCATTTAGCTGCTTATTTTGACAAGTGGAGACAGCTGGCTTTGATACTATATGACACAAGGTGTAAAGGACAGCCCTCCGCAAACTAACAGGGTGCATTCAGCTGCTTATTTTGACAAGTGGAGACAGCTGGCTTTGATACTATATGACACAAGGTGTAAGAGACAGCCCTCCGCAAACTAACAGGGTTCATTCAGCTGCTTATTTTGACAAGTGGAGACAGCTGGCTTTGATACTATATGACACGAGGTGTAAGGGACAGCCCTCCGCAAACTAGCAGGGTGCATTCAGATGCTTATTTTGACAAGTGGAGACAGCTGGCTTTGATACTAGGTATATGACACGAGGTGTAAGAGACAGCCCTCCGCAAACTAACAGGGTGCATTCAGCTGCTTATTTTGACAAGTGGAGACAGCTGGCTTTGATACTATATGACACGAGGTGTAAGGGACAGCCCTCCGCAAACTAGCAGGGTGCATTCAGATGCTTATTTTGACAAGTGGAGACAGCTGGCTTTGATACTAGGTATATGACACGAGGTGTAAGAGACAGCCCTCCGCAAACTAACAGGGTGCATTCAGCTGCTTATTTTGACAAGCGGAGACAGCTGGCTTTGATACTATATGACACGAGGTGTAAAGGACAGCCCTCCGCAAACTAACAGGGTGCATTCAGATGCTTATTTTGACAAGTGGAGACAGCTGGCTTTGATACTAGGTATAATATTTATTTATTTATTTATTTATTTATTTAAACATGGAAAACTTACAGCTAAAACAAACTTAATAAAAAGGAAACAATAGTCAACAGGAAGCCAATTACAAGTCTTCACGTATAGAAATAGATTGAAATTTAAAAGTGAGCATACAACAGCAATACGCAATACATTGTGTTTTTTTTTTTTATGTGTTTACATACATATTTGTCTAAAACTATCTGGCTTTCAATTTAAGGTGAACAAATTATAAAATTGGAAAAGTAATAATCGAAGCAAATTTATGATTAAGTGGCTATTTGAAAAAATTGAGAGTTAAGCACCTTCTAGCTGACGCCACACTAGTCATAAATGGATCCAAGTCATGACGCTTACATATTTCATTGAACTGCTTAACCGCACGCACAATGTAACTATTCTGCCTATAATTCGTAGAAGTATAAGGTACACGTAAAGGCGGATTAAAACGAAATGATTTACTTGGCACATTGAAATAAAATTTAGATAATAGCTCGGGACTGTCAATGGTATTGTTTAATATCTTTAACAGAAACAAACAGTCAGCAATCTTACGCCTATCTTCAAGTGGCAACAAATGGTACTTTTTACAGAGTCGGAGATAGTCAATTGAATGGTATGGAATCCTTTGATGGTAGCAAAGATATTTAATAAAACGTCTTTGGATACTTTCAATGCGGTCGATGTACTGATGATAACGTGGGTTCCAAATCTGAGATGCATACTCAAGGTGACTTCTAACAAAAGTGCAATACAAAATTTTTAGTGTTTTAGTATCTAGAAAGCATTTAGAAAGACGCATTATAAACCCAAGCAGTTTAGAAGCTTTTTTGACAATGGCGTCAATGTGTCTGTCAAATATTAACTTACTATCTTGGTGGATGCCCAAGTCACGAACAGTATCGCACCTCGGCAAGGTTTGGCCCGATAGAGTATAAGAGGTAGCTAGGACTGCACGTTTTCTAGTGAAAGTGATAACAGAGCACTTAGATGGATTAAGATCCAGTTTGTTAGCCTGACAATACTCATCAAGACGACACAGGTCAGCCTGAAGTGCTAACCCATCTTCGAGCGATGAGATCATGGCAAAGATTTTCATGTCATCAGCGAAGCATAATAATTTGGATGAGTGCAGACACAGATCGATGTCGTTTACATAGACCACAAACAAGAAGGGACCAAGCAGCGAACCCTGGGGCACTCCGCTGGGCACAGATACCCATCTAGACATGTAGTTATTGAGTACTACTGCCTGAGACCTATTATCGATATAAGATGCGAACCATCTCAGGAGGTCACCATGAATACCTATGCACTTTAGCTTCTTTATCAGGGTGTCGTGGTCAATCCGGTCAAATGCTTTGCTATAATCAGTGTAAACCACATCGACCTGCTTGCCGTCATCCATAGCACTAGTAATAAAATCGTTAAATAAAATGAGATTTGAAGTGGTAGACCGTCCTCTCAAAAAACCATGCTGGAAAGAACTGAGCGAGTTAGCAAGAGCGGGATACAACTGATTATAGATAATCCGCTCAAAAACTTTAGCTATAATGCACAATTTGGATATAGGCCTATAATTGGTTACTTCAGTTTTTGACCCTTTTTTATGTACGGGTGTAATGAACGCTGATTTCCACACTCTGGGGACTACACCCTGAGATAGAGACTTGGAGAACAAAATTGAAATAGGTAAGGCAATGGAAGGCGCGCATTCAATGAGAAATTTTGATGATATATTATCAGGACCTGCACCTTTCGATGGATCCAACTTGCGGAGTAAATCGGTCACAACGTCTATCTTTACTTCTATGTGACAAATATCAGACGGGGGTGTAGTAGTGACAGAGGATGAAATAAAGGCTGAATTGGGATTATTAGTTGAGGTGGAGTTAAGGAAGGTAGACAGAAAATAAGAAGAAAAAGCCTCACAAATAGAATCACCAGTAAGCAATGACTCATTGTTGTAATTTAGTGTATTAGGAATAGCATTAGAATTATAACGATTTTTAACAAAGGTCCAAAAGTATTTAGGGTTATTTTTGATTGATTTTTCCGTTTGATCGAGGTAACAGTTATAACACGAGGCTTCCATAGCCTTTACTCTTTCGCGCAGATATTTAAAAGTTAATTCATCGGATTTATTGCCATAAGACTTAAATTTTTTCAGAAACTTATACTTCTCCTTAATAGTTCTAATGAGCGAAGTACTATACCAAATTGGGTATGGTTTATTACGTATAAGCTTTTGTGGTATATGCTTATTTTGAAATTCTTTTATAGTGTCCATAAAGTACGCAACTGAATCATCAAGAGATCGAGACGAGAACTGGCGCTCCCAGTCAACGGCATAAATCTCGTTGTTTATAGACTCAAAATCGCCTTTACTATAGATATACCGTAACCGCGGTGCATGGTCCAGGGGAGGTAATTCAAAAATATCAACATTAACTAATAAAGCAGGATGATAGGGGTCAATAGTGACTAGAGGGTCAACGCACTCACTAACACAGGCTACTTTATTGGAGAGGACTAAATCCAACACTTTCCCATACCTATTGGCCACTCCGTTGTACTGTCCAAAGTCCAACGTACATAACTCGTCAGCGAGTAAACATTCGTCACTAGTGGCGGGATACACTGGGACTAGCGAATTATTATTATTACAGGGAACCCACGAGATTCCACTCATATTAAAGTCACCCAGAACTAAAAACACATCGGAAGTATTATTCAAAGTTGTATGATTCAATTTGGTCAGGAAATTATTGAGTTGATTCGAAAACGAAAATCCTTTGTTTTGTTTACATAAATACAGAGCGCAAATATATAGGTTTACATGGTCTCTTGAGTTCAGTTTTTTAAGCCGTATACTAATCCAGATATCCTCCGCTGAAGAGTGAAGGAGCGGTTGTGAGGTAACAGGTAACTCCCTACGCGTCGCGATAAGTACACCACCACCTCGCGTTTGTCCAGTCATAACATAATTACGGTCACGTCGCCACACAATATATCGGTCATCAAACAACTCTGAGTCTAACATACCATCGGTTAGCCATGTCTCCGTTAAAACAATGATATCGTAAGAGTTCAATGACACTTGACGATAAAACGAGTCTGTTTTGGTTCGCAGTCCCCGTACATTCTGGTAAAAAACAGTCAGACGTTGTCCACTGTTAGCAGCCATTACCAATATATGCAACACTAACTGTGTATGCACCAATATAATAAAATACGATTAGCCAATTCATTTCGAAACAATAATTGATAACGTGTAACAGAGATAAGTATTTATAAAGCGGGTAGAAGTATATTAAAATAGCAATAATTAAAAAATCATCTAATACTAAGCAGAACACAACTGAGCGAGCAGGCAAGCACCAAAACAAGACGTGCGTATGCGCAAGCGAAACAGACATGTTATCATGCGTTGGATCCACAATACAAACAGCGCGATAACGAGAACAATAGAAGCTCATTAGAGATGCAGAGGTGCTAAACCTTTTACAATAATAAACCACGAAACAGTTAAATTGCGATCTTAGAAAAATATTTAAACTAAAACATAAAATTGTAATAAAGCAACTACTTAATCCTAAATTCATGTAATAGCAGTTTAAACAATTTTGTTTAAATCGGTTTCTTTTCTAATTATAAAGGGTTTGTGGTTGACATTTTTGCGAACATGAATTTTGCCATGTTTCACCCATACAAATTCGTAGTGTTTCTCCTTAGCGGTGGTTTTAGTTTTATTCAAAAGTTTTTTGGATTCAACGCTTAAGTGGTCGTTAACATAAACACGCTGTGGCGCTCCTTGAAAACCCAAATCAGAAGTAGACAGATCCTTAACAGCGCGAGCAGCCGCAATAAAGTCTTCCTTTATGTACCTGTTAAGGAAGCTTACAATCACCAACTTCTCCTTGGAGTTTTGTATAGGCACCCTAGAGATATAGTTGATCTGGGTCTTGGGACAACTATATTTGATTTCGCGGCCGATGGCTTCAAGGATGGCGAATAAATTCTCATCTTTCTTAAGGGGCACTCCTTTAATCTCCACGTTATTTAGCCGGGTTCGCTGATCATAAAACGAAAGCTCAAGTTTAGTTGAAGCTAGCTCAGCTTGCAAAGACGAAACTGTATCCTGTAGCTTCTCAAACTCGGTGGCTTTTGACTCTAAACTAACAAGTCGAGTGTCGAATTCATCAAGCCGGCCACTAGAAAAATCATAGCTTTTTTTGAGCTCAGTCAACTCATCTTTAACCGATTTTAAGTCGTTGACTAAAGTTGGCAAGTCCTGTAGCTGCTGCTTCATTTCACGAATCTCACTCAGTACTGTATCAAGTGAGGCAGTAGGCTGTGGAGAAAGCAAAGCCGGTGACGATAATCTACACCCAGGGCACTTCCATTGAGCTCTTCGATCCGCACCCAACTTCCTCCAACCCGCTTCAGATATGCTTGCACACGCGAAATCCAGGAATTTTTTGCAGCTCGCACATTGAACACCGTCGTTACATTGTTCACTACAACTTGCACACGTCTTCATCATGAACGAAATACGAAATATTTATGACTTTATGGAAACGTAAAAAGGTTGGCGATATATTATTTTGAGCGTAATGCCGTAATGCCGCATATACCTAGTATCAAAGCCAGCTGTCTCCAGCAAGAGACAGCTGGCTTTGATACTAGGTATATGACACGAGGTGTAAGAGACAGCCCTCCGCAAACTAACAGGGTGCATTCAGCTGCTTATTTTGACAAGCGGAGACAGCTGGCTTTGATACTATATGACACGAGGTGTAAAGGACAGCCCTCCGCAAACTAACAGAGTGCATTCAGCTGCTTATTTTGACAAGTGGAGACAGCTGGCTTTGATACTATATGACACAAGGTGTAAGGGACAGCCCTCCGCAAACTAACAGGGTGCATTCAGCTGCTTATTTTGACAAGTGGAGACAGCTGGCTTTGATACTATATGACACGAGGTGTAAGGGACAGCCCTCCGCAAACTAGCAGGGTGCATTTAGCTGCTTATTTTGACAAGTGGAGACAGCTGGCTTTGATACTATATGACACGAGGTGTAAGGGACAGCCCTCCGCAAACTAGCAGGGTGCATTCAGCTGCTTATTTTGACAAGTGGAGACAGCTGGCTTTGATACTATATGACACAAGGTGTAAGAGACAGCCCTCCGCAAACTAACAGGGTGCATTCAGATGCTTATTTTGACAAGTGGAGACAGCTGGCTTTGATACTAGGTATATGACACGAGGTGTAAGAGACAGCCCTCCGCAAACTAACAGGGTGCATTCAGCTGCTTATTTTGACAAGTGGAGACAGCTGGCTTTGATACTATATGACACAAGGTGTAAGAGACAGCCCTCCGCAAACTAACAGGGTGCATTCAGATGCTTATTTTGACAAGTGGAGACAGCTGGCTTTGATACTATATGACACAAGGTGTAAGGGACAGCCCTCCGCAAACTAACAGGGTGCATTCAGCTGCTTATTTTGACAAGTGGAGACAGCTGGCTTTGATACTATATGACACAAGGTGTAAGAGACAGCCCTCCGCAAACTAACAGGGTGCATTCAGCTGCTTATTTTGACAAGTGGAGACAGATGGCTTTGATACTATATGACACGAGGTGTAAGGGACAGCCCTCCGCAAACTAGCAGGGTGCATTCAGCTGCTTATTTTGACAAGTGGAGACAGCTGGCTTTGATACTATATGACACAAGGTATAAGAGACAGCCCTCCGCAAACTAACAGGGTGCATTCAGCTGCTTATTTTGACAAGTGGAGACAGCTGGCTTTGATACTATATGACACAAGGTGTAAGGGACAGCCCTCCGCAAACTAACAGGGTGCATTCAGATGCTTATTTTGACAAGTGGAGACAGCTGGCTTTGATACTAGGTATATGACACGAGGTGTAAGAGACAGCCCTCCGCAAACTAACAGGGTGCATTCAGCTGCTTATTTTGACAAGCGGAGACAGCTGGCTTTGATACTATATGACACGAGGTGTAAAGGACAGCCCTCCGCAAACTAACAGAGTGCATTCAGCTGCTTATTTTGACAAGTGGAGACAGCTGGCTTTGATACTATATGACACAAGGTGTAAGGGACAGCCCTCCGCAAACTAACAGGGTGCATTCAGCTGCTTATTTTGACAAGCGGAGACAGCTGGCTTTGATACTATATGACACAAGGTGTAAGAGACAGCCCTCCGCAAACTAACAGGGTGCATTCAGATGCTTATTTTGACAAGTGGAGACAGCTGGCTTTGATACTAGGTATATGACACGAGGTGTAAGAGACAGCCCTCCGCAAACTAACAGGGTGCATTCAGCTGCTTATTTTGACAAGTGGAGACAGCTGGCTTTGATACTATATGACACAAGGTGTAAGAGACAGCCCTCCGCAAACTAACAGGGTGCATTCAGCTGCTTATTTTGACAAGTGGAGACAGCTGGCTTTGATACTATATGACACAAGGTGTAAGAGACAGCCCTCCGCAAACTAACAGGGTGCATTCAGATGCTTATTTTGACAAGTGGAGACAGCTGGCTTTGATACTAGGTATATGACACGAGGTGTAAGAGACAGCCCTCCGCAAACTAACAGGGTGCATTCAGCTGCTTATTTTGACAAGTGGAGACAGCTGGCTTTGATACTATATGACACAAGGTGTAAGAGACAGCCCTCCGCAAACTAACAGGGTGCATTCAGCTGCTTATTTTGACAAGTGGAGACAGCTGGCTTTGATACTATATGACACAAGGTGTAAGAGACAGCCCTCCGCAAACTAACAGGGTGCATTTAGCTGCTTATTTTGACAAGTGGAGACAGCTGGCTTTGATACTATATGACACAAGGTGTAAAGGACAGCCCTCCGCAAACTAACAGGGTGCATTCAGCTGCTTATTTTGACAAGTGGAGACAGCTGGCTTTGATACTATATGACACAAGGTGTAAGAGACAGCCCTCCGCAAACTAACAGGGTTCATTCAGCTGCTTATTTTGACAAGTGGAGACAGCTGGCTTTGATACTATATGACACGAGGTGTAAGGGACAGCCCTCCGCAAACTACCAGGGTGCATTCAGCTGCTTATTTTGACAAGTGGAGACAGCTGGCTTTGATACTATATGACACAAGGTGTAAGGGACAGCCCTCCGCAAACTAACAGGGTGCATTCAGATGCTTATTTTGACAAGTGGAGACAGCTGGCTTTGATACTAGGTATATGACACGAGGTGTAAGAGACAGCCCTCCGCAAACTAACAGGGTGCATTCAGCTGCTTATTTTGACAAGTGGAGACAGCTGGCTTTGATACTATATGACACAAGGTGTAAGAGACAGCCCTCCGCAAGCTAACAGGGTGCATTCAGCTGCTTATTTTGACAAGTGGAGACAGCTGGCTTTGATACTATATGACACAAGGTGTAAGGGACAGCCCTCCGCAAACTAACAGGGTGCATTCAGCTGCTTATTTTGACAAGTGGAGACAGCTGGCTTTGATACTAGGTATATGACACGAGGTGTAAGAGACAGGCCTCGGCAAACTAACAGGGTGCATTCAGCTGCTTATTTTGACAAGTGGAGACAGCTGGCTTTGATACTATATGACACAAGGTGTAAGAGACAGCCCTCCGCAAACTAACAGGGTGCATTTAGCTGCTTATTTTGACAAGTGGAGACAGCTGGCTTTGATACTATATGACACGAGGTGTAAGGGACAGCCCTCCGCAAACTAGCAGGGTGCATTCAGCTGCTTATTTTGACAAGTGGAGACAGCTGGCTTTGATACTATATGACACGAGGTGTAAGGGACAGCCCTCCGCAAACTAGCAGGGTGCATTTAGCTGCTTATTTTGACAAGTGGAGACAGCTGGCTTTGATACTATATGACACGAGGTGTAAGGGACAGCCCTCCGCAAACTAGCAGGGTGCATTCAGATGCTTATTTTGACAAGTGGAGACAGCTGGCTTTGATACTAGGTATATGACACGAGGTGTAAGAGACAGGCCTCCGCAAACTAACAGGGTGCATTCAGCTGCTTATTTTGACAAGTGGAGACAGCTGGCTTTGATACTATATGACACAAGGTGTAAGAGACAGCCCTCCGCAAACTAACAGGGTGCATTTAGCTGCTTATTTTGACAAGTGGAGACAGCTGGCTTTGATACTATATGACACGAGGTGTAAGGGACAGCCCTCCGCAAACTAGCAGGGTGCATTCAGCTGCTTATTTTGACAAGTGGAGACAGCTGGCTTTGATACTATATGACACGAGGTGTAAGGGACAGCCCTCCGCAAACTAGCAGGGTGCATTTAGCTGCTTATTTTGACAAGTGGAGACAGCTGGCTTTGATACTATATGACACGAGGTGTAAGGGACAGCCCTCCGCAAACTAGCAGGGTGCATTCAGATGCTTATTTTGACAAGTGGAGACAGCTGGCTTTGATACTAGGTATATGACACGAGGTGTAAGAGACAGCCCTCCGCAAACTAACAGGGTGCATTCAGCTGCTTATTTTGACAAGCGGAGACAGCTGGCTTTGATACTATATGACACGAGGTGTAAAGGACAGCCCTCCGCAAACTAGCAGGGTGCATTCAGCTGCTTATTTTGACAAGTGGAGACAGCTGGATTTGATACTAAGTATATGACACGAGTTGTAAGAGACAGCCCTCCGCAAACTAACAGGGTGCATTCAGCTGCTTATTTTGACAAGTGGAGACAGCTGGCTTTGATACTATATGACACAAGGTGTAAGAGACAGCCCTCCGCAAACTAACAGAGTGCATTCAGCTGCTTATTTTGACAAGTGGAGACAGCTGGCTTTGATACTATATGACACAAGGTGTAAGAGACAGCCCTCCGCAAACTTACAGGGTGCATTCAGCTGCTTATTTTGACAAGTGGAGACAGCTGGCTTTGATACTATATGACACAAGGTGTAAGAGACAGCCCTCCGCAAACTAACAGGGTGCATTCAGCTGCTTATTTTGACAAGTGGAGACAGCTGGCTTTGATACTATATGACACAAGGTGTAAGAGACAGCCCTCCGCAAAATCACAGAGTGCATTCAGCTGCTTATTTTGACAAGTGGAGACAGCTGGCTTTGATACTATATGACACAAGGTGTAAGAGACAGCCCTCCGCAAACTTACAGGGTGCATTCAGATGCTTATTTTGGTAAGCGGAGACAGCTGGCTTTGATACTATATGACACGAGGTGTAAAGGACAGCCCTCCGCAAACTAACAGAGTGCATTCAGCTGCTTATTTTGACAAGTGGAGACAGCTGGCTTTGATACTATATGACACAAGGTGTAAGGGACAGCCCTCCGCAAACTAACAGGGTGCATTCAGCTGCTTATTTTGACAAGTGGAGACAGCTGGCTTTGATACTATATGACACAAGGTGTAAGAGACAGCCCTCCGCAAACTAACAGGGTGCATTCAGCTGCTTATTTTGACAAGTGGAGACAGCTGGCTTTGATACTATATGACACGAGGTGTAAGGGACAGCCCTCCGCAAACTAGCAGGGTGCATTCAGCTGCTTATTTTGACAAGTGGAGACAGCTGGCTTTGATACAATATGACACAAGGTGTAAGAGACAGCCCTCCGCAAACTAACAGGGTGCATTCAGATGCTTATTTTGACAAGTGGAGACAGCTGGCTTTGATACTAGGTATAATATACCTAGTATCAAAGCTAGCTGTCTCCAGCAAGAGACAGCTGGCTTTGATACTAGGTATATGACACGAGGTGTAAGAGACAGCCCTCCGCAAACTAACAGGGTGCATTCAGCTGCTTATTTTGACAAGTGGAGACAGCTGGCTTTGATACTATATGACACAAGGTGTAAGAGACAGCCCTCCGCAAACTAACAGGGTGCATTTAGCTGCTTATTTTGACAAGTGGAGACAGCTGGCTTTGATACTATATGACACAAGGTGTAAGGGACAGCCCTCCGCAAACTAACAGGGTGCATTCAGCTGCTTATTTTGACAAGTGGAGACAGCTGGCTTTGATACTATATGACACAAGGTGTAAGAGACAGCCCTCCGCAAACTAACAGGGTGCATTCAGCTGCTTATTTTGACAAGTGGAGACAGCTGGCTTTGATACTATATGACACAAGGTGTAAGAGACAGCCCTCCGCAAACTAACAGGGTGCATTCAGATGCTTATTTTGACAAGTGGAGACAGCTGGCTTTGATACAATATGACACAAGGTGTAAGAGACAGCCCTCCGCAAACTAACAGGGTGCATTCAGATGCTTATTTTGACAAGTGGAGACAGCTGGCTTTGATACTAGGTATAATATACCTAGTATCAAAGCTAGCTGTCTCCAGCAAGAGACAGCTGGCTTTGATACTAGGTATATGACACGAGGTGTAAGAGACAGCCCTCCGCAAACTAACAGGGTGCATTCAGCTGCTTATTTTGACAAGTGGAGACAGCTGGCTTTGATACTATATGACACAAGGTGTAAGGGACAGCCCTCCGCAAACTAGCAGGGTGCATTTAGCTGCTTATTTTGACAAGTGGAGACAGCTGGCTTTGATACTATATGACACGAGGTGTAAGGGACAGCCCTCCGCAAACTAGCAGGGTGCATTCAGATGCTTATTTTGACAAGTGGAGACAGCTGGCTTTGATACTAGGTATATGACACGAGGTGTAAGAGACAGGCCTCCGCAAACTAACAGGGTGCATTCAGCTGCTTATTTTGACAAGTGGAGACAGCTGGCTTTGATACTATATGACACAAGGTGTAAGAGACAGCCCTCCGCAAACTAACAGGGTGCATTTAGCTGCTTATTTTGACAAGTGGAGACAGCTGGCTTTGATACTATATGACACGAGGTGTAAGGGACAGCCCTCCGCAAACTAGCAGGGTGCATTCAGCTGCTTATTTTGACAAGTGGAGACAGCTGGCTTTGATACTATATGACACGAGGTGTAAGGGACAGCCCTCCGCAAACTAGCAGGGTGCATTTAGCTGCTTATTTTGACAAGTGGAGACAGCTGGCTTTGATACTATATGACACGAGGTGTAAGGGACAGCCCTCCGCAAACTAGCAGGGTGCATTCAGATGCTTATTTTGACAAGTGGAGACAGCTGGCTTTGATACTAGGTATATGACACGAGGTGTAAGAGACAGCCCTCCGCAAACTAACAGGGTGCATTCAGCTGCTTATTTTGACAAGCGGAGACAGCTGGCTTTGATACTATATGACACGAGGTGTAAAGGACAGCCCTCCGCAAACTAGCAGGGTGCATTCAGCTGCTTATTTTGACAAGTGGAGACAGCTGGATTTGATACTAAGTATATGACACGAGTTGTAAGAGACAGCCCTCCGCAAACTAACAGGGTGCATTCAGCTGCTTATTTTGACAAGTGGAGACAGCTGGCTTTGATACTATATGACACAAGGTGTAAGAGACAGCCCTCCGCAAACTAACAGAGTGCATTCAGCTGCTTATTTTGACAAGTGGAGACAGCTGGCTTTGATACTATATGACACAAGGTGTAAGAGACAGCCCTCCGCAAACTTACAGGGTGCATTCAGCTGCTTATTTTGACAAGTGGAGACAGCTGGCTTTGATACTATATGACACAAGGTGTAAGAGACAGCCCTCCGCAAACTAACAGGGTGCATTCAGCTGCTTATTTTGACAAGTGGAGACAGCTGGCTTTGATACTATATGACACAAGGTGTAAGAGACAGCCCTCCGCAAAATCACAGAGTGCATTCAGCTGCTTATTTTGACAAGTGGAGACAGCTGGCTTTGATACTATATGACACAAGGTGTAAGAGACAGCCCTCCGCAAACTTACAGGGTGCATTCAGATGCTTATTTTGGTAAGCGGAGACAGCTGGCTTTGATACTATATGACACGAGGTGTAAAGGACAGCCCTCCGCAAACTAACAGAGTGCATTCAGCTGCTTATTTTGACAAGTGGAGACAGCTGGCTTTGATACTATATGACACAAGGTGTAAGGGACAGCCCTCCGCAAACTAACAGGGTGCATTCAGCTGCTTATTTTGACAAGTGGAGACAGCTGGCTTTGATACTATATGACACAAGGTGTAAGAGACAGCCCTCCGCAAACTAACAGGGTGCATTCAGCTGCTTATTTTGACAAGTGGAGACAGCTGGCTTTGATACTATATGACACGAGGTGTAAGGGACAGCCCTCCGCAAACTAGCAGGGTGCATTCAGCTGCTTATTTTGACAAGTGGAGACAGCTGGCTTTGATACAATATGACACAAGGTGTAAGAGACAGCCCTCCGCAAACTAACAGGGTGCATTCAGATGCTTATTTTGACAAGTGGAGACAGCTGGCTTTGATACTAGGTATAATATACCTAGTATCAAAGCTAGCTGTCTCCAGCAAGAGACAGCTGGCTTTGATACTAGGTATATGACACGAGGTGTAAGAGACAGCCCTCCGCAAACTAACAGGGTGCATTCAGCTGCTTATTTTGACAAGTGGAGACAGCTGGCTTTGATACTATATGACACAAGGTGTAAGAGACAGCCCTCCGCAAACTAACAGGGTGCATTTAGCTGCTTATTTTGACAAGTGGAGACAGCTGGCTTTGATACTATATGACACAAGGTGTAAGGGACAGCCCTCCGCAAACTAACAGGGTGCATTCAGCTGCTTATTTTGACAAGTGGAGACAGCTGGCTTTGATACTATATGACACAAGGTGTAAGAGACAGCCCTCCGCAAACTAACAGGGTGCATTCAGCTGCTTATTTTGACAAGTGGAGACAGCTGGCTTTGATACTATATGACACAAGGTGTAAGAGACAGCCCTCCGCAAACTAACAGGGTGCATTCAGATGCTTATTTTGACAAGTGGAGACAGCTGGCTTTGATACAATATGACACAAGGTGTAAGAGACAGCCCTCCGCAAACTAACAGGGTGCATTCAGATGCTTATTTTGACAAGTGGAGACAGCTGGCTTTGATACTAGGTATAATATACCTAGTATCAAAGCTAGCTGTCTCCAGCAAGAGACAGCTGGCTTTGATACTAGGTATATGACACGAGGTGTAAGAGACAGCCCTCCGCAAACTAACAGGGTGCATTCAGCTGCTTATTTTGACAAGTGGAGACAGCTGGCTTTGATACTATATGACACAAGGTGTAAGGGACAGCCCTCCGCAAACTAACAGGGTGCATTCAGCTGCTTATTTTGAAAAGTGGAGACAGCTGGCTTTGATACTATATGACACAAGGTGTAAGAGACAGCCCTCCGCAAACTAACAGGGTGCATTCAGCTGCTTATTTTGACAAGTGGAGACAGCTGGCTTTGATACTATATGACACAAGGTGTAAGAGACAGCCCTCCGCAAACTAACAGGGTGCATTCAGATGCTTATTTTGACAAGTGGAGACAGCTGGCTTTGATACAATATGACACAAGGTGTAAGAGACAGCCCTCCGCAAACTAACAGGGTGCATTCAGATGCTTATTTTGACAAGTGGAGACAGCTGGCTTTGATACTAGGTATAATATACCTAGTATCAAAGCTAGCTGTCTCCAGCAAGAGACAGCTGGCTTTGATACTAGGTATATGACACGAGGTGTAAGAGACAGCCCTCCGCAAACTAACAGGGTGCATTCAGCTGCTTATTTTGACAAGTGGAGACAGCTGGCTTTGATACTATATGACACAAGGTGTAAGAGACAGCCCTCCGCAAACTAACAGGGTGCATTTAGCTGCTTATTTTGACAAGTGGAGACAGCTGGCTTTGATACTATATGACACAAGGTGTAAGGGACAGCCCTCCGCAAACTAACAGGGTGCATTCAGCTGCTTATTTTGACAAGCGGAGACAGCTGGCTTTGATACTATATGACACAAGGTGTAAGAGACAGCCCTCCGCAAACTAACAGGGTGCATTCAGCTGCTTATTTTGACAAGTGGAGACAGCTGGCTTTGATACTATATGACACAAGGTGTAAGAGACAGCCCTCCGCAAACTAACAGGGTGCATTCAGATGCTTATTTTGACAAGTGGAGACAGCTGGCTTTGATACTAGGTATATGACACGAGGTGTAAGAGACAGCCCTCCGCAAACTAACAGGGTGCATTCAGCTGCTTATTTTGACAAGTGGAGACAGCTGGCTTTGATACTATATGACACAAGGTGTAAGAGACAGCCCTCCGCAAACTAACAGGGTGCATTCAGCTGCTTATTTTGACAAGTGGAGACAGCTGGCTTTGATACTATATGACACAAGGTGTAAGAGACAGCCCTCCGCAAACTAACAGGGTGCATTCAGCTGCTTATTTTGACAAGTGGAGACAGCTGGCTTTGATACTATATGACACAAGGTGTAAAGGACAGCCCTCCGCAAACTAACAGGGTGCATTCAGCTGCTTATTTTGACAAGTGGAGACAGCTGGCTTTGATACTATATGACACAAGGTGTAAGAGACAGCCCTCCGCAAACTAACAGGGTTCATTCAGCTGCTTATTTTGACAAGTGGAGACAGCTGGCTTTGATACTATATGACACGAGGTGTAAGGGACAGCCCTCCGCAAACTACCAGGGTGCATTCAGCTGCTTATTTTGACAAGTGGAGACAGCTGGCTTTGATACTATATGACACAAGGTGTAAGGGACAGCCCTCCGCAAACTAACAGGGTGCATTCAGATGCTTATTTTGACAAGTGGAGACAGCTGGCTTTGATACTAGGTATATGACACGAGGTGTAAGAGACAGCCCTCCGCAAACTAACAGGGTGCATTCAGCTGCTTATTTTGACAAGTGGAGACAGCTGGCTTTGATACTATATGACACAAGGTGTAAGAGACAGCCCTCCGCAAACTAACAGGGTGCATTCAGCTGCTTATTTTGACAAGTGGAGACAGCTGGCTTTGATACTATATGACACAAGGTGTAAGGGACAGCCCTCCGCAAACTAACAGGGTGCATTCAGCTGCTTATTTTGACAAGTGGAGACAGCTGGCTTTGATACTAGGTATATGACACGAGGTGTAAGAGACAGGCCTCCGCAAACTAACAGGGTGCATTCAGCTGCTTATTTTGACAAGTGGAGACAGCTGGCTTTGATACTATATGACACAAGGTGTAAGAGACAGCCCTCCGCAAACTAACAGGGTGCATTTAGCTGCTTATTTTGACAAGTGGAGACAGCTGGCTTTGATACTATATGACACGAGGTGTAAGGGACAGCCCTCCGCAAACTAGCAGGGTGCATTCAGCTGCTTATTTTGACAAGTGGAGACAGCTGGCTTTGATACTATATGACACGAGGTGTAAGGGACAGCCCTCCGCAAACTAGCAGGGTGCATTTAGCTGCTTATTTTGACAAGTGGAGACAGCTGGCTTTGATACTATATGACACGAGGTGTAAGGGACAGCCCTCCGCAAACTAGCAGGGTGCATTCAGATGCTTATTTTGACAAGTGGAGACAGCTGGCTTTGATACTAGGTATATGACACGAGGTGTAAGAGACAGCCCTCCGCAAACTAACAGGGTGCATTCAGCTGCTTATTTTGACAAGCGGAGACAGCTGGCTTTGATACTATATGACACGAGGTATAAAGGACAGCCCTCCGCAAACTAGCAGGGTGCATTCAGCTGCTTATTTTGACAAGTGGAGACAGCTGGCTTTGATACTAAGTATATGACACGAGTTGTAAGAGACAGCCCTCCGCAAACTAACAGGGTGCATTCAGCTGCTTATTTTGACAAGTGGAGACAGCTGGCTTTGATACTATATGACACAAGGTGTAAGAGACAGCCCTCCGCAAACTAACAGAGTGCATTCAGCTGCTTATTTTGACAAGTGGAGACAGCTGGCTTTGATACTATATGACACAAGGTGTAAGAGACAGCCCTCCGCAAACTTACAGGGTGCATTCAGCTGCTTATTTTGACAAGTGGAGACAGCTGGCTTTGATACTATATGACACAAGGTGTAAGAGACAGCCCTCCGCAAACTAACAGGGTGCATTCAGCTGCTTATTTTGACAAGTGGAGACAGCTGGCTTTGATACTATATGACACAAGGTGTAAGAGACAGCCCTCCGCAAAATCACAGAGTGCATTCAGCTGCTTATTTTGACAAGTGGAGACAGCTGGCTTTGATACTATATGACACAAGGTGTAAGAGACAGCCCTCCGCAAACTTACAGGGTGCATTCAGATGCTTATTTTGACAAGTGGAGACAGCTGGCTTTGATACTAGGTATAATATACCTAGTATCAAAGCCAGCTGTCTCCAGCAAGAGACAGCTGGCTTTGATACTAGGTATATGACACGAGGTGTAAGAGACAGCCCTCCGCAAACTAACAGGGTGCATTCAGCTGCTTATTTTGGTAAGCGGAGACAGCTGGCTTTGATACTATATGACACGAGGTGTAAAGGACAGCCCTCCGCAAACTAACAGAGTGCATTCAGCTGCTTATTTTGACAAGTGGAGACAGCTGGCTTTGATACTATATGACACAAGGTGTAAGGGACAGCCCTCCGCAAACTAACAGGGTGCATTCAGCTGCTTATTTTGACAAGTGGAGACAGCTGGCTTTGATACTATATGACACAAGGTGTAAGAGACAGCCCTCCGCAAACTAACAGGGTGCATTCAGCTGCTTATTTTGACAAGTGGAGACAGCTGGCTTTGATACTATATGACACGAGGTGTAAGGGACAGCCCTCCGCAAACTAGCAGGGTGCATTCAGCTGCTTATTTTGACAAGTGGAGACAGCTGGCTTTGATACTATATGACACAAGGTGTAAGAGACAGCCCTCCGCAAACTAACAGGGTGCATTCAGATGCTTATTTTGACAAGTGGAGACAGCTGGCTTTGATACAATATGACACAAGGTGTAAGAGACAGCCCTCCGCAAACTAACAGGGTACATTCAGATGCTTATTTTGACAAGTGGAGACAGCTGGCTTTGATACTAGGTATAATATACCTAGTATCAAAGCTAGCTGTCTCCAGCAAGAGACAGCTGGCTTTGATACTAGGTATATGACACGAGGTGTAAGAGACAGCCCTCCGCAAACTAACAGGGTGCATTCAGCTGCTTATTTTGACAAGTGGAGACAGCTGGCTTTGATACTATATGACACAAGGTGTAAGAGACAGCCCTCCGCAAACTAACAGGGTGCATTTAGCTGCTTATTTTGACAAGTGGAGACAGCTGGCTTTGATACTATATGACACGAGGTGTAAGGGACAGCCCTCCGCAAACTAGCAGGGTGCATTCAGCTGCTTATTTTGACAAGTGGAGACAGCTGGCTTTGATACTATATGACACTAGGTGTAAGGGACAGCCCTCCGCAAACTAGCAGGGTGCATTCAGATGCTTATTTTGACAAGTGGAGACAGCTGACTTTGATACTAGGTATATGACACGAGGTGTAAGAGACAGCCCTCCGCAAACTAACAGGGTGCATTCAGCTGCTTATTTTGACAAGTGGAGACAGCTGGCTTTGATACTAAGTATATGTCACGAGGTGTAAGAGACAGCCCTCCGCAAACTAACAGGGTGCATTCAGCTGCTTATTTTGACAAGTGGAGACAGCTGGCTTTGATACTATATGACACAAGCTGTAAGAGACAGCCCTCCGCAAACTAACAGAGTGCATTCAGCTGCTTATTTTGACAAGTGGAGACAGCTGGCTTTGATACTAGGTATAATATACCTAGTATCAAAGCCAGCTGTCTCCAGCAAGAGACAGCTGGCTTTGATACTAGGTATATGACACGAGGTGTAAGAGACAGCCCTCCGCAAACTAACAGGGTGCATTCAGCTGCTTATTTTGACAAGCTGAGACAGCTGGCTTTGATACTATATGACACGAGGTGTAAAGGACAGCCCTCCGCAAACTAGCAGGGTGCATTCAGCTGCTTATTTTGACAAGTGGAGACAGCTGGCTTTGATACTAAGTATATGACACGAGGTGTAAGAGACAGCCCTCCGCAAACTAACAGGGTGCATTCAGCTGCTTATTTTGACAAGTGGAGACAGCTGGCTTTGATACTATATGACACAAGGTGTAAGAGACAGCCCTCCGCAAACTAACAGAGTGCATTCAGCTGCTTATTTTGACAAGTGGAGACAGCTGGCTTTGATACTATATGACACAAGGTGTAAGAGACAGCCCTCCGCAAACTTACAAGGTGCATTCAGCTGCTTATTTTGACAAGTGGAGACAGCTGGCTTTGATACTATATGACACAAGGTGTAAGAGACAGCCCTCCGCAAACTAACAGGGTGCATTCAGATGCTTATTTTGACAAGTGGAGACAGCTGGCTTTGATACTAGGTATAATATACCTAGTATCAAAGCCAGCTGTCTCCAGCAAGAGACAGCTGGCTTTGATACTAGGTATATGACACGAGGTGTAAGAGACAGCCCTCCGCAAACTAACAGGGTGCATTCAGCTGCTTATTTTGACAAGCGGAGACAGCTGGCTTTGATACTATATGACACGAGGTGTAAAGGACAGCCCTCCGCAAACTAACAGAGTGCATTCAGCTGCTTATTTTGACAAGTGGAGACAGCTGGCTTTGATACTATATGACACAAGGTGTAAGGGACAGCCCTCCGCAAACTAACAGGGTGCATTCAGCTGCTTATTTTGACAAGTGGAGACAGCTGGCTTTGATACTATATGACACGAGGTGTAAGGGACAGCCCTCCGCAAACTAGCAGGGTGCATTTAGCTGCTTATTTTGACAAGTGGAGACAGCTGGCTTTGATACTATATGACACGAGGTGTAAGGGACAGCCCTCCGCAAACTAGCAGGGTGCATTCAGCTGCTTATTTTGACAAGTGGAGACAGCTGGCTTTGATACTATATGACACAAGGTGTAAGAGACAGCCCTCCGCAAACTAACAGGGTGCATTCAGATGCTTATTTTGACAAGTGGAGACAGCTGGCTTTGATACTAGGTATATGACACGAGGTGTAAGAGACAGCCCTCCGCAAACTAACAGGGTGCATTCAGCTGCTTATTTTGACAAGTGGAGACAGCTGGCTTTGATACTATATGACACAAGGTGTAAGAGACAGCCCTCCGCAAACTAACAGGGTGCATTCAGATGCTTATTTTGACAAGTGGAGACAGCTGGCTTTGATACTATATGACACAAGGTGTAAGGGACAGCCCTCCGCAAACTAACAGGGTGCATTCAGCTGCTTATTTTGACAAGTGGAGACAGCTGGCTTTGATACTATATGACACAAGGTGTAAGAGACAGCCCTCCGCAAACTAACAGGGTGCATTCAGCTGCTTATTTTGACAAGTGGAGACAGATGGCTTTGATACTATATGACACGAGGTGTAAGGGACAGCCCTCCGCAAACTAGCAGGGTGCATTCAGCTGCTTATTTTGACAAGTGGAGACAGCTGGCTTTGATACTATATGACACAAGGTATAAGAGACAGCCCTCCGCAAACTAACAGGGTGCATTCAGCTGCTTATTTTGACAAGTGGAGACAGCTGGCTTTGATACTATATGACACAAGGTGTAAGGGACAGCCCTCCGCAAACTAACAGGGTGCATTCAGATGCTTATTTTGACAAGTGGAGACAGCTGGCTTTGATACTAGGTATATGACACGAGGTGTAAGAGACAGCCCTCCGCAAACTAACAGGGTGCATTCAGCTGCTTATTTTGACAAGCGGAGACAGCTGGCTTTGATACTATATGACACGAGGTGTAAAATAATAATAAATAATAATAATAAAATAAAACCTTTATTATCAGGCTACATTGGCCCATAGATACATATCTTACAAACTAACATATATAAAGTATAAAACAAAACCTGTGTTAATAAATATAGCTTAAAACTATGTTAGTAGCACTTCACTAGCTTGTCCTTGAACTGTCCTGTGGCACTTGTCCGCGGAAGCGACGGAACACCACGTCCTGCGGCCAGAAGTCTTCTTCCATGACGACGGGCAGGTAACAGTTCGGTACTCGCACCACGAACGCCTTGAAATTGACGTTGCGGCGCGACTCCAGTAACTGCACCCGTGGCATGTACCTTGTCTTCTGGCGCACGTACTCCACGATGTCCTCCGCCTCAGTGCTGTAGTGCAGGCGGGAGATGTACACCGGTGTGTTCGGCTTAGCGGCACGCAAGCTCACTTCTGGCTTCGTAGGAGCTTTGCCGCAGCGGTTCTTGTTGGTTCGCGGCCGGCGCTTCCTTCTTTGCACTGTCACGAAACCCTCCTCATCAGCCCTATTCGGCGCCTTTTCTGGCTTAGGCTTCATACTTGGAGCGCCTGGGGCACTCGCGGGGACGCTAGCGAAGTCCTTTCGTAAGGGATTCGCCAGGGCTGCAGATACTGGCAGCGGGACGGGATGAAGAACTTGAGTGGCGCTGTGCGGAGGAGCTGCGGTGACGGGCGCAGGGTTGCGGGGCACGGGGGCGGGGCGCTCTGCAATTTCAGCAAACGACGGATGCACTGGCGATGAAACTGCTGACGCGGAATTCGGCGACGATATATCGAGGCCGGCTCCGCGACACTTGTTTACATAAAGGACAGCCCTCCGCAAACTAACAGAGTGCATTCAGCTGCTTATTTTGACAAGTGGAGACAGCTGGCTTTGATACTATATGACACAAGGTGTAAGGGACAGCCCTCCGCAAACTAACAGGGTGCATTCAGCTGCTTATTTTGACAAGCGGAGACAGCTGGCTTTGATACTATATGACACAAGGTGTAAGAGACAGCCCTCCGCAAACTAACAGGGTGCATTCAGATGCTTATTTTGACAAGTGGAGACAGCTGGCTTTGATACTAGGTATATGACACGAGGTGTAAGAGACAGCCCTCCGCAAACTAACAGGGTGCATTCAGCTGCTTATTTTGACAAGTGGAGACAGCTGGCTTTGATACTATATGACACAAGGTGTAAGAGACAGCCCTCCGCAAACTAACAGGGTGCATTCAGCTGCTTATTTTGACAAGTGGAGACAGCTGGCTTTGATACTATATGACACAAGGTGTAAGAGACAGCCCTCCGCAAACTAACAGGGTGCATTCAGATGCTTATTTTGACAAGTGGAGACAGCTGGCTTTGATACTAGGTATATGACACGAGGTGTAAGAGACAGCCCTCCGCAAACTAACAGGGTGCATTCAGCTGCTTATTTTGACAAGTGGAGACAGCTGGCTTTGATACTATATGACACAAGGTGTAAGAGACAGCCCTCCGCAAACTAACAGGGTGCATTCAGCTGCTTATTTTGACAAGTGGAGACAGCTGGCTTTGATACTATATGACACAAGGTGTAAGAGACAGCCCTCCGCAAACTAACAGGGTGCATTTAGCTGCTTATTTTGACAAGTGGAGACAGCTGGCTTTGATACTATATGACACAAGGTGTAAAGGACAGCCCTCCGCAAACTAACAGGGTGCATTCAGCTGCTTATTTTGACAAGTGGAGACAGCTGGCTTTGATACTATATGACACAAGGTGTAAGAGACAGCCCTCCGCAAACTAACAGGGTTCATTCAGCTGCTTATTTTGACAAGTGGAGACAGCTGGCTTTGATACTATATGACACGAGGTGTAAGGGACAGCCCTCCGCAAACTACCAGGGTGCATTCAGCTGCTTATTTTGACAAGTGGAGACAGCTGGCTTTGATACTATATGACACAAGGTGTAAGGGACAGCCCTCCGCAAACTAACAGGGTGCATTCAGATGCTTATTTTGACAAGTGGAGACAGCTGGCTTTGATACTAGGTATATGACACGAGGTGTAAGAGACAGCCCTCCGCAAACTAACAGGGTGCATTCAGCTGCTTATTTTGACAAGTGGAGACAGCTGGCTTTGATACTATATGACACAAGGTGTAAGAGACAGCCCTCCGCAAGCTAACAGGGTGCATTCAGCTGCTTATTTTGACAAGTGGAGACAGCTGGCTTTGATACTATATGACACAAGGTGTAAGGGACAGCCCTCCGCAAACTAACAGGGTGCATTCAGCTGCTTATTTTGACAAGTGGAGACAGCTGGCTTTGATACTAGGTATATGACACGAGGTGTAAGAGACAGGCCTCGGCAAACTAACAGGGTGCATTCAGCTGCTTATTTTGACAAGTGGAGACAGCTGGCTTTGATACTATATGACACAAGGTGTAAGAGACAGCCCTCCGCAAACTAACAGGGTGCATTTAGCTGCTTATTTTGACAAGTGGAGACAGCTGGCTTTGATACTATATGACACGAGGTGTAAGGGACAGCCCTCCGCAAACTAGCAGGGTGCATTCAGCTGCTTATTTTGACAAGTGGAGACAGCTGGCTTTGATACTATATGACACGAGGTGTAAGGGACAGCCCTCCGCAAACTAGCAGGGTGCATTTAGCTGCTTATTTTGACAAGTGGAGACAGCTGGCTTTGATACTATATGACACGAGGTGTAAGGGACAGCCCTCCGCAAACTAGCAGGGTGCATTCAGATGCTTATTTTGACAAGTGGAGACAGCTGGCTTTGATACTAGGTATATGACACGAGGTGTAAGAGACAGCCCTCCGCAAACTAACAGGGTGCATTCAGCTGCTTATTTTGACAAGCGGAGACAGCTGGCTTTGATACTATATGACACGAGGTGTAAAGGACAGCCCTCCGCAAACTAGCAGGGTGCATTCAGCTGCTTATTTTGACAAGTGGAGACAGCTGGCTTTGATACTAAGTATATGACACGAGTTGTAAGAGACAGCCCTCCGCAAACTAACAGGGTGCATTCAGCTGCTTATTTTGACAAGTGGAGACAGCTGGCTTTGATACTATATGACACAAGGTGTAAGAGACAGCCCTCCGCAAACTAACAGAGTGCATTCAGCTGCTTATTTTGACAAGTGAAGACAGCTGGCTTTGATACTATATGACACGAGGTGTAAGGGACAGCCCTCCGCAAACTAGCAGGGTGCATTCAGCTGCTTATTTTGACAAGTGGAGACAGCTGGCTTTGATACTATATGACACAAGGTGTAAGAGACAGCCCTCCGCAAACTAACAGGGTGCATTCAGCTGCTTATTTTGACAAGTGGAGACAGCTGGCTTTGATACTATATGACACAAGGTGTAAGAGACAGCCCTCCGCAAAATCACAGAGTGCATTCAGCTGCTTATTTTGACAAGTGGAGACAGCTGGCTTTGATACTATATGACACAAGGTGTAAGAGACAGCCCTCCGCAAACTTACAGGGTGCATTCAGATGCTTATTTTGACAAGTGGAGACAGCTGGCTTTGATACTAGGTATAATATACCTAGTATCAAAGCCAGCTGTCTCCAGCAAGAGACAGCTGGCTTTGATACTAGGTATATGACACGAGGTGTAAGAGACAGCCCTCCGCAAACTAACAGGGTGCATTCAGCTGCTTATTTTGGTAAGCGGAGACAGCTGGCTTTGATACTATATGACACGAGGTGTAAAGGACAGCCCTCCGCAAACTAATAGAGTGCATTCAGCTGCTTATTTTGACAAGTGGAGACAGCTGGCTTTGATACTATATGACACAAGGTGTAAGGGACAGCCCTCCGCAAACTAACAGGGTGCATTCAGCTGCTTATTTTGACAAGTGGAGACAGCTGGCTTTGATACTATATGACACAAGGTGTAAGAGACAGCCCTCCGCAAACTAACAGGGTGCATTCAGCTGCTTATTTTGACAAGTGGAGACAGCTGGCTTTGATACTATATGACACGAGGTGTAAGGGACAGCCCTCCGCAAACTAGCAGGGTGCATTCAGCTGCTTATTTTGACAAGTGGAGACAGCTGGCTTTGATACTATATGACACAAGGTGTAAGAGACAGCCCTCCGCAAACTAACAGGGTGCATTCAGATGCTTATTTTGACAAGTGGAGACAGCTGGCTTTGATACAATATGACACAAGGTGTAAGAGACAGCCCTCCGCAAACTAACAGGGTGCATTCAGATGCTTATTTTGACAAGTGGAGACAGCTGGCTTTGATACTAGGTATAATATACCTAGTATCAAAGCTAGCTGTCTCCAGCAAGAGACAGCTGGCTTTGATACTAGGTATATGACACGAGGTGTAAGAGACAGCCCTCCGCAAACTAACAGGGTGCATTCAGCTGCTTATTTTGACAAGTGGAGACAGCTGGCTTTGATACTATATGACACAAGGTGTAAGAGACAGCCCTCCGCAAACTAACAGGGTGCATTTAGCTGCTTATTTTGACAAGTGGAGACAGCTGGCTTTGATACTATATGACACGAGGTGTAAGGGACAGCCCTCCGCAAACTAGCAGGGTGCATTCAGCTGCTTATTTTGACAAGTGGAGACAGCTGGCTTTGATACTATATGACACGAGGTGTAAGGGACAGCCCTCCGCAAACTAGCAGGGTGCATTCAGATGCTTATTTTGACAAGTGAAGACAGCTGGCTTTGATACTATATGACACAAGGTGTAAGAGACAGCCCTCCGCAAACTAACAGGGTGCATTCAGCTGCTTATTTTGACAAGTGGAGACAGCTGGCTTTGATACTAAGTATATGTCACGAGGTGTAAGAGACAGCCCTCCGCAAACTAACAGGGTGCATTCAGCTGCTTATTTTGACAAGTGGAGACAGCTGGCTTTGATACTATATGACACAAGCTGTAAGAGACAGCCCTCCGCAAACTAACAGAGTGCATTCAGCTGCTTATTTTGACAAGTGGAGACAGCTGGCTTTGATACTATATGACACAAGGTGTAAGAGACAGCCCTCCGCAAACTTACAAGGTGCATTCAGCTGCTTATTTTGACAAGTGGAGACAGCTGGCTTTGATACTATATGACACAAGGTGTAAGAGACAGCCCTCCGCAAACTAACAGGGTGCATTCAGATGCTTATTTTGACAAGTGGAGACAGCTGGCTTTGATACTAGGTATATGACACGAGGTGTAAGAGACAGCCCTCCGCAAACTAACAGGGTGCATTCAGCTGCTTATTTTGACAAGCGGAGACAGCTGGCTTTGATACTATATGACACGAGGTGTAAAGGACAGCCCTCCGCAAACTAGCAGGGTGCATTCAGCTGCTTATTTTGACAAGTGGAGACAGCTGGCTTTGATACTAAGTATATGACACGAGGTGTAAGAGACAGCCCTCCGCAAACTAACAGGGTGCATTCAGCTGCTTATTTTGACAAGTGGAGACAGCTGGCTTTGATACTATATGACACAAGGTGTAAGAGACAGCCCTCCGCAAACTAACAGAGTGCATTCAGCTGCTTATTTTGACAAGTGGAGACAGCTGGCTTTGATACTATATGACACAAGGTGTAAGAGACAGCCCTCCGCAAACTTACAAGGTGCATTCAGCTGCTTATTTTGACAAGTGGAGACAGCTGGCTTTGATACTATATGACACAAGGTGTAAGAGACAGCCCTCCGCAAACTAACAGGGTGCATTTAGCTGCTTATTTTGACAAGTGGAGACAGCTGGTTTTGATACTATATGACACGAGGTGTAAAGGACAGCCCTCCGCAAACTAGCAGGGTGCATTCAGCTGCTTATTTTGACAAGTGGAGACAGCTGGCTTTGATACTATATGACACGAGGTGTAAGGGACAGCCCTCCGCAAACTAACAGGGTGCATTCAGCTGCTTATTTTGACAAGCGGAGACAGCTGGCTTTGATACTATATGACACGAGGTGTAAAGGACAGCCCTCCGCAAACTAGCAGGGTGCATTCGGCTGCTTATTTTGACAAGTGGAGACAGCTGGCTTTGATACTAGGTATATGACACGAGGTGTAAGAGACAGCCCTCCGCAAACTAACAGGGTGCATTCAGCTGCTTATTTTGACAAGTGGAGACAGCTGGCTTTGATACTAGGTATATGACACGAGGTGTAAGAGACAGCCCTCCGCAAACTAACAGGGTGCATTCAGCTGCTTATTTTGACAAGCGGAGACAGCTGGCTTTGATACTATATGACACGAGGTGTAAAGGACAGCCCTCCGCAAACTAGCAGGGTGCATTCGGCTGCTTATTTTGACAAGTGGAGACAGCTGGCTTTGATACTATATGACACAAGGTGTAAGAGACAGCCCTCCGCAAACTAACAGAGTGCATTCAGCTGCTTATTTTGACAAGTGGAGACAGCTGGCTTTGATACTATATGACACGAGGTGTAAAGGACAGCCCTCCGCAAACTAACAGGGTGCATTCAGCTGCTTATTTTGACAAGTGGAGACAGCTGGCTTTGATACTATATGACACAAGGTGTAAGAGACAGCCCTCCGCAAACTAACAGGGTTCATTCAGCTGCTTATTTTGACAAGTGGAGACAGCTGGCTTTGATACTATATGACACGAGGTGTAAGGGACAGCCCTCCGCAAACTACCAGGGTGCATTCAGCTGCTTATTTTGACAAGTGGAGACAGCTGGCTTTGATACTATATGACACAAGGTGTAAGGGACAGCCCTCCGCAAACTAACAGGGTGCATTCAGATGCTTATTTTGACAAGTGGAGACAGCTGGCTTTGATACTAGGTATATGACACGAGGTGTAAGAGACAGCCCTCCGCAAACTAACAGGGTGCATTCAGCTGCTTATTTTGACAAGTGGAGACAGATGGCTTTGATACTATATGACACGAGGTGTAAGGGACAGCCCTCCGCAAACTAGCAGGGTGCATTCAGCTGCTTATTTTGACAAGTGGAGACAGCTGGCTTTGATACTATATGACACAAGGTATAAGAGACAGCCCTCCGCAAACTAACAGGGTGCATTCAGCTGCTTATTTTGACAAGTGGAGACAGCTGGCTTTGATACTATATGACACAAGGTGTAAGGGACAGCCCTCCGCAAACTAACAGGGTGCATTCAGATGCTTATTTTGACAAGTGGAGACAGCTGGCTTTGATACTAGGTATATGACACGAGGTGTAAGAGACAGCCCTCCGCAAACTAACAGGGTGCATTCAGCTGCTTATTTTGACAAGCGGAGACAGCTGGCTTTGATACTATATGACACGAGGTGTAAAGGACAGCCCTCCGCAAACTAACAGAGTGCATTCAGCTGCTTATTTTGACAAGTGGAGACAGCTGGCTTTGATACTATATGACACAAGGTGTAAGGGACAGCCCTCCGCAAACTAACAGGGTGCATTCAGCTGCTTATTTTGACAAGCGGAGACAGCTGGCTTTGATACTATATGACACAAGGTGTAAGAGACAGCCCTCCGCAAACTAACAGGGTGCATTCAGATGCTTATTTTGACAAGTGGAGACAGCTGGCTTTGATACTAGGTATATGACACGAGGTGTAAGAGACAGCCCTCCGCAAACTAACAGGGTGCATTCAGCTGCTTATTTTGACAAGTGGAGACAGCTGGCTTTGATACTATATGACACAAGGTGTAAGAGACAGCCCTCCGCAAACTAACAGGGTGCATTCAGCTGCTTATTTTGACAAGTGGAGACAGCTGGCTTTGATACTATATGACACAAGGTGTAAGAGACAGCCCTCCGCAAACTAACAGGGTGCATTCAGATGCTTATTTTGACAAGTGGAGACAGCTGGCTTTGATACTAGGTATATGACACGAGGTGTAAGAGACAGCCCTCCGCAAACTAACAGGGTGCATTCAGCTGCTTATTTTGACAAGTGGAGACAGCTGGCTTTGATACTATATGACACAAGGTGTAAGAGACAGCCCTCCGCAAACTAACAGGGTGCATTCAGCTGCTTATTTTGACAAGTGGAGACAGCTGGCTTTGATACTATATGACACAAGGTGTAAGAGACAGCCCTCCGCAAACTAACAGGGTGCATTTAGCTGCTTATTTTGACAAGTGGAGACAGCTGGCTTTGATACTATATGACACAAGGTGTAAAGGACAGCCCTCCGCAAACTAACAGGGTGCATTCAGCTGCTTATTTTGACAAGTGGAGACAGCTGGCTTTGATACTATATGACACAAGGTGTAAGAGACAGCCCTCCGCAAACTAACAGGGTTCATTCAGCTGCTTATTTTGACAAGTGGAGACAGCTGGCTTTGATACTATATGACACGAGGTGTAAGGGACAGCCCTCCGCAAACTACCAGGGTGCATTCAGCTGCTTATTTTGACAAGTGGAGACAGCTGGCTTTGATACTATATGACACAAGGTGTAAGGGACAGCCCTCCGCAAACTAACAGGGTGCATTCAGATGCTTATTTTGACAAGTGGAGACAGCTGGCTTTGATACTAGGTATATGACACGAGGTGTAAGAGACAGCCCTCCGCAAACTAACAGGGTGCATTCAGCTGCTTATTTTGACAAGTGGAGACAGCTGGCTTTGATACTATATGACACAAGGTGTAAGAGACAGCCCTCCGCAAACTAACAGGGTGCATTCAGCTGCTTATTTTGACAAGTGGAGACAGCTGGCTTTGATACTATATGACACAAGGTGTAAGGGACAGCCCTCCGCAAACTAACAGGGTGCATTCAGCTGCTTATTTTGACAAGTGGAGACAGCTGGCTTTGATACTAGGTATATGACACGAGGTGTAAGAGACAGGCCTCGGCAAACTAACAGGGTGCATTCAGCTGCTTATTTTGACAAGTGGAGACAGCTGGCTTTGATACTATATGACACAAGGTGTAAGAGACAGCCCTCCGCAAACTAACAGGGTGCATTTAGCTGCTTATTTTGACAAGTGGAGACAGCTGGCTTTGATACTATATGACACGAGGTGTAAGGGACAGCCCTCCGCAAACTAGCAGGGTGCATTCAGCTGCTTATTTTGACAAGTGGAGACAGCTGGCTTTGATACTATATGACACGAGGTGTAAGGGACAGCCCTCCGCAAACTAGCAGGGTGCATTTAGCTGCTTATTTTGACAAGTGGAGACAGCTGGCTTTGATACTATATGACACGAGGTGTAAGGGACAGCCCTCCGCAAACTAGCAGGGTGCATTCAGATGCTTATTTTGACAAGTGGAGACAGCTGGCTTTGATACTAGGTATATGACACGAGGTGTAAGAGACAGCCCTCCGCAAACTAACAGGGTGCATTCAGCTGCTTATTTTGACAAGCGGAGACAGCTGGCTTTGATACTATATGACACGAGGTGTAAAGGACAGCCCTCCGCAAACTAGCAGGGTGCATTCAGCTGCTTATTTTGACAAGTGGAGACAGCTGGCTTTGATACTAAGTATATGACACGAGTTGTAAGAGACAGCCCTCCGCAAACTAACAGGGTGCATTCAGCTGCTTATTTTGACAAGTGGAGACAGCTGGCTTTGATACTATATGACACAAGGTGTAAGAGACAGCCCTCCGCAAACTAACAGAGTGCATTCAGCTGCTTATTTTGACAAGTGAAGACAGCTGGCTTTGATACTATATGACACGAGGTGTAAGGGACAGCCCTCCGCAAACTAGCAGGGTGCATTCAGCTGCTTATTTTGACAAGTGGAGACAGCTGGCTTTGATACTATATGACACAAGGTGTAAGAGACAGCCCTCCGCAAACTAACAGGGTGCATTCAGCTGCTTATTTTGACAAGTGGAGACAGCTGGCTTTGATACTATATGACACAAGGTGTAAGAGACAGCCCTCCGCAAAATCACAGAGTGCATTCAGCTGCTTATTTTGACAAGTGGAGACAGCTGGCTTTGATACTATATGACACAAGGTGTAAGAGACAGCCCTCCGCAAACTAACAGGGTGCATTCAGCTGCTTATTTTGACAAGTGGAGACAGCTGGCTTTGATACTATATGACACAAGGTGTAAGAGACAGCCCTCCGCAAACTTACAGGGTGCATTCAGATGCTTATTTTGACAAGTGGAGACAGCTGGCTTTGATACTAGGTATAATATACCTAGTATCAAAGCCAGCTGTCTCCAGCAAGAGACAGCTGGCTTTGATACTAGGTATATGACACGAGGTGTAAGAGACAGCCCTCCGCAAACTAACAGGGTGCATTCAGCTGCTTATTTTGGTAAGCGGAGACAGCTGGCTTTGATACTATATGACACGAGGTGTAAAGGACAGCCCTCCGCAAACTAATAGAGTGCATTCAGCTGCTTATTTTGACAAGTGGAGACAGCTGGCTTTGATACTATATGACACAAGGTGTAAGGGACAGCCCTCCGCAAACTAACAGGGTGCATTCAGCTGCTTATTTTGACAAGTGGAGACAGCTGGCTTTGATACTATATGACACAAGGTGTAAGAGACAGCCCTCCGCAAACTAACAGGGTGCATTCAGCTGCTTATTTTGACAAGTGGAGACAGCTGGCTTTGATACTATATGACACGAGGTGTAAGGGACAGCCCTCCGCAAACTAGCAGGGTGCATTCAGCTGCTTATTTTGACAAGTGGAGACAGCTGGCTTTGATACTATATGACACAAGGTGTAAGAGACAGCCCTCCGCAAACTAACAGGGTGCATTCAGATGCTTATTTTGACAAGTGGAGACAGCTGGCTTTGATACAATATGACACAAGGTGTAAGAGACAGCCCTCCGCAAACTAACAGGGTGCATTCAGATGCTTATTTTGACAAGTGGAGACAGCTGGCTTTGATACTAGGTATAATATACCTAGTATCAAAGCTAGCTGTCTCCAGCAAGAGACAGCTGGCTTTGATACTAGGTATATGACACGAGGTGTAAGAGACAGCCCTCCGCAAACTAACAGGGTGCATTCAGCTGCTTATTTTGACAAGTGGAGACAGCTGGCTTTGATACTATATGACACAAGGTGTAAGAGACAGCCCTCCGCAAACTAACAGGGTGCATTTAGCTGCTTATTTTGACAAGTGGAGACAGCTGGCTTTGATACTATATGACACGAGGTGTAAGGGACAGCCCTCCGCAAACTAGCAGGGTGCATTCAGCTGCTTATTTTGACAAGTGGAGACAGCTGGCTTTGATACTATATGACACGAGGTGTAAGGGACAGCCCTCCGCAAACTAGCAGGGTGCATTCAGATGCTTATTTTGACAAGTGGAGACAGCTGACTTTGATACTAGGTATATGACACGAGGTGTAAGAGACAGCCCTCCGCAAACTAACAGGGTGCATTCAGCTGCTTATTTTGACAAGTGGAGACAGCTGGCTTTGATACTAAGTATATGTCACGAGGTGTAAGAGACAGCCCTCCGCAAACTAACAGGGTGCATTCAGCTGCTTATTTTGACAAGTGGAGACAGCTGGCTTTGATACTATATGACACAAGCTGTAAGAGACAGCCCTCCGCAAACTAACAGAGTGCATTCAGCTGCTTATTTTGACAAGTGGAGACAGCTGGCTTTGATACTATATGACACAAGGTGTAAGAGACAGCCCTCCGCAAACTTACAAGGTGCATTCAGCTGCTTATTTTGACAAGTGGAGACAGCTGGCTTTGATACTATATGACACAAGGTGTAAGAGACAGCCCTCCGCAAACTAACAGGGTGCATTCAGATGCTTATTTTGACAAGTGGAGACAGCTGGCTTTGATACTAGGTATATGACACGAGGTGTAAGAGACAGCCCTCCGCAAACTAACAGGGTGCATTCAGCTGCTTATTTTGACAAGCGGAGACAGCTGGCTTTGATACTATATGACACGAGGTGTAAAGGACAGCCCTCCGCAAACTAGCAGGGTGCATTCAGCTGCTTATTTTGACAAGTGGAGACAGCTGGCTTTGATACTAAGTATATGACACGAGGTGTAAGAGACAGCCCTCCGCAAACTAACAGGGTGCATTCAGCTGCTTATTTTGACAAGTGAAGACAGCTGGCTTTGATACTATATGACACAAGGTGTAAGAGACAGCCCTCCGCAAACTAACAGAGTGCATTCAGCTGCTTATTTTGACAAGTGGAGACAGCTGGCTTTGATACTATATGACACAAGGTGTAAGAGACAGCCCTCCGCAAACTTACAAGGTGCATTCAGCTGCTTATTTTGACAAGTGGAGACAGCTGGCTTTGATACTATATGACACAAGGTGTAAGAGACAGCCCTCCGCAAACTAACAGGGTGCATTTAGCTGCTTATTTTGACAAGTGGAGACAGCTGGCTTTGATACTATATGACACGAGGTGTAAGGGACAGCCCTCCGCAAACTAGCAGGGTGCATTCAGCTGCTTATTTTGACAAGTGGAGACAGCTGGCTTTGATACTATATGACACGAGGTGTAAGGGACAGCCCTCCGCAAACTAACAGGGTGCATTCAGCTGCTTATTTTGACAAGCGGAGACAGCTGGCTTTGATACTATATGACACGAGGTGTAAAGGACAGCCCTCCGCAAACTAGCAGGGTGCATTCGGCTGCTTATTTTGACAAGTAGAGACAGCTGGCTTTGATACTATATGACACAAGGTGTAAGAGACAGCCCTCCGCAAACTAACAGAGTGCATTCAGCTGCTTATTTTGACAAGTGGAGACAGCTGGCTTTGATACTATATGACACAAGGTGTAAGAGACAGCCCTCCGCAAACTAACAGGGTGCATTCAGCTGCTTATTTTGACAAGTGGAGACAGCTGGCTTTGATACTAGGTATATGACACGAGGTGTAAGAGACAGCCCTCCGCAAACTAACAGGGTGCATTCAGCTGCTTATTTTGACAAGCGGAGACAGCTGGCTTTGATACTATATGACACGAGGTGTAAAGGACAGCCCTCCGCAAACTAGCAGGGTGCATTCGGCTGCTTATTTTGACAAGTGGAGACAGCTGGCTTTGATACTATATGACACAAGGTGTAAGAGACAGCCCTCCGCAAACTAACAGAGTGCATTCAGCTGCTTATTTTGACAAGTGGAGACAGCTGGCTTTGATACTATATGACACAAGGTGTAAGAGACAGCCCTCCGCAAACTTACAGGGTGCATTCAGCTGCTTATTTTGACAAGTGGAGACAGCTGGCTTTGATACTATATGACACAAGGTGTAAGAGACAGCCCTCCGCAAACTAACAGGGTGCATTCAGCTGCTTATTTTGACAAGTGGAGACAGCTGGCTTTGATACTATATGACACAAGGTGTAAGAGACAGCCCTCCGCAAACTAACAGGGTGCATTCAGCTGCTTATTTTGACAAGTGGAGACAGCTGGCTTTGATACTATATGACACAAGGTGTAAGAGACAGCCCTCCGCAAACTAACAGAGTGCATTCAGCTGCTTATTTTGACAAGTGGAGACAGCTGGCTTTGATACTATATGACACAAGGTGTAAGAGACAGCCCTCCGCAAACTAACAGGGTGCATTCAGCTGCTTATTTTGACAAGTGGAGACAGCTGGCTTTGATACTAGGTATATGACACGAGGTGTAAGAGACAGCCCTCCGCAAACTAACAGGGTGCATTCAGCTGCTTATTTTGACAAGCGGAGACAGCTGGCTTTGATACTATATGACACGAGGTGTAAAGGACAGCCCTCCGCAAACTAGCAGGGTGCATTCGGCTGCTTATTTTGACAAGTGGAGACAGCTGGCTTTGATACTATATGACACAAGGTGTAAGAGACAGCCCTCCGCAAACTAACAGAGTGCATTCAGCTGCTTATTTTGACAAGTGGAGACAGCTGGCTTTGATACTATATGACACAAGGTGTAAGAGACAGCCCTCCGCAAACTAACAGGGTGCATTCAGCTGCTTATTTTGACAAGTGGAGACAGCTGGCTTTGATACTAGGTATATGACACGAGGTGTAAGAGACAGCCCTCCGCAAACTAACAGGGTGCATTCAGCTGCTTATTTTGACAAGCGGAGACAGCTGGCTTTGATACTATATGACACGAGGTGTAAAGGACAGCCCTCCGCAAACTAGCAGGGTGCATTCGGCTGCTTATTTTGACAAGTGGAGACAGCTGGCTTTGATACTATATGACACAAGGTGTAAGAGACAGCCCTCCGCAAACTAACAGAGTGCATTCAGCTGCTTATTTTGACAAGTGGAGACAGCTGGCTTTGATACTATATGACACAAGGTGTAAGAGACAGCCCTCCGCAAACTTACAGGGTGCATTCAGCTGCTTATTTTGACAAGTGGAGACAGCTGGCTTTGATACTATATGACACAAGGTGTAAGAGACAGCCCTCCGCAAACTAACAGGGTGCATTCAGCTGCTTATTTTGACAAGTGGAGACAGCTGGCTTTGATACTATATGACACAAGGTGTAAGAGACAGCCCTCCGCAAACTAACAGGGTGCATTCAGCTGCTTATTTTGACAAGTGGAGACAGCTGGCTTTGATACTATATGACACAAGGTGTAAGAGACAGCCCTCCGCAAAATCACAGAGTGCATTCAGCTGCTTATTTTGACAAGTGGAGACAGCTGGCTTTGATACTATATGACACAAGGTGTAAGAGACAGCCCTCCGCAAACTAACAGGGTGCATTCAGCTGCTTATTTTGACAAGTGGAGACAGCTGGCTTTGATACTATATGACACAAGGTGTAAGAGACAGCCCTCCGCAAACTAACAGGGTGCATTCAGCTGCTTATTTTGACAAGTGGAGACAGCTGGCTTTGATACTATATGACACAAGGTGTAAGAGACAGCCCTCCGCAAACTTACAGGGTGCATTCAGCTGCTTATTTTGACAAGTGGAGACAGCTGGCTTTGATACTATATGACACAAGGTGTAAGAGACAGCCCTCCGCAAACTAACAGGGTGCATTCAGCTGCTTATTTTGACAAGTGGAGACAGCTGGCTTTGATACTATATGACACAAGGTGTAAGAGACAGCCCTCCGCAAACTAACAGGGTGCATTCAGCTGCTTATTTTGACAAGTGGAGACAGCTGGCTTTGATACTATATGACACAAGGTGTAAGAGACAGCCCTCCGCAAAATCACAGAGTGCATTCAGCTGCTTATTTTGACAAGTGGAGACAGCTGGCTTTGATACTATATGACACAAGGTGTAAGAGACAGCCCTCCGCAAACTAACAGAGTGCATTCAGCTGCTTATTTTGACAAGTGGAGACAGCTGGCTTTGATACTATATGACACAAGGTGTAAGAGACAGCCCTCCGCAAACTTACAGGGTGCATTCAGCTGCTTATTTTGACAAGTGGAGACAGCTGGCTTTGATACTATATGACACAAGGTGTAAGAGACAGCCCTCCGCAAACTAACAGGGTGCATTCAGCTGCTTATTTTGACAAGTGGAGACAGCTGGCTTTGATACTATATGACACAAGGTGTAAGAGACAGCCCTCCGCAAACTAACAGGGTGCATTCAGCTGCTTATTTTGACAAGTGGAGACAGCTGGCTTTGATACTATATGACACAAGGTGTAAGAGACAGCCCTCCGCAAAATCACAGAGTGCATTCAGCTGCTTATTTTGACAAGTGGAGACAGCTGGCTTTGATACTATATGACACAAGGTGTAAGAGACAGCCCTCCGCAAACTTACAGGGTGCATTCAGATGCTTATTTTGACAAGTGGAGACAGCTGGCTTTGATACTAGGTATAATATACCTAGTATCAAAGCCAGCTGTCTCCAGCAAGAGACAGCTGGCTTTGATACTAGGTATATGACACGAGGTGTAAGAGACAGCCCTCCGCAAACTAACAGGGTGCATTCAGCTGCTTATTTTGGTAAGCGGAGACAGCTGGCTTTGATACTATATGACACGAGGTGTAAAGGACAGCCCTCCGAAAACTAACAGGGTGCATTCAGCTGCTTATTTTGACAAGCGGAGACAGCTGGCTTTGATACTATATGACACGAGGTGTAAAGGACAGCCCTCCGCAAACTAGCAGGGTGCATTCAGCTGCTTATTTTGACAAGTGGAGACAGCTGGCTTTGATACTAAGTATATGACACGAGGTGTAAGAGACAGCCCTCCGCAAACTAACAGGGTGCATTCAGCTGCTTATTTTGACAAGTGGAGACAGCTGGCTTTGATACTATATGACACAAGGTGTAAGAGACAGCCCTCCGCAAACTAACAGAGTGCATTCAGCTGCTTATTTTGACAAGTGGAGACAGCTGGCTTTGATACTATATGACACAAGGTGTAAGAGACAGCCCTCCGCAAACTAACAGGGTGCATTCAGCTGCTTATTTTGACAAGTGGAGACAGCTGGCTTTGATACTATATGACACGAGGTGTAAGGGACAGCCCTCCGCAATCTAGCAGGGTGCATTCAGCTGCTTATTTTGACAAGTGGAGACAGCTGGCTTTGATACTATATGACACAAGGTGTAAGAGACAGCCCTCCGCAAACTAACAGGGTGCATTCAGATGCTTATTTTGACAAGTGGAGACAGCTGGCTTTGATACAATATGACACAAGGTGTAAGAGACAGCCCTCCGCAAACTAACAGGGTGCATTCAGATGCTTATTTTGACAAGTGGAGACAGCTGGCTTTGATACTAGGTATAATATACCTAGTATCAAAGCTAGCTGTCTCCAGCAAGAGACAGCTGGCTTTGATACTAGGTATATGACACGAGGTGTAAGAGACAGCCCTCCGCAAACTAACAGGGTGCATTCAGCTGCTTATTTTGACAAGTGGAGACAGCTGGCTTTGATACTATATGACACAAGGTGTAAGAGACAGCCCTCCGCAAACTAACAGGGTGCATTTAGCTGCTTATTTTGACAAGTGGAGACAGCTGGCTTTGATACTATATGACACGAGGTGTAAGGGACAGCCCTCCGCAAACTAGCAGGGTGCATTCAGCTGCTTATTTTGACAAGTGGAGACAGCTGGCTTTGATACTATATGACACGAGGTGTAAGGGACAGCCCTTCGCAAACTAGCAGGGTGCATTCAGATGCTAATTTTGACAAGTGGAGACAGCTGGCTTTGATACTAGGTATATGACACGAGGTGTAAGAGACAGCCCTCCGCAAACTAACAGGGTGCATTCAGCTGCTTATTTTGACAAGTGGAGACAGCTGGCTTTGATACTAAGTATATGTCACGAGGTGTAAGAGACAGCCCTCCGCAAACTAACAGGGTGCATTCAGCTGCTTATTTTGACAAGTGGAGACAGCTGGCTTTGATACTATATGACACAAGCTGTAAGAGACAGCCCTCCGCATACTAACAGAGTGCATTCAGCTGCTTATTTTGACAAGTGGAGACAGCTGGCTTTGATACTATATGACACAAGGTGTAAGAGACAGCCCTCCGCAAACTTACAAGGTGCATTCAGCTGCTTATTTTGACAAGTGGAGACAGCTGGCTTTGATACTATATGACACAAGGTGTAAGAGACAGCCCTCCGCAAACTAACAGGGTGCATTCAGATGCTCATTTTGACAAGTGGAGACAGCTGGCTTTGATACTAGGTATATGACACGAGGTGTAAGAGACAGCCCTCCGAAAACTAACAGGGTGCATTCAGCTGCTTATTTTGACAAGCGGAGACAGCTGGCTTTGATACTATATGACACGAGGTGTAAAGGACAGCCCTCCGCAAACTAGCAGGGTGCATTCAGCTGCTTATTTTGACAAGTGGAGACAGCTGGCTTTGATACTAAGTATATGACACGAGGTGTAAGAGACAGCCCTCCGCAAACTAACAGGGTGCATTCAGCTGCTTATTTTGACAAGTGGAGACAGCTGGCTTTGATACTATATGACACAAGGTGTAAGAGACAGCCCTCCGCAAACTAACAGAGTGCATTCAGCTGCTTATTTTGACAAGTGGAGACAGCTGGCTTTGATACTATATGACACAAGGTGTAAGAGACAACCCCTACGCAAACTTACAAGGTGCATTCAGCTGCTTATTTTGACAAGTGGAGACAGCTGGCTTTGATACTATATGACACAAGGTGTAAGAGACAGCCCTCCGCAAACTAACAGGGTGCATTCAGATGCTTATTTTGACAAGTGGAGACAGCTGGCTTTGATACTAGGTATAATATACCTAGTATCAAAGCCAGCTGTCTCCAGCAAGAGACAGCTGGCTTTGATACTAGGTATATGACACGAGGTGTAAGAGACAGCCCTCCGCAAACTAACAGGGTGCATTCAGCTGCTTATTTTGACAAGCGGAGACAGCTGGCTTTGATACTATATGACACGAGGTGTAAAGGACAGCCCTCCGCAAACTAACAGAGTGCATTCAGCTGCTTATTTTGACAAGTGGAGACAGCTGGCTTTGATACTATATGACACAAGGTGTAAGGGACAGCCCTCCGCAAACTAACAGGGTGCATTCAGCTGCTTATTTTGACAAGTGGAGACAGCTGGCTTTGATACTATATGACACGAGGTGTAAGGGACAGCCCTCCGCAAACTAGCAGGGTGCATTTAGCTGCTTATTTTGACAAGTGGAGACAGCTGGCTTTGATACTATATGACACGAGGTGTAAGGGACAGCCCTCCGCAAACTAGCAGGGTGCATTCAGCTGCTTATTTTGACAAGTGGAGACAGCTGGCTTTGATACTATATGACACAAGGTGTAAGAGACAGCCCTCCGCAAACTAACAGGGTGCATTCAGATGCTTATTTTGACAAGTGGAGACAGCTGGCTTTGATACTAGGTATATGACACGAGGTGTAAGAGACAGCCTTTCGCTAACTAACAGGGTGCATTCAGCTGCTTATTTTGACAAGTGGAGACAGCTGGCTTTGATACTATATGACACAAGGTGTAAGAGACAGCCCTCCGCAAACTAACAGGGTGCATTCAGATGCTTATTTTGACAAGTGGAGACAGCTAGCTTTGATACTAGGTATAATATACCTAGTATCAAAGCCAGCTGTCTCCAGCAAGAGACAGCTGGCTTTGATACTAGGTATATGACACGAGGTGTAAGAGACAGCCCTCCGCAAACTAACAGGGTGCATTCAGCTGCTTATTTTGACAAGTGGAGACAGCTGGCTTTGATACTATATGACACAAGGTGTAAGGGACAGCCCTCCGCAAACTAACAGGGTGCATTCAGCTGCTTATTTTGACAAGTGGAGACAGCTGGCTTTGATACTATATGACACAAGGTGTAAGAGACAGCCCTCCGCAAACTAACAGGGTGCATTCAGCTGCTTATTTTGACAAGTGGAGACAGCTGGCTTTGATACTATATGACACGAGGTGTAAGGGACAGCCCTCCGCAAACTAGCAGGGTGCATTCAGCTGCTTATTTTGACAAGTGGAGACAGCTGGCTTTGATACTATATGACACAAGGTATAAGAGACAGCCCTCCGCAAACTAACAGGGTGCATTCAGCTGCTTATTTTGACAAGTGGAGACAGCTGGCTTTGATACTATATGACACGAGGTGTAAGGGACAGCCCTCCGCAAACTAGCAGGGTGCATTCAGCTGCTTATTTTGACAAGTGGAGACAGCTGGCTTTGATACTATATGACACAAGGTGTAAGAGACAGCCCTCCGCAAACTAACAGGGTGCATTCAGATGCTTATTTTGACAAGTGGAGACAGCTGGCTTTGATACTAGGTATATGACACGAGGTGTAAGAGACAGCCCTCCGCAAACTAACAGGGTGCATTCAGCTACTTATTTTGACAAGCGGAGACAGCTGGCTTTGATACTATATGACACGAGGTGTAAGGGAAAGCCCTCCGCAAACTAGCAGGGTGCATTCAGCTGCTTATTTTGATAAGTGGAGACAGCTGGCTTTGATACTATATGACACGAGGTGTAAGGGACAGCCCTCCGCAAACTAGCAGGGTGCATTCAGCTGCTTATTTTGACAAGTGGAGACAGCTGGCTTTGATACTATATGACACGAGGTGTAAGGGACAGCCCTACGCAAACTAGCAGGGTGCATTTAGCTGCTTATTTTGACAAGTGGAGACAGCTGGCTTTGATACTATATGACACGAGGTGTAAGGGACAGCCCTTCGCAAACTAGCAGGGTGCATTCAGATGCTAATTTTGACAAGTGGAGACAGCTGGCTTTGATACTAGGTATATGACACGAGGTGTAAGAGACAGCCCTCCGCAAACTAACAGGGTGCATTCAGCTGCTTATTTTTACAAGCAGAGACAGCTGGCTTTGATACTATATGACACGAGGTGTAAAGGACAGCCCTCCGCAAACTAGCAGGGTGCATTCAGCTGCTTATTTTGACAAGTGGAGACAGCTGGCTTTGATACTATATGACACAAGGTGTAAGAGACAGCCCTCCGCAAACTTACAAGGTGCATTCAGCTGCTTATTTTGACAAGTGGAGACAGCTGGCTTTGATACTATATGACACAAGGTGTAAGAGACAGCCCTCCGCAAACTTACAAGGTGCATTCAGCTGCTTATTTTGACAAGTGGAGACAGCTGGCTTTGATACTATATGACACAAGGTGTAAGAGACAGCCCTCCGCAAACTAACAGGGTGCATTCAGCTGCTTATTTTTACAAGCAGAGACAGCTGGCTTTGATACTATATGACACGAGGTGTAAAGGACAGCCCTCCGCAAACTAGCAGGGTGCATTCAGCTGCTTATTTTGACAAGTGGAGACAGCTGGCTTTGATACTATATGACACAAGGTGTAAGAGACAGCCCTCCGCAAACTTACAAGGTGCATTCAGCTGCTTATTTTGACAAGTGGAGACAGCTGGCTTTGATACTATATGACACAAGGTGTAAGAGACAGCCCTCCGCAAACTAACAGGGTGCATTCAGATGCTTATTTTGACAAGTGGAGACAGCTGGCTTTGATACTAGGTATAATATACCTAGTATCAAAGCCAGCTGTCTCCAGCAAGAGACAGCTGGCTTTGATACTAGGTATATGACACGAGGTGTAAGAGACAGCCCTCCGCAAACTAACAGGGTGCATTCAGCTGCTTATTTTGACAAGCGGAGACAGCTGGCTTTGATACTATATGACACGAGGTGTAAAGGACAGCCCTCCGCAAACTAGCAGGGTGCATTCAGCTGCTTATTTTGACAAGTGGAGACAGCTGGCTTTGATACTAAGTATATGACACGAGGTGTAAGAGACAGCCCTCCGCAAACTAACAGGGTGCATTCAGCTGCTTATTTTGACAAGTGGAGACAGCTGGCTTTGATACTATATGACACAAGGTGTAAGAGACAGCCCTCCGCAAACTAACAGAGTGCATTCAGCTGCTTATTTTGACAAGTGGAGACAGCTGGCTTTGATACTATATGACACAAGGTGTAAGAGACAGCCCTCCGCAAACTTACAAGGTGCATTCAGCTGCTTATTTTGACAAGTGGAGACAGCTGGCTTTGATACTATATGACACAAGGTGTAAGAGACAGCCCTCCGCAAACTAACAGGGTGCATTCAGATGCTTATTTTGACAAGTGGAGACAGCTGGCTTTGATACTAGGTATAATATACCTAGTATCAAAGCCAGCTGTCTCCAGCAAGAGACAGCTGGCTTTGATACTAGGTATATGACACGAGGTGTAAGAGACAGCCCTCCGCAAACTAACAGGGTGCATTCAGCTGCTTATTTTGACAAGCGGAGACAGCTGGCTTTGATACTATATGACACGAGGTGTAAAGGACAGCCCTCCGCAAACTAGCAGGGTGCATTCAGCTGCTTATTTTGACAAGTGGAGACAGCTGGCTTTGATACTAGGTATAATATACCTAGTATCAAAGCCAGCTGTCTCCAGCAAGAGACAGCTGGCTTTGATACTAGGTATATGACACGAGGTGTAAGAGACAGCCCTCCGCAAACTAACAGGGTGCATTCAGCTGCTTATTTTGGTAAGCGGAGACAGCTGGCTTTGATACTATATGACACGAGGTGTAAAGGACAGCCCTCCGCAAACTAACAGAGTGCATTCAGCTGCTTATTTTGACAAGCGGAGACAGCTGGCTTTGATACTATATGACCCGAGGTGTAAAGGACAGCCCTCCGCAAACTAGCAGGGTGCATTCAGCTGCTTATTTTGACAAGTGGAGACAGCTGGCTTTGATACTAGGTATAATATACCTAGTATCAAAGCCAGCTGTCTCCAGCAAGAGACAGCTGGCTTTGATACTAGGTATATGACACGAGGTGTAAGAGACAGCCCTCCGCAAACTAACAGGGTGCATTCAGCTGCTTATTTTGGTAAGCGGAGACAGCTGGCTTTGATACTATATGACACGAGGTGTAAAGGACAGCCCTCCGCAAACTAACAGGGTGCATTCAGATGCTTATTTTGACAAGTGGAGACAGCTGGCTTTGATACTAGGTATATGACACAAGGTGTAAGAGACAGCCCTCCGCAAACTAACAGGGTGCATTCAGCTGCTTATTTTGACAAGTGGAGACAGCTGGCTTTGATACTATATGACACAAGGTGTAAGGGACAGCCCTCCGCAAACTAACAGGGTGCATTCAGCTGCTTATTTTGACAAGTGGAGACAGCTGGCTTTGATACTATATGACACAAGGTGTAAGAGACAGCCCTCCGCAAACTAACAGGGTGCATTCAGATGCTTATTTTGACAAGTGGAGACAGCTGGCTTTGATACTAGGTATAATATACCTAGTATCAAAGCCAGCTGTCTCCAGCAAGAGACAGCTGGCTTTGATACTAGGTATATGACACAAGGTGTAAGAGACAGCCCTCCGCAAACTAACAGGGTGCATTCAGCTGCTTATTTTGACAAGTGGAGACAGCTGGCTTTGATACTATATGACACAAGGTGTAAGGGACAGCCCTCCGCAAACTAACAGGGTGCATTCAGCTGCTTATTTTGACAAGTGGAGACAGCTGGCTTTGATACTATATGTCACGAGGTGTAAGGGACAGCCCTCCGCAAACTAGCAGGGTGCATTTAGCTGCTTATTTTGACAAGTGGAGACAGCTGGCTTTGATACTATATGACACGAGGTGTAAGGGACAGCCCTCCGCAAACTAGCAGGGTGCATTCAGCTGCTTATTTTGACAAGTGGAGACAGCTGGCTTTGATACTATATGACACAAGGTGTAAGAGACAGCCCTCCGCAAACTAACAGGGTGCATTCAGATGCTTATTTTGACAAGTGGAGACAGCTGGCTTTGATACTAGGTATATGACACGAGGTGTAAGAGACAGCCCTCCGCTAACTAACAGGGTGCATTCAGCTGCTTATTTTGACAAGTGGAGACAGCTGGCTTTGATACTATATGACACAAGGTGTAAGAGACAGCCCTCCGCAAACTAACAGGGTGCATTCAGATGCTTATTTTGACAAGTGGAGACAGCTAGCTTTGATACTAGGTATAATATACCTAGTATCAAAGCCAGCTGTCTCCAGCAAGAGACAGCTGGCTTTGATACTAGGTATATGACACGAGGTGTAAGAGACAGCCCTCCGCAAACTAACAGGGTGCATTCAGCTGCTTATTTTGACAAGTGGAGACAGCTGGCTTTGATACTATATGACACAAGGTGTAAGGGACAGCCCTCCGCAAACTAACAGGGTGCATTCAGCTGCTTATTTTGACAAGTGGAGACAGCTAGCTTTGATACTATATGACACAAGGTGTAAGAGACAGCCCTCCGCAAACTAACAGAGTGCATTCAGCTGCTTATTTTGACAAGTGGAGACAGCTGGCTTTGATACTATATGACACAAGGTGTAAGAGACAGCCCTCCGCAAACTTACAGGGTGCATTCAGCTGCTTATTTTGACAAGTGGAGACAGCTGGCTTTGATACTATATGACACAAGGTGTAAGAGACAGCCCTCCGCAAACTAACAGGGTGCATTCAGATGCTTATTTTGACAAGTGGAGACAGCTGGCTTTGATACTAGGTATATGACACGAGGTGTAAGAGACAGCCTTCCGCAAACTAACAGGGTGCATTCAGCTGCTTATTTTGATAAGCGGAGACAGCTGGCTTTGATACTATATGACACGAGGTGTAAAGGACAGCCCTCCGCAAACTAACAGAGTGCATTCAGCTGCTTATTTTGACAAGTGGAGACAGCTGGCTTTGATACTATATGACACAAGGTGTAAGGGACAGCCCTCCGCAAACTAACAGGGTGCATTCAGCTGCTTATTTTGACAAGTGGAGACAGCTGGCTTTGATACTATATGACACAAGGTGTAATAGACAGCCCTCCGCAAACTAACAGGGTGCATTCAGCTGCTTATTTTGACAAGTGGAGACAGCTGGCTTTGATACTATATGACACGAGGTGTAAGGGACAGCCCTCCGCAAACTAGCAGGGTGCATTCAGCTGCTTATTTTGACAAGTGGAGACAGCTGGCTTTGATACTATATGACACAAGGTCTAAGAGACAGCCCTCCGCAAACTAACAGGGTGCATTCAGATGCTTATTTTGACAAGTGGAGACAGCTGGCTTTGATACTAGGTATATGACACGAGGTGTAAGAGACAGCCCTCCGCAAACTAACAGGGTGCATTCAGCTGCTTATTTTGACAAGTGGAGACAGCTGGCTTTGATACTATATGACACAAGGTGTAAGAGACAGCCCTCCGCAAACTAACAGGGTGCATTCAGCTGCTTATTTTGACAAGTGGAGACAGCTGGCTTTGATACTATATGACACAAGGTGTAAGGGACAGCCCTCCGCAAACTAGCAGGGTGCATTCAGCTGCTTATTTTGACAAGTGGAGACAGCTGGCTTTGATACTATATGACACAAGGTATAAGAGACAGCCCTCCGCAAACTAACAGGGTGCATTCAGCTGCTTATTTTGACAAGTGGAGACAGCTGGCTTTGATACTATATGACACGAGGTGTAAGGGACAGCCCTCCGCAAACTAGCAGGGTGCATTCAGCTGCTTATTTTGACAAGTGGAGACAGCTGGCTTTGATACTATATGACACAAGGTGTAAGAGACAGCCCTCCGCAAACTAACAGAGTGCATTCAGCTGCTTATTTTGACAAGTGGAGACAGCTGGCTTTGATACTATATGACACAAGGTGTAAGAGACAGCCCTCCGCAAACTTACAGGGTGCATTCAGCTGCTTATTTTGACAAGTGGAGACAGCTGGCTTTGATACTATATGACACAAGGTGTAAGAGACAGCCCTCCGCAAACTAACAGGGTGCATTCAGATGCTTATTTTGACAAGTGGAGACAGCTGGCTTTGATACTAGGTATATGACACGAGGTGTAAGAGACAGCCCTCCGCAAACTAACAGGGTGCATTCAGCTACTTATTTTGACAAGCGGAGACAGCTGGCTTTGATACTATATGACACGAGGTGTAAGGGACAGCCCTCCGCAAACTAGCAGGGTGCATTCAGCTGCTTATTTTGACAAGTGGAGACAGCTGGCTTTGATACTATATGACACAAGGTGTAAGAGACAGCCCTCCGCAAACTAACAGAGTGCATTCAGCTGCTTATTTTGACAAGTGGAGACAGCTGGCTTTGATACTATATGACACAAGGTGTAAGGGACAGCCCTCCGCAAACGAACAGGGTGCATTCAGCTGCTTATTTTGACAAGTGGAGACAGCTAGCTTTGATACTATATGACACAAGGTGTAAGAGACAGCCCTCCGCAAACTAACAGAGTGCATTCAGCTGCTTATTTTGACAAGTGGAGACAGCTGGCTTTGATACTATATGACACAAGGTGTAAGAGACAGCCCTCCGCAAACTTACAGGGTGCATTCAGCTGCTTATTTTGACAAGTGGAGACAGCTGGCTTTGATACTATATGACACAAGGTGTAAGAGACAGCCCTCCGCAAACTAACAGGGTGCATTCAGATGCTTATTTTGACAAGTGGAGACAGCTGGCTTTGATACTAGGTATATGACACGAGGTGTAAGAGACAGCCTTCCGCAAACTAACAGGGTGCATTCAGCTGCTTATTTTGATAAGCGGAGACAGCTGGCTTTGATACTATATGACACGAGGTGTAAAGGACAGCCCTCCGCAAACTAACAGAGTGCATTCAGCTGCTTATTTTGACAAGTGGAGACAGCTGGCTTTGATACTATATGACACAAGGTGTAAGGGACAGCCCTCCGCAAACTAACAGGGTGCATTCAGCTGCTTATTTTGACAAGTGGAGACAGCTGGCTTTGATACTATATGACACAAGGTGTAAGAGACAGCCCTCCGCAAACTAACAGGGTGCATTCAGCTGCTTATTTTGACAAGTGGAGACAGCTGGCTTTGATACTATATGACACGAGGTGTAAGGGACAGCCCTCCGCAAACTAGCAGGGTGCATTCAGCTGCTTATTTTGACAAGTGGAGACAGCTGGCTTTGATACTATATGACACAAGGTCTAAGAGACAGCCCTCCGCAAACTAACAGGGTGCATTCAGATGCTTATTTTGACAAGTGGAGACAGCTGGCTTTGATACTAGGTATATGACACGAGGTGTAAGAGACAGCCCTCCGCAAACTAACAGGGTGCATTCAGCTGCTTATTTTGACAAGTGGAGACAGCTGGCTTTGATACTATATGACACAAGGTGTAAGAGACAGCCCTCCGCAAACTAACAGGGTGCATTCAGCTGCTTATTTTGACAAGTGGAGACAGCTGGCTTTGATACTATATGACACAAGGTGTAAGGGACAGCCCTCCGCAAACTAGCAGGGTGCATTCAGCTGCTTATTTTGACAAGTGGAGACAGCTGGCTTTGATACTATATGACACAAGGTATAAGAGACAGCCCTCCGCAAACTAACAGGGTGCATTCAGCTGCTTATTTTGACAAGTGGAGACAGCTGGCTTTGATACTATATGACACGAGGTGTAAGGGACAGCCCTCCGCAAACTAGCAGGGTGCATTCAGCTGCTTATTTTGACAAGTGGAGACAGCTGGCTTTGATACTATATGACACAAGGTGTAAGAGACAGCCCTCCGCAAACTAACAGGGTGCATTCAGATGCTTATTTTGACAAGTGGAGACAGCTGGCTTTGATACTAGGTATATGACACGAGGTGTAAGAGACAGCCCTCCGCAAACTAACAGGGTGCATTCAGCTACTTATTTTGACAAGCGGAGACAGCTGGCTTTGATACTATATGACACGAGGTGTAAGGGACAGCCCTCCGCAAACTAGCAGGGTGCATTCAGCTGCTTATTTTGACAAGTGGAGACAGCTGGCTTTGATACTATATGACACAAGGTGTAAGAGACAGCCCTCCGCAAACTAACAGAGTGCATTCAGCTGCTTATTTTGACAAGTGGAGACAGCTGGCTTTGATACTATATGACACAAGGTGTAAGAGACAGCCCTCCGCAAACTAACAGGGTGCATTCAGATGCTTATTTTGACAAGTGGAGACAGCTGGCTTTGATACTAGGTATATAACACGAGGTGTAAGGGACAGCCCTCCGCAAACTAGCAGGGTGCATTCAGCTGCTTATTTTGACAAGTGGAGACAGCTGGCTTTGATACTATATGACACAAGGTGTAAGAGACAGCCCTCCGCAAACTAACAGGGTGCATTCAGATGCTTATTTTGACAAGTGGAGACAGCTGGCTTTGATACTAGGTATATGACACGAGGTGTAAGAGACAGCCCTCCGCAAACTAACAGGGTGCATTCAGCTGCTTATTTTGACAAGCGGAGACAGCTGGCTTTGATACTATATGACACGAGGTGTAAGGGACAGCCCTCCGCAAACTAACAGGGTGCATTCAGCTGCTTATTTTGACAAGTGGAGACAGCTGGCTTTGATACTATATGACACAAGGTGTAAGAGACAGCCCTCCGCAAACTAACAGGGTGCATTCAGATGCTTATTTTGACAAGTGGAGACAGCTGGCTTTGATACTAGGTATATAATAATAATAATAATAATAAATCATTTATTTTCAGGTAACAAAGACCCATAGATAAATACCTTAACCTAACTACACATATAATAAGAATTGTGTTAGTAAATAAAACTTAAAACTATGTTAGTATCACTTGGTTGCACTAAGTCTTTGTGCGTTCCGGTGGCACTTGTCCACGAAAGCGGCGGAATACGACATCCTGAGGCCAAAAGCTTTCTTCCATCACCTGAGGCAGGTAGCATGTTGGTATGCGCACCACAAACGCCTTTAAATTGACGTTGCGATGCGACTCCAGCAGCTGCACTCTCGGCGCGTACTTCAGTCTTCTGCTCACGTATTTCACGATGTCTTCCGCGTCAGTGGTGTAGTGGAGACGGGAAATATACACCGGGGTATTCGGCTTCGCAGCACGCAGTTTTTCGTTGGGCTCCGTAGGAGCCTTACCGCAGCGGTTCTTACAGCTACTCTGTCGGCGCTTCCTCCTTTGCACCGTTACGAAGCCGTCATCAGCAGCCCGGTCCGTTTCCTTTACAGGCGCAGGCTTTGCGGGGGGAGCAGTGGGAGTGCTCAAAGTGACCAACGGGTCAGATGGTCGCGTCGATCGGGCAGCGCTACGGGGAGGAGCTGCGGGGACGGAAGCGGAGCTACGAGGCACGCTAGCGGCATGCAACTCTGACTCAGCAATCGGCGCCGGCGATAAAACTGCTGATGCAAAACTCTTGGCCGATGTGTCTAGGCAGCCGACACCTCGGCGCGTATTTACGTTGCTTACACGCGCCGGTGACCCAATTAACGCCACAGAGTTGCGCAACTCATCGAGTTCTGTGCGCAGGTCTGCGACGGTGTTCTGGGATGTCTCCAACTTCCTCTGCGCATCAGCTAGACTAGCCTTCAAGGACACAATGTCCTTCAACAGGCTCGTAACGTCGACGTGGTCGAATGTGACTGGAGGTAACTTATTCAGATCCCTCGCCACAAACGTCGGCACATCGTCAGGATCGGTAGCCTTCAGAAGCGTGATGATATCTTGCACACTTTTCTTTGTCTCGTCGTCGTTGTTTGTTTCGTCGTATATGACACGAGGTGTAAGAGACAGCCCTCCGCAAACTAACAGGGTGCATTCAGATGCTTATTTTGACAAGTGGAGACAGCTGACTTTGATACTAGGTATATGACACGAGGTGTAAGAGACAGCCCTCCGCAAACTAACAGGGTGCATTCAGCTGCTTATTTTGATAAGCGGAGACAGCTGGCTTTGATACTATATGACACGAGGTGTAAAGGACAGCCCTCCGCAAACTAACAGAGTGCATTCAGCTGCTTATTTTGACAAGTGGAGACAGCTGGCTTTGATACTATATGACACAAGGTGTAAGGGACAGCCCTCCGCAAACTAACAGGGTGCATTCAGCTGCTTATTTTGACAAGTGGAGACAGCTGGCTTTGATACTATATGACACAAGGTGTAATAGACAGCCCTCCGCAAACTAACAGGGTGCATTCAGCTGCTTATTTTGACAAGTGGAGACAGCTGGCTTTGATACTATATGACACGAGGTGTAAGGGACAGCCCTCCGCAAACTAGCAGGGTGCATTCAGCTGCTTATTTTGACAAGTGGAGACAGCTGGCTTTGATACTATATGACACAAGGTCTAAGAGACAGCCCTCCGCAAACTAACAGGGTGCATTCAGATGCTTATTTTGACAAGTGGAGACAGCTGGCTTTGATACTAGGTATATGACACGAGGTGTAAGAGACAGCCCTCCGCAAACTAACAGGGTGCATTCAGCTGCTTATTTTGACAAGTGGAGACAGCTGGCTTTGATACTATATGACACAAGGTGTAAGAGACAGCCCTCCGCAAACTAACAGGGTGCATTCAGCTGCTTATTTTGACAAGTGGAGACAGCTGGCTTTGATAATATATGACACAAGGTGTAAGGGACAGCCCTCCGCAAACTAGCAGGGTGCATTCAGCTGCTTATTTTGACAAGTGGAGACAGCTGGCTTTGATACTATATGACACAAGGTATAAGAGACAGCCCTCCGCAAACTAACAGGGTGCATTCAGCTGCTTATTTTGACAAGTGGAGACAGCTGGCTTTGATACTATATGACACGAGGTGTAAGGGACAGCCCTCCGCAAACTAGCAGGGTGCATTCAGCTGCTTATTTTGACAAGTGGAGACAGCTGGCTTTGATACTATATGACACAAGGTGTAAGAGACAGCCCTCCGCAAACTAACAGGGTGCATTCAGATGCTTATTTTGACAAGTGGAGACAGCTGGCTTTGATACTAGGTATATGACACGAGGTGTAAGAGACAGCCCTCCGCAAACTAACAGGGTGCATTCAGCTACTTATTTTGACAAGCGGAGACAGCTGGCTTTGATACTATATGACACGAGGTGTAAGGGACAGCCCTCCGCAAACTAGCAGGGTGCATTTAGCTGCTTATTTTGACAAGTGGAGACAGCTGGCTTTGATACTATATGACACAAGGTGTAAGAGACAGCCCTCCGCAAACTAACAGAGTGCATTCAGCTGCTTATTTTGACAAGTGGAGACAGCTGGCTTTGATACTATATGACACAAGGTGTAAGAGACAGCCCTCCGCAAACTAACAGGGTGCATTCAGATGCTTATTTTGACAAGTGGAGACAGCTGGCTTTGATACTAGGTATATAACACGAGGTGTAAGGGACAGCCCTCCGCAAACTAGCAGGGTGCATTCAGCTGCTTATTTTGACAAGTGGAGACAGCTGGCTTTGATACTAGGTATATGACACGAGGTGTAAGAGACAGCCCTCCGCAAACTAACAGGGTGCATTCAGCTGCTTATTTTGACAAGCGGAGACAGCTGGCTTTGATACTATATGACACGAGGTGTAAGGGACAGCCCTCCGCAAACTAACAGGGTGCATTCAGCTGCTTATTTTGACAAGTGGAGACAGCTGGCTTTGATACTATATGACACAAGGTGTAAGAGACAGCCCTCCGCAAACTAACAGGGTGCATTCAGATGCTTATTTTGACAAGTGGAGACAGCTGGCTTTGATACTAGGTATATAATAATAATAATAATAATAAATCATTTATTTTCAGGTAACAAAGACCCATAGATAAATACCTTAACCTAACTACACATATAATAAGAATTGTGTTAGTAAATAAAACTTAAAACTATGTTAGTATCACTTGGTTGCACTAAGTCTTTGTGCGTTCCGGTGGCACTTGTCCACGAAAGCGGCGGAATACGACATCCTGAGGCCAAAAGCTTTCTTCCATCACCTGAGGCAGGTAGCATGTTGGTATGCGCACCACAAACGCCTTTAAATTGACGTTGCGATGCGACTCCAGCAGCTGCACTCTCGGCGCGTACTTCAGTCTTCTGCTCACGTATTTCACGATGTCTTCCGCGTCAGTGGTGTAGTGGAGACGGGAAATATACACCGGGGTATTCGGCTTCGCAGCACGCAGTTTTTCGTTGGGCTCCGTAGGAGCCTTGCCGCAGCGGTTCTTACAGCTACTCTGTCGGCGCTTCCTCCTTTGCACCGTTACGAAGCCGTCATCAGCAGCCCGGTCCGTTTCCTTTACAGGCGCAGGCTTTGCGGGGGGAGCAGTGGGAGTGCTCAAAGTGACCAACGGGTCAGATGGTCGCGTCGATCGGGCAGCGCTACGGGGAGGAGCTGCGGGGACGGAAGCGGAGCTACGAGGCACGCTAGCGGCATGCAACTCTGACTCAGCAATCGGCGCCGGCGATAAAACTGCTGATGCAAAACTCTTGGCCGATGTGTCTAGGCAGCCGACACCTCGGCGCGTATTTACGTTGCTTACACGCGCCGGTGACCCAATTAACGCCACAGAGTTGCGCAACTCATCGAGTTCTGTGCGCAGGTCTGCGACGGTGTTCTGGGATGTCTCCAACTTCCTCTGCGCATCAGCTAGACTAGCCTTCAAGGACACAATGTCCTTCAACAGGCTCGTAACGTCGACGTGGTCGAATGTGACTGGAGGTAACTTATTCAGATCCCTCGCCACAAACGTCGGCACATCGTCAGGATCGGTAGCCTTCAGAAGCGTGATGATATCTTGCACACTTTTCTTTGTCTCGTCGTCGTTGTTTGTTTCGTCGTATATGACACGAGGTGTAAGAGACAGCCCTCCGCAAACTAACAGGGTACATTCAGCTGCTTATTTTGACAAGCGGAGACAGCTGGCTTTGATACTATATGACACGAGGTGTAAGGGACAGCCCTCCGCAAACTAGCAGGGTGCATTCAGCTGCTTATTTTGACAAGTGGAGACAGCTGGCTTTGATACTATATGACACAAGGTGTAAGAGACAGCCCTCCGCAAACTAACAGGGTGCATTCAGATGCTTATTTTGACAAGTGGAGACAGCTGACTTTGATACTAGGTATATGACACGAGGTGTAAGAGACAGCCCTCCGCAAACTAACAGGGTGCATTCAGCTGCTTATTTTGACAAGTGGAGACAGCTGGCTTTGATACTAGGTATATGACACGAGGTGTAAGAGACAGCCCTCCGCAAACTAACAGGGTGCATTCAGCTGCTTATTTTGACAAGTGGAGACAGCTGGCTTTCATACTAGGTGTATGACACGAGGTGTAAGGGACAGTCCTCCGCAAACTAACAGGGTGCATTCAGCTGCTTATTTTGACAAGTGGAGACAGCTGTCTTTGATACTATATGACACAAGGTCTAAGGGACAGCCCTCCGCAAACTAACAGGGTGCATTGAGCTGCTTATTTTGACAAGTGGAGACAGCTGGCTTTGATACTATATGACACAAGGTGTAAGGGACAGCCCTCCGCAAACTAACAGGGTGCATTGAGCTGCTTATTTTGACAAGTGGAGACAGCTGGCTTTGATACTATATGACACAAGGTGTAAGGGACAGCCCTTCGCAAACTAACAGGGTGCATTGAGCTGCTTATTTTGACAAGTGGAGACAGCTGGCTTTGATACTATATGACACAAGGTGTAAGGGACAGTCCTCCGCAAACTAACAGGGTGCATTCAGCTGCTTATTTTGACAAGTGGAGACAGCTGGCTTTGATACTATATGACACAAGGTGTAAGGGACAGCCCTCCGCAAACTAACAGGGTGCATTCAGCTGCTTATTTTGACAAGTGGAGACAGCTGGCTTTGATACTATATGACACAAGGTGTAAGGGACAGCCCTCCGCAAACTAACAGGGTGCATTCAGCTGCTTATTTTGACAAGTGGAGACAGCTGGGCTTGATACTATATGACACAAGGTGTAAGGGACAGCCCTCCGCAAACTAACAGGGTGCATTCAGCTCCTTATTTTGAATCATATTCCACCGGAAAATTTCTTAGAAAAATTTTCATTTTTGTTTGTCACTTTTAGGGTTCCGTACCAAAATAGTAAAAAGGAACCCTTATGCTGCGACTACTAATGCTATCAACTTGAATTTTGGAATAGTTTTAGATGATATTTGCCCAACTATTTTGCAAATAAGAAAGAAATAAAAATGTATATATTTTTTTGCACCAGGGACTGAAAGGGGGTCTTTGAAATTCGAAGTGGGGCTACTAGGGCATGTGAACATGCTGCCACGCAGCCCCGTCCCCTCTTGACAGCCTCGAGGGATGGGGTACCGGCGGCGGCCGACGAAATTAGGGTCACTGAGCCGCTCAGGTCCTCCACCCAGTCATCCCTGGGCGGGACAAAGTACGGCTCAGCGACCACGGCGATGTTAATCGACCACTGCGCCAAGCTCTAGAGCAACAAATCCTGAGCGCAGGCGCAGTGGTTGATGTTTGCCTGGAGGAGGCGTAATGGGGCCATTATTGACACTCCATATCAGCCCCCTCCCGGGCCCACTGCGAGGGCCCTGCCGCGGTAACGACGGCGACGACAGTGGAGGCGGCAGCGGCGGCGGCAGTGGCGGCGGCTACAGCGGTGATAGTGGTGGCGGAGGCCTTGCCTTTGCACCTGGCTTTGGCGGGTGGAGCGCAGGCCTTGCTCCCCGCTCGGTGATTGGCCGGCTTGCCAGCTGCCGTACATACAAAGCAGTGCGGCGTGGCATTACACGAGCCGGCCTTGTGACCGGGCTGACCGCAGCAGAAGCAGTGACTGCTGCGGTCCACCTCCGAGGTGCATTTAACTCCCACTTGGTTGCCCACCTGACAGCGGAAGCACCTCAGCGGTCTGGGTTCCAGCAGTTTCACCTGTGCGGACATCCAGCCGACCTTGAGCCTACGGCCCTCCCCGACTATTTTCCGGGCTGCCGACACGGGGCAGCGTACCGTAATGGCTCGCATCCCCGTAAAGTCGGGACGGATGGTGCCTACCCTCACCTGTTCGGCAGAGCAACCCCCAGCACCAACGATGGCAGCCACCACCTCTCACTCACTCACCTCTCCGTCGCAGAGTCGTCCGAGCCCAGGAAGCGCATGTCAGCGCACTTGGTGGGTCTGGACACTCTGGTCTCATCCGCATTTAGGGACGCCCTAAGCCTAGCGGCCAGAGCGTCTGCGGTTGGACCGCTGGCCGCACAAGAGACGATAATATGTAATCTCTTTTTCTTCTCACTACCTGTTAATTAAGACCTCCAGCAGCCGAGCCCCAGTCGCAGTGACCCTTACCCGGATGCCATTGGCGACGCCGAGCTCCTCGAGTTTCACCGCCGCCCTCGCCTTGGCGAGCACGTCGCGGTAGGACACACCCTTCTTTTCTGCTTCCGGCTGTAGTGTGATCACTACAGCTGCGGACTTCGGGGCACGGAGCCTAGCCGCGACGCTTCGCTCCTTGCGCCGCTGCCGCCTATCTTTTCTTTTGGCCGCCCTTGCTGCTTTACCCGCCTTCCCAATCTCCCCGGCTACCTGCCATTCGGCGTCGGCCAGATTAGATTTAGGAGGTGGGGGCGGCTGACTCGCCGCCAGGGCTGGGGCCCTGACGGGTACCGGCATGGCCCCGCTTTTTGACTGCCCCGACGGTCCCGGTTTGATCGTGGCAGCCGCGGTGGTTACAGCCGCGGTGGTGGCAGCCGCAGCAGTGGCAGTCGCAGTGGTGGCAGATGCGGCGGTGGCATACGAGGTTGCCTTCCGCTAGCCCGAGGCCGGCCAGCTCGCCGCTAGCGGGGGGCGCAGGACAATGGCCTCCAGGGCAGAAAACCGACTCTGGAAGGTAGCCAGCTCCTGCCGCACCAGGGTCAGTACCCAGTCCTCAGCAGGCACGGGCCCACCCTGTGGTACCTCCCGGGGGGCAGCTCCTCGGAGCCGGGCCAGGTCCGCTCGAAGCTCCTCATTCTCCTTTCGGAGAAGCTCCATGGCGGCTGTCAAGCGGGTGACCTCCGCCCTCACTTCGGACATTCCGTCCGACGGAGGTCCGAAGTGAATGGCCTTGGCTGCAGCCATTATGGAGGCCGTGGCAACGGATATGGCCTTGTCTTTAGAGGACTGGATCCTCTTCAAGGCCACACCCTTGGTTGCGGCTTCCACGACCTCCGCAAACCTGGCCGCTCGCTCCGAATTGGAGCTGCCAGCGGCGTCCGGCTCGCTACCTGACATCTCTGAGAGGGCCGCCCTATGACTGGTCACTTCAGAGTGTTGCCCCTCCGTGGAAAGCCTCTCGGCTTGCTGGGCCGACTCGGCTAGGCTGACTTGACTCGGCTCGCTGGGCCGTTCCTGGACCTGCGAGACGGTCACCCCTCCCGGCTCCTCAGTCGAGACCTCGGATGAGACCCCAAGCTTGCTCTCCCCGCCGATTCCCGGCGTATCGGGCCGCTTGAAGCGACCCCGAACGTCGCGCCCTGCTATCGGAGCGGAAGCTCCACCCGCCATAACGCGACCCAGTCCTCTCTTCAGGTGAAAAAAAGGTTTAAAATTAATTGTCGAACTACGTTCTTTCGTTAATATTTAAGAGAAAATATCTATTTGCGATACTAAATATTTCTGTTTACTTCTCACTCAATTTCGTAATTTTTTTTGAGATTGTACTCTTTTAATGCCAAGAGACGATAATATGTAATCTCTTTTTCTTCTCACTATCTGTTAATTAAGATATTTCTGTAACTGTATGTTTTCCCGAATCAAATAAATAAATATTGAATGAAAATCGCCATTGTACGATGTTTTGAGTGTCATCTACCCACAAACTGCACGTGTAAAATGAGGTGCAATATGCACGAAAGGTTTCTAGTTAAGATTTTCTTTGCCTACCCTGCTGCAACATGAATACCTATGTGTACATACAGAAAACCACACATATTGGTAGGACAGAATGCATGTTTTCTTGCATATTTCATATATTATGTCTAGGCTGTGCGATTCGATACACGTCCTAGTTTTTATAGTTTCCTGGTAGAATTTCACGCACTGAAGCATTTTCTGTACTTACAATGTCGCTTAGTCGTTGTACGACGAAGCAACGGCAATGAAATTGAACGCTACGCGCCATGCGGATATTTGGGGACCTCTTTCTCTAAACTGTTTCATGATTCTCAATATGGTTTCAACATAGCTCTGGAATGGCTTCGCTCACACACTCTTACACTAAACACTGACAAAACAAACTTTCTTACTTACTCAGTCAGCCCAATCACACAACCACACACTCCAATCACAATAAAAGCGCATCTTTGTCAAACTAAAACCTCCTGTCACTGTTCATCTATAGCATCTGTTGAACATACAAAATATTTGGGCGTAGTGCTAGATAAGTACCTAAACTTTAAGACACATATAAACCTGCTTACTACAAGAGTCCGTAAACTTATTTACATATTTAAAAATCTTCGACATGTAGCAAATTTAAATACTATAAGAACTGTCTATTTTGCTATATGCTCCTCTATTGTTACATGCTGTATTTCCTGCTGGGGTGGTGCGGCAAAAACGACTCTGAAGCCTCTGGAAATAGCCCACAGAGCTGTTTTAAAAGTTGCTACTTTTCGCCCTATTTTATATCCTACCAGTGAGTTGTACAAAGATTGGAAAATTCTTAACGTAAGACAACACTATATCCTACAAGCCGTCCTATTACAACATCGCAAAACCCCATTCAAAAAAATCACAAAACGACGTAAAGATCTAATATGTACAGTACCGCAAACACGATCCTCCTGCATTAAAAGATTCTGCTACTACCAAAGCCCAAATTTATATGATAAAATTAATAAACACTGTCCAATCTATGGTATGACATACCATAACAGCAAAAAAGCAATTTACTCATTTCTACAAAATAAAACTTACGATGACACAGAGAAGTTTCTAACAGCATAAATAAAAATAAAAATATACATCAAAATCTTCTATTACAGTAACAAACCCACATACACACATACGTACAGAAACGCCAACTCACACCCACACACACACACGCACATTCACAAACACGAACGCGCGCTCACACACACATACACACACTCACACCCACACTAACCCACACAACCACACTCACTTGCCTTTCAGCAAATGTTTTTATTACTTATCTTTTTATTATTCCTCTTGTATTACCTTTAGTTACACTATGTCACCAATAATTATAAAATTGTAGTAGAAGACTAGTGTTAAGCCACATACTGTGTACAATTTAATTATAATACCCAATGGGGACCGGCACTGTACTCCCTTATACAGGTTATTCTATAACCTAGCTGGGAATGCAGGACCTCACCACCATTTCTGTTGTAGTTTTAGTACACTAATTTGTCACCCTGTAAATTGTCATGTACTACAATGCTGTTATGATGAATAAACAATATTATTATTATTATTATTATTATTCTCATTTTAATACTTTTGTATATAAAAAACTGATAAGTAGTCAGGTTTCCTAAAAGGTTCCAAAATGATATTAATAATGTGAATAAAACGAAAAATATGCAGAATGAGGTAAAGAATTGGGCAAATTTAAAGAGCCGATCTACCCCGCTGTTTTTTCAAAGATGCCCGTTGGTCTCTAGTCCTGCTGATGGAGGTTCGGGGATATCTTTCGCAGTCGCCATAATTAATGTTTAGTGTTATGTTATTGTAGATATTTTAAATGAAATTGCTTACGTATTTTGTGTTATTACTGCAAAATTTTAGTTAGTTATTATTTCATGGGGGGGGGGGGGGGCGCAATTCGTTCTCCTTACCTCATTCCATGAAGTTTCATGCAACGCCACGCCTCCCTCCCACAATGCACTGAAACTTCCTAATCCCCCCCCCCCCCCCTCCCCAACTCTTTATACAAATGTGTGCATCGTGTAAGCACGATGAGGGGTGTGCTTGTGGTTGTTGGCTAGACCTCTGAGTGCTTATTATTTCCTAGTATGTCTTATGCCTTCAATGCACTCTGGCCGCGATGCAATTTCACGTTGTCGGTGTGTCGGACGTCGACAACATTAATACTAAGACCAACATAACTTTTTACTCAACGTACATGTTTATCAAAATATTGTTGGTATTAGACCACATTATTGCAAAACCTCATTTATTATTCAAATTCGATTAGTAGGACCGGATTGCTGTAACCACCTTCCTGCTTCATCATCAGAATTTGTCAGGCCAACTATCTACTCATCGAGACCAATTGAATAAGCCGAATCACGATATATCTGCTGTAAGCTATTTTCTATTGGTTTGTTAATCCGCAGATTCTCCTTGCTGCAGTATCAGGCTAAGGTTTCCATATACTCGTAATTACAGTATCAACAAAGAACAAGGGGCAATTCGTATGGACCCTGGGCCCAGTATTGTAGCATTTTGTTTGAACTGTTGTAACTTTTTAACGTCATGCTTCAATAAAATAAAATGTTAGGATTGAACAGATCTTCATTTTAATGTAGGATGGAAACTGCTGCAGTGCTGGACATATTCTGCTCTATATAGAAGATGGAGCAGAATAGGTTAGGACGATCGACTTAGAATTATGTACAAATCATATGTAATGTACAAAAATTCTAAGTCGATCGTCTAGTCGACGAGTGAAAATGAAATAAAATTACGTTTTTATGGCAGAGATCACCTACACCAATCAAAGAGCTGATTGTCCAAAATGGCTGAAATTTCATGAAACGTCTTTTTCGAGTTTTCTTCTTCAATGTGTTATTTTTTAACATTGAAAGCATGATAAGTACGCACCCTGAGCGATTAATTTCTAAAATAGGTTATTGTTAATGTCTGAATATTTATTTGGAATTTGTGTCTATAAACCTTCAAACTAAACAACAATATGAAGAATGGACAAATCGTTTCAATTATTTCAAAATAAGTGACTATGAACATCAACTGCCGACTCTACAAGGTTAGCTAATTCTGTAATTTCCCACAGATGACAGTCAAGTGGGTAGTGGGGCCACCTCAACTGTCAACGACTCTTCGTCGAGCGGGCAACAGGACTGGTCTGCGGTCTGGGAGTACTTCGAGAGTCCTCACTGGCAGCTGCCTATGGCCGCTGGTGGACTGTCGAAGAGCATGCAGGTAGCTAGGCTCCACCCCTTAATATGTACGTAATCACGCCTTTTCCCTACGGGGTTAAGTACTAACTAAAGAACGCCACGTGCTACCATGGCAGATTACCTACCGTACGCTTATAATGAGGCCAATAACTAATTCTTTTTTTGAAGCGTCTCTGCTTCAATTCTCGCGTCTCCATACAACATTCAAGAATTACTTGATAATAGAGTTGAGAATCGAAACTCAAGAATAATTATTTAATACACACTCGCAAGCAATTGCTGAATCGAGAGCAGATATCCTCATAAAATAAAAAAGGGATTTTCCGGAAAAACTGGATGTAATGGGGGAAACTGAATTCAATTCGTAATCAGATATCAAAATACCCGAGAATCAGTTATCAGATCCTTGAAGGGCAAATAAAAGTTAAAATTTGTAAACCTGTTTAATTTAACGCCTTTTTCAATGTTTTTTTTTATTTCCTCACATAACGCATAGTAAAACGTTCGTAAACAATACAAGTGCGTGCGGACATTTTTGTAAAATTGCAGGACATGCGAATAACGAAACAACTTTACCTCTTTATATTATCAGTATACGTAGATAAGATAGCATTATTTTATTCTCATCATATGCCTATGATGAGAAAAAAACAATGCTAATAACAATTTCATTCTTTTATGTTCTAATATGTCCTCAAGATACATTTTTCTAGACGTCATTCCAAATCGAATGAGCTCATATTTTTAGGAGCTTTATTAAGAATTAACACGTTTTAAACTTGTTATTGTTGTAACATGTTTTTATAACTTGTTGACTAGCCAGTAAACAAGTTATAAAACGTGTTACAGAAATAAAATCATTTATCATTTATCAATGTACCCAAGAGACTAGCAAAACGTTATATGGCAATGCTTAGCTTCTGGCCAAGGTAAAAGCCTGCCCTTGGATCGCGGGAAGTGTCAAGCAGCCGTTTGGAGATTTTGTTGAACAAACCATGAGCATTCGGACCCCACGGCCCGAGGGTATCAACCCCAAACGGCTCAAAAATATAATTACCGATAAGGTTCCGCAGCCGCAGCAGCAACGCCAGCTCAGCTCGCTGTGCCAGGAAATGGGATGGCGCAAGAGTATCGACATACGTTGCGTCCTACACTAAAGGTCTACCCACCTTCCATGGAAATAAAGACATGCCGTCCGGTCTTTTGCCATCGTCACGTGCCCAGCCATTAGGATCTAATACAGCTGGAACGCTGACGGTGACAAGGGCTCGTTGGATGATGTCATTAACGTTCGCATGCCGCCCTAAGTGACCCGCATTCCGGCTGCAAGGCAGGCCGTGGTGTCCGAGGCTGTTGACAACATCACCACAGTGACAGGGGTATAATTATTATAGCAACATTTATTGGACTTTTCCTTTTATGTTAATTTAGAAAAATATTATAAACAAAATAATAAACTTTTATTAAGTGATCTTTTTAAGCATGTATATAAGAAGGGCTCCACGAAGCCAAAAATTTATAGGTTTATTATTAAAACTTTTATGTCCTCATTTATAAAAATAGAGATTGCAAAAAAATTGGTTAATTAACAATCGTATAACTTTTTAAAAAATTGACTTAATTGTTTATTCCAACGGGGTTCAATTTTTTACAATAACATTTATTATGTTATAAAAAAATATTCTATCTGGTGCACTCTCGTTAGCGGCATAACGGTGCATAACGGCCTCGCAGAGCCCTATATTCAGCGTTAAATAAAAATGATAAATAATGGAGATAGAGTTTCGGGAGTCGGGATTTTTTTTATGGGAAATTTCATCTTCTTTAAGGATATTTTTTCAAAATTTCTTAAATATTCATTGTTTTTGAGTCATTAACAAAAAACCAAATGCCATCTTTTTTCATCTTAATTTGTTAATAACAATTGCAATTTTTTTATGTGCTAATACATCCTCGAGACACATTTTTAACATGTTTTTTAACTTGTTGTCTAACCTATAAATGATAATACAATTATTTATATATTATTACTCAACCAAATAACGGCTTGTGGCAGTCTGATGTCGAAAGGGTGGTGTTACAGCATCTAAAAACTTTGTTTACGCCAAGTGCGCAACTATACAACTTCTTGGATACCTAGGCTCTCCTTCATTTATGAGAACCTAGTGTTGAAATATGTTACGGTCTGACTGGATCAATACTTTTTCCTAAGCACATGACACGTCAATGCGGCTTCCATGGCAACGATGCACCTGCGTGAAGATCTCTACGACTTCTTGGATACCTAGGCTCTCCTTCATTTATGAGAACCTAGTGTTAAAATATGTTACGGTCTGACTGGATCAATACTTTTTCCTAAGCACATGGCACGCCAATTCAGATTCCATGGCAACGATGCATCTGCGTGAAATTCGCTAAGTCAACTGAAAATACGACTGAAGGAAATTAAAGTTACCTAATAAATATTATAAGCTCTATTAGCACTATTAATAGTTCGTGTGATGACAATAAATAATAATGGCATGCCCGCTCAAAACTTTCAAAACATGTTTAAAACTTTCCAATAAAACATATTTTAAATAATTTCATGAAATAAAGTTTCATCAGGAATTTCTCAGTGGCATTCTCAAGCCAAGTTAGGATTTTGAACCCAGTTCATGACAATAGACCCTATCACATGGGACTTAAGATATAACTGGCGATGTGGATGTACTAATATTATTTCCACATTACAGAAAATGGTGAAACACGCAGTGAGTGAGATGCGCCGCTATTATAGCAGAAAAGTTGTGGACGGAGTATGTCCAAGGTTACCAGAAGGACTCTTGACGTCATTATCAAACAACTTACTTCAGACATCAATGCATAAGGTAAAAGATTTCAAATCACCGTTTCCGTATAACAATACATTTTATCAACACGATTGTAGTATAAAGAAGTCTACTTGCAAGGCCACTATAACAATGTAGCTCGATGAGTGAAGATGTAGAAATTCATTGGATGCTAACTATCAAGTATTTATTTTAAAAGACAAGATAACTAGGTGAAATCTTATCCTGTGTAGGTACGAAACAAGTTCTTTTTTAATATCACGAACATTGCGAAACATTAATAACTGATCAACCTTATTTTACGCAATTCCATGTAGTTGGCTTTAGACTCCATTGAGTTAGTATTAAGTTAGTCGCATGCATCTACGTACTACAGTTGATGTATTTCTATTCCCCTACTTTCAATGACAAAAGAATTACGAATGAAGGAAATACGTATGCTCAAAGAAAACTATTGCAATCCACCCAGTATTTAAGTACACCTAAACTCTGTGTTATCTTTTACACCATTTATGTCATATTTTGTAAGATATTTGCAAAAGAAATTACAAAATGCCTCTGAAAATCACCATTTTGGTTTGCCGCTTCTCAAAAACCTTACAAATAAAGACGTAATTAAATGGTGTCCCAAACATTATTTTATTGGTACATGTTCAGTATTTAATAACGCATATGTTCCATATGATATTGCGTACATTTATGTCATAATTTGTGAAAAATCTGCTAAAACAGTCGCACACTTTCATTTCATCATGGGAAACTATGATTGAGACAGCGCGTTGAAAAAATCAATGCTTTAACATGGATTCAATTTACAAACCTAAAGTGATGAAAACAGAGGCGATTTAGGCATCACGCTGCAGCGGTAGTTGTTACATTTGACTCCTGAAGTTTTTCGATTCAAGCTCTCAATGTTTATGGGCTCCTAGTATCTTACATCGTATTTGAGCAGACTTCGCGCGACTTTGTGGGTTCGACGCGCAAGCGCGTTGCAGGGAAAGCCACGTGGGGCAGCCAGCGGACACCGCGTGGGAATAAAGAACAGACTACGTAGAAAGTATTTTATTACGATCTATCGGAGTAAGTTTGTTTGTTTCTTTGTTACCTTTTCACGCCTAAACCACTGAACCGATCTTCCTGAAATTTTGTACATACAAAATTTCAGGAAGATCGGTTTTCACGAGTACAGAAGCGGACAAGGGGTACCTTTCATTCCGAAAAAAGTACTTTTCCCGAGGAAAACAACAGTACCTAACGTCATTTATGGTAATAGTTGGCGCCACGTGTCTTACGAGTCATGATTGAGTTATTGTGGAAACTTAAGTAAAGGGCCTTTCAAATAGGGCGGGTCGATGTTGACAGTTTGTGGCGGCCATGTTATTTTGGCGGCATCTGTCAAATGCGTTGTTATTTCTTCAGTTATGATGCTAAATCACCATGGCAAGTTACACGATTGAGCAGCACGTCCAAATGATAAAACTTTATTATAAAAATGAGTATTCGTTAGTGCAAACGTTGCGCGCATTACGTCAATTTTACGGCAGACGCGGTGGCCCTTCAAAGTCGACTCTCCAACGTTTGGTGACCAAATTCGAGACAACTGGTTCGGTAAACAACCAACCAACACCCTTACGTCAAAGGAACGCCAGATCGGACACAATGGACATTCTGCATGAACGGTTCGAGGGTAGGGTTATCTTTCGCAGAGGTGACGTGAATTGGCCACCAAGATCGTGCGATTTGACCCCGCTGGACTTTTTCTTGTGGGGTTTTCTCAAGTCGCAGGTCTATGCCAATAACCCGCAATCAACGGATGCCCTAAAAGTCAACATAACGCAGGCCATCGCTCAGATTCAGCAGGATCTATGCAGTAGAGTAATTGAAAATTGGACCTCTCGGATCCATGCCACCGTTCGAAGCCGCGGTGGACATTTAAACGATGACATATATCATAAATAATGACATAAATGGGCCTTTCAAATATGTTTTATTTTTTATATCCCACATACAGCTTGTTTTATTTAATTTCAACATCGACCCGTCCTTGTTGAAAGACCCTATAGTATGCATAGCAATTTTTATTTTTTTATTTAAGTACCTAATACATTTTGCGCGTCTAGAGTCGATAGACCGGTTTATCATAATACTTAATAATACTATAAATGCGAAAGTGAGTTTGTTTGTTTGTTACGCTTTTACGCTGAAACCGCTGAACAAATTTGGACGAAATTTGGCGTATGGGTAGACTATAACCTGGATTAGGACATATAATACTTTTGATCCCAGTAGTGCGTTCCCGTGGGATAATTTCCGACAACCACGCAGGCGGAGCCGCGGGCAAAAGCTAGTTATTATATAATTTTGTTTTTGTGTTGTTCAATCATGTTTTTTAGGTTATTTACTGTCTAAAATAAAATAAAAAAGTGTGTGTGTGTGTCCGTCGCTCGACTGGAGTTTACTCCTTAAAGAAACCTGTCTCGTAGGCTATTCCCATTTTAATCCATCCATCATAAGAACCTGAAACGAAACTGATAAATATTAGTCACGTTTCCCCAACCTCAAAGTGAAATTCGGGTCAGTTTGTCAGTTAAATAGACTTCCTCCACGGTCTTGTAGTCCTGGTAGATATCTGTCTGTAACTCAGTAGGGGGATCATTACCATCACACATGCGCAGTAATGGCTACTTGCGTCACGACTGGTTATTGGCTGACAATGGCCTTGACTCCTCGACCTCAACACAGTGCAGCAGCCGTAACTTGTCCACGTCTCGCAACGCAGGTTTAGGGCTCCTTGAATCAATTTACGGAGTAAGAACGATATTAAACCGTGTGGTGAGAGTGGTTAAACATGTAGTCAAGGAAAATATTATTACAATTGAAGGCAAAAAAAAAGACAATGAATTTTCAAATACAAGAGTTGTTATAGGCATATTAAAAATATAACACTTTGCATGAGCAAACAAAAACTGCCACTGATAGTCTGGTTTAGAATATCCTGAATATGGTTGCCAGGGTTCAATATATGATAACAAGACGAGAAAATTATTTCTCGCCTTGCTATCATCTAACCAAGTCTGTGTAATCTACGAAGAGAATAGCTGCTTAATGATCAAACTAAGTAATAGAGTGATGCCCGGTTTCTGAGGTTTTTAAAAGGAGTTTATCCATTCGATAGTGATTATTGGTTCGAAATCTTGTTTTTGAACACGTCGATAAGGAAAAATTTAGCGAAAGTCGAGTGAATTACTATCGAGATTTTATCTGAGGAGCTCAAAAACCGAGCATTAAGAAGGCATTCGCATAAATAGATGAATTTGTCGAATCAAAAGCTATCAAGAGTTTAAATAGGTGCAATAAAATGATATTGTCACAAACCGTAATTTTAAGTCAACGACTGAAATCAAAGCGTCAATGAAAGGCTTTAAACTTCTTTGCAAAGTAGGTAGCTATGTTTAATTCAGTGGAAGTTGTCTTGTTGCCTTCTGACCACTGACGATCAATGGATTCAGTATTCTTATGATTTATAGGCTCCTAGTGTTGAATATCGTATTTGCCCTGACGTACTATTTTTCACGCAAGCGCACTAAGTAGTAGTACTCGGTGTGGACCGAACACCACATGGCAGATTTACTTATTAATTAACAGATCGAGGGTGCAGGTGTTACAGGAATGAGTAGCTAATCCATTTCTCTAAGACTCTCGGTCAGCATGATAAGGTCAATGAACCCACTTATTTTAAGCTGCGATAAATGGTTGAACTGGAAACTGGAATTAATTTATAAGAGTAAAATATAATTTCTGTAATACTGTACAAAATAAACATTGTAGCTTCGTGTTGAAAATTCGTAACTTTATAAGGTCCTAGTATCAAGTAGAGCTATTCGCGGTGAGTTTGTTTTCACGCAAGCTCGGTTTGGGCCCAGTCCACGTGATCTGGATACCAATTACAAAACCACGTGACTCGTGTGTAAATCTTGAAACATGTCTCCATCCGTACTCATTAAACTAATAAAATGGTAGGTATTAATATAAAAAAGGTATCAATATCATGAAAGCGTGGGTATCGTTAGTGGGAGAAGATACTTGTAGAGAGATCGGAAAAATTTGCAAAAAATTTTCTACGATGATGAAAATTGAAGATGGAAATGAAGACGTCCACGTCTTGACTTTTTCTGTCAGTTTTGCACCTTAATGTTGAGCCAGTGCCAGTTGCTATGCCGAGAGACAATGCTCGGGGGCCAAGGTCCGAGGTCAATCAACTGACAAATAAAGGCCCGCGCGTTGAGGAGATGGCTGACGCCCTGGCATGTGATTACTCGGTAGCTCTTTGATATTCATAGTTTCCTAGTGATCCACGCCCCTCTAACCACGCCCAAATGTTTAAAAAGGATGGACTGCTATGAAAGAGTGATAACGCGACATTATTGTGTTTGGAGGCAAAACAGCTGCCAGTGGACTTACGAGCTCCATATTAATCTGTGTTCCTAGTGATTCAGAGTGTAACTTACCCGTTCATGGCATGACACGTTTGCGCTCTTCAAGCCCATCGCCTCCTGCACTTTCATGCGGCTCTATTTCTTTAATTCATTCGTCTGTTTAAGGTGAAAATATAAAAACAGAAAGATCACACGGGACATTAAGACGAAACCATGCAAAATTCAAATATTCTTAGGTTTTTTGCAATTTTCAGGTCAGTATCAAGTTACATGTTGACAAAAAGTAAGATTTCCGACCGTAGCAAATCTCTATCTTTATAAACATACAAAAATCAATTGCCGTGCATTAATTACGCTTACAAAAACTCGAAAATTCCCAATGGTTTTTTTAAATGGACGATTTTTTTCTAATATTAGAATCTATGGACTTTTCAAAATAAAAGCTATTAGATACGTATTATACATAAGTTTGCAATAGCGGTGCTGATACATCGAGAAGTATGTTGGACACGATACGCAGTGGGAAGGGTTCTCACTCACATCACCGCAGCACTATCTTCTTCATATACATACTTTTGTTAATTCTTTGAAATAGTATGTTGAATGCACGCTTTGTGGTTTATACCTCGATGTTACTAAATTATCCTGGTGTTCCTGGCATGCGTATATACCCTACGAGTATCCATGGCAACGAAAACGTGGCGTCTCCATCTTGCAAAGATATTTACATAATAAAGCTGGCCTCTCCTGCAAAAAATAATATTCATTTGGATTATACGAAAAAATAAAAACCTGTCAAGTGCGTGTCGGACTACGCACAATAAAGGGTTCCGTAGTTGGGATGAATTTATTCGAAAAACAAACATAACGTTGTAGTTAAAAACCTTTTCTCCCATACATTCAATCTGCCTAGCCTTTTCCCAACTATGTTGGGGTCGGTTTCCAGTCTAACCGGCTGTAGCTGAATATCAGTATTTGACATGGAGCGACTGCCACACAGACAAACATGTAGTTGAAAAACATGTTCTCCCATAATTATATTCCAACTACAAATGTCCATAGTTAAACGAAAAAGTTGCAACCCACATTAGGTGTAATGTGGGTTGGATCCTTTTCGTTTAACTATGGACAAATATAAGTTTGTACGCAAAATATTGAGCGATTTACCATGTTATTTTAATACCATAGACTTCATATAGGTTTTCCTGTAATCTGTAATCTACTGTCAGTAGTTTCGGAGAAAAAAGGGAGAATGATCAATTTTCGTAACTTTTCCGAAATAACTTTAAAATAGTTTTTTTTGTTATAAAAAAAAATAATTGAGACCCTCATACTAAGCCCTTTCATTTGATATATTGCACGGTATAGTTTGCATATATATTTTTTTTAATTTTCTTATTTGTCCCCCCCAAAATTGACCCATATTCAAAATTCATTAATTTACATTACACGTCCGTATTTGGGTCACAGAAATACATACGTGTACTAAATGTTAACTTAATCGGTCCATTAGATTCGAAGTAAATTGGCTGTGACAGAAGGACAGACAGACAGACATATGAGTGATCCTATAAGGGTTCCGTTTTTTCCTTTTGAAGTACGGAACCCTAAAAAGAGAGTGGCTAATCAATTTAAGAGCCATTTAAAAATCCTCTCTACTTAAGAGCTTGTCCAGATGAAACGATTTACGCACACTTCTAGTCACGCGTAGACAATCTCGTGATTGCCAGGTACTAGTGGTTCATACATTCCGTCCACATGCAGACGTGCGTTTTGCTACTCACGCGTGAATCGCATGCAAGTCGCTGGTTTCTCGACTCGTGCGATTGGCGCGCGTTCTACACGCAAGACGAAATACTAGGGACGCTATTGTTTCGGACGTATATATTCTTATCAGAAATACATATTATGGAGTTTGACGTTTGACGTCGGGTGTCGGTGTGGCTCTCTGTCCAAATATTTTCTAATTAAAAAAGAAATCAAAGACAATGTGCATTGGTATCCGTTTAATAGTGATAGCTAAACATACATTGAAGTGAACAATAAATAGTGCGTTTAAGGTCCGTAAATCATAAATGATAAATGATTTTTATTTCTGTAAGTAGGTTTGTACAAACACTTTTACAAGTCAATCATGTTTTTTTTTTTCTTAAACTAGATGAGGTCGGCGTTTCCTATCTGACTACTCTGAGAAGAAAGGCCGAAACAAACTCAGAAGTCACAGTCTCTTATAAAGTCCAGACATAATCTTGGTCACTTCATGTGAAGACCATGTAGATTGGTGTCTGAAAAGGTCTTTTGAGGAAAGAACCACACAGATTGAGAGGACCTGTCCAGTCAGTGCACGCATTTGTCAGTAATCGCGCAGCTCAACTCAGAACTTAAATAGCTCAACGATTCGACGAGCAATACCAAAGGAAGGACATTTGGGTAGGCCGCATAAATTACTTAAACTGCCAGACCATGATTAAAAATAACTGAGAGAAAAAATAAAACAAACATAAAAAGCAATGACCTACATAGTCTTCACATTCACAATAAATTAAAATAATATAATACTTTACCATGTACATATTCATGTCAACATTCAGTAGGCAAAAAAAAAAAAATTGGAGCAGTTCAATCCCAAGTCTTTTTGTCCTCAATATAATCTTTAACGGTATAAAAAGCTTTCTGACACAACTTGTGTTTAATGAATGATTTGAATTTATTAAGGCTCAGATCTTGAACGTGACTTGGAAGTTTATTATAAAAGCGTACATAGTGACACCTGAATGAGCCACCTATTTTCTTGAGCCTTGTTGGAGGTACAACAAATTTGTGTTTGTTCCTAGTATTTATATTGTGGATATCACTGTATTTTTTAAGCAATTTAATGTTTTTATGGGCATATAAAAGATTTTCAAAAATGTACTGAGAAGGCAAAGTCATTATATTAATCTCCTTAAATTTCTCTCTGAGAGATTGTCTCGGCCTTAATTTATAAATGCATCGAACAGCTCGTTTCTGCAAAACAAAGATAGTCTGAATGTCGGCTGCATTTCCCCACAACAGAATACCGTACGACATTACACTATGAAAATAGCTAAAGTACACTAAACGGACTGTCTCTATGTTAGTTAATTTACGAATTTTTCTAACAGCGTATGTTGCGGAGCTTAGCTTTTTTGACAATTTATCTATATGTGGGCCCCACTGAAGCTTAGCATCCAAAGTTAAGCCCAAGAATACTGTGCTATCTTCAGGATTCAATTCTTCGCCCTTTATCAACACGTTAGTTTTCACCTGCCTAACGTGAGGTAGCGTAAACTTAATGCATTTGGTTTTTTTTTCATTAAGAAGTAAGTTATTAACATTTAACTAGTGAACTACTTTTGAGATCGCTCTGTTTACATCGTCAGTAAGCAGCTGCTGACGTTTAAGTTTAACCAAAAGTGAAGTATCATCCACAAACAAAACTATATCATGATTATCCTTTATGAGGTAGGGCAATAGGGCAATAAGAAACAAGAAAGGACCAAGATTCGAGCTCTGTGGGACCCCCATTGATACTATAGATCCGGGCGATCTTTTTCCGTCCAATTCCGTCAAATTTACATTATTTACATTTACATTAAACATTACATCTCAAATTAACGGAATTTTATGGTTACTCGCCATTAATAATAATATTCGGCAACGTCGCCTTGACTGCAGAGCTATTTGTCTTGCTGGCGGCCAACGACCTATAGATCCGTGACGGGAATAGTTGATGCCGCAAACTAGCGAAAATCCCTGATACCATCTGCTAAGCAAGTTCACTAGTCGTCACAAAATATGTGTGGAGGTTGCGGACGCTTTATATCTACGCCAGAGGGCGCTCGGTGTGGCAAGTGTCAGGCGCTATATCACAGAGTGTGTGTGGGTGTCCCTACAAAGGCCACCATAACACCTAACTGGCGTTGTCCCGAGTGCAAGAAGAATATTGTTCGAGACAACAAGACCGAAACCCCTTTCAGAGGTCCCACGCAGAATTCCCCACTGATAACACTGGGATAGTAGTTATGGCGGGCTCTAGTACACCTAATAGTCCTGAGGCAAGTTCTAGAAATGAACTCACGTAGATTATCAGTCCTGTTAATACGGCCGCGACTCTCCCGCCGCCTGACATTTCAAGTGCCGACGTCATCACTCGGGAACTGTCGCCTGTAGCTAGTACCGACCTGCAGGTGATCATTGGGGAGTTGAGGGCTGTACGAGCGGAGATTCAGGTTTTTAGAAAGGAGATGGAGGTGGAAATGGCGGAGCTTAAAACCACCTTAAATACCTGTAGCACGCGTACGACGGTCTAGAGTCAAGGTTGGACGCACTGAAACAACGTGCTACTTCGGGCTCCGCAAACTCAGCCAACGTAGACCCGTTTGTGGAGGAGCTGAGGCGAGAGATTAACGACAGGGACCAGGATCTTCTTGGTAATGACATAGAGGTGTCAAATTTGCCAGAGGTAAAAATGGAAAACCCAGCACACATAATTAAGGTTATAGGCCATAAGCAAGGAGTCAGCCTTGACGATCATGACATCGTTAGTGAAGAACGCGTTGGTGGAAGAGAGCTCAACGCGAAAAGTTCAGCTGGACCGACTGAATCTCCTCCGCGGCCGATTGTCGTGCGCCTTTCTCGTCGTGACCTGCGCGACCAGCTTCTGGCAAGCGCGCCAGTGCGACGTGGCGTGACCACTGCCGACCTCGACATGCCCGCTCCATTGCAGAGGTTCTTCCTTAACGAGCGGCTGACGAAAGTCAACCGGCTGTTGTTTCGTAGGGCACGGGACGCTGCCAGTCTCCCCGACTGGAAGTTTGTATGGGCCAAACAGGGCCGCATCCTTGCTAGGAAGATGCCAGGAGAGAAGGCGCAGAGAATCCGTACTGAGGAGGACTTATCCCGTGTCTTCGGAACTGGAAATGATACGGCCTAATTATTATTGTGTCTATCTATATGTAAATATTTTTATTTTTTATGTTTCTGGAAATGTGCGTCGCAACCCACATTGTGTGCTCAGTCATGGACCGGATGTGCGTAGAGCTTACCTACCTATGTTATATTATTTTACTCTTATGCTTTATTTACATAAATTGCATGTACATAGTCTATTTACACTTAATCTATTTAATCCTAACTGTTGACGAGTTTAGGTTGATTATGCGTTGTAGATACTTTTGGGAGATTTTAATAAATAAAATAACGCGACTGTTTGCTAGCTCTGTATTGAGGCAACTAAACATGCAAAACGGTCGGACATACCGCCCACCAAAAGGACTCTGTGTCCTTTTACAAATACTACTACAGCTACTTCTGAAAATTGCTCTTAATAACTAACTTATTGTTATCTATAATTTGAAACTGATCGATACAATAATTATAACATATTATCTTACAAGTGGACTGAATGTTACACAAACTGAATAACAGATTATCCAATAGTAGGTTAGTACAAATAGATAAGTAGTAACCCACATGTCAGTTTATTTCTTGTTCATAAGGCAAAGTAAGCAGCATGACACATTAAGGTAAGTACCTACTCGTATACATTTGTTTGACAACATCATTAGTTGTTAGTTGTATATACATATAGTTTTATTAGCAATAGCATGCAGTTGGGAAGTTACATCGTAAACTAGTCTAGGAACTTGAATTAAGAATGGTAAGTATTATATGTACGTGTAGGCACATTATATCTCAGTACTAATTAAGTAGTAGATGTAATTAGTATAATACTTTGATAAATGAATGGTTAACAATAGGTATTTCACATTGTACAAACTTAGACGTAGGAAGTATACATAAAATAGGTAAGTATATTAACAAACTTTTTCAACTAATGTACAATTATTAATCAAGCATCTTTAGGTAGGAATATTAACTTAGATAAAGGTCTTTTTAATTCACTTTGTCCTTTACACTGCACTGTAACCACTCTAACTAAATTGTCTTTTCCAGGATGCACCGTTTTTATTTTTCCCATGAGCCATCTCGTGGGTGGCAAGTTTTCCTCTTTGATGACCACAATATCTCCCACGCTAGGTGACTGGATAGCTAATTGCCACTTCGTTCGTTGTTGCAGAGTGTTTAAGTATTCTGAATGCCATCTTCGCAAGTCTTGTGTCATTCGCTGTACTAGTTGCCATCTAGTTAAAAGGTTGATGTTGGATTTTTCATAGTCATCATCAGGAACACTGAGTAATGACTCACTTATCAAAAAGTGTCTAGGTGTGAGTGGTGACATCGTCTCAACAGTGTTATCCAACTGGCATAATGGACGGGAGTTAAGACAGGCTTCTATTTGTGTTAGCAATGTCGCCATTTCTTCATAGGAAAGTTTTGTGTCTTGGCTAACCTTTGCTAGATGTCTCTTTGCAGATTCACTCCAGCTTTCCAGAGGCCTCCACAGTTTGGTATTCGCGGCGGGATAAAATGCCACGTAGTTCCATCGGTAGCCAGCTGTTCGGAAATTTCTTTAGAAATGCTGTGTTCACCGACCTTGGAAACACCACCAAAAAACCAACAAAATTGGTGCCGTTATCACTGAACAGATTAATATATCGACCCCGACGTGCGACAAATCTTCGGTAAATGCAGCCAGGAATGCTTGGAAAGTTAAGTCTGTCACGGCTTCCAGGTGTATGGCGCGGGTAGCCTTGCACACAAATAGACAGATGTACCCTTTAGTAGCATGATGTCCTCGCCCTTTTGATGTTCTTAACAATACTGGGCCTGCATAGTCGACTCCACTGTTCATAAAGGCCCGCTGTAGACTCACTCTTACAGCTGGTAATTCACCCATTAACTGGTTGTTTATCTTGCCTTTATTGATAATGCAAACCTTACAATTTCTTATGCATTTTCTTACTGCTGATTTTACGTTAATTATCCAATAATTACTTCTTAGGTACGTCATCATGACTTGTATACCACCGTGTAACGTTTTTTTGTGTGCTTCGTTGATCAACAGTGTAGTGATATGTTGGTTGCTCGGTATTATTATTGGATGTTTGGTGGTGACTGGCAGATTAGCGTTTTGTAAACGACCTCCTACTCTCAGCAGATTGTTTTTATCTAAAAATGGTGTCAAGCTAATTAGTAAACTTGATTTTCTCACCTTGCCATTTTTCTTAATGTATTCTATATCTCTTTCATACACTGTTTGCTGATAGTAGATACGAGTAGTTTATGCAATTTTGCAAAATTGTGTTCATTTCACCAGTAGTTAAATATGTCCCTTTGTTTTTATTGTTTAATAATCTTTGGCAATAAGCGAGTACCCTTTTCATTCTAGTCAGGTTAGAAAATCTTTCTCAAATACAAGAACCCTTAACATTGTCGCATGTCCATCTTTTCCCTTTGCTTTGACTAGTGCAGTTGCTAATTATGCTCTTCCAGATACTCCAATACCAACATGAAGACTGGTTATGGCCTCATTGGTGGCTTTTTGTTGAGATGTCGATGGTTGTATTGGTTCTGTCTCTGTGGTATCCTTCGAGTTCTCTGATTTGTAAAGTAAGGAATGGTGATGTCTTCTACATACGCGGCAAGTAACTGGTACCTCGCATTTGTAAGCTGAGTGACCCGGAATCAGGCAGTTGAAACAAAGCTGTTTTTCTTTCACATAATTGTTACTTTGTGTAAGGTCCATTTTATTAAATTTATTAAATGACATAAGGTATGCTTTTCACTACAAAGTGCACAGCTTTTATCTTTAACAACATTCATGTTATGGTAAGATCGCTCTTTGATTGTACGATCTTTGTTTGTTACAGGTTGTATCATTTTCATTATTCTGAACTATGATTCCAAAAATCTTTTTAACTCTTCCCAAGATGGCACTTCTTCTGACTTTTCCTTATAAGGAAGTTTCCCACTCTTTATGTGACTCCTGGTCCAACTTCTGAATCACCAGAAATATAATTAGAGGATCCCAGGAATCGGTATTAATTTTCAAGTTTTTTAGGTTATTTATGCACTCTGTCGTAGTATCTAATAAAGTCTTCACACTGTTGGCTGTCTGTGTTGTTATTTTCTTTTGATTAAAAGTCTTTTCAAAACAGAGAACACAATAACACGTTTGTTGCCGTATCTGCCTTTTAACAATTGCCATGCTTGATCGTAATTGCTGTCCGTAACTTGAATGAGCCGTAATATAATTTCTGCTTCACCGGTGACACTAGACTTTAGGTAATGCAGCTTTTGAACGTCACTGATTGAAGTATTTTAAGCGCTATTGTACATAACTTACCTTTATAGATGTTAGACTGTAAGCTTTCTGAATAATAAATAAATAAACAAATAAAATTACTTTTTTTAATAATATACTTTCCGAGCAGGTATAGTATGTTATAAATTCAATTTTCATGCCTTTGGATGGCTCGATTTGCACGTCTTGTTTCCTAAGATATTTGCAAAAAAAAAAAACGAATAATACTAGACGACGAAGAATAATATATTGTAAATAGAGACGTCTAACGGGCCTCTGTGAGTTGGTATCGGCCCCTCGTACGCCTTCCAAAGGCGTATTTTTCCAGATACGAGAACTAGCTAGATCGATTTTTCACCCCAGTAAACTTACATTGCAACTTTTATCGAAATCGTTAAATCCGTTTTCAAGAACGTGGTAACACCTTAGTATAGGATGGACATTCATATTAAAGTAACGAGTACAACAAAGGAATCTCCATGTTTTGTGAAGCCGTAAAAATCAAGAAGCACAGGCAAGTTGCTGGTTTCCACTCCAACAAGTTGCTTATTTGTTATGTAGTGAAAATGTCCCTAGGTATCGTGCACACACACACCTACCTAATAGACTGAGATCCTAGAGTCCCCAGACATAATTATGTCATTTTAGAAAAGCTAAAATTTTTAAGTTTGGTAGTTTATTCTGCAGTGAAGACGGTATGCATACTTCGAGGCCAATTTATGGGTCACAAGGCTAAAATGTCCATGGTCTGGGGCAAAGAGTATAACTAATAATATACTGGGGGCTCAGGGATCTTGGACTATAAACCACGGACCACTTTTTAGGTCTGATAATGAAATGATGTTTCCGGTGATACTAGGATTCCATAAACACGGAAGCTTTGGTTCGACTATCTAGGGCATAACGTAACTTGACGTCACAGGTCGATTGAATCCAATCATTGATTTTTTTACAATTAGGTATTAGGAAATTGTTAGCAGTTTTCATGAAAATTATAACAGGAAAGTTAAACAAAACAGTATTAAAATTAAGCAATATAAAATATTGAACAAATATCGGTAAATTTGGTCCCAGTAAACCGTGTCGTTTCAGCAAATATTTGAATTATTAATCGAGGGCAGCATCTCGGAATATGGTTTCAGGGGTGGGTTGTCATTTTCGCAAATATGTTACGAAAAATAACAGGATTTCTATTAAAAATGACGTGTAATTGGAGCAGAATCAAAGACTGAATAAAAGGGAATACTTCCAGTCCGGATACGCATTTGTTTATGTTTTAATTCATATTTTTTTTAGGAAGGGGGAGCAAATTAAATGTGTACAGCGTACTTCACTCTAGTTGCATCGTTTTCATGGAAACCTCTTTGACGTGCCATGTGCTCAGGAAACGGTATTGATCCATCCAAGCCGTACAATATTCGAAGCACTAGGCTTTCATGTAATACTAAGAGGCTTTCAGGAATGTGATTTTAAAGGTTCAGGTTCAAGGGTTTTTAAGGGTGTTCGCGCTATAAATACTGCATACCATGGCATCCAAGATTCCTAACACTAACACAATGATAACGGTATAAATACCGTAAGGCATAACAAATAGGTGGTTCTAAATAAATTTAGAACCACCTATTTGTTATGCCTTTGCAACTTAAAGTGCGTTTTGGAATATACATAATTATGTTGTGGCGTGATAGCCCTGAGCCGTTCGCTTTTCAAGCAAGAGGATGCGGGATCGAAACGGGGCAGCTAACACTGGGGACTTGTTTAAATACAAATATTGAAGAAACCTGGAAGGTAGATACGTCAATTAAAATTCAGCACGAGTGTGGTAATCATTGCTCAAGCCTTCTCTGTATGAAAAAATGACTCAGTCGTAGTGGGACAATACTAGGTTTTCATTACTAAGTACTTGTATTTAAGTATATTAAGTTTATTTGTGAACGTAAACTGAAGTACATTATGTATGACTGCCAGCTATCTTTCTTGATTGATTTTGGAAACGCTTGGAATATAATCATGTCCAGATTTCCGTTCCTGAGTGCAGATAAACCTTATCCTAACTCTAATAGGGTACACAAACACGTCATCATTGATGACAAAAAGAAATAAGAAAGTTAAACTAAAATCAACGCCATCTGTCTCGCATGGCTTGACCCTGACCTTCAAAAGGATATGCGTGTGTTAGTAGTTCCGCGTCTGTCCGCAGCTGCAACTGTTTATTTTGAAGGGCGTCGGGCGCTGTTGTCGCTGAATACACTCAGAGGGACGATACAAGACGCGAATTCAGAAGCCATTTGTACGTTTGCATTTGGCACTTCGCTCATGGACATATTTCGTAAAATCTAACTTACTATGACATTCGATTCGTAATTAGCGGGCCTTTCATGGTTTATTCAGAACAGTATAAAAAGAGCCCATTGTAAAGATAATCCATAAGCAAAAAAATCAACATACGACTAATGTCCGGTTTCTGGAGAATTCTTAAACGGAGTTTAAACTCTTAATAGCTATTGTTTCGACAAAATTATCTATTTCTTCCTTATGCTCGGTTTTTGAGGTCCTCGGATAAACCCTCGATAATAATTCACTCAACTTTTAAGCTAAATTCTTTCCTAACGAAGTGTTCAGAAACAAGATATCACTATCGAATGGATAAACTCCGTTTAAAAACCCCAGAAACCGAAATGCAAAACCGGTAAAGAAGGTCCGCACACTCGTTATATGATACATTTAAATTTATAGTATACGCGCTGATTTTTAACCGACTTGAAAAAAGGAGGAGGTTCTCAGTTCGTCGGAATCTTTTTTTTATGTATGTTCCCTGATTACTCGAAGACGGCTGAACTGATTTGCAAAATTCTTTTTTTTGTTTGAAACGGTATACTTTTTAGTTAGTCCCGTTGTCATCAGGTCAGAATCTGATGATGGGATCCTGGAGAAATTGACGAAACTCTTCAAATATTATAGGCACACCTATAGCGATTTGGGTATTTTTTATAGTAACTCGTGCATTTGTTCTTGGAAAGCACCATTTGGTCAAGTGGAACTGATGACGAAGATCACAGATGGCCACCGGAACTACTAGGTTCGATTAGGTACTTTATTAATGGTTGCTAAGTAATTTATGCTCGTCACAATGGTTATGGTGATGTGGAGTTCTCTTGGTACCTACTTACCAGGAGAACTCCTCAACAATTAACGTCCCTACATCGGGAAAAGCAATACATATTTTGTAAAAGGTGATGAGCAGTTGACATTAGGATATTGTAACTTAGAAAAATTACAAACGGACCCACTAAAAAGTGAAAAATAAAAACATTTTCCAAAAAACACAACCGACTTCCAAAATAACACTTCAAAGTGATTAATAACTTTAATTTTGGAAGTCGGTGGCAAAAAACTAAAATACAGATCCAAAAACACCGAAATTAAAATTATTATTCACTTTGCAGTGTTAATTTGGAAGTCAGTTGTGTTTTTTGAATATATTGGATACTTTTTGACGTGAAAACGTCTTTTCGCTCGGTGTACTTGTGGTAAGTTTAATATTTCTGACCGACAAAAACATGTAAGATTTCAACCGCTAATAACATGAGACTTTAAAAGCTGGAGTAGAGTTGTAGGGGATCCCTACACTTAGAGATATGTTAACGCGGGGCGATTCTAAAGATGAAATGATGAAATAAAACCGACCCCTTTGAATGTTCGTTGAACACACGCTGATTTAGTGAATATATTTTTACATGTATATACAATGTGGATACGACTTTCAGTCGATTTAGTCGCTTATCCACACTCAATGGCTTTTTTTCCCGCAGATAATAAGGAGGTAGACTCCCTCATTTGCACCCTTAAAAACACCTATTCTGATAGTGTTGACCCCATTTCTGCTCAGTTCCTTAAGCATAATAAGGACTACTTGGTTCCGCCACTAACCCAGTTATTTAATCTAGCATTTTATACAGGCACCTTTCCACTACCTTTAAAGAAATCACTCGTACATCCTTTATACAAGGCTGGGGACAGAGACTGTGTCAACAATTACAGACCGATCTCCGTACTACCCACTATCTCCAAATTATTAGAACGTCTCATGAACAGCAGACTTACCGGATACTTTGAACGCAATAACCTCATTTCACAGGGTCAGTTTGGATTCAGGGCTGGAAAATCTTGTGCTGACGCTGTTCATGAACTAACAGGTCATCTTGTTAAAGGTCTTGATAGTAAAAAGAAGGCACTTGTTATTTTCCTTGACCTAGCCAAAGCGTTTGACACAGTCTCTGTACCCAACCTACTAAACAAGCTGGAAAACCTGGGAATCAGGGGTCTTCCATTAAAACTCTTCCGGGACTACTTATCGGATCTACTGATCGGTTCCAGAGGGTTAAAATAGGAATCTATGTTAGTGATGATCTTCCTATAACTTTTGGTGTACCTCAGGGAAGTGTGATAGGGCCCTCCTTCTTCCTTGCCTATATTAATGATCTCTGCAATCTACAGATATCCCATGGTAAAATCATATCGTTTGCCGATGATTATGTGCGATGGCATGGCTACTTTTCACTGCAGATTCGTGGGCTGATATCTACTATTACGCACAAAAAGGCTTTGATACTGTCCTGGCATGGTTAAAAAATAATATCCTTACTCTTAACGTCAATAAAACCAAATATATAGCTTTCTCTCTCACTATATAAGATGACTTTCTATCCTCCTTCCACATTAAAGCACACTCTTGCACTGACACAATTTCTGACACATGCTCCTGTCTCGTTCTCCAAAAGACTACCTCAATTAAGTACCTTGGAATTATAATAGATAACAATTTAAGCTTCCAACCACAAATAGACAGCCTCACCTCGAGAATTCGTAAATTAATCTTTCTGTTCAAAAATCTGCGTCACGTAGCTGACGCGGAGGTTATTAGGTGGGTATATTATGCAATGTGTCAGTCTCTTCTGACATACTGCATAACATCATGGGGTGTTGCTCCAAAATCAAACATTTTAAAGTTGGAAAGAGCTCAACGTGTGGTACTGAAGGTGGCCTGTTTTCTGCCATACTTATATTCTACTGTAGATCTTTATAAACACTTCAAAGTCTTGTCAGTGAGGCAACTCTTTGTTTGATACACGGTTCTCAAGAAGCACTCCTCCTTATTATTTGACCCTCCCTCTATCTGGGGAAAATGTAGAAAATACTCTGTCTGCAGTACGGCTAAAGGTCTCAGAACGAGCTTCTCTCAAAGATTTTATATGTTCTTGGGTTCTCACTTATATAATAAAATAAATCGTATTAATACGATCTATCACCTAACAACAAAGGCTTGTAAGAATACTCTGGTTGAATGGCTCCATGGCTTGGATTATGGGGCAACTGAGGATTTACTATCTTATCCAAAATAGTATATCCCGCTCACTTCCCCACACATAATAGGTTACATCACGCACTTTCACAAATACCTGCTTATATTTTAATTTTGTTGTTTTTGACTTACTAATTAACTGATTATGTTTACATACCGTGTGGTGGGACCCTGGTGATTTGCTATACAGGTATTCCTAGTGCAGACACCAGTCTCTCACAAACTAGTGTAACATAGCTTCTAAGCTTGTCTAACTTATTATTATTATGATGCCATTGTTTGTGAAGAGTAAATAAATTATTTTGAATTTGAATTTGAATTTGAAAATACAAAAAAAAAAATGAAAACACTAGCAGTATAGGAACTATCAAATAAATTGTAACATTGAAAATAAAAAAGTGACTTTTTCTAACAAACTTAATAGCTTAAAAACGTAAATAAAATAGAACACCATTTTTAAATATTGGTTCACTAACCTCAACCTGTGAGAAGGAAGAACGACAACAAAGTGGTGTCAGTGGTACCTATGTGGCGTAGATGCGACCACAGAGTACAATTTTACGACGCGACGCGCGCCAACCTCATTTTTGGCGCCATATTTAATATTATTAATGCTCGATAAAAACAGTTACACCGAATCACAGAATATTAACCGAACAGGCACCCTCGAGTAATTATTAATCACAATCACTAAGCTAGTACCAGTCATTAAATTTACAGATTTGCAAAATGTCCGCCTTGAACCCGAACGCACAAATTACACCGTCTTAGAAGGTTATTTCTAACTTTTGATAAGAAGTTGCCATTAGCAGCCATATGTTTTAATTTATTAAAAGATATGATTATTCTAACTAATGGAGAAGCACTATCCAGATGCGGGATTAAGGGTGCATTTTCCCGTATCCTCTGCACAGCTTGAACAATAGTGCGGCCGTCAGCAGGACACGCAGGTATCCCCATACCTCTCTCGGTATGTTGGTATTGGTAAAGAGGCGTTTCCGTGACATTCCACCTAAATTAAAATCATTTCGATGTACATCAGCACGTCACGTATAGCGCATAGTTTAAGTTAAGATAGAGAAGGTATGTTCATTAGTTTATTGGAATAGCATCACGCACGCACTATGTATGTATACCTATATAAATACACACTAATAATTAAATGATGCAGACTCGAGTGGAGTCATGTAGACATCGTAGTATTTATTCAACCCCCTTCCTCCCTACATCGCAATGGCTGTGAGGTTTTTATGATCGCTTGAAGAGGATATTCATTAATTGAAGCGAAGGTTCAAGTTCCATAAACGTAGTTTTCATATTGACATTACATTATAATGTTTTTTCAATGTATGGTCTTCTTTTCTACTTTATTATTTAATATTTACTACAAACAATTCACAACAAAATAACAACTAGGTCATAACCTTTTACCTAATAGTATTATTTATTTATTACTACATAATATCACACTTCGTTAGAATTATATAATAAAAAACCAGCCAAGTTCATGTCTGACCACGCACAATGAAGGGTTCCATAGTTGGGATGAATATGTCTCAACAACAAACTTAACATTGTAGTTGAAAAACCTGTTCTGCCATAAATTCCAACTACAAATTTAAGTTTCTACGCACAATATTGAGAGATTTACCATTTTATTTTAAGACCATAGACTTCTTATAGATTTTCCTGTAATCTACAGGTATAGAACTATTTTTTGTTATTATTTTAAAGCTAGGTGTTGCTCGCGGCTTCGCTCGCGTTAACTTAGAACACAAACTTAGTTTTGCATCTATAATATTACAACAGTTATGAGGATGAAAAATCGGTCTATCGACACTCTATGACTTACAAAATGTATTAGGTACTTAAATAAAAAATGAAAAAAAAAACCCTTAACACAATACTAAAGTTCCTACAATAATATAATTCAATCATAATTCGAAAGACACGTGGTGCTATCTGTTATCATTTTAACGTTATTGTTGTTTTCCTCGGGAACAGAACATTTTTTCGGAATGAAAGGTACCCTATGTCCGTTTCTGTACACCTGACAACGTATATGCAAAATTTCAGGATGATCGGTTCAGTGGTTTAGGCACGAAAAAGTAACAAACAAACAAACAAACTTACTTTCGCATTTATAATATTAGTTAGGATTTTGATAAGGTGGGTAAAATGGACAATTTTCGTCTATTTTCTTAAAGATTCATTATCGATCATCGACATTTATAGCTACATCTAAGTACAAAATAATGTATTACAGTTATTATACCCAAAAACCTTCCAGAATAAATTCTCTAAATGATGGTTCTCTAAGTAACATGGATATTTTGATTTAATTACAAAATGTTGTAATACAGAAAATTAAGTTTAACACCTACATAAGTATCAATTTCAAACACATTCCTTCACAATAAGTTTGCGCAGTATGTATATAGAAACACTGGGGCCGTGGGGTCCAAGTGCTCATCCAGTATTTCGGAACATCGCCAAGCGGTTCGTCGACTTTTGAGTTTTGATTTTTTATTGGTTGGTTCACGTGACCGGAGGGCTGGCCAATTTTTAGGTCAAAGAATTAGAATTGCCATCCAACGTGGCATTGGTGCCAGCGTTTTGGGCACTTTTCCCACTGACAGCGATGCGGATGAATTTTTTGATGCCCAATGAGTTTTACCCTACAGATTATATACTTACTTATATATTTATATTTTAGTGTTAGATTGTATATTTTATTTAAGACTTGTGTATATAACTCGAAAATAATCATGATTTTAAATAATATGCTATTCTCCAACTGCAATTAATGTAAGTTTATTGCACAATATTATGAACTGCGCGATATTTTCGACCAATTAGGGTTAAAATTGAAGATTGCGCAATTATGGAACAAAAGTTTGAATGAGTTTAATAATTAAGTTAGTTTAGGAATTAAAATATGGTGCAATATTAATTATTATTATTGCTTAATATTCTCAGGCAAAAACATTGAAGCTTATGGGCTTATGGATTACACCTGGTTTGGTTCGATGTATCTGACACCGTGATAAGCTACATGTTAAGGTTAGGAAAAATCCCAATAACTCGATTCTTGTAGTCACTTACAAGCGCTACAGAAATTTCTGTAACGCTCTATTGCGGAAGCTTAAAAGAAATTATGAAAGAACTCTTTTACAAAATGCAAGAAGTAGTAAGGAAACGTGGTCAGCTATAAAATCAATTACTGGTACTGCAAAGCAAAAATTGTATGCTGACGATTTACTAAAGAATAGAAATAATCCCCACGATGTCGTTGAAACTGTGAAATTTTTTTTTGCACAAAGTTACTTGCTGACAAGATAAAATGCTCTGACAATCCCAAAATCACCCTTTCTACTTTTGATTTCAGTAGAACCCGCGTCCCAAATTCTATGGTATTGCTCCCACCACCCGAATCAGAAATTGAATCGCTTATCATGAATCTTAAAAATGACTCTGCAACGGGATGGGATTCTATTTCGAGCAGGTTTTTAAAAATGTCAAAACATATTATCGTCCCACACTTTACCACTATCGTTAGGCTATGTATAGAGCAGGGCATTTTTCCTAGTGTATTTAAAAGGGCGCTTATCACTCCCTGTCTACAAGATTGGAGCTCGAGACAGCGTAACAAACTACAGACCAATTTCTGTGTTGCCAGCGCTTTCTAAATTACTAGAAAAAGTATTGAATAACCAACTCATAAAATTCTTAGAAAAAAATTACATATTATCTGACTCTCAATTTGGCTTTAGGGTAGGTAAAAGTACAGATGGGGCCGTTAGCTCGTTAGTAGATTATATTACAGCTTGTCTAGATAATAAACAAAAGTGTGTTGGAGTCTTCATTGATCTGGCCAAGGCCTTTGACTCTGTCTCGATCTCTGCTCTTGTTGACAAGCTGGAAAGGTGTGGAATAATGGGAACGGTACTTAAAATCTACAAAGATTTTCTTACTGGCTATCCGCAGAGGGTTAAAGTGGGCAGTGCCATTAGCTCAGATGTCGCAGTCACCTATGGAGTCCCACAGGGTAGCATTATCGGTTCCAGTCTCTTCCTGATTTATATAAACGACTTATGTCAGATGACACTGAATAAAGGCAAAATACTTACCTATGCCGATGACACAGCTTTGGTATTTCAGGGAGAGAATTGGGATGAAGTCCAACAAAATGCGGAGATAGGGCTCCATAAAGTCAGCTTGTGGCTGAGGCATAACCTGTTAACACTTAACATATGGGACGGTATATGAAATTATTTGGCTATTGTCAACTTAACATGCGTTTTTAACCCTATTTTGGGAAATATTTTTATTATATCTCTTTAGTTTATGATAGTCCTTTGTCAATTCTCGGCAAAAACATCAGAATCACCGTTGTAGCGGAATTTGGCGGTAATTGGAATTTCAACATTTAGTGAAAAAGGGGGTCGCGCGTATTAGCATATTTTATTTACAATGGGCGGCTCTGTTTGTACTGTTCTGAATAAACCAAATGAAAGGCCCGATTATAACGAATCGAGGCATTGTTAGTAATTTTATTTTACGAAATATGTCGATGAGCTCTTCTATCCCTGTGTCCTTCCTATTTCAATCCTAGGGGCGAATCCCCAAAATGTATAAATACAAACACCATGCTTGTATTTATTTTATTGCCAAAAAATGCTTTAGTATTTAATTCCATGTTTCTTACTTCGAACATAACGGGACTTGCATCATCTATGTAAAGTGATGACCTCCGCGAGGTGACAGGATAAAAGCTGGATAAGTACAGGTATAGCCCAGGATTAAGTTACTGGCGTTAGGTACGGAGAGGTCATTGTCTGCAGTGGCTGTTGATGATGGTTATGTAGAAGTTTGATAGTTGTTCATAAAGTACGTGTGCAAAATACAATTCAGCTACGAGTGCTACGACCGCATAGCTCTGTAGCAATGACGTCAGTCACGTCATAGCAACATAACTATAACCTTATTATTCAATTTTGCATACAATGCTAAAGCAGACAAAATTGAGGCCTGCAATAATCTCAGACTAATCCAAAATATCCAAAATTCTTGTTTCAAAATTTTGCAAAATCAACGGAATTTCCACTTGTGTCGTTTCATTCTCATTCATTTGTACGGGGGCGCTACCAGAATTCTGTCGCAGTTTGCATGAATGTATTAATTGCAATTTAGAACCCACATGCTTTGTAATAAGAACTTTTATGAACGTCATACAATAAAACTAAAAACTTGCATACAGCTTCTATTCGTTCTGTGTCCCTAGTATTTCAGGATAGCAATATCGAACCTGATAGCGACAGTTTGGCCGTGGTATGTGGTCCCCAAATATGGACAACACGCAAAGGAATTAACACAATAAAGTGGTAGATCTGTAGAACAGTCTTAAAATTTAGAAATAATAATCAATATAATACAAGGAATTATAACAGCACTAAATTGAAAAAAAAAAAAAACAAAAACTAAAAATATGAAAATGCAAGTTATGATAATTATTTTAAACAAACAGACTTATGATAATTTATTATGGTTTTTTAATTTTTTTTATTTCATATTTTGTTTTTCAATGCAAGTCTTTACCCGTTATTAACAAGCAACTACTTCATCTTAGTCACTTTAGAGAATTAATGCTAAGGATTTTGTATTTGGTACAAAATTATCCAATACCCAAGTACAATGACTATTTTACTGCTAAACTAATAAAGTTATCTTAACCACTATAATTTTCCTTTAAAATTCATGAAATGCACTATCATCGTGAATTTTGCCACATTTTTCAAGGCAGCAGTTTAGCTTTTAGAGCGGGTGGGGGGTGGGGGGGGGGTTACTGGAACTAAAATTTGAAAGAAAAGCGAGACACAAAATAAAGAGGTTGCAATTTAAAGTTTCATATTTCGTAAATGGAGCATTAAATCGAAAAATAATTTTAGCAACCCCCAAGTCATTTTAGAAGACCTATTCAACGACCCACATGATGGAGTAGACGACTAAAAAATATTTATCCCACTTCACATGTAGGAGAGCTACCCTTAAAAAAAATGTTTTCCAAAATTTTATTTTACCACTTTGTTGGCGTAATTAATAACACACTTCTACAAAATTACAGCTTTCTAGTACTAACGGTCTCTTAGCAAAACTTCGGACATGACGAAACTATAAGGGTTCCTTGTCAGAACTACGGAACCCTAAAAATCGAAGGAGGATTTTGTAGTCGGAGCTCATCTTCAGTTGGAATCTGAACGCCTTTTAACTTTCTTACGCTACTGGGAGCTCATAAATCACTGGAGATGTATATTCTGGTTGCACAGCACAACGCTTGATATTGTAGTAGGTAGGTAGGTGTGAATGGACTGGATATTGTAGTAGGTAGGTAGGTGTGGGTGGTGTGGAGACTTTCACTGAACCAGACTAACAGATGGCGCTGTAAATCAAAATTGAGGACTAGTACTGCTAAATAAGTGATTGGCAAATTACATAAATTTTGTTCAATAACCTATAACTCTTACCAACCATTTATTTTACATTTCGTATAAGCACGCCTATGAAGTTCCTTATTTATTGACAGGCAACCACCACAACGATAGACGAAAAAATGCAATACTTCAAGGACGCTTAAGTAAAATAGGTAAATGGTTGGAAATATTAGTGGAAGATGTAACGGAAAGGCAATAAAGGAGTAAAACATTAACCTACTAGAAAAACGGTGTTTATCTTTTGTTTAGGTGAAACTACTTACTTACATGTTTATGTTTGCCTAGTACTTTGTCTGCTATGTGGCTCCAGCTGTTGGCTGTTGCGACCGAAGTTCCGGATGCTATCAGACTGCTGTTATGCCTCTACCAAGCAACCGACATAAAATAGTACATAGTTTGAGTGCCCAGGAAGTAAACAACTATTTTAAAGGCGAGAGTGTTTCTTTGAATCCAGAGCGGAGCGAAGGATTCTGGAGTAGAAAATTCTGAGCGCAGTGAGCGATACGAAGTACGCCACTCGAGCTTATAATTAGTGTTGGGTGGTAAGTTCAATATTCCTGACTGACAAAAACATATAGGATTTCTACCGCTAATAACTACGAGACTTTTAATGCTAGACTAATGATTAAGCATTCAAAAGATAAGCCATATTTGTAACAATTTTGAAGTAGGATTTTATTTGCCTATGACGTCGTTTTTTTTTTCGCGACTGCAGGCGAATGCGCGCGAATCTCTATTATTCACTATGTGTCGAAATTCCAATTAGTATAGCGCAAGAACGTGTTTAGCAAGAATGTTGATTCTGGCATCATTGTCAAGAGTTGACATAACACTACTAGGATCTAAACAGAAACAATAGAAACATTGGCCAAAATAGGGTCAACAATGCATATGAAGTTGAACATAGCAAAATAATTTCAGATGTCGTCTCATATCGGCCGTAAATCTGGTCAAAAATTAAAAACAACCTAGGCGAGGAAAGTTTGCATCATAAGGAATGAAATAAGCCTAAAAAGTCCAGTGCCGAACCTTTCACTAGGTTGGCTCAGGTTACAGCTGTGACCAAATGTTTTCATGAAAGTAAGCGGCGCAGACTAGAACTGCGCGTACTTATTTTTTTTTTATTTAGTGGAACGATTAGTAAAATGACTGCCAAGAAAAAAAGGCACTATTGCTCCTATCCTATCTGCTATTGCAAATGATCTATTCACTTGGAGATTTGCCTTTAACTTGTCCTATTTTTCTGGGGAATTAATTCACCAGCAGCTTTTAAAAATAAAGAGAACCGCAAAATACTTGCAGTTCCGGTTCCATGGAAACGGAACGCAATGTTCCGCACCTATACTAGGAGATCATGATATAAGAGAAGGTTGCAACGGTAAAATGTTCAGAAATATTCTCCCGCCAAAAGTACGTAGCGCATACATAGATTGTAAGGCGCAGGTATTATTAGCAATGACATGATAATGTATTAGACTGATCATTAATTGATTAGCATTTGAAATTGATTTTTGACGCTACTTTTTATCTCGAAAAATGCACGGTTCCTGCGGGATAGACAAAGGTAGTGTAGCCGCGGTTAAAGAGGCGTACCTTATGTTACTACGAATACTTTTAAATATAACGGGTGTATAAATACCCTAAACGAAGCTAGAGTCACTTGTTTGTCCCGTTATTATGATATTTTTTTTAACATGAAATGTTCTTTTTCTCCCACTCCCCGGTGTTTGATTGAGCTAAAATTTGACATACGTATGTAAAATCTGTGAAATATTCTGGTACCATGTAGCTGATCGGATGATGAAGTCAGAGGTGGCCACAGGAACTCAGTAATAAAACAACGCAACCCTATCGAATTTGGGCTCGTTTGATTCGTCTTGACAAGGATTCTGGTCCTAGGTGATATCCAGACTAAGAAAAGATTGTATAAAAATATTTTTAATAAAAAGTACACTTGTTCGTTACTGTGTTTATCAGCTTCCCTTATTTGTACCGGACTATACCTAAGAGCGACCTTCTCGTTTCGGAGATATGGAAGTTCAAAGTTCCAAATTTTTTTTTTTTTTTCGAAAATATGATGTTTTAAATGTTATAACTTGTCATTAAATAAGACGGAAAACGATGTGATCCTATAAGAGTTCCGTTTCATTTCTTCTGAGGTACGGAACTCTAAAAAAGAAGTAAAATAAATATCAATTTATTGTTGGGAATAAAACTTCGGTTTGCAAAGCAGTTGTCGAACATCATCTTCCTGCCCTTATCCCATGTTACTTGGGGTCGGCGCGCAAAGCAAGAAAAGCAGTTGTCTAACCTATAAGCTATTTCTTAAAATAGGGCGTTCGTTTTTTTTTTATTTGTGATGGGTTTGTTCTTGACTCTAGTCTAAGTCAGAGGTGACAGAGACAAAGTCGACGATGGAGTGAGCTTACCCAGAAGAAGCCTGTTCACTCTCACTTTGAAGAAATTAGGGTTGTATATGGTCGGAAACACAGACGCAGGTAGTGAGTTCCACTCTTTTGCTGTGCGCATTATAAAAGACATTTGGAAGCGCTTAGTGCGAATTGGTGGAATAGCAACCAGGTAGGGATGGTAACTGGCAGTGCGTCTAGATGTCCGATGGTAGAAGGGGGCCGGTGGAATGAGGTCGTAAAGTTCTCGGGCACACTCTCCGAAGTACAATCTGTAGAAGACCGACAAGCAGGCAACCTTGCGGCGATGTGCCAAGCTATGAAGCTTGGCATCTACCAGTTTTACGTCGCCAATGAGCCTCTTACCTCTGCGTTCCACCGAGTCAAGCGCGGCTAGTTGGTACTTAGCTGATCCATCCCAAAGGTGACTGCAATACTCCATACAGGATCGGACTTGCGCTTTGTAAAGGGTTAAAAGCTGTCCAGGCGTAAAGTATCGCTTCACCTTATTTAGGATGCCCAGTTTCTTGGCCGCAGTTTGGACCTTGTACTCGATGGTGGCACTGAAGTTGAGACCAGATGTCAACTCCATACCTAGGAGCTCAAGTCGATCAGTTACAGGAACAGATGTATCCCGAAAAGTAGGAGTTTGGGCGAAACGACTCTTTTTGGCGGAAAAAGGAAATATTATGTTGTGATTAGCTCTGTAAAGGTTTTAAAGGTTTAATTTGTAACTATCTGCTATATTCGTTCCCTATCTATTCCAGTGAAGTGAGTAATGGGTTAATAGTAATGAAAAGTCTTCAGATCATGTTTTTTTTTTATTTATTTATCATCTAAACTAAATAATACAGGATTACTTATTACATAGCAACCAAAAACCACTAAGGTTTAAACTTGTGCTATCATGAGTCTATATCAAACTAAACAATCTAGCATTTTATAAGTATGCGTTATTGTCGATACAATGAATAACATCTTTAGGTAGGTATTTAAATAGTTACAGTCATTCCTAAATAATATATACTTAAATAATATTGCTTAAGTTTACATTTGATATTTTTATGTTGGCATTATGCTGAGCGACGGCCGTTTTGCGTGAATGTGACGCATATTTTCCCCAAACTTTTTCTTTAATTATTTTATTTTTATACTATTAATATATATATTATTATTAATATATAATTATTATTCTTTGCGCCATGTTTATCGCAAATAAACGTATTTTCTTTCTTTCTTTCTTTCTATATGTAATACTTTTGTTTATTTCTGAGGGTAGACTATTAATAAGTCTCGGTACAATATAGCCAGTTCGTTCGCCATACGTATTGTTGGCGCGCTGTCTACGAAGCCTATTCTCAGAAACTGCCCGAGTGCATACAGGATGTTCGATTTTTTTTTCTTAACGATTTATTGAAAAATTGTTCTTTTATTAACAAAAAATGTATTTGTACATGAACTGGTAAGACAATACAGTGTTTAAAGAGGCCATTTATATTGTCGTAAAATTGGCTTCTATTGAATTTGAATTTTGAAAATACTATCTATAAATAGATAGGTTTTATGGGTACGACCATAACTACTAAGACCACACTGGGTGTAGGATTGAGCCATTGCATAATAAAGCATTAATTTCACTTTGAAGGGCAGGCGATTTCTTAGTATGGCCGCTATTATAGCGAGAAATTGCCGAAGATTATCGCAAACACGTTCTATGTGATAACTCCAGTTAAACTTATCGTCTATAATTACACCAAGATATGTATGTTTACTGACAACATCTATTTGTGGACAGTTACAATTAATCGCATTGACCGTATGCAAGCAGTCATGGTCATGGGCTATTAAGTTCCGTAAGGGCAATTTTCTGATGTATAGAGATTTAATAACCAATAGTTTAATTTTGCTTGCATTAAGTACTAAGCCAGCATCATGACACGACCTTGTTAGAGCATCCAGGTCGAGTTGTAAGCGTTCGCATGCTGTTTGTGGATTTCTATTAGCAATAACAAGACAAGTGTCATCCGCAAACTGATAGCATTTACTGTTTGTGATGCAGTTACTCATATCATTTACATACGACAAAAATTGCATATACAAGACTGTCTACTTCTTCAAAAGGACCTAGATCAATTTTTTACATACTGTATCAATAATAAGCTCTTTCTCAGCATACCCAAATGCCATGCCATCTCATTAACCAAAAAGAGAAATAAAATTGATTTTAATTATTCAATCAATAACTCGTACTTAGGTAAAGTAAGTTTTGTTCGTGATGCGTGTTACACTGCAGGCCAGTTTGCACTTCGACATACACGTTGACAATATAGTTAAGTTAACAAGGCGTAAAAATCAAAAGTCATTTATTCAAAATAGGCTAATAATTTGCATTTTTGAACGTCAAAATTACATAAGACAGTCCCCCATAACGCCCGCCGTTCACCACTTCCTAGTGCTTTGGCTGGGGAGAAGAAGTGGCGCAACAAACTCCCCAGCAGCACAGCTGTCTGTTCAGTTAAAAAAAAATGAATCTATATAACACTGCGCATAATAATTTAGGTACATGACGCAACACAAAACATTAAATTAAATTATTTGCTATAAGTAAACTAGCACACGACAATATACAAAAAAAAATCGAAAACTATACTCAAGCAGAAATAAAATACAAACCTAAAAACGTAAGCACAACTTTATACCTAAATAAAAGCCTCCAGTAATAAAGGGCGTGCCCACTTACACATAGCCGTACATGTAGTCGTAATTCGAAGTGACAGATGATAAACTAGGACCATCGAAGTAAAATAAACAACGAGTTAAATTACTAATAACAAAACAAAACCAAGGTCAGCAAGACGACCTGTCACCACAAGCAGCACCTGTTCACGAGCATAACGCAAAGATCAGCCATTACCTCCCTCGCCATATTTGAGGGAAGGAGACAACCCGACCCTCGACGCTACCGCAAGCAGTGACATCCAAGGGAGCATGACGAACTTGCTTCCGAATGGTTGCTCAGGCAAGAAAACTATGATAAATGTCGAGGTCACTAGCTAACCACATCGTGCAATACCACTCATAATAAAATAAACATTGAAATGAATAGATTATGTCAATGATAAATGAAAATACAATTAAAATAAATTGATCTTGACAGTCAAAGAAAATAAATAATTATATGAACTCATATAACCTGTCAGAAGATAAGCTAATTCTGGAGAAAGAACATAAACATTGTCTTGAGTTAAACACAGCGACCAACTATTCTTATCGTTGATAGAATAGTACCTATGCCTTTGAAAAAAATGGCACATCTAGAAAATAAGAGTACCCTCTTATTTGCTAGATTTGCCCTTCAATGCGTTTGCTTGTTATAAAAGGATATACCAAGCCCAACAAATGAGTTATATACCTTATGAAGCCGGTGAAATGGAGCAAGTAATTTGTCCTTATTTCTGGTGTTAACATTGTGAATATCACTGTTTTTAGTGTATAAATGTATATGTTGTCTAATATATAAGATGTTGGCGAAGATGAATTGTGATGCCACCGTGAGAATACCAATATGTTTAAAAAAATCTCTCAAAGAAACTTTGGCACCGAGCTGGTAAATTGCTCGAACAGCTCGTTTCTGAAGAACAAATATATTTTGAATGTCAGCGGCTTTGCCCCAGATCAGAATTCCGTATGACATAACGCTATGAAAATAACTAAAATAGACTAACCGAGCTGTATCAACGTTAGTGTATTATCCTACTTTCCTGACGGCGTAAGCGGCTGAACTGAGCCTTCCCGCTAGGCTTGATATATGACTGAAGTTGACCCCACTGAAGTTTGGCATCTACTGTTATACCCAGAAAATTATGGTTTCGTCATGAGATCATCGCGTGAATTTGTGCGGCCCACCACTACTACTACTTTATAAGACTTTGGTGCGATCCCAGTTAGAATACGCCGTTCCGATCTGGTACCCTTTCTACAACAAATACGGCACTAGAATAGAAATGGTACAGAAGAAGTTTTTACGGTCTGTGAACTATAAGTGCTTCCAATCAAAGGTACCTTATGTGCAGCTATTGAAACGGTATGACGTTCTGGATCTGAGAAGCAGGCGGCTGTTTCTTGATCTCATGACGCTACATGGTATATGTAATAACCAATTTGATTGTATGGACCTAACAAACAAATTGTGTTTCAAGGTACCTAGAAGTGTTATTCGAAGGGGGGTGCGCGTCTCTCAACTGTTTCATACAAACATATGCAGGACCAACGCTGGGGAACGAGCACCTATTCGTCGGCTTGTTGATACTCAAGTATTTTATGAAACTGGATATATTTTCTCAATCTAAGCAATTATTTAAGAAACTGGCTCTTGTTGTTTTATCTGGCGAAGTAATTATAAGTTAAGCTAATCTAAGCAACACAGCATTATTGTGGTAGCATCTATTGTTTTGTTTATAACACTTGTCTCTTAACCTTTAGTTAAAATGTGGACAATGGTTATGGGCCATGGATGGACAATGGGTTACACGTTTGTTAAATCTAAGTTTAAGTATTTCTCTGTGATCTGCAGCATGTAACTGTTTTTGTCCCTAATAAATAAAATAAAATAAAATAAAAATAATTCTCCTGACAGAACTTGGCCGACTGACAGACAGTCAGACGGACAACGAAGTGATCCTATGGGTTTCGTTTTTCTTCTGAGGTACGGAACCGTATAAACGATAGCTGTAGTGGAATATACCCAGCATTCATTCATTATAATTATTTGAAGTTATAATTATCCGAACAGCTGATTTACCACCAGTATTTGTTTATTAAAAGCGACTCTTTCTTAAAATAAAAATCTTGGTATTGATTTTACTTTCAAACATACTTAGATTTAACCCCATATCCCAGTTATTTCTGTTTGCCTAGTCCATTCGTAGACGGAATATTGAACGAAGCGATTTGTAGTCATTTGCTAAACGAGCCCCAAAGTTATTAGTGATATAGTTACAGATTGTACTTGTTTATTAAAAACTAGCTGACCCGACAAACGTTGTCCTGTCACAAGTTCAATAATTCATACAAAATTCCCATTCCCACTTACAGTTTTCCCGAATTTTCTAATTTTTAAAACATTTTTTTTCACACAAATCTTGTCCTGATAATTACAAACACAACAGAAAAATAATTACCCAAACAAGTGCAACCGTTCTGAAGAGATACGCGTACATACATCCGGCAATTGATTATTTATATATATATATTTGACTGTCTTAAATAGAACTCGAACTAGAAGTTTTTATGGTGTACAATACATTTTTACATTATACGAAAATATTTTGTACAAGTATACAATAAAAAAATAAAAATATTGTATAAAGGGGAGAGGCTCATTGGGCACCAAAAAATTCGTCCGCATCGCTGTCAATGGGAAAAGTGCTCATAAGGCTGGCAGCATAATTACTGTCTTTATAATTTTTATAATCGTTTCCTGTATTGTCTACAAAGTTAGAACAAACATGTAACTGTCCTAAAACAGTTATATGTTTGTTCAAACTTCTTCTTCTAACCGTCACTTCTTTTGTTTTTTTAAGAAAAAACCTGCCTAGACTATTTCATAGTAATTTGGTACGTATAATATTGACCCAATGCAAGGGAAATATTTTTTTCTCTTTTCTTCACATACTTGTGTTTCCCGGCAAAGATTGACTTCGTAGACCGTAGCCACTGCTACGGCGTAGCAGTGGCTACGAGGTAGCAGACACTACGGCTACGTGAGCGTAGCGATAACAAACGCTTCAAAAAACTGTCGCGTCAAAATAAATAGTGAGCAGACGGTTATTACAGTTATTTTTCTTTAAAAAAATAATATGGTTTGAAAGAATAGAGGCTATTTAAAAAAAGTTTTGTCTTCTTATAACAGACCATAAATTAATCCGACACATAAAATAAAACTTTAAACAAAGTTATAAGTTTACAGTTATAAAAGACCTCGGTAAATAATTGAAACGACGACCATGCGTTTTGTTTTGAATATTGAGCAAAAATAATATAAAAACTGACAGCATTGCGTCATTCATAGTGTTTCATATTTAATAGTAAATTGATCATTTGTGCCATGGGCTAGTATAGCCCAGAAAAATAAGAACAAATAGAGGAGAATTTGCAAGAACATGCTAGTGAAGGATTTTCACTGGAATTAAGTTACATACGATGGTAGAAATGCTTTGTGAAAGTCCATAAAGAAATACAGTGTAAAAATAAAATATTACATGTCAAAGGTAAATAAAACTAACTCTTAGCAATATTCATGAAAAAATTTAAAGAAAGTTTATTACTTACTAAGTTCTGCCCGCGGCTTTGCTCGCGTTAATTTAGAATTTGACAATCAATTCACACTACTGAACACACGAAACTTTAGTAGTGTGAAGTGATTTTCAAATTCTAAATTAACGCGAGCGAAGCAGCAGGCAAAAGTTAGTTCGATACCTACATAAAACTTTAGTTAAAATTTTATCTTAGTTTATCTAAAAAAATACCGGTTGTTATATCACCATGAATTAATTCTAATTGACATTTTAGATAATATAATTAAATCATGTTTCGAAAGACACGTGGCACCATCTATTATCATCGAACAGTACTTCTTTTCAAGATGAAAGTTACCGTATGTCCGTTTCTGTACACCTGACAACGTATATTCATAATTTCAGAATGATCGGTTTAGTGGTTTAAGCGTGAAGTGGTTTGTTTGTTACCTACAAACAAACAAACTTACTTTTGCATTTATAATATTAGTTAGGATTAAATTGTACACAATCTCTTCTTACTCTATTTTGAAGGTGGTGCGGAAACTAAAGAATCGTTTCCCCCAAACTGTTCTCAGCAATATATCTCGAGAAATATTGGTCCTACGTAATTCTTGTTACGTAACATTTTGTGCAGAATTAAGTAAGGCATAAACTTGTAGCAACAAAAGCTCACGTAAAATTTACGAAATATTAGCAAGAAACTTACTTTCGCGACCTTTGACAGTTAATCATTTTTTTTCGCAAGTATTTATCTTTATGGCCTTTTCACACAGTATTTCTAATTACTCTAAATAACAACGGACAAACACACGTACACCTTACGAATTATATATATTATTCAAATTCAAATTAATTTATTTGTTAGAATGTTGGTACAAATGAAGAAAATAAGAGTATCGTGGCCCAAATACATTCTACTATTACATTATGGTGTGCAAATATGTAATATTAACACATACAGCTCAAAAATGGAACTAACATAAATTCAATTTAAACATTCAGATTCAGAAACATACATCAATTTAAGTTCAAATAAAGAATAGATAATATTAAATGTCAAATTATGAATATAAAACAATGTCCATACTCAATCATTTAAAGTGACGATTCATTAATATTGGTTCTAGATATTAAACATTAAATTAATTATTACCTTCTGCACGATAAGACATAAATTCCTTTATATCATAACAACAATTTTCTTGAACACATTGAAAGGTAAATCTTTGAAGGCGTCTGGTAATTTATTATACACCTTTATAGCCGTTATATAAGAATTTCTTTTTTACAATCCGAGCCTACATTTAGGTATACAAATTAAATATTTAAGCTTTTTTTTTATTCCATCTTTGTACTTCGTGAAATATTCTGGATTTTTTTTGTACAAATAGGCATAATTCTTTAATGTAGGTACATGCACGGTAAAGGCAAAATATTATACTTTTTGAACAAGGGCATATGTACATCTTTCGGTATACCAGGCTCCACAGGTTGCACGCACACATTTTTTTGTACTCTAAATGCTCTTAAGATATCCACCGAATTGCCCCACATCAAAATACCATATGCGAGTACTGACAAAATGTACCCATGATATGCACAAAGAGCAGCTTCTGTGGACACTATGACTCTTATTCTTTTTAATGCATACAAATCGATCGAGCTTGTCACAAACGTGATCGACATGTGCCTTCCAGTCACAATTCTGATCCAACTGTATGCCCAGAAATATAGTGCTTGCTTCTCGTTCTATTTTAGTGTCGTTATTAAGATATGTAAGGTTAATAATAATGAATTATAAGACTATAGACATAAACCTTCTGAGAATAAATTCTCTAAGCCATGTTGAATCTGTATCAAAATCCATTGCGTAGATTAGAGAAACAACGCGGTCACACAGACAGACACGAAAAACGACTTTAATTTATAATATTTATACCAAACAAAAGCCCTCCGTTTTTTCTTAAACTAGAATTCAAGTGTTACCTTAGTTATTTTACCCTTACTGTTGAATAAGATCTCAGGTGCGATGTTTGTGGCGTCGAATATATCGCACACCTAGATCAAAAGTAGCACAACTCAAAATAGGTACCCCTTTTTTCAGGAACAGTAAAAAACAATTTACTCGTTTTCTATTTGATCAATTTAAAATATTTTTGTATGATGTTGTAATTAATTAATGGAGATTGGTACCCATGTGTCTTTGAAGTCAATCAGTCAATGTAGTTTTCGACGCAGAGTCCGATAATCGCAATAACTCGATTTTGGATTATTTTGAGTTGTGCTACTCTTTATCTAGGTGTGCGATATGTTTTACATCCAACGATTAGGAGTATGTAAGGATCATAGCAGGTGGTGTCCTGTAATTTTTGCCTACCCCATGGGAAGAGGGCGTGAGTTTATGTATGTATGATTAGGACGAATCCCTTCAGAACTGTACTTTTTGTCAATTACTAAGAAATTTCCTAAAAGTGCAGCCAGCATCGTAGCATCCCGCTTCGATTCGGCTCTATAAAATGCTGGGACGAGCTCCGTTGCTTCAGAACTACATGAGCGCGTGTAGCTAACGCGCGCTCATTCTACCATTTGCCTAGAGCACACACAACGAGGGGCCCGTTATTATGGGCAACCCCAAATAGTCAGCGGGAGGGGGGCGATGCCCCGTGACCACCTGTCGCGCCCCCTGGGGCGTAGCGATATCCCGAACCGATGCGGCAGAAGGTGCATGAGCCGCGGCGCCTTCGGATGGCAGCTGTGACTCGTACATTTTCTCATAAATGATTGGCTTGCATTGGATTGCTCTTATTGGTGCAATTCTGTACACATTTTCAGGCGATTTCTTACATTAAAATTTATTTTTTGAGACTACCTGTAAATATATCCACTGATAATACAATACTGTTATAACCCAAAATGTGACTTTTTTCAAAATCGAAAAATTGATTATTCACTCCTGATAAAGATTATAAAAAAATAATACTTTATTAAGTTTATTAATGCGGTACGGTACGGTTTTTTAACATTATTATTGACGCGTAGGGAACTGAATGTTACGTTTGAATTAATGATTATCTAATACACATATTTCATAGACATATTTAGAGTTACAGCAGTATTGTAAATGATAAATAAATGATTTTTATTTCTTGTGTTTGGTTGGTGTGGTATTATGGTATTATTGGGTGGTATGGTTTGTACAAACACTTTTACAAATCAATCATGTTTTTTTTTTACTACTCTGAGAAGAAAGGCCGAAACAAACTTAGAGGTTACAGTCTCTTATAAAGTCCAGACATAATCTTGGTCACTTCATGTGAAGACCATGTAGGTTGGTGTCTGAAATGGCCTTTTGAGGAAATAACCATACAGATTGAGAGGACCTGTCCAGTCAGTGAACGCATTTGTCAGTAATCGCGCAGCTCAACTCAGAACTTAAGGAGCTCAACGATTCGACGAACAATACCAAAGAAAGGACATTGGGGTAGGCCGCATAGATTACTCAAACTGCCAGACCATGATTAAAAATAACTGAGAGAAAAAAAAACAAACAAAAAAAAGCAATGACCTACATAATCTTCACATTCACAATAAATTAAAATAATATAATACTTTACAAAGTGACTGAAATAGTAACCTAACCTAACCTAACCTAACCTAACGTGAGGTAGCGTAAACTTAATGCATTTGGTATTTTTTTTCATTAACGAGTAAATTATTAACATTGAACCAGTGAACTACTTTTGAGATCGCTCTGTTTACATCGTCAGTAACCAGCTGCTGACGTTTAAGTTTAAACAAAAGTGAAGTATCATCCGCAAACAAAACATGATAAATCATGATTATCCTTTATGAGGTAGGGTAAATGGTAAATATAAATAAGAAACTACCCGAAGGAGTACTGTCAGGGTTGTACTATCAGAAGGATATGTATACCGCCGATGTTGAAAAAACTAAGGCTTAAAACAATAAGAGTAGGTATATTTATGAATTACATTGATTTGTTTCCTAGAGGATGGCCAATGTAGCTAGTCAATAGTATCTTGTGATTTGGTTCCATTTTGGTGAAAAGACGTTTTCGTGTCATATTTTAGGGGTTTCGACCCTTGATGACTTTGACCGAAAGGAAAACGGAATCTTTATAAAATCAGTTTTTTGTCCTTCTGTCACAGAGGTTTTTCTCGAGATCTACTTAATGCAACGTAATTTAATTTTTGGCAGTGTTCAATCTCAATAATGTGGTCTCAATGACCCACACAAAAGCTAGTCAAAGACAAGAAAATATATTTTTACGGATTTATTTATTGACAATAAAACCCTTTTATAGCACATCGATACTCACTTTATTTTACATAGTAACATTATAGTGCAGTGCTTGTTAAATACAGTCGGCAATAATCAACACTCGCTGTTCTGGTCACAATTTAGGCCCCGCGTCGAGTCCAAGGTCACCTATACACTGTAGACTGGGCCTGGAGTAGGATGACAAGAACATGAGTGTCTAGGAGATATTCCGTTTCCATTTTCATTGGAGAGGTGGGTACCTACATTTTGTATTGATAGAAGTTATAATAGACAGTGTTTATGAATACTCATTTTTGTAAATTATTGACGTAAGTATAACCTCGCTGGTAGTTTTAGTTAAAACTGTTGTGTAGTCGTAATGCTGCATATACTGTTGGATATGCGTTCCAGTTTGATACCAAAATCGTACAAGTTATAACTGTAAAAACCTATAAGAAAATCCTTATATTAAAAATGAAAGTCCATTATACTCTTGAGTAATGATTCGAGATTTAGAATAATACCTATAGCTATTTATTAAAAGGTATTCCAGTTTTGGGCTTTCCTCTGAAATGATCGAGTCGATCTGAGACAGTACAAAAGACAGGCAAGATTTTCACAATACTTTCTTCTTTAGCTTGTGCATGGCTAGTCGCAATTATTATAATGGGAGGTTCTAGTCAGTTAATTAATGTAAGGATAGTGTAACTACGAAGTTACATAGTTTTGAATACGCAATTATTTTCCTTAATTTATTGGGTAGTTTATGTACTCGTCTGTAGCTACTCATTATTTTCATGAATTTCTTTGTTCGGATAGCCGTCGATAGTACTTCGATATAGCCTACAGCAGTTGGGGTATAGGCTATACGGACGGATAGAGGATATACAGACCGTCCCGTTCAGAACGGGACCGTCCTCTAATGAGGCTATACCGTATGTCCTCATTAATTGAGCTACAGGCAATCTCTTGGCTTCTGTTATTGTTCTCCTACGTTTTTTTAAATCATTTATTTATTCCTAAAACACTTAGCCTAATACATTTTGGTTTTAGCCACACAACGCAAATCTCTCAGGATTTATCTGTATGCTGGCGAGCCGTTCGTTTCATTTTTTTTTTTTTTTACAATGATATATTACTTTTTAATGGTGATAATAATTCATAGGGCACATTATATTTATAACATTTACATACATAATTTAGGAAAACTTCAGTGTAGGGAAACGTTTTGATTTGTACTTATTCGAGCTCGTTTTGTATAACGTTTGCAAGTCTTCCGGAAGTTTATTAAGAAGAACTAAATATTTTGCAACTCGTCCTATACAATGTGTACGGGACAAGGGTTGCATTTTGGTAGGATGTACTTATTTTTAAGTGGTATCGTTCTCAGAAAATCAGGCCTTGTTTTTCGGTTAGCAGTTCAGTACTAAACATACCTTGTGATGGTCGCCAACTGGCAGAATAGCTACTGCCATATGGCTACTTGTGGATACTGGCGTGGAGAAATATCTCTACATCGGCATCTACCGATCGCATAGCGGTGACCAGGCGACAACAGCGCTCTTTAATTTCCTCGTGGAGTCGACTGACGTAGCCCAGCAACGGTACCCAACGGCGAAGCTCATTTTTCTGGGGGACTTCAACGCCCATCATAAAGAATGGTTGTTCCCATACCAGAAATCTGACCATGCTGGGTTGGAGGCGCGCAATTTTGCTTTAACGCTAGATCTAACCCAGATGGTGAATGTGGCAACGCGGGTACCGGATGTTGACGGCCATACACCCAATTGCTTGGACCTTCTGCTGGCATCTGATCCGGACAGTCATTCAGTATCGGTCTCAGCCCCGCTGGGAACGTCTGACCACTGTCTGGTGAAATCCATATCAACCTGCTCTCCTCCAGATGAGAGCCCTAGAGGCACGAGGCGAGTATGGCGATACGGATCAGCAGACTGGGATGAGATGCGGCACTTTTTTGCGTCTTATCCATGGCGGCAAGTGTGCTTTTCCTCGGGTGACCCCTCGCGCTGTGCTGACGCGGTTGCGGACGTGATTCGGCAGGGGATGGAATATTTTATTCCATTCTCCGACATCCCGCTCGGTCACAAATCCCGGCCTTGGTATAATGCAGAATGTGCCCACGCTGAGGCCCGAAAAGAGACTGCCTACCAAGCCTGGGTCAAGGCCCGCGACCGCAAAGTTAGAGCGCGCAGGGTTCGCGCGAAGAAGAGAGCCTTTAATTCTGCCGCCAAGTTCTGCAAGCGGGTTTTGCGTAGGGCACGTTTTGACCATGTCGGACATATCGGGGCCAGGCTGGCTTCGCACCCTCCGGGTAGTAAACAGTTCTGGTCCCTGTCTAAAGCGGTTGAAACGAATTTCTGTCGTCCCACTTTACCTCCTATGATGAAACCTGATGGGTCGCTGGCTCACTCTGCAACTGAGAAGGCAAATTTATTTGCATCTCTCTTCGCAAGCAATTCACGTCTGGACGCTGGCTCAAAGCAACCACCTACTGTACCTCATTGTGACTCCTCGATGCCGGAGATCGCAGTACACATTAAAGAGGTCCGAAGAGTATTGTGCAGTCTAGACGTGAACAAGGCCAGCGGGCCTGACGGCATTCCAGCGAGAGTGTTGAGGCAGTGTGCGCCTGAACTGTCTCCTGTATTGACACGTTTGTTCCGCCTCTCTCTTGAAAAAAGAACGGTGCCGAAATCCTGGAAGCTTGCAAATGTACAACCAGTGCCCAAAAAAGGCGACCGTGCAGACCCTGCCCATTACCGTCCGATCGCCATTACCTCCATTCTGTGCAAAGTTTTGGAAAGGGTACTGAACAATAAGTTGCTGAACTACCTTGAAGACAATGATCTCCTCAGTGACCGTCAATATGGCTTTCGCCGGGGACGGTCAACTGGCGATCTTCTTGTGTATGTCACGCACTGCTTTGGCGAAGCCATCGAGAAACACGGCGAAGCACTGGCTGTATCGCTTGACATCTCGAAGGCCTTTGACAGGGTCTGGCACGCTGCTCTGCTCAGCAAGCTTCCTGCTTATGGAATCCCAGCTGATTTTTGTAGCTGGATATCAGATTTCCTTAGTGAACGGTCGATTAGAGTAGTTGTTGATGGCTGCTCTTCTGACCTTATGGCTATTGAGTTTAGAGAAATTTAGAAAGTTTAGAAAGCAGGGTCTGAGGAACAGGCTTTGCGAACATTGTGACGGGCAAAAGACTTTGATTGCTGGTGTCCCATTCCCAGTCACACGTCTTTTTGTCAACCGCTAACCATTTTTGCACCTGATGGTAGGGCCTCCATGAATGATATTTTCTAGCCTTTTTGGTGGGGGAGAGGCGGGTAAGGTTGACTTTGGCCGTTGTTGCCGATTTTACATATGCTAATTATCACAGGGTGTTCAGCGTTCCCTCTTCTCCTCCGTAGAGACGAGAGTTCCTCAGGGGTCTGTTCTCTCTGCAACTCTTTTCCTGCTGCACATCAATGACCTGCTTCGGCCTGGTATTGTTGGGTACGCAGATGACAGTACAGTTTCAGAGAGATACTTGTCCAGCGCAAAAACCAGCGGGGCTGAAGTTCGTTCCTTGAGAGAGGCCATGGTAGAGCGGACAGATTTGACCTTAAGCTTTGTCTCCCAGTGGGGTGATGATAATCTGGTCTCTTTTAACGCCACCAAAACGCAGGCGTGTCTTTTTACCGCTAAAAAGAGTCGTTTCGCCCAAACTCCTACTTTTCGGGGTACATCTGTTCCTGTAACTGATCGACTTGAGCTCCTAGGCATGGAGTTGACATCTGGTCTCAACTTCGGCACCACCATCGAGTACAAGGCCCAAACTGCGGCCAAGAAACTGGGCATCCTAAATAGGGTGAAGCGATACTTTACGCCTGGACAGCTTTTAACCCTTTACAAAGCGCAAGTCCGATCCTGCATGGAGTATTGCAGTCACCTTTGGGATGGATCAGCTAAGTACCAACTAGCCGCGCTTGACTCGGTGGAACGCAGAGCTAAGAGGCTCATTGGCGACGTAAAACTGGTGGATGCCAAGCTTCATTGCTTGGCTCATCGCCGCAAGGTTGCCTGCTTGTCGGTCTTCTACAGATTGTACTTCGGAGAGTGTGCCCGAGAACTCCACGACCTCATTCCACCGGCCCCCTTCTACCACCGGACATCTAGACGCACTGCCAGTTACCATCCCTACCTGGTTGCTATTCCACCAATTCGCACTAAGCGCTTCCAAATGTCTTTTATAATGCGCACAGCAAAAGAGTGGAACTCACTACCTGCGTCTGTGTTTCCGAACGTATACAACCCTAATCTCTTCAAAGTGAGAGTGAACAGGCTTCTTCTGGGTAAGCTCACTCCATCGTCGACTTTGTCTCTGTCACCTCTGACCTAGACTAGAGTCAAGAGCAAACCCATCACAAATTAAAAAAAAAAAAAAAAAAAAAGAGAATACAAGTAAACAAGTTGGTTATTTATTTGCTAGTAACTCTTCCTGATTCATGTTGTGCTAATGCTCCTGGCAGGCGTACCGTTTCCGTGGCAACAGATGCACCGCGCGTCTCCATGCCATGAGTTTTTATTTGTTTCACACAAACGCTATTGAAGAGTATGTTTTGTTGTGTGCGTAGTCGCAGCGGTCAAATGTCTCTGAAAAAAAAAGATTTTGAAAAATTATTTAATTTCAGTTTAGAAGATATTTAGTGTATGACGTCGTGTAATTGTGTATGGTAATAAGTACAAATTTGTGCATCCGACCATTGGGAAACTATTGAACAAAAACTATTTCCGCTGGGACTACGTCATACCAGCGGAACTTTTTTTTCTATGGACGTACAAAAAAAATACATTCAATAATTAGTGTGTATTTGTGTGTAAATATGTATGTATAAATGAAATTTGTGTGTCATTAAACTGCGAAGATAAACAAGTTTCCGCTGCGCTGAGGTTTGGCTATTTGACGAAAATCATGTAAAACGGTTTAGTGCAGAGTTGGAATTTTTCACACACGTTGCTTTGAATTTGTGTGTAATGTTTGTGAAAACAGAATTTGAAAAAACATACCGTTCAGAAGATATACACGTAAAAGTAAAATAAGGTTATTAGGCGCTAGTACTTAAAATAGGAACTTTAGAGCCTAACTTATAGCGTTTATACGTATGTATCTTGTAAGGGTCTACAATGTTTTGCCAATTTTTATTAATGTGCTCTAATGAGCAATTGCGTGATTTACTACGACTGGACCACTTGATTATATAACATCCGATTATAGGACTTTTTGAAGGAAAATCTAAATCAAACCTATTCCAATATTTAGTGTATTAATGCAACTATTCACATATAACATTTCAGCTCATTACACTAATTAATTAAAGATATATAATAAAAATACCAGAACAACCGATATACATGGATGAACCGACCAAGTTTGAATGGCTACAAAAAAGCGGCCGTGCAGTATATAACGCTAACGTTCTAAAGTTTCCAGTATTGTACCATTATTGGATAGGTACAGGTGGGCACACAATTCTTGAACAAGTAACTAATAACCTTCGTGATAAAAAAGAGTACCTCACTTATTTTTAGGGTTCCGTAAAAGAAAAAAACGGAACCCTTATAGGATCACTCGTGTGTCTGTCTGTATGTCTGTCTGTCAGTCTGTCTGTTTGTCCGTCTGTCACAGCCAATTTGCTCCGAATCTAATGGACCGAATAAGTTAAAATTTGGTAAACATATGTATTTATATTACTTTAAAATGATTTATTTTAAAATATAAAAATCATACATTTGAGACCCTTATAGTAAGCCCTTTCATTTGATATGTCACACGGTACAGTTTGCAAAACAATTTTTTTTTATTGGTCCCCCCAAAGTTGACCCCCATATTCAAAATTCATTTATTTACGTTACATGTCCGTGTTTGAGTCACAGATCGTACACGTGCTTGCAAGTTGAGTCACTGTCGTGAGTGCAAACGTAGACACAAGTCACTCTTCCATTTCCCGCCAGGGTTGCGGGTTGTTCGAACGAGTTACCGTGGCCCTGGCACAAGCAACTGAAGGAACACGGGTGGGTTTTAGTCAGTAGAAGTCTGACACGCCCAGCTCCACCCAGAGCGGAAGAAGTTATTTGATGATTTCCCACCCAAAAAAAAAAAAGAAGTCACTCTTCCATTTAACTAATCCTAACAACACTAGTACAAGCAATGCTAGTACAGTGTGCAGCAATAAAACTAACACAAATCGCGGTTCAACTGAAATATCAGTCAATAATTCAATTAGTAATAATTTCATATTCTTTTGTCAACAGCCATGGTTAATGTTATTAATCCTAAAACAAGCAAACAAATTCGAGTGCGTGCTTTATTAGACTGAGGAAGTCAGTCCTCATTCATTAGCCAGACACTCATGAACAAGTTATCATTACAGGTACGTGCTGTAAATACTATAAATATTATTGGTATATGCAACAACTTAGCAGAACATGTAAACAAAAGCTGCATTGCCCGATTAAACAATGACTATAGTGTCGTACAGTCATTGTATGTATTGAACCAATTAAACAGGTGCTATTCCTAAACAATCTATAGATATTACTAAATTAAATATTCCAAGAAACATACAGTTAGCTGATCCTAATTTTAATCAGCCTTCGGCTATAGACGTCTTTATAGGTGCGGACCTATTTTGAGACCTATTAGGATGAGATCAGCTAGCATTAGGTCATAACATGCCCAAGCTACGTAGCTCAAAGGTAGGTTGGCTCATTGCTGGCCCTATTTCTCCAAGTTTAAGGAATCGTTTGTCACCTAAAAATATCCCGTGTCATGTTTAAGTTAGTGATAGTGACGAATACAATCATTCCAATATTAATTCTCAATTGACAAAGTTTTGGCAACTGGAGCTGGTTCCAGATAAGCAATATTTTAGCAAAATGAGCAGGCATGTGAAGACCTGTTTTATCGTTATACTTACCGTTTAGAATCGGATAGATTTTGATTTAGGCTGCCCCTAATTGATACTCCAGATTGTTTAAGAAATTCTTACGCAATGGCTAAAAAACGATTGTTGAATTTAAGTAAACGTTTCCGTAAGAATCCAGAATAAAAGTTACAATATTCAAATTTTATACAAAAATATTTGGAGCTAAGCCATTTAGAGGAAGGTCCAACTATTAATTTATTCCTATTATCTTTGCCATCATGCAGTGTTTAAACAAAATAGTGACAAGACAAAGACTCGTGTTGTCTTTGATGGATCGGCACGAACTTCCTCAAGTTTCTCTCTTTACCACCTACAGATGGTCGGCCCCAATGTTCAAGATTTAATATTTTCTATTTTGCGCTACTCTTTTAGCTGCAAAATTGTGCAAGACAGTTATCAGTTCTCTGCGATGTCAGGTCAATCGCATCATTTACTAATGCGCTTCTAGCGTTGTCCTCAGTTGGTTAAATGGCAATTCTGTAAGGTTAAAAACGTTTGTAGCTAATAGGGTAGCCGAAATTAATGAACTTACCGATGGTTCGTCGTGGCGCTATGTGCCGACTGATCAGAATCCAGCTGACCTGATCTCAAGGGGCGCAAGTCCAGAGCAAATTATCAATTTTAATTTGTGGTGGTCCGGTACAACCTGTCTAATACAGCCTGAATCTGATTGGCCCTGTTTAAATAAAATAATAAATGAAACAGACTTACCTGAGGTAAAATCTACTTCCACTGTTGTCCAGGAACCTGAAAGAGGAATTCTAAAAATAAATAAGTTTTCATCATTTTTGAAATTGAGACGTATATTTAAGAAGAACTTGAAATGCATTTTGTGGTTTAATTTTGATTTTGTGTGTGTGACTTGGCTGTCGCATTAGGTTACGACCTGTAAGGATAGTTTTAAGGTATTTAAATAAATAAATATTGGCGTATGTCAATAAATTTATACATAACATAAGACATAAATGTCCTAAAGATAAATTATTTGGTAAATTTACAGTCCCTCAGTATCTTTTATTAGTTTATGTAAAATACACTTGAAACAATACATAGATGACTTCTTCAATTCAAAACCAACGAAGTTGTATGCGGACGCCATTCACTTTGCCAGATCGTTGGCAAATGGTAGTAGAAAACGACGGTGAATATATTATTAATGATTAACAATAATTCATTTAATAAATAAACACAAATAAAATAGTTGTATGTCGCTCATTACTTATTAGCCAACCCAATAATATCGAATACGTCAGTCCCTTGGAGCTCTAAAAATATCAAGCTTCTATGTCATTGAAATAATAAAATACTGTCATTTATGCGACATATTTTGATACTCGCAAGTAAATCAAAACCTATACAGTACTTTCCGTTGTTCCAGAATCACGAAATTTGGCAGGGCGATATTTTCAACCCAATTACGGATCCCTTAATTGTGCGTGGTCCGATACGTACTTGGCCCGTTATTTCTTTCATGATAACGTTCTAACCTAAAGTTTACCATGATGACAAGATTAACAGTAAACATAAGCCGCTCCTGACGTCAGCCCTGCGTATACGTATAGTATGATGCACTCACACATGAATGTGAGTGGTGCATTTCCCCCTTGATACTGCTGTCGCATACCCTGTCACAAATTTTGCATATCGCTGTCGCACGTGAGCATACAGGTTAAGGTCCCGCGTTAAGGTGTGTGAATACTACACGTCCAGAGGGGACAGTAGGACTACATCCTAGTATTCATTGGATCCTGGTTCACTGAATCTATTTATAGATTTGACTTGCATGAGGCAGCAAACCTTCAGAAAATGAATTGCAATAAAGGTAAAGGTTACCCTAGAAAAAATAAGCTTCTAAAGTGTAAGTTCTTGAATGAGTTAGTGACAACGGGCATAAATTTTAAATTTATGAAACTGAAATCAGAAGGAACATGTAAGCCATTTATAATGTATCTCCATCCTAAAAGTAGTGCACGAAGTCAAGTAAACACTGTTTCTGTTAAACCGTAAAGGCTCGTGTAGACGGCACCGCAGCCGCGCCCGCCGTCTCCGCTTGATATTGCCATATCACTGTATATTTTAGTAATACATTGCTAGCCACAAACATGACACGTGTCGTACTTTCGTACTCAGCTGGCATGGAATAACAAAAACAATAATATACTAGCGGTTTGGTGGCGAGGCGGCTGCGAAGCGGTGGCGGGCTGGCAACGTTCCGTATACACAGGCCATTAGGGGGCTGTATTTGTATCGCCCTGTAGTATAAAAGTTGACAGTAAATATAACAACTCGAGATCACAACGATGTCGTCCTGCAGTAATCTATTAAAAGCTTGTACTTTTTATATAACAAAGTATATTTATTCAAATAATTATGAGATATACAAATCAATCACCTGCACAATAATATTATTATTTCATTGTTAAACGCGTACCGTACGCGTTGCTAAAACACGAACCTATTAATTTTATCACAGTATCAGACATAGGATGTACGTTGTACCTTGCAATCTATGTAGCAACTTTTGGCGCGAGATTGTTCTGAACAATGCACTCTTGCCACCTCCTCTATTATCATGATCTCCTAGTACAGGTGCGGAATATTACGTTCCATGAAATCTGAACTAATACTGTGCGGTGTTTGAGATTAGTTAGTCCACCGCACTGGGAACGGACGTCAACGAGAAAAAATAAATTTAAAATATTAAATCGTCTTCAAAAAGAAATTAACTAAAAATTATTAAATACTTTAATTTCTGAGGTCGGTATCTTGGGATCAGTATTTTAGTTTTGCCACCACTTCCGAAATTAAAGTTATTTCATAATTTTGAGTAATTTCTTTTTGAAGTCGATTTAATTTTTTTTTATTTCATAATTTTCAGTTTTTTGTAAAAACTGGAATATTTGTTTGTAATAAGTAGTTAAAAGTTTTTTTTTTTTTTTTTTTTATAAATATACTCGTAGCACTAGAGTTTGACCAAGGTTTCAATTCAATTCAATTTAATTTATTTGTGAGCATAGGTTACAATAGGTGTTACAGTTATATTATGGTCTCTATGTCCTACCACTTGATGGTGTACAAATAATAATAAAATAATAATAATAATATCAAATAATTAATCAGATTAAAATTAAAATAGCAGGAAATGACAGATAAAAGCATTATATTAGGTTTTGAGATGTTTTCGGTGTAAGATGTTGAGGTGTTTATATTTGTTTGGAAGCCCTAATGGATTATCAATATGTGAATATATTGCAGTTCCAATATTATTACATACATACGTTTCGAATTTAAAAAGGGGCTGAATGATTGTATTGAATGGTTCTAAGGAAAAAGCATAAGCTGTATGTATTGATTAGCTAATGATATAAATAACGATCAACCACATGGCATCGTTAGCTAATCAATGTTAATTGTTTTAGAAACACTTACGTACATTAAAATAAAATCAGTTAAGAGATATCAGATATTATTGAAGTTACGAGTATGTGTTAAGTGTTTCAATTTGCGTTTCTTGAAAATCTACCCTGTGAGAGTTTGTATGGGGACTATTCATACTTTAATCATTTTTTTTTTTTTGCGTTTATGGGCTTGAGCCACATTTTCTGCCGCTGAGTGTAGTTACAAAACCTGTTTGTACCTATTGTGAATTGTGCTAATACATGATTTTGGTATTAATAATAGCTACTTACCGGCTAGTACTGGACAACTACAAATATTTCGAAACTTGCCGTTGCAACCTTCTCTATATCCTTATCTCCTGGTTGATTGTGTAACATTGCATTCCGTTTCCATAGAACCGGAACTGATCCATACAAGTTCCGGTTCAGCAACTTAAAAATGTTATAATGCTATCACGGCAGTTTTCTTTAAATAAAAAATATCTTTCTTTTACCACGCGATTTGCTGGTAAGGTTTTGCAAAATAATGTCACAAGCTTCATTAATTTACTCGTACTTTTATTGTAAATAGTATTATGAACCAAGAAACAGCTGCGTGTGAAACGATATTGAAAAAAAGATAATTGGAGTTTATCTTTACATTTGTAACTAAACTTTACCAGGATTAAAAATCTCATAACTATGTATTACTACTATTTACAACGAAGTCGAAAAATGAATTTAAAGCTGAGACTTTGTTTTATTTACTTTTTTTCTAAAAAGGAGTTCCTACATAATAATATGCATACCTAAATATTATTATTACACAGAATCCGACAAACAGCGGTATTTTACTAGGAGTAACATTTTACTTCCGCCTTTTCATCTCTTGCTACTATTTTTTCTCATAAAATAAATCTTGCTATATACTTTACAATAATAACAAGCTTTGTGCCCGACGGTATTTCCCATTTGCAAAAATTACGAATTTCCATACTTACAAACAACTAATATCAAAAATCCTTATTTAGTGCTCACCCTCGTTATTAAAAGGTTATTCCGTTAAAGGTTATCCGTTATTATTTGTGGAATAACCCTTTATTGAGGTTAAATAAAGGGTTATTCCACAAATCTCCATTGACAATCCCCATCAAAGGGGATTTGCGGACAAAAAATTCACTATCGGTTTAAAAATCTAAACTCATATTATAAATGCGGGATGGATGGATGTCTGTTACTCAATCACGCTAGAACGGCTGAACGGATCTGAGTGAAACTTGGCACAGAGATAGATTGTAGTCTGGAATAGCACGTATGATACTTTTTATCCCGGAAAAATGTACGATTCCCGTGGGATAATTTCCAACATCCACGCGGGCGAAGCTGCTGGCAAAAGCTAGTTCTACATAGTTATAAGTCACCCAGTACATGTTTTATAGTACTTACGAGTATACAAAATTTTCTACATTAATTTGAGCACAGCCCCTCTATAGCTGCGCTCAATTTATAAAAAAATTGTCAGCAGGTCCAATAATATCGGCAAATTTTACAAAGTTAAATTATACTTTTAGTTGTCATCCGAGCAGAGTATCGGCTGAAATACTCATCGTGCGAGGAAAGTCATGGGACATGAAGGTGTAGAGCAATTTATTTAGGGTCATTGAACGTGAAGTATTGGCGGGACCTAAATGAATAAATTCCACATTTTGCTCGTGGCAGAATTACAATTGAGAAAGATTTGGATGGTCCTTGTTATGGAGTCAGTTGCTGCGATGGATGGAATCAAAATCGATGCTGTTGCCATGAAACACCAGGATAACAGAAGGATGCGAGGGTGCATTGAATGTGACATATTTGATATGACATGGAGGTGTGCATCTGGAGTGATCCCGAGTACTACTTATAATATAGAATGTGTCACTAGGAGGACACGCAACACGGAGGTTCGTACATTACAACTGCCTTTCGCTGTAGTGTGCAAGATATGTTTACTTGTAGTGGTAGGAATTTAATTTTTATGAATTACTCGTTGAAATAGACACAATCCTTCAACACAGGAACAATATTTACGAAAGGACTTGTAAAATTAACATAGAAAGTATAAAAGCAAACCGGGGAATGTATGGACATGCAAAAATAACATTAACTGAATGGGCCTGCTCTTGACCTTGATCACGCAAGCGATGGATGGATGGCGTAGTTGTAGAATTTTATTCCTTATAATGTGTCACTATCGTAAATATATTAAATTAAAATTTTGTTGATAAGTTTACAAAAATACAATGATGACCAGTGGGTCACAATGTAAATTGTCGGCGGAGTTCATGGAAAGGTTAAATTATTTAGAAACCTAAAGTTACAAATTCCCAAATAGTTGCCTGTCAACACAGGTAGATAAGAAAAGCCACTTGAAACTTTGAAATTAATTCTATTTGTCAAAGAATTTAAGGCTTGTCGACTGTCAAGTTTTTAATACTAGTTGGTGAATAAGTCAGTCGATGAATTAAATCGATTAAGACTAACTCGTTGACGAACGTAATGTTCGTATGAGACGGCAATTTGATTGCAATTCACACTGAGTCCCTGAACGCTAATGCAAGTGTGTGATACAAGATGACTCGTACAGGAATTGATGATCATCCTTGTATTCGTATACTCCTAGTGGTGCTCGATACGTAAAATGTGTTCACAGTTCAATGCCTGCTTGAACGTAGGAGTTGTAAAGAACAAATATTCTGCCAGGAAAATAGGCCACTCGTCTTTTAAAAATTGTTTGTTAATTAATTGATACAAATTATTTAAGTGATGTTTTTTATTGTTGTTAGCCCGCTCGCGCGATGGCAGCACTGTTGGGTGTCTTTTACAAACATTTAGCTGTCATCATTAATAATCACAAATATATGCTTGTCCGGAGCAAATCCCCAAATACAAAATAATTAAAAAAATAGTGAAGTTATAAAGATACTTTATTGATTATTAAGCATAAATTATAGGTATTCGCCTTCTGAATCAATACATCGCTGCCAACGCTCTGGCAGTTTGCTAACGGCAAGATACTTATTACATTTATTTCCTTGCTTTATTTCGAAATCTATGGCATTTCGAAGGGAAGTCACATCGTTGTAGGCCACGCCACCAATTGCTCTTTTGAGCGCGTGGAAGCAACGGTAGTCGCAAGGACTAGTCCGGAGAATAGGCAGGTTGGAGCCAACGTTCGACATAATTTTCCTCGATCCAGGCCATTATAGAGGTACTGCGATGAGATTTAGCATTGTCATCAAGCAGCTAAACTGTGTGCTTGCGACCACCATGCCAATGTTTCATGAGGTTTTTGAGGAAATGAAGATATCTCTCCTGATTCATGATTTCATTTTCAGCCAGAATTTCATAATATTGGGTTCGCTAATAAGTAATGAGCGACATACAACTATTTTATTTGTATTTATTTCATTTAATAATGAATAATTATTAATCATTAATAACATATTCACCGTCGTTTTCTACTACCATTCGCCATCGATCTGGAAAAGAGTGAATGGCGTCCGCATAGAACTTCGTTGGTTTTGAATTGAAGAAGTCATCGTCAAGTGTAGTTCATCGTCAAGGCTTTTTTGCCGTAAATTATTACTAAGTGATCGGAACAAGCTGAAATCAGTTGGTGCTAAGTCGAATATGGAGGGTGGGGTATTATTTCCCAATTAAGCTCCAATAGTTTTAGCCTGGTACTCTTAACAATATGCGGCTGGGCATTGTCGTGCAGGAAAAATATTTTATCGTGTTGTGGATGTTTGCGTCGGATGTCAAGCTTCAATTTTTCGAGTTGATCACAATATACTGTTGCTGTAATCGTAGTTTTAGTAGGAAGAAATTCCCAGCTTATTACTTCATGTATATCCCACCAGACAGAAAGCATTACCTACCTTGCGAGGATGAAGATCACCTTTTAACATTGGTTTTCCCTGTTCTTTACATCCCAGCCACTGGCGCTTGCGTGTGTGATTAACATAGAGAACCCACTTTTCATCTCCAGTGACAAGATGATCTAACCAATTAAATGTGCGGCGGAAAGATAAAAGTTGTATACAAATCTCAGCTCGGTAGGTCAGCTGATCTTTACTTAATTGATGGGGTACCCAAACACTATATTTGTAAGTCTTTCCCAAACCATGTAAATGATTTTCTATGGTGCCATGAGAGCACTCGAGCTGAACAGTCAAATCGCGTGTAGTTCTTCGAGGATATTCTTCGATTAATAGTTTTAATTTATCGATATCTCTTTCCATGGGGCGCCCAGACCTTGGTTCCGCAGCTTCTGCAGCAGAATGCCCAGATTGAAACTCATATAATAAACAATGTCGTACGTGGGTTTTAATATCACTCATTTCTTTGTGAACTTTAATACATTATCTGCTTAATTCTTTATGCAAACGCTTCTTTATGCTACACCCTTACCGACCCTTATTTTACGATGTTTTCGAAACAATAGAGATGCACAACGAACGCACAGGTGTGGCGCGCCGCACTCAAAGAAATTTATGTAAATTGTATGGACGCGCATACGCGCCGTCAAGCACCTGGTGAACGTCCGAAAACGCGCATGTGCGTCTGCCGCGCCTAATGTATTAACGCACTAACAGCCAACATCTTGTTTGCTTGAATGCTTCCCTCACTGCTTCAACTCGTTGTCTCGATGATCTCGATCGTCATAGCCTGTGTAGTTGTAGATGGACTTCAGCTACAGAATGTCCCTGAGCAAACAAAAACTTGATGATGACCCGTTGGTCATACAGGTCGAAAGATTTTTTTAATTCTAAATCTTCACACTGAGACATTACGGAACGATGCGTACAGCGCGTAGTAACAAATGAACTACACTCTACCACGCACTAGTGTTGCGCGCAAAAAATTATACAATCACGTATAAACTTGTTATTACAGAGTGGGGAGTTTGCTCCGGACAAGCTATTAAAAATGTGTACAGAAGAGTTTTCTTTCCTTTTCCTTTTTTCTTTCTCATTAAAAGACAGGGAGTCAGTAATTACTGTATTGTCAAAAGATTATATAGGGAAAGTTGCTACCATTGGTAAAAGAGCAGGCTTTTTATTAAATTAATGGTTTTTAAATTTTTTTCTTTGTAGAGCTTTCTCCCATAACTTTCTTATATTATTAAATTTCGGGAAATGTATAGGGTGACTCGTAATTAGTGACCGATGCTTAAAGAAAGAAAGAAAGAAAGAAAAACAGTTTAATCACGTGAATGTGACGCACTCAAAATACACATGAAAAGCGAAACACAAGATAATAAAATATAACGAACCACACAAAACAAAAAACATAAGTACAAACAATAAAGTTGTTGGAAATGTGCGTCACTACCCCGCAAAACGGCTAAACGCTCAGCATAATGCCGCGGCCCGTGCACGAATCCACGGCGCTGGTTTTCAGCGTAAGCCGGCGGTGTATCACTGTCTGAGACCAGTAAAAACAAGTAACATACGTTAAGATAACCACGATTAATTAAATAAACCTAAATAAAAATAAATAAAATATATATAATATGTACAGACATACGAGTAAATAATAAAATATGTGGCAACATTTCGACGCGTCTCGAACCAAAGACAATATAGTTTGTGACATGCGTTCCAGAGAGGTATTATTTTCTGTGTTTGCGTTGCGAACCGTTAGGATAATAGTGTTCTGTTGTTGCGCAACAGTTTGATAAGTGAGCCATGTGTCCGACCCTTAGAATAATAACTTATTATTCTAAGGTCCGACCTCTCTGTCTTATATATAGTTATCTGTGGTCCGACCAACCACATCGAACACATGAATGTACTCCTGATAATAAACATTTTTTACTATGGGATTAAACCTGAAATCGCGAAAAAGACTCAACTGTTCTCTACATTTTAACGAGTTATACGAACTTAAATGTAGGGCGCAGCTGATTTTGAATCGCGATTTCAGGTATAGAGAGTAAAATTAGTTTGTTATGATGAGTGCAATAATGTGTTTAAGTATCGGTCATCAATTACTAGCCACCCTGTATAAATCATTTAAATCAAAGTACAATATGGCCTTCACGTGTATCGAGAGGTCAGAAAAAAGCTGGAATAGAAGCATTTTCGATATACAATGCGCAGCAGAATGCACGACCGAAAGAACAACACAAGGAGTCCACAAATGCTGCGAAATTATTACCACGTGCTTCTAATACCTGTCTATACATACTCGTACAGCACAGGCTTGAATCAACGGGGTGAATGCTCCACGTGCGTTGTTCAAAAATACGCTTCCGTAAAACTGCGCTCAAATATGCTGCAAACCAGGAGTCCATGAAGCACCAAGACCTAAATCGCGAAGACAATGGGTAGGTACTAATGAAACCTATGTGTAGACCGTATGGGCGAAGGGCGTTTTGGGGGACTGTCTTATGTAATTTTCACATTCAAAAAGTGCTGATTCTCAGCCTAGTTTGAATAAATGACTTTTGATTTGATTTTGATTATTGATTTTATGGCAAAAATTTATAAAGCCAGTTTTAATTTTTATTAAGGTAAGTACTTAACTGAATAGTGATGGTTTCCACGGTATCAGTATCAAGGTAGCTTCTTTATTATAGTTGGTAAGTACATACTTCACTAATAGTATCTACACATATAGATTATCTAAGTAACTACACACAAATATAGTTTTTGTTTCGATAAAATAATTTTACCACATTTAGTTAGGTATATATACGTAAGTATAAGCTCATGGCTAAGTAATAACAGCCGCATGGGTCGATCCATCAGGTTAAGCTACTCTTGATGAGGTTGATCCGTGGATGGGTGACCATCTTTACATACCGAGACTTCTCCGTGCCTCGAAAAGCACGTTAAGCCATTGATCGCGGCTGTTATATTTTTGACAGTCGATACGGGTCGTCAGAAGTCCGAAAGTCTGACAACCACTCTTACCAAGGAAGGGGTATCGTACTACCCATTTATTGGGTTGTGGAGGTCAGATAGTCACTCTATGTAAAATACTTTTATTCAGCTGCATCCGGTTAGTGGAAGCTAATTCTGATATAGTTGGGATTTTTTTTTAGTTGTGGAAGTATATTGCTTCTCTCTCTGTCTTTATTTCTTATCTTATATTATCATATTATCATGTCACGAAGTTTAACGTTGGAAAAACAACCGATATCATTGGTGATGTCCTTTAAAAATATTACACGCTATGTAAAAGCCTTTGCTCATATTATACCTAAGAAGACAAGATGTTTCATCAACCATGGACGTGGACGGAGCAAGACGAGGAGGATGTGAAGACAGCAGCCCGTTGGCCGCTAGTAGTTGCTGCCTTGTCCCGGCTAGGAAAAATGCATGACAATGTTCTTGCTCCATAATGCTTGTATACCTTGACTTCAGTATTTATCTATATCTATAATAAACTAACTGACCCGCAGACGTTGTCTTGTCCAAATTTCAATAATTCGTATAATATTCCTATAGAAAATGCACGGACAGTTTATCCCGAATTTTTCAAATTTTTGTTTTAGATATTTTGACACCTCACTGGTGGCATTTTTGAACAATGAAATAAACAAAGACTGAAGAAAATCGAGCGATAGATAACGCAACGATAACACACCGACTTCTGCGAATTCAACATTTTGCAAATTCAACATTGTAGTCCAGAAGGCTAAAAACTAATATTGCTGGTTGTTTTGAAAATAATACATATAAGTTCTACAACTTTTTACTACCTACTCTTTTCACAAAACAACAAATTATTTTTGTTTTCGGATGTAACAGATAAAACAATTTAAGAAACTCAACCTGTCTAAATTTTTGAAGATCTTCCTACTGTCTTCTGTCTCACTCACTTTTTTATATGGAGATTTTTTAACCATTTATTTTTACTTTTCTGTACAATTTTTCAAATATTTTCTTTCATACAAACCTTGCGCTGACAGTTAAAAACAGATCAAAAAAGGAATTAGCTTTAGCTAGACAGGTGCAGCCGTTCTGAAGCGATGTTCTTACATACATTCGGCAATTGATTTTTATTTATATAATACGAGTATATATAGATTAAAGTCAAGTTAAAGATAGATTAAAGCCACTTGTCGTATTTGTCTCATCACGCAACAGATTTTGATGCGGTTTTCACCATCATTTAGAGAATTTACATATAATAAAGAATTCTCCATATTTTGTCGAGCCAAAATCCGTGCGACGCAGGGGCGCGTCGCGTCGCTAGTAAATATTATAAACTAGCTTTCACCCGTGAACGCGTTCCTGTGACATATTTTCCGTACTACCGGATTAACACATTCACTGCTGAATTATTTGGCGAACTTGCTCCAAGTGCTGCTTTATGATACACTAAACCCTGTGCGGCAAACGCTCATGCGCGCCCAAAAAATACTTCGTGTGGTGCTATGAGCGCGCATGCGTGATTGAAGAAACTCTACCCAGTGCGGCTGGGCACATATGTGCGCCGTTACAAACTTATCCCAAGTGCGGCGAGACGCTTATGTGTGTTTGAAAATTTTCCAGTTTTTATAAGTCATAAAACAATTACGCCAAGAACAATAGAGATGCACAAAAAACCCACAGGTGCGGCGCGCCGCATTCGAAGGAAGTTATATAAATTGTATGGACACGCATATGCGCCGGTAGCACACGGTGAACGTTCGAAAATCGCGCATGCGCGTCGGCCGCACAGAACGTGTTAAAAAGTATTCTATGAACTAATCCAGGTCATGGTTTACCTATGTGCCAAATTTCATCCATATCCGTTCAGCCGTTTTAGCGTGAAAGCGTAATAAACAAACAAACTCACTTTCGCATCTATAATATTAGTTAGGATTGATGTCGCTTTTCGTGTTTGTCTGAGTGACCGCGTTGTTCTTTTTTTTTACATAAATATTTACCTGCAAACGTAGCTCCTTTTTTGTGTAACTATTAACATATTTATTTTTTATAATGACACCTTTTCACATACATGCAATTAAAACTATTCCTTAATTTCTTAAATTTAAACACAGAAATTTTTATTTTATTTTTAGTTATTTTCTACAGTGAGGCTTTGACAAAAAATATTAAAGAGGTACTTATGTATTTTATTTTTAAAGGCGGTTTTTGTGATACAACTGTTTATATCGTCTGGAAGGTTATTAAAAATAGTAGGGACTAAAAAATTTCTACACTTTCGACCATAATAATTATTAGAAGTGGGCACTACAAATCTTCTCATATTATTGTTCCTTTGAGATCTTGTGCGTATAACATTATTTTTAAATTCATTGCTACAATACTAAACTACGCAAAAGATTTTGATGCGGGTTTCCTATCATTTACATAATTAATAATTATTCCGAAGGTTTATGTGTATAATAAACTACTCAAAACGAATAAGGGCCCACCTTAAGTTAGTTTAGAATTTTGTCTAAGAATTGTTAATAATTAAAAAGTATTTAATTGTGATGTTTGAAAGCACTTAACTTTATTCCTGACATGTGTATGGGCCTTTATTGATGTTTCGAGCGTCAATTTTCGCGTTGAATTCAAGTGGGTAAACAGAAAAAAAAAAATGAAGTGCTTGAAAAAACTTATTTTGCACTATTTCTGTCACTTGTGTTCTCAGTCTGATTTAAGCTTTATTGTTAACCGTCACTTTTATCATATTGTGCACACCTACATAAATCACGGCGTGTTTGTAGGTCAACAGTAGGCCTATCAGTTATAAAAATATGTTTTGCTGTTACTAGGATGCTTATGGTAAGCACGGAAGCGATGGTTTGAATATCTAGGGTATGACGTATCGTGACGTCACAGATCGATCGAACTGCTTATTGACATGAATATTCACCCACATGCACACCGTGACACACACATACACAAGCAAAACACCCACTGACTGGTCTGCGGAGTGGCAGAATTTGGAACTAAAATGTTAGTTTTGTTTCTTTAACGAGCAGCGCCATCTCTCGTAGCACAGATAAGTTTGTCGGGACGAAGATTTAACATGTTGATTGTTTAAAATAAAATATTTCTGCAAATCTAATAACCGTCGTGCTATTACGCCATCATAATTAACTAAAGTGACGACCTCCGCGAGGTGACAGGATAAGAGCTGGATAAGTACAGGTATAGCCCAGGATTAAGTTACTGGCGTTAGGTACGGAGAGGTCATTGTCTGCGCTGGCTATTGATGATGGTTACGTAGAAGTTTGATAGTTGTTCATAAAATACGTGTGCAAAAAACAATTCAGCTACGAGTGCTACGACCGCGTAGCTCCGTAGCAATGACGTCAGTCACGTCGTAGCAACATAACTATAACCTTATCATTCAATTTTGCATACAATGCTAAAGCAGACAAAATTGAGGCCTGCAATAATCTCAGACTAATCCAAAATATCCAAAATTCTTGTTTCAAAATTTTGCAAAGTCAACGGTATTTCAGTTTGTGTCATTTCATTCTCATTCATTGTACGGGGGCGCTAACAGAATTCTGTTGCAGTTTGCATGAATGTATTTATTGAAATTTGGAACCTACATGCTTTGTTATAAGGACTTTTATGAACGTCATATCATGAAACCAAAAACTTGCATGCAGCTTCTATTCGTTCTGTGTCCCTAGTATTTCATGATAGCAATATCGAACCTGATAGCGACAGTTTGGCCGTGGTATGAGGTCCCCAAATATGGATCAGCACGCAAATGAATTAACGCAATAAAGTGGTAGATCTGTAGAACAGTCTTAAAATTTAGAAATAAAAACAATATAATAGATGGAATTATAATAGCAAATAATAAAAATAAGAAAATGCATATGCGTCAACTTTTTCTCACCTTTACAGACAAATTCTTCAATTTGTTAAGTATTCAACATCATGCTTAAAAATAGCAGCTAACCTATGACCTTATTAGTATTATATTACTAATATACTATTAGGATTTTCTATAAGATTTAAATAGTCACCAAAATGCAATTCTAAAAGTTAGGAATCTGAAAGAATACAACAAGGCGACAGGATTCTTTTTAGTTCATTTTGAAAAACCTAGAAAAAAGATTTTCAAAAAAAAGCGACTTTCAAAAATAACACTACACTGTGAAAAATAGCTTTAATTTAGGAAGTCGGTGTCTTTATGAACTTTGCACTTCTGACTTTTATTTTCGTTTTTTGCCACAACAAAAGTTTTTTATTTTTCAATTTTTAGTTGCAAAATGTTCGTATTCGTACCCACTACTTGCTATGTCAATTACAGTGACAAGATCTTATGATAACATCATTAACTTACATAAAATGTCTGTCTGTCATACTGTATGGATCTGAATGTTGGGCTGTGAAGACGGATGAAAAAACATTGCATTCAGCAGAGATGAGAATGTTGAGATGGATGTGTGGAGTGACGAAAATGTGATAGAAAGGCGTGGATGGCCAAATCCGAAATTATGAGGAATAGCGAAAAGAAGACTCGGGCCGGATCTTGATGAAAACAAATACTGCATTATTGGGTTTTTGAAAAATCAATATTTCTAACCAGGAATCGAACCTCTTGATTGTGAAAAACAAAACACACTCACACTGTAACACCATTCGATAGTGTCGCTAATAATGATCTTATTATCAAGTACTGACATACGGAAAACTACAGGAAAGAGCTCATTTTTAACAAAATACTTTTTTATTTTCTTACGTTACCTACCTATTAAACATTAACTGATTAATTGTTCAAAATTATGTTTTCAATACAAAGCTGGATTCAACTTCTCAAGTCTAGTACTGCATTCAGCATTAAAATATATGATGATTGACTTGATTATAGAATTTGGCCATCCACGCCAACTTGATAACTTCAGCCTGTATAAGGGAAAGTTTGAAAGTGACGCCAGTGACACAAAAGTTGAAAGGAAATCGTTTGGCTTGGTATGGGCATGCGATGAGGAGGGAGGAAACGCATATGACTAAAAGAGTGATGAATATACATGTTGATGGATGGATTTTGTTAGGAATGATATGAATAAGAAGTGAGTGAAGATAGCGTAACGGTTGACTGGGGAGAATGGAAGAAGAAAACGTGTTGCGCCGACCGCAAGTAACAGGGGATAAGGGCAGGAAGATGATGATCAACTTACACAAAATGGAATAATTATATTAGTATTATTCAAGTTAATTTAAAAACTACCCGAGCAAAGTAAAATTTATATGAGACTCGCGAGCTTCCTCTACTTAATGAAAACCTCGCCGAATGCATAATGTATGCTTCTCCTCCTTTTTGAAGTCGATTACAATGGCGAATTTTAAACGTTTTAAAGCTATAAAGCGTAACATATGCGTTTTAATGCTATGTGCTAAATTGCACTGTGTCAGTTACCACGCGCATACCAAATTAATGAAACCGTCAGGTTGATTTTTGTGCCAAAATAATTTTCGTATTTTCCGCATTCCTGATCCAGATTCCAGACTAACCCACGTGGTGTCCAAAGCACGTGGTCTCGGTACTTTTCCAAACGCTTGAAGTCAGCTCAAATACGTAGTCCAATACTAGGAGCACATAAATATCTCGAGGCTGATTCACGAATTTTGAGATCGTAATAACGTAACAGGTATTGCCATAGTGCTATAGTAAATTCATTTTTAACGATATTGAGCTAAAGCCTACTTTTGCTTGCATTCTGTAGTCACTTTGATACAGTATAACTTTAGTACAAATCACGGTTAGCTTGCAAAAGGTAGGTTTTATGACTTCGTTAGCAGTTTTCTTGAGAATTATAACAGAAAACTTAAACAAAATAGTATTAAAATTAAGAATTATAAAAGTACTGAACCAATATCAGTAAATTTTGTCTCATTTTACCGTGTCGTTCAGCGTATATTTCAATTATTAATCGAAGGCAGCACCTCGGAATTCAGGGGTGGGTTGATATTTTCGCACATATCTCAGAAAAAATAACAGGTTTGCTATTAAAAATGACTTATAATTCGAGCAGAATTAAAGACTGAGTAAAAGGGAATACTTTTTAATCAGGATACGCATTTGTATAGTTGTAATTTATAGCTTTTTTTTCTCAGCGAGTAGGAGCAACGTGCATGTATATAGCGTACTTTACTCTAGTTGCATCGTTGTCATGGAAACTGCTTTGGCGTGCCATGTGCTCAGGAGACCGTATTGATCTATCCACCTTACAATATTCGAAGCACTAGGCTTTCATGTAACACGAAGAGGCTTTCAGGAATGTGATTTTAAAGATCGTAGTGTTCGCGCCATAAATACTATGGTATTCAAAATTCTTACTAACACACATACTAATAATCCTAACATAATAATAACAGTATTTGTTTAGAACCATCTATTTGTTGTGTATTTGTTGGGCGTTTTGGAATAGTTATGTTGTAGCTGGATGGCCCAGAGTTTAAGGCGTCAGCTTTTCAAGCAAGGAGGATGCGGGTTCGAAACCGGGCAAACTAGCATTGTAACTTATTCAAATACATATATACTGTCTAAGTTAATAATAATAATCTGAAACCATCAATCCATCCGTATTGAGCACGCATGTGGTGATCATTGCTCATTCCTTCTGTGTATGAGAAAAGGGTTTTTTTCCGTAGTAGGACAATACTAATTTAATTATTTCTAAAATGTATGTTATGTTCATTTGTGAACGTATACACTGAAGTACGTTATCCCTGAACTTAGCCAGCTAAGTTTCTTCATTGCTTTGAAAAGCGCTTGGTATTGCTTTTTGGATATATAACCATTTTTTTTTGTCTCTTTCATTATTGTATTTTTTGAGCGTGCGACAATTTATTTCCTTATGTCTTACGTCGCTGTTTTCGCGTATTTAAATACAAATACAAAATGTTTAATTCATTGTTCATTTTATGATTTGTTAACAATACTCACATTAATCGTTAGTGGCAGCTTGTAATTGGCTATCTTGTACACATTGTTTTTCATATTGAAATGTATTAGCTGTAAGTTTTCCTAAAATTAATAATAAAAAATAAAAATAAAATGTTTAGCATTTCACATTTAAATAAATTTCAACCATTAGTTACTATGTTTAATCATTGGTTGAATTAACTGCGGATCAAAAAACCGGCCCTTAGGGCAGAACTTAGTACTAGTTTTCCCAAATGTAATAAATACATAAATTATAAACTTTAGCGTTCAAATACGTCATTTACTAACTAGTATCAGTAACAGTTTCGGTAGCAGTTCAGAAACGGAACGCAATTTTCCGCACCTACACTAGAAGGTCATGAAATAGAGAAGGTTGCTACGGCCAACTGTTTAGAACAGATTTGCGGCAAAAGTTGCTACATAGATTGCACTACGTAGGTACCTATGCCTGGCAAGGGAACTGGTAGGTACTATATTATTATATAAAACATAAAAGTGCTACAAAACAACTTTTCTTTCCTGCTTTTACTGAACTTTATACTTATACTTATTACAAGTATATTATATATTTAGACATGCTAAGATCGACACGTGCCTCGCATAAATCTGCGCTGCTGTACGTATTGTACCCATTGTAAAGTTAGTTCCTAATTTACCCTCATTTCTTTTTGCTACTCCCTCCCCAAACCCTAATTACCTATTCATTGAGAACTCCCCAGTGAGCTCAATGACGATACCTCTGCATTAACTTGGTGAGGGAGTCGGGTATCCTGCTAATTCCAGGTAATGCTGCAGCATCAGTTCAAGGTTACTATGTTATTCCAATATAATTGAAGTAACAGAATGCCAAATTTCGACTCGATCAAACTGTGAAAGATGCTCTCACCCATTCATCAACTAGAAAAGAGCTGATAATTTTCAAACAGCTAAACAGTTTTCTTGAATTATAGCTAAGAACACTCTCGATCAAGTCACCTTTCAAATCCCAAATGTCCCCTCTGTTTCCGTCGGGCGTTAAACATGAGCAATACTTGCACTGTCCGGTGCCTCACGTTTACATAACAATGCACGGCTGCTCTTATACATTAGTGTTTCTAAATTATACACGTATAAAATCCTATCACGGGATTTATTGGTCCACTGCTGATGATATCACTAACCTTGTTTCTCGCTAAAGTCAACAAGATTTTCAGGAAAATTGGCCAAGCGATTGTGCAGGAGGGTAGTTTGTTCATGTTGCATCAATTATAAAATGCTCGGAGCAGCCGTTTATTTTATAATTAGTACGTAAGAAATTTTTGTTCGCAACGAAAATCCACGCATGTTTTTCAGCTTTCGTCATAGAAATAGATTTTATACTGTTTTTTGACGCGTGTTTATCTGGTTTATTTACCACATAAATGTATAGTACTGAAGATTCACGCCAAATCACTGGAGATGCTCGGAAAAATATATTTTTTAGTGGTTTTCTGACTTAAGACAAAAGCGCCAGGATAACACGCGAAGTTCAAATTTTTGGAACTTAGAGAATTGCATTGATGATTCATGGCTATAATTTTGTAAAATATTTGTTATGGTCGCAAATTATATTTTGATCAACACTCTTATAACATAATCTAACCTGCAAATTGCAAAAAAACGTAAGAAACTTTCTACCTTTACTTAACGCACTGCCCCCCCCTAAAGGTCCAACATATCCTGCCTTTGCGATGTATGCTAGCCTAGTACCGAGTGGTGAAACCACGGTACGACTTCCGTATTGGTTTCCGAAATCATTTTATCACCCATGTTTGGTGGTACAGAGTGCAGTGAATCTTTGTACTTCTGATATCCTACGTGGGAATAAAGCACGCGCGAATTACAATAACTATCCAGGTATATAATTAAAAGATATTTATAATACTCATGTATGTATCGCCACACTCATATTGTAGACGAGCCTGAGAATCCGTATCCATGGTAACGCTACGCGTTCGTTTTACCAGGAGGACAGGAGTTGTAAAGAGTTAATATCAACCATGAATTGTTCTCAGTTCACAGCGCGTCCGTGAAAACGGTTCGATTTCATTTTACAATCGTTTTGATGATACATTTTTCATGGTACGTACGAACGCTTGCATAAACTAAAAATAATATGTTCTAATAGTAATTATTGAAAATAATTACATTTTAAAATTTTACTACAAAAAAGGTAAAAATGCAATGCAAGCCGCGAAAAAAATTTGCGATGCTTATATACCTAGTGTAGTGTCTGTGAGAGTAGCACAAATTTGGTTTAAGCGTTTTTAATCCGGAAATTTTGATGTCAAAGATGCACGTTGCTCTGGTCGCCCTATTACGGATAAAATGGAAGCCATTTTTGAAAAAGTGCAGCAAGATCGGCATATCAGTACTTACGACGTAGCTGAAGAACTGGAAATTGACCACAAAACAGTTTTGGCGCATTTGAAAAAACTGGGTATACAAAAAAGCTCGACATTTGGGTACCTCACGAGCTCACTGAAAGAAACCTAATGAACCGTGTACTCATTTGTGATTCTTTATTACGACGTAATGAAACCGAACCATTTTTGAAGAAGCTGATAACTGGTGATGAAAAGTGGATCACGTATGACAAGAACGTGCGAAAAAGGTCGTGTTCAAAGGCCGGTCAGGCTTCACAGACTGTGGCGAAACCCGGGTTAACTCGCAACAAGGTGATGCTGTGTGTGTGGTGGGATTGGAAGGGCATTATTCATTATGAGCTGGTACCACCAGGCAGGACCATCGATTCTGAACTCTACTGCGAACAACTGATGAGATTAAAGCAAGAAGTTGAGAGAAAGCGGCCGGAATTAATCAACAGAGCAACAGCAAAAAGTTATCGAACAAAATGGTACCTACATACTTTAGTTAAATGTAAATAAACTATATTAAAAAATGTTTTGAATTTTCTTAAAAAATGCGAAGAAACTTTTTCCCCAACCTATTATTAAATATAATAAAACCAAAGCATTAGTAGCCGTTCATGTCTTGTTTTGGACAATATTACATAGTTGTTTCATCTAAAAAATAAATTAATGGGCGGGGAAAACCAATTGCACGCCTTCGAGTACCAGCATGTCATAAATGAAAAGGAGTCAATTTTATCTGAATCTATAGGAAGTAGGTGTGTGCTCTATTGCAGTCTACACTATTTACATCTATATCAGTACAGGGATGACAGCAACAAGATGTGATGTTTTATAGAAACATTGAGTGAATTTAAGACGCTTCCGAACGCGCAGTGGCGCCCTCATCGTTTTAAATTAAAAGAAATAACAAAACAAACGATGAGGGCGCCACTGTGCGCTCGTTAGCATCTTAAGTATTGAGGGCTAGTGAAGGATACTTACCATTTCATAACTTTTCATGACATAATATATAACAAAGAAGCGCACACATTAATTTACTTTCAGTGAATTAATCATTTAAAGAACCAGGATATTAACAATTAAAATTAGTATAAATAAAAAAAAATACCTTATTAGGATGGCTTACGATTAATTAAATAAATAAAAAATTATATAAAAGAACATCAAATGCTTTGTTTTTGTAATTTATCTATTAGTTGTATTTGTGGGATACAAATGGAAAATAATATATTATAGCTACCGTATGTATGTAGCTACCGTAGCCGTAGCAGAGCTACGCCGTAGCAGCTAGCGGGATAATTATAAATATCTTTCTATTTAGAGTTATATCAAAATAGATTAGAGAGTACATTCTGAAAGTTGGCAACGTCGTAAATAGCTGTCAAATATTTCACTGTTTTGATTAATTCGTCAATTTCACTACAAAATTATGAAATATCGCTTTGAAGGGCACTTAAACTTGATTATAAATTGCATAAGCACACGTATACACGACGTTGACGTGCATATTACGCTCTATAAACTAGTACAGCTGTTTAAAGTTAAGCGTTCATTAAAAATGCCCAAAATCCTATCATTTTTCTTAGTTTTTTATTGAAAAGCATCATATGAGTTACGTTTAAAATATTTTTTTAAAAGAGATGCCAATGACATAATTTAGTGTGAATAATTTTGGTTATTTACGATTAATTCCTCGAATAACTTAAATTTAAATTAACATTAAAAAAAAATCCCTCTTGTTAACGTTGCTTAAAGTTAAGCAATGATTAGTAGTATAACCATACATTTATAAATAAAGAGGCTATAAGACTATGTTTTTGTTACCAACTAGTTCGTTAGACGTAGATGTATGTGTGTGTGTATAGTATTTTATGTAACCCTGGTACAGTGAGAAATTAATAAATGATAAATAAATGATTTTTATTTCTGTAAGTAGGTTTGTACAAACACTTTTACAAGTCAATATTTTTTTTTAAACTAGATGAGGTCGGCGTTTCCTATCTGACTACTCTGAGAAGAAAGGCCGAAACAAACTCAGAGGTCACAGTCTCTTATAAAGTCCAGACATAATCTTGGTCACTTCATGTGAAGACCATGTAAATTGGTGTCTGAAATGGTCTTTTGAGGAAAGAACCACACAGATTGAGAGGACCTGTCCAGTCAGTGCACGCATTTGTCAGTAATCGCGCAGCTCAACTCAGAACTTAAGGAGCTCAACGATTCGACGAACAATACCAAAGAAAGGACATTGAAGTAGGCCGCATAGATTACTCAAACTGCCAGACCATGATTAAAAATAACTGAGAGAAAAAATAAAACAAACAAAAAAAAAAGCAATGACCTACATAGTCTTCACATTCACAATAAAATAAAGTAATGAGATGGATAAAAATCTTGTTTAAGATTTTTAAAACTTCTTGTTAGAGATTCGATACCCCGGGAAAACACCACACCTCCTCATGCTAAAAGAACATTTTAATGTTCATTTCAGTAATATGTGATTTTTGGAAAAGATAAGCATATACTTTATATTGCGTACCACGGTAGCCAGGTAGGACAAAATTTTTAAAAGATACATACGTGATATAGTCGTTTCAATAATTCGTCATCATAATTCTCTTGTCTCTTCCCAATTTATTTAGCGCCAGCGCTTCGATACATAAATAAGATTAGATAAATTATTGGTATTCTGATGAACATATCAATCACAAAAAAATATGTAGGATATGCAAAAAAAAAAATAATAATAAAGCTACAACAGCCAACTTGTGAAGGATTTAAACTTCCGACCACCTCATATTGGGTGTTCTGACCACTGAACTGAGCCTTATCAGAAAGCAGCGAAATCGGTTTTCTTATTCCGAAAAAGCAATATGTTAAAATCAAAATCAAAAGTCATTTATTCAAACTAGGCTGAGATTCAGCACTTTTTGAACGTCAAAATTACATAAGACAGTCCCCCAAAACGCCCTACCCTTCACCACTTTACAAATTAAACTCCAAGACCAGAGAGTAAAGTTACTCTACGTCGCAGGTTTATGTAGTCGCTTCTCGCTATGTCTGCTCCACGTCCGCTAGAGGTTGCAATGTTGTGTTGTGATGTTGTGGTGAGTGCAGAGCAAGAAACTGCCGAGCGAAGCGATCGAGTCAATAATACTTTTTTGTTTGGCACCTCAATTTCTGATATACATTATTTGGCGCTGGTTATCCTGAGTATTCTCTTGCATTTGAACAAAGAGCATTTTAAATATTAAAATATTGTTAACAATGAATAGAGCGATAGTGCATACCGTTGATAGGGAACGGCAAAAACGCTGGAATAGAACAAAGTTGCTTGTTGGTTCGATAGAATGTTCGCTCCTATTTACTGGAAAATGCTCGTTGTTCAGATACAAGAGAATATCCAGGTAAACCAGCACCAAATAATAAGTTTATTAGAAGTTGAGGTAAAATAAAATACATATTTATTAGTGAACCGATCAATTTTAAGATAATGCTCGGTTTGCATGTTTAGCGCGAACAATAAAGTTTATTTTAATACTAATAATTGATACCTTAAAATTTCCTCACAATTTTTAACTAACTTCAAAAAAGAGGAGGTTCTCAATACGTCTGTGTTTTCTTTTTTTTTGTATGTTTGTTACGCGGTTACTCAAAGACGGATTGACCGACTTGGAAAATTCTTTATTTATTTGAAAGGGTATACTTTCTAGCGATTGTAGAAATAAAACCGCTTCGAAGCGAATGCCACTTGTCTAGGCTCTCTGGTACTTACATCCAGCGACGGTAAAGACTGAGCCTACTTCAGCATTTTATGCTTAAGCTGGGCATGTGAAGTCAGTGCACTTGTGTTATCTAGGTCAATCTGTAAGTATATCTGTGTTGAATATGTCGGTACCCTATGTCGGTTCATATTATCACATACAAGATTATCCCAAAAATCGTCCCTTAATGTTTTGGCGCGGTACGAAATTACTTTTTTATAAGATTTATGGTACAACTTTGACATGCGTAACTCATGACAGTGTCATGAAAGTTCCCAACAATCAGTGACTACGATTTGAAATTAATATGTTTTTAAATTAATTAGTTCAAATTGTAGTCACTGACCATGGGGAACTTATTAGGTGTTTATAAACCGGTAGAATGTCGGTTTTTACTACTAACGCGGTCGTCATTAGGCGGGAAAACCTGGAAAATGCAGCCCGATACTACTGACTTTCCGCCAGAAAATATAAACACGTAAGAATCCAGGTTGGAACCTTTAAAATAGAAAGTTGTTCTCTAAAGTTCTAAACAAATTAAATTGGTCTGTAAATTAATAATGCCGACCAAAAAATAGATACAAAACTTTCAATTTATATTAGAGGCCTGGAACCATAAACAAAGCTAAAGACGAGGCATCTTATTTACTTTCTATCATTTTAAATTACGAGTTTGTTTCATTTCCATTGCGTACTGATTTTGTCGGGAGTGACCACGTACCATGAGCCGACAGTTTTGCACGATATTGCATCCTCGTTACTACTAGGGACACAGGACGTACGGAAGATGAAAATATTGGAAAAGATTCAAGTTATGGTGTCCTTATTACATAGCTCGTAGGATCAAAATTGCAATAAAACTATGTATTCAAACTGCAACAGACGTCTGTTGACGCCCTCCCTATTACAATGAGTTTGCACGAACGATACAAACTACGATTTTGCACAATTTTGAAACAACAATAAAAAATAAAAATTTGAGAAACAAACATCAAGAAACAGTTTTTTGCTGTATAAGTGGATAATTCAATGACTACACAATGACAATGTTATACAACATTTGTAATTGTTAAATAACTGGTAAACAATGTTGGGTTACGAATAAAACTAAAGGAGAAACTGTTCAAGAGTGTCTGACGTTATTGCTACGGCAGTTACGTGACATAAGAATTTAACACAAAGCACGATGAAAAACTTTACTCGCATTTAAAAGCTTTTGGTAATAAAATTAAACTTATTCAAGGAATACTACAAAAAATTTAAAAAATTGTTGTTAAGAGAAGAAACAGAAACTTTTCTACGGTAATGCGTTAGCTAAGACTTACACAGAAACTCATAATGGTGGCGTAACTCACACGTCATGTTGTCATACTTACGAGTACATATTAGTTAAAATATTCTGGAACCCTGGTGGAAAGAATGAAACAATCGAATTAATGCGAAAATAAATTTCAGCCAGATCAGTATTGTTTATTTGCTATTTGTTGTTGCAAAAACTGACTCACTGAACGTGAGCTCGCCTCGTGTCCGGAGCCCATTAATGATACAATTAAATACATATTCCTTACTGATGCAAATCATTATTTGAACATAAACTGACTGAGCCGCAAATTGCAAAAACGTAGAAAGAATTAAAGTATCGTGTGAAACCATAGCGCATTCCCCACAGTTTTCCAGCGCGTCCACCTAGCTAGAATGTTCGTCACCATGGATACGCAACGTGTGCATATCACTAGCGCCACAGGAATCAGAAGGAGCTATCATCCAAAATATTCCATCCACCTGTGGAATATAGCTGCGATTATTGTGTGCATAACCGCATCAGCAAATGCGTTCAAAACAAAGCGATGAAGAGCATCTTGTTCATCATAGTTTTTTTCTCTGGCACACACCGACGGAACACAGCAAGCTGCTTAGCGCCGGACTTCGGCGGGATGGTGTCGCGAGCCAGGCGGCCCGTTGCGGAGCCTACCACCGCTAAGTGGGATCGTTCAGCCGTACGTAGGCAAGCCTGTGGTGCCGTTGCCCGGGGTGGACCACTAGGAGGTAGATCCCAAACCTTCTTTGTTAAAACATTTAATTATTAATTACATGTTTTATATATGTCACCATATGATTGTGATGACCTTTAGTTTATAATCTATCTCGTGATATTTTAAACTGTTGATAAATTGTAAACTGTACCATACTCCTTACAATGTAACGTATTAAATTCCGATTGATATATCTATGTCAAACCGTGAATTGTTCACAATTCACGGTTTCGGAAATCGGACAAATTGTGTTTAGAACTGTGAACAACCATGCGCGAATTTAAGGTTATATTAGTAGATCATACCTGTGCGAAACCAGGGCGGGTTGCTAGTTATTTATAAACGCTAAGTAAATTTATGCCAAACTTAAATCTCAAAAAGTGTATAGTCAGACTGGTGGACTTTATTACCCGCGAGCTTAAGTTTTAGGATTACGATACAAGTGTAGTCTTCGAACTACGTACAAGTTCAATGCTAAAAGTTCAACAGCCTATTGATTTGTCGGTCGATGGCCACGCAGGCCTACGATCTGCCGCCCTAGTAAGACTACGAATATAGTGACGTCATCGGCAACGATACCAGACAAGGATGAAGCTTACAACATCATGCCATCCCTTCTATACTCGTCAAAATATAATTGTATGAGGTTAGGTTGTCTCACTGAAACCACCTTCTCAGTAAAAAGAGTATATTTATCTATTATTCTAAGTTTTATTTGAATGATTTGCATGTAAGTAATTACTTATTAAGGTCTGTTTTTTTTTTTTTTTGTAATGTGGGTTTTGTTTGTGCAGAATAAACATTTTTTCTTTCTTTCTTTCTATATTTGGGTAATTAGGTAAAACAACTAGGAACGAAAACTCTTAAAAAAAAAAACTAATATCGCGTAACAATAAAACAATGACAGCATGAGGCAGGTATGCACAATCTGGACTAAAAGAATATTCATGGTTCAAATGTCTTTTGAACTGTAAACAATACTCTTTTTCTGAATACTATAAAAATGTTACTACAACCTTTCGATTTAGTTAGATTGATTGCGATACACCTGTTGTGAAATCTGAGTCGAAATTCCCGTAGGAATTTTTAAGAAAGTACGCATTCTAGTCTCAGTTTCAATCTGTCAAAAAGTAATACCAATTTACCTACGTTTTGACAAGTTTTTGACTGTGTTTGTCGCTGCGATATGATTGAGACTAGATTTTGAACGTTTTTACTTTCTAAGCCTGGCCAGAAATAGTATTTTTTTTTATATTAGATAGCATTCTTCTCATGCCCGCGTGTCCACTAGTGGGCAAAAGATGAAAGTCGTTGAGTATCACTTTCCTATCATCTTTGTCCTCTATTCTTTCGACATCTTTTAATATACATAATCTGGGCCCTTTCCAGTTGCTTTGTTTTTTTTATTTTACTAGTTAGCTTTTCTACGAAAATGTTAAGTTTCGATTTTTTTATGAAGTATAACTTCATCTATATTAAGCTTGTTACAAAAATCACTCAGCTCTCTCGCAAATTCGGCTCGCGTAATTTGTGATTGATTATAAATATAGTTTGCATTTGGTCATTATATAACAATATGTGTGTTTCTGAAACTACTGAGCTATCGCTCTTTAACTTCTTATGACTACTACTGGCTGCTAATCTTAACTCTACTGCGTCTTTCCGTTTGATATGAGTTTCCACTACTTGTGGTTGAGCTGGCAAATTGTCGGTGGGCAACTCATCTTCCGGGGCGACAGCATCTAATTTTCGTTTTTGAGCGCGAGTCATTACTGCATACATACACTCATTCATTTCTTGTAGTTCTTTTGAAGTAATTTTTATTCTTGATAATGCGTCAGCAACGCAGTTCTCATTGCCTTTTACGTATTCTATTTCGTAATCGTATTCTTCTAGAGCTAGTCTAAATTTAAAGAGTCTGCTAGATGGGTCTTTTAAATTAAATAAATATACAAGGGGTTTGTGGTCGGTTAGTATTTTAAATGTACGACCGTATAAATATGGTCTGAAATATTTGACAGCCCAAACTATATCTAGGAGTTCTTTCTCTATAGTGGGGTAGTTCTTTTCCGCTTTGTTAAGGCTCCTACTAGTGTAAGCTATTGGTCTGCCATTCGAGTTTGATAGTACTGCCCCAATTGCGTATCCAGATGCATCAGTTTGTACTACGAATTGATTTTGCTCTGAGAAATCTGGGTACTGAAGAATTGGGGGTGACATCATACTCTGAGAGTTTCAAATGACATTTGACAGTTACTATCCCAGTTGAATTTTGTGTTTTTCTTGCTCAAAAGATTCAAATGATATGCTTGGTCTGCAAATTGGGGTATGAATTTTCTGTAATAGTTTGCGAAAGCAACGAACTGTTTCACTTCATCCGTACTTTTGGGTACTGGATACTCTTTAATTATTTTAATTTTGTCTGGGTCTGGCAATATACCATTGCTTGTCACCACGTGGCCTAAATAAAGCATCTCTTTTTTAAGAAAATCGCATTTAGAGGGATTTAATTTTAAGTTTGCACTGCGTAATTTTTCAAAAACTTGTATTAAGTTTTTATTATGGTCAGTTAGGCTCCGTCCCATACAAATAAGATCGTCTAGGTACACTAGGAATTTCTCGTAGGATAGCCCGGTCAAGGTCATCATACGCAAAAATGAGCTGGGACTAGTTTTGAGCCCCATAGGCATTCTTGTCATTTGATACTGACCGCCATCTGCACAGAATGATGTAGATTTTCTACTGTGTTTCTTTAATGCTACGTTAAAAAATCCTTGATTTAAATCTAAATGTGTGAAATAAATACATCCACACAGGGAATCTAGTAAGTCCGTAATGTTTGGCAGTGGGAATTTATCATCCTGAATATAATTGTTGAGCTTACGGTAATCTATAACTAATCGCCATTTTTTTTCCGTTTGCGTCTGATTTTTTAGGCACTAGAAGTACTGGGCTGAACCACTCACTGGAACATGGTTCAATTATTTCTTGTTCCATTAAGTCGTCTACTTGTTTCTGTAATTCGACTTTCTGTGAATGCGGCATTCTATAAGGCTTGACGTACACTGGTGCCACGTTTGGTTTCAATGTTATTGAATGTTCATATAATTTAGTTGTTCCTAATTTATCACCTGGTGGGAAGAAAAGGTCTGCATATTTTGCGCATATGGACTCTATAGAAAGTTGTTCCTCCTTATTTAAATGGTTCAGTGATAGCGAAGCGAATATTTTTCTGACACGATCTGCATTATTATTAGTTTCTTGAAATGAACATACATCATACTCACTTGCTTTGTGAAGTGTTGGACTAATTGTTGTTAAGACTAATTCTGTCTCTGTGGTGTTTAGAATCCTAATTGGTATTTTCCCATCCGTTGGCTTAACTAAAGTATTTGCAACAAAGATCCCCTCTCGTAGTTCTGTTCCATTAACTATACATTCCTCTGTCTCACATGTCTGAATAAAGTGAATAGACTCTGATCTCGCTGGTATATTAAAGTGATTGTTCGTCATTATTAATGGTAATGATGCCTTTGAGTTGTTATTCCATAGTAACAAAGTTTGGTTGCCGTAATTTAATATTGATTTATTCTTGCTTAAAATGTCTTGTCCCAGTATGCCACTACCTTTACAAGGCAATGTTTTAAAAACATAAAACTTATGTTGTAGTGTCTCTTTTCCAATAACTAGGCCCAAATAAGCATAACCTATGGCCTGGACTTTGCCCCCGATGCCATTTACAAGTGTCTTCTCGATATGGATTGCAATGTTTTTGTCGAGAATATGTTTATAATCCATGACTGATATGGATGCACCGGTGTCAACTAATAATCGGTATGAATAATGATTATGCGATTTTATGTATACGTAGCCTACGTTATTGCATGATAATATTATATTTTTAGTCTGGAAAAAACTGATTTTCATTACGTTGTTCCGTTTCTGCATTTTCCTGCGTTTCTGAGTTGTCCAAAGTATGTATGTGTTGGTTCCTGGGGGTACTATAATTGGACCTACCTCTGTTTCCATGAAATGATCGGGCGGACCTGCGCCAGCTTGCCTGCGATCCTCTCCGAACATGATCCTGTTGTTCGTCTTGGGTCTGGACAACCTGTTGGTTGCCACCTGCGCGTCCTCTACCCGCGTATGAGTACCGGCCTCTCCGCTGTGACCAGTTATAAGACGATCTCCCTCTATAATTAATGGTTAAAATATCAGAAGATGTTGATGGACTTGTTATATCTTCATCGATAGCCGCCTGTACAGCGTCTTTCAGTGATGTAAAATTTCTGGCTTAAATTATTGTGCTAAGTCGCCAATTTCTCAATCCATCCGAGAAACATTTGATGGCCTGCTTCTCATTAATTGGCTTTAAAACTTTAAAACTGGCATCGTTGCCTTCCGATTGAGAGACGTCAAATCAACAAACAATTCCGTTATTTTTTTGCCGTAATCATTTATTGTTAAATCGTTTTGCTTTTGACTTTGCAGGTTACGTTGAATAGCCGTTGCCGATTTTTTAGGCAGTAACTGGATCTTCAAGTCAGCTATAAATTCGTCAATATTGACATATGAAGTCGCTAATTTCAATTTCGCGGTCTGAGAGAGTCTACTTTTTAACACAAAGTTTAACAGTTTTCCTTGTGAATTTTCGTCTAATTCTGATTTGTAATACTCTACGCCATCTATAAGTTGTTTTATGCTGGTCTCATCATCTGTATAAACTGGTAATAAACTTAAGGCAATTTTTAAATCAAATTTCGTAGTGGTGGCCATCTTATCTACCGCACTAGGTTTCTGTGAGCACAGATCTAATATTTGTTCATACAAACTGTCAAAATTTGCACAAAGTTCGTGAATATGTGAACATTCACTCTCACTTACGGTGCTTTTCGTTTTTGAATAATATTCTAAAAATAAGTTGTACTCTATTACTAAGTTATCTGCCTCTTCTAATTTTACGACTATAATGTTACCCTTTCTCCTATCTGGACCGATCTTTATGAAATATTTTCGGATTTCGAATAACTTGTCATACAATATTTTTAATTTTTCTGCCATTTAACATATTTATATCTTCTTAGTACTAAATTACATACCATTATTTTATACCGCATACGCTCCAGTGTTTTGTTTTCTTTTCACTTGTCACTTATGTCCACTATAATAATGTCATGTATACATTGTCTTATATATTACTTATGTAGATTATGTTATGCGATTACACGTTTACTACGATTAGACAATTGACAACACCTTTTAACCACTTCATTACGAATACGATTTTCGCGCACTAATAAATATATGGCCGCGCACTGTTCTTCGTGAATCCTGGGCTTTTAACTCTTCAGATGATGTCCTCAGTGTCCTTCTTGTAACCTCTGGCATTCGTCCGCATTTCCTTTTCTACCTCAGCTCTACGTCTCCATATAGAATATCGTAGTCTGTCCTTCCTGATCTCATTACCCAACCATTTTTGGTGGCAGTTCTTATAGATTCTGAAGACACCATACAAAAACGCCAACGATGCTATAAGGAGCACCACGATCAAGATGATGTTAGTGGTGCTGGCATGTACCGTCAGCTGCCTGATGTCAGCACTGTTACTTCCTCCTGCTGCGTTTTGTGGAACTATAACTTCTTCTTTCGAGTTAGTTGTACCCATTTTGTGTTTGTCGTGGCAAATATCCACAAAATAGAATAGTGGTCGCTCTAAGTCCCGGTAGAAGATTGGTCTCATTACAATACATTGTGACAACACTTGTCCCGTTTTGGTCAAAGAAATGTAAACATACGCTACTCGCGTTTATTTTACTGTCACGGTCGCCATGTACGGATGAGGGATATTATGAGTAAATGACACAACGAATACTGATACAATACTGCCTTTATTACAAAAGAACACTGGTTTATATGGTTACATTGATATCTCCCTCTCACTCTTAAACTTCGTGTTATTTATTTTAATTTGATAAATAAAAGGTATCCAATTGGAAAAAAATAAAAAGTTAAAGGTATGAACATTGCGATTAATTGTTGGGCTTTAATTTAACGTGTTAGCAAAATTACATTCAGCCATCATCATCCTGCCCTTATTCCAATAATTGAGGGTTGGTGCAGCACGTCTTCTTCTTCTTTCTTTTATTTTTAATATTTTGCTGCTTTTTTAGTAATTTGATTTTTTAATAATTGCTGCTGTTGAAACTGAGTATAATTTCTAAAAATGACTTTTTATTTGTATTTTTAGGGTTCCGAATCACAATACCATAAACTTCTTATAAGTTGTCCTGTAATCTAAATAGGTATAGAACTAATTTCTACATTTTTCAAAATTATATATATATATATATATATATATATATATATATATATATATATATATACCCCTTACTGTAAGCTTTGATGTATCACAGGTTACAGTTTGTAAAACTGTTTTTTATTTATTTGCCCTCCAAAATTGACCTCATATTCAAAATTCATTTAATTACGTTACACGTCCATGTTTGAGTCACAGAAATTCATACGTGTATCAAATTTCAACTCAATCGGTCCATTATATTCGGAGCAAATTAGCTGTGATAGACGGACAGACAGACAGAAAGAACACACGAGTGATCCTATAAAGATTCCGTTTTTTCCTTTTAATGTACGGAATCTTAAAAACAGTAAAAATGTAAATTACTGGAGTAGGTCATAATAATTCATATGTACTTACTGTATTTAAAATTATAATTATTTTATTATAAGTTATAATTATTAATGAGGCATATAAAATTTTGACATCTGTAATTTATTTTTATTTTTTGACTATTACTATGTTTGTTTTGTACTAATAATTATTATTATAAATTATTTTTTTTTGGCATATTTACTTTGCATGTCTAATATTTGTATGTCTTACGACAAAACATAGCGTACTATTTTATATATAATTATGATCTATTGTATACCTATGTTTAACAAATAAACTTTAAATATGATTTATAAAAACTTTTTTAGAAAAACATTCTTAGGGTTCCGTACCTCAAAAGGAAAAAACGGAACCCTTATAGGATCACTCGTGTGTCTGTTTGTCTGTCTGTCTGTTCGTCTGTCACAGCCAATTTGCTCCGAATCTAATAAACCGATTAAGTTGAAATTTGGGACACATATGTATTTATGTGACCCAGACATGGACGTGTAACGTAAATAAATAAATTTTGAATATGAGGGTCAACTTTGGGTGGCAAATAAGGAAAAAAAAAGTATTGCAAACTGTACCATGTGACATATCAAATGAAAGAGCTTACTGTAAGAATCTCAAATGTATTTTTTTCTATAATTTTATAATAAATAATTTTAAAGTTATTTAAGAAAATAGAAGAAAATTGACCATTCTCCCTCTTTATCTGCGAAAGTACAGAGCTTAAAATTTATAAAAAAATATAAAAAAAATAGTTCAATACCTATAGATTACAGGAAAACCTATAAGAGGTCGATAGTCTTAAAACAACATGGCAAATCTGTCAATATTATGCGTACAAACTTACATTTGTCCATAGTTAAACAAAAAGAATTTTAACCCACATTAGGTGTACTGTGGGTTGGATCCTTTTCGTTTAACTATGGACATTTGTGGTTGGAATGTATGGGAGAACATGTTTTTCAACTACAATGTTAAGTTTTACTTGGGAAAAAATCATCCCAACTACGGAACCCTTCATTGTGCGTGGTCCAAAACGCTCTTGACCGTTTCTTTTTTTCATTTTTTACCTAAAAAGCCAATAATTCTTGTCTGCTTTTGTTCATTTTGTCACTATAATCGGACATAATTTCATAAAAATAGATCGTGATATGTCACTGTAAGCGAAGTCATTATATCCGAGCTTTAATAAAATAATTTTGTCTATAGGGCCGTCAGATATAACTTTGCCAACTCAAATCGCTACGATATATCGTTGCTGTGTATGGTGGGCTTAACGCTCCCAGTCGGCATGATTTTTTTCCGACATCTTCAACAATCGTCGTCATATTTCAGCCAATTTACACAAAACCTTAATTAATTATACACTCTTCTTGAAATGTTCCTCAAGAGTCTCACCGTCTATTGGTGAAAACTGTATGAATTTTTTTTTTTCAGTAGTTTTTGAGTTTATCGCGTTCAAACAGACAGACAGACACGGCGGGGGACTTTGTTTAGTTTTTATTTATTACGCCGGTCACATTCTAATAACAATTAACTTATGACCGAGTGTCCACTCATTCTAAAGTTATTTGATGAAATAATTTCGTCGTAAAAACGTCGATTTTAATAAAATAAAGATTAAATGTAACACAACCAAGTTAAGATGTATCAACTACTGCACTGTAGTTTTGCATATTCTGTATGTAGTTCTTCCCCTAACATTCTCTTTTTTTCTAAATCAGGTACCGCCCCCGGCCCACCCCTAATGTTTCCGTTTCAGCTAACTTCAATGACTCACCTCACGACATGCAATATCTTCCTTCTCCTGTTACCCTGGTAGGCTATGTGCAATAACTACTTGTTGTTAGGATAGGCGTAATTTAACAACATCATAAAAAGTTAATCTCATTTTTTTTAATATTTTTATGTAATGTAATTATAACACCAAGGTGTTACTTAATTGTAAACTCATTAGGTCTAACAATTTCTGAATAAAGTGATTTATTAAGATAAAAAAATATCATGCTTGAAAATTTGTATAATGAAAAAATATAATTTTAGTTTTTAGCATTTCCATATAATATTCATAATCGAATCGCAACTCGTGAAATACTTATTGTTGAGTGGTTCCGATGGCCATCTGTGGTCTTCATCATCAGTTACACCTCACTAAATGGTGCTTTTCGAGAGTAAACGCACGCGTTAATACAAAAAGTATCCAAATGCTAGAGGTGTGCCTATAAAATTTTAGGGTTGCCCTCGATTTCCATGGGATCCTCATATCAGATTCTGACTTGGTGACAACGGTACCACCTCGAGAGCATAACCTTTCAAACAAAAAAAAAAAAAAATGAATTTTTGAATTTTAGAAAAAAAAAATATACGCGACGAAATTATAAACTCCTCCTTTTTTGAAAGTCGGTTAAAAAGTAACTTTATGTTAAAGAGGGAGAGAAAATGTCAAAAATGTGGAACGAAGGATTAAAAAATTTCAACTGCTGTATGTTTACGCATTCCCGGTGACTCATTAACTTTCGACGCTGTTTGAGTTCTTCTTCTTTTGGTGCATATGTCGTAGTCAGATGAGGTGAAGTGTTCGACCATTTCATGAAAATGGTTGTATTTCACGATCGACATCTCTGGTCACATCATGATGTGGTCTGGCCAGATCATTGAATTGCTACATTTAACGTTATAAACAGTCAGACGCACGATCATACCGTAAGATAGTTAGATTATCCACCCTTAGAGGCGTGGATGTCACTTTGTTTTTGTTGTGCATCTATTCCTACTCGATTAATTCCTATTTTAGGGTCCTAAAAATACTAAATAAACAAGTAACTGCGTCTAACTTTGTTAGCGCTCGCCAGCCGCTGCCGCAGCACTGCTCGCTTCGGGTGCCACACTGCCACGCAACCGTGTGTACTTTGCGATATGCCCACTTGCCCAGTGGTCAGCTGGGAATGTCGATAAATAGGTTGCTTTCATCACGATATTGGCATTTCAATGATCGGACCCTACATTAAGGATATGACTAAACGTCGACTGACGTATCATTAAACGTTGGCGTTTAAACAATATGGTCAATTTTAGCTGGCCATTTCATGAAACAACCATTTCATGAAATCACGCAACTCTTCATGAAATAATCAATTCTAAGATCTGGCCACGATACATTCACTGTTTTTAATTGGGGATTAATTTGAAAAAAAAAACCTGTACCATATACGTTCATTCAAGTCTCAATCTCATCTCAGCGGCTACCAATGTCAATTATTGTAAATTAGAGATTCTTTTTATCGACTTGAATGAACTTAGATGAGATTAGAATGAATGTGATCGTACTTAAAAATACGACAGTATTGCTCCTCTGATTTCATTCATTCAATTAGGTACCAAGCTTATCCACATTTTTTTAGATTAACTGTCTGTCTATAATTATAGCCATAGGTTCTAAATATTCATATTTTGAGGCAAATAGAGCACAAGGAAAATTATTAAGTAATCGGTTTCTCAAAAACGGCCATCTAGTCTTCATTTAATGCTGTTTAAATGGGTCAGGTCGTACAGCGGAGGAAATACCTAAAGGTTAGTTTACGAAACAGGTGCATTCCAGGTGTACTAAAACATGACAGTGCATTTCAAATTAGCCGATATAATACTCGGTAACAGGTACAGACTAATGGCACCCGTACGCAATCTTTCCATTCATGATGTCTGTCCGCCGTGCGATGCACAAAACAAAATATCTGCTATGTTAGGGAGGGCTTTCGCTTCGCTTCGTGTCGTTGATTTTGTACTTTCACGCATGCGCATTGGTAAGCAGTCCACGTGTATCGGACGTTCTTTTCTTCAGTTTAAATCTACTACTGCTTTATAAGGTCCTAGTAACACTACCATTGCGTGACGACTTTGTTCCAGCGGACAATGCTAGGTACAAACGACGTGGAAGTTATTGTTCGACGTTGTCGATTCGCATCATTCGTGTAGTAATTTCTATTCATTGACCGTTGATCACGAGACATTTCGATAGCTTATGTCAACCCCATACATTTATTGTATTTTCAACTAGCGTCATTGCTAATCGAATGTTACTTTGTATTGGCCCCATGCGTTACCATACCCGCGACATTAAAATGCTACGACCGTTGGGAGCCGAGCAAAAAGAAAAAAGGATCATAAATAATGGTAAATGAAAAGAAGTAAAAGCGCGGGCGGGCGATGCGATGCGACACGGTAGAAGGTAGTAATTAATAAGATTTGACATTATTCGTTTTTTTTAAATACCTACCATAAAGGGCAAAAGGTGTTAAAATTTCTATGGACGAATCTTAATATGCTGTCCGATTAATTTAAAGCTTTGTAGGTAGGTATTGATGATATTAAAAAAAAAAAACAAGATTTACGTGTTTTTGGAAACCCAACTAGCATAACATACTATAACATCACGCCTGTCTCGTCTGAAGGATTATGTAGAGGTGTGCATATAGTACACCCCATTTCGCCGGTTATATACATATAGTATAGTCCCATCTAACAAGGGGCAAGTATATTCCCATCAATCGGGCACAATACCCAGACTCCGGGCTGCTACTGAGAAATTCCAGATGGAACAACCCAATAACACATTGCCCTACCCGGGAATCGAATCCAGGAAAGACCTCATTCTCAGCAGTAGCGCTTGCGGCCACTCCTACATAGGGAGTGAAAGTTTGTAAGAAAGTCCGTCCATTTTGCAGATGGGAAATTTCATCGGGCATGGGCACATGGCTTACTAAATAATCATTTTACTGTTCAGAGAGTAATAATTAAATTATTGTCAAAAAGTGATAAGAAGCTGAATATTTACTTACTTTGTATGCTAAAATTCAGCTTATTGGCTCTCATTCTGAGGTTACCCCTTATCTTTCATGTTTGACTGAGCTATAAGGAAAGTGACGAAGAGTTTCGCATAAACGTAAATGGTCCATCAGATGTTGCCCCGGCCTCTTGAGACACTCAAACGGTAAGATTTGAATCATGCCTTTTTAATTTTCGACGTTGTGTTTCGACTAAGTGTAGCCAATAACATTGGTATAAATAAAGTAAGTGACGTGATGATTGAAAAGTTAAGCTTAATCATAAAGATAGCTTAACTTTATACAATATTTTAATTACAAAAATTTCTAAAATACGCTCGCAAGGTCTTCTGTTCTACGTTGTACAGGAAACCACGGTAGATGTTATGTACGATGCGGTCATATTGATTTAAACTCTTCAAAGTTACTGCAGCCCTGGTAGCCCAATAAAATTCTCGCGGGCGTTGGGAGGGCTCTCAGCACCTTGTGCTAGGGTTGTTTGCATTTGGGCGTAGTCATTCTTTTGATTGGTTGTAAAGGTCAGCGGGGGTGTTTCGTCTAATTTGACTCGTAAAGTTCAAAAATAAAATACCATATTATAAGAAGGTGAAGACTCTTTTGGTATCATAAATGCAGTTTTTCTTCACACTAAAATTGGCCTAGTGTACTTAGCAGTAGCAGTAGTACTTTTATTTAGCGAAACATAAATAATTAGTCTTATATTCTCTCTCCTTATTAGGAAAAGCGGTGCTTCCAAAATGGTCTTCAAGCAAATATCTTCGTTGTCCAACTCGAAATTGTATTTGGTGACTTTCATAATCCGTTGCCAATGGCGCGGCTTCATCGCTTTGTTGGCCATCAGCTCCAAGAGTGGGCACATGTCATTGAAGTTACCTATGGTTTTCTTAAGCGCGAAGAATGCGGGCCATTCTTTGAGGCTGTGAAAGAAGGTTGAAGATTTTATCTGATAGGATTTTTACAATGTACGTAAATGTTCCTTTATTTTTTTAAGGGGTTTCATTAATCATTAATCTGATTAGCACACTCCAGTGTGTCAATCACATTTTAGTGGTTAATAAAATTTTAATATCATTTCTACTAACCCCTTCGGCAATTGACTACATCTATTATGGAACTCCATAAGCTCATTGTTGATCTCTTCAATGTACACCTCTCCCCAAGGAATATCATAGTAACTGCTGACCCTGTCTATGACGTCATTGTATAGTTTGTACAGCTTCTGTAGAAGGTTTAGTTCTTTTCTAATCTGGGCAAGTTCCGGATACTCTGTGTGGGGCAGGCCGAAAAGCTCCTCACCATTTTGGTACGTTTGGAGCTTTCGCCACATACCATTGAAGCAATTCTATGGAAATAAAAAGATTTTCGGAGTTTTATTTAAAACTACTTAGGTGTGACCCGCGGCTTCGCCCGCGTGGATATACGTCCCCTATTTGAATCGGATTTCGTTCATAATTTTATGGGTTTAGTTTTTGCGCGGAATCCTTATTTTTTTCTAAAATAATAGTAGTCTAATTTTCTTTTTTAAACATCACATATCTGCCTGTCAAAGTCCCGTCAAAATCGGTCCAACCGTTTCGAAGATTAGCCGGAACAAACAGTAAGACAAAAATTATTTTTTTTTTTTTTAATATAAGCACTGTAATTAACAGCCTTTCACTAAATACATATGCAAATGTATTTAGTAAAAAGCTGTTACTGACATTACAAACAGACACTTTTATTTTATTTTTTTAAATTTTTTTGTTAGGCTAGGCTATATATAATAGGTTGGGGAAAAAGTTTCTTCGCATTTTTTAAGAAAATTCAAAACATTTTTAATATAGTTTATTTACATTTAACTAAAGTATGTAGGTACCATTTTGTTCGATAACTTTTTGCCATCTTGTAGGAAATTTTGGGACTTCTGGTCAAAATACCGCGACAAGTGGTTTTGGCCAAGTGGTCAGGTTAACATCACGAGAGGACACGAGGAGGATGTTAACCTGACACTGCCTAAAGAATTCTGAAGAGACCGCAACAGGTGAAAATCTGAAGGTGCAAGGTCAGGACTATACGGCGGATGCATTGACACCTCCCAGCCAAACTCTCTTAATTTTTGCTGAGTGGCTAAAGATGTGTGAGGTCTAGCGTTATCATGATGAAATACTACACCCCTTCTGTTGATTAATTCCGGCCGCTTTCTCTCAACTTCTTGCTTTAATCTCATCAGTTGTTCGCAGTAGAGTTAAGAATCGATGGTCTTACCTGGTGGTAACGGCTCATAATGAATAATGCCCTTCCAATCCCACCACACACACAGCATCACCTTGTTGCGAGTTAACCCGGGTTTCGCCACAGTCTGTGAAGCCTGACCGGCCTTTGACCACGAGCTTTTTCGCACGTTCTTGTCATACGTGATCCACTTTTCATCACCAGTTATCAGCTTCTTCAAAAATGGTTCGGTTTCATTACGTCGTAATAAAGAATCACAAATGAGTACACGGTTCGTTAGGTTTCTTTCAGTTAGCTTGTGAGGTACCCAAATGTCGAGCTTTTTTGTGTACCCAGTTTTTTTCAAATGCGCCAAAACTGTTTTGTGGTCAATTTCCAGTTCTTCAGCTACGTCGTAACTACTGATATGCCAATCTTGCTCCACTTTTTCAAAAATGGCATCCATTTTATCCGTAATAGGGCGACCAGAGCGACGTGCATCTTTGACATCAAAATTTCCGGATTGAAAACGCTTAAACCAAATTTGTGCTACTCTCACAGACACTACACTAGGTCCATAAACATCGCAAATTTTTTTCGCGGCTTGCGTTGCATTTTACCTTTTTTGTAGTAAAATTTTAAAATGTATCGAATTTCTTCATTAGATTCACTCATCTTGACGGTACGAAAAACAAATGAAAATCACACATTTTCCTAATTTGAATTTGGAATTGTGTTCCTTAAAATTTAAACTTTCAATGATACCAAAACCAGCCAGGTACAAATAGTATAGCCAAAGAGATTTTATTACAAGTTCATACATACTCGTACTATGTATAATGCGAAAAGACTTTTTCCCCTACCTAATAATAACCTTGCTGGTCCGACTGACGTTGTCCTGTCAAAATTTCTATTTGGTCTTGAGTTCATTCAAAAATCCCATAGAAAAAAGCCCCTTCAGTTTTCCCTAATTTACCAATTTTCTGGCCAACTTTTCCAATTTTGCTTTACATAATAACCTAATTCAGACGACAATGAATATTAAAAAAAAACGCCTTATCAGTCCAGTCATGCGCTTACTAACGAACAGCATTTCATTTTTACCTATATATGACGGCGGTGGACGTCTTCTCGAGGTCCCCGAGATTTTACAACAGTCTATGCAAAGCACCCACTGTCTTCCCGACGCGGGGAACCAGATACTCGAAGTGCTCTTTAAAGCCCCAACGACCTTCCAAGGTTAGGCCGAGATACTTAATGTATCGACCCACCTGGACTTGCGCATCTCCAACTCTGACCACCGAGCTGGGTGGCTCTCTGCTCCTTAGCAATTTGTGGAACCAAAGTGCCTCAATTTTATGAGGCGCTATCTCTGAATCCAGCTCGCGGATCGACGCCACGACTTTTGCCACTCCAAGCTCGGCGAGCTGGATGGTCTCTGCGAAGGTGTGTGAGGTGGGTTCTTCGACAGCCTGTCAATTATTGCCCCACAGCTGGGGCTGATGGGCCCTCAAAGAGTTTCAAGTAAAGTCGCGGTACTAGGGAAACATAACATATGAAGAGATAGCCACAGGAAATGAGTAATGCTTGTCAGCATCCAATGACGGACAATATTAAACCTAACAGTTCCAGCAATACTGACCTACACAAAATTTAAACGAAAGCCACTAACATGATCTTATTCATTCTCACAGAATTGGCCCTACCCCAACTGACACCGGTCATGGGCACGCGGGGCTGGGTTCGAAAATCGCACTCTTGAGAATTTCCATTTGGCTAACATCTGGTCTCAACTTCGGCGCCACCATCGAGTACAAGGCCCAAACTGCGGCCAAGAAACTGGGCATCCTAAATAGGGTGAAGCGATACTTTACGCCTGGACAGCTTTTAACCCTTTACAAAGCGCAAGTCCGATCCTGCATGGAGTATTGCAGTCACCTTTGGGATGGATCAGCTAAGTACCAACTAGCCGCGCTTGACTCGGTGGAACGCAGAGCTAAGAGGCTCATTGGCGACGTAAAACTGGTGGATGCCAAGCTTCATAGCTTGGCTCATCGCCGCAAGGTTGCTTGCTTGTCGGTCTTCTACAGATTGTACTTCGGAGAGTGTGCCCGAGAACTCTACGACCTCATTCCACCGGCCCCCTTCTACCACCGGACATCTAGACGCACTGCCAGTTACCATCCCTACCTGGTTGCTATTCCACCAATTCGCACTAAGCGCTTCCAAATATCTTTTATAATGCGCACAGCAAAAGAGTGGAACTCACTACCTGCGTCTGTGTTTCCGAACGTATACAACCCCAATCTCTTCAAAGTGAGAGTGAACAGGCTTCTTCTGGGTATGCTCACTCCATCGTCGACTTTGTCTCTGTCACCTCTGACCTAGACTAGAGTCAAGAGCAAACCCATCACAAATAAAAAAAAAAATACCACAATCATGTCGACAGTATAAAAAAACCTTCAATAATTTTTTTTATATGATACCTAAAAAATATTGCAGGTCTATGAAAACCATTTTTTGATTCAGGGATCCATTTGCGTAATATTAAGCTTTAAAGTGCTAATTTTTGTTAGAGTCAAGCGTCCAGCCCCGTGCCAGCTCAATAGTTGTTGTTGGATATATGAAAAAATTCACGGCAGTAGGTAGTATATAGAAGTTAAAAGGAAAACTATCCCAGTTAAGTAGGCTTTACAAGTTAACGAGTAATAGTCGACCAACTTACATTTGACTGGCCTGTTGGTCTAGTGGTTAGTGGCCCTGACTGCTATGCCGGAGGTCGTGGGTTCGATTCCCACCCAGGACAAATGTTTGTGTGATGAGCATGATCATTTGTTCTGTGTCTGGGTGTAATTTATCTATATATGTATGTATTTAGAAATATATAAGTATGTTTATCAGTTGTCTAGTACTCATAACACAAGCTCTGCTTAGCTTGAGGCTAGACGGCGTTGTGTGATAGTTGTGGAATATTATTATATTATTATTATTATTATTTGCAGTTGGAATGTATGGGAGAACATGTTTTTCAACTACAATGTTAAGTTTGTTCTTTGGATAAATTCAACCCAACTTCGGAACCCTTTATTGTACGTGGTCTGGCTTTTTTGTAAAGTTTTGCTTGATAATTTAATTTTTAAAGCAAAATTAATAAGTATTATTTTTGAGACATGGGGAAATTAGGTATATTATTTGCATGTAGACAAAAAGTACTCGATTTTAAATAATTGCATGCAGTTAATATTTTTCTTATAATGAACGCTACTTTTAACTATTGTATCTACACCCATGCTATAAATCCTCTATAAAAGTTTCTAAAACAGTTAGCTTATTGCCAACATTAATACAACCAGTGTCATAGTAACCATAATATCATCCAAACGAGTGTTATAATGTTGTACTGAATTTCATTACACAACTCTCACCGAATACTCTTTTATATACAAGGTGTAACTTAAATAACGCATAACCTCTGTATTCATCATTATGAACAAATTTTACTATGGGACCAAACCTGAAATTGCGTAAAAAAAATCAAATGATCAGTAGATATAAGTAGATAAGTTAGCATTATATTATTCTCGTCACAAGCCTATGATGAGAACAAAACAATGCTAATAACAATTGCAATGTTTTATGTTCTAATATGTCCTCGAGATACATTTTTCAAGACATCATTCCGAATCGAATGAGCTATGGCTCATATTTTTAGGAGCTTTATTAAGAATTAACACGTTTTTATCTTGTTGTTTCTGTAACACGTTTTATAACTTGTTGACTAGCCAGTCAACAAGTTATAAAACGTGTTATATAAATAAAATCATTTATCATTTATCAATGTACCTAAGAGACTAGCATAACGTTATATAGCAATGCTTAGCTTCTGGCCAAGTTAAAAGCCTGCCCTTGGATCACGGCTTGTCAACCAGCCGTTTGGAGATTTTGTTGAACACACAATGAGCATTCGGACCCCACGGCCCGAGGGTATCAACGCAACGTAGCAGTAAGATGGGATGGCACAAGAGTATCGACATACGTTGCGTCCCACACCACCATCCATGGAAATAAAGACATGCCGTTCGGTCTTTTGCCATCGTCACGTGCCCAGCCATTAGGATCTAATACAGCTGGAACGCCGACGGTGACAAGGGCTCGTTAGATGATGTCTTAATGTTCGCGTGCCGCGCTAAGCGACCCGCATTCCGGCTGCAAGACAGGCCGTGGTGTCAGAGGCTGTTGACAACTTCACCACAGTGACAGCGGTATGCCATTGTTAGATAGGAAAACAGCAATAATTTAACTTTTGATGAAAAAAAAAAATAACAAAATTTATTTGACTTTTCCTTTTGTGTTAATTTAGAAAAAATATTATAAACAAAATAATAAACTTTAATAAACTTTTATAAGTGATCTTTTTAAGCATGTATATAAGAAGGGCTACACGAAGCCAAAAATTTGTAGGTTTATTATTAAAACTTTTATGTCCTCATTTATAAAAATAGAGATTGCAAAAAAATTGGTTAATTAACAATCGTAGGTATAACTTTTTGAAAAATTTACTTAATTGTTTAGCCTCGCGAAGCCTTATTTTCAGAAATAAACAAAAATTATAAATAATGGAGATAGAGTTTCGGGAGTCGGGATTGTATTTATTGGAAATTTCATCTTCTTTAAGGATCTTTTTTCAAAATTTCTTAAATATTTATTGTTTTTGAGTTATTAACAAAAAACGAAATGCCATCTTTTTTCATCTCGCACATCCTCGAGATACATTTTTAACATGTTTTTTAACTTGTTGCCTAGCCTTTGAATGATAGAATGAGAGCCTATGAATCTAGAAATGATAATACAATTATTTATATATTATTACTCAACCAAACAACGGCTTGTGGCAGTCTGATGTCGAGAGGGTGGTGTTACAGCATCTAAAAACTTTATTTACGCCAAGTGCGCGACTCTACGGCTTCTTGGAAACCTAGGCTCTCCTTCATTTATGCGAACCTAGTGTTGAAATATGTTACGGTCTGACTGGATCAATACTTTTTTATTAGCACATGACACGTCAAGGCGGCTTCCATGGCAACGTTGCACCTGCGTGAAGATCTCTACGACTTCTTGGATACCTAGGCTGTCCTTCATTTATGAAAACCTAGTGTTGAAATATGTTACGGTCTGACTGGATCAATACTTTTTCCTAAGCACATGGCACGCCAATTCAGATTCCATGGCAACGATGCATCTGCGTGAAATTCGCTAAGTCAACTGAAAATACGACTGAAGGAAATTAAAGTTACCTAATAAATATTATAAGCTCTATTAGCTCTTTAATAGTGATGACAATAAATAATAATGGCATGCCCGCTCAAAACTTTCAAAAAATGTTTAAAACTTTCCAATAAAAAATATTTTAAATAATTTCATGAAATAAAGTTTCATCAGGAATTTGTCAGTGGTATTCTAAAGCCAAGTTGGGATTTTGCACCCAGTTCATGACAATAGACCCTATCACATGGGACTTAAGATATAACTGGCGATGTGGATGTACTAATATTATTTCCACATTACAGAAAATGGTGAAAAACGCAGTGAATGAGCGCCGCTATTATAGCAGAAAAGTTGTGGACGTACTCATCAAGGTTACCAGAAGGACTCTTGACGTCATTATCAAACAACTTACTTCAGACATCAATGAAGAAGGTAAAAGGTTTCAAATCACCGTTTCATTATAACAATACATTTCATCAACACTACTGCAGTATAAAGAAGTCTACTTGCAAGGCCACTATAACAAGGTAGATCGATGAGTGAAGATGTGGAAATTCATTCGACGCTAACTATCAAGTATCTACTTTAAAAGACAAGATAACTAGGTAAATAAATCTTGTCCTGTGTAGGTACGAAACAAGTTCTTTTTTAATATCACGAACATTGCCAAACATTAATAACTGACCAACCTTATTTTACGCAATTCCATGTAGTTGGCTTTAGACTCCATTGAGTTAGTATTAAGTTAGCCGCATGCATCTACGTCCTACCAGGTTGGTGTATTCCCATTCCCCTACTTTCAATGACAAAAGAATTACTAATGAAGGAAATAAGTATGCTCAAAGAAAACTATTGCAATCCACCCAGTATTTAAGTACACCTAAACTCTGTGTTATCTTTTACAACATTTATGTCATATTTTGTAAGATATTTGCAAAAGAAATTACAAAATGCTTCTGAAAAGCGCCATTTTGGTTTGCCGCTTCTCAAAAACCTTACAAATAAAGACGTAATAAAATTGTATCCCAAACATTCTTTTATTGGTACTTGTTCAGTATTTAATAACGCATGTGTTCCATATGATATTGCGTACATTTATGTCATAATTTGTAACAAAATCTGCTAAAACAATCGCACACTTTCATTTCATCATGGGAAACTATGATCGAGACTGCGCGTTGAAAAAATCAATACTTAAACTTGGATTCAATTTACAAACCTAAAGTGATGAAAACAGAGGCGATTTAGGCATCACGCTGCAGCGGTAGTTGTTACATTTTGACTCCTGAAATTTTTCGATTCAAGCTCTTACTGCTTATGGGCTCCTAGTATCTTGCATCGTATTTGAGCAGACTTCGCAGGACTTTGTGGGATCGACGCGCAAGCGCGTTGCGGGGAAAGCCACGTGGGGCAGTAAGCGGACACCGTGTGGAAATAAAGCACAGACTAAGTTTTTTATTACGTACTATCGGACTCGTACTTTGCGAATGTAGACGAGTCTGAGTGAAAGGACAAGATGGCATTCTGGCAAACAGATTTAAGCCAAAATTCAACCATTAGTTAACCATTGGTTGAGTTAACTATGGATCAAAAAACTGGTCCTTAAACCATTTAAACAATTACAGAATAGCTAATGAGTGTTTTAAAAATTGCAAAATGCACTGCAATCATTTTAGTTTAGGTTTTTGATGTTAAAAAACGATCTAAGTTGGTATAAAATTTTTATTTTTGTTTATCAAAATCCTAACTAATATTATAATTGCGAAAGTAAGTTTGTTTGTTTGTTAACTTATCACGCCTAAACCACTGAACCGATCTTCCTGAAATTTTGCATATACGTGTCACGAGTACAGAAGCGGATATAGGGTAACTTTCATCCTGAAAAAATACTGTTTCCGAAGAAAACAATAGTAACGCCATTTATGATAATAGTTGGCGCCACGTGTCTTACGAGTCATGATTGAGTTATTGTATTATTGTGGAAACTTAAGTAAAGGGTCTTTCAAATAGGGCGGGTCGAGGTTGACAGTTTGTGGTGGCCATGTTGTTTTGGCGGCATCTGTCAAATGCGTTGTCATTTCTTCAGTTACTGATGCTAAATCACCATGGCAAGTTATACGATTGAGCAGCACGTCCAAATGATAAAACTTTATTACCAAAATGAGTGTTCGTTAGTGCAAACGTTGCGCGCATTACGTCCATTTTACGGCAGACGCGATGGCCCTTCAAAGTCGACTCTCCAACGTTTGGTGACCAAATTCGAGACGAACGGTTCGGTAAACAACCAACCAACACCCTTACGTCAAAGGAACGCCAGATCGGACGAGAACGTCGCTGCTGTCCGTGAGAGTGTGCAGGAGACTCCGAAGCAGTCCATTTCTCGCCGTGCACAAGAACTCGGCCTTTCGCAGACTTCAACTTGGCGAATTTTGTGTCGGGACTTGGGCCTACACCCGTACAAGGTTCAAATGACCCAGAAGCTCAAAGTGAATGACCATAGACAACGCCGTTTGTTCGCTGACTGGGCTACAGAACGTTTGGAAGAGGACCCCGATTTTGGCCGAAAACTCATCTTTAGCGACGAGACGCATTTTTGGATGAATGGTTTTGTTAATAAGCAAAAGTGCCGTATATGGGTCGTTCACAACCCACATGAGGTTCACCAGGTGGTAATGCATCCACAAAAAGTTACTGTTTGGTGCGGATTTTGGTCCGGCGGCGTCATTGGTCCATACTTCTTTGAAAACGATGATGGCGATGCCATTTCTGTCAACGGCGAGCGCTACAGATCAATGATAAAATATTTATTTTGGCCTGAATTGAACGATATGGACGTGGACAACATGTGAGTCCAACAAGACGGCGCTACGTGCCACACAGCGAGCGACACAATGGACATTCTGCATGAACGGTTCGAGGGTAGGGTTATCTCTCGCAGAGGTGACGTGAATTGGCCACCAAGATCGTGCGGTTTGACCCCGCTAGACTTTTTCTTGTGGGGTTTTCTCAAGTCGCAGGTCTAAGCCAATAATCCACAATCAACCGATGCCCTCAAAGTCAACATTTACGCAGGTCATCGCTCAGATTCAGCAGGATCTATGCAGTAGAGTCATTGAAAATTGGACCTCTCGGATCCATGCCACCGTTCGAAACCGCGGTGGACATTTAAACCATGTCATATATCATAAATAATGGCATGAATGGGCCTTTCAAATCAAAACATTTTTTTTTAATATTTCATATACAGCTTGTTTTATTTTTTTTATTTAAGTACCAACACAACAGGACAACCACGCAGGCGGAGCCGCGGGCAAAAGCTAGTTATTATATAATTTTGTTTTTGTGTTGTTCAATCATGTTTTTTAGGTTAATTACTGTCTAAAATATAATAAATAAGTGTGTGTGTGTTTCCGTCGCTCCACTGGAGTTTACTCCTTAAAGGAAACTGTCTCGTAAGCTATTCTCATTTTAATCCATCCATCATAAGAACCTGAAACGAAACTGATAAATATCAGTCACGTTTCCCCAACCTCAAAGTGAAATGCGGGTCAGTGTGTTAGTTAAATAGACTTCCTCCACGGTCTTGTAGTCCTGGTAGATATCTGTCTGTAACTCAGTAGGGGGGATCATTACCATCACACATGCGCAGTAATGACTACTTGTGTCACTGGCTGACAATGGCCTTGACTCCTCGACCTCAACACAGAGCAGCAGCCGTAACTTGTCCACGTCTCGCAACGCACGTTTAGGGCTCCTTGAATCAATTTACGGAGTAAAAACGGTATTAAACCGTGAGAGTGGTTTTTAGAAAATTAGAAAATTTAAGTATATTTAGAAAGATAACACTTTGGACGAGCAAACAAAAACTGCCACTGATAGTCTGGTTTAGAATATCCTGAATATGGTTGCCAGGGTTCAATACATGATAACAAGACGAGAAACTTATTTCTCGCCTTGCTATCATCTAACCAAGTCTGTGTGATCTATGGAGAGAATAGCTGCTTAATGATCAAAGTAAGTGATAGAGTGATGCCCGGTTTCTGAGGTTTTTAAACGGAGTTTATCCATTCGATAGTGATTATTTATTGGTTCGAAATCTTGTTTTGAACACGTCAATAAGGAAGAATTTAGCTAAAATGTCGAGTGAATTACTATCGAGGTTTTATCTGAGGAGCTCAAAAACCGAGCATAAAGAAGGAATTCGCATAAATAGATGAATTTGTCGAATCAAAACCTATCAAGAGTTTAAATAGGTGCAATAAAATGATATTGTCACAAACCGTAATTTTAAGACAACGACTGAAATCAAAGCGTCAATGAAAGGTTTTAAACTTCTTTGCAAAGTAGGTAGCTAGAGATATTTAATTCAGTGGAAGTCTGTTGCTGATTACGTTCTGACCATTGACGATCAATGGATTCAGTATTCTCATGATTTATAGGCTCCTAGTGTTGAACATCGTATTTGCCCCGACGTAGTATTTTCCACGCAAGCGCACTAAGTAGTAGTATTCCGTGTGGACCGAACACCACATGGTAGATTTACTTTTAATTAATAGACCGAGGGTGAGTGTGTTACAGGAATGAGTAGCTTATCCATTTCTCTAATACCCTCGGTCAGCATGATAAGGTCAATGAACCCACCTATTGTAAGCTGCGATAAATGGTTAAACTGGAAACTAGACTTAATAGTAGGTATCAATATAAAAAAGGTATCAATATCATGAAAACGTGGGTATCGTTAGGGGGAGAAGATACTTGTAGAGACATCGGAAAAATTTGCAAAAAAAATTCTACGATGATGAAAATTGAAGACGGAAATGAAGACGTCCACGTCTTGACTTTCTCTGTCAGTTTTGCACTTTAATGTCGAGCCAGTGCCAGATATGCCGATCTTGCTCCACTTTTTCAAAAATGGAGCAAGATCGGCATATCAGTAGTTACAACGTAGCTGAAGAACTGGAAATTGACCACAAAACAGTTTTGGCGCATTTGAAAAAAAACTGGGTACACAAAAAAGCTCGACATTTGGGTACCTCACGAGCTCACTGAATGAAACCTAACGAATTTGTGATTCTTTATTACGACGTAATGAATCCGAACCATTTTTGAAGAAGCTGATAACTGGTGATGAAAAGTGGATCACGTATGACAAGAACGTGCCGAAAAAGATCGTGGTCAAAGGCCGGTCAGGCTTCACAGACTGTGGCGAAACTCGCAACAAGGTGATGCTGTGTGTGTGGTGGGATTGGAAGGGCATTATTCATTATGAGCTGTTACCACCAGGCAGGACCATCGATTCTGAACTCTACTGCGAACAACCGATGAGATTAAAGCAAGAAGTTGAGAGAAAGCGGCCGGAATTAATCAACAGAAGTGGTGTGGTTTTTCATCATGATAACACTAGACCTCACACATCTTTAGCCACTCAGCAAGAATTAAGAGAGTTTGGCTGGGAGGTGTTAATGCATCCGCCGTATAGTCCTGACCTTGCACCTTCAGATTTCCACCTGTGTCGGTCTCTTCAGAATTCTTTAGGCAGTGTCAGGTTAACATCACGAGAGGACTGCCAAAACCACTTGTCGCGGTATTTTGACCAGAAGTCCCAAAATTTCTATAGAAATGGGATCATGTCCCTACCTACAAGATGGCAAATAGTTATCGAACAAAATGGTACCTACATACTTTAGTTAAATGTAAATAAACTATATTAAAAATGTTTTGAATTTTCTTAAAAAATGCGAAGAAACTTTTTCCCCAACCTATTACATTGAAGTGAGCATTAAATAGTGCGTTTAAGGTCCGTAAATCATATAAACATTACATCTCAAATTAACGGAATTTTATGGTCACTCGCCATTAATAATAATATTCGGTAACATCGTCTTGACTGCAGAGCTATCTGTCTTGCTGGCGGCCAACGACCTATAGGTCCGTGACGGCAATAGTTGATGCCGCAAACTAGCGAAAATCCCTGATACCATCTGCTAAGCAAGTCGTCACAAAACACGCTTTATATCTACGTCAGAGGGCGCTCGGTGTAGCAAGTGCCGGACGCTATATCACAGAGTGTGTGTGGGTGTCCCTACAAAGGTTGTCCCGAGTGCAAGAAGAATATTGTTCGAGACAACAGAACCGAAAGCCCTGTCAGAGGTCCCGCCCAGAGTTCCCTCACTGATAACACTGGGATAGCAGTTATGGCGGGCTCTAGTACACCTAATATTCTTGAGGCAAGTTCTAGAAATGAACTCACGCAGATTATCAATCCTGTTAATGCGGCCGCGACTCTCCCGCCGTTTGACATTTCAAGTGCCGACGTCACCACTCGGGAACTGTCGCCTGTAGCTAGTACTGACCTGCAGGTGATCTTCGGGGAGTTGCGGGCGGTACGAGCGGAGATTAAGGTTTTTAGAAAGGAGATGGAGGTGGAAATGGCGGAGCTTAAAACCACCTTAAATACCTGCAGCACGCATATCGACGGTCTAGACGCAAGGGTGGACGCACTGGAACAACGTGCTACTTCGGGCTCCGCCAACTCAGCCAACGTAGACCAGATTGTGGAGGAGCTGAGGCGAGAGATCAACGAGAGGGACTAGGATCTTCTTGCTAATGACATAGAGGTGTCAAATTTACCAGAGGTAATAATGGAAAACCCAGCTCACATAATTAAGGTCATAAGCTAGGGGTCAGCCTTGACGATCATGACATCGTTAGTGCAGAACGCGTTGGTGGAAAGCAGCTCAACGCGACAAGCTCAGCTGTACCGACTGAATCTCGTCCGCGGCCGATTGTCGTGCGCCTTGCTCGTCGTGACCGGCGCAACCAGCTTCTGGCAAGAGCGCGAGCGCAACGTGGCGCGACCACTGCCAACCTCGACATGCCCGTTCCATCGCAGAGGTTCTTCCTTAACGAGCGGCTGACGAAAGTTAACCGGCTCTTGTTTCGTAGGGCACGGGACGCTGCCAGTCTTCTCAACTGGAAGTTTGGATCAAACAGGGCCGCATCCTTGCCAGGAAGATGCCAGGAGAGAAGGCGCAGAGAATCCGTACTGAGGAGGACTTATCCCGTGTCTTCGGAATTGGAAATGATACGGCCTAATTATTATTGTGTCTATCTATATGTAAATATTTTTATTTTTTATGTTTCTGGAAATGTGCGTCGCAACCCACATTGCGTGCTCAGTCATGGACCGGATGAGCGTAGATCTTACCTACCTATCTTATATTATTTTACTCTTATACTTTATTTATATAAATTGCATGTACTAAGTCAATTTACACTTAATCTATTTAATCCGAATGATATACAAGACGTATTTTTAATCATCGTATTTTTCACAACTATGACTATACTTATATGTGTATACCTTTACTATCATTACAGAGTTATGATATCACTCACTCATACAATCTACTGGCAGCTTACAGTTGTAAATAGTGTCCCAACTAAACCACCACGCAATACCTTCATACTCTCGTTTATATTGGTACTATATCTACACACTTGTATGTCTAATACCTACACCTACCGGCATTAATGGCTCCTAGTAAACATATTTAGTTTGGTCTACTAAATGCAGGCTCTCTAGGAACAAATCAGGATGAGTTCTTGATAGGCATGGGCAACCACTCTATAGATATCATGGCTATCAATGAGACATGGTTACGTAAGGGGGAAGAGAAACGGGCTCTTAGTGTAGCTAGGTACAAATTTAGGCACGTACTCATACCACGACCTCTGACTACACGAGGCGGGCGTGGCGGAGGAGTTGCTTTCTATATAAAGAATGGCATTAACACGCGTGTAAGAGCTCATCCTGAACTCCCTAACGTGGAGCAGCTCTGGCTGGACCTAACCATAAACAAGAAAAGGTTTCTTGTTGGGACCGCGTACCGTATGCCTTGGCAAGACTTGGAGCTTTTCCTTGACGCCATAACTGCCAGTATTAGTGCATTAGCTCCATATGATAATCTGGTGCTGTTGGGTGACCTTAATGTTGATCTGTTGGATGGAAGTAGCTCTAAATCAAAACAGCTTATGGACTTTTTTAATTATTTAAACCTTGTTCAAGTAGTAAGAACTGCGACGCACTTCGTGGGTAACAGTTAGTACACTCATCGACATCGTATGCACTGACGCTACAACGCGTTATGTTGGGGTGTACTATACTATTGAGCTTGGCCATCACTCCTTCATTACATGCGAAACTGCTTTTAGGAAACCCAAAGTTAAACCTAGGATGGTTGAGTTTCGCCCCCTTTCAGACAACTTTCTGGATCACTTCTTTATTGACTTGAACATGATACCATGGTACATACTTTCAACTCATTCATGATCCAGCTTTTTGATCTCCATGCTCCTATAAGGAGAAATACCTTTTATAAGCGTCCCACACCTTGAATCACTGACAATGTGCGTCTGATGTTCAAGTTGCGAGATGAAGCTAGAGACAGATGTCGTTATATAAGGAGTCCAACTCATAAGCGGTACTATATAGATCTTAAGCCGCTGCATTAATGAGGGAAAAGACAGCATATTTTACAAATCACATTAGCAATGACACTAAGGATCCTTAACTATTGTGTCGTAATTGATAATCTGATGTACTTCCAGACCACAAAGAAAGGCTACTGCCAAGTCATTTTGATAACCCAGACAATATCAATGCAGCTTTTTTGGACATTTCGGGAAATTGTAATGATAACATCTTACAAATGCTCTACTTCAAATCTCGTAGGCACAGTGCAGCCAAGTTCTTGCTCACTACAACGAACCAGGAGACAGTTCTGAAGATAATCAGGAGTGAGGATCGAATGCTCGCTCGTTATCAGTTTGGTTATATGTTAAAACTTACATTGCTAAATACCCTGCAAGCCATCACTGATATCATCAACAGATCAATCGAATCGCGCACATTCCCCGGCCTTTGGCGACGGGCAATTATTCGCCCTATCCCAAAAACAGTGATCCAGCCAATTTGAAAGATCTCAGGCCAATTAGTATTCTGCCTTGCCTGTCGAAGATTCTGGTGCGTGTAGTGTATCTAAAAGTAATTGAATATCTGGAGTTTAACAACATTCTCCCTGACCTTCAGTCGGGTTTCCGTACACTGCAACGGCTCTGATAGATGTTGTTAGCAATATCCTTGAGGCACGTGATCGAGGGGAGGTGTCGATCCTGGTCCTACTGGATTTTTCACGGGCTTTTGACGCTATTAATACCAATCTATTGCTGTCCAAGCTAGCATATTATGGCTTTAACCGAGACGCTGTGGATTGGTTTAATAGTTACGAGTATATGACTGATAGGTCCCAGTATGTGCAGATCCACAAGAAAGATGGATCGACCGGGTCATCCCCCCCACTCCATGTGTAGACGACCCGCAGGGATCGATCCTGGGCCCTTTTCTGTACATCCTCTTTAGTGCTGATGTTGTTGGATACTTTGTTAACTGCAAATATCACATTTATGCAGATGATATCCAGTTGTACATGTCGTTCAAAGGGGATGATACAGCGTTGGCAGTGTGGAGGGTGAATGAGGACCTGCATCGAGTAGTGACCTGGTCTGAAGAGAACTCTTTGGTTCTGAACCCACTGAAGTCTAAGTTCATGGTGCTCGGAACAAAAAACAAGTTGCTACAATATTGTCTGCCAAACCGAAGGTTGTGATTAAAGGGGAGAAAATTGAACGAGTAGAACAGGCATGTAGTGGGTCTAATCTTAGATCCAGAGCTAAGATTCGAGGCTCATATAAACACCGTAATAAGAAATTGTATTTATAGGCTGAAGGTATTATACGGTATACGTAATTTTCTTAGCGTACCACTCAGAAAACAACTGGTAGACTGTCTGGTCCTATCTAGGTTAACCTACTGTGACACTGTCTATGGGCCTTGCCTGCTTGCTTGAACAGATAGTATAATTCAGCAAATCCAGATTGCCTGTGTTCGTTTTTGCATTCATGTCCCTCGTTGGCATCATGTGACTCCATACATAAACCAACTCAAGACACTAAAAATGGCTGCCAGGCGGAAGCTTCATCTAGCGAGTTTAATGTTTGGCATTGTAATAACCCATAAGCCGCACTATTGATATGAAAAACTCACTTGGCGAGAAACTCATTATAAGTATGGTCTTCGTTCTATGGTTGGCCCACTAAGGGCACCGCGAAACAAAACCACAGCTTTCAGAGGCAGTTTCAGGTTTGCGGCCACCCGCTGCTGGAATGATCTTCCACCACCAATGCGAGGCCTGAAAACAATACAGTCGTTTAAATATCAACATAAAAAGCTACTATTGTATGCACAACTTTCATTTCTTTATTTTCCACATACATCTTTATGTTGTTTACCTCACGGGTCATGGCCTACAGTCCTTGGTTTGGATCTTCAGCAGCGCTGTGGCATGGCCTTCTGCCTCATGTCTGCCGGGATTGCTGGCAGTGATTCTCTGTCCCAGTTCTATGTGGGTTGTAAACCTGTTAGACAGTACAATTTGTGTAATTTCCATATTCATACTATTCTTATAAATATCCATTCTATTTTATATACAATTTATTATTTCATTCAATTTGAGTTCAACTATTATTTCCATATCTTTGTTTAAACATATTATTTACATAATTTTTATTCTCTTACCATAGTGTTTATTATAGTGCTTAATTTTGAATATGGGGTCAATTTTGGGGGGTAAATAAGAAAATTGAAAAATGTTTTGCAAACTGTACCGTGTGACATATCAAATGAAAGGGCTTACTGTGAGGATCACAAATATATAGTTTTTATAAATTTAAAATGAATCATTTAAAGTTATTTAAGAAAAAAGACGAAAATTTACCATTCCCCCCTTATCTCCGAACTACTGAGCCTAAAATTTTGAAAAAAAAAATACAGAAAATAGTTTAATACCGTTTAATAGATTACAAGAAAATTTACAAAAAGTCTAAGGTCTTAAAACAACAGTTAAGTTTGTTTTTAGGATTCATCCCGACTACGGATACGGAACCCTTCATTGTCCGTGGTCCAACACGCACTTGTACGGTTTTTTCTTACGAATAGTTATCCGTATGAATATTGCAATTATACTACTCACATTATTTTGGGTACTTCCCAAGCGCTCCAAAATTTTGTTATGCAAGTGAAGAAAAACAAAAGAGAAGTTCTCCAAAGCCAGGTGTAAACAGGTAATATTTTGTAACAGTTACACTACACTTATACTTTTATGACGTGTATATAGGTTGCCTATGTAAAAGTGGCCGCAAATAGGGGTAACTTTAAAGGAGAAAATTTATAAGTCCGTGATAAGGCCTGTCGTACTTTATGGGTCTGAATGCTGGGCCGTGAAGAGACGGATGAAAAAAGAATGCATGCAGCGGATATGAGAATGTTGAGATGGATGTCTGGAGTGACGAGAATAGATAAAGTAAGAAATGAGTATTTAAGAGGAAGTTTGAAAGTGGCGCCAGTGACAGAAAAGTTGAAAGGAAATCGTTTGGCTTGGTATGGGCATGTGATGAGAAGGGACAAAACGCATGTGACGCAAAGAGTGATGAATATACATGTTGATGAATGGAGAGGGAGAGGAAGGCCGAAGAAAAGATGGATGGATTGTGTGAAGAATGATATGAAAGAGAAGGGAGTGAATGATACTGTGACGGTTGACAGGGTAGAATGGAAGAAGAAAACGTGTTGCGCCGACCCCAAGTAACATGGGATAAGGTCAGGAAGATGATGAGCTGTTCAAAATGTTAGGTATCAAAGATAAAATAAGAGAGAGTTATCGCGCAACGCTACTCATTAGACGAGGATGGCGATTGTCAGCTGTGAGAATCTTTAATGTCATTGCGCGTACGTCGATAGATAGGGTACTCAACACAGCAGCTGAGATATTCTTATTCTAACCACTGCACTGTTTGGAGCTCGTTATACACAACTTTGTTAATATTATTATTTATTTATTCGACTTTACCGTACTATTACGTTAATAAAAGTAAAGTTTGCATTTTGGAAAAATGAAAAAGTGTTTATTGTGTAGTAAAACTAAAAATGAGCTACATTTTGATAATATATCTTGAAGCTAATGACTGTTATACAACTAAAGGAGGACATATATGCAGTGCCCCAAAAGGTAAATTATCAATTTAAGCTAACATAGCATTTATTTGTAAACTTCGAAACAGCTTGCCTGCAAATTGCAAAAAACTTTGAATTTCGCGGGCTTATCGTTTTCACCTTTTCAAATGGCACGGTATAATTCTGCCTAAATTTCCAAGAAACTTGTCTGCCGGCCTGTACTTGTCTTAAAATAAAATAATAATAGGCAACCCTATATTCACTCACACATAAATAGTCGCCGCTATTACCGGGCCTCAGTTTTGTCATAGCGGGAATTTCGTCCGGTTCTTTTATACGTCCATGATCGACGCATGCGCAATAACTTTAAAGATTCTCACAGTTGACACTCGCTATTCTCGTCTAACGAGTATCGTTGCGCGATAACTCTCTCTCATTTTATCTTTGATACCTAACATTTTCAACAGCTACTTACCCATATTTGCGGCCACTTTTACATAGGCAACCGTATTCCATCATGCTCAGAAAAAATAGCTTTAACACATTCTCTGCTTAATTCTTTATGCAAACGCTTCTTTATGCTACACCCTTACCGACCCTTTTTTTACGATGTTTTCGAAACAATAGAGATGCACAACGAACGCACATGTGCGGCGCGCCGCACTCGAAGAAAGTTATGAAAACGCGCATGTGCGTCTGCCGCGCCTAATGTATTAATTTGATATATAAATAATGTATATACGTCATGAACGTATAACTGTTACAAAATATTACCTGATTACACCTGGCTGCGGAGAGGTCCAACAGCTAGTTACCAATATTTGCGGCCAAGTGCGCTACGGCAACGATACCTTTTCAAGTTCTATACATATGTACATCGCTGTAATATAAACGATATTTTATTTAACAACAACATGAACGATTTCTTTTTTGGAAAATTAATTACCATTGCTCTTAAATTGATTAGCCACCCTCTTTTAAGGGTTCCGTACCTCAAAAGGAAAAAACGAAACCCTTATAGGATCACTCGTGTGTCTGTCTGTCCATCTGTCACAGCCAATTTACTCAGAATCTAGGTGAAATTAGGTATACCTATGAATTTCTGTCACCCAAACACAGACGTGTGACGTAAATAAATGAGTTTTGAATATAGAGGTTAATTTTGGGGGGCAAATAAGAAAATAAAATAAAAAGTTTTTCAAATTGTGACCTTGTGACATACTAAATGAAAGGGCTTACTGTGAGGATCTCAAATATAATTTTTCTATAATTTTAAAATAAATGTTTTTAAAGTTATTTAAGAAAATAGACGAAAACTGACTATTCCCCTCCCGCCCTTTATCTCCGAAACTACGGAGCCTAAAATTTTGAAAAAAAAAATACTGAAAGCATTTCTAAACCTATAGATTACAGAAAAACCTATAAAAGTCTGTGGTCTTAAATTAACATGGTAAATCTTTCAATATTGTGCGTACAAATTTACATTTGCAGTTGAAATGTATGGGAGAACATGTTTTTCAACTACAATGTTAAGTTTGTTCTTAGAATATATTCATCACAATTACGGAACTCTTCTTTGTGCGTAGTCTGACATACACTTGGCCAGTTCCTTTTACGTATATTTTGGGATTTACTCATAAAAATTGACATTATACGTAGACAATATTGTCAATTTTTATGAGTAAATACGAGGTGATCGTGGTTTTTATAGACGCGCCAAGCAGAGTTACAATAATTTTTAGATTATGTTAGATAGATAACATATGATCGTACCTAAGCTTATATTACCGTTTAACATACCTAAAAGGTACTTACGTACATATTTTAAACGTAATGCTCATTAATACAACATTTTGTAATTAAATAAAAATATCCGAGTTATTGATCAGTCATAGAAATATAAAAAAAATTACACAAAGTTAGCAGAAACTGACTTCTTAGATATTGTATCACATGCCTCAAACTGTATGATTTGGCTCATGCATTTATAATACAAAACTAGGATTTCAAAAGGACACTTGTGGAACTTGAACCCTCGTCCTTCACGTTTCAGAAAACGCGATGCTGAGCTAATGTGCCACTACAAATGGCTTCCAAATTCGTATCGTCCCTTTATGTGCATTCAGCGACAACAACGCCCGACACCCTTCAAAATAAACAGTTGCAGCTGTGGACAGACACGCATTAACCCTTTTCAAGGTCAGGGAGACATTCAAACCATACGAGACTGATGGCATTGATTTTAGATTAATCTTCATGTTTTTGTTTTTACTAATGTGATCATTTCCACTGAAGTTGAATGCTGTATTGCATTGCAGTTTTGCTTATCCATAACTAGTGGAAATTAATTGTATGTTAAAAAAAAAACATAAATATTAATGATGTTGCTTTTGTCTACTGTTTTAGTTATGGAAAATGTTTATCTGCACTACAGGGACGAAAAGATGAACAATCTTTTCAGTATATGACTGCTGTGTTTCTATGCAAGCGCTTCCGACAGCAATGGAGACAGGTAGCCGGCTAAGTTCAGACATAACGTACTTCAGTTTATACGTTCACAAATAAACATATTATAAATATTAGTAATAGAAACATAGTATTGTCCCACTGCGGATACAATGTATTTTCTCATACAGAGACGGCATGAGACATGATCATCACACGCGTGCTGAATATGGATTGACTGGGACTAGATTTCGAACCCGCATCCTAGTGCTTGAAAAGCTGACGACTTAACCTCTGGGCCGCCACGCCACAACATAACTGTTCCTAAACGCGCTTTAAGAGGGCTGTCGCATTTTATCACCTTTCTCGCTCACACGGCACCAATTTTTTTAAGATTGTTAAATGAAAAGATGCTTTTATAAAAAATGTAATCAATTGGCGTCATAAATAATATTGAATTAAAAAAAGAAAACACATTTCTATTGTGTTATCTAATGAACTTAGCAAGTATTATGATATGTCTCTGAAATGAGTTAAATAAATGCCACAATAAAAATGTATTTTAATAATAACCTATTAAATTAATATCATTTACTAGTTAGCTAATTGATAACGTTTTTGAAAAAACCATCTTTTCATTTAAAATTCTTAAAAGTTTGGTCACGTGTGAGCGAGAGAGGTGACAAAATGCAACAGCCCTCTTAAGTTGCTAAGACAACAAAGATGTGTTTATATCTAAACAAATACCGTTATTATCATTATGTTAGTACCAGTATTTATGACGCGAACACTTCCACAACCTTTAAAAGCACATTCCTGAAAGGCTCTTAGTGTTGCATGAATGCCTAGTGCTTCGGATACTGAACGGCTTGGATGGATCAATACTGTCTCCTGAGCACATGGCACGCCAAAGCGGTGTCCATGACAACGATGCACAAATACAGTTTGCACCGCCCACTCCCTGTGAAAGATATTACAGCGTAAACAAATCCGTATTCCGATTGCGAAGTAGGTACTCCATTTTATTCATTCTTTATTTCTGCAACAATTATCAGTAATTTCTCATTGCGATCCTGTCACCAGGGTGTCACAGTACCAACTTCCGAAATGCGAGCTGCTACTTAGAACTTGCCAATGACACATTTTTTCTGACCTTGGAATAGTCGTGTATAAATTTTTATTAGTAAAGATGATAGTCTTGCTATTTACACCTACCAAGAAAAACAAACTAAACTTATGTGGGGCACAATATGTACTCAAGTACTTTCATGAGAAGATTTTAAACTAAATGCATTATTTTTTAACTGAAATGAAATGTACCTAGTACATTTTATTTTGTACTTGAGTATACAGTTAATTAATGCAAGTGCTATTTACCTTTATATGTTATGCTGTATTTCAGGCAGAGCCGTCATTACATTTACAAAAATGTATCTAATCTAGATATTTTTTTTACATAACTGTGTCTTATTTCATTATTTATTAAAACTACACATTTAAAAACAATATAATATAATATAAATACTGTACAAAGACGGACTTCAATGCCTTAGGGCTTTTTTGAACAAAGACGGGTAACTCTTATCCGTCGAATAAAATTGACGACTGACAGTTTTTGTATGTAACTTTTATACCTAGTATGAGTCTTCCCAAAAACTGTATGTACTGTAGTAATACAGACAGTTTTTGGGAAGACTCGTACTAGGTATAAAAGTTTGGTCGAATTCATCCTTAAAAAAAAAAAGGGCTGGTTTTACCAAATTCAAATATCTTTTACCCGTGGTATAAAAAACTTTTTAGCAAAAAATAAAACCGACTACCAAAACAAAACACTATAAAGTGAAAATTAACTTTAATTTCGGTAGTCGGTGTCTTTGGTTTTGTATTTTCGTTTTTAGCCACCGACTTCCGAAATTATAGTTATTTTTCACTTTGTAGTGTTTTGTTTTGGAAGACGGTTTTATTTTTTGCTAAATAGTTTTTATTTTTCACTTTTTAGTTGTGGAACCTACCCCACACAAATTCGAATACATAATTGAGCACAATAATTGTAGATATAGCCATGTAAATAACAGTGATAAGAAGTTATTAAAACATCATCACATTATCCACATAAAATAAGTGGGAAATATACGCATTATTGAAGCTAACTCAAAAACTCCACAAGCAAAGTTAATAAAATTTATATGGAACCTCGGAAGTATACCCTTTTAAAGAAAAAAATAATTTTCCTAATCGGTCCATCCGTCTTTGAGTAATCGCGTAACAAACATACAAAAAAAAACATACAGACGAATTGAGAACCTCCTCCTTTTGAAGTCGGTTAAAAATTGGCATCTGACAATTTTTGTATGGAGAAACTGACGAAAATTCAAAATTTATACGGACGAGAATGCTTATACTAGGTATAAAAGTTTAGTCAAGTTCATGCAGTTAATTAATTATTGTATGAACATTATTTTACGGATGCATCTCTTTTTGACTTCTATCGTGCTGGTGATATGAACGCACGTTGCATTACCATGGCAACGAACTCTTGGCAGCTTGAAATAGAGAGAGATAACTGAATAGGTTTCTATCTGCTTTTAATTGAAATTCTCACTCTCACGCAGGATACTGGCATAAGACAGAGAGGGATAGTATGAGCGTAACAGGCGGAATATCGGTGATGGATATTTCTACATCCCGCCGGTTTGACGGTACTCACCCCGTAATAATTGCAAGTGTTGAAACTGAACTAGTACCACGTTTACGGTGCGGGCGACCCATATCGCTCGGCGACCAGGTTAACATAAGTCACAGAAGATTAATCGTATGAAAGCAAGAAAAATAATTCTTCTATTTTTAATCTATAGGTACTTAATTAATGTTCATCATAAGTTTTATCTGAAGAGTCTATGTTTTATCGTAAACAAAATAAGTTAATTTTTAATAAGGTAATTTGATTGCTCAACAGGTTCAAAATTACGTGTCGTATTTAATTTCTATGAAAATATCAAAGACGGCGTTGTTACTAAAGTTTTGCACGACCGATTTTACGCTTACCTACGTCAAAAGTCTACCTGACAAACGCTGCTCATCATCATCTGCATCGCCGTTTCCCTAATACGTTGGGGTCAGCTTAAAGTCTAACCAGTTGCAGCTAAATACCAGTATTTTACACCACTATTGCGAGCGACCGCCTATCTGACCCCCATAGCCCGGTTATTTAACCTGATAAATGTTGCTACTATTTTTAAAAGCATTGCAAGCGAAAGCACGCTTATCTTCCGTCGCGTAATATTGACAGGTATCGTACTACCCAGTTACTGGCTTGTGGAGGTCAGATAGGCAGTCGCTCCATGTAAAATACTGATATCCGGTTAGACTGGTAGCTGACCCCAACAGAGTTGAGAAAAGGCTAGGCAGACGATGATGAAGTTGTTGTCACGTTTTGAACTATAAGTACTTACCTGTTTCTTTGTTTTGCGACGCCTCGACGCATGCTATGTGCGTGACTGCGTATTGGCGAAGAAATGAACGTAATCAAGTACAAGTTGCGTTCATCTCTAGTAAATGTCGCGTTGCGCCCGTAAAGCATGTGTCCATGCCGCGCCTAGAACTTCAAGCTGCGTTAATAGGTGCACGGTTGGCTGATATGCTAATAAAAGAACACAAAATAAAACAAGACACGAAGTACATGTAGTGTGACTCAAGTACTGTACTACATTGGATCCGCAACGATAAGCGTAGGCACTTATAAAGCTTATGCAGCTCATCGACTCGGCGAGATTGACGAATATACACGCATGTAAGAAAGGAGATACATACCTACGCAGATGAACATCGCTGATCTAGCCCCTCGTGAATCCTGTGACATAAAAACATTAGAAAATAAGTGGTTACACGGCCAGGCATTTCTACATGAAGATGAAAGTTTATGGCTTAGAGAATCTGATATACAGCCACCTGATGTTAGTGATGTGGACCTAGAATGCATTAATTCTCTTCACGTCACACCAGTATACTTACAGGCTGTCCCCGAACCAGAAAGGTCCTCCTCCTGGCTTCGACTTCTGAGGTCTACGTTACACACGTTAAATATAAAAAGTAAACTTCGGACCTTAACTGCGATTATTGATAACGACGGTATCCTTCGTGTGGGCGGCCGCATTGATGCTGCTCCTGAAATATCAAATGAGGTGAAGTAACCTGTGATACTCGGTGGACGTAGTTATATTACCCATCTGATCGTTAAATATTTCAATGAAAAAGCCTTTCACACAAGGGAACCAAGAGATGGTCGTGAACGAATTGAAACAGATATACTGGATTATACGCATTAGACCAACTGTGAAGTACATAACATCAAAATGTATGTTGTGCAGAATAAAAAGGGCACAACCTCATCCGCCCAGAATGGGTGACTTACCTGAGGCACGAACGGCCCATCATCGGCGTTCATTCACCTTCACTGACGTCGATCTATCTGGCCCCATGGAAGTAACTGTTGGCCGACGACGGGAGAAGAAGTATGGTGTTATATTTACATGCCTAACAATAAGAGCCCTACACGTTGAAATTGTCAGTAGCTTAACGACTGATGCCCTGATCATGGCACTTCAGTAGATGCAAGGCGAGGCTGGCCACGATGCATGTTTTCTGACAACGGTACGAATTTGCGGGGCGTAGACAAAGAACTTAAGAAATGTATCCTTGAGCTAGATGAGGAGCAACTGGTCAAATATGTTGTGAATTTCAGTATGGCGACCACATGGACGGTCATCCCCCCCGCTAGTCCTCACTGGGGAGGGGCGTGGGAACGTCTTATCAGGAACATCAAAAATTCACTGAAAGTGATACTGAAGGAACCACGTGACGAAACTCTCCACACTCTGATGGCTGAAGTGGAACAAATGGTGAACAGTCGGCCTCTTACCCACGTGACAGTTGAGCCCAACACTCAAAATTCATTGACCCCGAATCATTTTCTTTTGGGTTCATCATCTAACCTACCTGTCTTTGGTACCTACGACGACTCCTAGATGTTCCTACGGAAATAGTGCTGCATATCACAGAGGCTAGTTGATATGTTTTTGGAAGCGCTGGGTGCGAGAAGTCCTTCTCGAACCCAGAACCAAGTGGACCACGGAACGGAGGCCCTTCAATTAGGAGACCTGGTCATGATCGTCGACCCTAACATGCCCAGAATCGTGTGGCCGAGAGGCATAATAAAGGATGTATTGCCGGGCAAAGACGGCCGAGTCAGGGTAGTCGATACAAAAACCAAGACTGATGTTTTGCGTTGAACCGCGGCACGCGTCGCTCTTTTACCCACAGAGGATGAGTGCTGTACCAGCACTGGGAAAGGGAGTGTAGGCGACGCGTATTAAAAATTTATTTTAGTCTTTAATTTGTAATAATGTTTTGAGACAATAAATAGTGTCCGCGCGAGCGGGAGCAGTGGAGCGATCGTCCACGGAGGGGGAGCGTGGGGCACATGCGTAGCGGGGGCAACGCCACGCCGGCCGTGATCGCCTGGTGGCGGGAGTCGCCCGAAAACTAGCTGCATGTAGGGACGCACGCTGTTCTCGTTCCGCTAACTATTACTATATTATACTATGTTTTACTTGTCCACCGCTAACAGAAGGGTATCGTAGTTGTAAGAATTCGTCCCAAAAACAAACTTTTATTTACTTGCGAGTATCAAAATATGTCGCATTTATGCCCGTATATTTTTTTTTGTTGTTAAAACTTTGCATCTTAAAGTGTGATTTGGAACATAGCTATACTGGGGCGTGATAGCCCTGAGATTAAGGCGCCGGCTTTTTAAGCAAGAGATGAGGGTTCGAAACCGGGCAGCTTACTATTGTGACAGAAATCCGTCAATCAGAATTCAGCACGCGTGTGGTTATCATTGCTGACGCCTTCTCTTTAGAAAAAAAAGCCTATACTAACCAAACCAACCCAAATTTCTTCAAAGTTAGAGTGAACAGGCTTCTTCTGGGTAAGCTCACTCCATCGTAGACTTTGCCTCTGTCACCTCTGACCTAGACTAAAGTCAAGAGCAAACCCATCTCAAAAAAAAAGCCAAGTTAACTTATATATAAGTAACTAGCTTTTGCCAGTGGCTTCGCTCGCGTCAAGTTCGAAAACGTACAACCGAGATAAAAAGTAGCCCATGTGCTATTCCAGTCTAAAATCTATCTCTATGCCAAATTCAATCTAGATCCGATCAGCCGTTTGGACGTGATTGAGTAACAAACATCCATCCAAACTTTCGCATTTATAATATTATTAGGACAGTTAGAAGGATGAAAAACCGATCTATCGACACCATCAACACTCTTTACTCACAAAATGTATTAGGTACTTAAATATAAAAAAGAACACACTGCTAAAGTTTCTATAATAATATAATTCAGTCATGGTTCGAAAGACACGTAGCGCCATCTATTAACATAAGAACGTTATTGATGTTTTCCTCGGGAACATTTTTTTTTTCGAGATAAAAGGTGGCCTATGTCCGTTTCTGTATACCTGACAACGTATATGCAAAATTTCAGGATGATCGGTTCAGTGGTTTAGGCGTGAAAAGGAAAAAGAAACAAACAAACATACTTTCGCATTTATAATATTAGTTAGGATTATAGTTTAGGATTATTTATATTTAAATAAGTATATTAAGTTTATTGGTGACCGTATAAACTGAAGTAAGTTCTGTATGGCTGAACTTAGCTGACTTCTTTTATGACTGGTTTGGAAGTGCTTGCAATATAACCTAAGCAGTCATTAACTAAAAAGATTACGCTCAGATTTCCATCCCTGAGTGCAGATAAATCTTATCCTAACTCTAACAGGGTACACAAACGCGATATCATTGATGACAAACAAAAATATGAAAGTTAAACTAAAATCAATGCCATCTGTCTCGCATCGTTGGCCCTGACTTTCAAAAGGATTTATGCGTGTATTAGTAGTTCCACGTCTGTCCGCAGCTGCAACTGTTTATTTTGAAGGGAGTTGGGCGCTGTTGTAGCGGAATGCACACAGAACGACGATACAGGACGCGATTTCGGAAGCCATTTGTAGTGGCACATTAGCTCAGCTGGATGGAATAGAGCATCGCGTTTTCTATAACGCGAAGGTCGTGGGTTCGAGTCCCACATGTGTCCTTTTGAACTCTAAGCTTTTTGAATGACTTTGGTTTTAGTTTCGCTTTATAAATTATACAGTATGAGCTTTTGACTGGCCTGTTGGTCTAGTGGTTAATGGCCCTGACTGCTATGCCGGAGGTCGTGGGTTCGATTCCCACCCAGGACAAATGTTTGTGTGATGAGCATGATCATTTGTTCTGTGTCTGGGTGTAATTTATCTATATATGTATGTATTTAGAAATATATAAGTATGTTTATCAGTTGTCTAGTACTCATAACACAAGCTCTGCTTAGCTTGAGGCTAGACGGCGTTGTGTGATAGTTGTGGAATATTATTATCATTATTATTATTATTATATAATTAACGCCTAAGAAACCTGTTCCTTTTGACTTCATGCAATTTTTAGGGTTCCGTAAATAAAAAGGGAAAAACGGATCCTCTTGCATGAAAAGCGGATGCCTTAACCTCAGGGCTATCACGCCACAACATAACTATATTCCAAAACGCACTTTTAGTTCCAAAGGCTTAACAAATAGGTGGTTCTAAATAAATACCGTTATCATTGTGTTAGGAATCTTGAATGCCATGGTACCCAGTATTTATGGCGCGAACACTACGACCTTAAAAATCACATTCCTGAAAGCCTCTTAGTGTTACATGAAAGCCTAGTGCTTCGAATATTGGACGGCCTGGACGGATCAATACCATTTCGTGAGCACATGGCACGCCAAAGAGGTTTCCATGGCAACGATGCAACTAGAGTGAAGTACGCTGTACTGTATACAACGATTTTGCTCCGCCCTCCTGAAAAAAATATGAATTACAACATAAACAAATGCGTATCCCGACTGGAAAATATTCTTTTTTATTCAGTCTTTAATTCTGCTCCAATTACAAGTCATTTTAATGGCAATCCTCTTATTTTTCGTAAGATATTTGCGGAAACCCCTATTCTGAGATGCTGCCTTCAATTAATAATCCAAATATAAGCTGAACGACACGGTATAATAAGACAAAATTATTATTAATCTTTGTTCAGTGTTTTATAATGCTCAATTTTAGTATTATTTTGTTTAACTTTCCTGTTATAATTCTCAAGAAAACTGCTAACGAAGTCGTAAAACCTACCTTTTGCAAGCTAACCGTGATTTCTGCTAAAGAGATACGGTATCAAAGTGACTACAGAATGCAAGAAAATGTAGACTTTAGCTCGATATCGTTAGAAATTATTTACTATAGCACTACGTCAATACCTGTTACGTTATTACGATCTCCAAATTCGTGAATCACCCTTGAGATGTTTATGTGCTCCTAGTATTGTACTACGTATTCGAGCTGACTTCAAGCGTTTGGAAATGTACTAAGACCACGTGCATTAGACACCACGTGGCCGTGGGTTAGTCTGGAAACTGGATCAAAAAGCGAAAAATACGAAAATTATTTTGGCATAAAAATCAACCTGACGGTTTCATTAATCTGGTATACGCGTGGTAAATGACACAGCGCAATTAGGATATAGCTTTAAAACGCTATATGTAATGCTTTAAAACGCTTAAAACTTCAAAAAGGAGGAGGGGGGGCAAGCATTATGCATTCGGCGAGTGTTTTCATTAAATAGAGGAAGCTTGCAGGTCCCATATAAATTTAACTTTGCTCGGGTAGTTTTTACATTAACTTCAATAATACTAATATAATAATTCCATTTTGTGTAAGTTGATGATCGTCTTCCTTCCCTTATCCCATGTTACTCGCGGTCGGCGCAACACGTTTTCTTCTTCCATTCTCTCCAGTCAACCGTCACGCTATCATTCACTCACTTCTCTTTCATACCATTCCTAACAAAATCCATCATTTGCCATTTAGTAACTCCGGAACTGATGATGAAGACCACAGTTGGCCATCGGAACAACTCAATTATAATTTCAGAATTCGGTGGAAAAAAACTATGATACTTTCGAAATTAAAGTTATTTTTCACCTTATAGTGTTTTTTTTTTTTGTAAAAAAGTTTTTTTATAATTATCTGAAGTAGTATCTTTGCTAGTGGGTGGTTCGGAGGGAGACTCACGGCGGTTTCACTACCCAACCGCTTCTCATTAACAAATATTCCATTTTTTATTTCTTTAATTCGTTAACATTACACTCCATTTCGACGGAGAGTTCTTCCCCTGCCTCCTGCTTCAGATTCCTATTATAATTGTGGCTGGGTACATTCTTTTCTATAATGGCCTCGATAAATTTTAATACAATTTCGTTGTTCCAATTCATTTTTTCATTTTCGCGGCACACCTACTTTAGACAAATGACGTGCAGATGTAACGCTAATGGCGAACGCGTCCAGACTGACAGATGCCCGTATCCGTATCTCCTTATTCTCCTTTGAAGATCGGTCAAAATATAGTACAATCAATCAATCGTTTTTTTTTTTTTTTGTAAAACATAGGTATGGTTATTGGTATATGTATATTGTCTAAAACATAAACACTATGTTTTGCCAATATATGGAGTACAAAATTTTCATAAACAAGCAATTGCAATTTAAGGTGTCATGTCAATAGATTACATAAAAAAAATAATTTCAAGTATGTCAATTAATAAAAGTAATGTCAATTAGGTAAACACATTCATACTTAAATCAGTAAATAAAATCTTAAGTGTTTAATTAGCAAGTCGGAATCGTCATACCTCTGTTTATAAGTAGTAAAGTCAGTGATGGATTAGTAACATCTATCTACAAGGAATTTAAACAAAGACCTCTTAGCCGCTGTGCTGAACCGCATTGTACGGGTGTACAATGCGATTCAGCACAGTGCGCTGGGAAAACAGCTAACTGCCCCACCAATAACAAAACAACTTTTAGTTACACTTTCAAAGAAATGACTCTAGTAAAAAAAAAACAAGCGATGACCTATATGTTTTATGGTTTAAAATGCATGGTGTGTTTATTCTGAGCACGAAACATAAATAAATCCACTTACCTTAATACAATTTTCATTAATTACAAGCATTCCAGTTTGAACAAAAACCTTTTAATTACAAAAAGATTTACAGACTAAAAATAATCTTTCCATAGACGATTGACTAGTCGCACAGAGTGTTGGCATACCTCAAATTCCTCGGAAATAGATAGTGCATCAAACTAAATGTATGGAATTAGAAAGGACTACTTAATAGTAGTGGAACAAGGCTCAAACCAAAAGTAGATTTGCGTGGGATGACTTTACTCCCACTAACCACTACTTAATATAAAAGGTGGGATGAATTTCATTCTATGTGCAATTAGCGATTATTGGATCCCAGACGCTCTATATTTCTAATAGCTGCTGGTATACTGTTATATATTTTTGGAGTCATACCTAGCACACTTTTGCCGAAAAATAACGTTTTATGATATGAATGGTATTCTGATAATGAGGAGAGCGCAGTTTTTCAAATAAATGCAGGTCACAGCGCACAAACATTCCCATTTCATATATGTACATAGAAGGTAGAGTGAGCAAACTAAGTTCCTTAAACAATGGTTTACAACTATCAATCGATTGTAATTTGGTAAACGATTGCAAGCATTTCTTCTGAGCTTTAAAAGCAATGTCTCTGTCAGTGGAGTTGCCCTAGAAAATGATACCGTACCTAATGCTAGCAGCCACATAAGCATTATAAGCTATTTGTACTGTAACGCGGTTTACCGTTTTTGATAGTTTGTACAGAGCATACGCAAATTGGCTAAGCTTCTTTGACAAAGTATCGATATGATGCTTATACGTCAGATGACTATCTATGTAAAGGCCCAGAAATTTTGTGATGTCAGTTTCAGAGATTGCTACTATTTGATATTGTTCCGGTTTATTTGTTCTTTGATTAAATGTCATTATCTTAGTTTTGTTAAGAGTTATGTGTAGATTATTATTAACTAACCAATTTATTAAATTTTTAAGTTCGTCATTTATGTCATTTTGTCATTTTCAAGAATATTAATGTTATTGCTAGAGAATAAAATAGTGCTGTCATCAGCAAATAAGACCATCTGATGTTTACTTACCTTAGGCATATCATTTATGTAAATGTTAAATAATGGAGGGCCAAGAATGCTACCTTGGGAAACACCGTAAGTAGTGTTCCGAGTACGTAACATGTACGTATGTTCTTTCTAGTTTCAAGCTCGCCCATAACCTATCAAGCGTCGTAATTAGAGTGCGATTAGATAGATAAGATTGTAATAGGTTTAATACGATTTGTCTAATCCCATAACACTCTAATTTGTTTAACAACCACCATATACCATGATCTACTTGGTCAAATGCTTTAGACATATCTATGAACAAGGCCGCCACTGAAGTTCTAGCATCAACACAAAAACCAATTTTATTGATCACGTCATAGATCGCCATAATAACGGATTTACCTTTCCTGAATGCAAATTTTGCTCTGACTATGAGATCATGCTTTTCGAAAAACGACGAAAGGCATATCACTTTTCTATAATTTTGGAAAAAATAGGAATAAGTGCTATCGGTCTATAATTACCCATAATATCAGGTGGCACAAAAGTAATGAGACACTTGGTTTACGTTTTATATTTTCTAATATTGTTACAATAGACAACTGTTGGCGAACGGCAGATGTGACATGAGGTCGAGCCTTATCGTGTAGTAAAACTACATTGACTCATCTTCGTCGTTTTTTCTTGAAAGCAGTTGATGGTTTGGTGAACTGGGTTGAATAATTGTCAGCATTTATAGTTTCACTGTGTAATAGTTCATTAAATAGTGCCTTAAGCGTCCCAGAAACAGCAAAGCAGAAGTTTAAAGCGGTTCTTTTGACTCAGCTTCGGTTGAATCGTTCTCGTAATGGCTCCATGATTCATCTCCAGTAACCAGATCAGACAAAACTCTTCACGTCGGGGTCGCAGCAAAAGTGATTGACAGATAGCGACGCGGACTGCACAACTGACGTCTATAAGGATGCGGTTTCCACGGCGTGGTGTTCGTTCGGTGAAGTTCGTTCTTTGAGAGAGGCCATGGTAGAGCGGACCGATTTTACCTTAAGCCTAGTCTCCCAGTGGGGTGATGATAATCTGGTCTCTTTTAACGCCACCAAAATACAGGCGTATTTTTTACCGCTAAAAGGAGTCGTTTCGCCCAAATTCCTACTTTTCGGGGTGCATCTGTTCCTGTAACTGATCGGCTTGAGCTCCTTGGCATGGAGTTGACATCTGGTCGCAACTTCGGCGCCACCATCGAGTACAAAGCCCAAATAGCGGCAAAGAAGCTGGGCATCCTAAATAGGGTGAAGCGATAGTTTACGCCTGGACAGCTTTTAAACCTTTACAAAGCGCAATTCCGATCCTGCATGGAGTATTGCAGCCACCTTTGGGTTGGATCAGCTAAGTACCAACTAGCTGCGCTTGACTCGGTGGAACGCAGAGCTAAGGGGCTCATTGGCGACGTAAAACTGGTGGATGCCAAGCATCACAGCGTGGCTCATCGCCGCAAGGTTGCCTGCTTGTCGGTCTTCTACAGATTGTACAGAGTGTGCCCCAGAACTCCACGACCTGATTCCACCGGCCCCCTTCTACAATCGGACATCTAGACGCATCTGCCAGTTACCATCCCTACCTGGTTGATATTCCACCAATTCGCACTAAGCGTTTCCAAATGTCTTTTATAATGCGCACTGCAAAAGAGTGGAACTCACTACCTGCGTCTGTGTATCCGAGCGCATACAACCCTAATCTCTTCAAAGTTAGAGTGAACAGGCTTCTTCTGGGTAAGCTCTCTCTAGCGTCGACTTTGTCTCTGTTACCTCTGACCTAGACTAGAATCAAGAGCAAACCCATCTCAAATAATAAAAAAAAAACCTTGATTGGATCGACATTAAGCTTTTCTATCTGATTCAATGTTTTGCAACTGTTGATTTGAATTATTACAGCTATCTTAAATAAGTACAAGCTTTGGCTCCACCCTGAAGAAAACATTGGATATCAGTATTTGACGGGTATCAACCAAACGGCTAGGTTGGCTTCCCGCCAAATACTGCCGCACGCTGCATGGTATGGGTAGGCTTATGCAAGTGAGACAAGGATGATACGTTGTTTCCTCTCTGTTTAACACCTGAATATCCCCTTAAAACTATTATGTCTGTCTAGTTTATTGGTACGCGGCATGTTTATAGGATATTAACTTTGAATTAATGAGTACCTAATAATTAGCGTTAGGTACGCTACTCGTAGCTATGAGCTGTATAATCTCCACTAAGGGACAAACGCCTCGCCCGTTCCTTCGCTCTTGCAGCGCTTCTTCCCTCACCTCATGTTAATAACTTCTTCTTACTTATTTATCTACCACCAGCGACCCGTCCCTACTTCACACGGGTGCAATGGCGACATTTCAAAATATCGAGATTTCTGTGCTTGGTTTAACTAAGAAAAAATCTAATGTAACACACACATAAACGACACACACTCTGGACGATGGTAAAAAGCGCATCAAAACCCATTGTGTAGTTTAAAAGAACTAAGCGGTCACTCAGCAGACACAAAAAGTATATTTCTTAAAAACAAACAAGGGGAGTTTGTCGTGCTACTTCTTCAAGCAAACACTACTTAAGAATTTGTGAAAAATCTGACGTTCAAAAAGTTCTGATTCTCAACTTAATCCGAATCAATGATTTTTCATTTAGATTGTGGGGATGTTTGACCACTACGATTGGCCTGGCTGCTTACAAATAGTAATGAAATAGTTCTCTGATATCATTACATAAAAACTAAGACTCAAACTAATTTAAAGCGTCTGGCAGAAAAAAAGGCCGACGGGAAGTGTCTGACAGTACTGCTTATCAATTATTAACAATATTCTGTAAAACATACATAAAAATCAGCAGTCAGACTTTAAGAAAAGTGAGTAAATATTTTTATGTAACTTTAGTACCTGATTGATACCTGAAAATTGCCCGTCGGCCCAAGATGGCAGGTACGCGTACGTTCAAAGTACATATAACACTACTCTATCCCATACATTTTAATTATCAGAAAATAAGTAAGGTCTGGCGCTTGTTTACTTTGTCGTTGGTATTTTTGTAGAATATATTAAAATTGACTCGGTGAAACGCAGAGCTAAGAGGCTCATTGGCGACGTACAACAGGTGGATGCCAAGCTTCACAGCTTGGCTCATCGCTACAAGGTTGCTTGTTTGTCGGTCTTCTACAGATTGTACTTCGGTGAGTGTGCCCAATAACACCACGATCTGATTCCACCGGCCCTCTTTTACCATCGGACATCTAGACGCCTACCTAGTTGCTATCCACCAATTCGCACTAAGCGTTTCCAAATGTCTTTAAGAGCAAACCCATGTCAAATAAAAAAATAAAAAATAAACACATAAAATATTTTTTCCAATTGTAAAATTTTATATTTGTAACAAAAAAAAATTTTTTGCTTCTTTTGTGTGAATCAATATGAAAAAACGTATGATCTACATACAATAAGGGAACCTATGCTTTCACTTTTGGAACCTGTGAACAGTGCCTTTGTGTCATGCTTCCCTAGTAGCCCAAGAAAGTTTGTAGATAGATATTTTGTTGATTTAACAGATATAATTTCGACGCCATATTTCAATTTTTTAATAGTTTTAGTTAGGTTAGGATATTAAAGTTTCAACTTAATGATTAATAATTATTTATATTGAATGAATTATTACGAATAGAGAGATAAATTATTCGTTCAGTGAGCACTAGGGATACACATATTGAAAATTTAGTGTCACATTTGTTTTTAAACAGGTTTATTATTGAAGAGATTATATTATAAACAAAGAAAATGTCTTAGTATCATTTCAAAAATCTTGGAATATCGAATTCAATCGCTGCGCTGCCGCGTTATATTCGAATGCTTGTTCAGAGCCCAGGGGATGGTGCCAAAATTCTAGTGTCAATGTGTGTAGTGCAATCGTACTACAGTATTGATTGAACCTCTGAACCTTAACGGGTCGCAATAAGGACCACGTGCGGGAAGACTACATGCAACAATAAACATGTATCTAGATCCTGTTCATACTGTGTCCCTAGTATTTCACTTCGCGGGAAACATAATATCGAAAGAACGTATGATGTCCGTTAACAAGAAAGATAAATAAGCATATTCTTGGCATAGATTCCAGTTCTATATATTGGAATAGTTATTTATGCTATAAGTGCCGAAAGTAGGTGTTTACCGACGAGTGGCATTTTTGAGTGAGTGATTTTACACGTGCGTAAGATGATTTCCTTACTTGTAGTATAAATAACTATTGCAGCCTTGCATAACAAATATCCATTGTTAGCAACGAGAGAGAGAAGCTATGGCAGTGGTGCGGTGGTGCCTGAGCGGTGTGGTTGCGTCCTCCTACATATTTATAAATCGCAGTGACTCAGCATTTCATCATAAACTACGAGTATTTAAACTCAGAAATTCGGTTTTTAGCACGCTCTAAAATGGTTCTATGCGCCAGTTTACCCTGCTCGAATCATGAAATATAATTATTAAATATACCCGTAAGCTATTTCAAACGTTACTTTTGTAAATGTTTAATATTACAAAAAAGGGCTTTATTAAAGGAACTCGTTGCCATAATGTTATCTACTACGAACGCGTGCTGCGAAGATTGCGTAGTCGTGACGTCAGACACTTTTTAGCAAGTGCGTAGCCAAAAGCCTTCACAGCTTGGAAAGTGATGCCGTCGTATGTTTATGTTATTTTTTATGTTTTTTGTTTAATTTTTTTCTAACAAAATGTTCGTTAATTTGGCTTCTATTTTTTCCGTTATCTTTGGTAGAATGTGTAACTTTTCACTAAAGTGTAATAAATAATTATCTAAACTATAAATGTGTCTCCGGTATTAAACATAATTATATGAGTTATGACATGTAGTCAATAGCACACTACAAAATATAATACATAGCAACCTAGTGTACAACTGTATGATTACGTGATATCTTCGATGTAAGCTTCGATGTCAATCTCCCAAATCTACAATTACAATTAGCTTCTGATCGTGATCCTTGGCCTCATGAGAGAGGCCACCTTGTGAAGGTCGCCACCCGCCAAGCCAAGCAGGTTGGTTATACTTATTAGCTAGTAACTCTTCTGATTCATGTTGTGCTAGTGCTCCTGGCAGGCGTACCGTTTCCATGGCAACAGCCGCGTATCTTTTATATTTGTTTCGCAAAAATGCTATCGAACAGTTTCTTTTGTGATCTATGTTGCATAGACTATGCATCACCAAAAATTTTTTTGACTGATAGCTGACCCCAACAATGTTGGGAAAAGGCTAGGCAGATGTTGATGATGTTGTTGTCACATTTTGATCTATAACTACTTACCTGTTTCTTTGCACATTATTAATTTGTATGTAATATAAAGGAGTAAACTTTCCTACCTCTCCTCATTTGACGTCCTTTTGATGGAATAATTAAACTAATCAAGTTACTTTAAACGCTTCAAATGTTATAACATCATAATATTTTCCAGGCATTGGGAAAACGTCTTTAGATTTTAATATCATGCGGCCAATTAGATGAAAATTCACATTGTACAATATTTAGTACAGAAGTTATTCTGCGGCAGAAATTCGTAATTCAGGCAGCAAAGTAAAGGGAGTCCCTCCTAGTGCGTGTATACTGAAGAAGCAATATCTGATTAACTGACGCAAAAGTGGAATAGAAAGTACACGAGTCGACACAGTGTACCGCAGCGCTCAGCGGACAATTACTGTGGTAAATGCCCGTCTATTCATTTTGAATTTCATTAAGTTCAATATTTTAATGTAGCATTATCCTTTTCGTGGTTAAAAAAATTGAGTAAGGCGCAGTTCAAGCCCGCGCCGCAGTTTCGTGAAAACGTGCAAAGGTGAAATAATAACAATTTTCTTTTACGATGTTATTGAATACTAGCTGACCTGACAAACGTTGTCCTGTCAAAATTTTAATAATTTATACTTACAAAATTCCTATAGAAAATGCAATTTCAGTTGTCCCGAATTTTCCCGGCAACTTTTCAAAGATTTTCTTTCATACAAACCTTGTCCTGACAATTACAAGCACAACAAAATAAAAAGAATTATTCAATTTGGTGCAATCGTTCGGAACTTATGCGCGTACATACATTTCGGCGATTTATTTTTATATTAGGTTGGGGAAAAAGTCTTTTCGCATTATAGTATGTATGAACTTGTAATAAAATCTCTTTGGCTATACTATTTGTATCTGGCTGGTTTTGGTATCATTGAAAGTTTAAATTTTAAAGAACATAATTCCAAATTCAAATTAGGAAAATATGTGATTTTCATTTGTTTTTCGTACCGTCAAGATAAGTGAATCTAATGAAGAAATTCGATACATTTTAAAATTTTACTACAAAAAAGGTAAAAATGCAACGCAAGCCGCGAAAAAAATTTGCGATGTTTATGGACCTAGTGTAGTGTCTGTGAGAGTAGCACAAATTTGGTTTAAGCGTTTTCAATACGGAAATTTTGATGTCAAAGATGCACGTCGCTCTGGTCGCCCTATTACGGATAAAATGGATGCCATTTTTGAAAAAGTGGAGCAAGATCGACATATCAGTAGTTACGACGTAGCTGAAGAACTGGAAATTGACCACAAAACAGATTTAGCGCATTTGAAAAAAACTGGGTATACAAAAAAGCTCGACATTTGGGTACCTCACGAGCTCACTGAAAGAAACCTAATGAACCGTGTACTCATTTGTGATTCTTTATTACGACGTAATGAAACTGAACCATTTTTGAAGAAGCTGATAACTGGTGATGAAAAGTGGATCACGTATGACAAGAACGTGCGATAAAGGTCGTGGTCAAAGGCCGGTCAGGCTTCACAGACTGTGGCGAAACCCGGGTTAACTCGCAACAAGGTGATGCTGTGTGTGTGGTGGGATTGGAAGGGCATTATTCATTATGAGCTGTTACCACCAGGCAGGACCATCGATTCTGAACTCTACTGCGAACAACTGATGAGATTAAAGCAAGAAGTTGAGAGAAAGCGGCCGGAATTAATCAACAGAAGGGGTGTGGTTTTTCATCATGATAACGCTAGACCTCACACATCTTTAGCCACTCAGCAAAAATTAAGAGAGTTTGGCTGGGAGGTGTTAATGCATCCGCCGTATAGTCCTGACCTTGCACCTTCAGATTTCCACCTGTTTTGGTCTCTTCAGAATTTTTTAGGCAGCGTCAGGTTAACATCACGAGAGGACTGCCAAAACCACTTGTCGCGGTATTTTGACCAGAAGTCCCAAAATTTCTATAGCAATGGGATCATGTTAACCTATAGGTTGGGGAAAAGTTTCTTCGCATTTTTTAAGAAAATTCAAAACATTTTTTAATTTAGTTTATTTACATTTAACTAAAGTATGTAGGTACCATTTTGTTCGATAACTTTTTGCCATCTTGTACGAGTAGGTAGGGACATGATCCCATTGCTATAGAAATTTTGGGACTTCTGGTCAAAATACCGCGACAAGTGGTTTGGCAGTCCTCTCGTGATGGTAACCTGACACTGCCTAAAGAATTCTGAAGAGACCGAAACAGGTGGAAATCTGAAGGTGCAAGGTCAGGACTATACGGCGGATGCATTAACACCTCCCAGTCAAACTCTCTTAATTTTTGCTGAGTGGCTAAAGATGTGTGAGGTCTAGCGTTATCATGATGAAAAACCACACCCCTTCTGTTGATTAATTCCGGCCGCTTTCTCTCAACTTCTTGCTTTAATCTCATCAGTTGTTCGCAGTAGAGTTCAGAATCGATGGTCCTGCCTGGTGGTAACAGCTCATAATGAATAATGCCCTTCCAATCCCACCACACACACAGCATCACCTTGTTGCGAGTTCACCCGGGTTTCGCCACAGTCTGTGAAGCCTGACCGGCCTTTGACCACGACCTTTTTCGCACGTTCTTGTCATACGTGATCCACTTTTCATCACCAGTTATCAGCTTCTTCAAAAATGTTTCGGTTTCATTACGTCGTAATAAAGAATCACAAATGAGTACACGGTTCATTAGGTTTCTTTCAGTGAGCTCGTGAGGTACCCAAATGTCGAGCTTTTTTGTGTACCCAGTTTTTTTCAAATGCGCCAAAACTGTTTTGTGGTCAATTTCCAGTTCTTCAGCTACGTCGTAACTACTGATATGCCGATCTTGCTCCACTTTTTCAAAAATGGCATCAATTTTATCCGTAATAGGGCGACCAGAGCGACGTGCATCTTTGATATCAAAATTTCCGGATTGAAAACGCTTAAACCAAATTTGTGCTACTCTCACAGACACTAGGTCCATAAACATCGCAAATTTTTTTCGCGGCTTGCGTTGCATTTTTACCTTTTTTGTAGTAAAATTTTAAAATGTATCGAATTTCTTCATTAGATTCACTCATCTTGACGGTACGAAAAACAAATGAAAATCACACATTTTCCTAATTTGAATTTGGAATTATGTTCTTTAAAATTTAAACTTTCAATAATACCAAAACCAGCCAGATACAAATAGTATAGCCAAATAGATTTTATTACAAGTTCATACATACTATGTATAATGCGAAAAGACTTTTTCCCCAACCTAATATATAGATATAGATTTACAATGAATTACAAAAAAACATGTAAAAAAAAGAAACTCTAATGAAATTAAATCAAAATTTTAACAATATACGTAAAATATAGGAACAGAAAGAATTTTAGAAATGTCTCGCTAGTCAAGTCAGCTTCACCATCATTCTTCTGCCCTTATCCCAATTTATTTGATTTCGCCCAACATACCTTTTTTTTTTCATACTATATACGTATATTAGTCGTCGTCAGCTTAAAATTTTATTACATGCACCAAGGGCCTGTGATAGCTAAAATAGCTAACTTACACCTTACATTCAATTGTATCTAAATGCCTTACATAACTGTATTTTGATAATTCCGAGAATTGTAGGGGCCTGAATCACCACAGGCGACATGCCAAACTGGGTGAGCATGAAGTGGTGAAGCACATAGTGATCATTATCGGTAGGAACATTAAAATCACCCGTGAGTAAAATAGAAACATGAGTCAAGCCTTCTATGTCTGGTATGTTGCCTGTATATCGAAAGGTTTATGCCACTTCACTAAAGTATAGTACTTTAGTGAAGTGGCATAAACCTTTCGCGCGCTGCCTGCAGGCTTCCCCGACGTAGGTAGCGGGGTCCTGGTGTAGAAGTGATTCCGACTCCGTGACGTTCCTTGCAGTGTGTTGAGTCACTTCTCTGCGGTGATAGTGGCGGCGGTGCTGAATTAGTATCCGCAGAGCCGTTGTCACGGAGCTTGAGCTGCTCCGTAGCGTTAGTGGCTACGCCAGTTGGGTTAGTGGATAGTAGTAGGACCTCAGGTGGTAGATTAACCCTCTTTCGGGGCATTGCGATACTAGAATCTATTTGTATTTATGATGATAATAATGGATGCATAAGCATCGTAAACAATCTTACTAGTCACAAAAGATCTAAACACATTGATATTATTAAGTAACATTTTTCTAGATAATAAGTTGAGAAAAATGTGATTAAAATGGTTTATGTTTCTACAGATAACTAAGCTGGCTGACTAAATCTTTACCCGCGGTGCGTTTCACCGAGATGAGAATAAGACTCGGGGTGACGTTGTAATTATGTATATACAACGTGAATAAGGATATGATAATTATAAGAAATTGGTTATAAGTGGATGAATAACATTAAGAGTATGCACTTATAATGGATGAATTGATTGATAATGGTCTGATTAGATTTTACTGGGTTTCCATAATCCTGCGCATCGAATGCTGGACCATGATGATTGTATCCCCAGATAAAGAAAAATAGAAAGTTGTGTGATTTTATAACTGTATTTTTTGTAACGTTTGATATATTGTATCGTAGTTAAAAATAAAGGGATTTATTTTTGAGGGGGCGTGTTGGAGTATAGCAAAAACAAACGACCCTACTTCAACACTATTAGTCTTTCTGTTAACTCATTAATATAATTTTTTTCTATGCGGCCCGCCTCAGCACTTGACTGAAATCCATACTTTCTCATAGCGTCACTACTCTTCTATTAGCCTTGCGTAAGCCCACACGTCCAACGTAATACTAAATCACACCTTCCAATATATAAAGTAAAGGATAATAAACATACTATCGAATTCCTTAGAAACGTCTTTTCTTTGGCTTTCCCCTTTAACCCTAACACACCGTGTATTTCTTAGTTAAATTTGAAAACGAAAAAATCAAACGTGACGCAGTAACTGTTGAAGTGTGGTCTAGGGCATGAAATCAGTTTACCTATATTTCTAACACCTCACGAAAATAACGAGGGATGGCAAAGGAATTTTATTAACATATACGATGATTGTTTTTGTGAATGTAAGTTTGTTACTTTAACCGTATAGTTCGGATACGCCCTCGATTGTACCCAAACACATAACCTCCGTCGGCTCGTTATTAGAATGACGGCATACCTACAACGCCTTAAATTGATTATGTAAATATTTATTATGCTACTCATTAAATCTTATGAGTGTGCGTTAATTAAGAAAGTTGGATAAAAAAACTCATATGTTAACGCCATTAAATCGTTCATATTTAGCACGCAAGTATAATAATTTACTTTTATAGAACCCAAGTCTGTAAATGCGATAATCGCCATTTTGATGACAGGTCGAGGCTTAAAAACATAAACATTGGGGATTTCGAACATCCAAACTCTACTACAGGGGCAGTGAATAACACATTATTTAATTATTTCACGAATCCATCCATTGTTCAAGGTATATAAGTAGTGGTAATGTAGTTTTTGATATTCAAAGTCGAAGTTTCGTGCCAATCGTGTGTGTTTACATTTTTACTTTTCAAAAACATCACACACACACATGTAGATATGATTTAAAATTGTGACAAATATTATTCAAAATATTATAAAAATAATACGTAACATTGTTTACCTTATCTATTTGAAATAAGGAAAAATATTGCGTGTAAAAGCGAGTGCTAAAGTATTTAAGTTTTATGTAGCGTAAATAGGAAAATTGATTGCAACACATTGCATAACCGTACACGAGCAACCATGGTATAATAAGACCCAATTTTTTATAGGCGCGAGCGAAGAGAGCTTCAAATTAAGAACACTTAATTTTAGGCTCTCACTGCGATCAATCATATTGCGCAATATAAACACTGCGCAAACTTATTGGTGTAGGGCTCCTAGGAAATGTCGGTGACCGTCTTTGAAACAAAATGTGGTGGCGGAATGTGTTTGCAATTGATACTTAGGTGTTAAACTTAATTATTCTGTAATACAACGTTTTGTGATTAAATCAACATAACAGTGTTATTTAACAGTCATAAAAATATTAAAAAAAAACATACCAAGTGAGTGTCGGACCACGCACAATGAAGGGTACAATAGTTGAAACGAATTCGTCCCAAAAACAAACATTTATTTGCGAGTATCAAAATATGTCGCATTTATGCCTGTATTTATTTTTTGTTATGCCTTTGCAAGTTAAAGTGCGATTTGGAATATAGTAATTTTGGGGCGTGATAGCCGTAGGAGATGCGGGTTCGAAACCGGGCAGCTTACCATTGTGACACAAATACAGATATTGAACCAACCTGGATGGTAAATACGTCAATCCAAATTCAGCACGCATGTGGTGGTCATTGCTCACGCTTTCTCTATATAAAAAAGGCCTAAACTAACCAAACCAACCCGAATCTCTTCAAAGATAGAGTGAACAGGCTTCTTCTGGGTAAGCTAACTCCATGGTAGACTTTTTCTCTGTCACCTCTGACCGAAAGTCAAGAGCAAACCCATTATAAATAAAAAAAAAAACAAATTAAATATAAATAATAATAGAAGGCTGCCAGCTATTGTTACTTATATTTAAGTAAGTATATTAAGTTTATTAGTGGCCATATAAACGTATGTTCGTACGGCATGACTGAACTTAGATGACTATCTTTCTTGTTTGCTTTTGGAAGTGCTTGGAATATAATCAAAGCAGCCATTAACTAAAAATATTATTCAGATTTCCGTCTCTGAGTGCAGATAAATTTTATCCTAACTCTAACAGGGTACACAAACGCGATATCTTTGATGACAAACAAAAATACGAAAGTTAAACTAAAATCAATGCCATCTGTCTCGCATAGTTTGTCCCTGACTTTCAATAGGATTTATGCGTGTATTAGTAGTTCCACGTCTGTCCGCAGCGGCATCTGTTTATTTTGAAGGAAGCCAGGCGCTGTTGTCGCTGAATACACTCAGAGGGACGATACAGGACGCGTATTTGGAAGCCATTTGTAGTGGCACATTAGCTCAGCTGGATGGAATAGAGCATCGCGTTTTCTGTAACGCGAAGGTCGTGGGTTCGAGTCCCACATGTGTCCCTTTGAACTCTTAAGCTTTTTGAACGACTTTTGTACTAGTTTCTCTTTATAAATTATACAGTTTGAGGCATATGATTAATGCCTAAGAAACCTGTTCCTGTTGACGTCGTGCCATGATTAGGGTTCCGTAAATAAAAAGGAAAAACATGCGTTTTTCCTTTTTATTTAGAGGAAGAGCAAGAGGATGCCCTCTTGCTTGAAAAGCGGACGCCTTAACCTCAGAGCTATCACGCCACAACATAACTATATTCCAAAACGCACATATACTTACACACTTTTATGGCGCGAACACTACGACCTTAAAAATCGACCTGAAAGCCTCTTAGTGTTACATGAAAGCCTAGTGCTTCGAATATTGTATGGCCTGGACGGATCAATACCATTTCCTGAGCACGTGGCACGCCAAAGACGTTTCCATGACAACGATGCAACTACAGTGAAGTACGCTGTACACATGTACAATAGTTTGCTCCGCTTCCCTAAGAAATATATGAATTACAACATAATTATAACATTCTTGTGTGAAGTTTCAACTACGTACTGGGGAGTGGATTACGTCCTGCTCACTGAAGTTTGTACGGTGTTGGTTAGAGAGAGATGATCACAGTTCAACGACACAATTTCCAGTTTTCAACAACAAGGGTTGTTTTTACCAACCCCTATAGACAGCGATGACTGGACTCGGTTCAAGCTGATAGTACATTTTCTTTGCTTTCTGATATCCTAGTACGTGACGGTTTATTGACAAAATCTTGCGGCTTCTGCGGTGCTGAAGCGTTGCCCATACCCATGTGGGACCACTGTTACAACGCAACGATTAGTTACGGGCAACGATTAGTGTGATTCAGCTTAATGTTAAAATGTTCCCATAATCATCCTCAAAAAAATAACCACGGGACGAAAAATTAAACTTATTCTCCACGTAAGAAGTTTGACAAATTGTCATCATTTATTCATTACAAGCTGACGTTGTCCTGTCCAAATTACAATAACTCATTCAAAATTCCCATAGATAATGCATTTTGAGTTTTCCCAAACTTTTCAAATTAAAAAAAAAAAAATTCAAATCGGTTCAGCCGTTCTCAAGTGATGCGCTTACCAACGAACAGATTTATTATAATAGAAGAAAATATTTTTTTTACCAGAAAACCTTAACGAAAGGCTGAGCTGGAAAGATGGAAATGTCTGTAGCTATAAAGGCGATATGCTTTGCCGACAATGTTTCTTATGCTCCGTTCCTGTAAACAACAACGAATCGTTTTGCTTACCAATGGTAGCATTTTATATTGTAAAACTGGGCTTATAGATAGATTCGTAAGCTAATTTTACCGCGTCTTTGCTTCATTATTGGTAAAGATACAAGAGTCTTAATTTTAACCAGTAACTGTCCGTAAATTATAGGGATCGGCCATGAATGGCTGGCCCTCACCTCGGGTCAGCTGTAGTTTACTTAGTTCAGCCCGCGCAGTTTTTCTTCTGACCCGTATATTATTAAACTCCCTCTTTGCCACTGCTGCACGGACTTTGTGCAACTTCCCATTGAATTAAGGGAGTTAGTTGCACAGGCTTTCGAAACAACTGCCGTTTTGATCGTATTCCCCCGTCGGCACGCTAATAGCTCAATAGTCCGCGAGCCAACTCTTAATCTCGTGGAGACAAAATAGGTATTCTTGTTTCCATCTTTTTTAAAGTTCACTTTTAACGTAGCCCGGATTTCTAATTTTTTATTTTTTATTTTAAGTATACTTTTTATTTAGCAAGGATTATTTTTCTCTTACTGTATTAAGTAACTCTGTAGATACCGGTCGTCAAATTTATTTTTCAAAGGAATAACATTTTGGGCCTGTCACTCGATTTTTTAAAATATCATACGTGAAAAGGAACCCTTTAAAACGCTTCATTTTGATACCTCATTCGATAGGTTTGGGTTTTTTTTTGTAAAATATACATATTGGCGCCAAAAATCCGCCATTTTGCTTTTTTATATTTTTAATACATATACCCAGCGCAATAAATTCGAATTTAACGACATATCTTTCATTAAAATCGGTCTAGCCGTTTAGACTACAGGAGGTCACAATGGAACGGACATTCATACAGGTCAAAAACATAACCCTCCTTTTTTAGCTTCGCCGCAGTCGGGTAATAAAATTAGGAAGAGTCTTAGCAAGTGCCTACGTATGTATTCCAATCATTATAATAGTCCTAAAACTTCCTAAATTACTCGTATGATTCTTGATAGTCTCCGATAAAGTCATAGGACGTCAAGTTGATGTTGGCTCTCATACTACTCCCACTAGAGTTGCCGAGTGGTTCGTTTGGCCAGCTGCAGCGGCTTCTAGTCTAGATCAAGGGCGCACTATACTGAAAGAGATATGTATACATCTCACATTTTCTTATTCATTGAAAATGATATTGGAGCTAACTTCAGACGTAAACAACTTACTTCTTAGTGTTCATGAAATCCTGGTGGGCTAGAGCTACATTGTAGCTTGCATGGTGCCATTTTATAACTTTTCTTATTTATTTTGCGTAGCTGACAGATTGACACTACATTCAAGTCATGTCAAAGAGTAGTAGTGGTCATGGAATCAGAAATCTGAGTTCCAGGACTTATTGAATCGTAACCATAAAAAACCTGAATGTTTGTGAAATGGTATTATACAATAAACAATAATAAATTGTACGCGGTTTTATCTTTTTATTTTGATTATTAATTCCGTTTATAAAAACGGGATATTTCGGTTAGGCCAGTCTGTACTTGTTAGCGGTTCTGTAACACCAGAGCTACTTATGAATATACCTATAGATATAACTTATAGCCAACATTTTGTTACAATCACAGATGTCTTGGTTAGTTCTGTTATCCTAGTGCGCCAACATCCAAAACGTCTATAGGTAGATTTCCACCGGTGTGAGCACGTGGCGAATGCGACTTTCCATTTAGCAGCTGGTCGATTTCTGTAGCAGCAAACATAATGTAGTAAACCTACATACTACGGAAAAACTACTACTAGTATTGCAAATATACCCTTCAGTGGGGTTGTTTCCGGAAGCTTCGCCGCAAGGTGACGCCAAAGTTCGAGCGTCAAAGTTTTTGATAAAGACGTGTGCATTGTGTGGGCGATTTTTAAGTATTTGCGTGTTTTTGTTTCTCATCTATTTGTGTTGCTTCACAATGTATTCTACCAGGCGTATCGCCCAGTTGAAGGAGAAGTTAAAAAAAAAACCGGAGTATCGCAATTAGGAAGGAAAGCTAAACTTGTCGTAAGGTACATTATATTTAACATGTTATCGGCTTTTAGCCGTATTCTGGACAATATTATGGTTTTATAAGTTTGTTATATCTGTGAGTGCCTCCCAGATACGTCATCACCATACATTCGGTTACTGTGAATGGATTGCGCAACCCAACTTGATGCATCCAATAAAACTAACCAGCAGATTCGTCGCGGGGCCTTTCGTCACATACATCGGTCGTTAGGACAACATCTTAGTACCTATTCACCTAATGTTAAGAATTAATTGTAATCACTTTATTAAATTCATTTAGTGGACATTTTGGGTTTTTTTGGACTCCTCCGCTGCCCATCACATAATTGGCGCAGTCGGTAGGATTGTCGAGTCAGTGCGTGCAAATCAAAGACTATAATTTCACGATCGAGCTGAACATTTGGACATTTGTGCGTGCTGTTCACGTTTCAACGTGCGTCGTCGACAATCCAGAAGAACCAGAAGCAGCCGTTGGAGATCCTGTAGACCGTATCCAGACATCGATACTACGGGAGCCGCCGATATGTACTTTATGTGAGTTGCACCAATTCCTTAAAGTCGGTCGCTACTTCCCACCTACAAAATTTTTCACCGACGATCATCGCGATCTACTAGGGGTATCGAACCCCTGGGCAATCGGTCGTCCTCTCGCAACGCGCTGAGGGACGCTACCCGAAATTTAGAGTAAGGTAGCTTAGAAATAATAATGCAAAATCAAGACGATATGATCAATAAAATTGTTAAAACATTAAGACTAGTACCAGAATTTGACGGTAATAGTAATACTCTAATTAGATTTTTATCACTATGTGACCAGCTTGTTGCGAGCTATATTGATCCAGCACCTGGTCATGAACTAACTAACTTAGCATTATTAAACGGTATATTAAATAAAATCACCGGGAACGCCGCTACAACACTAGTAACAAATGGTATTCCCCGGGATCGGAACGGTATTAGGAATACGTTAATTCATAATTTTTCAGAACATAGGGATGAGTCTGCGTTATACAATGATTTATCGTTACTATCTCAAGGATCAGATACGTCTCAAGTATTCTATGAGCGCGTGTTAAACCTTTTAAGCACCATCATGACATACGTAGAAATACACGATGCTGTCGCTACCACCGTCGAAGCAAAAAGAACTTTGTACAAAAAACTAGCTTTGCAGACGTATCTACGAGGCTTAGCGGAACCTCTAGGATCTAGAATTCGATGCATGAGGCCTCATTCCCTGGAGGAAGCATTAGAATATGCCCAAGAGGAAATGAACGTTGTTTACCTCCAACAAAAAATTGTACCTTCAACTAAAAGGTTACTTCCAATATTCCCAAATATGCTAGCTCAGTATCCTCAGATGAATAGAAATTTAATGCCTCGAAATTTTGATCCAAATCGCTTTATTCCACAGCAGCCTAGACCATTTTATCAGGGACCCTCTAGAACCCAACAAATGTTCAAAGCTTTACCGCGGTCCAATATGTCCACCGGTTTTAGAGTCAACCCTAGCCCACAACCCCCAACGTCTCAGCAGGCACCGAACAACCAGCCTCGACCAATGAGCGGTGTTACTCACCCCGTTGCACGTGTTCTGCCACCGACCAATATGCATGATTGGCGTAATTACGGTAATCCACCCCCTAGTAATTACTTTAGAACACGAGAAGCAAACGTGAACGAATTTTTTGTACAAGAACCCGACTTTGGCTATTATGTCCCAGAGGGCTTTTACTACTGTGACTATGACTATGTCCCAGGTTGTGACCCGACTACTAACTTGACACTGACACAGGACTTCTCCGTAGAGACTTCTCAGAGTAGTCAGATAGGAAACGCCGACCTCATCTAGTTTAAAAAAAAAAACATGATTGACTTGTAAAAGTGTTTGTACAAACCTACTTACAGAAATAAAAATCATTTATCATTTATCATTAGACATACCCGCAGTTCCACCTGAAAATCCAAAGTCGTCAAATTTTCCAACGGAAGCCCCGAAAAAGTGCCCCCGAATAGAAATTAATATACAGGGTAAAAGACAGTTGCCTTTTTTAAAATTAAATGTAAAGCCTGACTTTCCACCTTTAAAAATTTTAATTGATACGGGAGCTAACCAATCGTTCATAAGTCCTGAAACTGTGGCAAAGTACTGTCCCGACTATGAACTTGACATGAACCATTTATAGTCGCTAACGTGCATGTATCGACCATGAATTACTACTCAATCACTATACCCTGTTTCGAAGAATTTAAAGACAATAATCCAATCAAATTGAACGTATACAGATTCCACGATTACTTTGACGGACTAATAGGGTGCGATCTTCTTGAACGGTTCTTAGCGAAAATTGACTTAAGTTCTCGCGTACTTAAAACTGAATTTTCTAGCAACCCTATACAAATGTATACCTGCCAAAGTGTTAATTTGTATGAGAACATTATTCCGGCACAATCTTCTAAAATAGTAAATTTGCCTATTAATATTGGCCAAGGAGATATACACATAGATCAGCAAAGTACACAGAGTTGTAACATAAGTGAATGTGTAACTACAGCAAAAAATAATCGAGCATTTTTAGAAATATCTAACCCTACAAATAATGATGTAATTTTATCTTTGTCAGAACCAATCGTCGCACATGTATTTAGCGAACAAACTGTACCTGCAGTGACATCGGATACTTACAACAACGAAACTCGTCGAGCCGAGCAGGTGTTATCGCGATTGCGCATAGATCATTTAAATCCAGAGGAGACAATCAATTTAACTAGCCTCTGCAGAGAATACTCCAATGTATTTTATATTGAAGATGAACCTTTAACGTTCACAAACCAAATTAAGCATAGCATTAACACCACAGACGAATTACCTATCTATAGTAAAACTTATAGGTATCCATATATACACAAGGATGAGGTACAAACTCAAATCAGTAAAATGTTAGATCAAGGGATAATTAGGCCTTCTACGTCCGCATGGAGCGCACCTATATGGGTAGTACCGAAGAAAAGTGACGCGTCTGGCAAAACTAAGTGGCGCATAGTCATTGACTTCCTTAAGTTGAACGAGAAGACAATTGACGATAAGTATCTCATCCCGAATGTCACCGATATATTGGATAAGCTAGGGAAGTGTCAATACTTTGCTACTCTTGATTTAACTAATGGGTTTTACCAGGTTGAATTAGACCCTAAAGATATTCATAAAACGGCATTCAATGTAGAGCATGGACATTATGAATTCCTGCGAATGCCCATGGGCTTGAAAAATTCGCCAGCCACCTTTCAGAGAGTAATGGACAATGTACTTCAAGGTCTTCTAAATAAAGAGATCCAACTTGACAGCTTAGACAACGGACCGGGACTTTTACCTTATAATCTAGGAGACACGAAAATCGTATCCCATCATCATACGTTCTTACAGGACATTAACTTAATTCAGATAGAACGACAGATATATGACTTTCAACGACAATTACTTGACACTACGGACAAATTAAGTAATAATAGTTTGCTCATGTTCAGTGCACAAATTAAGTACTTACATATAAATTAAATAAAATCCTTTTACAATTAGAAACGCTGCAACCTAGTAGAGTCAAACGTGGCTTGATAAACCCATTGGGGACTTTGATGAAATCAATTTCGGGAAATTTGGATCATGATGATGCTGTAAGGTTCGAAAATGCTATGAAAATTCTAAAACGAAATGATAAACTCATTTCCAACAAAATTGATCAGCATATTTCATTATTTAAAGAATTTTCCTTACAACAGTCTCACGTACTGAATAATTTGACAATAAATCAGCTTAAATTAGATAAAGCCCTTTCGTACGTCATCAGTATGACTACATCAGAGAGCGGTCGTATTTTAGGATATGCTCACCTTGCGCAACTCTTCGTTATACTTAACAATAACGTACAAGAGTTACCCGGTGAAATAAGTAGGCTAGAAAATGTATTAGCTTTTAGTCGCACGATATCCTTGCACCATTCTATTCTATCTGTTAGAGAATTAAGAACTATGATAAGCAAATTACAGCATTTATATAGCACCGATCAGGTCATAGACTTAGACATTAGATATTACTATGACATAATTAGTTTAGGTTCATATTATGTCGATAAGACAATCGCGGTTGTCCTTCCATTCCCTATCACCCTTCCCAGTACTTTTGAACTATTTAAACTTTATCCAGTTCCTAATAAAAACTTTGACGTCATCCTGCCTTCCTATCCATATGTAGCGATCAATTCAAAGGAATATGTGTACATGGAGGCTGAATACCCGAAGGTAAATAACTGGCACATCAGCGAGCAAAAAACAAGTCACCAAATTCGCTCCGGTCAGGATTGCATAGAAAAACTCATACATTCCCAGGAGATAGATGAAACGTGACAAATCACGCCTATCTCTCTGGCCAAGGAAGCCCTGCTGGAGCTGGACAGCAAGCACTACATAGTTTCGTTCCCGAAGCCCAGCTAGGTGCAACTCTACTGCGGCCCTGAAAAACATCAAATTCTGGAAGTAAGTTTTCTGGCTACAATTCCGAACTCTTGCAGAATGAAAACCCCGAAATTCACATTGGCCAACATCGATGACAAAGTCAACGGAATTTCAATTGAAATCACAGGGCTCCCACGGATGACTAATGATTCTCAGAAGATTCGGCCAAATTACCACCTGACTTCAATGGACCTCAGCACATTGCACAAGATACAGAAACAAATTACAATGGAATCGTCTGTTGAAATCGATACTGCGGATTCCTCGAGTCTTTACCATACAACAATACCATTGTACGCAATTGTACTTGCATTATTAAGTGCAGGTACACTTTTACCATCTACTTTATTCGTCGTCATCGAGCAAAACTCATTAAAATTGAATCGAATAAAGAAGCCATCGAGTTGTCGCAGCGGAACAAGAAAGCCGCAACTTTTGCCGTAGAAATTGGCAAATAGTTGCTCATCTAAGGGGGGAGGTGTTATATCTGTGAGTGCCTCCCAGATACGTCATCACCATACATTCGGTTACTGTGAATGGATTGCGCAACCCAACTTGATGCATCCAATAAAACTAACCAGCAGATTCGGCGCGGGGCCTTTCGTCGTTAGGACAACCTCTTAGTACCTATTCACTTAATATTAAGAATTAATTGTAATCACTTTATTAAATTCATTTAGTGGACATTTTGGGTTTTTTTGGACTCCTCCGCTGCCCATCACATAATTAGTTATAAAATAAACTTAACTAATTACTTTTTTCTTTTGAATGATACTAATGATAAACAAGATGAAAAGTTACTTGTTACAAAATGTATGGTTATTTGAAAGCAAACCATTTTTTTTCACAGGTTGTAAGATTTTTTACTATTATTAATAAAAAGACATCATTGATAGTAATAGGTATTGTACCAGCGTGTCATTTTAGAAGTGGTCTCGTAGTCTGTTTCCTTGAAATGTTTCCCACATAACCTCGAAAAATCACTAGATTTGAAGATTTTTTTCAATTTCAGTGCCTTTTCCAACATTCTCTTCATGCGAAAATTACTTGGGAATTTGCGAACGCCTGTTCTTTGCATCCAACGACCCATTATATTGATAAAAGTCATAAAAACACAAAATATTGTATAATTTCTATGGAGTTTGACTGTTTATTTGAGATAAACACTCAGCGCCATCTACTTGGAACTAATTGGCAGTTTTCTTCCCCATTGACAAAAGAATGGGGAGGAAAACTAACTTTTTATCACGATAGATGGCGCACAATCGACTGTACCTTGTTTTGATATATTAGCTGTCAAATCGTATATATTTTTGCAATCTACTAAGTTTAGCTTTCCTATTTTAACTTGTAAAAACAGAGGAGTATATTTATTTCCTAAATAAAGTAAGGGCAGACAACAATGGGAATTGGCGTTACGTATGAAAAACTTTATGGCAAGTAGTACTGCACGATTATCTGCTGCGTATTTCACAGAAGAGGGTTAGATTAGTAAAAAAGCTGTCCTTTAAGCTGGGTAGTATATCTATAAAACAAAAGAATCAAGATTATTGTCTAATAAAATAAAATTATTGTCATCAAAATAAAAGCGTCGTAAAATAAACTATATTAACTGATCCATGTAGTAAATAATTCTCCTAAAGGTTTAATCAATCAATATAGGTACTTAGTTTTCAAAATATTCCTATATTGCCTGTCTGTTAATCATTGGTACAGGAGTATCTGCATTTATGTTGAATGTATCAGAAGGTGGTCGTGGTCTTAGATGTCGCAGTCAGCACCAAAGTTTTGGTTACGATCCTACGAATGTAATCTATAAAAAAAATAGGAATGTTAGTCCGTGGCTTATAGAAAAAGGCTCACAAACAATCATAACCTTAAATATTTTAAGTGTTGTCCTTTCAATCAAATCGGCCTTTTTGTCGACAGTTGCAGCGTTCCTTTTACGGAGCTCAACTTTTACTTGAGGAACAGTCATAAACGCGTACATATTATAGTCGAATTACACTTTAAAATCTCATAAATAGCAGTCACACTACTGTCAAGAAAGGTAAACAAGGTACAGTCGACTACAGCGACATCTACACACAGCTTTGAGTGTGGCTCCTCATTCGTTTCTAATTATATCTAATATACTTCATAAAAGATAGCTTGATCTCTGCGACAGCTGTCAGTAAAATCACGCCTATGAAGTCCTGAATTTCATAATAGTACAGACAGTACCTGTCAATGTCATACTTTATGGGCATGCCGACCTAATTAGTGATGGGCGATGAATCATCGTGACCACTGACTATACTAACTATCGATATTTTAAATAAAACTTAATTTAAAATTATTATTATTTTTTAATTTTATTGTATATTTTAATATCATAACATTATTTAAATTTGTACGTACTTGATCTAAAATAATAGTGAGTAAGTTAATTTGTTGAGTTCTGTTATCTTTTGTTATTATTGTTAGTTTCTTGTTGGCATAATACCAATAGAACGAAGAAAACTGTTTTGAACAGTCAAAGTAGTGAGTTTGTGATTCGCTTACGTGAATATTTTGAGCGAGAGAATCAGAATGGCGGGCCGCTATTACCCATGGAGAAGGTATGTGATAGAGTTGCAAATGCTCTTGGCACTGGACATGCGACAGTAATTCGCATCAACAAAGATAAGTTTAGCGAATCTTCAACCGCAGCATTGACTGAAGACGAGGACAAAAACTGTCACAAACATTGACAATTTTGACGCCGCTGCGATTCGCAACCACGTATATGATTACTATACACGGGGCGAATTGCCTACATTGAACGCGGACTTCTTCAAAGGAAGCTTGCCATCTCTAACGAAGATATTGAAAAATATTGGTATTTCCTATAAAAAAGTGACAAATGAAAAATTATTATGGAAAGTACCCACATTGCTCTTTCTCGAGTGAATTTACTCCAAAAAGTAAAAAAAATCACAACTTAATAATAATAAAGACTAAAGAGAACTGACGCAAACCTGTGGTGCTTAGTACCAACGACCGCAAAGAAGTATGGCAAAGCAAGGAGCTTCACGGACTCTTTTTCCGGGCCCTTCATGGGCCTGATGTAGATTTATGGATGAAGTTATGCCAACGAATAACTACCGGAAGTATATAATAAAAGACGAGACGATCGACATATGTCGGGCATGCCATTGTCCCGGTGAGTCTATCAGACATATTACTTCTGGGTGTTCTCGTTTGTCTAACGGTGAGTATTTGCACAGGCATAACCAAGTGGCCAGGATTATCCATCAGCAACTTGCTCTGAAATACGGCCTTGTGGACTCTGAAGTACCGTATTACAGGTATGTGCCCGACACAGTTTTTGAGAATGACAATGTCACGATATACTGGGATCGATCTGTTATCACTGACAGGACTATTGTAGCCAATAAGCCTGATATAGTGGTAATAGATCGATAAGTGCGCCGCACAATGATAATCGATGTCACTATCCCGCATGACGAGAACCTCGTGAAGGCTGAGAAGGAGAAACAATTGAAATATCTCGACTTAGCTCACGAGGTTGTCGCCATGTGGAATGTGGACTCGGCAATCATTGTGCCGATACTTGTTACGGTCAATTGCCTTATCGCAAAGAGCCTCGACCAACATCTCAAGAGGCTCTCGTTAGGTGGCTGGGTGAAGGGCCTGATTCAGAAGGCAGTCCTCCTCGATACCTCCTCCTCACGATACGTGCCGTAGCACGTATTGTGAGGAGGTTCCTGTCTCTGGGACCCTAACCACCGGTAGCTTGGATGCTGTTCCCCATGCCGGTGGATTTCTATTTTTTATATTAAAATATTCGTTTAATTTAGTAACATTTGTAATTAAATTAAACCCAATTATATGTTACATTAGCATCGATAATAGTAAGAAACGTCGATAATTGCTATCCACATTTTTTTATATCCTGACAACCCTAGCAATGTCAGTTTGAAATATGTCGCAGAGATCAAGCTATACTTTATGTAGTATAGTGTATTATGTATGAACCAAGAAGGCTGAAAAAAAATGTAAAAAATGCAAAAGTTACAGTTTTTTATTGCCAACAATGCAGTGAGATGTGAACAGAGTTTGGTTAAGTTTTTACTAAAATAAAGGGTAATGTAAGGTGAAAGCGCTAAGGTATCCCGCGAATATTTTTTTTACTATTCAGTACTGGTCAGTATCACGTTGTATGTTGATCAAAATATGATTCGCGACAGTAACAAATAATATGTATTTGCAGCATTATAATCATCAATAGTTTGTTGCGCCACTTGTTCTTCTCAGCTAAAGTACTAGGAAGTGGTGAAGGGCGGGAAAAGTCTGATTCTCATCCTTGTTTGAATAAATGCCTTTTGAGTTTGATTTTTCATTTTCATAGGTCTCTAAAGAATCGACCTCAAATGTCATAATTTCATGGAATAGTTATTCCATGGGATAGGTACTTAATTTGATCATAGTGAGTTGTATTGATGTTTTAATGAATATAATTCCAATTGCACGCAAACGAAGTAAAATGGGTATATACCCGCAATATAATATGTATACTTTGATTCAATAATAATTGTTTGACGTGAAATTGCGATGGAACGAATGCCTATGCAATTAAACGGGGAAAATAAAACCTATTGCATATAATAAGTTGGGGAAAAAGTTTTTTCGCATTTTTTAAGAAAATTCGAAACATTTTTTAATATAGTTTATTTACATTTAACTAAAGTATGTAGGTACCATTTTATTGGATAACTTTTTGCCATCTTGTAGGTAGGGACATGATCCCATTGCTGTAGAAATTTTGGGACTTCTGGTCAAAATACCGCGACAAGTGGTTTTGGCAGTCCTCTCGTGATGTTAACCTGACACTGCCTAAAGAATTCCGAAGAGACCGAAACAGGTGGAAATCTGAAGGTGCAAGGTCAGGACTATACGGCGGATGCATTAACACCTCCCAGCCAAACTCTCTTAATTTTTGCTGAGTGGCTAAAGATGTGTGAGGTCTAGCGTTATCATGATGAAAAACCACACCCCTTCTGTTCATTAATTCCGGCCGCTTTCTCTCCACTTCTTGCTTTAATCTCATCAGTTGTTCGCAGTAGAGTTCAGAATCGATGGTCCTGCCTGGTGGTAACAGCTTATAATGAATCCCTTCCAATCCCACCACACACACAGCATCACCTTGTTGCGAGTTAACCCGGGTTTCGCCACAGTCTGTGAAGCCTGACCGGCCTTTGACCACGACCTTTTTCGCACGTTCTTCTCATACGTGATCCACTTTTCATCAGCTTCTTCAAAAATGGTTCGGTTTCATTACGTCGTAATAAAGAATGACAAATGAGTACACGGTTCATTAGGTTTCTTTCAGTGAGCTCGTAAGGTACCCAAATGTCGAGCTTTTTTGTGTACCCAGGTTTTTTTCAAATGCGCCAAAACTGTTTTGTGGTCAATTTCCAGTTCTTCAGCTACGTCGTAACTACTGATATGCCGATCTTGCTCCACTTTTTCAAAAATGGCATCCATTTTATCCCTCATTCCTCCCCATTTTATTTCCCTCGTGTGCAAATAGTTCAACGATGTACTATTTAAGATGTGGATAACGTCGTGAGCAGCACATATCGTCTTCTCACAATATGAGTGTATAATTTCAGAACTTACTAATTTTACAGGACGTTTCAAAGGTTTAACGATTAATAAACTTTTTCCCAATGAAAATATAAACTTGTTATTTTGATCATTAATTTTATTAAACAGCAGGTGAAAAAAAGGTTTAAAATTAATTGTCGAACTACGTTCTTTTGTCAATATTTAAGAGAAAATATCTATTTGCGATACTAAATATTTCTGTTTACTTCTCACTCAATTTCGTGATTTTTTTTGAGATTGTACTCTTTTAATGCCAAGAGAATACTCGTATGTAACCTCTTTTTCATCTCACTATCACTATTAAGATATTTCTGTAACTGTTTTCCCGAATCAAATAAATAAATATTGAATGCAAATGGCCGTTGTACGATTTTTTGAGTGTCACCCACAAGCTGCACGTGTAAAATGAGGTGCAATATGCACGAAATAAGGTTTCTAGGTTCTTTGCCTATCCTGCTGCAACATGAATACCTATGTGTACATACAGAAAACCACACATATTGGTATGATAAAATGCACGTTTTCTTCCATATTGCATATATTATGTCTAGGCTGTGCGATTCGATACACGTCCTAGTTTTTATAGTTTCCTGGTAGAATTTCACGCACTAAAGCATTTTCTGTACCTACGTACAATGTCGCTTAGTCGTTGCACGACGAGGCAACGGCAATGGAACTGAAAGTTACGCGCCATGTTTGGCAACCTCTTTCTGTAAACTGTTCCATGATAATTCTCATTTTAATACGTTTGTATCTAAAAAACTGATAAGTAGTCAAGTTTTCTTGAAAGGTTCTAAAATGATATTAATAATGTGAATAAAACGAAAAATATGCAGAATGAAGATTGGGCAAAAAAGAGCCGATCTACGCCGCTGTTTTTTCAAAGATGCCCGTTGGCCTCTTGTCCTGCTGATGGAGGTTCGGGGATATCTTTCGCAGTCGCCATAATTAATGTTTAGTGTTATGTTATTGTAGATATTTTAAATGAAATTGCTTACGTATTTTGTGTTATTACTGCAAATTTTTAAATTATAGAAAATAATACTATTTCATGGGGGGTCACAATTCGTTCTCCTAACCTCATTCCATGAAGTTTCATGCAACGCCACGCCTCCCTCCCTCAATGCACTGAAACTTCCTTACCCCCCCCCCCCCTCCCCATCTCTTTATACAAATGTGTGCATCGTGTAAGCACGATGAGGGGTGTGCTTGTGGTTGTTGGCTAGACCTCTAAGTGCTTATTGTTTCCTAGTATGTCTTATGCCTTAAATGCACTCTGGCCACGATGCAATTTTACGTCGTCGGTGCGTCGGCGTGCTTGGCTGCAAAGCTGCAATGGACGTCGACAACATTAATACTAAGACCAACATAACTTTTTACTCAACGTACATGTTTAACAACATATTGATGGTATTAGACCGCATTATTGCAAAACCTCATTTATTATTCAAAGTTTTAGCTAGAATTTGATAAATAAATAAATCTTTATTTTCAGATTCCATAACATATAAGTTGGCCCTTACTGACTAAAATACATTAAATAGACTTATTATTTCACATATATCTGAATGACGGTCTATGAGCCGCCAGCCAGTGGCCTATTATTTGGCCATCCTCCCTGCCGGCTACAGTAGCCACCCGGCTGTTGGGGCGATGAGTGATGGTTCTGACTAAAATAAACTGAGCTACTTTTTTAATATTAAATTCATTCGTTATTTAGAATATTTATTAAAGCTTTAATTAATTCCTTTAATCCAGCGTACTAGGGGCGGCTGTTTAGCTGACATCGTATTCTACTATCAACTATGAACCTTCGGATGAAGTTATTTAAAATTCTTGTCTCATTTTTTATTCATCTATTAAAGTCAAATTAAAGAAAACCCCGAACAACATTTCCAAATTTCTACCATCACACAGAACAATTTTATTGTCATTTTTTAAAATATTGAAAACCTATCTTTGAACGAGTGGAAGTGTGGGAACATACTTTAAACGTCTACGATTAATAGTACCGGGTTGCTGTAACCACTTTCCTGCTCCATCATCAGAATGTGTCAGGCCAACTATCTACTCATCGAGACCAATTGAATAAGCCGAATCACGATATGTCTGCTGTAAGCTATTGTCTATTGGTTGGTTAGTCCGCAGAATTTCCTTGCTGCAGTATCAGGCTAAGGTTTCCATATAATTACAGTATCAACTAAGAACAAGGGGCAATTCGTATGGACCCTGGGCCCAGTATTGTAGCATTTTGTTTGAACTGTTGTCACTTTTTAACGTCATGCTTCAATAAAATAAAATGTTAGGATTGAACAGATCTTCATTTTAATGTAGGATGGAAACTGCTGCAGTGCTTGACATATTCTGCTCTATCTTCTATATAGAAGATGGAGCAAAATAGGTTAGGACGATCGACGTAGAATTTGGTAAATTACATATGTAATGTACACAAATTCTAAATCGATCGTCTAGTCGACGAGTGAAAATGAAATAAAATTACGTTTTTATGGCAGAGATCAATCAAAATGAAATAAAATTACGTTTTTATGGCAGAGATCAATCAAAGAGCTGATTGTCCAAAATGGCTGAAATATCAAGAAACGTCCTTTTCGAGTTTTCTTCTTCAATGTATTATTTTTTAACATTGAAAGCATGATGAGCACGCACCCTGAGCGATTAATTTCTAAAATAGGTTATTGTTAATGTCTGAATATTTGTTATTTGGAATTTGTGTCTATAAACCTTCAAACTAAATAATACGAAGTATGGACAAATGTTTTCAATTATTACGAAATAATCGACTATGAACTTCACTGCCGACTCTACAAGGTTAGCTAATTCTGTAATTTCCCACAGATGACAGTCAAGTGGGTAGTGGGGCCACCTCAACTGTCAACGACTCTTCGTCGAGCGGTCAACAGGACTGGTCTGCGGTCTGGGAGTACTTCGAGAGTCCTCAACGGCTGCTGTCCATGCCCACTGGTGGACTGTCGACGGCATGCAGGCAGCATGCAGGCCCCACCCCTTAATATGTACGTAATCACGCCTTTTCCCTACGGGGTTAATACTAACTAAAGAACGCCACGTGCTACCATAGCAGATTACCTACCGTACTCTTACTCGTATAATGAGCGCAATAACTAATTCTTTTTTTTAAGCTTCTCTGCTTCAAGTCTGGTAATAATACAACATTCAAGAATTACTTGATAATAGAGTTGAGAATCGAAACTCAAGAATCATTATTTAATACACTCGCAAGCAATTGCTGAATCGGGAGCAGATATTACGATCCTCATAAAATAAAAAAGGGATTTTTCGGAAAACTGGATGTAATGGGGGAAACTGAATTCAATTCGTAATCAGATATCAAAATACCCCAGAATCAGTCATCAGATCCTTGAAGGGAAAATAAAAGTTAAAATTTGTAGACCTGTGTAATTTAACGCCTTTTTCAAAATGTTTTTTTTTTAATTTCCTCACATAACGCATAGTAAAACGTTCGTAAACAATACACGTGCGTGCGAACCCGCATTCCGGCTGCAAGGCAGGCCCTGGTGTCCGAGGCTGTTTACAACTTCACCACAGTGACAGCGGTATAATTAACTTAATAATAACGTAATAATTTAACTTAAGTTGAAAAAAAAAATAACAACATTTATTAGACTTTTAATTTTGTGTTAATTTAGAAAAATTACTATAAACAAAATAATAAACTTTTATTAAGTGATCTTTTTAAGCATGTATATAAGAAGGGCTCCACGAAGCCAAAAATTTATAGGTTTATTATTAAAACTTTTATGTCCTCATTTATAAAAATGGAGATCGCAAAAAAATTGGTTAATTAATAAGAGTATAACTTTTTGAAAAATTGACTTAATTGTTTATTCCAACAGGGTTTCAATTTTTACATTATACATTTTACATTTTTACATTATTTTTACATTAACATATTATTTTATCTGGTGCACTCTCGTTAGCGGCGACCCGCGCATAACGTCCTCGCAAAGCCCTATTTTCAGCGTTAAACAAAAATTATAAAGAATGGAGATAGAGTTTCGGGAGTCGGAATTTGTTATTGGACATTTCATCTTCTTTAAGAACCTTTTTCAAAATTTCTTAAATATTGATGGTTTTTGAGTTATTAACAAAAAACGAAATGCCATCTTTTTTCATCTTAATTTGACAATTGCAATTTTTTATATGCTAACACATCCTCGAGATACATTTTTAACATATTTTTTAACTTGTTATCTAGCCTCTAAATAATAATACGTACAATTATTTATATATTATTACTTAACCAAACAGCGGCTTGTGGCATTCTGATGTCGAAAGGGTGGTATTACAGCATCTAAAAACTTTGTTTACGCCAAGTGCGCGACTCTACGACTTCTTGGAAACCTAGGCTCTCCTTCATTTATGAGAACCTAGTGTTGAAATATGTTACGGTCTGACTGGATCAATCCTTTTTCCTAAGCACATGACACGCCAATGCGGCTTCCATGGCAACGATGCACCTGCGTGAAGAGCTCTACGACTTCTTGGATACCTAGGCTCTCCTTCATTTATGAGAACGTAGTGTTGATATATGTTACGGTCTGACTGGATCAATACTTTTTTCTAAGCACATGGCACCCCAATTCTGATTCCATGGCAACGATGCATCTGCGTGAAATTCGCTAAGTCAACTGAAAATACGACTGAAGGAAATTAAGGTTACTTAATAAATATTATAAGCTCTATTAGCACTTTAATAGTTCGTGTGATGATAATAAATAATAATGGCAGGCCCGCTCCAAACTTTCAAAAAATGTTTAAAACTTTCCAATAAAAAATATTTTAAATAATTTCATGAAATAAAGTTTCATCAGGAATTTGTCAGTGGTATTCTAAAGCCAAGTTGGGATTTTGCACCCGGTTCATGACAATAGACCCTATCACATGGGACTTAAGATATAACTGGCGATGTGGATGTACTAATATTATTTCCACATTTCAGGAAATGGTGAAAAACGCAGTGAGTGAGATGCGCCGCTATTATAGCAGAAAAGTTGTGGACGTACTCATCAAGGTTACCAAAAGGACTCTTGACGTCATTATCAAACAATTACTTCAGACATCAATGCAGAAGGTAAAAGATTTTAAATCACCGTTTCATTATAACAATATATTTCATCAACACTATTGCAGTATAAAGAAGTCTACTTGCAAGGCCACTATAACAAGGTAGCTCGATGAGTGAAGATGTGGAAATTCATTGGACGCTAACAATATAACTAGGTAAATAAATCTTGTCCTGTGTAGGTACAAAACAAGTTCTTTTTTAATATCACGAACATTGCCAAACATTAATAACTGACCAACCTTATTTTACGCAATTCCATGTAGTTGGCTTTGGACTTCATTCAGTTAGTATTAAGTTAGCTGCATGCATCTACGTACTACCGTTGGTGTATTTCCATTCCCCTACTTTCAATGACAAAAGAATTACTAATGAAGGAAATAAGTATGCTCAAAGAAAACTATTGCAATCCACCCAGTATTTAAGTACACCTAAACTCTGTGTTATCTTTTACAACATTTCTGTCATATTTTGTAAGATATTTGCAAAAGAAATTACAAAATGCCTCTGAAAAGCGCCATTTTGGTTTGCCGCTTCTCAAAAACCCTAAAAATAAAGACGTAATAAAATGGTGTCCCAAATATTTTTTTACTGGTACTTGTTCAGTATTTAATAACGCATGTGTTCCATATGATATTGCGTACATTTATGTCCTAATTTGTGAACAATCTGCTAAAACAGTCGCACACTTTCATTTCATCATGGGAAACTATGATTGAGACAGCGCGTTGAAAAAATCAATGCTTTAACATGGATTCAATTTACAAACCTAAAGTGGTGAAAACAGAGGCGATTTAGGCATCTCGCTGCAGCAGTAGTTGTTACATTTTGACTCCTGAAATTGTTCGATTCAAGCTCTTAATGTTTATGGGCTCCTAGTATCTTGCTTCGTATTTGAGCAGACTTCGCGGGACTTTGTGGGTTCGACGCGCAAGCGCGTTGCGGGGAAAGCCACGTGGGGCAGCCAGCGGACACCGCGTGGAAATAAAGCACAGACTACGTAGACGGTTTTTTATTACGTTCTATCGGACTCGTACTTTGCGAATGCAGACGAGTCTTGAGTTCAAGGACAAGATGGCATTCTGGCAAACACATTTAAGCCAAAACTCAATCATTAGTTAACCATTGGTTTAGTTAACTATGGATCAAAAAAACGGCCCTTAGACCATTTAAACAATTAGCTAATAATTAGTGTTTTAAAAATTGCAAAATGCACTGCAATCATTTTAGTTTAGGTTTCGATGTTAAAAACCGATCTAAGTTGGTTTAAATTTTTTATGTATATTTATCAAAATCCTAACTAATCCTAAACAATATAATAATAATAAGTTTATATAAATGCGATAATATAAATGCGAAAGTTAGTTTGTTTGTTTCTTTGTTACCTTTTCACGCCCAAACCACTGAACCGATCTTCCTGAAATTTTGCACATACGTTTTCACGAGTACAGAAGCGGACATACTCGTAGGGTACCTTTCATCCCGAAAAAATACTGTTTATGAGGAAAACAAAAGTAACGTCATTTATGATAATAGTTGGCGCCACGTGTCTTACGAGTCATGATTGAGTTATTGTGTTATTGTATGATTGTGTTATTGTGGAAACTTAAGTAAAGGGTCTTTCAAATAGGGCGGGTCGATGTTGATAGTTTGTGGCGGCCATGTTGTTTTGGCGGCACCTGTCAAATGCGTTGTTATTTCTTCAGTTACTGATGCTAAATCACCATGGCAAGTTACACGATTGAGCAGCACGTCCAAATGATAAAACTTTATTATCAAAATGAGTGTTCGTTAGTGCAAACGTAGCGCGCATTACGTCCATTTTACGGCAAACGCGGTTGCTCTTCAAAGTCGACTCTCCAACGTTTGGTGACCAAATTAGAGACGACTGGTTCGGTAAACAACTAACTAACACCCTTACATCAAAGGAACGCCAGATCGGCCGAGAACATCGCTGCTGTCCGTGAGAGTGTGCAGGAGACTCCGAGGCAGTCTATTTCTCGCCGTGCACAAGAACTCGGCCTTTCGCAGACTTCAACTTGGAGAATTTTGTGCCGGGACTTGGGCCTACACCCGTACAAGGTCCAACTGACCCAGGAGCTCAAAGTGAATAATTATAATAATAATGAAAAATAATAATAATAATACCCCACCGCTGTATCTCTACATTGACGTCGTGGTGGGGCTTGTGCGCTCTAAACTTTAGGTCTGTGCTGGTAGAGTTTACTTTGCCGAAACGGGTCTAGGATGAGGAGCCAGACCAAGAGAGATACAGAAACCCGCAGGGCAGCATGTGGCGTGCTGTTGGGCAGTAGCGACCCCACGGACCCTATCTCCCGTGAGCAATCTTATCCTCATCTCTGGCTTGCCTTCATTTGCCGGCTGGAGTAAACATTGACGAGGAACAGAGCTCCCACCTCTTTATTGCCTTTATTGGCCGGCTTGAGTGGAGATTCGCAAGAGCAAATGTGCTCGGGGGAAGGAAGTATTCCAGTAAGGTGCTGGTAGGGATCTTGGCCGTACTTCCGGGATTGTCCTGATAGTCGTGGAATACCTATCCACTCCTCAAGCATCTCGGGAAGTGTTGCCCCCTTGTCGCTACGTCACTATGTGCTAGCGGCCGTTTCCGGGGGCCCATTATTGAGTGTGCGACAGTAGCGACCCCATGGACCCTAACTCCGGAGAGAAATCTTGTCCTCATCTCTGGCTTGCCTTTATTGGCCGGCTTGAGTGAAGATTTTACACTAGGACACCCCCCCCCCCCCCCCGATGGGCAGGTTGAAAACACAAACATTGAACCTACAACAATTAGGAGGCTTTGGTGGCGGAGGCAAGGTTCAGTAAATACGTGGTGAGAACTAGCTTGCACTTTGCTTTAGTGAAAGGGTAATTTTTTAAAATAGAATTTATTTTATTGTATAAATAACTGCTGAGGAAACAAATATTGCGGTGCGGAGACTACTTTTACAAAGTTCAGTGGAGCTTACATTTGTTTTAATGCGTTTATGACCGTACAAGGATGGGTTGTAGATCAAAAAAGAATGTTTACGCAAGATTGTTTGAACGATAAACAGTTGTCAAACAGTAAGGGGCTTGCACTTATCGTAGACTTCCTCCACGGTCTTGTAGTCCTGGTAGATATCTGTCTGTAACTCAGTAGGGGGATCATTACCATCACACATGCGCAGTAATGACTACTTGCACCACGACGGGTTATTGGCTGCCAATGGCCTTGACTCCTCGACCTCAACACAGTGCAGCAGCCGTAACTTGTCCACGTCTCGCAACGCAGGTTTAGGGCTCCTTGAATCAATTTACGGAGTAAGAACGATATTATACCGTGAGAGTGGTTAAACATATAGCCCAAGAAAATTTTATTACAATTGAAGGCAAAAAAAAAGACATTGAATTTTCAAATACAAGAGTTATGATAGTCATATTAAGTATATTTAGAAAGATAACACTTTGGACGAGCAAACAAAAACTGCCACTGATAGTCTGGTTTAGAATATCCTGAATATTCCAGGGGTTCAATATAATAGGTTGGGGAAAAAGTTTCTTCGCATTTTTTAAGAAAATTCAATACATTTTTTAATATAGTTTATTTACATTTAACTAAAGTATGTAGGTACCATTTTGTTCGATAACTTATTGCCATCTTGTAGGTAGGGACATGATCCCATTTCTATATAAATTTTGGGACTTCTGGTCAAAATACCGCGACAAGTGGTTTTGGCAGTCCTCTCGTGATGTTAACCTGACACTGCCTAAAGAATTCTGAAGAGACCGAAACAGGTGGAAATCTGAAGGTGCAAGGTCAAGACTATACGGCGGATGCATTAACACCTCCTAGCCAAACTCTCTTAATTTTTGCTGAGTGGCTAAAGATGTGTGAGGTCTAGCGTTATCATGATGAAAAACCACACCCCTTCTGTTGATTAATTCCGGCGGGTTTCTCTCAACTTCTTGCTTTAATCTCATCAGTTGTTCGCAGTAGAGTTCAGAATCGATGATCCTGCCTGGATCATAATGAATAATGCCCTTCCGATCCCACCACACACACAGCATCACCTTGTTGCGAGTTAACCCGGGTTTCGCCACAGTCTGTGAAGCCTGACCGGCCTTTGACCATGACCTTTTTCGCACGTTCTTGTCATACGTGATCCACTTTTCATCACCAGTTATCACGATAAAAATTCGTAGTGTTTCTTCTTAGCGGTGGTTTTAGTTTTATTCAAAAGTTTTTTTGGATTTAACGCTTAAGTGGTCGTTAACATAAACACGCTGTGGCGCTCCTTGAAAACCCAAATCAGAAGAAGACAGCTCCTTAACAGCGCGTGCAGCTGCAATAAAGTCTTCCTTTATGTACCTGTTAAGGAAGCTTACAATCACTAACTTCTCCTCAGAGTTTTGTATAGGCACCCTAGAGATATAGTTGATCTGGGTCTTAGGATAACTATATTTGATTTCGCGGCCGATGGCTTTACGGATGGCGAATAAATTCTCATCTTTCTTAAGGGGCACTCCTTTAAGCTCCACGTTATTTAGCCGGGTTTGCTGATCATAAAACGAAAGCTTAAGTTTAGTTAAAGCTAACTCAGCTTGCAAAGATGAAACTATATCCTGTAGCTTCTCAAACTCGGTGGATTTTGACTCTAAACTAACAAGTCGAGTGTAGAAATCATCAAGCCGTCCACTAGAAAAATCATAGCTTTTTTTGAGCTCAGTCAACTCATCTTTACTAAAGTTGGCAAGTCTTGTAGCTGCTGCTTCATTTCACGAATCTCACTCAGTACGGTATCAAGTGAGGCGGTAGGTTGTGGAGAAAGCAAAGCCGGTGACGATAATCTACACCCAGGGCACTTCCATTGAGCTCTTCGGTCCGCACCCAACTTCCTCCAACCCGCTTCAGATAATTATGCTTGCACAGGCGAAATCCAGGAATTTTTTGCAGCTCGCACATTGAACACCGTCGTTACATTGTTCACTACAACTTGCACACGTCTTCATCATGAATGAAATACGCGAATATTTATGACTTTATGGAAACGTAAAAAGGTTGGCGATATTTTATTTTGAGCGTAATGCCGTAATGCCGTACTGCGCTAGTGCATGCTCACACGGTACTGACCTCACTGGCTCGATACTCAACATATCAGACATAGAAGAGTTGACGCATGTGCCCATCGGGTGACCTTTATGTTGCTGCCGATAATGATCAATCTGTGCTTCACCACTTCATGCTCACGCAGTTTGGCATGTCACCTGTGGTGATTCCGGCCCCTGCAAGTCTCGGAAATACCAGAATAAACTTGAGTTATGTAAGGCATTTAGATACAATAGTACCTATGTAAGGTGTACGTTAGCTATTTTAGCTACCACAGGCCCTTGGTGTATGTAATAAAATTTTAACATGATGACGACTAGTAGATAGTATGGAAGAAAAAGGTATGTTGCGCGACCCCAAATAAATTGGAATAAGGGCAGAAGAATAATGATGATGTAGACTTGACTAGCGAGACATTTCTAAAATTCTTTCTGTACCTAAATTTTATGTATATTTTCATAATTTTGATTTAATTTCATAAGTTTAATTTACATTTTTGTTTTTGTAATTCATTGTATATCAATAACATCGTAAAAGAAATTGGTTATTATTTCACCACTGCTCGTTTTCACGAAACTGCGGCGCGGGCTCGAACTGCACCGAACTCAATTTTTTTAATGATCTTCTTTCAAGCAACCTTTATTTTTTGACAATAAAAATTATGAAAATATTATGTATTTTAATTATTATATGCAGTATGTAGTCTTACTGAAATCTTTGTTGCCTTCAGGTAAGTGGCAGTTCAAATTTGATCTGATTGATCATCTGATCTGCAGTTTGAAAGGGTATGTACTCACCAGATGCTTGCTGATGGACTGTAGAAGAGTGTACAGGTAAGCTACTAGTAAAATTATAGGTATCATAGCCTTTTTTGGCTGAAAATTTAAATTAGGGAACGAGTAAAAAATGCATTTTTCAAAAAGTAAGAATAAATAAAATCAGACAATGTTTTTATCTTATACTATTAAATGAGCCATGTTTGTATATATATTACCTATATACATATATATCAATTTGCAATCACGTTCTCGAAAACTGCTCTAACGATTTCCATGAGAGTTGCAATGGGTTCGCGTGGGCGAAAAATCGATCTAGCTAGGTCTCATATCTGGGAAAATTGTTTTTTTTTTCATATTATATTTTCACACAGAGAGATTCGGTTCATAATTGCGCCGCCGCCGCCACTGTGCATATTTTTTTAACCATGACGTTCAAAAAAGTTACTTAAGTGTTTATTTTTTTTTTAATTTTAGGATAAAATAAAACTGTTGAACACTTTATTTTTACCTTTAATTTTCATTAGTCTAAAAAGCTCCTAATTAGGATTTAAACGTAAAATAACGGCAAGCTAAACACATTTATTGACGGATGCAAAAAAAGGGGAGCAGCTTCGTGAAAATAGACTAACATAATTAAAATAATAGACATATGAAGGTTGGTGTTTCATTTCATTAAAATTGAATTAGGTTAACTACTGAATTGCCTTAAATTAAAAAAAACACAGCACGTTATCAATAGATTTTCATACAATTTTCTGACCCGAACATTGTAGTATATCAGTTATCTGGTTTTCATAGTACAAGCTCTGCTTAGTTTGGGATCAGATGACCCTGTGCGAATAATGCCCCAGGTTATTATTAGTATTATTTTGATATTTCTCGGTTTCCTGGTGTACCGGACCTTTGGAAGGCATACGAAGAACCGAAGCCAACTCGCAGAGGCCCCTTACACAATTTTAAATGATGAGGAGGCACCAACCAACTATTATCCCTGTATGCACTATGCAAGTGCACCCAAGGACAACCCCCGGTTGGTGCAGGACTATTGTTGTATGAGGAAACAAAATATATTTGGCTATGGGTCTGGGTGGCTAAAGTGGATAATTGGGTAATTTGAACTATGGAAGAACTATGTCCCCTGCCTGACCAATGTTATACACATATATTATACACGGTTAAAATGGCAGGGGGTGACTTGCACTCAATAATGGGCCCTCGGAAACGGCCACTAGCACATAGTGAAGTAGCGATAAGGAGGCAACACTTCCTGAGGTGCTTGAGGAGTGGAGAGGTATCATCCCATGACTATCAGGACAATCCCGGAGGTACGGTCAAGATCCCTACCAGCACCATACCAGTATGGTGCTGGTATTCCAGAATACTTCCTTCCTCCGAGCACGTTTGTTCTTGCGAATCTCCACTCAAGCCGGCCAATAAAGGCAAGAAAGAGGTGAGAGCTCTGTTCCTCGTCAGTGTTCACTCCAGCCGAGCCGGCCAATAAAGGCAAGCCAGAGATGAGGACAAGATTTCTCCCGGGAGATAGGGTGCGTAGGGTCGCTACTGCCCAACAGCTCGCCACATGCTGTTCTGCGGGTTTCTGTATCTCTCTTGGTCTGGCTCCTCATCCTAGACCCGTTTCGGCAAAGTAAACTCTACCGGCACAGACTTAAAGTTCGGAGCGCGCAAGCCCCTCTACGACGTCAACGTATTATTATTATTTTAATTTTATTTTATTAGTTAAAAATTATATTGAGGACAAAAAGGCTTGGGATTGAGCTGATCCAAATTTTATTTTTTTATTTTTGCATGCTGTATGTTGACATGAATATTTACTTTGTAAAGTATTATATTATTTTAGTTACTGTGAATGTGAAGACTATGTGGGTCATTGCTTTGTTGTTTGTTTAATTTTTCTCTCAGTTATTTTTTTATCATGTTTTGGCAGTTTGAGTAATTTATGCGGTCTAGCCAAATCTCTTTTCTTTGGTATTGTTCGTCGAATCGTTGAGCTCCGTAATTTCTGAGATAACATTGTGCTACGTAGTAGCTACGACATATATGACGTCGCGGCTACGAATGGCTATGAATGCTACGCGGTCGTAGTAGACAAAAGATCAACCAACTCTATATAAAACACATTGTTGGTTGATTAATAACGTGTAATTCGCTACAGAAATTATTAATAAAAAATATTTTTTATAATGAGCTTTGTATCGCCATAAAGTAAAACGCCATCTGTAGAAATCCTGATGAATCGAATGCAATACGTAACGCTCACCTCGCACAGAGGTATATTCCGAAGCTAAAAGATGTCAGGAATTGAATATATTTTGTTGTTTTTGAATTAACTAAACACCAGATCATTATTTGAATATCTTATTCTTAACTAAGTAATAATTTTATTTATATCTGGAATGTGATTTCCCGATAGTTTCACTGTGATTAAGATTTGCTATTTCATCAAGCCACTATGAGTCAGTCAAAAATAAATTCAAAACGCTTTAATTTTTTTTTTTGATATTCAAATGAGACCTATCTGCTTAACATTTTTTTAATATGTCGGGACGGCATCCTCCAGAAAATACAAAGATGCTGCGTTAATCAGACGTAACATATTTTACATTTATTTTTATTTATTTGTTTGTACAATAAAAGATACTGAGAAATGCTCAAAACATTTCAATAAGTGATTAACACAACACGTTAACGGCTGCTAAATAACTCGGATACTTTTATTTCATTACAAAATGTTGTATTTCTGTACATTATGTTTAACACACGTAAGTACCTTCTTAGGTAAGTATGTTAGACGTGCATAACGTGTGCATAACCAGCCTGCAATGTTCCCACTGCTGGGACACCGGCCTCCTCTCCGTGAGAGGCAGGGGGCCGCAATCCACCACGCGGGCCAGTGCGGGTTGGTGGATGTCACTTGACAAAAACATAGTCACTTTTTGTATTGAGAAAGGCATAATAGAAGTTATTATTTTGAAAAATCGTTATAACGCTAATTTTATCTCAAAAATGGCCAAATATTTGAAGGAGAATTGTAATTTAATATGTGAGTATTTTAAAATATGTGTAGTGAAGGGTGTACGAAGAGTGGAAGGTAAGGATGAGAAGACGATTATTTTGAATGATTTTACCCACGAGTAAGCAGGATGTTGAATAATATAAAGAAATATTATTATTGGCCGTCTGTTAAAAGAGGTGTAGTAGAGTGCATTGATAAATGTGATATGGGTAAGAGACAAAAGTTTGCCACACATACTAAAGAACCAATGGCAATTACTACTAAAGCATCTTCATCTTTTGAAAAGATTTATTTAGATATAGTTGGATCACTTGATAGGGACGAAGAAGGCAATGTTTACATATTGACTCTTCAATGTGAACTTACGAAGTTTGTGGAAGCTTATCCATTAAAAAATAAGTCCGACAAAGAGGTAGCAAAATCGTTGGCAGAAAATTTTATTTAAAGATATGGGATACCGCGAACAATTGCTATGGATAGGGGTTCTGAGTTCATTTCAAAAGTAATGGTAGAAATATGGAATAATATATCTTGGGCATCAATAAAGTCTTATCAACGTCGTATCGACATGAGAGTATAGTATCTTTGGAAAACGTTCATAAAACATTAGGTGCATATTTGAGAATACAAACAAATAATACATCGTGCAGTTTTTGAATTTCATATTGGTGTTTTTCTTATAACACAACAGTTAATACTGTGACCAAATATACGTATACACATTATGAATTAGTTTTTGGTAAAATTTGCAGGTTACCAAGTAATCCTCATGGTGAAAGTGTCGAACGTTTGTATAATTTTGATGATTATACTTTAGAATTTATATACAGGTTGCAAAGGGCTCAGAATGATGCAAAAGAAAATTTGATAGCAAGTAAGTTAGCAAGGAAACATTGTATGATCTCAATTCTGTAACTTATAAAGAAGGTGACTTGGTATTCGTAAAAACGAAACAGGCAATAAGTTGGGAGTGTATTTATAATGGACCATTTGAGGTTATAAAAGACGACTCACCAAATGTTAAAAACAGTCGGGTGATGTCGGTGTAGAAGCATATGCTAAATATGGATTCCCGCATGAGCTACGTTATTGTGACGTAGCCACAAAGGACTAGCTAGGTGGGAGTTCGAGGTGTCGAACCTCGAACGTTCCTTCACCTTGCCGCGACCTTCACTCGGAACTAATTAGCGCGACGCTCGCCTGCGCATGATCTTGTCATATATTATTTATTTATTGTTTCCTTAGATAGTCTAAAGTAAACTATTTGTTACCTATCATTGTGCCGTAACTATTGTGATTGTGACTGTGTGCGCCTATCAAACTTGTGATCGTTCTCCTTCTGACTGTTTTCTGTGTTGTGTGTGTGTTACCACAATATAACCGTGAGTACCTAAGCAGGTTGACTTTTATTACTACTCTGCCTACACACCCACCAACCACACTATAGGCTCATTGGCGACGTAAAACTGGTTTATTTACCTGCTTGTTGGTTTTCTATAAATTGTACTTCGGTTAGTCTGCTCAAGAACTCCACGACCACATACCACCGGCCCTCTTCTACCACCGGTAAGCTCACTCCATCGTCAACTTTATCTCTGTTACCTCCGGCCTAGACTAGAGTTCAAACAAAACCTATCTCAAATAAAGAAAACCGGCCAAGAGCGAGTCGGACACGCGCACCGAGGGTTCCGTACTATAAAAAAAAGTGTACATCAGGCATCGTTTTATCTTTACATAAACTTCTATAACACAGAATAATTTCAGATTTTTCTTTATGCAAACTTCGGAGATAAGGGGGAACTGTATTTTTTTACATTTTTCATCAAAAGTAGAAAACTATTCGGCCTAAAACAAGAAAAAATGTTTGTAAATTTGCAAACAGCTCTCTTTCATACGAGTATAATACCCCAAATGCCCTAGTAGCCCCACTTCAAATTTTTAAGGCTCCCGTTCAGCCCCTGTTTAAAAAAAAAAATCTTATTTGCACAATAGTTGGGCAAACGTCATCTAAAACCATTCTAAAATTCAAGTTGATAGCATTAGTAGTTCTCGAGATATCCAACTGTGACAGACAGACTGAGTCGCAATATAAGGTTCCATTTTACCATTTTGGTACGGAACCCTAAAAATAAAAAATACTGCATTATCATCCCTCTTGCAAATGTTGTATATTATCGCTGTTGCACAAGTGGATACAGAAGAATATCCTGCATTCAGGTGTGTGTGAATACGTCCAGATGGGACAGGAGTATTAGAATTCATCGGACCCTGGTCCACTGAATCTATTTAAAGACTTGACTTGCACGTGGCATTTCTCTAAGCGTCACGTGCAAATAAGTGTACATATTTTCTTTTTTCTTTCTTTTATTAGTTTGTCAAAAAAATCATGTTTCTTGTTGTACTTTCACTATATAGCTCACACGACTCGAAGAAAACAACAAAATAGGATGAATATTTAATTGGTATAAGCAGCATAATGCCGCCATTTTCTCCTACGATGCGCGTGCAACTACACCCTTAACTTGTGGGTGAATATAGATACCACTTGCATGCATACAAGTAACTATATGGGCCTATTTACACGTACCATAGGCACACCACATCGCAGCGACAAAATGTGTCAATTGTGTCACTGAAACTTTTTGCAGTATCATTGTGGTTGCCTTGTCGCTACTGTCTGCAGACAGATGGACCCCGGCTGTGACAGTGTCGTCGCGTTGTGGTTGCGTTGTCGCTAATGTCTGCAGACAGATGGACCCCGGCTGTGACAGTGTCGTCGCGTTGTGGTTGCGTTGTCGCTACTGTCTGCAGACAGATGGACCCCGGCTGTGACAGTGTCGTCGCGTTGTGGTTGCGTTGTCGCTACTGTCTGCAGACAGATGGACCCCGGCTGTGACAGTGTCGTCGCGTTGTGGTTGCGTTGTCGCTACTGTCTGCAGACAGATGGACCCCGGCTGTAACAGTGTCGTCGCGTTGTGGTTGCGTTGTCGCTACTGTCTGCAGACAGATGGACCCCGGCTGTGACAGTGTCGTCGCGTTGTGGTTGCGTTGTCGCTACTGTCTGCAGACAGATGGACCCCGGCTGTGACAGTGTCGTCGCGTTGTGGTTGCGTTGTCGCTACTGTCTGCAGACAGATGGACCCCGGCTGTGACAGTGTCGTCGCGTTGTGGTTGCGTTGTCGCTACTGTCTGCAGACAGATGGACCCCGGCTGTGACAGTGTCGTCGCGTTGTGGTTGCGTTGTCGCTACTGTCTGCAGACAGATGGACCCCGGCTGTGACAGTGTCGTCGCTTTGTGGTTGCGTTGTCGCTACTGTCTGCAGACAGATGGACCCCGGCTGTGACAGTGTCGTCGCTTTGTGGTTGCGTTGTCGCTACTGTCTGCAGACAGATGGACCCCGGCTGTGACAGTGTCGTCGCGTTGTGGTTGCGTTGTCGCTACTGTCTGCAGACAGATGGACCCCGGCTGTGACAGTGTCGTCGCGTTGTGGTTGCGTTGTCGCTACTGTCTGCAGACAGATAGACCCCGGCTGTGACAGTGTCGTCGCGTTGTGGTTGCGTTGTCGCTACTGTCTGCAGACAGATGGACCCCGGCTGTGACAGTGTCGTCGCGTTGTGGTTGCGTTGTCGCTACTGTCTGCAGACAGATGGACCCCGGCTGTGACAGTGTCGTCGCGTTGTGGTTGCGTTGTCGCTACTGTCTGCAGACAGATGGACCCCGGCTGTGACAGTGTCGTCGCGTTGTGGTTGCGTTGTCGCTACTGTCTGCAGACAGATAGACCCCGGCTGTGACAGTGTCGTCGCGTTGTGGTTGCGTTGTCGCTACTGTCTGCAGACAGATGGACCCCGGCTGTGACAGTGTCGTCGCGTTGTGGTTGCGTTGTCGCTACTGTCTGCAGACAGATGGACCCCGGCTGTGACAGTGTCGTCGCGTTGTAGTTGCGTTGTCGCTACTGTCTGCAGACAGATGGACCCTGGCTGTGACAGTGTCGTCGCGTTGTGGTTGCGTTGTCGCTACTGTCTGCAGACAGATGGACCCCGGCTGTGACAGTGTCGTCGCGTTGTGGTTGCGTTGTCGCTACTGTCTGCAGACAGATAGACCCCGGCTGTGACAGTGTCGTCGCGTTGTGGTTGCGTTGTCGCTACTGTCTGCAGACAGATGGACCCCGGCTGTGACAGTGTCGTCGCGTTGTGGTTGCGTTGTCGCTACTGTCTGCAGACAGATGGACCCCGGCTGTGACAGTGTCGTCGCGTTGTGGTTGCGTTGTCGCTACTGTCTGCAGACAGATGGACCCCGGCTGTGACAGTGTCGTCGCGTTGTGGTTGCGTTGTCGCTACTGTCTGCAGACAGATGGACCCCGGCTGTGACAGTGTCGTCGCGTTGTGGTTGCGTTGTCGCTACTGTCTGCAGACAGATGGACCCCGGCTGTGACAGTGTCGTCGCGTTGTGGTTGCGTTGTCGCTACTGTCTGCAGACAGATAGACCCCGGCTGTGACAGTGTCGTCGCGTTGTGGTTGCGTTGTCGCTACTGTCTGCAGACAGATGGACCCCGGCTGTGACAGTGTCGTCGCGTTGTGGTTGCGTTGTCGCTACTGTCTGCAGACAGATGGACCCCGGCTGTGACAGTGTCGTCGCGTTGTAGTTGCGTTGTCGCTACTGTCTGCAGACAGATGGACCCCGGCTGTGACAGTGTCGTCGCGTTGTGGTTGCGTTGTCGCTACTGTCTGCAGACAGATGGACCCCGGCTGTGACAGTGTCGTCGCGTTGTGGTTGCGTTGTCGCTACTGTCTGCAGACAGATGGACCCCGGCTGTGACAGTGTCGTCGCGTTGTGGTTGCGTTGTCGCTACTGTCTGCAGACAGATGGACCCCGGCTGTGACAGTGTCGTCGCGTTGTGGTTGCGTTGTCGCTACTGTCTGCAGACAGATGGACCCCGGCTGTGACAGTGTCGTCGCGTTGTGGTTGCGTTGTCGCTACTGTCTGCAGACAGATAGACCCCGGCTGTGACAGTGTCGTCGCGTTGTGGTTGCGTTGTCGCTACTGTCTGCAGACAGATGGACCCCGGCTGTGACAGTGTCGTCGCGTTGTGGTTGCGTTGTCGCGTTGTGGTTGCGTTGTCGCTACTGTCTGCAGACAGATGGACCCCGGCTGTGACAGTGTCGTCGCGTTGTGGTTGCGTTCGGGCCGCGACGTTGTTGCCTTGATGCGTGTGATTTAGGAGGCCAAATGTGGTCCGTGTGCCTTCTTCCCTCAAATTTGGCTGGAGACATTGAGTTCGCTTAAGGCAGCCGCAGGATTGGCCGTTTAAGTAGTCATGGCCTCTCAAGGTCAACTACGGGATACCATACTACAAAAATAAAAATAATAAACACGCAATTATAATTAAAAATACTCCAAGTAGTGTGGTAATACGTTACATTTAAATCTAATTCATACTCGACGCAACGATGCAAAACATGTAGGCATATAACATGCTCTACTACCCGAGCGAAGCTGGGGCGGGTTGCTAGTGTTTAGTTAAAGGTTTACATTAATGTGAAAGGTTATTGAACCCTAAGTACCACGGAGGAGCAGGAGCATTCGTACACACGATGACTCATCAAGTTATGAGTACATTTGTGGTATAAGTTGTCTCTGCATTTACGTATACGTATAGGCCAGGGATGGCGAACCTCTATACATCTGTGACATTTTTCCAAAAAAAATAATGAATGTGGCCATGACGTGCCATCATACAATCTTAACTTAGTGACTACTGGAAAAAAAAAATTATCTATTTATACACGAAATCTCTTAAGGAGTCATTGTACTCAACAATATGAGCAAACATAAATGTGATTCTTTGGAGGAAATAGCTGATTCTTTTTCGCGATTTCGGGTTTGGTAATAGTTGTTTATGATCATGAGCACAATATAACTCCTTTAGAGATTACTTGTATGAAAACCTATATCTTATATTACTCAAAATAATACCCAGTTTTATAATTATTTAAATGAAGGAACAAATTACTGCGACTTCTTCTGTTGCAAACTAGATGAAAAGGTTGTAAGTACCTACATTCCTGAAATGATGCCGTGCCCAAATTATTTTGATAAGTGCCACCAATAGCACGCCATTGGTTCGCTATCCCTGGTTCTGGTCTGGCTGTACAACGAGAGGTCGTACCTACATTCGATTAAAGTAGAAATTATAATCGAAGTAACCTCGCAATATAAAAATTACCTTACGACCATAGTAATGTTCCTTTAAAGTTAAGGGACACTACTATATTCGTAAGGAACATTCTGCTAAGCGCAGTTATAGTATAAGCTTTATGTAAGTACATCTAGCTTATTCGGTACTGACAGTCGGAACGCGAGGCACCCTGTTGAAATCATGTGAACGAAACCATAGCGCGCTTTTAAAACGATAAGAGTCAACCTCAACATCCTCTTTCTCTTGGCCTATTAATTTGAGATTTCGTTCCTTTCCGATAGGAAAGAAAGAAAGAAAGAAAACATGTTTATTAACAGATAACAGGTAGCAGGTACTGGTACCATTTTAAAAATTAGCAAAACCAGCGACTTGATGAGGACTTGAGTATTTGTATAGTGTTGTTAGTAATATTTAGAGAATGAAATAAAACTGATAAAAGATACTTATCCTTCGCAGCTGGTTTTGCAGCGCGCCATCGTTTTCAACTGATTCTGTATTCTAAAATCTCTGATAAGAATGTCATATAATTTAAAATAGGTACATGTTGTGTGGTAAGCCTTGATGTATTTGAATATTTGTAGAAATTTGCTTACTTTAGAGCACAAGTCATAAGTGGGGAAGACATAGGGTTGTTTTCCCAGCAAGATAAACTGACGAATGAATGAGCCTTTGTCGTTCTTACTGCTGCGACACAGGCGTCCTCTCTGTGAGAGGATTAACTTTATTATAAACTAGCGGACCCAACAAAGGTTGTCTTGTCAAAATTTCAATAATTCATACAAAATTCCCATAGAAAATACACTTTCAGTTCCCGAATTTTCCCGGCAACTTTTCAAACATTTTCTTTCATACAAACCTTGTCCTGACAATTACAAACACAACAAAAAAAAATATCCAATTTGGTGCAGTCGCTCGGGAGTTTTGCGGGTACATACATTTCGTGGATTCATATATATATATATATACATATATATATATATATAGATAAGATACTGTGTAGAAATAATCAGGTCGCCCTAAATAAAATTCTTAGCATAATTTTCAACATTTATTGAATTCAATAAAACATCCAGAGAATTGTTAAGTAAATCATTATATGCCTTACAATACAGATATTATTAATACAAATATTATTATTTAGCAATACAAACATCCAAAGCTGGAGTTTATTATTTTGCTATATTTACATAATTTAAAAGCTAACAGTTTTTAAATAATAATAATATGTACAAGTACCTACATAAAACATTTACACGATTCGAATTAAGATGAAATCATTGTGTATATTTGTGGCGAATTCACATATACAGGGTTATTGGTAAAACACCAACAACCTCTTAAGGGGTCATTGTACTCATCATTATGAACAACTTTTACTATGGGACCAAACCTGAAATCGCAGAAAAAATCAGCTGGTCAGTATATTTTGACGAATTATGCGAACATAAATGTACTGAACAGCAGATTTTTTTTCGCGATTTCAGGTTTGGGCCAATAGTAAAAGTGGTTCAAAATGATGAGTAAAATGACCCCTTAAGAGGTTGTTGAAGTTTTACCAATATCCCTGTATAATATAATAAGTAGACTGACATTTCGACGGTTCTAACATCAAATATTAACACGTGAGGATAAGAATCTACTTATTGATTATGTTCAACACTTTGTGTTTTCACTTAAATAGATATAAACTATAGTTCTTATACGTAGAGTTTAAGATACCTCATTAATTTATATAAATCCAATAAATTATTTCATGAATTAATCTGGTGTTAAAACAACAAACGAAATTGATAAGTGGGCTTTTAGAAATAGGGAAAAGCCATTATACAGATCCAGTTACACTGTTAAACTGCTATAGAGACTAGCCAAAATATACAAACATCCAAATTATGCATGACATTACGAACACGCTATCTAATGGCGATTTCATAGTGTCAACTTTATAATTGTTTGTAAACTGAACAGAAAACACAAATCATAGATTTGACCAGGCCTCCAGAAACCCGAAATAGTATATCAGCTTATAATTTAACTGACAACGAATACATTTACGACAATGACCACGACGTTAAGCCTCGTTTAGATATTAGATAGAAAAGACCAACCACTTTTAAGAGATGGTTATTATAGGATGTGCATAACACAATGTGTGCAATGTGCACAACTGGTTTTTACCCAAAAAGCTCATCGTATAAAAAACAATTTTTATACATGGTATCATTCTTGACAGTAAACGCTGTTCCGGTTGTGTCAATCGCTTTATCACAGCAGGAACTTCGCCAGAGTCCAAATTGTTCCAATAAACTTTGGCTGGCGTAGAAGTTTTCTTGCTGTTGCAGTGTTCGTTGCAATGATGACAAATTGCAATATTGTAGTTGCTTTGCTTGTTAATTCTCCCGGTAAGAACTAAATGTACTTTATGATTTGTGACTTCATTAGGATAGCAACTTTTAGTACAGAGCTCGCACAGTCGGTTACGGAAAGTGTAATATTTTATGAAATGTTTATATTTGTGACTTTTCTGCACGACATGCATGACGACATGCACGATGTTGATATTAAAAAAGCCTGTAATAATAATAGAGAACGTAACTTATACGAGGCGGAGTGCCAACATGTTCGAGCTCGCGTCTTTTGTTCTTGTATATTCTCTTAATTATGCTTTTCTACATAAATTTACGAATTTGCACCTATTTTTGAATGAATGGACAAACTAAAACCTAATACATACGGGGTGCTGTTAAGCTCGTTTCGTGCACCTGAAGAGAAAACCCCCTGAAAATAATTCTGCCTTTGCCTATGTTAGCTGGTGTATTTAAAATTGGAAAGAAAATAATATCTACAAGCAAGGAGACATTTTGTTGTACAACTACGATTATAATGCTAGTCGATCTAGCCCGGTGACGGCGAAGCTCTCAGTCAGCAATAGATTACAGACATTGCTTCTCTTCAAAGTGATTTTGTGAGATACAATAAAATCTAAGCCACCGGGCCAGGTAAACTTGTTGCATCATGGACTTATAAAAATGCTAAGTCAAAATTATAATACAATGCTATTGCTATCGCCCTGCTAATTCGCTGCAATGCTGTACTATATTTAATTTCGTTCTACGCCTGATCAAATCTTGTTATGAGACAGAGATTATATTTAATAGGATTGTGTGTCTGTGTGTTTGTTTGTACAGTATTTCATTATAATATAAAAAAAACTAGTAATAAATCGATATTTGTATTCACAACATTGATATATCAAAACAAACAGTTCGTATATTAAGAAATATAGTTTTGTACATAGAACAACACGGGCCCGGCGGCGATCCGGTCCGCCGGGGCCCGTGTTGCTCTATGAGTTTTGTTTATCGTATAAAAAGATTGACAGTTTCGAAAAGATCTTGTTTTTTTACGCTTACTTAACTAAATTCGAAACTAATATTTTTTTGTGTAAACTGAACATTATAAGAAACGATTTTTGTACACATAAAATAAAAAAACAGTACATAAAACAGAGTTGATTAGTTATAGAAAACGTGAATAGAATACAGGAAAGAGAAACAATATTTACTCGTAGGTAGTTAATACAATATACACACCATAATCAGCAAGCATATTATTTTATACGAATACAAAGTGATATTAGTGATGGCACTGCAGTTTCCAACTGCAAGGGCGGCTTTGCTTTCGGTGTTTCTGCTACTGGTACCTTTGCAGCTTTCGGATCTGTATTTTGAGTATTTTTTGAAGGTAGATTCTTCTTTGAAGATAGATTCTTTTTTGAAGGTAGATTCTTCTTAGAAGGTAGATTCTTCTTTATCTTCAGCTCAGTTTTATTCTCCAGAGTGAGTTTTTTTAACGCTTTAGTGATATTTTTACTGTTCTCAGAGCGATTCTTGCCGATTTTTTTCTCCTTATGAAGGTTTCTTTTCTTCTTCTCCCGTTTCGTCTTTTTTTTAGCATTCATTGTATCTGTAAAAAGAGAACATCCGTAATGTTAGAACAAACAATATTGATTGACGATAAATATTATCTTCACAAGGCCAAAATGCAGCTTTAGAAAACTGCTTGTGTATACATTGTAATGCTATTTTTTAAATCTGTGATTACAAGTATACACGCATTTTACGTACTGCTCGTGTATAGTTTGTTAACCTTGGACGCGCGCGTCTTGGTTTTAAACTATACAAATCACATACGCCTGACAAGAGTTTTTCCGCGCTTATTCCGATCTATATGTTACAGCCAACATGTTGAAATTAGCCGTTTAGTTAACGGAAATATTGCTCGCTGGCGGCCGCCGCGATTGGTCACAATTTTGAGCCAACCTTACCCATTAAATGATAAATGATTTATATCTGTAAGTAGGTTTATACAAACACTTTCACAAGTCAATCATGTTTTTTTTAGACTAGATGAGGTCGGCGTTTCCTATCTGACTACTCTGATAAGACAGGCCGAAACAAACTCAGAGGTCACAGTCTCTTATAAAGTCTAAACATAATCTTAGTCAGTTCATGTGAAGACCATGTAGATTGGTGTCAGAAATAGTCTTTTGAGGAAAGAACCACACAGATTGAGAGGACCTGTTCAGGCAGTGCATGCATTTGTCAGTAATCACGCAGCTCAACTCAGAACTTAAGGAGCTCAACGATTCAACGAACAATACCATTCATTCAGCCTAGCCTTTTCTCAACTATGTTGGGGTCGGCTTCCAGTCTAACCGGATGCAGCTGAATACCAGTATTTTAAATGGAACGACTGCCTATCGGACTTCCACAACCCAGTTACTGGGTAATACGGTAATCGACGAACAATACCAAAGAATGGATATTTGGGTAGGCTGCATAAGTTACTCAAACTGCTAGAACATGATTAAAAATAACTGAAACAAACAAAAAAGCAATGGCCTACATAGTCTTCACATTCACAATAATTAAAATAATATAATAAAGTTACAAAGTAAATATTCATGTCAACATTCAGTACGCAAATCTAAAAAAGAGAAAAAACGAACATTTGGAGCAGCTCAATCCCAAGCCTTTTTATCCTCAATATAATCTTGAACGGTATAAAAAGCTTTCTGACACAACTCGCGTTTAATGAATGATTTGAATTTATTAAAGCTTAGATCTTGAACGGCTTGGAAGTTTATAATATAATATATTGACACCTGAATGAGCCACCTATTTTCTTGAGCCTTGTTGTAGGTACAACAAATATTTGATCGGCTTGCCCCGGCTTACAAGAGCACGGCACGACCTTGGGGAAACGGATTTGGATGAAATTTCGTGTAGTCGTAGTATACCATGTGGGTACTACTACTGTAAAATATTTCCGTCCAATGCCCAGTAGGAGCTGAGAAAAACGCATACAAAGTTCAGCCCGTACTTTATCTATTATGTTACATTTTATTCCGGTCGAGCGTACCGTGGCGTAAGCGGTAATGCTCTAGACTCGTAATCCCGCCTGTGGTGGTTCGAGTCTTGCTAGTGGGCTTATTTTTCCTTTTTTATTTCTTATTTTTTAATTTTTTATTTTTATTATATAATTAATAAATAATTTATTAAATAAACTATGTAAATTATTTATCATATAAATATGTATAAATTAAAAATTATAAGTCGGTACAAAATAAAATGCGTGTTCTGGTAAATCTTTTAAATTGATTACTACAGTTATAAATACAGTATTCTATAATAATTTTTTTTAACAGGCAGGTGTACAAGACCCTGTGGTAATTGCGATAGAAACATTCAAAACAAAACAACAATGAAATTCTTTCTGCACCAAGAACAACAAATAAATGCTGTTTTTTTACAATTACAATGTGTTTGCAAACGGTCTAAGGAAAAGCAAGCTTCATTTACATTTGTGAATTTTTTTTTGTACCACTGAGTCCACTGGCATACCAGGCATATTGTATCATTTCATGAAATAGTGGTGCTGATAACTGGTGATGAACAATTGAATGGATTTTTAGGCAATCTTCACGACAATGAATTTCGTAATTTTTGTCTAATAAATCAGCAGTGCAGTTCTGTAATCGTTCTATGAAATTTTTTACTTGTCTATTAAAAAAAAACGTCACATGGTTGAACTAACGGAGTACATTTTGGAGGTATAATTTTTGTTGTACATGTGGGCATTTTGTCTTCATCTAGGAATATTTCATCATATAATATAATTCTTGGGTTTTGTTTGTCCTGTCCATGAATCAATTATTAAAAGAAACTTATTCTTCTGAATATATGGCACCAAACATTTTTCCAGAAAATTTTGATAAAGAGTAGAGGTCAGTTTTCCTGATTTCGATGATGTTACAATAATATTCCTATATTTTTTTACATAGACTCGCACCTGCAGTGCTATTCTTACAAATCTCACCGTGAAAACTTATGTGGAGTGAGCGTGGAGTGAGCTGTCAATAGTGTCAATGCCTAGCATCAGATGGAATGACAGCTCTCTTCAACCTCACTTCACCTAAGTTTTCACGGTGAGATTTTTGCAGAATAGACCGGCTGCTGTGCTATTCTGTAACCATCTCACCGTGAAAATTTAAGTGAAGTGAGCGTAAAGTTAGCTGTCAACGTCATCCTACCAGATGCTAGGGAAGTGACGTGTGTACGGTTCACGTACAGGGAAATTGCTAACGCCGCGCCCTACTTTTCGCTACTCGTTTTATTTACTTTTATAATTATAATTACTTAGTTGACCAACAGCTGCCGTAGCGCTATAACCGCGGATTAGCATCCAACAGAACTTTCGTGTAACTTTTGCGATTAAACTAAATTATCGTGAAGTCTGTGGTTTTCGTCAACTCACATCCAACAACTCAACTGGAAATAACTGGCTACCTCTGAACCATACAACGTGTTCGCAGAAGGAGGCGACTGCCGCCCAGGACCCCTCATCCCCCAGCATGGGGTTAACCAAGCCGGGGAGCGAAAGGTCCGTTCCGATCGCCGCAGTGATACTGCGGCGCGGCCCCGGACACGGCGCAGCACACCTCGAGAGTGTGCTGCGCGGTGTCCTCCGCCGCGCCACAGTCGTGACACGACGGTGTCTCCTCCCGCCCGATACGGTGCAGGTACGATCCGAAGCAACCATGTCCGGACAGCACTTGCACTAGAAGGAAGGAGAGGAACCCGCGTGGCCGCTCGAGCCAGTTTCGCAGGACCTGCCCAATCGCGTCGAGGGTGCGGCGGCCAAAGTCTGCGGCGGCGAGGTGCCGCGTCCAGTGGACGACTATGGCGTCCTTCGCCTCCCGCCGGACGGCCTCCCGCTCTTCCGGGGCTGGGCGTTCTCCTCTCGCCCTCCGCCCCTCCATCCATTTATATACTCTGGCCACCCACGCCTCGAGTTCCCAAGGCGGGGATCCGGCCAGAGCACATGCCGCTGAGAAGCCAACCGTGCGGTAGGCCCTCGCCACCCGCTGAGCGAGGGCTGGGCCCTTTGGGGTGCCTGTAATGCGGCGGCGTTCTCCCTCCTGCGGAGGGAGTCCTCCCAAATAGGGGCCCCGTAAAGGGCCATACTCCTCAAGATGCCGGCGAAGAGTTGCTGGCATAACGCGCTGCCCCCCCCCCCCCCCCCCGAGTTGGGCAGTAGCCACGAGAGGATGCCAGCAGTCTTCAGCAGGCGCGTCGACAGCCCGCTAACATGCGGGCCGAAACGCCACCTACTGTCGAGTACAAGGCCCAGATATTTCATCTGGGCCTTCACCTCAATTTTGACGCCCGCTACGAAGATGTGGGCGTCTAGTGGTTGGCGCTGCCGAGGCCCGTGGAAGAACACGGCCTCGGTCTAGTGCAGCGCCACCGTCAATCCTAGGCGGCGGATCCTCCCTGCGACCACGGATCCGCCCGCCGTGGCCAAGTTGGTCGCCTCCCTGAAACTCTCCCCCCGGCCGGTGAGGAGAGTGTCATCCGCGTAGCAGACGACACCCATGCCTCGGAAGAGAGTTCCCCACAAGAGCCAGTCATAGCCGACGTTCCACAGGAGAGGTCCTATGACTGACCCCTGCGGAACGCCGGCCTCGACTGCGTACAGTCGGACTTGGCCAGCCCTGTCCATGAGGACGATCGTCCAATCCTCTAGGTAGCTAGCCAGTAGACGCCGCATGTATTGAGGCACCCCGTGGAATCGGAGCGCCTTTAGGATGGTGCTGTGGGGAACAGAGTTGAAGGCGTTGGCTATGTCGAATGACACCGCCAACAATTCGTTCCCCGCCAACATCGCCTCCTTCACACCTGGCCCTTAAGGCGGAGAACCCTTCAGCCCGAAAACCGAACTGAACGTCCGACAAGTCCGGCCCCACATTCCGCAGATGGCCCTTTAGGGGGGGTTGCGATTATCTCCTCGAACATTTTGCCGACCTCATCGAGCAGGACGATGGGTCGGTATGCCGAGGGGGAGTCTGCCGGGCGGACCTCCTTGCGAAGGAGGCACAACTGCCCCTCCTTCCACGGTTCTGGGAACCTACCAGAAACAAGGCATGCGCTAAAGAGGTCCCGACACCGCACCTCCATTGGAGTGGCGGCAATTGCAACCACCCTTGCCGGGACACCGTCGTACAGTGATTCGTCTAGAACAAGCTGACAGGACAAAAACCATGTCTGTCAGTTTCCCAGAAATTTTTATGCCTAGTAATAGTTAACACATAGGTAACAACAATCCCAAGAATAATTAGAGTCTACCCTCATTAGTTAATTAGCGTTGATAACGAGTATTTAAGGTAAGGGGTATTTTGTATGCAATTACTTGCAAAAACATCTCGGTCGTGTTAATTTCTCTCTGTTTTATGGTGCTTTGTATATAAATTTTGTGAAATGGATTTGAATCTTGAGGGTGAGTAGTATATTTTGATACTAAATTAATTGGTATAGCTTACTATTCTAAATTGAAAAAAAATATGTATTTAAAAAAACTTGTAATTTTGCCTTGTTTTCAAACTTTAAAGGTCAAAAAGTTACATGTACAAACCTGTACAAATTCTACGCAATATTTTTTTATGGTACCTTTAAGTGTGTAGATTCTTTCCATAAAAAAATACATTGCGACTTTTTTGCACAACAAATTTTTTTTATTTTTTTTTTAGGTTGCGTTTATAAAATCTCAAGAAAAAAATTTTTCGAGGAATGGCTAAGACACTCTAAAGACAAACGCAACGAAGAGATATTTCGATTAGTTTCCCTGCGGAACGATCTAACTGGTGTGACTGAGAGTTCTATACGTGAAATGAAGCTCACTATTGCCAAGTAAGGGTCACCAATTCTGAAGAAGTGGGATAGCTGCGCAATGAATCGCGACCGTTTCCTAGCCAAAAAAAAAACAATAAAGAGTGGCTGGAAAGTCCCGATATTTCATTTGATATCTTCGTTCAGCCTTCAGTACAACCATCGACCTCAACAAGCGTTCCTGCTGGTCCGGGCCGACCACATTTAGATTTCCATGAAGCTAGCAGGAAGACCAAACGGCGAAGGATTGATGATTTGTTATCAAACCGAAGCACAGAAGAACTCGTGTATGCCGCAGAAGTATCGACAAGGCTATCGGGGCAACGGAATGTAGCTCGGGTTATCAAAGAAGTGACCTGTAGTGATCCTGATAAGTGCAGTGAGATTTTGACTGAAAGTGAAGAGGCAATGCCTAGGTATTTGAGCAATGAAGAAGCATTGGCTTACTATGTAGACGCGAGGTGCACAAGTCACGCTTATAAACAGACACGGAAGTGGAGCATCAAAGCGGGTCACAAGGTATTTCCGTCATATTATAGTGTTAGAAAAGCAAAACTGGCTTGCCTGCCTCTAGAAGAACAAACTGTTGTGAATGAAACTCGTGCTGAAATCAAATTGCAAGCAGTTTTAGATAAAACTGCTCAGCGTTTGGTAGCAGCACTACATGAAATTTTCAACAGTTTGTCATGTACTTCTTTCACGCTCATTAGCAAATGGGGTTGTGATGGAAGTTCAGGTCATAGCACTTACAAGCAAAAATTTACCGATGGCGATGTTGCTAACACCGATGAGTTTTTGTTTGTATTTTCATTTGTTCCTCTTCGATTACTTGATGAAAAGAACAATATTGTGTGGCAGAATCCTCGTCCATCTTCAACTGTGAATTGTCGGCCAATAAAGTTTATTTTTGCTAAAGAAACCAAAGAGCTTACTGTTTTAGAAACCAACAATGTTTTGGAAGAAATAAACAATTTATTGCTGACAGTTTGCAAGTTTCAAGAGAACGAGTTATCTGTCACACATGAATTGCTTTCAACTATGGTTGATGGGAAAGTTTGCAATGCTATGACTGAAACAAAATCTACACAGACATGTTATATTTGTAATGCAACTCCTAAGCTGATGAATGATGAAGGCAGAGAGTTTACGGTTGACAAAAGTAAGCTCTGTTTTGGTTTATCTACATTGCATGCTTGGATCCGTACCTTTGAATGCTTGCTCCACATTAGTTATCGACTTGATGTAAAGCAATGGAGGCTAAACAAAAATATTAAAGCTAGTGTGGATCAGCGTTCAGATGAAATAAAACATCAATTTAAGAGTAGAATGGGGTTGATTGTAGATAAACCAAAACCAGGCTACGGAAATTCTAATGACGGAAATACCGCTCGCAGATTTTTCGAGAATGCTGAACTAAGTGCTGAGATCACAGGGTTAGATGCCGAATTGATAAAAAAAATTGATATATTACTCCGTGCTTTGTCTTCGGGATATGATTTAAATTTAGAAACATTTGAAAATTTTGCCTTAGAGACCAAAAATCTTTACTTGAATCTTTATTCGTGGTATAACATGCCTGTAACTGTTCACAAAATACTTCTGCATAGTTCTGAGTTTATCAAGACGTTACATTTGCCTTTGGGACAACTTTCTGAGGAGGCACAAGAAGCTCGTAGTAAGGACTGCAGATGATTTCGTGAGCATAATACACGCAAGTGTTCGCATATTGCCACTAATAAAGATTTGTTAAATATGTTATTAATTACATCTGACCCTGTAATTAACAGTTTAAGAGATGTGCCTCGAAAAAAATGCAGTAAGCTCGCTTCCGAGGTTCTAGATTTATTAAATTACACCTAGTGTAACAGTAGATAAGGTTGTAGTATCTAGTTATTGTAAGCAAAGTGATAATCATGATCATGATTATTCAATTAATGATTCCAGTGAAAGTGATGAAGATGATTAGGTAAATGTTTTCTAATGACATTTGAGTACATTAAATATCATTAGAAGACAATAATAGTAATAGTTTTTTATTGTAAAGTAATTAGTAGGTAATTTTCGTTCTTATTTAATTTTAAATAGTTTCTATTTGTATTATGACTTTTTACACTAGTTTACAGTTTCTTCTGTGTGAATGTATCTGTCATTCACTTTTTTATACCTGTATATTTTTTTATACATGCTGATAATGAACATCCTTCTATATAAATAGATCTTTTTTTAATCAAGTTATTTTTTTATTTCAATTTTGTAACTAAATAATGACTTCTTAATTATTTTTATCTTGTTAGAATCCATAAAAATGTGTAACTGAATAAAACAAAACATGCAGAAACTAAAAAACAACAAAAATCAATTAAAATAATTTTGTCCTGTCAGCTTGTTCTAGACGAATCACTGTGCGTCGGGGCCCGGAGCCGTCTTCTTGGCGCGGATATGCACAATCGCCGTGCTGAGTTCCGACTCCGTGACAGGAGGGGCCTACTCTTCCTCCTCAGCTGGTGGAGCTATCCCCCGCGGAGGGTCCATCACTGGCGGGGTGAAGTTGTCCATGCACGGGAACAGGGACTGAACCACCCCATCCAGGAATGAGGGCTCCAAGGTCTCGGCCACCGGGGGACCAAAGGGCCGCAGCTTGTTGCGCGCCGGCTTGTATGGCCTCCCGTAGGTATCGCTGTCGGGACCCTCCAGCATCATCTCCGCTCTCGCCGAGTCCTTGGCGCCGGCAATGGCCCGCTCGAGAACCAGTTTTGCCTCTATGTACACCTCATAGAGGTGGTCCTCGTGGGCGTGGTCTCGTCGACGCCGCCGCCGGCTGCGCGCGTAGGCCCTCCTGGTCTCCACGCACGCCGCTCGAAGCCCCTTCAGCTCCTCCGACCACCAGTACACTGCCCGATTGGGCAGCGGTCTGCCGGACCGTGGCATGCTAGAATTGCACACCTCAGTCAGAGACTCCCTCAGGTGTCCCGCCACGGTGTTCACGTCCGAGCCAGTGGAAGGCGGCGAAAGCTAGTCCTGGATAAACGCCGCCTCCGCCGCCGCCTCCCTGTCCAGGCGGGTGAGAGCCCACCGTGGAAACGCTGACCGCCCCGAGAGGGGCCGCGTCCCTCCGGGGCCACCGGTGGAGATGTGGAACCGCACGTAGCGGTGGTCCGACATGGTCTCCACCAGATCCGCCCGCCAGTTCAGCACGCGCGCGGCCAACGCAGGGGTGGCAAAGGGGACGTCCACTATCGAACCCCTGCCGCCGCACGCATGTCTGGACGTTTCCTTTGTTAAGAAGGGAGAGCCCAGAGGAGGCTAAGGGCAACCTAACCTTTTTTTTTTGTCGCTGAGAAATGACATTACGCATCTCCGCTCGTCGGGAGACGACACGGAGTATGTGGGACTCCCTGCCAGAGTGGCAGTATACCCACTAAAACTCAGCGGTGTTCCGACATCGCCGTGATGGGAGGGCCATGGGAAACCGGCGCAGCCTTTATTTCCACAACCCTCCCGGCGCATGCCCACCTAGCTGGCGGGCCCCGCATGCCCCCCAGGTTGGGAAGCTACGGGAATGGCCGGGAACACCTGGCCGTTCCCGTCCGACACTCGTAGAGGCCTGTGCAATACAGGCAAGGATGCCCCCGCACCCATTGCCTGCTGGCCTCCACCTGGGAGAAGTAGGAGATGACTGTCATATGGACGTCTTCTTCGACCCCTCCTCCGCCTTCGGAGCGGCACCGCGAGAGGGTCTTCCCCCGCACGCGCTCCTCGTCCTCCCACGGTCCTCGTCGGCCCGGTCCCGTTGACGCCGCCGCCGGCTCCGCGTATAGGCCCTGTTTAGTCAAATGTTTGTGTACCTGGCTATTAATAGGTACAATGAAACCTCCTCTGTTTGTGACAGAAAAAGATCTGGCCGTCCACATAGTGTTCGTACGAAAAAGGTGGCAAAAGCAGTAAGGGAAGGAATTCGAAGAAATCCTGTCCGAAAGCAAAAGATTTTATCTCGGGAGATGAAGATAGCACCCAGAACCATGTCGCGTATTTTAAAAGATGAATTAGGACTTGCAGCCTATAAGAGACGCACTGGTCATTTTTTAACTGATAATATAAAAAAGATTAGGGTGGTATAATCGAAACTACTACTGAAGCGTTACGCAAAGGGAGGTCACAGAAAAATTTTGTTTACGGATGAGAAAATCTTTACAATTGAGCAACATTTTAACAAACAAAATGACCGTATTTATACTCAAAGCTCTAAGGAAGCTTACCAATTAGTCGACAGAGTGCAACGTGGGCATTATCCGACTTCAGTGATGGTTTGGTGGGGTGTTAGCTATGAAGAAGTGACTGAGCCATATTTTTGTGAAAAAGGTATTAAAACATCGGCACAAGTGTATCAAAATACCATTATTGAGAAGGTAGTTAAGCCCCTTAACAACACCATGTTCAATAACCAAGTATAGTCCTTCCAACAAGACTCGGCGCCGGGTCATAAAGCTCGGTTCACGCAGTCTTGGTTGGAAGTGAACGTTTCGGACTTCATCAGAGTTGAAGACTGGCCGCCGTCTAGTCCCGATCTTAATCCGCTGGATTATGATTTATGGTCAGTTTTAGAGAGTACGGCTTGCTCTAAACACCATGATAATTTGGAGTCCCTAAAACAATCCATACGATTGGCAGTGAAGAATTTCCCCATGGAAAGAGTGCGTGCTTCTATTGATAACTGGCCTCAACGTTTAAAGGACTGTATTGCAGCCAAAGGAGACCACTTCGAATTAGCTTTTTATATTTTAAATTGTTTTATATTTATATATAAAACTAACACACTGTAAAAGTAATAAATATTACTTTTTCTTCGTGACAATATTAATGGCAAGACGGTATATTGTCTTATAATTTTAATCGTCAGCCTATTTGTCATTTGTGGTGATTAGGAAGTATATTATAAGCCAATAATTTTCATTTCCTTCATTTTGTATTTTAATTTCAGTATGCCAAAAAAAAACTTTTCATTAAACAAGAAGCCGTTTACACTAAAAACAAGATTAAAAAAATAAAAGTGGTGGACGTAAAATTAATAATTATAGTACATACTAATTCCATTCGTAAAATCAGTCGAATTAAATGTAACCTCAAGCCCATGTTGCTATGATAAAAATGATTTGTTAGGGTAAACGGAACCCTTATTGGATCACTCATGAGTATGTCTGTCTGTCTGTCTATCCGTTCATCGTTACAGCCAATTTGCTCCAATTCTAACGGACCGATTTTGTTGAAATTTGGTACACATAAGATTTCTGTGACCCAAACATAGGCGTGTAAGGTTATCAATGAATTTTGATTATTACGGGATCACTTTTTGCAAACTGTATCGTGTTACATATCAAATGAAAGTACTTACACTGTTGGTCCGCCGCACCGGGAGCAGGACGTCAACGAGAAACGAGATTATTCATTCGGCGCCATCATCTGTAACTATGAGATCTCAAATGTATATTTTGTTTTAATAGTTTAAAAAAAAATGTTTTAAAGTTATTTAAATTTAAGAATCGCAGACAAATTTCGACAAGTCATGATATCTCGCTTTCTCGTGCTTGTCATATTAAAATGGCTGTCTGTGTTTGCATTTATAATTAGTGCGTAATCAGCTGTAAATGTACGCCAAATAAAAAAATTGTGCGCCGTTATGAATTTATGTGACCCAAACACGGACTTGTAACGTAAATAAATGAATTTTGAATATGGGTGTCAATTTTGGGGCGCAAATAAGAAAATTAAAAAAATAGTTTTGCAAACTTTACCGTGTGACATATTTAATAAAAGGGCTTACTATGAAAGATTACATTTTATTTATTATTTAAGAAAATTGACGAAAATTGCCCTCCTTATCTCCGTAACTACTTACCCTACAATTAAAAAAATACATAAAATATTTCTTTACCTATATAGTACAGGAAAACTTATAAGAAGTCTATGGTCTTAAAATAACATGGTAAATCTCTTAATATCGTGCGTACAAACTTACATTTGCCGTTGGAATCAGTGGTGTGACTAGGGTTTAAAGATAAGCTGAAAGATTTTTTACGACAAAAAAAAATCAGCCTACTGAGGGACTTTCTTATGTAGGCAGGTCATGGTTGTTTACTAACAACATTATTATAGTTTGGTTAGAAAACCTGTAAAATACAAAGAGTTTCAAGCATTGTATCATATAGCCAACTCTGATATTCATTTCAAAAACCTATGAAGAACGTGTTTGATAGGAACATTATTGTGTTTCATTATCTCTTCTTAAATGTAAGTCTGTCAAAAATACGCACAAATAAAGAGCTACTTGAGTATATTTACTCTACAGGTGCACATATAATGGTTTTAAAGATAAGCTATTCTGCAAAACGTTACTCCAGCAGGAAAAGCAATGATTAAATTATATTTTCAGCGCACATTTTTGCACAAATATAAGCTCTCTGCCCATTCACAATATTTCTCTCTCCGATCACTCGTTTAAAATTTTCCTGCTGGAACAACGTTGCCCCAGCAGAAATCGTTTTTTCCGTTTTTTTCCAAAATGACAATACGCAATTTTTTTTATGTGGCGCACATTTACAGCAGATTACGCACTATTTATACGTACCACTTATATCACTCTAGGAACCACTTTCCTGCTGGAGTTACGCTGAAACTTGAAATGGGGTCTAATTCATATGATTGTTGTCATCGACGATTGTGTGTCATTATTATGTATTATACTAACTTCTACTTACCTGGTTTGATAATCTTTGGACCGTAAGTATTATTTACTTGGCGCGAAATGACAATTGTGTTCCGTTGCTTCAGCTTTTGCTAAAGGGTTGTTCGATCTGTTTCTTTGCGCATGTGCAGATTCAAGCCAACATAGTTCAACTTACTAGTTATATGTGGTTAGTTATACCTAAGTAAGGAGGCATTCAGCCTGGCACCGAATATAATAACCAATTTCGTAAGAAAAAAAAAAACTATATCGCGTAGTGTTGCACATTCAGTTTTAAGGCGAAATGAAAGAAGACATTGTGACGCAATTAAGCTGCACGCAAAATGATTTTTTATCGTCAAAAACTACAAATATGCCTAATTATTTTGCTTTTGTAATTAGTATATTATTAGGACTAAAACACGATTGACAAAATTTGTCTCAATACAAAAAATATCGCAAAATATCCTCAAAATTAGCATTTTATATGAGAAAAACTGTTTCTTCGATTGTAATTAAATCAATTTCAATAAAATTCCTTCTACACATTCACAGTTAAAGACATAAGGTGATTGCAGAGCTTAGTTTCGGGTATTATGGCACACCAAATCAGCTGCTGAATGTATGGGTCAGCTGTTTTGTTGTCGCGAATTAAGGTTTGGTCCAAGATGTTTGTTGTCATAAGTACAATCATGTGTTTATGTATCGGTCACTAATTACCAGCCACCCTGTATATCTATCTACCTATTAATCGAATCATTACCACTATTTTTGACCTCGATCATGCCTGATAGATTTTCAGTAAGTTGACGCAAATTGCTGCACTTTAAGCATTCCACGAAAACCCGACACACACTTTATATTACATTGAGAACACACTGACGATCTCAGTCCTTTAAATTATGGTGAAAGCAATTTTTTAAATCTTCCTATACGTACACCATAATTAAATTGTGTCGGAGAGGATCAGATGGTATGTATAGAGCCTACTTCCCCCACTACTCTTGTGTTGCATAGCTGTACGTATGTATGCACCTACGTTCAAATGCGGGCACAGTTGGGATGTCAGACGGCACGGCGAGCTCGGCCGTGCGGCCAAGCTCGCTCTGCAGTTTCATAAAAATAAAAAACGGCCAAGTGTGAGCAGAAGCCGCACACTGCACTTTCGAAGGATTTTTTTTTTTCTATTTCAACATTTTTTTGTAATTTTTTGAGCCACTTAACTAAGTTTATCTGTAAAATGTTTCTGCTCTATACATAAAATCTGTCGCCCAGTAGATATCGACATAGTCTAAGATCCGGCTGCAAGATTACTACGTTCATCGAGTTATATACTCGATGAAGGTAGTAATCAAAATTTTTGTATATAATTACAAATGGGGGAATATTATACACACATCAAAAAACGCTTGTGATCACTAGAAAAAGCTGATATATCATTAAAATTTAAATTTATCAAGAGAAAGTGTTTACGTTATATGTTTTCAGGGTTCCGTACCATAATGGTAAAAAGGAAACCTTATGTGCGATTCTGTCTGTCTGTCACAGCTAGATATTTCAAGAACTACTAATGCTATCAACTTGAATTTTGGAATATTTTTAGATGACGTTTGCCCAACTATTTAGAAAATAAGAAAGAAATAAAAATGTATTTTTTTTTGCAAGAGGCACTGAAAGGGGGCCTTAAAAATTCGAAGTGGGGCTTCTAGGGCATGTGGGGTATCATATGAAAGAGCGCTGTTTGCACATTCTCAAACGTTTTTTTAGGCCGCATGGATTTCGACTTTTGATGAAAAATTTAAATCTAAATAGACCCCCCCCCCCTTATCTCCGAAGTTTGCATAGAGAAAAATCTGCAAGTAATGTTTATGTAAAGATTACAGGAAAAATAAAACGATGTGTCTATATAGGAGACTTTTTTTATATATGATGGTACGGAACCCTCGGTGCGAGAGTCTGACTCGCTCTTGACCTGTTTTTATTTTAAATAGAAATACCCTGTTAGAAATAAAAAATAAAAAAATCTTTTATTTTTATTATTTCAAACCACGCTTAAATGGAATTGGGCCGGAAACATTTGCCGCATGTCAAACGATCAATGGGCCAATCTTACGACCCAGTGGGTTTCACTTAATGGTGAACGAAATTGCGGCAGGCCCAGACGGAGATGGCGGGATGAGCTGGACTCCTTTATTAAAGATTGGTCCTTGGCAGCTCTGGACAGAGAGAGGTGGAAAGAGAGTAGGAAGGCCTTTGCTCAGCAGTGAGACAATAAAGGCTAATAATAATAATTATATTTTTTACAATGCGGTTCAGCACAGCGGATAATGAGATACAAAGTAGTAGGTGTGATAAGTGCAATACAATTTCCTCTAGAGAATTAAAAGTTATAATCTACAGACGCCAGCCAGCACATCAAGCTACCCAAAACTGTCAAATTTTCCCAATCAACCTTGAACCTAATGCTTTAGCGATAACGTTGAAAATCTATTAAAGAAATTTGACAGATTGCAGATTCATTAATCAATACGCTTCGAAATAACGGATGTATGCTGAACTATCTCGGAAAATTTAAGAATGACATAATAGGTTGGGGAAAAAGTTTCTTCGCATTTTTTTAAGAAAATTCAAAACATTTTTTAATATAGTTTATTTACATTTAACTAAAGTATGTAGGTACCATTTTGTTCGATAACTGTTTGCCATCTTGTAGGTAGGGACATGATCCCATTGCTATAGAAATTTTGGGACTTCTGTTCAAAATACCGCGACAAGTGGTTTTGGCAGTCCTCTCGTGATGTTAACCTGACACTGCCTAAAGAATTCTGAAGAGACCGAAACAGGTGGAAATCTGAAGGTGCAAGGTCAGGACTATACGGCGGATGCATTAACACCTCCCAGCCAAACTCTCTTAATTTTTGCTTAGTGGCTAAAGATGTGTGAGGTCTAGCGTTATCATGATGAAAAACCACACCCCTTCTGTTGATTAATTCCGGCCGCTTTCTCTCAACTTCTTGCTTTAATCTCATCAGTTGTTCGCAGCAGAGTTCAGAATCGATGGTCCTGCCTGGTGGTAACAGCTCATAATGAATAATGCCCTTCCAATCCCACCACACACAATCCAATCGCATCACCTTGTTGCGAGTTAACCCGGGTTTCGCCACAGTCTGTGAAGCCTGACCGGCCTTTGATCACGACCTTTTTCGCACGTTCTTGTCATGCGTGATCCACTTTTCATCACCAGTTATCAGCTTCTTCAAAAATGGTTCGGTTTCATTACGTCGTAATCCATTTTATCCGTAATAGGGCGACCAGAGCGACGTGCATCTTTGACATAAAAAAATCCGGATTGAAAACGCTTAAAACAAATTTGTGCTACTCTCAAAGACACTACACTAGGTCCATAAACATCGCAAATTTTTTTCGCGGCTTGTGTTGCATTTTTACCTTTTTTGTAGTAAAATTTTAAAATGTATCGAATTTCTTCATCAGATTCACTCATCTTGACGGTTTGAATATTTGGAATTATGTTCTTTAAAATTAAAACTTTCAATGATACCAAAACCAGCCAGATACAAACAGTATAGCCAAAGAAATTTTATTACAAGTTCATACATACTATAATGCGAAAAGACTTTTACCCCAACCTAATATAATGAAAGAGTACATAATCTAATATTATAAATATAAAGCAATAACATAAAAAATAACGTCATCCTTACTTCATTTACTTGTATAAGCGCCGTCTGTCCGCCTTAAGATAAACTGAAGCATAAAACCAAAGCCACGGAGAGACTTCCGCAATCTATCGCCAAGAGGCCTAACTAAAGGCCAAGAGTCGATTATTTTCACACTAGGTGTCGCCGCCGGTAGCTTTTGAAACCTTCTATGAAAAAGTACCAGAGATGGCGCCACCTTATCTATGTGCAGGTTGCCGACCCAAGTTGTCAATAACGTAAAATCTTATTTGTTCGCTTTGCAAGTGTAGATACGATCAAGAGTGGGCTGGAGTAACAAAAGAGAACTCGTACTATCTGAATTCTATGACATTGGTATTTAGAAACTCCTGAAAGTGCCAGACATGCCACTGTAAAATTCTAAAGACAGGAAACACTGGCACTCCCATACGATCCCTAAAAAGCCCTGAATCCAGCAACGAGCATTAACGCTAATATGAGAAAGAAAATTATAAATTCCATTGTAGGCTCGGCTAGCTCTGAAGACCTAAGTTTGTTAGAAGACACGCTGCAGACAGAGGATATTGACAATACTGCAATAAAAAAATCAAGTATAACATATGACAATATAAACTTGTTGAACAACACACAGTGCCAATTAATCATTCAAAGTCTAAGCATATTAATTATATTGCGATTGAAAGAAAACAATATATATATCCTTGCAGAACTACAGAACACAATACAAACTGAGTTTAATAGAGCCATTACAGAACTTAAACTAGATTTTGACTCCAAAATGAATACCCTAACTATACAAAATGAACAAAGAAAACAAGAAATAGAGAACAGTAAAGTAAAGTAACACTAAAGTAGCAGCACTACAATTAGAAAACGAAAATTTTAAAAAAGAGATGTACTAACTCGGACACTCCAAGCACTAAGTTTACCTGAAAACTACCACCATAAATTGGTACTCTACGGCCTAACAGAGTATTATCACGAACCTGAACGAGAACTATACAACAGACTGTTAGAACTTTCCTCAATATAGTCAACGTTGACCTGACAGGATACATAGAAGACATGTATCGAGTAGGAAGAGAAGGCATAAAGAATAGACCGCTGGTAATAGAACTACTCAGTAAAAGAATGGCCACGTATATCGTCAGCAGCAGCCTATGCTTCCAGGGAACTGGACTGGTGTTTCAGAGTTTTTAGACACAAAATCACGAAAAGAAAGGGCGCAAACGAGAGTAAAATTGTTTTAGGCCAGACAGAACGGACACCACGCAAAAATAAGGAACAACCAATTATTCATAAATAGAAAACCTGTTAACAAGGAATATCATCACAACATTAAACCTCAACATGTAGATTCAACTTACCAGGAAAGCGATATAACAACGGTGAACATCAGTAACCAATCTCACTGTTTGAATATGCCGAATGAATCTATAAACTATACATTTCACAAATAAAGACCTAAAGTACATAGCAGCATGCATAGATTGTAAGGTGCAGGTACAATTAGCAATGACATGATCATGGATGGTATTAGACTGATCATGGATTGATTTTATCTCTAAAAATGCACGGTTCCTGCGGGATAGAGAAAGGCTGTGTAGCCGCAGTTAAAGAGGCGTACCTTATGTTTCTACGAATACTTTAAAATATAACGGGTGTATGAATAAGCTAGAGTCACTTGTTTGTCCCGTTATTATGATAAATTTTTACAAGCATTTATTTAACTTGAAATGTTCTTTTTTCCCACTTCCCGGTGTTCGATTGAGCTGAAATTTGGCATACGTATATAAAATCGGTGACAGTGAAATATTTTGGTACCATCGAGCTGATCTGATGATGAAGTCAGAGGTGGCCACAGGAACTCAGTAATAAAACAACGGAACCCTATCGAGTTTGGGCTCGTTTCATAATAATTCATAGGTACATTAAAACATACATAATTTAGAAGAACTTTTGTGTAGGGAAACGTTTTTATTTGTACTTATAACCATACGAACTCGTTTTGTATAACGTTTGCAAGTCCTCCGGAAGTTTATTAAGAAAAAAAGTACTCAATATTTTGCAACCCTCGTCCCGTACACATTTTTGAATTTTGGTAGGATGTACTTATTTTTCAGTGGTATCGTACTCAGAAAATCAGGCCTTGTTTTTTAAGTTAGCAGTTCAGTACTAAACCTACTTGTGAAGGTCGCCAACTGGCAGAGCACAAGTAAACAAGTTGGTTATTTATTTGCTAGTAACTCTTCCTGATTCATGTTGTGCTAGTGCTCCTGGCAGGCGTACCGTTTCCATGGCAACAGATGCACCGCGCGTCTCCTTGCCATGAGTTTTTATTTGTTTCACACAAACGCTATAGAAGAGTATGTTTTGGCACCTCGACTTTTCGAGGTAGACCAATAGCCTACACAATCATTAAATTAATTTTAAAACTAAAATCTCATGGTAAAGAAATAGTAATTCAGTGGATTCCATCCCATATAGGCATAGATGGTAATGACAAGGCAGATTATATGGCAAAACAAGCATGTTCGGATGGCACAGATTATGAAGCTAATTCACATTACACGGACTACATTCCTGTCCTTAAAAAGTTATGTCTACAAAATTGGAAAGACTACTTTGATCTTCCTTCCAGGGAAAAAGGCATTAGGTATAGAACAATCCATTCACAACCTTCATATTCACCTTGGATTGATAAGTGTTTTGTTACCAGGGAGGACTTAACCATATTATTAAGGCTTCGTTCAGGACATATGCCTCTTAATAAATTCGGTTTTATGATGAAAAAGTTAACATCACCTGCTTGCAGTACGTGTAACGAAGATGAGGACACGTATCATATTTTGATGAGATGTGTCCGGAATCAATCGCTCAGAACACAAATTGGCGCGCATAATATAAACCTATCAAACCCGTTATCGGATAATATAATTCCTGTAATAAATATGGTTAACTTCGCCTTTAAGAATAGACCCAGAATCTAGCGGTAAAATGAACCAATTTATAATGTTAACTTTTTGTATACCTATAGAGCGTCTTATTCCCATTTAGCGAAAAAGCTCTTTAAATAAAGATATATAAAAAAGTATGTTTTGTTAGTATGTAGAAGAAAAAAGTTTTACAATGAATGTTAGTGCTTCTTACTTTTCAGCTTTTTTCTTTTTTAATTTTTAACTCTGTCGTCAGCCCGACGCGAAAAGTTTATTATTTGAGAAACATTTACAAGTTAGTCAAGTACTGATTGTCATTCATATAAAGTGAACAATAAAACTGATACTTCATTAAACGCGTTATTAATAACCCTAGATTTAGTTTTTTATCAATAAATTAATTTTAAATATTTATTAAATATGTTTGGCTGAACGTATATTTTGCTCGTGCCTTTTTGCGGTACTACGTGGCAGCTATATTCACATGTGCAGTAGTATCTAGATATGCTGAGCGCGCATGTTTTTAAAATAAGCTTGCTATTTTACTAACGTCTTGCTTAGTTCGGAGTCGATCTGTGTAAATCTGCTAAAAATGTCGAATTTAATTGAAGAATTAATAAATTTTACCCCGGAAAATGTTATTCAAGAAGCACAAAATGCCAACAACTGCCTCTTACCGGCTAAATATAAAGAAAAATACTTTTATAATATGTATTTTTTATTTACTCGCAGAATGCTTAGAAAACCGTATGATGATTTCCGACTCGTGTCGACCTATACACTCATCGACTCGAAATCACATATACTTCTCACTTGTAGCAAAACTAACTATTGTAGGCAATGTATTGTAGGTATTGTAGATAGGACGATGTTATTTACTTACGAGTATATCATTGAAACTTCGCTTATACTACAAAGCCACTACTTCCCATTTATGCAATCCTGGTAGTTTAAAATAACGGTAATAATGTGATAAGGCATTCACATTTTTACATTAAACTACCAGGGGCCGTATTATGAACTATTAATGCCATAATGATTCCGTTGCGATGGTGATGGTCATAGCTCGGTCTCTCTAGCACTGGAAAAATGGTGGCGTTAATAGTTCATAATACAGCCCCTGGATGAGCATTATTACGGTTCTAACAATATGTATAGCGTCTGCCCCGCGGCATCGTTCGCGTGAAGCAACAATACCACTTCGCTTCTGTTAAACCGTAAAGGCTCGTGTAGACGGCACCGCAGCCGCGCCCGCCGTCTCTGCTTGATATTGCCATATCACTGTACATTTTAGTAATACATTGCTAGCTACTTTCGTACTCAGCTGGCATGAAATAACAAAAACAGTTTAAACAGTACTAGTCTGACGTGTCGTAGGTCATGGTTTCGAACACAGACAGGCACATTACTTTGTGTAATTTATTTCATCACCACTGCTCTCAAAACGGTGACGGAAAACATCGTGAAGAAACCAGCATGTCCTAGAAACGAAAATTCAAAAACATGCGAGATCTGCCAACACGCAATGGGCCCGCGTTGAGGATTACGGCCCACTCCCTCTCACTGAGAGGAGGCCTGTGTCCCAGCAGTGAGAACGCTATTTTGCGCGAATTTTGCTCTACCCAGTTTAATACGAGGATGCGCCGTTGACCTACAAGGATTACATAAGAGCTGAAGAGATATCAAGGACGTTATCTTGAATTCGTGACGTCACCAAGGTCATATGCTAGGTAGTACTGTGTGCAATTGGGCACTCATACAAGGACTTTATTTGCATTACTTCAGACCAAAAACTTGATCTGAGACTTCAGAATGCAAATACAAAGTTTAAGATTGCTGATACAGTCTTCCTAATTGGGGCCATTAGTGGGCTGTATTTGTATCGCGCTGAAGTATAAAAGTCGACAATAAATATAACATCTCGTGATCACGACGATGTCGTCCGGCAGTAATCTATTAAAAGCTTGTACTTTTTATATAACAAAGTATATTTATTCAAATAATTATGAGATATACAAATCAATTACCTGCAATATAATATTATTATTTCATTGTTAAACGCGTACATACGCGTTGCTCAAACACGAACCTATTTTTTTTATCACAGTATCAGACACGGGATGTACGTTGTACCTTGCAATCTATGTAGCAACTTTAGGCGCGAGATTGTTCTGAAAAATTCACTCTTTTGCCACCTTCTCTATTATCTTGATCTCCTAGTATAGGTGCGGAATATTACGTTCCGTTTCCATGGAATCGGAACTGTACGAGTGTACGTGTTTGAGATTAGTTTGTCCACTGCACTGGGAACGGACGTCAACGAGAAAACAGAGAAGGGCGCCGAAGTAGCGACAGTACATTTACTATGGCTAAATAATCTCGTTTCTCGTTGACGTCCCGTTGCCGGTGCGGTGGACAAACAGTCGGTGTAATAAAAAAAAATAAAAAAAAAATAATGTTCTGCACTGCACTGATTTTTTTGGATGTTGTTAGGGTAGATACCAGTAGTAACTTTGCTGCTTCGAAAGACCTGTGTTAACTGCGTGGTGCTTGAAAATCTTCGAAATTTTCGGACTTCTTTTTAGTTTTTAGGGTTCCGTAGCAAAATGATAAAAATTAACTCTTATGGTGCGACTCAGTCTGTCTGTCTGTCATAGCTGGATATCTCAAGAACGACTAATGCTATCAACTTGCAATTTGGAATAGTTTTAAATGACGTTTGCCCAACTATTTTGCAAATAAGAAAGAAATAAATATATATACCTATATATTATATAATGTCAACAGGGACTAAAAGGGGGGAAATTCGAAGCGGGCTACTATGGCAAGTGAGGTATCATATGAAAGAGCGCTGTTTGCACAATCTCAAACATTTTTCTTTTTTTTGGCCGCATAGTATTCGACTTTTGATGAAAAATGTAAAAAAAATACCGTTTCCTCCCCCTTATCTCCGAAGTTTGCATAGAGAAACATCTGAAATTATTCTGTGTGCTAGAAGTTTATGTAAAGATTACAATAAAAATAAAACGATGTCTCTAAATAGCACAGTTTTTTATATATTGTGGTACGGAACCCTCGGTGCGCGAATCCGACTCGCTCTTGTTCGGTTTTTGATTAAGTATTACTTCTAAAATATGCATACTACTATAACAGAATATTATAAATGCGAAAGTTTGGATGGATGGATGTTTGTTACTCAATCACGCCAGAACGGCTGAACGGATCTTGATGAAATTTGGCACTGAGATTATAGTCTGGAATAGCACGTATGATTTTATACTGGAAAAATGTACGGTTCCCGTGGGATAATTTCCAACATCGACGCGGGCGAAGCTGCTGGCAAAAGCTAGTTATACATAATTATAAGTCACCCAGTACATTTTTATAGTACCTACTTATACAATATTTTCTACATTCTGAGCACAATCCCTCTACAGCTGCGCTCAAATTATAGAAAATTTGTCAGCAGGTCCAATAATATCGGCAAATTTTACAAAGATTAAAATTATACTTTTAGCTGTCATCCGAGCAGAGTATCCGCAGAAATACTCATCGTACGAGGAAAGTTATGGGACATGAAGGTGTAGAGCAATTATTTAGGGTCATTGAACGTGAAGTGACGGCGGGACCTAAAATAATAAATTCCACATTTTGCTGGTGGCAAAATTACAATTGAGAAAGCTTTATCTTTTGATGGTGTCAGTTGCCGCGATGGATGGAAACAAAATCGATGCTGTTGCCATGAAACACCAGGATAACAGAAGGATGCGAGGGTGCATTGAATGTGACGTATTTAATATGACATGGAGGTATGCATCTGGAGTGATCCCGAGCACTATTTATAAGTATAGAGTGTGTCACTAGGAGGACACGCAACATGGAGGTTCGTACATTTCAACTGCCTTCCGCTGTAGTGTGCAAGATGTGTTTACTTGTAGTGGTAGGAATTTCATTTTTATGAATTACTCGTTGAAATAGACAAAATCCTTCAACACGGGAACAATATTTACGAACATAGAAAGGATAAAAGCAAACCGGGGAAAGTATGTACATGCAAAAATAACATTAACTGAATGAGCTTGCTCTTGACCTCGATCACGCCTGATGTAAAGTGATGGATGGATGGATGGATGGAGTAGTTGTTGAATTTTATTCCTTATAATGTGGCACTATCGTATATTCAATTTATAATTTCGTTGATAAGTTTACAAAATACAATGATGACCAACGTAAATTGTTGGTGGAGTTCATGGAAAGGTTAAATTATTTTAAAACCTATAGTTACAAATTCCCAAATAGTTGCGCGTCAACGCAGATAGATAAGCCAAACCACTTGAAACTTTGAAGTTAATTCTATGTGTCAAAGAATTTAAGGCTTGTCGACTGTCAAGTTTCTAATACTAGTTGGTGAATAAGTCAGTCGATGAATTACATCGATTATGACTAACTCGTTGACGAACGTAATGTTCGTATGAGACTAAAATTTGATTGCAATTCACACTGAGTCCCTGAACGCTAATGCAAGTGTGTGATACAAGATGACTCGTACAAAAGTTGATGAACATCCTTGTATTCGTATACTCCTAGTGGTGCTCGATACGTAAAATGTGTTCACAGTGCAATGCCTGCTTGAACGTAGGAGTTGCACAGAACAAATATTCTGCCAAGAAAAGAGGCCACTCGTCTTTTAAAAATTGTTTGTATAAATAGTTATAGTTATAAGTAGTTTTCAAAATTGTTCGTATAAATAATTGATAACAATTATTTATGTGATGTTATTTATTGTTGTTAGCCCGCTTGTGCGATGGCAGCACTGTTGAGTGTCTTTTACAATAATTAAGCTGTCATCATTATTAATCACAAATAAAAATGTGTGAAGAAGAGCTTTCTTTCCTTTTTCTTTTTTCTTTCCCATTAAAATACAGCGAATCAGTAATTACTGTATTGCCAAAAGATTAGATATGGAAAGTTTCTACCATTGGTAAAAGAGCAGGCTTAGTGGGTTATTTATATTACTGGTTTTTAATTATTTCTCTTTGCAGAGCTTTTTCCCATAATTCTTATATTATATATTTGGGGAAATATATAGGGTGGCTGGTAATAAGTGACCGATGCTTAAACACATGAATGTACTCCTGATGAAAAATATTTTTTACTATGGGATTAAACCTGACATCGCGAAAAAAATTCAGCTGTTCCCTACATTTTGACGAGTTATACGAACTTAAATGTAGGGCGCAGCTTATTTCTTTTTTTTTTTCGTGATTTCATGTAGATCAATAGTAAAAGTTGTTTGTTATCATGAGTACAATCATGTGTTTAAAGTATCGGTCACTAATTACCAGCCACCCTATATAAATCAATTAAACCAAGGTCCAATATGGCCTTCACGTGTATCGAGGGGTCAGAAAAAAATCTAGAATAGAAGCATTTTCGATATACATTACTTATCTACATAAGGAATGACTTGTTGCGCAGCAGGATGCGCGACAGAGGTAACAGCACAAGGAGTCCAGAAATGCTGCGAAATTATTACCACGTGCTTCTAATACCTGTCTATACATACAGCGCAGGCTTGAATCAACGGGGTGAATGCTCCACGTGCGTTGTTCAAAAATGCGCTTGCGTAGAACTGCGCTCAAATATGCTGCAAGCCAGGAAACCATGAAGCACCAAGACCTAAATCGCGACAATGGGTACTAATTAAACCTATTGTAGACCGTATAGCAAAAATTTATAAAACCAGTTTTAATTTTTATTAAGGTAAGTACTGAATAGTGATGGTCTCCAAGGTATCAGTATCAAGGTAGCTTCTTCATTGTAGCTGGTTAGTACATACTTCGCTAATAGTATCTATACCTATATATTATCTAAGTAACTACACACAAATATAGTTTTTGTTTCGATAAAATATTTTACCACATTTAGCTAGATAAGTATAAGCTGATGGCTAAGTAATAACAGCCGCATGGGTCGATCCATTACGTTAAGCTACGCTTCATGAGATTGAACCGTGGATGGGTGACCATCTTTACATACCGAGACTTCTCCTTACCTCTAAAAGCACGTTGATCGCGGCTGTTATTTTTGGATCTTTGACAGCCGATACGGGTCGTCAGAAGTCCGAAAGTCTGACAACCACTCTTACCAAGGAAGGGGTATCGTATTACCCATTTATTGGGTTGTGGAGGTCAGGCAGTGACTCTTTGTAAAATACTTTTATTCAGCTACATCCGGTTAGTGGAAGCTGACTCTAACATGGTTGGGAAAATGCTTTGGCAGATTTTTTAGTTATGTAAGTATATTGCTTCTCTCTCGGTCTTTATTCTTATCTTATATTATCTTATTATCATGTCACGTCAACCTTAAACAGGTTGGAAAAACAACCGATATCATTCGTGATGTCCCTTAAAAAAGTCAAGTACCTACACATCATGTATGCAGTACTACTTACGCTGTGTAAAAGCAAAGGCTCATGTTATACCTAAGAAGATGCCATACTCCATAATGTTTGCATACCTTGACTTCAGGATTTATCTATAATCTATATATATTTCTATTATGAACAAACTGACCCGACAGACGTTGTCTTGTCTAAATTTCAATAATTCGTATAATATTCTTATAGAAAATGCACTTTCAGTTTTCTCGAATTTTTCAAATTTTTGTTTCCGATATTCTGACACCGCACTGGTAGCATATTTTTAACAATGAAATAAACAAAGACTGAAGGCAATCGAGCGATAGATTTTTATTTATGTAATATATGAGTATACGTATATACACAGATAGATGAAAGTCACTTGTCGTGTTTGTCTGATCACGCAACGGATTTTGATGCGGTTTTCACTTGCATTAAGAGAATTTACATATAATATAGAAATCTCCATATTTTGTCGAGCCAAAATGCGTGCGACGCAGGGGTGTGTCGTTAGTAAATATTATAAACTAGCTTTCACCCGTGACCGCGTTCCTGTGACATAATTTCCGACATGAACGCATGTCGGAAATTATGTCACAGGAACGTACTACTGGGTTAAGAAGCATCCTATGAACTAATCCAGGTCATGGTCTACCCATTTGTCAACTTTCATCCAAATCCGTTCAGCCATTTTAGCGTGAAAGCGTATCAAAAAAACAAACAAACTCACTTTCGCATCTATAATATTAGTTAGGATTGATGTCGCTTTTCGTGACTGTCTGTGTGACCGCGTTGTTCTTCTAAACTACGCAATGGATTTTGATGCGGGTTTCCTGTCATTTAGAGAATTTATTTCAAAGGTTTATTTGTATAATAAACTACTCAAAACGAATTAGGGTCCACCTTAAGTTAGTTTAGAATTTTGTCTATGAATAAATATATAGGTATTTAATTGTGATGTTTGAAAGCACTAAACTTTATTCCCGACATGTTTATGGGTCTTTATTGATGTTTCGAGCATCAATTTTTTTGATTAAACCTATGTTTAATCAAAAAAATTCAATCATTAGTTACTATTAACTAATGATTGAATTTTGACTAAATGTGAAAGGCTAAACATGAATGTATTCATGTTAGCTCATTCATATTAAAAAATAGTAACTAATGGCATAACTCATTCACATTTAGACATAGATAGATAAATATAATATTAGACAAAATTCAACCATTTAACCATTGGTTCAGTTAGCTACGGATCAGAAAACCGGCCCTAAATCACGATATGTTTGTAGGTCAACAAAATATATTTTTTATAACTATAAAAAATATATTTTGTTTCCGCTGTTACTAGGATTCCATAAGCATGGAAGCGATGGTTTGAATTTCTAGGCATGACGTATCGTGACGTCACAGATCAATCGAACGCAATCATTGACTGGTATGGGTAGGTACAGCTGCCCACATGCAAGGCTTACTGACATGAATATTCACCCACATACACACCCTGACACACACATATACAAGCACAACACCCACTGACTGGTCTGCGGAGTGGCAGAATTAGGAACTAACATGTCGCCATTAAAAAAACACCCGTGAGAGCGTGGGCTTACTAGCGACCCGCCCCTGCTTCGCACGGTTTTGAATCTCGACAACAGTGCCACTTATCGGGTCCAAACTCTCCAATCTTTCAAGCTAGAACCAACCATAAACATTTACTAAATTTAATTTATTAGCTTGAACGAACATAGCGATACGTGATTTTTATATATTAACAAATTACACAATTTATCTGCTCGTCATAAAGGCGGAGAGAAATTACATATATTAATTGCTAAGCTTATTAGTAACCGTTAAGGCACGACTCATTTGACTATTACTGCGTACGATACGTCTATTTAACGTGTTGAATATTTTTTTTTAAATAATCTTACTGCAAATCTAATAACCGTCGTGCTATTACGCCATCATAATTAAGTAAAGTGACGACCTCCGCGAGGTGACAGGATAAGAGCTGGATAAGTACAGGTTTAAGATACTGGCGTTAGGTACGGAGAGGTGAAGAACTGCACTGGCTGTTGAAGATGGTTACGTTGAAGTTTGATGGTTGTTCATAAAATACATGTGCAAAATACAATTCAGCTACGAGTGCTACGACCGCGTAGCTCCGTAGCAATGACGTCAGTCACGTCGTAGCAACATAACATTCAATTTCATTCCTTATCATTCAATTATACGTACAATGAAAATTATAGTATTTATTAATTTTATTATTTATTTATTAAATTATTATAGCAGACAAAATTGAGGCCTACAATAATCTCAGACTAATCCGAAATATCCAAAATTCTTGTTTCAAAATTTTGCAAAATTAACGGAATTTCAGTTTGTGTCGTTTCATTCTCATTCATTTGTACGGGGCTACCAGATTTCTGTTGCAGTTTGCATGAATGTATTAATTGCAATTTGGAACCCACATACTTTGTAATAAGGACTTTTATGAACGGCATACCATGAAACCAAAAACTTGCATGCAGCTTCTATTCGTTCTGTGTCCCTAGTATTTCAGGATAGCAATATCGAACCTGATAGCGACAGTTTGGCCGTGGTATGTGGTCCCCAAATATGGATCAGCACGCAAAGGAATTAACACAATAAAGTGGTAGATCTGTCGAGCAGTCTTAAAATTTACAAATAAAAATCAATATAATAATTATAACAGCACTAAATTAAAAAAAAAAACTAAAACTAAAAATATGAAAATGCTAGTATGTCAACTTTGTTTTACCTTTATAGACAAATTATTCAATTTGTTAAGTATTCACCTTAAAAAATAGCAGCTAACCTCTGACCTAATCATTATTATATTACTAATAAAATAACAAGTCAGGTGATTAGGTTAGATGGGTAATATATATGGATTTTCTATAAGATTTAAATAGTCACCAAAATGCAATTCTTAAAGTTAGGAATCTAAAAGAGTGCAGAGAGTAGAGTAAAGTTAGGAATCTAAGAGAGTTTTTTATTTTTCAATTTTTAGTTGCAAAAAGTTCGTATTCGTACCCACTACTTGCTTTGTAAATAACAGTGACAAGATCTTATGATAACATCATTAACTAACACAAAATGTCTGTCTGTCGTACTGTATGGATCTGAATGTTAGGCTGTGAAGACGGATGAAAAAACATTGCATTCAGCGGAGATGAGAATGTTGAGATGGATGTGTGGAGTGACGAAAATGGATAAAGTAAGAAATTAATAAACAGGGTGAATTTTACAAGTGGGCGTGGATGGCCAAATCCGAAACTATGAGGAATAGCGAAAAGAAGTCTCGGGCCGGATTTTGATGAAAACTAATACTGCATCATTGAATTTTTGAAAAATCAATATTTCTAGCCAGGAATCGAAACCGTTGATTTTGAAAAAAAAAAAAAAAACACACACACAATGTATTATTACACTATTCGATAGTGTCGCTAATTAGGATCGAATTCTAGGAAGTACTGACATACGGAAAACTAAGGAAAGAGCTCATTTTTACAAAATACTTTTTTTTTAATTTTCTTACGTTATCTACCTTAACTGATTAATTGTCCAAAATTATGTTTTAATACATAGCTGAATTCGACTTCTAAAGGCTTGTATGGGCATGCGATAAGGAGGGAAGAAACGCATGTGACTAAAAGAGAGATGAATATACATGTTGATGGATTGATTTTGTTAGGAATGATATGAATAAGAAGTGAGTGAAAATAGCGTGACGGTTGACTGGGGAGAATGGAAGAAGAAAACGTGTTGTGTCGACCCCAAGTAACAGATAAGTAAGGATAAGGGCAGGAAGATGATGATCAACTTACACAAAATGGAATAATTATATTAGTATTATTGAAGATAATGTAAAAACTACCCGAGCAAAGTTAAATTTATAGGATACCCGCGTGCTTCCTCTACTTAATGAGAACCTCGCCGAACGCATAACGCATGACCCCTCCTCCCTTGAAGTCGGTCACAATGGCGAAATTTTAAGCGTTTTAAGGTTATAAAGCGTTACATACAGCGTTTTAAAGCTATGTGCTAAATTGTACTGTGTCAGTTACGCGTATACCAAATTAATGAAATCGTCAGTTGATTTTTGTGCCAAAATAATTTTCGTTTTTTCCACAATCCTGATCCAGATTCCAGACTTAACCCACGTGGTGTCCAAAGCACGTGGTATCAGTACTTTTCCAAACGCGTGAAGTCAGCTCAAATACGTGTTACAATACTAGGAGCACATAAATATCTCGAGGCTGATTCGCGAATTTTAAGATCGTAATAACGTAACAGGTATTGCCGTAGCGCTATAATCAATTAATTTCTAACGATATCGAGCTAAAGTCTAGTTTTGCTTGCATTCTGTAGTCCCTTTGATATCGTGTCTCTTTAGTGCAAATCACGGTTAGCTTGCAAAAGGTAAGTTTAACGAATTCGTTAGCAGTTTTCTTGAGAATTATAACAGGAAAGTTTAACAAAATTGTATTAAAATGAAGAACTATAAAATACTGAACCAATATCTGTAAATTTTGTCTCAGTATACCGTGTCGTTCAGCTTATATTTGAATTATTAATCTAAGGCAGCACTTCGAAATAGCGGTTCAGGTGTGGGTTGACATTTTCGCAAATATCTCACGAAAAGTAACAGGATTGCTATTAAAAATGACTTATATATAATTGAATCAGAATTAAAGACTGAGTAAAAGGGAATATTATTTAATTGAGATACGCATGTGTATAGTTGTAATTTATATATTTTTTTTTTATCAGGGAGTAGGGGCAAGGTGCATGTGTATAAACTCTGATTTTAATTAGGTAGACTAAAATGACATATTATAACATGAGTAAAATGTCAAAATGACACAAAAAGTTCGATTTGAGCTGTCATTTTAGTCTACCTAATTAAAAATCAGAGTATAGCGTACTTCACTTTAGTTGCATCGTTGTTATGGAAACCGCTTTGGCGTGCCAACGGCTCAGGAGACCGTATTGATCTATCCACCTTACAATATTTGAAGCACTAGGCTTTCATATAACACCCAGAGGGTTTGAGGAATGTGATTTTAAAGATCGTAGCGTTCGCGCCATAAATATTGGTACTATGGTTTTCAAAATTCTTAGTAACACACATATAACCCTAACATAATGATAACAGTATTTGTTTAGAACTATCTATTTACCGTGTATTTGCAACTTATAGGGTGTTTTGGAATAGATATGTTGTAGCTGGATGGCCCAGAGGTTAAGGCGTCAGCTTTTTTACTTCAGGTCCTGTTGAAAACCAGCGTCAGGCACTAGTTGTCTGGCATTTTTGCTGAACTAGGCCTTTTTGGCGCACCCGTGAGGCACACATTTCTGCATTGTTTATTTGTTTACATTTGCATACATGTTATTTGTTTGATTTTTTTTAAATTTTTTATTAGTATTGCAATCTGCTGTGTATTATTTTTGTATGCCTTTTAGTCTGTGCTAAATAAATGTATTATCTTTCTTTCTTTCTTTTCAAGCAAGGAGGATGCGGGTTCAAAACCGGGCAAACTACCATTGTAACTTATTCAAATACATATATACTCGTACTGTCTAAGTTAATAATATTAATCTGAAACCGTCAATCCATCCGTATTGACTACGCGTACGAGTAAGCATAAGATTGAGAATTGCTCGCATTCCATTCTCGCCTGCCTTTTGTCGCTTATCGCTCGGTGTCACCTATTCATATGATTAATTAAACCTTGGATTTTACTATTTTAAACTTTACGTATGTGCTAATGAGAGGGGTATCTGCTTACACTTGAATCATTTATTTAATGTTTACTACACTTAAAAAGCCAACTATTTTTTTAACAGGAACACAAGTTGCTATGCATGTTTTCAGAAATCAATTTTAGTTAATACAAATCGCACCTTTAATCAAAATCCGAATAAACTCAAAATTTCTGTTTTGTGAGAAAACGCATTAAAAGTTTGACATTGTCTAACTTAATGGCTTCAATTTATCACAAAAAAATAAAGAAATCTCTGTCATTTTCATCGTTATCGAGTCGGCTGTTGAACTGAACGATTCTCCGTATGATATTAATTGAGTTTATAGTAAAAACTCGAAATATGTAATTTTTGAGTTATTTCGGTTTTTGATTATAGGGGCGAAATACCGCCTTATTTTGCTTATACCAACCACACTTGTTATTTACGATGACTTTTATTTACTATAGTTTTTACTCGGGACATAATATGACCGTGCCCTATACTGTTACGATTATTATTCTAGTGTTCTAGTTATTATGGCACCTATTAGTTTGTTCTACCAAAACGTTCGTGGAATACGGACAAAAACATCTGTTTTCTATAGGAATGTTTGTATTAATTCGTTTGATGTCGTTTGTCGTCTCCATAGACGTGATCGAAATTACTCTCTCACTAACCAAACTATGGGAGGATGGGTCTTAATAGGTATACGTCGGGAATTTGTTGCTGACGTCCGCAACGAATGTCTAAAAATCCTAGGGCTTTCTGGCGATATGTAAATTCCAAACAAGAAACTAACTTTTACCCGTCTGTTTTTAACTTTGATCAAGTTTTATTTAACATTGGGGAGGAAATTTGTGATATGTTCGGAGACTATTTCTTTTCTAATTTTCAAGAACCAAGTGTCGACAGTGTGGTAATGAATGAATCTGGTATTCAGACTGCTGGTTGCGTATATAAGCTCGATTGAAGTACGGGAGGAGGAAGTGTTTCGGTTATTGTTGGTTTAACAAGTGGATCTAAATAAAACCGCGGGCCCTAATAACATTTCGCCAATTTTTTTTATCTAATTGTGCCAGGCGCCTATCCCATCCGTTTACAATATTATTTAAGCGGTCTTTTGAATTAGGGGTAGTGCCGGAAGTCAGCGTATATTACGTCGGTCCATAAAAAAGGAGCTAAGGTCAGTATAGGCAAATACAGGCCGTTTTAAAAACTCTGTGTGTTCGCTAAAATTGTGGAGAAAATTGTGCATAGACTCTTCTTCACTTAAATTAAGCTTCTGTGAACATCAACACGGGTTTCTAAAAGGTCGCTCGACCACATCCAATCTCGTGGTCTGTAGTGACTATCTTACAGAGCACATGTCCAGACGGTCTCAGGTAGACGTTATATACACTGACTACAGCAAGTGTTTTGATCGAATTGATCATGCGCTTCTGATGCGCAAACTCTTGTTGGTTGGTGTGAGTGGATTTGTTTAGATAGTTCTCATCATACGTGAAGAATAGGTGCCAGACGGTGGTCCTCAATGGGTATATGTCAAGAGCGATCTACATTCCGTCGAGATTTCCCCAAGGATCCTTGTTGGGACCTCTCTTATTTAATATTTTTATAAATGACGTTGCCTCTTGTTTCCTTAACTCTAACGTCTTATTATATGCGGATGATATGAAGATTTTGGGTCACGTGTCAACTGTTGAGGACGCACGCCTATTACAGGATGATCTGGACCGGTTCCACGAATGCTGCGATAGAAATACGTTGGATTGAAATAATAATAATAATAATAACCTCACCGCTGTATCTCTACGTTGACGTCGTGGTGGGGCTTGCGTGCTCCAAACTTTAGGTCTGTGCCGGTAGAGTTTGCCGGAACGAGTCTAGGATGAGGAGCCAGACCAAGAGAGATACAAAAACCCGCAGGGCAGCATGTAGCGAGCTGATGGGCAGTAGCGACCCCATGGACCCTATCTCCTGATTGTCCTGATAGCCGTGGAATATCTCTCCACTCCTCAAGCACCTCAGGAAGTGTTGCCCCCTTGTCGCTACGTCACTATGTGCTAGCGGCCGTCTCCGGGGGCCCATTATTGAGTATGCAAGTCACCCCCTGCCATTTTATCCGTGTATAATATATAACGGGTAAGAAGAATAAGAAAGAAGAATAAGAACGGGTCTAGGATGAGGTGCCAGACCAAGAGAGATACAGAAACCCGCAGGGCAGCATGTGGCGAGCTGTTGGGCAGTAGCGACCTCACGGACCCTATCTCCCGGGAGAAATCTTGTCCTCATCTCTGGCTTGCCTTAACTGGTCGGCTGGAGTGAACACTGACGAGGAACAGAGCTCCCACCTCTTTCTTGCCTTTATTGGCCGGCTTAAGTGGAAATTCGATAGAGCCAACGTGCTCGGAGGAAGGAAGTATTCCAGTAAGGTGCTGGTAGGGATCTTGACCGTACTTGCGGGATTGTCCTGATAGCCGTGGGATACCTCTCCACTCCTCAAGCATCTCAGGAAGTGTTGCCCCCTTGTCGCTACGTCACTATGTGCTAGCGGCCGTCTCCGGGGGCCCATTATTGAGTATGCAAGTCACCCCCTGCCATTTTATCCGTGTATAATATATAACATTGGTCAGGCAGCGGACATAGTTCTTCCATAGATCAAGTAACCCAATCCACTTTAGCCACCCAAACCCATAGCCCAATATGTTTCGTTTCCACGCACAACAATAGTCCTGCACCAACCGGGGGTTGTCCTTGGCTGCACTTGCATAGTGAATACAGGGATAATCAGCGGTTGGTGCCTCCTTATCATTTAAAATTATTTAAGGGGCCTCTGCGAGTTGGCTTCGGCTCCTCGTACGCCTTCCAAAGGTCCGGGACCCCAGGGTCCCGAGAAATTTAAATAATAATAATAATAAATACGGACTTGATCGACTTGGCTACGCGTACTCAAATGGACTCAGACTGAACTAGTTACTAGATGCCCTGGATAGGAGGGTCCGTACGCTGCTGACTGCATATCGAATGCACCACCCACGATCGTCGGTAATGAGACTGTATATCTCGCGAAAGTGTGGAGGTCGAGGCTTTTTAAACGCTAAGACCCTCCACAATCGTGAGATATGCAGTCTCAGGGAATATTTCCTAGAAACCGACGTGGGGATGTATCGAGATGTGGTCGTGGTGGACAAGGGCCTCACCCCGCTCTCCTTGGCTAAAGAGAACTGGCGCAAGCCTGTAGTGCTTGACACTAACGATCGCAGGGAGGTATGGCAGAGTAAGGAGCTTCACGGACGCTTTTTCCGGACCCTGCATGGACCCGATGTAGATATACTAGCGTCCGTAGCCTGGTTGCGTTCCGGTGACCTCTTTGGGGAAACCGAAGGTTTTGTCTGTGCAATTATGGACGAAGTTATCATGACGAACAATTACCGGAGATTTATTGTGAAGGACGGAACGGTTGACATCTGTCGGGCATGCCACCGTCTAAGAGAATCATTCCGACACATTATCTCCGGGTGTTCTCGTCTAGCTAATGAAGAGTATTTGCATAGACACAACCTTGTAGCCAGGATTATTCATCAGCAACTTGCTCTGAAATACAGCCTTGTAGAATAGGAAGTGCAGTACTACAGGTAGGTTCCCGACCCAGTTCTCGAAAATGGAAATATCACTTTGTACTGGGATCGATCCATAATCACCAGTGGTCGGAGTAGGTAGAGCTGTTTGGGGTGAATGACCGCAAACATTGATGTTAACATGGATATGCCTCTGAAATCCCGGGATTTTGAAATTGTCGATTGATTTAAGTGAGTTAATATGGGTAAGTGGGCAGTTATGAGCAGGTAGTAGGTGAGCACCCAAACAGTATATACTTACTTATATACACACACAGGGATCCTGGAATGTTGTTAGAGGTAGCTTCGTGAAATATGAATATTAATTAAGTAAAACTGTTAGAAACAATACTAAATATACATTACTGCACATTATTTTTATAATATTTGGCATATCCATGTTATGTCCGCATGTCGCAAGTAGCAAAAACAGCTACTCCGACCACTGATAATCACTGACAGGACTATTGTTGCCAATAAGCCTGACATAGTGGTGGTGGATCGAATAGAGCGGCGCGCAATGATTATTGACATAACGGTCCCGCATGACGGGAACCTCGTGAAAGCCGAGACAGATAAACAAATCAAGTATCTTGACTTGGCTCGCGAGTTTGTCGACATGTGGGATGTGGACTCAGCGATCATTGTGCCGATAGTCGTATCAGCCAATGGCTTAATTGCCAAGAGCCTCGACCAACATCTAAGGAGGCTCTCTTTGGGCGGCTGGATCAAGGGCTTGATTCAGAAAGTGGTACTTTTGGACACGGCTCGCATTGTTAGAAGGTTCCTCTCTCTGGAGCCCTGACCGCCGGTAGCTTGAACTATGCTCCCGATACCGGTGGGCTACTATTTTTTTTTATATTTTTTAATTCTAATATTTAAAAATATAATTTATATATGTATTAACAATTGAATAAAGGAAATAATAATAATAATATCCTGGGACATTTCACACACGGTCATCTAATCCCAAACTAAGCAGAGCTTGTACTATGGAAACCAGATGACTGATATACTACTTGTACTATTATTTTTTGTTGTTGTAAATACATACTTATATAGATAATTACACCCAGACTCAAGACAAACAGACATGTTCATGCACACAAATGTTTGTCCTGGGTGGGAATCGAACCCACGACCTGCCACATGATAGGCGGTATCTTAACCAACCACGCCAGCTGGCCTGTCAAATGTATCCAAATGCTATGTATGTATATTTACGCGTAAGCCAAACCCCGTTATATTCGACTATAGGCTTTCTGAATGCCTTGGTAGCCAGAGTTAGTGTCATCAGAGATGTTGGAGTTACTTTTGACTTTAAGCTTCTTTTTGATGCACATATTAGAAACACATTCAACCAGGCTTCTAAAGCCTTGGGTTTCAGTTTTTAAGAATGTTTAAACAATGAAAATTCTTTATTGTGCGTTTGTCCTTAGTCATTTTGAATATGCTTCTCAGGTTTTAAATCCATAATATAATGTATACATAAATCGACTAGAAGGTATACAAAGTCGATTTTTGAGGTACAGTCAACATCGCTCAAATACCTATCTCCCGAACTATATAAGTCGGTGTAAAAAAATTCATATTCTACCTCTACACAAGCGAAGGAAAATTGCAGATCTTGTTTTCTTATTTAGTGTTTTAAACGGATCTACTGACGTCACTGAGTTGGTGGGCAAGATTAGGCTTCGTGTACCGAGTGCATTTCTTCGAAGACCACGTCTTCTCCATGTGCCTCAAGTCAGAAATATCTATAGGCAGAACTCATACGTGATAAGAGCCTGTCGTTCTTTTAATGTGGTGTGTCAGGATGTAAAGATAAATTTGTTTACTAGTAGTACGAGTATTAAGGAAGTAAAGAAAATTTTGAATAATTGTTTTTTCGATGTATAACTATTTTTATTGTTTCTTTCATTATTGTATTTTTTGAGCGTGTGACAATTAATTTGCGTATGTCTTACGTCGCTGTTTTCGCGTAATTGTTAATAATACTCACATTGATCGTTAGTGGAAGCTTGTAATTGGCCATCTTTTACACAATGTACTTGATATTGAAATGCTGTAAGTTTTCCTAAAATTAATAAAATAAAATAAAAATAAAATGTTTAGCCTTTCACATTTCGCCAAATTTCAACCATTAGTTACTATGTTTAACCGTTGGTTGAGTTAACTGCGGATCAAAAAGCCGGCCCTTAGGGCAGAACTCTGTACTAGTTTTCCCAAATATAATAAATAAATACATAAATTATAAACCTTAACCTTCAAACACGTTATTTACTAAGTATCAGTATCAGTTTCGGTAGCAGTTCAGAAACGGAACGCAATGTTCCGCACCTACACTAGAAGGTCATGAAATAGAGGAGGTTGCAACGGCCAACTGTTCAGAACAGATTTGCGCCAAAAGTTGCTAGATAGATTGCACTACCATAGGCATACCATTGGCATAGGCATAGGTACCTACGTACCTATGCCTGGCAAGGATAGGTACTATATTATTATATAAAACATAAAAGTGCTACAAAACAACTTTTATTTCCTGCTTTTACAGAACTTTATACTTATACTTATTACAAGTATAATATATTATATATTTAGAAATGCTAAGATTGACACGTGCCTTGCATAAATCTGCGCTGCTGTTCGAATTGTACCCATAGTAAAGTTAGTTACTAATTTACCCTCATTTCTTTTTGCTACTCCCTCCCCAGACCCTGATTACCTATTCATTTAGAACGCCCCAGTGAGCCCAAAGACGATACTTCTGCTTTAACTTGGTGAAGGAGTAGGGTATCCTGTAAATTCCAGGTAAGCTGCAGCATCAGTCCAAAGTTACTATGTTATTCTAATATAATTAAATTAACAGAATGCCAAATTGCGACTCGATCAGACCTGTGGAAGATGCTCTCACCCATTCATCAACTAGAAAAGAGATGATAATCTTCAAACAGCTAAACAGTTTCTTGAAGAAAGATCTCATCAGTTTATATTAGATTTCATCAGTTTCTTTAAGAACACTCTCGATCAAGTCAACTTTCAAATCCCAAATGTCCCCTCTGTTTCCGTCGGGGGTTAAACATGAGCAATACTTGCACTGTCCGATGCCTCACGTTTACATAACAATTCACGACTGCTCTTATACATTAGTGTTTCTAAATTATACACGTATAAAATCCTATCACGGGATTTATTGGTCCACTGCTGATGATATCATTAACCTTGTTTCTCGCTAAAGTCAACAAGATTTTCAGTTAAATTGGCCAAGAGATTATGCAGGAGGGTAGTTTGCTCAAGTTGCAAAAAATAGAAAATGCTCGGAGCAGCCGTTTATTTTATAATTAATACGTGTTGAAATTTTTGTTCGCAAAAAAAATCCACGCATGTTTTTCAGCTTTTGTCATAGAAATCGATTTTGGACGGTTTTTTGACGCGCGTTTATCTGGTTTATTTACCACAAATGATTACCAAAGATTCACGCCAAATCACTGGAGATGTTCGGAAAAAACATATTTTGTTAGTGGTTTTAAGACTTAAGACGTAAGCGCCAGGATAACACGCGAAGTTCAAATTTTTTTAACTTAGAGAGTTGTATTGATGATTCATGGCTATAATTCTGTAAAATATTTGTTATGGTCGCAAATCATATTTTGATCAACACTCTTATAACATAATCTAACCTGCAAATTGCAAAAAACGTAAGAAACTTCCTACCTTTACTTATCGCATCCCCCTAAAGTTCTAACAGATCCTGCCTCTGCGATGTATGCTAGCCTAGTACCGCGTGGTTGAAACCACGGTATGACTTCCTTATTGGTTTCTGAAACAACTTTATCACCATGTTTGATGGTACAGGGTGCAGTGAATCTTTGTACTTCTGATATCCTACGCGGGAATAAAACACGCAAACATTTCAATAACTATCTAGGTATATGATTAATAGATATTATAATAACAATTTATGTATTGCCACTCTCGTATTGTAGTCGAACCTGAGAATCCGTATCCATGGTAACGCTACGCGTTCGTTTTACCAGGAGGACAGGACTTGTAAAGGGTTAATATAAACCATGAATTGTTCTCAGTCCACAACGCGTCCGTGAAAACGTTTCGATTTCATTTTACAATAGTTTTTATGATACATTTTTCTTGACAAGTACGAACGCTTGCATTAACTGTTTACTTCCATGCATGAAAGGTTCCTACATAATTAATAAAAGCGTTTGTATGATGTTGATCAAAATATGATTTGCGACCGGATCAAGTATGTGTTTACAGAATTATTATTACTACTGTGCGTTCATTTTCGCGATCGTACCATAATAACATCTCCTACGAGTGCTACGGCCGCGTAGCCGTGATGTCACTTTCGTGTAACAACTTTTAGGCAATGGTATTGACAATAGAAGAAAAATATAGAAGATTGATAGACAGCGATGCGGACCATTTGTTTTTGTATTTATTTGTATAGTTGGATAGTCATTCAAATTAGAGAATTAGTTAGTAGTGCAATAAGATTTATGTCTAAATAAAATTTTTATTCTATGAATTTAAGACTTAGAAAATTGTGTAGATTTTCGTGAATATGAAATTTGTCTTTTATTTAGCTTCAAGCACATTCTGATTTTTTAATCGTTAATTATATATATTTATACGAGATTAAAAAGGCGTTTGCGTTTCACGACTGCAGCGTAGCCAAAATGGAGGTTTATGTTTTTAACCTGTATGTATGTATGAATGTGTTGGGAATCGAACCCAAAACTTTTCGCGTGGTATGTGAGCAGGCGTAGTGATCAGCACGTCATTGGCCTGCTAAGGCGCGGCGTGGCGGTGACAAGCCTCGGCCCGACGAGCACTCGCTTCCACAGACTTCAACGCGACGGACGATTCTCCCTCCGAATTAAATTCATTTTACTGTTTGTCCGGGAAAGTTAATCTAGTAACAAGCACGGCAATAAACCATTGCCTAAAAATACAGTCCACTCTTTTTATTGCTCCCCGCGCTAACAGCATGCATGTGTATGTCCGTTCCATTGTGACCTTCTGTAGCCTAAACGGCTTGACCGATTTTGATGAATTAAATGTCGTTAGATTTTCCTTTACTACGCAAATGTCACTGGGTATACTCAAATTATAAAAAACGAAAATGGATGTTTAAAATATCTCCCAAACTTGGCAGTGGGGTATCAAAATGAAGGGTTTTAGAAGGTGATTACAAAAATATATACACATTATGTTTAAATGTAATTTTGAATGAGAAATGATAACAAAACAAAAAACTGTGTGAGCGGTCGGGGACCCGCGCCCCGTCAGGAACGAAGTTCCTTCTCACTTAAGATTACAAAAAAAATCAAGTGACAAACCCAAATTGTTATTGCTTTGAAAGATAATTTTGACGACCTTTACCTAAAGCGTTACTGAAGCATTAGCGTGTTAAAAAGTTACAAAAAAAAAGTAAATTTAAAAATCTTTAAAAACCCGACTGCGTAAAAAGTGATCTTTAAAAAAGATGGAAAAATTTAAGAAGAGGTCTCCGACTGCATGAGGTTGTTTGAAGACAAAATAGGTCATCTTGTTTCCATCTTTTTTAAAGTTCACTTTTTACGCAGTTAGGTCTTGTACACGATATGTGTATTGTACATGTTGGTCTATTTGAAACTTTTTTGTGCACGAAATATTTTTCTCGCAAACTCTACAATATTAAACCATTCCGTCGTATGTTAATGTTCCAAGAAAGTCAGTTATCCACGACGACATGTTTTTTTCCCGGAGGCATTGTACGCACCAAACACTCAAATAGATAAAAAACTAAACTGCAGATCAATGAGTACGCACGTCAAGTACTTTGCAGTAGGCGAGCGCGACGCTCTTCTGTCTCTTTCATTTTATTAAATAAAAAGGATAATATCGCGATCACTTTTATCGCAATTCGGAACGCAGGGTGAGTGCACTGGGCACGCCACAATTGCGGCGATAAGTCCCCTCTTTGAGGAGTGGTTGGAGAGGCGTCACGGCATCCTCACCTTCCGCCTGACGCAGGTCCTCACCGGACACGGTTGCTTCGGGAGGTTCCTGATCCGGATAAGGCGGGAGGAAACGCCCGGGTGTTACCACTGTGTGGATCGCCCGGAGGACACGGTGGAGCATACGGTGGAGGTCTGCCCGGCTTGGGCAGAGCACCGCCGCGTCCTCGCAGAGTCGATCGGCGGCGGCGATCTCTCGCGTCCGGCCCTGGTACAGGCCATGGTACGGAGCGAGAGTGCATGGAAAGCCGTCACCTCCTTCTGCAAAGCAGTAATGCTCGCGAAGGAGGAGGCTGAACGCGTGAGGGAGAGGCAATCTTTGCGCCCTCACGCCCCTAGTCGCCGCAGGAGACGCCCTGGGCGTCGGGAATCGATAGCCGATTCCCGGCCACCGTAGGCGCGGGCTTGCGGATGGCGAGCAATGGGTAGCTCGCCGTCCGGTAAGGACCAGGCCCAGGTCGACGGCGCGTTGTGTTCCACGCGCGCCTCAAAGAGATGTCAGCACTAGCTGAAGGGGTCCGCTAAGGCCGATGCCCGCCAGGGTTGCGGGTTGTTCGAAAGAGTTACCGTGGCCCTGGCTCAGGTAACTGAAGGAACACGGGTGGGTTTTAGTCAGTAGAAGTCTGACACGCCCTCCCGCTCCACCCAGAGCGGGAGAAGTTATTTGATGATTTCCCACCCAAAAAAAAAAAAAAAAGGGTGAGTGCACTGCACTCGAAAAAATATTGTAAATGTACCGATAATATGCATCATAACCAGATCTTAGGTAAAATATGCTATTACCGCTGAGAATGGCTTAAATATGCAAATGCATATAATCCGGTCCCTAGTTATTATTATTTGGGACAATGTTTATAGCTACTTGCACCGCGCGTGCGGGCGGGGTCCAGGGTCGGGGGGAGATCCCATCAAGAGATGCCTGTGCCTTAGCGTGGGTACGTAGAATTTTTCTATCGCCACATTCTGGCGACGGCCGGGTACCTGCTGCTCGCCCCTTCGGTTCATCTCGCGTTGTTTTGGCCGCTTTCTACCGAATGTAGAGATACGACGCGCTACAGTACATGTTTGTATTTGTTTTCCATTTGAGAGCTACGATGTGTAATTTCTGAGATATCGCAGTTTTAGTGCGATAAATCGCTCAATTTCTATTTCTTTCAATTTCGTGACAGTTGCTCGTATCGGCGCGAAAGATATGTAATATGAGGGGTTAACACGTTGACTGCCAACTACGAATATACTCGTAGTACAATATCTGGGCTGTACTGCCAACCTACAAGTATACTCGTAGTACAATATCTGGGCTGTACTGCCAACTACGAGTAATATCGTAGTACAAGATATAGGCTGCACTGCCGAATACGAGAATACTCGTAGTACAAGGTCTGGGCTGCACTGCCAACCTACGAGTATACTCGTAGTACAAGATCTGGGCTGCACTGCCAACCTACGAGTATACTCGTAGTACAAGATCTGGGCTGCACTGCCAACCTACGAGTATACTCGTAGTACAAGATCTGGGCTGCACTGCCAACCTACGAGTATACTCGTAGTACAAGATCTGGGCTGCACTGCCAACCTACGAGTATACTCGTAGTACAAGATCTGGGCTGCACTGCCAACCTACGAGTATACTCGTAGTACAAGATCTGGGCTGCACTGCCAACCTACGAGTATACTCGTAGTACAAGATCTGGGCTGCACTGCCAACCTACGAGTATACTCGTAGTACAAGATCTGGGCTGCACTGCCAACCTACGAGTATACTCGTAGTACAAGATCTGGGCTGCACTGCCAACCTACGAGTATACTCGTAGTACAAGATCTGGGCTGCACTGCCAACCTACGAGTATACTCGTAGTACAAGATCTGGGCTGTACTGCCAACTACGAGTAATATCGTAGTACAAGATATAGGCTGCACTGCCGAATACGAGAATACTCGTAGTACAAGGTCTGGGCAGCACTGCCAAATACGAGTATACTCGTAGTACAAGATCTGGGCTGCACTGCCAACCTACGAGTATACACGTAGTACAAGATCTGGGCTAGATTGCCAAATACGAGTATACTCATAGTACAAGATCTCGGCTGCACTGCCATCCTATAAGTATACTCGTAGTACAAGATCTGGGCTGCACTGCCAACCTAGAAGTATACTCGTAGTACAAGATCTGGGCTGCACTGCCAACCTACGAGTATACTCGTAGTACAAGATCTGGGCTGCACTGCCAAATACGAGTATACTCGTAGTACAAGATCTGGGCTGCACTGCCAACCTACGAGTATACACGTAGTACAAGATCTGGGCTAGATTGCCAAATACGAGTATACTCATAGTACAAGATCTCGGCTGCACTGCCATCCTATAAGTATACTCGTAGTACAAGATCTGGGCTGCACTGCCAACCTATAAGTATACTCGTAGTACAAGATCTGGGCTGCACTGCCAACCTACGAGTATACTCGTAGTACAAGATCTGGGCAGCACTGCCAAATACGAGTATACTCGTAGTACAAGATCTGGGCTGCACTGCCAACCTACGAGTATACACGTAGTACAAGATCTGGGCTAGACTGCCAAATACGAGTATACTCGTAGTACACGATCTCGGCTGCACTGCCATCCTATAAGTATACTCGTAGTACAAGATCTGGGCTGCACTGCCAACCTACGAGTATACTCGTAGTACAAGATCTGGGCTGCACTGCCAACCTACGACTATACTCGTAGTACGAGATCTGGGCTGCACTGCCAACCTACGAGTATACTCGTAGTACAAGATCTGGGCTGCACTGCCAACCTACGAGTATACTCGTAGTACAAGATCTGGGCTGCACTGCCAACCTACGAGTATACTCGTAGTACAAGATCTGGGCTGCCTGCCAACCTACGACTATACTCGTAGTACAAGATCTGGGCTGCACTGCCAACCTACGAGTATACTCGTAGTACAAGATCTGGGCTGCACTGCCAACCTACGAGTATACTCGTAGTACAAGATCTTGGCTGTACTGCCAACTACGAGTAATATCGTAGTACAAGATATAGACTGCACTGCCGAATACGAGAATACTCGTAGTACAAGATCTGGGCAGCACTGCCAAATACGAGTATACTCGTAGTACAAGATCTGGGCTGCACTGATAACCTACGTTTATACACGTAGTACAAGATCTGGGCTAGACTGCCAAATACGATTATACTCGTAGTACACGATCTCGGCTGCACTGCCATCCTATAAGTATACTCGTAGTACAAGATCTGGGCTGTACTGCCAACCTACGAGTATACTCGTAGTACAAGATCTGGGCTGCACTGCCAACCTACGAGTATACTCGTAGTACAAGATCTGGGCTGCACTGCCAACCTACGAGTATACTCGTAGTACAAGATCTGGGCTGTACTGCCAACTACGAGTAATATCGTAGTACAAGATATAGGCTGCACTGCCGAATACGAGAATACTCGTAGTACAAGATCTGGGCAGCACTGCCAAATACGAGTATACTCGTAGTACAAGATCTGGGCTGCACTGCCAACCTACGTGTATACACGTAGTACAAGATCTGGGCTAGACTGCCAAATACGATTATACTCGTAGTACACGATCTCGGCTGCACTGCCATCCTATAAGTATACTCGTAGTACAAGATCTGGGCTGTACTGCCAACCTACGAGTATACTCGTAGTACAAGATCTGGGCTGCACTGCCAACCTACGAGTATACTCGTAGTACAAGATCTGGGCTGCACTGCCAACCTACGAGTATACTCGTAGTACAAGATCTGGGCTGTACTACCAACTACGAGTAATATCGTAGTACAAGATATAGGCTGCACTGCCGAATACGAGAATACTCGTAGTACAAGATCTGGGCAGCACTGCCAAATACGAGTATACTCGTAGTACAAGATCTGGGCTGCACTGCCAACCTACGAGTATACTCGTAGTACAAGATCTGGGCTGCACTGCCAACCTACGAGTATACTCGTAATACAAGATCTGGGCTGCACTGCCAACCTACGAGTATACTCGTAGTACAAGATCTGGGCTGCACTGCCAACCTACGAGTATACTCGTAGTACAAGATCTCGGCTGCACTGCCAACCTACGAGTATACTCGTAGTACAAGATCTGGGTTGCACTGCCAACCTATAAGTATACTCGTAGTACAAGATCTGGGCTGCACTGCCAACCTACGAGTATACTCGTAGTACAAGATCTGGGCTGCACTGCCAACCTACGAGTATACTCGTAGTACAAGATCTGGGCTGCACTGCCAAATACGAGTATACTCGTAGTACAAGATCTGGGCTGCACTGCCAACCTACGAGTATACACGTAGTACAAGATCTGGGCTAGATTGCCAAATACGAGTATACTCATAGTACAAGATCTCGGCTGCACTGCCATCCTATAAGTATACTCGTAGTACAAGATCTGGGCTGCACTGCCAACCTATAAGTATACTCGTAGTACAAGATCTGGGCTGCACTGCCAACCTACGAGTATACTCGTAGTACAAGATCTGGGCAGCACTGCCAAATACGAGTATACTTGTAGTACAAGATCTGGGCTGCACTGCCAACCTACGAGTATACACGTAGTACAAGATCTGGGCTGCACTGCCAACCTACGAGTATACTCGTAGTACAAGATCTGGGCTGCACTACCAACCTACGAGTATACTCGTAGTACAAGATCTAGGCTGCACTGCCAACCTACGAGTATACTCGTAGTACAAGATCTGGGCTGCACTGCCAACCTACGAGTATACTCGTAGTACAAGATCTGGGCTGCACTGCCAACCTACGAGTATACTCGTAGTACAAGATCTGGGCTGCACTGCCAACTACGAGTATACTCGTAGTACAAGATCTGGGCTGCACTGCCAACCTACGAGTATACTCGTAGTACAAGATCTGGGCTGCACTGCCAACCTACGAGTATACTCGTAGTACAAGATCTGGGCTGCACTGCCAAACTACGAGTATACTCGTAGTACAAGATCTGGGCTGCACTGCCAACCTACGAGTATACTCGTAGTACAAGATCTGGGCTGCACTGCCAACCTACGAGTATACTCGTAGTACAAGATCTGGGCTGCACTGCCAACCTACGAGTATACTCGTAGTACAAGATCTGGGCTGCACTGCCAACTACGAGTATACTCGTAGTACAAGATCTGGGCTGCATTGCCAACCTACGAGTATACTCGTAGTACAAGATCTGGGCTGCACTGCCAACCTACGAGTATACTCGTAGTACAAGATCTGGGCTGGACTGCCAACCTACGAGTATACTCGTAGTACAAGATCTGGGCTGCACTGTCAACCTACGAGTATACTCGTAGTACAAGATCTGGGCTGCACTGCCAACTACTAGTATACACGTAGTACAAGATCTGGGCTGCACTGCCAACTACGAGTATACTCGTAGTACAAGATCTGGGCTGCACTGCCAACCTACGAGTATACTCGTAGTACAAGATCTGGGCTGCACTGCCAACCTACGAGTATACTCGTAGTACAAGATCTGGGCTGCACTGCCAACCTACGAGTATACTCGTAGTACAAGATCTGGGCTGCACTGCCAACTACGAGTATACTCGTAGTACAAGATCTGGGCTGCACTGCCAACCTACGAGTATACTCGTAGTACAAGATCTGGGCTGCACTGCCAACCTACGAGTATACTCGTAGTACAAGATCTGGGCTGCACTGCCAACCTACGAGTATACTCGTAGTACAAGATCTGGGCTGCACTGCCAACCTACGAGAAATCTCGTAGTTGATATAAACAAATTTTCGAAGAGTAGCAGTAGAAGGCTGGTAAGGTTAAATTCTCTGGCATTTAAATTTTAAATTGTAAAACATTATTTAATCAGTAAATGAAGTTTCACAGATTTTTTTCGGGTTCTTGTATACTCTACCTACAATTTTGTATGGTTGCAATGGGGATATAAAAATTTACTACGAGTATACTCGTATGGCAGCCAACGTGTTAATAAAAATGGTTCGAGAACGAAGCACTAACAACATTGAAAAATAAATAATATACATAACTAGCTTCTGCCCGCGACTTCATCCGCCTGTTTTTTTTTTTGCCGATAACTTTCGCGCAAGTGCTAGCAATAAGTTGACTAAGTTTTATCACAATCGCAGCGCATGAAATACGAACAAACAAACATTGATTTTTATATAAATACATGTTTATACATGTTTTCTTTCTTTCTTTCTTTCTATATATTAGAAGATATGATATCATTAATGTTATCAAAATTAAAATGTTACTATAACTTAAACGACTTCTTAAACGATAATTTTTCCAAACTTAAGACCGCACAGTGATACCAAGTAATAGCATTTATTATGTTATATATATTGTAATAATTCTAAGAATGACATTGAGATAATTTAGATATTAATATTATTAAGTAAATAATTAATCTGTATGACATTGCATTAATTTAATATCTGAAAGTATTTTATGATTGTTTTATGTGTTTAAATTGTATTTTATGACTGAATACATTTTGCATGCCTTACGGTAGAATCACTTGAAACATGTAAGTTTTATAACACCATTGTAACAGTGTTTTCTGCAAAAATAAATGATTTGATTTGATTTGATTTGATTAATGTTGCATGTTTTGTATCATCATTTTCTGGTTAAGAATGCTTATGGCTAAGTCTATCATTGTGCAATCTGTTTATATGCATAAAACATTAAATATAATAAACCAAAGCATAAGTAGCCGTTCATGTCTAGTTTGGGACAATATTACATAGGTTTTTAAAAGGTTTTATAATTTATTGGGCGGAGAGAACCAATTGCACGCCCTCGAGTACCAGCATGTCATAAATGAAAAGGATTCAAGTTTGTTTGAATCTATAGGAAGTAGGTGTGTGCTCTGTAGCAGTCCACACTATTGACTTTTGTATCAGTACAGGGATGACAGTAACAAGAAGTGGTGTTTTATGGAAACATTGAGTGAATTTAAGTAGTGAGGGCTAGTGCAGTATTCTTACCGTAGAAGACTTTTCATGGCATATAAATTTACTTTCAGTGAATTAATAATTTGAAGAACCAGGATATTAACAATTAAAATTAGTATAAATAAAAAAATAAAAAATAACTAAACTAACTAACCGGTTTGTGGTTGTGGAGGTCAGATAGGCAGTCGCTCCATGTAAAATACTGGTATTCAGCTGCATCCGGTTAGACTGGAAGCCAACCCCAACATAGTTGGGAAAAGGCTAGGCAAAATGATTACTGAAATAATGTTTTATGTATTCCAACAAAGTTATTGTAGTAAAATTTGCTACGAGCCTCGTAGCTCCCGTAGCCGTAGCAGAGCTACGCCGTAGCAGCTAGCTAAATAGTTTATAGAGTACATTCTGAAAGTTGGCAACGTCGTAAATAGCTGTGAAATATTTCACTGTTTTGTTTAATAAATTTATCAATTTTACTACGAAATGATGAAATATCTCTTTGAAGGGGACTCAAACTTGATTATACATTGCATAAGCACACGTATAAACGACGTTGACGTGCATATTACGCGCTGCGAACTAGTGAAGATGTCTTAGTTAAGCGTACATTAAACGTACATGCAATGTGCCCCTGGTATACCCAAAATCCAACATTTCTCTTAGTTTTTTATTGAAAAGCATCATATGAGTTACGTTTAAAATATATTTGTAAAAGAGATGTCTATGAAATAATTTAGTGTGAATAATTTTGATTATTTACGATTAATACCTCGAATAACTTAATTAAAATTTATATTTAACAATTGACCCTTTTTTATATTAAACGTTGCTTAAAGTTTAGTAATGGTTATTAGTAAAAACATACATTTATAAATAAAGAGGCTATAAAACTATGTTTTGTTACCAACTACTTCGTTATGCGTAGATGTATGAGTGGCGCAATTTTCGAATCAACTGCATAGTGTTTAGTATTTTATGTAACCCTGGTACAGTGAGAAAGTAATGAGATGGTTAAATATCTTGTTTAAGATTTTTAAAACTTCTTGTTGGAGATTCGATACCCCGAGAAACCACAAAAATAAAAATAAAGCTACAACAGCCAACTTGGGCACAAGCTACTCTTTCCATCCGTATGGGAGGCCTCGGCGTCCGCAAAATTTCTAGTATTAGTTTACCGGCTTTCATATCCTCGGTTCACGGCACTGAGAAATTAATCAGGAAAATCCTAGCCTCCACAATGGTTAATTTTGATGTGCCTTGTTTTACCGAGGCTATTGATGCCTGGAGACTCGCTTGCCCGAATTCTGACCTACCCGACAATCCATCTTCCCAGAGACGGTGGGATGAGCCGCTCTGCAGAGTAGTACAGAACAATTTACTTGACACGTCTGCTACTACTACGGAGCGTGCGCGCCTACTGGCTGTGGGTAAGCGGGAATCGGGTTTGTGGCTCCATGCACTACCATCGTCGAACATAGGCCCTTTGTTCGACGACACTACTTTCCGCCTCGCCGCTTCCCTGCGACTAGGAGCTCCCTGTTGTTCTCCTCATCGCTGTCACTGTGGTGAAGTTGTCAACAGCCTCGGACACCACGGCCTGTCTTGCAGCCGGAGTGCGGGTCGCTTAGCGCGGCACGCAAACATTAATGACAACATCCGACGTGCCCTTGTCACCGTCCGCGTTCTAGCTGTATTAGAACCCAATGGCTTGGCACGCGACGATGGCCAGAGACCAGACGGCATGTCTTTATTTCCATGGAAGGTGGGTAGGCCTTTAGTGTGGGACGCAACGTGTGTCTATACTCTTGCGCCTTCCCATCTTCCTGGCACAGCGTACTGTACTGGCGCTGCTGCTGCGGCTGCGGAAAACCTCAAGCGGCGGAAGTATAATAACCTTATCGGTAACTATATTTTCGAGCCGTTTGGGGTTGAAACCCTCGGGCCGTGGGGTCCGTGTGCTCATGCTTTGTTCAAGGAAATCTCCCAACGGCTGGTTGACACTTCCCGTGACCCAAGGGCAGGCTTTTACCTTGGCCAGAGGCTAAGCATTGCCATACAACGTGGCAATGCCGCCAGTCTCTTGGGTACATTACCAGATGACAGCGATGCGGATGAATTTTTCGACGCCATATTTTAGTTTTTTTTAATTGTTTTAGTTGGTTAGGATATTATTTTTGTAACTTTATTTTAGTGTTAGATTGTTTATATTAGGTTATTGAATATTATTGAAAACTCGTGAAGGATTTGAACTTCCGACCACCTCATATTGGGTGTTCTGACCACTGAACTGAGTCTTATCAGAAAGCAGCGAAATAGGTTTTACTATTCCGGAAAAGCAATATGTTATAAATTAAACTCCAAGACCAGAGAGTAAAGTCACTCTACGTCGCAGGTTTATGTAGTCGCTTCTCGCTACGTCTGCTCCACGTCCGCTAGAGGTTGAAATGTTGTGTTGTGATGTTGTGGTGAGTGCAGAGCACGAAACTGCCGAGCGAAGTGATCGAGTCAATAATACATTTTTTGTTTGGCACCTCAATTTCTGACATATATTATTTGGCGCTGGTTATCCTGAGTATTCTCTTGTATTTGAACAAAGAGCATTTTCCATTTTAAAATATTGTTAACAATGAATAGAGCGAAAGTACATGCCGTTGATTATTATAGCGAACGGTAAAAACGCTGGAATAGAACAAAGTTGCTTGTTAGTTCGATAGAATGTTCGCTCCCGTTCACAGGAAAATGTTCGTTGTTCCGATACAAGAGAATATCCGGGTTAACCAGCACCAAATAATGTTTATCAGAAGTTGAGGTAACAAACAAAATACGTATTTATTAGTGAACCGATCAATTTTAAGATAATGCTCGGTTTGCATGTTTAGCGCGAACAATAAAGTTTATTTTATTACTCTTCAATTGATACCTCAAAATTCCCTCACAATTTTTAACCGACTTCAAAAAGGAGGAGGTTCTCAATACGTCTGTGTTTTTTTTTGTTTGTTTGTTTGTTACGCGATTACTCTTTTGGTTCGAAGCGATTTGATTTGGAAAAACCTTTTTTGTTTGAAAGGTTTTCCTAGGTGGTCTCATATAAATTTTATTAACTTTGCTTGGGTAGTTTTTGAGTTAGCTTCAATAATGCGTATTTTTCCCACTTAGTTTATGTGGATGATGTTTAATAACTTCCTATCACTGTTATTTACATAGTAGGTAGTGGTATTCGAATTTGTGTGGGGTAGGTACCACAACTAAAAAGTGAAAAATTGATACCAAAACCACCCAGATACAAATAGTATAGCCAAAGAGATTTTATTACAAGTTCATACATACTATAATGCGAAAAGACTTTTTCCCCAACCTAATACGTATCATCTAATATACACTTTTTATCAAAAAAATAAAACCGACTTTCAAAACAAAACACTACAAAGTGAAAAATAACTTTAATTTCACCGATTTGGTGGCATAAAACGAAAATACAAAACCAAAGACACCAACTACCGAAATTAAAGTTATATCTGTGGTGAATATGTCGGTACCCTTTGTTGGTTCATATTATGTTGCTCTACATAGAAGATTATCTCAAAAATCGTCCCTTAATGTTTTGGCGCGGTATGAAATTACTTTTTTATAAGTTTTATGTAAAACTATTACATGCGTAACTCATAACAGTGTCATGTAAGTTCCCTACGTGAGACTACGATTTGAAATTAATATGTTTTTAAATTAATTAGTTAAAATTGTAGTCACTGATCATAGGGAACTTATTAGGTGTTTATAAACCGGTAGAATGTCGGTTTTTACTACTAACGCGGTCGTCATTTGGCGGGAAAACCTGGAAAATGCAGCCCGATACTACTGGCATTCCGCCAGAAAATATAAACGTGTGCTGTAACACGTAAGAACCCAGATTGGAACCTGTAAAATAGAAAGTTGTACTCTAAAGTTCTAAACAAATTAAATTGGTCTGTAAATTAATAAGGCCGGCCGATAGATACAAAACGTTCACTTTATATTAGAGGCCTGGAACCATAAACAAAGCTAAAGACGTTTAGAAGGCATCTTATTTACTTTCTACCATTTTAAAATACCAGTTTGTTTCATTTCCATTGTGTGCTGATTTTGTAGGGAGTGACCACGTACCATGAGCCGACAGTTTTGCACGATATTGCATCCTCGTTATTACTAGGGACACAGGACGTACGGAAGATGAAAATATTGGATAAGATTCAAGTTATGGCGTTCATCGAAGTCCTTATTACATAGCTCGTAGGATCAAAATTGCAATAAAACTATGTATTCAAACTGCAACAGATGTCTGTTGACGCCCTCCCTCGTACAATGAGTTTGCACGAGCGATACAAACTGCGATTTTGCATAATTTTGAAACAACAATAAAAAAAAAATTGAGAAACAACATCAAGAGACAGTTTTTGCTGTATATGTGGATAATTCAATGACTAGCTATAAAAAATGTAATTGTTAAATAACTGGTAAACAATGATGGATTACGAATAAAACTAAATTAGAAACTGTTCAAGAGTGTCTGACGTTATTACTACGGCAGCTACACGGTCGTGGCTGTTAGTTAACACATAACTACTGTCACTTAAATAGTTCTGTGACATAAGACCTTAACACAAAGCATGAAGAAAAACTTTACTCGCATTTAAAAGCTAATTATTCTGTAAATACATATTCCTTACTGATGCGAATCATTATTTTAACACAAACTGACTGAGCCACAAATTGCAAAAACGTAGAAAGAATTAAAGTATCGTGTGCAACCATAGCGCATCCCCCACAGTTTTCCAGCGCGTTCACCTAGCTAGAATGTGTCGTCGCCATGGATACGTAACGCGTGCATATCACTAGCGCAACAGGAATCAGAAGGAGTTATCATCCAAAATATTCCATCCACCTGTGGAATATGGCCGCGATTATTGTGTGCATAGCCGCATCAGCAAATGGGTTCAAAACAAAGCGATGAAGAGCGTATGATTCATCATAGTTTTTTTTTCTGGCACTCCCACACACCAACGGAACACAGCGAACTGCTTGGCGCCGGACTTCGGCGGGATGGTGTCGCGAGCCAGGCGGCCCCTTGCGGAGCCTACCACCGCTAAGTGGGATCGTTCAGCCGTACCATAGGCAAGCCTGTGGTGCCGTTGCCCGGGGTGGACCACTAGGAGGTAGATCCCAAACCTTTTTGTTCAAACATTTAATTATTAATGACATGTTTTATATATGTCACCGCATGATTGTCAACACCTTTAGTTTATAATTTATCTCGTGAGATTTTAAACTGTTGATAAATTGTGAACTGCAGCATACTCCTTACAATGTAACGTATTAATTATCGATAGATCTATCAATGTCAAACCGTAAATTGTGAAGAAAATAGGACAAATTGTGAACCTTGTCGGTAAGTAAGTTAGGTTAGAACTGTGGACAACCATGCGCGAACTTTAGGTTATATTAGTAGATTACATCCGTGCGAAACCAGGGCGGGTCGCTAGTTATTTATAAACGCTAAGTTAATTTATGCCAAACTTAAATTTCAAAAAGTGTATAGTCAGACTGGTTATAACTTTATTACCTGCGAGCTAAAGTTTTAGGATTACGATACAAGTGTAGTCTTCGAACTACGTACAAGTTCAATGCTAAAAGTTCAACAGCCTATTGATTTGTCGGTCGATTGTGACGCAGTCCTACGATCTGCCGCCCTAGTAAGACTACGAATATAGTGACGTCATATAAACTCAACCCCTATTATTCGAATGACGTCATCAGCGACGATATCAGACAAGGATGAAGCTTACAACATCATGCCATCCCTTCTATATTCGTCAAAATATAATTGTATGAAGTTAGGTTGTCTCACTGAAACCAACTTCTCAGTAAAAAGAGTATATTTGTGTAATTAGGTAAAACAAGTAGGAACGAAAACCCATAAAAGTAAAAAAAAAACTAATTTCGCGTTACAATAAAACAATGACGGCACTGGGCAGGCATGCTCAATCTGGACTAAAAGAATATTCATGGTTCAAATGTCTTTTGAACCATAAATAATAATAATACTCTTTTTTCTGAATACTATAAAAATGTTACTTTGAAAAAAATTAAAAGATTTAGATGTTAAATATTATCTTTCAACCTCTTTTTAGTTAGATTGCGATACACCTGTTGTGAAATCGGAGTGGAAATACCTGTAGGAATTTTTAAGAAAGTTCGCTTTCTAGTCTCAGTGTCAATCTGTCAAAAAGTAATACCAATTTATCTACGTTTTGACAAGTTTTTGACTGTGTTTGTCGCTGCGATATGATTGAGACTAGATTTTGAACGATTTTAATTACGAGAATTGTGTGTTTTCCTGGTACATCAAATGCGATCTTGTTTAAAAACATTGTTAATAAGCGACAAGTAAGTAGTAGTTGAATATTTTTACTATCGTGTCTTCTGATTTCGGGCAGTATCTTGTGCTTTCTCACTCACTTTCGTTATTATCTGCCGAAGAATTTGTATGGTGAGATGGCAAGATGTAAGGTTTGTAGAGTTAGGCCTTGTAGAGAGGGGTTTGGCTCTCTCTACATTAGATATACTTTTTACAACACAACTTCTAACTTTACATGAAATTAATGTTTTTGGTGTGGATATAACTGTACAAGGAACTTTTGGTGCGATAGGTACTTAGGAATAGTTTCCAAGTTATTTTCAAGATTCCTTGGCAAATAGCAATAGTGTGGAATATAAATAATTGACATCTGTTGGTTCAATAGCCCGAATTTTGCAATTTTGTTTACAAATGAATACTTGAAACCGAACCGTACTGGAATGGATAAATACCAATCTATTAGCAGAATCAGTTTTTAATGGTTAGTAGCTATTTGTCTCAAATTCTGTGTCGCACGCCACAACTTGTAGTGATTAAATGTAGATTTACTCCAGTGAAGACTTAAAAATTAAATTTACTTTTAAAAAGTAAAAACCGTCTTCAAAAACCTAAAACGAATAAAATAACTTTCATAAAAAAACTACTTAAAGTGCATTGAAGAATTGAACATACCGAGATGTTCATCTATCCGCAAGATGGCGTTACATTCGTAGTGGTTTCCTGGTATAAAAGCGTTACAACGTCAGTACTCGTTGAGTATTAAACGGTGGTAAGAATACCGGAATTGAAATTATTAAAACTTTACCCAGATTATGATATGATGAAAGATTATGATATTACTAGAACCGCCCGCGATTTCGTCCACGTGAAACTTCTTGTTTCCCCGACCCACCCTGTCGCATAGTATAGCGTAGCTCGCTCAATTTCATGTTATTTCTGGCTTGCCATTTACTAATCACAAGCCGTGTGCCCGATGGGGATTCCCAACGTCAAACTGTAGGAAGTGAGTCACCGAAAAATAATAAAAAGTGAAAAAAAAAGAAGTTTACTCATAAACAGAAACCTAGTACCAACTTCCACATTTATAACTTTGTAAATTATAAACTGCCGTACAAACTTTAATCCCCTACTTAACTCCTTTCGGGGATGAGTTTTCTTTTTGCTTACCTTCGTTATGAAAGGAACCGTTGTGCAAAATTTTATGTTTCTAGACCCAGCGGTTTAGGTTGTGCGTTGTCTGTCAGTGAATGAATGTAAAGCATTCCTCAGATACCTTTACAAGCATATGTACGGGTTTTATCCCTTCTTGTATCCCACTAAATTCCTGTTGGGCTGTTTGGGCTTCAATTCTCTAGAAGTAAGACGGTCGCGCGATCAGATGATACTGATATTTAAAGCTTTTTGGGGGATTATCGATGACCCTGAGTTGCATAATGTAATCTGCAATCTATTTGTCCCGGACAATTACTGTCGCGGCAGGAAACACCGCTTATTGGCTGTTCCAACTTGCCGCACAGTTGCGCACTCCAAGTCACCCATCCCTCGGACATTAGGCGCTATTAACGCTCTCCTGGACTCAAACACAGATCTTGATATGTTTGCGGATGAATGGAAGATGATACTATCGGAATGTTTGAAGTTTTGTGAGAAGAATGCATGACTGAGTTGAACCAATTATAGGTACTTTATGTCAAATTATAATTTGTTGGGTTAGGGGTTTTTGATTCCAAAACAAATTATTCAATAACAGTACAATACTTTATTCACTCCAGTTACACAGCACATTGCAAGAACACTCAGTTACAATGACATAAAAAGTGCTGCCACCTAGTATCAGATAATTATTTCAAGTTAAATTTTTATATTTCTAATACTCCCACTAAAATTTAACTCTATCTATAAACAAACAAAAAGAATTAATCAACATTATATAAAATCTGATCTCTCAGATACGCGTAGGTTTGAGTAGGTAATGCTTTAGTTAAAATATCTGCTAATTGACAATTGCTTGGAACATAATTAATTTTAACTAAACCCAATTCAACCTTTTCCCTTATAAAGTTATATTTAACATCTATATGTTTTGTTCGCTTATGATAAACAGGATTGTTAATTAATCTGATAGCACTCTGATTATCTACATTTAATGTGATACAATCATAACTTTCACCTAAATCAGACAATAGCTGCTGCAACCACAATATCTCCATAGCACATTCACTAGCAGCTACAAATTCAGCCTTTGTGGTGGAGAGAGCAATGGTCTTCTGTTTCTGACTGGACCATGTGATTGGTCCTCCATTCATCATAAACAAATATCCTGTAGTGGATTTACGTGTATCAATATCACTAGCAAAATCTGAATCTGAATATCCAACAAGATCATTGCTTTCTCCATTATACTTTATACACAAATTTTTACTTTTTATTAAATATCTAATTACACGTTTAACAGAATTTACATGTTGTGGACTTGGATTGTTTACATATCTGCTTAATACATTTACAGCAAATGAAATGTCTGGCCTTGAGACAGAACTCAAAAACAGTAAGCAACCTATAGCTTCTCTATAAGGAAAATCAACAACAATTTCATCAACATTCTTTGAAATAATAACATTGACATCTGCTGGAGTGTTGGCAGGATTTGCATCACTCATACAAAACTTCTCAATAATCTGACTTATATAATTTTCCTGATGAATGTATATACTATTATTCATATGGTCTATTTGCATGCCCACAAAATACTTGAACTTTAATTCTTTGATTTTAAAAGCTTGTTTTAAATATTCTATAATCTCTTTTATAAGTTGTTTATTTGAAGATATTACAAGAGCATCATCAACATAAATTATTAAGAACACTTTAGTTCCATCAAAATATCCTATGTAAATACAATTATCAGCCTGAGATTGAACAAAACCATATTTAAGCAAAAACTCTGTAAATGTTTTGTTCCAGCATCTAGATGCCTGTTTTAAACCATAAAGTGATTTATTTAATTTTAACACAAAATCATTTTTAATTGACAAACCCTCAGGTATATCTATAAAAATATCCTCTTCAAGATACCCATTTAAAAAAGCAGTCTTTACATCAAACTGTTGAATTTCTAAGTTATACTTTGCAGCAATAGAAAGTATAATTCTTATAGAATCATAACGGGTTGTTGGAGAAAATATTTCTTGATAATCAATATCCTTAATCTGATTAAACCCTCGTGCACACAAACGAGCTTTATAGCGTACAATTTGATTATTCTCATTCTTCTTTATGGTGAAAACCCACTTCGTAGTAAGGGTTCGTTGACCAGACCTTTCAACCGCAGTCCAAGTATTGTTTTCTTTATGTGCTGACAATTCTTCTTTAATAGCCTCAGACCATTCCGCCTTTTGTGGACTATTCAGTGCCTCTGCATATGTTTGAGGCAATGACAGCTCTACAAGATTTGCTTCATAATTTCTATTGATCCGTGGTCTCAAATTTATTGTATGTATTGTTGAATCTTCCAATTCTCGAGATGGTTCATAGTCTGGGTGATCACCAGTACAACTCAGCATGCTATCTTCACTCTCTGTTGACGGGCTGTCTACTAGAGTATCATCCACATTGGATTCCTGTGCTTCACTCTCATTTATATTTGGATCTTCATCATCAGTAATACTTATTTGTGCAATATTTTTCCTTGTGCTTGGAACATGATGTTCATCAAACATTACATTTCTCGAGATGGTTATTTTCTTTGTATCCATATCATACATTCTGTAGTTGATGTTGTCATAGCCAACTAATATCATTTTCTTGCTTTTCTTCTCCAACTTTGTTCTTAATTGATCTGGAACATGAACATAGCCTATACTACCAAACACCTTTACATGTCCTAATTGGGGCTTGATCCCGTTCCACAATTCAAAAGCTGTTGTATTTGGAGTCTGGGTGGAGGATGTTCTATTCAATATATATGTAGCACATTGTATTATGTGTCTGAAACAAACTGTAAGGTATTATACTGACAGGAATACACCGATATATGCGTGTTTTCTTGATCTGTCGAGGGCGTTCGACCTGGTTAATTATGATATTCTGTGGCATAAACTACTTGAGGAAACCACTGTGCCGAGGGAGACGGTATCCCTCCTCAAGTACTGGTACAGTAATCAAAAAAATGCGGTCAAATGGGTCAGCTCGCTCAGTCAGGAATATCCTCTGAAATGCGGTGTCAGACAAGGTGGGTTGACTTCTCCGAGCTTGTTTAACTTATTTGTTAATCAGCTGATTGGCAGGCTCAGCAGAGCTATGGTCGGGTGTTCGATAGATGGAACCATGATAAATAATATTAGTTATGCGGACGACATGGTTCTGCTGAGCCCGTCAGTGAGTGCGCTTAGAAGACTTCTGGGCATTTGTGAAGCGTATGCCACGTCGCATGGACTCAAGTATAATGCTAGTAAGAGTGTCTTCATGGTATTCAAGGCGGGGAACAAAGCTCCATCAAATGTGCCACCAATTAGGATCGGGGGGGCGTCACTAGTAAGGGTGACTGAAGCAAAATACTTGGGTCACATGCTGACGGATCGCCTACAGGATGATGCAGACTTAGAGAGGGAAAGGAGGGCGTTGGCAGTCCGCTGCAATATGTTGGCCCGCAGATTTGCACGATGTACTACAGATGTAAAACTGTTACTTTTCAGAGCCTTCTGTCAGTCATTCTACACGTGCAGTCTGTGGATCAACTATACGCGGCGGGCTTTCAATGCCCTGCGTGTTCAGTACAATGACGCTCTGAGGGCAGTGTTGAGGAAACCCAGGTACTGCAGTGCTTCAGAAATGTTTGCGGCAGCTTTCATCGATGATTTTTTCTCCATCATTAGGAAAAGAACCGCATCGATGATGAGCAGGGTCCGTGGTAGCACCAACACTGTCCTCAGAACGTTAGCGTGCAAAATAAACGGTCCGTTTACTGTTTACTGGGCGAGTGTGCACTTACTCAGAAACAGGAAATAGACTGCAATATAATGATCTCGATTTTGTACTAACAAATTACTAACACCCTGTTATTTGTATTTTTTGTATTTTTATGTGTTCTACTAACAACTTTACTAACTTTTCTTTTGGTAAAAATGTATGGACGTATGTCTGAAATAAAGATATATTATTATTGTACAGCTTCTGCCCACAGCTCCAAAGGGAGATCTCGCGCATACAACATTGAACGTGCACTCTCCACTATGGTACGATTTTCCCTTTCTGCTCGACCATTTTGTTCTGGTGTATAGGGTGCAGTACGCTCATGATCTATCCCCTCTCTCTCCAAATACTCTTTAAAAACCTTATTTACATACTCTGTTCCATTGTCGGTATGTAATATTCTGACATTGTGCATGAATTTATTCTTAATCATAGCATTGTACTTTTTGAAGGCTTCCATGACATCACTTTTATGTTTCAAAAAATATACATGCCTGTAACTTGTTGCAGCATCTTTGAAGAGTAAGAAATATCTCATACCTTGAATAGATGAGATACTCATAGGTCCACAAACATCACTATAAACTAGGTCACCTGGCTGAAGTTCTCCTCGCTCAGATTTGTAAAATGGAAACTTACACTGCTTCCCATATGCACATGCTTCGCATACAAAATTGTTTTGTCTTTGTCCATTGTCAATCATTTTCAGTCCATTCACAACACTATTTGCACTCATGTTTTTAATTTGCTTCACATTAATATGTCCTAACCTTTCATGCCACATTTTCATATCACTTTGGCTATTTTGAACCAAGTTACATGTATCTGGAACCACTGTTTTTATGTTCAACTCATATAAATTGTTTTCTTTAATATTTGCACTCATCATCACTTTCTTGTTTTTATAAATCAGGGCACTTGTGTCTTTCTTTACAATAGAATAGAATTTTCGTATAATCACCCCTTCAGAGAATAAGTTTCTTCTTAAACATGGAACATACAACACATCATTCAGTTCACTGGTCTCCCACTGTTCATTGACATATCTCTGTATCATCACTTTTCCAATGCCAGATACTTCCACAGATTGTTTATTTCCTAATGTCAATGATTTCTGGTTACATTCAAATAGTTCCACAAAGAAATCCTTTCTAAATGTCATATGGGCAGAGGCACCGCTATCTAGAATCCAAGTATTCTCTTCAGCATTACATGAATTATTTTCCACATAAAAAGCTAACATATCTGCACCTTCTTGCTGAGGTTTTCTATTCTTGGATTGTCTAGGACCACGACATTCTCTGGCGAAATGCCCCCGCTTGCCACAGTTATAGCATTCGAACCGATGTTTATTTGCTTTATTGTTCTGATTTGTATTGCTCTCACTCGCTACTTGTTTATTTTGTTTAGGCTTTGTTTTCCACTCTTTATTGGCAACAAGGAGGGCCGTCTCCTGTTCCTCTTCACCTGCTAAGCTCGCCTCTTCATCCAATAAACGTGCAGTTAGATTAACAATAGTTTGTTGTTTTGAGTCCAATGACATCCATGCTTGTCGCAGTGCTCTGTACTTAGAAGGCAAAGTTCCCAATATTTTTGTTATGATTGCCATGTCACTAATCGCTTCACCACTTTCTTTCAGCTGTTTAGCTAATGTTTCCACTTTTGAAATGTGTTGAGCTACACTGTCAGCCGGCGACATCTTGTACTGATAAAACTTTTCGTGGATCAACATTTTGCACAGTTCACTCTTTTGTTCATATATTGATTCTAATTTTGACATAATCTCCAAGGCAGTTTCGCAATTTTCTATTAGTGTAATTTGTTTGAAGTCCATAGAAGAAGTTATGATGAACATTGCCATGCCGTCACTTTTCAACCAATCTGTACAGTCTCCTTGTGGTTTCGGTCTCAAAATATCTATTCCTTTAGCTTTTAGAGCACACTTTATCTGGAATTTCCACTGACGAAAGTTGTTTCCATCAATTTTTTCTAGACTCATTGCCCGCTGGTATCCATTTTGAGGTTATTTTGACAATGATTTCTCAAACTCGATTGTAACTTTTTCTTTGCCGATTTCTTCTGTACTACTATGTTCAGAGTTTCCTGGGCCCATAACCTGTTGGGTTAGGGGTTTTTGATTCCAAAACAAATTATTCAATAACAGTACAATACTTTATTCACTCCAGTTACACAGCACATTGCAAGAACACTCAGTTACAATGACATAAAAAGTGCTGCCACCTAGTATCAGATAATTATTTCAAGTTAAATTTTTATATTTCTAATATAATTAAATAGTGTAATTGGCTTCGGCCGTTCTATTTAAATAAATAAATGAATTTAAGGATTTTATCAAGTACATTATTGTAAGCACAACATTACAGTAAGCATTTTACATTTTCATTATATTATTTAGCTTATGTCTCGACCTGGTACCATAATATTTACTTCGTGTTCTCAACGCATTTTACGCTAGCTGCATCGTTACCACGGAAACCGCTGTGGCGTGCCATGAGCTTGGGAGACAGTATTGATCCATCCAGGCCGTACAATTCTTGAAACACTAGGTTTTCATAAACCACTAAGAACTTTTCGAAATGAGTATCTGAATGTCTTAGCGTTTGCTCTGGAGACGGCGGGAATGTTTGTAACATTGCACTTACCGAAATACTTAACATTGTTATGTTTTTGGAATTCTCTCGGTCGGAATGATGGGTGGCACCGGTTTTTTAGGTTTTCGTAGCTTAATGGCAAAAACGTAACAGACGTTAGTGGTAAACGCGAATCAAGCTAATAACGTCAGAGTATAGAACTTACAGCAGGTCATGGAAAGTAAATTGTCATGCAATTTTGTGCCATGTGTGCAATCACTGGAAGCTTATCACCTACTCTGCAAATTGCGATAAAAAACCATTGCACAAAATGAGATATTTAAAATCAAAGAAGTAGCAGTCTGCATCAGTTTTGTTAATAAAAAAAATGTTAAAACTGCAAAAGGGTGGCGGCACATGTGGGACTTGAACCCACGACCTTTCACGTTTCAACCCCGTACGCGAATGCTCTAATCTATCCAGCTGAGCTAATGTGCCAGGTATAAACTGCATTCAAATTCGCAACCTCTATCGTCCTGCAGTGTAAGGACCGACAACAGCGCCCTACGCCCTTGAAATTTTCAGCTGCGGCCAGACATGGAACTAACGCACTCACACAAAACCCTTTTGAAGCTTGGGGAAGCAAGTCACACGGGCCAGACAGATGGCATTTAATTCAGGCAAACTGAAGCCTTGAGTTTGCCTTGAAGTTTGGACCTTTAATTTCTAACTTATCGAAAAGGAAGTGAAGCATATGACGAGAAAGAATAAGAGGAACGAGAAAACGACCTCAAATAACCTTTTAGCAATAATTTTATTAACGATATGGTTTACCCAGACAGTACAATTACTGTAATGAATGTTTATCTTTCAGTATTTCATTCCACATCATCTTTACATAACAATATACATACGTACAACAAGTCAAGTGGCCAATTCTTTTCCCATAAAATATGTATAGCGTTAGGAAAATTGTTAAGCATTCTAGGTGATACTACGTCGTAGCGAACATTACGGATACAAGAGCTACGCGGTTGTAACAATATAGCCGCGATAAGGTAGCCCACGAAATTAAAATTTTCTTACGATTTTTACAATTTACAGATCAGTGTCTGGATGTATGGTGATTAAAGTATGATTCGCGACCATACCAAATATTATTTACAGAAGTTAAGTTAGAATTGGCCTCAAATATCATAAATTCACGAAATAGTCATTGAATGGAGTAATATGAACTTAGAGAGTTTTACTACTAATTTAATTTATTATATTTCTATAAATACATATTATTTGTTACGATCGCGAATTATATTGAGATCAATATACAAACTGACCTGCAAAAACCGTAATAAAATTTTAATTCCGCGGGCTTCCTTTCTTTTCGCCTTAATAAAGCGTTAACTGTGGCTTCACATTTCCATTGACTAACAATGCTAAAAGAATACGCAGTCACGTGGTCAAAGTTAGTTGATTATTAAAAGCGTTGCCAAGAATTTCGCAGTCACTAATGGCCGATTCCTATAATTTACCAACCGTTATTAGTTAAAATTAATACTCTTGTATCTTTACCAATAATGAAGCAAAGACCTCATTGCTTTGCATAGGAGACCCTCTCATAAGGAGGTATCACAGGTAAAATTAGTTTACGAATCTATTTACTTATAGGCCCAGCTTGGCAATAAAAAATGCTACCATTGGTAAGCAAAACGATCCGTTTTTGTTTATAGGAACCGAGCATAATAGGTCAAACGCACGTCAACTTGAACTACAAAAACCCTGTTACATACAAATTAAGTTAGGGTTGAATGTTTTTGCGGTAAAGCGGGTTGCTTTACCGCAAATCGCATCAAAGTTACTAAGAACGCATAAGCACTCAGGAGTTATATTCATTCGGAGCTATTACGTGTGATGGATGTCACCGGCCATTACTTGTACATCGTGCAAGGATAGATGGCGGTAAAATTAATAATGTGTGTGTGTGTAAGTTGTAGGTAATGGTGGCACGTAAACAAAGGCTACGGTCACCCTCAAAGTCGAACCATTATTTAACGTACGCGAATAATATGGAGTTTACGTGGAATTTTTGAGATAAGAAATAAACTTGTTGCAGTATAAATTAATTTAAGCACCACTTTTCGAAATATTTGTAAAAACATCAGGAAATTTAACAGTTGTAAATAATGTCTACAATGAAATTATTAAGTACCGACGCCAGCTACCGGAAATTTCCCAATCAACCTTGAACCTAATGCTTTTTTTTTACTTAGTACTCAATATGATTTATTTCGCAGACGAAGTTCAACTTTTCTGGGCAGTTAGTAGAAGTACAAAACAGACGTCATCACTATCATCGGCCGCGTTTGTAAATCAAACTAGACTTAGGGCGATTGCAGCTTTTACTTAAATATCGATTTAAACTCGACTTAGGGTTACACTTAATTTAAAGGTATGCATGTTATCGACTTAGCTAAAATCTCGACTTAAAAAAAACGTTATCGTCATCGTTTAGTTAAAGGTAGAGATTTATTTGATCCGTAGTAGTTATCTCAAGCAATGGGTAAACATTAACTAATGGTTGAATTTTGGCTAAATGTGTTTGCCAGAATATCATTATTACTATTTTATAAATGACTGAGTTAACATGACCATATTCATTTAAAAAAAAGATATGTTCAGCTTTTCACTTTTTGCCGAAATTCAACCATTAGTTACAATGTTTAACCATTGGTTGAATTAACTACGGATAAAAATATTATTATTATGATTTTTTATCCGGTTTTTTTATCCGTAGTTAATTCAACCAATGGTTAAACATTGTAACTAATGGTTGAATTTCGGCAAAAAGTGAAAAGCTGAACATATCTTTTTTTTAAATGAATGTGGTCATGTTAACTCAGTCATTTATAAAATAGTAATAATGATATTCTGGCAAACACATTTAGCCAAAATTCAACCATTAGTTAATGTTTACCCATTGCTTGAGATAACTACTACGGATCAAATAAATCTCTATTTTATAGACAGACGTCATGACAGTGTTTATTTAAATTTCACTGTTTATTTGTGAACATGGATTTTGTTTGGCTTAGTCATCGTGATTTGTTATCGGATGACGACAAGGAGATCGTATCATATTTAGTATTATGTTTAACTGTTCTTTACGCCACTACTTTTTTCGGTAGTTGCCATTTGTTCTATGGAACATGACGTCATCGGACAAAATCAGGCAATTGTTGTTTGTACTATAGAACATAATATAATAAAAAAAAGATGGATGGATTGTGTGAAGAATGATATGAAAGAGAAGGGAGTGAATGATAGTGTGACGGTTGACAGGGTAGAATGGAAGAAGAAAACGTGTACCAGTAAGGTGCTGGTAGGGATCTTGACCGTACTTGCGGGGTTGTCCTGATAGCCGTGGAATACCACTCTACTCCTCAAGTATCTCAGGAAGTGTTGCCCCCTTATCGCTACGTCACTATGTGCTAGCGGCCGTTTCCGGGGGCCCATTATTGAGTGTGCAAGTTACCCCCTGCCATTTTATCCGTGTATAATATATAACATTGGTCAGGCAAGGGGCATTGTTCTTCCATAGATCAAGTAACCCAATCCACTTATTTAATAGCCACCCAGACCCACAGCTCAATATGTTTTGTTTCCACACACAACAATAGTCCTGCACCAACTGGGGGTTGTCCTTGGGTGCACTTGCATAGTGCATACAGGGATAATCGTCGGTTGGTGCCTCCTTATCATTTAAAATTATTTAAGGGGCCTCTGCGAGTTGGCTTCGGCTCCTTGTACGCCTTCCAAAGGTCCGGGACCAGAGCGTCCCGAGGAATGTAAAAAATAATAATATTTATTCAAGTTATGAAGTAATACAGTAAATACAGTTTTGCTTAAATCTATGTCAAGTTCACCAGTGTTATTTGCCTGAACTAGGACATCCTGTGTTTCAGGAGAGAACTATGTTCTGACCGATCATCAAAGGAGAATAAAGAGATACGGATACGGACATCTGTCTGTCTGGACGCATTCGCCATTAGCGTTGCATGTGCACGTCATTTGTCTAAAATAGGTGTGCCGCGAAAATAAAAATAAAATAATTGGAACAACGAAAATGTAGTAAAATTTATCGAGGCCATTATAGAAAAGAATGACCCAGCCACAATTATAACAGGAATTTGAATCAGGAGGCTGGGGAAGAACTCTCCGTCGAAATGGAGTGTGATGTTAACGAATTAAAGAAAAAAAAATGGAATATTTGTTAATGAAACGCGCGTGGGCAGTGAAACCGCCGTGAGTCTCGCACCCTCCGAACCACTCACTTGCAAAGATACTACTTCAGATAATTATATAAAAAAACCTTTTTATAAAAGAAGAAAGAACACTACAAAGTGAAAAATTACTTTAATTTCGGAAGTCGGCGTCTTTGGATCTGTATTATAGTTTTTTGCCACCGTCTTCTGTAATTAAAGTTATTTTTCACTTTCTTATGTATTTTTTTGGAAGTCAGTGGTTTTTTGTAGAAAAGTTTTTATTTTTCACTTTTTATTTGGTCAGTTTGTAATTTATCTAAGTTAAGTTACAATAGCCAAATACTCATCGCCTTTAAAAAAATATTGCTTTTCCCGATGCAAGGACGTAAATTGTTGCGGAGTTCTCCTAGTAAGAACCAGGAGAACTGGAGCTGAGGGTGAAGTCACCATCACTGTATGCAATGTGACGAGCATAAATTGCTTAGCAACTATATTAAAGTAATCGAATCGCAACCCATCAAATAGGTATAATTGAATTGTTCCGATGGCCATCTGTGGTCTTCATCATCAGTTCCACTTCACCAAATGGCAAATGATGAATATACATGTTAATGGATGGATTTTGTTACGAAAGAGAAGTGAGGGAATAATAGCGTAACGGTTGACTGGGGAGAATGGAAGAAGAAAACGTGTTGTGCCGACCCCAAGTAACATGGGATAAGGGCAGGAAGATGATGATCAACTTACACGAAATGGAATAATTATATTAGTATTATTGAAGTTAATGTTAAAACTACCCAAGCAAAGTAAAATTTATATGGGACCTGCAAGCTTCCTCTACTTAATGAAAATCTCGCCGAATGAATAATGCATGCCCCCCTCCTCTTTTTTGAAGTCGGTTACGATAGCGAAGATTTAAGCGTTTTAAATCTTTAAAGCATTACATAAAGCGTTTTAAAGCTATATCTTTGTTGCGCTGTGTCATTTACCACGCGTATACCAAATTAATGAAACCGTATTTTTATTCGTATTTTTCGCATTCCTGATCCAGTTTCCAGACTAACCCACGTGGTGTCTAATGCACGTGGTCTTAGTACTTTTCTAAACGCTTGAAGTCAGCTCAAATACGTAGTACAATACTAGGAGCACATAAACATCTCAAGGGTGATTCACGAATTTTGAGATCGTAATAACGTAACAGGTATTGACGTAGTGCTATAGTAAATTAATTTCTAACTATTATATATCGAGCTAAACTCTACATTTGCTTGCATTCTGTAGTCACTTTGATACCGTGTATCTTTAGTACAAATCACGGTTAGCTTGGAAAAGATAGGTTTTACGACATTGTTAGCAGTTTTCTTCAGAATTATAACAGGAAAGTTAAACAAAGTAATACTAAAATTAAGCACTATAAAATACTGAACCAATATCTGTAAATTTTGTCTTATTATACCGTGTCGTTCAGCTTATATTTAAATTATTAATCGAAGGCATAGGAATAGGAATAGGCAGTTTGGATTGACATTTCCGCAAATATCTTACGAAAAATAAGAGGATTGCTAATAAAAATGACTTGTAATTGGAGCAGAATTAAAGATTGAATAAAAGAGAATATTTTCCAGTCGGAATACGCATTTTTTATGTTGTAATTCATATTTTTCTTAGGGAGGCGGAGCAAAATACATGTGTACAGCGTACTTAATTCTAGTTGCATCGTTGCCATGGAAACCTCTTTGGCGTGCCATGTGCTCTGGAAATAGTATTGATCCATTCACGCCGTACAATATTTGCAGCACTAGGCTTTCATGTAACACTAAGAGGCTTTCAGAAATGTGATATTTAAGGTCGTAGTGTTCGCGCCATAAATACTGGGTACCATGGCATTCAAGATTCCTAACACAATGATAACAGTATTTATTTAGAACAACCTATTTGTTATGCCTTTGCAAATTAAAGTGCGTTTTGGAATATAGTTATGCTGTGGCGTGATAGCCCTGAGGTTAAGGCGTCCGCTCTTCATGCAAGAGGATCCGTTCTTCCTTCTTATTTACGGAACCCTAAAAATTGCACGAAGTCAACAGGAACAGGTTTCTTAGGCATTAATTATATGCCTCAAACTGTATAATTTATAAAGCAAAACTAAAACAAAAGTCATTAAAAAAGCTTAGAGTTCAAAAGGACACATGTGGGACTTGAACCCACGACCTTCGCAAAATGCGATGCTCTATTCCATCCAGCTGAGCTAATGTGCCACTACAAATGGCTTCTGAATTCGCTTCCTGTATCGTCCCTCTGAGTGCATTCAGCGACAACAGCGCCCGACTCCCTTCAAAATAAACAGTTGCAGCTGCGGACAGACGTGGAACTGCTAACACACGCATAAATCCTTTTGAAGGTCAGGGACAAACCATGCGAGACAGATGGCATTGATTTTAGTTTAATTTTCGTATTTTTGTTTGTCATCAATGATATCGCGTTTATGTACCCTGTTAGAGTTCGGATAAGATTTATCTCCACTTAGGGATGGAAATCTGAACATAATCTTTTTAGTTAATGACTGCTTGATTATATTCCAAGCACTTCCAAAAGCAATCAAGAAAGATAGTCAGCTAAGTTCAGTCATACATAACGTACTTCAGTTTATACGGTCACAAATAAACTAAATATATAACGACCAGACCACGAGGAACCTACTGAAGATAGAGAGAATTAAATTTGAGACTCATTACTATACATGTACATCAAAGAGATATTTTCTTATTATCTATTCATGTTTTGTTATAGACTATTGATTATGTCATATAGAATGGAACTTAGGGCCGATTTTTTTATCCGTAGTTAACTCAACCAATGGTTAATGGTTATGGTTGAATTTTGGCTAAATGTGTTTGCCAAAGTGCCAGTTACATTTTCTTAACATAAATGATTTAACATGAATACATTCTTGTTAACTCATTCATGTTTAGCCTTTTACAATTAGCCAAAGTTCAACCATTAGTTACTATGTTTAACCATTGGTTGAGTTAACTACAGTTCAAAAAACCGGCCCTTAGACTTTCACGGCTTTTTATTGCAGGAATCGGAAAATGGGTCATTTAAGAAGGATACAGAGTGCTACTAAAGGACACGGAGTGCTATTAAATTCGATGGTGGAAATTGACGGTAGGAAAAATGCACCCTTTTCAGTGTCCACTCTCCAATTGAATAGCACTCTGCAGGTTTTCTTCTTAAAATACCCATTGACCGATTCCTGCAATAAAAACTCCAGAAAGTCTTAGTTCCTTATGTCGTTTTTAGAACATAATCAATAGTCTATTACGGTGAAATAAACGAACCGATCTATATCGAGGCGTTCATTCATGACCACGGGTTCATAGAAAGTGAAACTACTACACTACACTATGAACAGACCTATGTGTTCATGTTGTCCTAGTCACTGCCTCTATAAATAACGATCAGAAGTTAGACCATCCAGCGAATGCAACGTTGCGTCCAGTGTTACAAGCCCTCGATATTGATCTGGTTTCAGAGCGTTGACAATAAGTAAATACACTAGGCATACATTAGATATCCACAATGCGTAGATTAAATAAAAAAACCGGCCAAATGCCATTCAAACTCGAGCACTATTTCGTAAAAGAAATTATAGAAGGAACAACAAACGAAAAAATGCATTTGTTAGGTTTCTTGTAGGTAGGCTTTGGCGTTTTTTCATGTTAGAAGGCACTGTAAATCGGATCCTGTGCAAGTTTCAACTGCCTACCTACTCGTATTACGTTTGTAAGGATAGACAGACTCACAGTGTGCATTTCATGTTTAAATATGCTTATAAGTTCATACTACCAATACATGCATCGCTCTGAGTCTACTGCCTGCCCCATGGCTTGTGCGCAAGCGCGTGCGAAGTGGGTACACGTGCATTTGTTAAAAAATGTTTACTAGAAGTATAAATAATGTATATAGAGGGTGACTGGTAATTAGTAACCGATACTTAACACATGAATGTACTCATGATAACAAACAGCTTTTACTATGAGACCAAACCTTAAAATCGCAAAAAAAAATCAGCTGCTCCCTACATTTTGACGAGTTATGCGAACATAAATGTAGAGAGCAGCTGATTTTTTTCTTTTTGCGATTTCTGGTTAGGTCTCATAGAAAAAGTTGTTTGTTATCATGAGTACCATCATGTGTATAAGTATCGGTCACTAATTACCAGTCACCCTAAATAAAAGTTTATATATTTATTATATAGCACGCTTACATATTAGGTATGCAGGTTATCAAATAACTTTAGTGTCGCCGAACGTCCGAACAACTTCGAATGGCTGAAGCAGTGCCGGTTCTATTTCAAGGAAGACGCTGATAAAACCATGATCTTCGTCACTGACGTCACATTCACTTATCAGAATGAATACTTGGGCTGCACAGATAGGCTTGTGGCATCACATGGGCGCTATCAGAATACCAGCGCTGCGGTATTTATTTAAATATTGCAGCTTTATGCTGAGATAGGAGCCTTTTTGGCCTCGCACAGGTATTTTTAATTGTTATATTTTGTATTTATTTTTTTAATATTAATTTTGTTAGTTTACTACTCTTTTTTACTGTTTGTATTTCCTGTGCGTGTCCCAAATAAAATATTTTTCTTTTTCTCTCTTTTTTTCTTGTACCGTCTGGTAATTTATAAGGTAAGCTTTTTCCAAGTAAGATAATTCTGACAAGTGAAAGTATAAAAGCTTGACAAGCGAAGTCTATGCATAAGTATACTTCACGCACGTTTTGCACCAGATTATCCAATTGTTCGGTACAGGCATTGATTGCAGGCATTGATTGAGGCAGGTATTGGTCTTTAAGTAGCCAACTGATTAGTTCTTTGTTTTCTGTTGAGTCTCTCCTTGTGAGCGGAGCCTCTAGTACGAAATGTGTTATTAAAAGCAAAAACTCTGAGAAACGTTATACTTTCGGGAAATAGTAACATTTTCCAAAAAGTATTTTAGAGGAATATGTCGAAATCATTCACGTTTGCGTGTATATTAATTATGTAAGATGATTTCAGTTTCACTGGTTACCTTTGTTAGGTTTCGCAACCGTGATAAGGTTTCGCACCTTTGCGGTCCTGCCGGTACGGGCAAGACGGCGACATTCAAGGACATGGGGAAGACTCTGGCAAAGTACGTCGTAGTCTTCAACTGTTCTGATCACCTACCTATCTCGAAACCGTTTTACTCATTAACCAAGCAAAGAAAAAGAAATAGATTTGGGTAGTATTCGTATGTGTATCATGATAATTTTGCGTCATCTACAAGGTATGCTCCTTGACATGTATGTACTGCGGGACGACCATTTTCAGTTCCACCCAACCGTCAAAACAAGCCGATCACCTGAGAATTTTGTACAACAAACATTTTGTACGTTAAATGGTGGCGCTGCTAGTTAAGGGAAGATGGCAAATCCAGTGCGTTTCATGCTAGTTCTCCATTTTACCACATGTATAACGAAGTTTGTCAACGTTCACAGTGCTCCTGTATATTTATGACGTGCTAGTACTTGTGGACAACAATATTCAGTTGCCGCCGCCCACAAAACAATCCGGTCGTCCGAGGTCCGCCCCTTTTTTGCAACCCGCCAAAATAGTGTCTTATAAAGTAGAAAAAAATTGGTAAAGAATATATAAGTATATGTGAGCTACATCACCCTCGCTCAGGCATTAGCTATGAGCATGGGCGGTGCCCTTTGCGGTCCTGCCGGTACGGGCAAGACGGCGACATTCAAGGACATGGGGAAGACTCTGGCAAAGTACGTCGTAGTCTTCAACTGTTCTGATCACCTACCTACTAGAGTTTGTATATATTGATTGATACTGGACGATAAACTCTCATTCTAGTATTTTAAACAATATATACTTGGCACTTCAAAAAATTGCATGTGAACAAAATGAAAACACTAAACTTGTCGACGAAGTGAGACTATAAGGGTTCCGGTTTTCCTTTTGAGGTACGGAACCCTAAACATTACCAAAAAATTGGTCAGTCTTCTCCGGAATGCGCTTGCGTGTACAAGCGGAGAGACCGCGGAAAAGTCATCTGTACCAGGAGACCATAAGGCTTTAGATGCTTGGAAGGCAGTAGTTCATAATGTTGCTCTTTCTAAAGCGTTTTGGTAAGCTTTCCGTTTAGGTAACTGGCTAGTAATTAAGAAAGCGTAGTTGAAAAATTCAATAAAAGGTGTTTATATATTTAATATGAGATAAGAAACTGCATGATACGAGTACAAAATGTAGGAATCATCTGCCTGTATCGAGTGATGATATATAGTCATCGATGATTATTTGATTCTATGCAATTGGAATCGGACTGGATAGGATCGGCGGAAGGTACTTATGGCTGCCGCCATGAGTCACAAATACTGGGGGTCACGCCATAAGAGGCAATGGACTCAAAAATCTAAAACTATCCAAATACTGTTTCCAGAGGTCTGGGACGCATCTACAAAGGACTGGCTCAGTCAGGATCGTGGGGGTGCTTCGACGAGTTCAACCGCATCGAGCTGCCAGTGCTGTTGGTAGCGACACAGCAGGTCGCCGTGGTGCTCGCTGCGAAGAAATAGAAGAAGAAAAGCTCCATCTTCACTGACGGGGACGTCTATGAAATGTGTTCTGAGTTTGGAATATTCATTACTATGGTAGGTACCTACATCTTTTCTATTATGATATACAGCAGATGTTAGCAGACATACTCGTATTAAGCCATAGTAACATATGCCGTTCATTTTTAGAATGGTTTATCTATACCTACTTATAAAATTACTTTGACGGTAAAATCAGTCCCACATTGTATAAAATCTTCTTCCCACGACTTCAGGTCAGTCTCCGTAAGATCTACTCCGTGCTCCGCACCCTCGGCGCAGTGAAGCGAGTCAACAGTAAAGACAATGAGCGTACCATTGTCATGCTAGTCCTGCGAGACATGAACCTTTCCAAGCTGATAGATGAAGATGAGCCTCTCTTCATTTCTTTGGTGTTTCCGAACCAGGCTCCAGAGAAGACAACTTACAATGATTTGGAGGAGGCCATCAAGAAACAGGTGGATTTACTTGGCTTTATCAGTCATCCGCCGTGGTTGTTGAAGATTATACAGGTAAAACTTCAATCAAGTGTAGAATAGTTCAATGTGTTGTAAATTTTTATTAATGACTAGCTGACCGGCAGACGTTGTCCTGTGAAAAATCAAATAGAAAAACATCCTGCTAAGTTCGAGTCGGACTCGCACACCAAGGGTTCTGTACTTCAGTTTTTTTAGTTCAGATAAATGAAAATACTAAACGAAGAATATCAAAATCTTAAATTTCAACAATCGCAAAGATAATTTTATATTTCATAATGATACTGTGAATTACAAAATTATTTTTTTTGTAGTTACAGATAATCGTCCATATTGAAACGTACCGAATTGATATTTTCATCATCATCATCATCATCATCATCATTTATTGCATTCACGTAGTTTACAAGTTGTTACAAGTATATAGGTTTCATACATGACCCTGCTAGGGCACACCAATATATTTTTTTTTAAATTTATTTATTCATTCAAGAAAATTCTAAACAAAAAAAATCACATATTTTCTGCCAAACTGCTGTACAGTTTGTCGGCAGTGTTCCCGTGGATACAGTTTTGTGACATACAAGTACTTATTGACTACTTATAAGTCGAAGCAAAAAGAAAGAAAGAAAATAAACAAATAAAAGGGTACACACACTAAATATCTACGGATGGGCTCAGGTCATCTTGCTTGCCCACCAGGCTGGCATGAGCAACGCTGAACGCATGCACGCAACAAACCCAGCACAAGCGAGACGCCGCCCGCGATGGCCGCTCAAGCGACAACAACAACACGGCGCGCGCGCATGCCAGACTGGCCGGCCCGAAATATAATAGTTTAAAGTGCTACAGTGTCACAATAATATACAAACCACTGTGCTTAAACAAAAATACTATTTTTAAAATGTTTCAGGTGCCGGGTAATATAGGATAGGGTGAGAACAATTTATTAGTCATAATTTCCATTCACAAATTAAAGTAAGATAAAAAATTTAAATTAAACAAATAGCGATAACAATAATAATCATAAAATAACATAACATAGGTCAATTTGGTAGTTAGTCAAAAGTTTAGGTGCTGTGTGTATTGTGTACAGGTGTGAATTTCAATGTCAAAATTTATTTATCGTCAAAGAATTCCTTTAGAGTGTAATAAGATTGTAATAATAGGTATTTTTGGAGACTGGTTTTAAATTTATTTTCGTATTCAATGTCCTTAATTGAATTTGGAAGCTTATTATATATTTTCACGCACATGGCTAAAGGTCCTGAATGGAACATAGTTAATTTTGAGTAAGGCTAATTGGTTTTTTTTTTGGCGTCTAACACTGCGATGTTGTGGACGAAGGTTTAGTATTTGTTGATTAAATACAGTATATGGTAAGGAACTTTCAAATTATTTAAAACTTGTTTAGATGTTGCGACAGAGTTCGTACAAAAATAGTCTAAAACTGCCAACTTTTATGGACCCCTATTTCATAAGGTTTGAAGATAAAAAAGAAAATTATATTTGTACTCTACTCGATGAGTTCTAGACAATGACACCCAACATGCCAGAATAAGAAAAAAAAAATCTAAATAAATTGTTATTGTATGGGGATGCCACTTTAGTTTTAACTTTATTAAATTTTTTATTATTTGTTGTTATAGCAGCAATAGAAAAACACAATCTGTGAAAACTTCACCTGTTTAACTATTACGGTTCATGAGAAATAGTCTCTATAACAACCTAATTCGGACTACACCAAAAATTGCCAAACCGCCGTTCTCGAGTGATGCGTTTACCTAAAAACAACATTTCATTTTTAGTAGGGTTCCGTACCCAAAGGGTGCCAAACGGAACCCTATTACTAAGCCTTCGTTGTCCGTCCGTCTGTCCATATTTCGGTCAGCGGGCTGTATCTCATGAACCGTAATAATACAGTTGAAATTTTCACAAATTGTGTATTTCTATTGCAACTATAACAAAAAATAATTAAAATCAATAAAGTTAAAAACTAAAGGGGAGCACTTCGCAAAAGCCGGACGAACAAATTGTGACTGATCCAATAAGGGAGTGTCGGAATCAGTACGTCAACCTTTGATTTATTGAGGCGGAAATATAAGGGTGAAAACACATTTACGCGCACAGACTCAGTACCCAGTATCTCCTTATATCCTTTCCTGATACTCAGAAGTGTAATTCACGAGAGTCCACTTGCGCGTACAACCGCTTTCGATGCGGGTGAGTGCAGATGCTTGCAGGCCGACTTCTCGCTCTAGCGATTGATGTTTTTATGTGACAGAAAGAAATGATGATACAGAAAAATGTTGATCTTTGCTTGATAACGTAATTTCACCATTAATTGATTTTTTATTGGTAGACGGTCATATCTTATTTGTCAAACGGCTTTTTCAAAGATAACAGGAATAAGTAATGGAACATTTTGACCAAGGTCGTAAAGTTTTCGTTAGGTGATCATACTATAACATACACCCGCGAACAAAGAATACGAGTCAGTACGAAAAAACTAAAATTACCCTTAAAATAATAGAACTTTACTGTTGCCCATTCGTCGACTCCCCATTGTGCAGGTTCGCGGGTGTAACGTAATCTTGCTACCCAATGTTCCCTTTCGAGTTTTGGACCATTTGCGGATCTATTTGGGGTCAAATTAGCTTCAAGGAGCCGCCGTCTTACAGTCCGCTCGCTTACCTCGTTTCTACAGGTCTCCCGAAGTTGATTTGTTACTTTAACTGCAGTGAGGTGCCGATTTCGAGGCATGATCGTAACAATAAATCGATCCTCTCGAGCCGCAGTACATCTCGGTCTGCCGGTTCTTGGTCTTCCTATGTTCTTCCCAGTTTCTCGGAAACGTTGGACGACTGGCTACACTAAAGAAAGTGACACGCCTGTTGTTCTTCGCTGACTTCTTTCTTCTTCTAACACAGTGACGATGAGTGGAAATTCTTCTGGTGTGTATACATGATAGTAATTCAAAAACGAAAAACAAAAAAGACAATGAAAAGAAAGACGACAATGACCGCCTTTTATCATTTTGATTTGACAGATTGAAAACAAGTGAGAAAACAAGCAAAACAACCAATCAATCTGCCTAGCCTTTTCCCAACTATGTTGGGGTCGGGTATTTTACAAGGAGCGACTGTCTATCTGACCTCCACAACCCAGTTATTGAGTAATACGATACCCCTTGGTAAGCTGGTTGTGAGACTTTCGGGCTTCTGACGACCCGTAACGACTGTCAAAAATTCACGAATGACAGCTGGGACGTTAAGCCGTTGCTTAACGTGCTTTCCAAGGCATGGAAGGGACTTGGTATGTAAAGATGGTCACGGACCAACCACGACAAGCGTAGCTTAACCTGATCGATCGAACCGTGCGGCTGTTATTACCAAGGTTAAAACTTAGTAACTAATTGTTGAATTTTGGCTAAATGTGAAAGGCTAAAAAATAAAATTATATATTATCTAAATCTGAAAAAACTAGTCACTAGCCATTAGTTACAATTTTTTCACATTTTGGCAAGTACATTTAGCCAAAATTCAACCATTAGTTACTATGTTTAACCATTGGTTGAGTTAACTACGGATCAAAAACCGGCCCTCAGCCACAAGCTCTTCCGTAAAACAACCGCGAATTGAATTAATTCCAAATTCGAGGTTTTTAAAATTACGTTGTAGATAATTTAAGGGTCTGTTTCATAAGATATTTAAATTTTCTGTAATATGAAGTTAGTAAGTCACAGGGATTTTCGTCATCGACCTGTATTACAATATTTGACTGCTAGTGTAATAATAGCAAACACTCAACTTGTTATTGTTTCAACACAAACGTTATCATGAAAATCTATTGCGGAACTATAACTGTGCCTACCCTCTTTTTTGTATTTACATAGTATGTTTTTTGTACGGGTAGATTTATTCCACGCCGTCCGATCGAGGCGAGGGATAAACCTACCCTGACGGACGCGACGCGTCGTCAGCGCCGCGCGTCGTGTCTACTGGACGCTCGGCTCACGCAGCAATGTCCCTCACCCCTTCTGAAAATATGGAAATAACTACAATTATTTCACTTTGATAGCAACCCATCAGCAACGTTATGCGAATGCGAATAAAGGTCACTTTGATTTTGGCAGTGATGAAAAATCAAAGATAAAACAGCTGTGAAAGAACTGTAACACCACCGCCTTTATGATAACAATATTTAATCGAGTTTAATACTATTTATTTCAATTTATTTACTTTAATTCGCTCGTGGCTAAGTAATAACAGCCGCACGGGTCGATCCATCAGGTTAAGCTACGCTTGCCGGGGTTGTTCCGTAGATGGGTGACCATCTTTAGAGACCGAGACTCCTCCGTGCCTCGGAAAGCACGTTAAGCCGTTGGTCCCAGCTGTCATTCGTGGATCTTTGGCAGTCGTTACGGGACGTCAGAAGCCGGAAAGTCTGACAACCAGTCTTACCAAGGGGTATCGTATTACCCAGTAACTGGGTTGTGGAGGTCGGATAGGCACTCGCTCCATGTAAAACACTGGTATTCAGCTGCACCCGGTTGGACTGGAAGCCGACCCCAACATAGTTGGGAAAAGGCTCGGCAGATTGAATTGCAATAGAACCGATATCAAACATGTGTGCAGTTGCTGCATCAGTACTGGTGATATAAAAGTTGGTTCAGAGGTTCGGGACTCCTTGTACAGTGTCCCTAAATATAAGATCACGACTGGGTTTTCCGAATAAATACAATAAAAGCCATAGCTGATGTTATAGTTCGCGTCAAATAACTTTGCCGTTCTGAAATACGCACAGTAGTCAATTTTTGTACAGCGTGCAATGCCAAGCGCATCGGAAAGCCTGGTTTCAGAGCGGCAAAGTTATTTGACGCGAACTATACAACATGTTTATGTAACGGACCGAAATAGGAAGCCCCGACAAATGTTCGAGCAAGCATTGTGCTGAAAATTCCTACATTACACAAATTGCAACACCAGGAACATATAAAATTTAGGAGTTCTAGAAAATATCTACTCACTCACTGGCTCATGAGTTCACGTGACATGTCGTAACACACTTTTGCATTTAAGGTTAACTAAAGATAATTTTGCATTTGATAGACGATAGATATTGCGTTGGATGTAATGGCACACTTTAGTGCACTTCAATTTCATCATTTTTGTGCTCTTGAAAATAAATTTATTTCGCCTTCGATTTACTTAATGCAGATATTTTATTTTCATAAAATAAAATGTTCATTTTGTTTAAAGTATACCTGAATTTAGTCTTCACTAATATGCGATGTTTAAATTTCTTGAAAGTTTTGCTAAATAACAGGAAAAATACATTATTGGCTGAGTACATAACGTTATTATTTTTTCTGCTATATTATTTTGAATCGAAGTTGAAAAGTAGTCAAGCCGCCATCGCCACCTACAAGTTGACCATTTAATGATGTTGATGATATTTTTTGATAGTTACACAGAGAAAACGAATTTTCCAAGATATGAGACCTAGCTAGATCGATTTTTCATCCCCGTAAACCCCTATATTGCAAATAATTTTTCCTTTCTTATAAACAGTGTACAGAATTGATAAAAATTAGTCAATTTCGTGCACGGTCCCTTAACATTGTATTAATTTGTTTTCAGAGAAATGCGAATGAATCCGAAAGCCATAACGGCCGCCTAGTTGTTCGGACGTTTGGACCAATGACTGGACTGATGGCATATTCTCAGCACTTTGGCGCAAGACCCTCAAGAGAAGGTCTGGTGAATATATTTGGTTGGTGCTGGATGTACCGTTTGAGAGGATATGGATCGAAAACTTGAACTCCGTACTCGATGACAATAAAACTTTGACTTTAGCAAACGGTGATCGTCTCACGATGTCTCCTACATCAAAATACATATTTGAACCAGAAAATATTGATAATGCTTCGCCAGCTACAGTATCTAGAAATAGTATGGTGTATAAGAGCTCGTCAGAGTTGGTTTGGGACCCAGGTAGCGATATTTTTTTTATTCTGCACTCTTTTGTTTGAGACTAAATAGTGTCCCACTCGTTTTGCCCAGCATATTGATAAAAAAACAACAATATTTATTTCTTTTTTAATTTATTTCAGTATTGCGTGCTTGGCTTAAAACTCGATCGCCGCGTGAAAATGAAGTTTCACTCTTTGAAGAAACTTTTCCAGTAATATTTACCTGGAGCACACAAATTCTCACCTTTAGCATGCGCGTACTTCAAAGTAACATTATAGCACAAATGCTGAACCATCTGAAAGAGTTAGTGCCTCCACAAGTAGTTGAATCGGAAGATCCATCAGGGAACAAATCTGTTAATGGTGATGAGGACGAAGAAGAAAAAGATAAAGGCGAGGAGATAATACTGTTTACGCCTGAACACCTCCACAAGGTCTACGTTTTTAGTCTTGTTTGGGGGTTTGGGTCTTTACTTGAAACTGAAGATAGAAAACGTTTCGATGGTTATTTGAGAAAAAACTTCAGTGAAATGTTAGACTTCCCGAAACATCCAAACAACAAACCGTGTATATTTTTCGACTTTTTCGTCAAAAATCGTGGTAAGTGGGAGCTGTGGGTCGACTTCATGATGCCCTATGAATATTCTGACACAGCGACACCTGACTATGCAAGCATTTTAGTTCCGATCGTCGATAACCTTAGAATTATTTACTTGATTCACTGTATTTCAAAACAAGGTAAAGAAGTGTTGCTGTTAGGCGAGCAAGCGAAAACTGTAATAATGAAGCCTTCATTATTACAGTTTTCGCTTCTCGCTATATGAAGAATTGTTATCTAGAACAATTAATTGGACGTTCATTTAGTTTCTCTTCAGCCACGAGCCCTTTTCAGTTAAAACTATTGAAAGCTATGTAGAGAAACGCAGTGGCATGACATTTGGGCCTCCTGGTGGAAAAAAATGTTAATATTCATAGAAAATATTAATCTACTACAGAGTAACGAGTGGGGTGATCAGATAACAAATGAAATTATAAGACAGACCATGGGTATGAATGGGTTTTACAGCTTTGAGAAACCTGGTGACTTTACCACTGTCATTGATATATTGTTTCTTGCTGCTATGGGACCGCCAGGTACGTTAAATATTTAAAAAAAAGCTTAAAGGAATGTATATTTTATTATAAGGGCTTATTTGGAATAAACAATTTTTCCCCGCCACGTGGCAGAAGAAACGACATTCCAGCTAGTCTAAAATGCCAATTCTCCATTTTCAATTGTCCATTGCCCAACAACGATTCAATAGACAAAATCTTCAAAGTCATCTGAGAAGGGCACTATAATGTGAAACGAGGTTTTGCTCCTGAAGTTAGAACACTTATAAAGAAAGTGATACCTAACTTTAACAAGAGAACTTGGGCAAGGACCAGAGCTAACTTACTGCCTACACCAGCAAAATTCCACTATGTTTTCTCCTTGAGAGATCTTTTAAGAGTCTGGCAAGGAATAGTGGGGACTCTGCCAACTGTGATTGAGTCTGCGAAATGTCTGATGCTTTTGTGGAAACACACAAATTTCGAGTGTTCTCCGACCGGTTCACACATGAGAAGGATAAGGACTGGTTTAACAAAGCCATGTATATCATTACTGAAGAAGTGCTCGGTACTGAGCATAAGAAGATGATGTTGGACAAAGAGCCTGTCTTCGTGGGTTTTATGATGTAAGTCGGAAGGAGATTAAGAGATTATCGATAATAAAGAAGTCAATTAACGTTCTAAAGGTAAATGGATCTACGAGTATGTTTTGGGATAGATGAATAAAAAAATAATAAAAAACTATCTCATTTGTACGCGTAATGGACCGTGTAATTGATCTTTACTTACTTAATTGATTAAAGCCTGAAATCTCGGAAAGAATCAGTTGTTTTCTGCATTTATGTTCGCATAACTCGCCAAAATGTAGAGAACAGCTGATTCTTTTTGCGCGATTTCAGGTTTGGTCCCATGGTAAAAGTTGTTTGTAATGATGAGTACAATGACCGCTTAAGAGATTTAGTGTATGAATAGATAGACCTTATAGAAGTACATTTTACTCTTGACTGAATGTCCTTTGCGTACCATCATCAGGGTTGAAAACCATCATGCGGTCCATGGCCCTTTACGGGGCACCGGTGTGGGCGCGTTCCCTGAGGCTGCGGCCAGTCCGCCGGTTGAACGCGTCCCAGAGGGTCATGGCCATTCGGCTAGTCCGGGGTTACCGCACGGTCTCCGGTGAGGCGGCGAGCCTCCTTGCCGGATTGCCGCCGTGGGATCTGGAGGCGAAAGTCCTCGCGCACGTGTGGGAGTGGCGCGAGGAGGCGAAACGCCGGGGCGTAACTCCGCTGCCACGAGAAATTACGGTACAGCGGACAGAGCTCCGGCGGGATCTCATGGCGACATGGAGAGTGCGACTGTCGCAGCCCAGCGCTGGGCACGCCACAATTGCGGCGATAAGTCCCCTCTTTGAGGAGTGGTTAGAGAGGCGCCACGGCGTCCTCACCTTCCGCCTGACGCAGGTCCTCACCGGACACGGTTGTTTCGGGAGGTTCCTGTTTCGCATAAGGCGGGAGGAAACGCCCGGGTGTCACCATTGTGTGGATCGCCCAGAGGACACGGTGGAGCATACAGTGGAGGTCTGCCCGGCTTGGGCAGAGCACCGCCGTGTTCTCACGGAGGCGATCGGCGGCGGCAATCTCTCGCGTCCGAGCCTGGTCCAGGCCATGGTGCGGAGCGAGAGTGCATGGGAGGCCGTCACCTCCTTCTGCGAAGCGGTAATGCTCGTGAAGGAGGAGGCGGAACGCGTGAGGGAGAGGCAGCCTCACGCCCTCAGTCGCCGCAGGAGACGCCCTGGGCGGCGGGAATCGATAGCCGATTCCCAGCCACCATAGGCGCGGGCTTGCGGACGGTGAGTAGTGGGTAGCTCGCCGTCCGGTGAGGACCAGGCCCGGGTCGACGGCGCGTTGTGTTCCACGCGCGCCTCAAAGAGATGTCAGCAAAAGATGGGGTCCAATAGGGCCGATGCCGCTGGGGTCGCGGGTTGTTTGAAAAAGATACCGTGGCCCTGGCATAGGCAACTGAAGGAACACGGGTGGGTTTTAGTCAGTAAAAGTCTGACACGCCCTTCCGCTCCACCCAGAGCGGGAGAAGTTATTTGATGATTTCCCATCCACAAAAACAAAAAAAAAAAAAAACAAAAAAAGGGTTGAAAACCATTCAACAATTTTTCGAATTAGGTACTTATTAATTGAAGCTCTGACGCATCTTCGTTAGTGAGCTTTAATTTGCCTTTACTTGTAAGAATGGTGTGGATGATTATTGCAAGCTAGTTTTGGACAAATTCTACTCGGACAATTTTTTCCATTCCGATGACAATACATTTGTTTGGTTATGACCTGATAAAGCAAGCAACCAGTATGAGAATAATGACTTTTATGAGTGAATAGCTGCACACAAAAACAGCTAATGCGTGATGTCATAATATAAGACCTTGAAGTCTGATTAAGTCCCTTGAATTCTATGAAATCATTGTAGGTTCTGGCTCACGGCGCATCCTCGTCATTCATAAACTGCGCAGGGTAAAATTCTGCATGTGAAATGGTTGTTTGTTTTCAGTGTTGTTTTGTTTAGTATCGGCTTGTGGCCACTGTTTTCCGTTTTAACTATTATAATAAAACTTAACAAAATAGAACTACCTAGTGTTTGTAATAATAACATATAGTCCTGTGGAGAACAACATCAGATGCTTATTGCATTTTCGTTCTAAAATAAAAGAAATAACAAAAAAAAACGATGAGGGTGCCACTGCGCGCTCGGGCTTTTTTTTGTGTGGAGAAATGCTCATGCATTCCGTGCACACACACACATTGCACGCCGTGACCACCCCAGGGACCAAACCAGCACATGGGCGCTAGACGACCCCGTGTCTAGGCACCCCTAGTCCCTCTGCGACCGATCAGATCAGTGGCCCGGCCGCTTACCACTTTTCGGCCGTAGATGATAGGGAGAGCGGCCAACGAAATACCGACACTCCTCCTCCCTTGCGGCCCCACCACGTCCGCCATCAGACGGTGGCAACCAAGTCAAGGCCGCGGAAGGTAGGAAGAGCGGCGCACCGCAATACCGGCACTCCTCTCCCGCCGTGGCCTCCAACCCTCAGTTGCGATGCCTCCCATACGACATCGTGGCCCGCTTCAGTTGCGATGTCACCCAAGCGGCACCGCAACATACTTGTTAGCCGCTCCATCGTCGGCTTATCGCCAAAGGCTCCTGCGGCGACTTAGGGCGCGAGGGCGCAAATATTGCCTCTCCCTCACGCGTTCCGCCTCCTCTTTCGCGAGCATTACTGCTTCGCAGAAGGAGGTGACGGCTTCCCATGCACTTTCGCTTCGTACCATGGCCTGGACCAGAGCCAGACGCGAGAGATACCCGTCGCCGATCGCCTCTGCGAGGACGTGGCCGGAGCACCGCCAAACCGAGCAGACCTCCACCGTTTGCTCCACCGTGACCTCCGAGCGATCCACATAATGGTAACACCCGGGTGTTTCCTTCGGCCTTATACGGAACAGGAACCTCCCGAAGCCACCATGTCCGGTGAGGACCTGCGTCAGGCAGGTGAGTATGCCGTGACGCCTCTCCAACCACTCCTCAAAGAAGGGACTTATCGCCGCAATTGTGGCGTGCCCAGCACTGGGTTGCAACAGTCGCACTTTACATGTCGCAATGAGATCCCGCCGCAGCTATGATTTCTCGCTATGCCCCGGCGTTTTGCCTCCTCGCGCGATAGTAACCCAGAACTAGGGATTTATCAGTTTGTTTTTCTGGTGTTTTGTTAGTGGGGCCTCATTCAAGTAAATTCTATGAATATATTCGATGCACCAGGTTACCATGAATACCTGGATGGAGTTCCCTCTTGCTATATCTGGAGTCTGGACGTGATTAAACGCACAACTAAACACGAGATATTAAATCGTCTGTATGCACTTGAGACAGCCTTATACGAAACTACAAAGAGGAAATGCGACAGTACTAGTAGGAGACCACAACACTGATATGCATTCAGAGGTATGTTATGTTATGAGTATGATATACCTACTATCTATATAATATTATTAATATTCGCCTTCGTACAAAGAGAATAGAGGTTCGCCGCACATTGGTTGCCATGGAAACGGTATGCGTGCCGAAAGCACCAGCGCAACATGAACAACAGGCTTTAAAACCTAGATACCTAGTAAAAGACCTTGACCTTATTGACAATTCTGAAGATCGGTGAAGTGATAGTAGATGGATAAGGGTGGCCGAGGAAAAAATCAGTTTTTACAGTTTTATGTTCCGTGCAATTCAACTTGTTTACCTACATATTTGAAAGAATTAAAAAACGTTTTATAAAGATGGTTCTTTGCCTGCAGCTGCGACGTGGTGAAGTTCCAGAGTAAGCAACCTTCTGAAGATGTGTTCATAGGATTTAAGATGTGTTCGACTTTTGTATCAGGATTCTTGTTTTTTTAACACTCACAATTGTATTCATTTATTTTGAAATTTCGTCGAATTTCTGTCGTCCCACTTTACCTCCTTTGATGAAACCTGATGGGTCGCTGGCTCACTCTGCAACTGAGAATGCAAATTTATTTGCATCTCTCTTTGCAAGCAATCCACGTCTGGTCGCTAGATCCAAGCAACCACCTACTGCACCTCATTGTGACTCCTCGATGCCGGAGATCGCAGTTCACATTAAAGAGGTCCGAAGAGTATTGTGCAGTCTAGACGTGAACAAGGCCAGCGGGCCTGTCGGCATTCCAGCGAGCGTGTTGAGGCAGTGTGTGCCTGAACTGTCTTCTGTATTGACACGTTTGATCCGCCTCTCTCTTGAAAAAAGAACGGTGCCAAAATCCTGGAAGCTTGCAAATGTACAACCAGTGCCCAAAAAAGGCAACCGTGCAGACCCTGCCCATTACAGTCCGATCGCCATTACCTCCATTCTGTGCAAGGTTATGGAAAGGGTACTGAACAATATGTTGCTGATCTACCTTGAAGACAATGATCTCCTCAGTTACCTCATTATGGCTTTCGCCGGGGACGGTCAACTGGCGACCTTCTTGTGTATGTCACGCACTGCTGTGGCGAAGCCATCGAGAAACATGGTGTAGCACTGACTGTATCGCTTGACTTCTCGAAGGCCTCTGACAGGGTCTGGTACGCTGCTCTGCTCAGCAAGCTTCCTGCTTATGGCACCCCAGCTGATTTTTGTAGCTGGATATCAGATTTCCTTAGTGAACGTTCGATCAGAGTAGCTATTGAGGGCTGCTCTTCTGACGCTATCGCTATTGATGCCGAAGTTCCTCAGGGGTTTGTTCTCTCTGCAACTCTTTTCCTGCTGCACATCAATAACCTGCTTCAGCCTGGTATTGTTGGGTACGCATATGACAGTACAGTTTCAGAGAGATACTAGTCCAGCGCAAAGACCAGCGGGGCCGCAGTTCGTTCCTTGAGAGAGGCCATGGTAGAGGAGAAAGATTTGATCTTAAGCCTTGTTTCCCAGTGGGGTGATGATAATTTGGTCTCTTTTAACGCTACCAAAATATAGGCGTGTCTTTTTACCGCTAAAAAGAGTCGTTTCGCCCAAACTCCTACTTTTCGGGGTACATCTGTTCCTGTAACTGATCGACTTGAGCTCCGAGGCACGGAGTTGACATCTGGTCTCAACTTCGGCGCCACCATCTAGTACAAGGCCCAAACTGTGGCCAAGAAACTGGGCATCCTAAATAGGGTGAAGCGATACTTTACGCCTGGACAGCTTTTAACCCGTTACAAAGTGCAAGTCTGGTCCTGCATGGAGTATTGCAGTCACATTTGAGATGAATCAACTAAGTACCAACTAGCCGCGCTTGACTCGGTGGAACGCAGAGCTAAGAGGCTCATTGGCGACGTAAAACTGGTGGCTGCCAAACTTCATAGTTTGGCTCATCGCCGCAAGGTTGCTGCTTATCGGTCTTCTACAGATTGTACTTCGGAGAGTGTGCCCGAGAACTCCACGACCTCGTCCCACCGGCCCTTTTCTACCATCGGACATCTATACGCACTGCCAGTTACCATCCCTACCTGGTTGCTATTCCAACAATTCGCACTAAGCGCTTCCAAATGACGTTTATAATGCGCACAGCAAAGGAATGGAACTCACTACCTGCGTCTGTGTTTCCGAACGCATACAACCCTAATCTCTTCAAAGTGAGAGTGAACAGGCTATTTCTGTGTAAGCTCAGTCCATCGTCAACTTTGTCTCTGTCACCTCTAACCTAAACTAGAGTCAAGAGCAAACCCATCACAAATAAAAAAATAAAATTTATAAAAAAATACGAAAAAAACCTACCACAATAATGAAATCGCTATTTTAACCAGGCAAAACAAAATTGTGCTTGAAAGGTTTTGTTATGAAATGCCATTGAAATGCGAGTTAAAGTAGATTGTTCTACTAAACTGAGCACAGCTAAGTTTAGTAGAACACTACAACCCTACTTGTTACGTTGTGAGCATAGCCATTCGTGTGGTGTTTACCTTTAAGTAATTTGTTACACGTACTGTTCGAAGTTTTTGACATGTTATTTTTATGCTCATGATGTTAGAATAAACAATAATTGTTGGTGAACCAAATAAATAAATAGCATCTTTCTTATTTGAAACTAGCGATGCCTCATGGGCTCCTGGTAGCTCATATTATTTGTGCACTCACCTCGTGTCGTATTTTCACTTCACGCAAGCGCATTGAAGAGTAGACCACGTGTCGTGTAGATGCCACGTGGACACTGAACTTCCAAACAACGACCTCTGTGAAGTCAGTGTATCAGATACACGCCTCTGCTTTGCACGGGTGCATTCTACTTCTTCTTTTTCTCGTGTCAATGACTCATATTTTGCCGACCAGTAGTTCGCGACCTAGTTTGCTCTGTAATTTGCCTCTTTTAAGTCCATGAGAGGAGTAGGTGAAATGGCATAGCATCGAGATTTGAGTGCTTTACCTAAGTTTAATACCAGGTTACTCAGAAAGTTTTTCGAATAACAGTGTTTGTCTATGGAACACTGGCTGGTTTTGATATCAATTAAAACTATGCCTATTTGTTAAAAAGAAAAAACGCAACATTCCAAATTCGATATTCCATCCACATTTTTTTTACGAACAACATTAACATATTCTGCCTCACTGAAAAATGGATTTACAACGAGAACATTTTCGCGCGATGATTGACATTTTCGTTCATAGACAAAAACCCTTCTAAAGCGACCGTTTTCCGCTGGTTCAACGAAATTAAGCGTGGTCGAGTAACTTTGGCGAACGAAGAAAGAAGTGGCCGCCCTATGACAGCTGTTACAGAAGAAAACGTTCTGGCTGTGAAAAATTTAATTAGCATAATAATACTGCAGATTGGATCAAGAACAATCAATCTGCCTAGCCTTTTCCCAACTAAGTTGGGGTCGGCTTCCAGCTAACCGGATGCAGCTGAATACCAGTATTTTACATGGAGCGACTGCCTATCTGACCTCCACAACCCAGTTATTGGGTAATACGATACCCCTTGGTAAGACTGGTTGTCAAACTTTCGGGCTTCTGACGACTGGTAACGACTGCCAAAGACCCACGAATGACAGCCGGGACCAACGGCTTAACGTGCTTTCCGAGGCACGGAGGAATCTCGGTATGTAAAGATGGTCACCCATCTACGGACCAACCCCGACAAGCGTAGCTTAACCTGATGGATCGACCCGTGCGGCTGTTATTACTTAGCCACGACCTCCTCTACTAACATAACATATTATACTAACATCTTTCTTTGGCCGAATCCACAAAATATCCATCTACAAATTTTCTCGGGCTACTAGGGAAACATAAATCATAGAGGGTATTCGAATATTGAAAACAAAATTGTAAATTGTAGTAGGACAGCTGCGCCGTACCACAGAATAATAAAGCTACAGTAGTTTATCTGGGCAGTGACCTTGTATTAATTACCTAAGGCCGTGGCCGCTCGGTAGAAAATACAAGTCCAAGACGCGTCCGTCCGTGCGTAACTGCCGCGCACTCGAACCGTTGCCTACAGGCACAATAAAAATATGGATAGTAGGGAAACTATGAAACGGCACACAGACGCGTGCATCGACGAGACCCCTAAGCTACAATAAGTATACCGCGACTGTTGCTTGGCGCCTCGTCGTGAGTGTGGCAGTTCGACCATTGGTACGTAGTTTCCTTACTGTCCATATATTAGGTCTTTACCTATGAAATTGCCGATTTACAGAGAAAAAATCAAACAATTTTTCAAAAACCGATTTACACAGAAAAAATTAAACATTTTTTTAAAAAGAAATATACTTGATGCACTTTTGTCATTTTAATGAAAGTTCGTTGTTGCCTCTGCTGTAAATATCCTGGGAACGGGAATCGATAAATTATTTAAAGGCGTTTTTCACCGTCACGTTGGATTTTAAATTTTTCCCCGGGGCTCATTGTTGAGATCAAAATTTCCAGAACGGAAGTGATCAAACCAAAAACGCACCGTGCGTTCACTTGCTGTACCTTGTCCATACATGTTGTTAATATTGCGTGCTGTCTGTGTTGCGTTGGTGGCACGACGGAACTCGTATTCAAAAAAAGCGCGATTTCCGTTTTTCCATGACTTTCTCGATCCTTCTTATTTCTACTCAACATGTGACGTATCAAATAGCCTCGGCTATCTGTTACGTTACAGTGTCATTAGTATCATTACGCTTTGAGTAATTAATCAATAAACATTGTCACGTCTCATTCATCCGCGGCCCATCCCTAGACTCAAGACTTTTCAGCACCCCGATACGCTAAGTTTTTTAAACCTTTAGCAAATCTGAGCAACAATAGCGCTCTTAAGAGTGTTAGGCGGCTGTACAGATTTGAGCCGCGATAGGGATGGGCCGCGGATGACAGAGACATTATGATTTTTACGGATTAATTACTAAAAGCGTAATGACGCTAATGATATGAAACTCTGTATTTATACTAAAGTGAGTATTCGCAAATTAGTAATATGCAGTGCGAGACATTAATGATACATATCTTAACACTTAACTAATGACAGAAACTTTTCAGCCCCCCTGGTATTCTAAACATATTTCAAAATTCTGAGGCCAATTTGAACTAAACCACTATTTAAGAGTTTTATATATTATTATTATATATATTTCATTTCATTTTCTTATATAATATATTTTCTTATATGCCTGCAAGCAGTAGTACCGGAAGTACCTAAAGCCTGCGCTCAGGCTTGGAACACTACAAGAGTCGATTGCTGAACTAACAGACTTTTCTAGACGAAGCTACGAGTGATCATGGATTTGAAACCCAGGCATGCAACTGAAGGAACACGGGTGGGTTTTAGTCAGTAAAAGTCTGACACGCCCTCCCGCTCCACCCAGAGCGGGAGAAGTTATTTGATGAATTCCCATCCAAAAAAAAGGCATGCACTTTATTGTGTTCAACTTATTTCATAACGACTGCTCTGGAAGCGGTGAAGAAAAAACATCTTAATCATTGTCTGTCTTACAAAATAAGATAAAACAATATATTAACTTTAAAAAAATGTTTAAAATTAATTGTCGAACTACGTACGCTTGTCACTATTTAAGAGAAAATATTTGCGATACTAAGCATTTCTGTATACTTCTTTGAGATTGTACTCTTTTAATGCGAAGAGACGATAATATGTAATCTCTTTTTCTTCTCACTGTCTGTTTTTTAAGATATTTCTGTAACTGTTGGTTTTCCCGAATTAAATAAATAAATATTGAATGCGAATGGCCGTTGTACGATTTTTTGAGTGTCATCTACCCACAGGCTGCACGTGTAAAATGAGGTGCAATATGCACGAAATAAGGTTTCTAGGTTCTTTGCCTATCCTGCTGTAACATGAATACCTATGTGTACATACAGAAAACCACACATATTGGTAGGATAGAATGCATGTTTTCTTCCATATTGCATATATTATGTCCAGGCTGTGCGATTAGATACACGTCCTGTTTTTTATAATTTCCTGGTAGAATTTCATGCTCTGAAGCATTTTCTTTAAGTACAATGACGGCAATGGAATTGAATGTTACGCGCCATGCGGATATATTTGGCAACCTCTTACTCTAAACTGTCCCATGATTCTCATTTTAATACTCTCGTATATAAATAACTGATAACTAGTCACGTTTCCTTAAAAAGATTTTAATCATGTGAATAAAACGAAAAATATGCAGAATGAGGGAAAGAATTGGGCAAATTTAAAGAGCCGATCTACGCCGCTGCTTTTTCAAAGATGCCTGTTGGTCTCTAGTCCTGCTGATGGAAGTTCGGGGATATCTTTCACAGTCGCCATAATTACCGTTTAGTGTTATGTTATTGTAAGAAAGAAAAAAATTTCATGGTTTCGAAGTGCATACACATCGATGAAGTGAGGGGGGGGTCTCAATTCGTTCTGCTTACCTCATTCCATGAAGTTTCTTGCAACACTGGCCACGCCTCCCTCCCACAATGCACTAAAACTTCCTACCCCCCCCCCCCCTAACTCTTTATACAAATGTATGCAACGTGTAAGCACGATGAAGGGTGTGTTTGTGGTTGTTGGCTAGATCTCTTAGTGCTTATTGTTTCCTAGTATGTCTTATGCCTTCAATGCACTCTGGCCACGATGCAATTTCACGTCGTCGGTGCGTCCGCGTGCTTGGCTGCAAAGCTGCAATGGACGTCGACAACTTTAATACTAAGATCAACATAACTTTTTACTCATGTTTAACAACATATTGATGGCATTAGACCGCATTATTGCAAAACTTCATTTATTATTCAAAATTTTAGCTAGAACTTGATAAATAAATAAATCTTTATTTTCAGATTCCATAACATATGATTTGACATTTACTGACTAAAACACATTGAATAGACTTATTATTTTACATATCTGAATGACGGTCTATAAGCCGCCATCCAGTGGCCTATTATTTGGCCATCCATCCTGCCGGCTACAGTAGCCACCAGGCTGTTGGGGCGATAAGTGATGGTTCTACCTTAATGGCTTGAGTTCGTTCATCAGGAATTTCTCAAAGGCCAAGGTAAAGCCAAGTTGGGACTTTTCACCCGGTTCATGACAATATCAATATCACATGGGACTTAAGATAAAACTGGCGATGTGGATGTACTAATATTATTTCCACGTTTCAGGAAATGGTGAAAAACGCAGTGAGTGAGATCCGCCGGTATTATAGCAGAAAAGTTGTGGACGTACTCATCAAGGTTACCAGGAGGACTTTTGACGTCATTATCAAACAATTTAGACCACCACCTCTTAAAGCAGTATTATTTTAATCTTATTTGAGTGTAGGAAAGTGATGGAGCTAGACGTCCTGTATAGCTTCATCTCGTTCTCACACTGAAGTAATATTAAAATAATGCTGCTTCAAGAAGAAAATCACCGTTTCATTATAACGATACATTTCATCAACTTTATTTGAGTAAAAAGAAGGCCACTAAAACAAGGTAGCTCGATGAGTGAAGATGTGGAAATTCATTGCACGCTAACTATCAAGTACTTATCTTCTTTAAAAGAACAAGACAACTAGGTAAATAAATCTTGTCCTGTGTAGGTACGAAACAAGTTCTTTTTTAAAATCACGAACATTGCCAAACATTAATAACTGACCAACCTTCATTTACGCAATTCCATGTAGTTGGCTTTAGACTCCATTGAGTTAGTATTAAGTTAGCCGCATGCATCTACGTACTACCACGTCGGTGTATTTCCATTCCCATACTTTCAATGACAAAAGAATTATGAAGGAAGGAAATACTTATGCTCAAAGGAAAGCATTGCAATCTACCCAGTATTTCAGTACACCTAAACTCTGTGTTATCTTTTACACCATTCCTGTGATATTTTGTAAGATATTCGCAAAAGAATTTACAAAATACCTCTGAAAAGCGCCATTTTGGTTTGCCGCTTCTTGAAAACCTTACAAATAAAGACGTAACAAAATGGTGTCCCAAACATTTTTTTACTGGTACTTGTTCAGTATTTAATAACGCATGTGTTCCATTTGATATTGCGTACATTTATGTCATGATTTGTAAAAAATCTGCTAAAACAGTCGCACACTTTCATTTCATCATGGAAAACTATGATTGAGACTGCGCGTTGAAAAATCAATGCTTAAACATGGATTCAATTTACAAACCTAAAGTGATGAAAACAGAGGTGATTTAAGCATCACGCTGCAGCGGTAGTTGTTACATTTTGACTCCTGAACTGTCTCGATTCAAGCTCTTAATGTTTATGGGCTCCTAGTATCTTGTATCGTATTTGAGCAGACTTCGCGGGACTTTGTGGGTTCGACGCGCAAGCGCGTTGCGGGGAAAGCCACGTGGGGCAGCCAGCGGACACCACGTGGAAATAAAGCACATACTACGTTGAATTTTTTTTATTACGTTCTATTGGACTCGTACTTTGCGAATGCAGACGAGTTTGAGTGAAAGAACAAAATGGCATTTTAGGAAACACATTTAAGTCAAAATTCAACCATTACTTACTGTGTGTAACCATTGGTTGAGTTAGGTAACTATGGTACAAAAAACCGGCCCTTAGACCAAACAATTACAGAATAGCTAAAAGAGTGTTTTAAAAATTGCTAAATACAATGCAATCATTTTAGTTTAGATTTTTGATGTTAAAAACCGATCTAAGTTGGTTTAAAATTTTTACATATGTTTATCAAAATTATTATATAATTTTGTTTTTGTGTTGTTCAACATGTCTTTTAGGTTAATTACTGTCTAAAATAAAATAAAAAATGTGTGTGTCAGCTCCGACGCACGACTGGAGTTTACTCCTTAAAGGAACCTGTCTCATAGGCTATTCCCATTTTAATCCATCCATAATAAGAACCTGAAACGAAACTGATAAATATTGGTCACGCCTCCCCAACCTCAAAGTGAAATGCAGTGTTTCAGTTAAATAGACTTCCTCCACGGTCTTGTAGTCCTGGCAGATATCTGTCTGTTACTCAGTAGGGGGAACACTACCATCACGCATGCGCAGTAATGACTACTTGCATCACGACGGGTTATTGGCTGACAATGGCCTTGACCCCTCGACCTCAACACAGAGCAGCAGCCGTCACTTGTCCACGTCTCGCAACGCACGTTTAGGGCTCCTTGAATGAATTTACGGAGTAAGAACGATATTAAACCGTGAAAGTGGTTATAGGACATATAGGTATAGCCCAGGAAAATATTATTACAATTGAAAGCAAATTAAAAGAAAATGAGTTTTCAAATACGAGAGTTGTGATAGTCATATTAAGTATTTAGAAAGATAACACTTTGGACGAGCAAACAAAAACTGCCACTGATAGTCTGGTTTAGAATATCCTGAATATGGTTGCCAGGGTTCAATATATGATAACAAGACGTAACTGAAGACAAAACTTATTTCTTGCCTTGCTATCATCTAACCAAGTCTGTGTGATCTATTGAGAGAATAGCTGCTTAAGGATCAAACTAAGTGATAAAGAGAAGCCCAGTTTCTGAGGTTTTTTAAACAGAGTTTATCCATTCGATAGTGATTATTGGTTCGAAATCTTGTTTTTGAACACGTCGAAAAAGGAAGAATTTAGCTAAAAAGTCGAGTGAATTACTATCGAGGGAGGAGCATAAGGAAAGAATTCGCTTAAATAGATGAATTTGTCTAATCAATAGCTATTTATACTCCGTTAAAGAATTCTTCAGAAACCGGACATGAGAAACACAGACATTCGCAACAGAACTATGTTACGAGTAAGCCAAAGATGCTCACTTTTTCGCAAAGCCTGAAATTAAGTTCTCGTGATTTAGCACTATAATCAAGTCATTTACATGGAGAAATTTCAACAATTTGTTCAATTTGGGAGGGTTAAACTTGCCATTTTGTTTAAATTTATTAATCAATCTGTAATATTTCACACCTAATATTTTTGGTAAATGTGATTGTAACAAATGCAATTATGTCAATGTGTCAACTTTTAAATTAAATAAAAAATAATTAAAAAGAATTAAATCGACTTCAAAAAGAAATTAACTCAATATTATGAAATAACTTTAGTTTCGGAAGTCGGTGTCCTGGGATCTGTATTTTAGTTTTTTGCCACCGACTTCCGAAATTAAAGTTATTTCATAATTTTGAGTTAATTTCTTTTTGAAAACGATTTATTTTATTAAATTATTTTTTATTTCATTTAAAAGTTTTCTTTGACACCATACCCGTAGCAATAACTACTCGTATACACAATATACATCTTATATGTATCTCAGGCCGTCACACTTACACATATTAGTCGATTAAACTTTTACTGTGCCCTAAGTTGAAGTAAATGTAAGCCAACAAAAAAAAATGGTTACGATCCGATTAAACGTTTCGGAGCAATGCGTGGACAAATATACATACATACAAACATACATACTCGTACCTCTATAAAACTTTGTATATTTGTTTGGAAGTAGATTATATATTTCCAGTAATATTACATACATACCAACGTGCTGAATTAATAACTCCTTCTTTGAAGTCGTTAAAAATGTAAGCTGAAGCGTGGCCGAGCTCTCCAAAACTATTAAGTACCTACATTATTTCTATTGTGTTTATTTTTTATCGTTTTAAGCTATCTTGAGAATTCCGTTGGACGGAAACCTAGATGACTAATGATGTCACCTATGTGGAATCTGAAGTCGGGTAAGTGACGGCACTACGTAGAACCATCGTGTTTGTACTTATTTCAATAGAATTTAAGTAAAAGAATATAAATGTTGAAAGCTAGGTCAGCCTAACTATTTTCATTAGGTACTGAGGACCAATAAGAACTTACCTGGTCATCATCAGACCTTCAGAATGTATCATGTATGTATCAATTAGATAAATGTTGAATGCTAGGTCGTCCTAACTATTTCCATTACCGAGGATCAATAAGCACTTACTATGTAATCATCTGACCTTCAGAAAGAGTCATGTAGCTGTGCTCAGTGAGATAAGCGTTGAAAACTGGATCATCCTAACTATTTCAGTTACTAAGGACTAATAAAGCACTTACCGTGCTCAATATGTAGTTTCCGAGCTCAATGAAATTGTTGAAAATTAAATTTGTTTGTAATAATTTACAGACCAATTTGCACAATTCTTATTATTTCTAGTCTTGCATGTTTACTTTGTCTACATTTCAATTGCATAGTAATGAATGATAAGTGGAAGTGCGGAGACTCCTAATACAAGCAATTCCTTGCTTAAAAGGAGATCTCCAAAAATATGTATCTAAATGCCCATTGTAATTGAAATAAACATTTTTTTTTATTATTTATAATTCTGCACACTACTACTAGTTTACTAGCGCAGTTCCTGCTGGTATATAAACTTTTGCTATAGTCTTGAAAAATACGCTTTTCTTAAATAACGTACGTAACTAACGCTAAGCGACACCTAAATTAATGCCCAGTGTTAGTGAAAACGGTTATCTGATTTTACCAAAATCAGCGAACACACCACTTCTACCTTCACCACTACTTTCATAAATATCAGGTTGGCGGAAAAATATTGCACAAGAAATTGTAGATTACTAGAATTTTCCGGAATATTTAGTATTGAACTGGGATACGTAAGAATATTGTAGAAGGTTCTCGAAGCTATCACATCAAGGGTATATAAAGGCGCGCTAGTGACGATTTGGTTAGTTTGTGAAAATGATTAGTGAATATCAACTTCGAACGATCATCTTTTACGAGTGGCGTCAATAAACTTACTTTCGCATTTACCTATTGTGTATAATATTAGTTAGGATTATAGAAGCCTAGTATTCTAGGCTACTATTATTATTTATACTTAAGTAAGTATATTAAGTTTATTTGTGACCGTATAAACTAAAGTACTTTGTGTATGACTGAACTTAGCTTATCTATTAACTAAAAATATTATGTTCAGATATCCAACCCTGAGTGCAGATAAATCTTAACCTAACTCTAACAGTGTACACAAACGCGATATTATTGATAACAAACAAAAATACGAAAGTTAAACTAAAATCAATGTCATCTGTCTCGCTTAGTTTGTCCCTGACCTTCAAAAGGATTTATGCTGTATTAGTAGTTTCACGTCTGTCCGCAGCTGCAACTGTTTATTTTGAAGGAAGTCGGGCGCTGTGGTCGCTGAATGCACTCAAGAGGGACGATACAGGACGTGAATTCGGAAGCCATTCGTAGTGGCACATTAGCTCAGCTGGATGGAATAGAGCATCGCGTTTTCTGTAACGCGAAGGTCGTGGGTTCTTTTGACCTCTAAGCTTTTTGAACGACTTTTGTACTAGTTTCGCTTTATAAATTATACAGTTTGAGGATTTTTTTTATTTTTATTTGAGATGGGTTTGCTCTTGACTCTAGTTTAGGTCAGAGCAGACAGAGACAAAGTCGACGATGGAGTGAGCTTACCCAGAAGAAGCCTGTTCACTCTCACTATGAAGAGATTAGGGTTATATGCGTTCGGAAACACAGACGCAGGTAGTGAGTTCCACTCTTTTGCTGTGCGCACTATAAAAGATATTTGGAAACGCTTAGTGCGTACTGGTGGAATATTAACCAGGTAGGGATGGTAACTGGCAGTGCGTCTAGATGTCCGATGGTAGAAGCGGGCCGATGGAATCAGGTCGTTGAGTTCTTGGGCACACTCACCGAAGTACAACGAAGGCATATAATAGTTGCCTAAGAAACCTGTTTCGGTTGACTTCGTGCAATGTTTAGGGTTCCGTAAATAAAAAGGAAAAAACGGATCCTCTTGCATGAAAAGCCGACGCCTTAACCTCAAGGCTATCACGCCACAACATCAATAATATTGATATCTTATATATTATTGATATAATATATTATATTTCAAAACGCACTTTAAGTTGTAAAGGCATAACAAACAGGTGGTTCTAAATAAATACCGTTATCATTGTGAATCTTGAATGCCATGGTACCCAGTATTTATGGCGCGAACACTACGACCTTAAAAATCACATTCCTGAAAGCCTCTTAGTGTTACATGAAAGCCTAGTGCTTCGAATATTGTACGGCCTGGATGGATCAATACCATTTCCACATGGCACGCCGGAGGTTTCCATGGCAACGATGCAACTAGAGTGAAGTACGCTGTACACATGTATATTGCTCCGCCTCTCTAAGAAAAATATGAATTACGACATAAATAAATGCGTATCCCGACTGGAAAATATTATATTTTATTCAATCAATAATTTTTAATAGCAATCCTGTTATTCTTCGTAAGATATTTGCGGAAATGTCAACCCACCGCTGAACTACTAACTATTCCGAGGTGCTGCCTTCGATTAATAATTCAAATATAAGCTGAATGACACGGTATACTGAGACAAAATTTACAGATATTGGTTCAGTATTTTATAATGCTTAATTTTTGTATTATTTTGTTTAACTTTCCTGTTATAATTCTCAAGAAAATTGCTAACAAAGTCGTAAAACCTACCTTTTCCAAGCTAACCGTGATTTGTACTAAAGAGACACGGTATCAAAGTGACTACAGAATGCAAGCAAATGTAGACTTTAGCTCGATATCGTTAAAAATTAATTTACTATAGCACTACATCAATACCTGTTACGTTATTACGATCTCAAAATTCGTGAATCACCCTTGAGATGTTTATGTGCTCCTAGTATTGTACTACGTATTTGAGCTGACTTCAGGCGTATGGAATAGTACTAAGACTTTGCTTGGGTAGTTTTTACATTCAATTCAATGATATTAATATAATTATACCATTTTGTGTAAGTTGATCATCATCTTCCTGCCCTTATCCCATGTTGCTTGCGGTCGGCGCAACACGTTTTCTTCTTCCATTCTCCCCAGTCAGCCGTCACGCTATCATTTTCTGACTTCTCTTTCATATCATTCCTAACAAAATCCATCCATCAACATGCATATTCATCATTTGCCTTTTGGTGAAGTGGAACTGATGATGAAGACCACAGATGGCCATCGGAACAATTCAATTATACCTATTTGACGGGTTGCGATTCGATTATATTAATATAGTTGCTAAGCAATTTACGCTCGTCACAATGCATATGGTGATGGTGACTTCACCATCAGCTCCAGTTCTCCTGGTTCTTACTAGGAGTATTCCTCTACAGTTTACGTCCTTGCATCGGGAAAAGTAATATTTTTTTAAAGGCGATGAGCAGTTGACATTAGGCTTTTGTAACTTAGATAAGTTACAAACTGACCAAATTAAAAGTGAAAAATAAAAACTTTTCTACAAAAAAACAACCGACTTCTAAAAAAACACAACAAAGTGAAAAATAACTTTAATTTCAGAAGTCGGTGGCAAAAAACTATAATAGAGATCCAAAGACGCCGACTTCTGAAATTAAAGTTTTTTTTCACTGTTGTGTTTTTCTGGAAGTCGGTTGTCGGATACCAAAATACACTTATGTAAGACATTTACATACAATCAATGATATTATACACAAGATGTGTTACGTTCATAGGAATCAACGTTTAAAATCTGGTCGTGCACTATGTTCAAAAAAAAAAGAGGGTCGTGTTTTTTTATTATTTACGCCTTGCTTGACGCGGACTAAAGACAATACCCCAATGTTCCCCAATTGGGACGCTTTCGAGTCTTCACAAAACGGGCGGTAGTAATATATCTGCCTCATTATATCATTGGATACAATAGAATGTAAGGTGAATGTTGGCTATTTTAGCTACCACAGGCCCTTGGTGCATGTAATCAAATTTTAACCTAACGACGACTAATATACGAGTATAGTATGGAAGAAAATGGTATGTTGGGCGACCTGGTGGCGACATTGTGGGGATGTTTGACCGCTACGATTGGTCTGGCTGCTTACAAATTGTAATGAAATAGTTCCTCGAGTATCATTACATAAAAAACTAAGACTCAACTATAAGAAATAAAACATAATTTTTTGCGAGCTTTAAAGCGTCTGGCGGAAAAAAAAAGCCTACGGGAAGTGTCTGACAGTACTGCTTATCAATTATTAACAATATCCTCTAAAACATACATAAAAATCAGCAGTCAGACTTTAAAAATAGTGAGTAAATATTTTTACGTAACTTTAGTACCTGATTGATACCTGAAAATTGGCCGTCGGCCCAAGATGGCAGGTACGCGTACGTTCAAAGTACATATAACTCTACTCTATCCCATACATTTTAATTATCAGAAAATAAGTAAGGTCTGGCGCTTGTTTACTTTGTCGTTGGTATTTTTGTAGAATATCTTATAATTGACTCGGTGAAATGCAGAGCAAAGAGGCTCATTGGCGACGTAGAACTGGTGGATGCCAAGTTTTACAGCTTGGCTCAACGCCGCAAGGTTGCCTGTTTGTCGGTATTCTACTTCGGTGAGTGTGCCGAAGAACTCCACGACCTGATTCCATCGGCCCCCTTTTACCATCAAACATCTAGACGCACTGCCAGTTACCATCCCCGCCCAGTTGCTTTTCCACCAATTCGCACTAAGCGCTTCTAAATGTCTTTTATAATGCGCACAGCAAACGAGGAAAACTCACTACCTGCGTCTGTGTTTCCGAGCGCATACAACCCTAATCTCTTCAAAGTGAGAGTGAACAAGCTTCTTCTGGGTAAGCTCACTCCATCGTCGACTTTGTCTCTATCACCTCTGACCTAGACTAGAATCAAGAGCAAACCCATGTCAAATAAAAAAAAAATACACATAAAATATTTTGTCCAATTGTAAAATTTAATATTTGTAATGGTAACCAAAAAAAGTAGTTGCTTCTTTTGTGTGAATCCAAATGGAAAAGAAACTTATAGTAATTAGACTTACGCGGCGTCCTAGGTGGGCGGTTCAAAGCGGACGCGAGTATGAAGCGGTGACACGCGAATTCAATGCGATGCGGTGCGACGCGGCGGCTATGTCCTACGTGCACGCGAATCGTCTCGCACAGCCGCCACCGACGACGCCGCCGTTCAGTGGGCACTGTGTATTTGTCATGGACGGACGGAAACAAATATTATTGGAAAATTCATTTCTTAAGTATCAAATACTCAAGAAGTATGTACGGCGAAGAAGTGGGACTAATATTGTATACTTAGAAAGGCATATTTATGGGGAATTTCACAATTTGTATGAGGAATTACGGGCTCAAACTTTGTTATTCAAGGAATATTGTCGAATGTTGCCTACAACGTTTAACTATATTGTGCAAGCCATAAAACCTGTTTTGCAATTCACTAGTACCAATTTCCAGCGACCTATTTCTGTAGAAGAACGATTGATGGTGACTTTAAGGTAAGAAAAAAGAAAAAGAAATATTTCTTACATTTCGTCGCTTAAGTTCTAACACAGCGGAAGTCAAAATATCGTGCCATTCGATAGGGAGTATTATTCCCTATGGAATGACATACAAAACGAATTTTGCTAAAAATTTGACTTCCGCGGTGTTAGAACTTAAGCGACGATTTATTGTTATGTATCATTAGCAGTAAGAAGTATTATTTATTTCAATAATGATTCGTTTTCAAATTTCACAAAGAAGTGTAATATCCATGTTGAGAACCGGGTTGTGGTGGATTTAATTTTGACAGCTCCGTTAGTAGAAGCTCCTGCATTTGCGTTCTAAAATGTAATTTGTTTATTGACGGTAACTGTTTTATATAAGGTAATATGGATTTGAACCAAGGAAGATCGTCATCAGTAGTATCTTCTTGATCCTGGCGAAGAATTTTCATCTTCTCTCTCTCGATGTCGAGGAATGCTTCTAGGTCATTATCTTTTCTTTTGCGTGTTTGTCTTGTGATAGCTGGCAACGAGGGTGAAGGCAAAGGCGCTTGACGTGTGTTAATATCTGTTGTTGTATTCTGTGGCATTTCTTGCAACGTAGACATTCATGGAGTTGGGTGTAGTCACTGTCAGCCACGTCCACGGCCAAATCGTCTTCCAAACTAGCAGCGTCTGTAGATTCCGAAAGATCTCTTGAATTGCTATCTGTTTCTGGTACAATGTTTCCTTCTGTTTTTCGGGGTTTCAAAATTACTATTAAGAATGACATGGACTCAGAATATGGCCACGTGCCTGTATACTTCGGCTCGTTATCGGCGTCAGCCCCAGAACGAGGCTTCGGATTTTTTAAAATTCTTTTATAAATGTGTCTCTCAAAAATTTCCATTTTTTCTTCGCCATTTCACCTAAAAAAATGAAATGAATAATTGATTAATATATTGCAATTATTTCAGGTATTTAGCCACGGGCATACAGTTCCGGCAACTCGCTTACTCGTTCAGAATTTCAAAATCTGCTATTTCCACAATCGTACCACAAGTTTGCACAGCTATATGGACACAATTAGTTACGAAGCATATGCCCGAGCCTTCAGAAGATAACTTAGCACAATGTTTTTGGGACAGATGGCAGTTTCCTAACTGCATCGGTTGTATTGATGGAAAACATATTCGCATTAAAAAACCAAATAAAACTGGTTCTATGTACTATAACTACAAATCCTTCTTTTCGATTGGGTTGTTAGCAGTCACTGATGCAAATTATAAGTTTGTAATGATAAATGTCGGTTCCTATGGAAAAGAAAACGACGCCGGTGTTTTTGATGAATGCCCCTTTCGAAGTGCAATAGAACAAGGAAGACTAAAAATACCGAAAGAACAAGTATTGCCGGGCTCAAATATCGAAGTTCCATAATTATGTTCTCCTAGGAGATGCTGCGTTTCCTCTAAAATAATATCTTATGAGACCGACGAGAAGATTGACGACTAAAGGGGACGCAAAAGATAATTATAATTATCGCTTATCTCGAGCAAGAATGGTAGTGGAATGTTCTTTCGGTTCAATAACCTCTAAATTCAGAATTTTGCATAACTCTATCGAAACCAATGTAGAAAATGCAGTTCATAACGTAAAAGCCATATGTTTACTGCACAATATTATACGTTCTATGTCTATGCAAGGTTGGCAAAATTGGAAATTTTGCCAACCTTGCATAGACATAGAATTATTATTTAACTTGCGTTTGGGGTTGAATATTTTCCTATATCTAGATACATTTTCATTGTAATGGCGTCTGTCAAATATACGATTTATTTATGTTTTGATGTTTTAAACAAAAATATAAGATGCTAGGCAGTACTTAGCCGTGAAATGAGATCTTTAAATGTTTATGATTATTATGTGATGAGTTATGACACCCTTTCACTACACAGTACGTCATTTTTTTGCGAAATTGCGGGAGATCTTCATAGTAATATTTGGCCCTGAGTACTGACGCACCGAAAGTCGTATTTAGCCTTAAAGGGCTAACTTGAAATGGCTTCACTTTTCGTGCGACTACTGCGGTTCTAAGCCTATTAATTATATGGAAAAGAAACATATGGTCTACTACATACAATAAGGGTGCCTTTCTGTCATGGTTCCCTAGTAGCCCAAGAAAGTTCGTAGATAGATATTTTGTCGATTTAACCATAGATATAATTTTTAGACACCATATTTCAGTTTTTTAATAGTTTTAGTTAGGTTAGGATATTATATTTTAACTTAATTATTAATAAATATGTATATTTAATGACTTATTACGAATAGACAGATAAAATATTCGTTCAGTGAGCACTACGGATACACACTACATATATTGAAAATTTAGTTTCATATTTGTTTTTAAATAGGTTTATTATGGAAGAGATTATATTACAAGCAAAGAAAATGCCTTTGCATCATTTTAAAATCGTGAAATATCGAATTCAATTGCTGCGCTGCCACGTTATATTTGAATGCTTGGTACAGAGCCCAAGATGGTGCCAACATTCTAGTGCAATCGTACTACAGTATTGACTGAACCTCTGAACCTTAATGAGTCGCAATAAGGTCAACGTGCGGGAAGACTACATGCAACAATAAACATGTATCGAGTTCTTATTCATACTGTGTCCCTAGTATTTCACTTCGCAGGAAACATAATATCGAAAGAACGTATGATGTTCGTTAATAAGAAAGAGAAAGAGGCCTATTCTTGGTATAGATTCCAGTTCTATGTATTGGAATAGTTATTTATGCTACAAGTACAGAAAGTAGGTGATTACCGACGGTGGCATTTTGTCTTCGACACGAGTCGGAAATCATCTTACGCACGTGTATCATTCAACGTTTTACTATGCTATGTATTTTTCGGGGTTGAATAAATTGATTCGTCACTTGAACTCTACATTTTTAGCAGATTTTCACAGATTGACTGACTGAAAAATCTCGAGTTTAAGTGAGAATCAATTATATTAACCCCGGAATATGTTATTCAGGAAGTTGTAATGCAAACTGGCAACCGCATGTTAGTTTTGCCAGTATTTTTCTTTTGGTGAGAGAACAGTCTTACCAAAAGAAAAATACTTTTCAATATGTATTTTTTTACTTCCTTGCACAATGAATATTAAAACATTTTGTGATACACGTGCGTAAGATGATTTCCACACTTGTAGTATAATTATCTATTGCAGCCTTGCATAACAAATACCTATTGTTGGCAACGAGAGAGAGAAGCTAAATGATGCATTGTGGCAGCGGTGCGGTGGTGCCTGAGCGGTGTGGTTGCGTCCTCCTACATATTTATAAATCGCAGTGACTCGACATTTCAACATAAACTATTTAAACTCAGGTTTTACCTGCTTTTATCTACTACGACCGCGTGCTGCGTAGATTGCTTAGTGGTGACGTCAGACACTTTTTAGCAACTGCGTAGCCAGTAGCACAGTAAAAAAGTATCTACCAACAGTATTTTATCTTCATAAAAATGGTCGGAAAGTGAGTCATACCTACGCGCCTTAACTATGGCAGCACTAAGGCAGCAAACAGTCATGAATGTGCCGCAGTGACGAACGGATAGTGTGATGGTTTTGTAAGCAGTAAGCGTGCGATTTGTGACAAATATTCATTGAAATAAGGACAAGTACTTACTTAATATGGCAAAGAGCAATTATCGAAGATATTGTGCTGTTTTTGGTTGCATGACACAACAATGCACCCAAACCAATCATTTTTTAAATTACCTGGAAACTCCGAAAGGTAAGACTACTACTATTTTTTTTATATACATACTAGTACGTACACTGAGAAAAATCGAGTCAATCAAGTATGAAATTTTGCTTGATAGAAAAAAAAATGAATGAAGCAATCAAAAACTTATATAAATAGAATAATCACTGTTTGTTGTCACAATAAAGTTAAAATGATCATTTCTTCTATAACATGCACTTCATAAAATGAATTATGATAACATGATTAAGATATTGTAAACATGGCACATCACAGATTTAATCAAGTTGGATGATAAGTTCTATAATAACAGTTTGTTATAAGGTGGTGGCATCAGTGTTTCATGTCAAGACTTGTTTATTTCATTCGTTCGGCAGATCAAACATGGCACGCTTTGCGCGGAGTAATTTATTCAATTAATTCCAATTTTCAAGTTATTGCGCGGTTACACGAAACAAAAACACCCCTAAGACGGCCCACTGACCATCGGCGTCGTCGGCGCCAAGTTGGAACTTGGAAATGGAATTCGGTGAATCCTGTGCTGTGATTGCTGTGAATCTCTTCCCATCGTAGTGCTTATACCCCGGTTTGTGATGGAAGAAGTGTACAGCTTCCAAGTCCTCAAGTGTGTGTGTGTGTGTGTCGGCTTGAGGGCTGCCCGAACTACGTGCCACTTTTATCAGTAAGTACCTACCTAACCTTCCTACCCTTTTAGCAAATATGATAATAATTATGTTGTTTTCGCATCAGTTCAGCGACGATTATTTTGCAGAAAATGAAATTAATCTGCAGGCGCTTTCTGCGCTTAACCATGACGCTATCAAAGAGCTGATTCCTTTAATAGGGCCTAGAACCCTATTTCTAAGGAGCTGGAAAAATGTGGAAGTCGGATTTCACTATAGACCATAATATAAGTATTTCGGGGGACTTGAGCAGTATCGATTTATCTCTAGGTAGGTAAGTAGGTAGGTACTTTACTGGAATCGGGTCTAAAGGTACCTACTACTTGATCAAGTTAACTAGGCACCGTTTCTTAAGGAAGTATGTACCTACTTACATTATGTCAGCTTAGTGTGTAGTGCAGTATAGTAAATCTATAGAAAAATGTATTTGAATACTTAAAGTGCTAGTGCTTAGTGTTAGTATGTAGCTAGGTATTTAAAACTAATATTAAAAAAATAACTATGTATTTCAGGCCTAGTTAAGTAAGCACTACTTACAAAAAATTTTTCATCACAGTTAGGTGTCTATGTAACTTGACTGAGTAGTAATTGGATATATAATATTTCGTAGTACATCATGTGCCAACCGTATCTGCCTGTGGCCTACCACAAGTACCTATACTAGATACTTATTTAGTTTTTGGATTAAGAACCGAACCCCGCTCAGCAGTCAGAATCATAATATATCTTTAACCTCTCGTCTGCTTGCGCGCACATCTGGACCAGACTAGATTTTCTATTGTTTTCCTAACTAACCACTGCCACTTAGATTAGATTGAAGATAATAAACTTATTACTCAATTCAAAATTCAAATTATTTATTCAATGGAGTATAAATTTTATCTCATACTGATGGTTAGTTTTTTTTACATTTTACGAGATGCTAAGGTTACAAGTTTGGCATTCTTCTGTGGCAGTGGTCTCGAACGTCACAAGGCCAAATCGGTAGAGTTGCCCACAAATATCGGTAGATTTGCACCCAAAACAGGTAGGTAGGTAAAAAAATATCCCAAAAATTATCCCATATCGTTCTACCGATATGGGATATTTTTAGGGATATTTTTTTAGTCTCGAACCTACCGAAAAATCGGTAGGTTCAAGACCATTGTTCTGTGGGGAAGATCCGGACTAAGATACTCCACAGGAATTACATGTTTTAAAATAAAAGTTGAATACAATTTTTGTGTTAGCTACTTACATTCAATCTATTTCAGGACATTCTAGTTGAAGATCTTAATGCTGAAGAAGAAATAGAAATAAGTAATGTGTCCATGGCAGAATTAATTTTTAGTGTCGTACCCAAAGGATGCCAACGGGATCCTATCGCTAAGGCTCTGCTGTCTTTTTGTCATAAACTAACTTGTGTATTGAGCTAAGTAGCTTAGAAATACAAGTGGGTACCTAAATCATTAGAGTAGGGTAGGAACAATAATATGATGGAGGGTAGACTTAAAACGTAATAAACACAAACATAAAAACTAAGAAGTATGTAGGTATCTATATACAACAGGCTGTATCTTTTGAACCATAATAGGTAGACACTTGCAATAGTCACAGTGTGTATATACCGCAGGATCTGTGGTGTATACTATGGCCGCTATAACACCAAATAATAATAAAAATAAAGAAATAAGTTAAAGTTAAAAAAGAATTGCTTGGTTGAGTGAACATGGCACTTGGCCTCCTTGATGTTACATAGAAACCGCATGCCATCTTCACTCAGCTGAGTAGTTTGTAGTAGGTTTTTGTACGGAACTCTCAGTGTGCGAGTCCAACTCGCACTTTATTTTTGTTTTCTATGCAGAGTTAGATCGCCTAGGTACTGTGTAATTATTATAATTAATTCATGGTTCTGTTTTTTTTACAGCGCCTTTTGCAATTACTTAAAGAAGATTTCGGGACATCAGGTCTCTTAAAGTTTGGCGGGAAATCGTTAGATAATGAACATTCTAGAAGTCTCCTAGCTGCCACTATTTGCAAACAAATATTAAAAGACCATAAAAATTCTAATATCACTGAAGAAATATATCACAAGTGGAGTAAACAAATAAAGGAAATTTTCAGAATGAGAGGATTACGACGTACTGCATTTCACCATGCGTTACTGCGCAAGGTGTGACATACCAAGCCAGAGGCAAACTAATCAGTCAGTTACTCAACTTGAGAAGGAAATATCAAAAACAGGGTGCACTTGACATTAAACAGAAGAAACTACAAACTACTGATGAAGATATCAAAGTATCACCCCAACCACTTCTGCTAACAGTTAATACTGCAAATTCCAGCAATGACGATGACGATATAGCGTGGCTTAAGAGCAGCTCAGATCCTTGGACATTACTTCTAGCAAAATGGAAAGGGACATTACTAAAACGTCTCAAAGGTTTAAGAGACTATTCAGTTGAACAATATTTTACAGGTTATCCTGCCTTACAAAAACTTCAGGGTTTAACATTGGTAGGTATTTAGTGCTTAATATACTTAATTTAGAATTCATTCTCTTGGCAATCTCCATACCAAATTTAATCAAAAGCGGTTCAGCAATTTATCTGTGAAACCTGATGAGAAGACAGACTTCACATTTATACAATTAGTATGGATTATTTTTCATGATTTTTGGGCGTGCTGGTAGGAACGTAGAAGTCAACTGCTCTGTGCGCAAACCCTAATATTTAACCTTTTGTTTCAGCTTGAAGAAGACTTCAATGCTTGTTACCCTGAAGAAAAAGCAACTTTTATTTGAACTTCCCTTCAGTGAAGAAAACTTTAATAGAACTTTTAAAAAGAAGAAAATATAAAGACGTTTATAGCAATGCTGTTATCCATTTGGCAGACGGTAAGTGTTTTTTTTATGACCACGGTGCGGGAAAGAAAGGAGAATTAACTATCAATAGTGTGTCTGTTTGTCTGTTGCCTAAGATTACGGCCAAACAACTGGTCAAATGCTGACAGCCAGTTTTTATTAAGTAAAATTCTTATTTCAGATTCGAGTGAAGACCTTGCTGCAATATTGAGTTTGCCAGAGCTGATTAATCCAAGCATCATTGCTTTACCGGTCGCTGCTACCTCTTCGAGCTCCAAACGCAAATTCTCTCCTCCAGCCATGTAAATGATAAAAAATGGAATTAACTAAATAAATTACTCCGCGTACCAAAGCGTGCCAGATCTGCCGAACAAACGAAATAAAGAAGACAAGCCTTGACTGATATATATATTCTTTTTAGAAATATTGTTTGTTTAAACCACAAAATTACAGGTATGTTGTCAAATTAGATAGTTTATTGGAATTTCCTATACCATGTAGGTAATATCAGCATTGTATCAAATAAAAATGTTGTCCAATTTAATTTTAAAACCGTATGGATACTACTTCCCGATTCTCACTGTATAAGACTACTGTTCATTTATTTAGTATAAGGATATTGATGCCTAAACATAAAGGTTATACAGGGTGTAACTGTAAACAGTGTGTAAGTGTAAACATTGTCAACCTTTTAAGGGGTCATTGTACTGATCATTATGAACAACTTTTACTACTGAACAAATCTTTGGTCCCATAGTAAAAGTTGTTCATAATGATGAGTGACCCCTTAAGAAGTTGTACATCAATTCCGGGAGATGTAGTTTGTATAAGGCAATGTTGTTGTTCAATTTATTAGCATAAGGATGTTGATTATTCTTCAATGTAAAAGTACTTTTCCATGGCCCTGGGACACCCAATATAAGACTACTGTTCAATTTAGGTTCCTATTAGCTTAATGATGTTGATTTGTAAACACAAACCCCCTTGTTCATAAAAAAAACTGAAGCACTCTACAAACCTGTTTTATTTAAAATAGTGCTTCGTCTTCTTCTTTCAAACGCAAATCATTAATCGAATGAAATTGACAAAGCACTATTTTGACTAAAGTTGATTTGTAGAGCGTTTTAATTTTTTATGAATAAAAGGGAAATGTTATAAGACTACCTACTGTTAAATTAATTAGTATAAGGGAAAATGTTGATCTCTGATAAATAAAAACTTTTTATAATCACTTCTGTCATTCTTATTTCGCTGATTATACAGTTCCTTAACCTACAGTACAACACGTGCGTGATGAATTGAGACTTGAGCGCGGTTTAAATATAAAGATTTAGAAATAATGCTGTGCTGTTCCCGAGTTACATAGGCTATGTTGAAATGTCCACGTTTTTTTTTTAACATAGCTATGTTACTTGGGAACAGCGCAGCATTATAATGTCTAAATCTTTATATTTAAACCGCGGTCAGGTGTCAAAATATCGTGCACGTGTTGTACTTTTGAACCTATGAACAATAAATAAGTGCACTATATAAGAATAAATATCTTTCCTGATAGAGTCAATAAAACTACTTTGTAGCTTTAAACAAGATCACTGAATAACATTACAATATTCATTGTTACAATCAATCAATTATGTTTATTACATAAACAAACTTCTTACATATTAATAATTATCTATATTAAAATATATAAACAACTTAATAAAACTAAATAAGTATTATTGTAAACGTAAACATATAAATATTTGATTCTTATGTCGAACAGAATCAAATGAATCAAATTACCAATTCACAGTAATCATCTCCTTTGATTGCAGAATACAATAACCTTATAAAATTAAGCGTAGACATTACTGAAACTACTAAAATACTTGATAACCATTACCAAGTTCGTTATAACTTCGATCACCAGAAATTATTGGCATGATAAAAAAACTTGATTGAATTGACAATTATTTTGTTTGATTTTATCAAGACAACTTGTCTGTTGCTTAATCAACATAACTTTATTGCCATAATCATATTACTTTATGTGCTCGTATGTTAACAAGTTCCTTGATAGCTGCAAACATTTTTTTTATTAATGTTATCAAGTTTTTCTTTCAGTGTACGTAATTTGTTTCTTTTTTTAGGTAGGTATTTCGCTTTTTCCACTGAGTAAAATACCTGGATGAAGAAACAAATAAGTGGATACGGTGAAAAATGAGACACACGAGTGACCTACCTACGCTCGCGTTATAAAACTAGTAAGTAGGTAGTTTCCAAGGCTAGGCTATCTACTTACTTATGTACTTAGCTACTTGCCTAAATTATTGAATCGGCCGTAGCGGCCGAGGCTGCAGAGACGAGCCCGTAGCGATGGAGACGATGCGATTCTCAACGTGTTTTGTATGGAATTTTCACTTTTGTATGGAAAATATGAAAATATATTACCTGCGTGTAGAGATTTAGGATTTTATGAGCTTATAAAGGGGGTCGAAATTTTCATTATTTTTGCGATAGGACACAGCGTTTTCGAGATACTCGTATAAGCAAAAGAAAAGTATATGGTAGGTACTGTTTTACGAAATTTTAATTCGAGTCGACTAATTTTATTCCACACCTCGTTAGTGGCGATTAAAAATAGTCTGATTTAGTTTGACAATGTAATTTGTCAAAATTGTAGGTGAAAAAGTGCAAATTCAGAATAGCAAAATTGCCATTTTTACTAAACTAAATATCATAATGCAATTTAGTGTTGTCAAACTATAATATAGTTGTGTCACTTTAGTCAATTTTAGAATGGGAAATCGTCGTTTGACAGGAATAAACTAAATTTTAGTGATTTTAGTCTAGTTTAGACGCTTTTGTGACAAGAGAATCGGCACCAGTCATTCATCCCTACTTCCCAACGGGATGAATTTATCCCAAGAACAAACTTAACATTGGAGTTGAAAAACATGTTCTCCCATACATTCCATCTGAAAATGTAAGTTTGTACGCACAATATTGGGAGATTTACCATGTTAAGACCATAGACTTCTTATAAGTTTTTCTGTTATCTCTAGATATAGAAATAGTTTCTTTATGTTTTTCAAAATTTTTGGCTCGGTAGTTTCGGAGATAAGCGGGAATGGTTAATTTTAGTTTATATTCTTAAATAACTTTAAAACAATTTATTGTAAAGTTACAAGTGTATGTGAGACCCTTACAGTAAGCCCTTTTATTTGGTATGTCACACAGGTACAGTTTGCAAAACTTTTTTTTAAAAGTATGTATGTAATATTAGGTTGGGGAAAAAGTCTTTTCGCATTATAGTAGATATGTATGAACTTGTAATAAAATCTCTTTGGCTATACTATTTGTAACTGGCTGGTTTTGGTATCATTGAAAGTTTAAATTTTAAAGAACATAATTCCAAATTCAAATTAGGAAAATGTGTGATTTTCATTTGTTTTTCGTACCGTCAAGATGAGTGAATCTAATGAAGAAATTCGATACGTTTTAAAATTTTACTACAAAAAAGGTATAAATGCAACGCAAGCCGCGAAAAAAATTTGCGATGTTTATGGACCTAGTGTAGTGTCTGTGAGAGTAGCACAAAATTGGTTTAAGCGTTTTCAATCCGGAAATTTTTATGTCAAAGATGCACGTCGCTCTGGTCGCCCTATTACGGATAAAATGGATGCCATTTTTGAAAAAGTGGAGCAAGATCAGCATATCAGTAGTTACGACGTATCTGAAGAACTGAAAATTGACCACAAAACAGTTTTGGCGCATTTGAAAAAAACTGGGTACACAAAAAAGCTCGACATTTGGGTACCTCACGAGCTCACTGAAAGAAACCTAATGAACCGTGTACTCATTTGTGATTCTTTATTACGACGTAATGAAACCGAACCATTTTTGAAGAAGCTGATAACTGGTCATGAAAAGTGGATCACGTATGACAAGAACATGCGAAAAAGGTCGTGGTCAAAGGCCGGTCAGGCTTCACAGACTGTGGCGAAACCCGGGTTAACTCGCAACAAGGTGATGCTGTGTGTGTCGTGGGATTGGAAGGGCATTATTCATTATGAGCTGTTACCACCAGGCAGGACCATCGATTCTGAACTCTACTGCGAACAACTGATAAGATTAAAGCAAGAAGTTGAGAGAAAGCGGCCGGAATTAATCAACAGAAGGGGTGTGGTTTTTCATCATGATAACGCTAGACCTCACATATCTTTAGCCACTCAGCAAAAATTAAGAGAGTTTGGCTGGGAGGTGTTAATGCATCCGCCGTATAGTCCTGACCTTGCACCTTTAGATTTCCACCTGTTTCGGTCTCTTCAGAATTCTTTAGGCAGTGTCAGGTTAACATCACGAGAGGACTGCCAAAACCACTTGTCGCGGTATTTTGACCAGAAGTCCCAAAATTTCTATAGCAATGGGATCATGTCCCTACCTACAAGATGGCAAAAAGTTATCGAACAAAATGGTACCTACATACTTTAGTTAAATGTAAATAAACTATATTAAAAAATGTTTTGAATTTTCTTAAAAAATGCGAAGAAACTTTTTCCCCAACCTATTATTTACAATCACAAAATTAGAAAGAAACTCAAGTAGGTTGATAAAATTAAAATGCGGGCGGCCCTATCGCGTGGTACGTACCGCGTCGCTGCAGGTTTCAAGGCCAGGGTCGAGTTACAATACTGGTAGGTAGTAGATATTTATACTGTGCCAGTAGCCTTCTCAGCTTGGAAAGTAATGCCGTCGTCTATGATATTTTTCATTTAATAATTTTCTAACAAATTGTTCGTTAATTTGGCTTCTAGTTTTTCCGATATCTTTGGTAGAATGTGTAACTTTTCACAAAAGCGTACAGTACTTTTCACAAAGGCAAGTCTCCGGTATTTAATATATTATATGAGTTATGACATGTAGTCAGTAGCACACTACAAAATATAATACATAGCAACCTAGTCTACAACTTTATGATTACGTGATATCTTCGATGTAAGCATCGATGTCAATCTCCCAAATCTACAATTACAATAAGCCCCAGATCTTGATCCTTGGCCTCTTTCATGGATCTACTATCAGCCACCTTGTGAAGGTCACCACCCGCCAAGCCACAAGAAAGCAGGTTGGTTAGTTATTAGCTAGTAACTCTTTCTGATTCATGTTATGCTAGTGCTCCTGGCAGGCGTACCGTTTCCATGGCAACAGCCGCGTATCTCTATGCTATGCTTTTATATTTGTTTCGCAAAAATGCTATCGAACAGTTTCTTTTTAACCGACTTCAAAAAGGAGGAGGTATATAAACTCGGTAGTCAGTATCTCTGGTTTTAAAGTATATACTTTACCGATACTTTCTAAGTGGAATCAATACAAAAGAACGTTATTATGGAGAAAAGACATCATTTGAGCCAACAAGAAAAAGATCAGAGCCGTAAGAATGTTGGAAGCTGGTTCTTGGCAACGAGCTGCGGCAATCGCTCTGTACACTACGCAGAGTGTTATAAGTCTACTTTGATATCTCGCTGCGCTCGGGAGTTAAGAAATGAATCATGCGTGCAGCGAGTACTTTTAATTTTAAGAAATAATATACTTTGGTACTGTTGCTTTTTATTGCCTGTCCTGCTCTTTCAGCAGCCACCCACGTGTACACAGCGCACACTTGTAACGTCAGTTTGTGTAGTGTTTTTTCGACTAAGGTTTAGCATCTTACGTTCTACTTACTAAATCTAATTTAGTGCATTTGGCAATGGTGAGAGCAAGACAGAACTAGCAATCCAACTACCCTTCAGAGCAACATAGCTACAGGGAAATATACAGTACATCTCCTTTGCAATTCTGGTAACCTAGTACACTGGTGCCTTTCAAGAAATCCATACATTCTCCGGGATTCTCAAGACACCGAAAGCAATTAATTTAAATAAAGGAATTGATTTATTACTAGCTCTAGAGTTGCATGTTGGCCAGTTTTTATTCGCAAAGCTCAGCCTGTCGGTTGGTTTTCATTCAAAGCTTGGTCGATTTTCATTACCGCAGTGTTTGTAAAGTTACAAACACTGCGGTAATCAATTCCAAATTCCCTTTCGCCAGTATCGAGGATGCTATGGAAACACTGTATTCCTTCAATATGTCGGTCTTTGCTCATTCCGAGAAAGTAGCTAAAGGAATACCTACACAATTTCCAAATAGCACTATAGAAAGTTCTGTCAATGTCACTACGGGGTTAACGTCCTCATTTTGTTTTTCCCGAGAGCTACCTAGTCAAGGTTGGTCCGCGTGTACGCGACACAGTATGCCCCACCATTTTAAATTCGTTACATAATAGTAGGTATAGCTTCACATCGATGCTATTCTTTCTGGTGCGGTGTAAACGGATCAATATCGGACAGTTTCATAATAACGAAAACCAAATGATTTTGTTGTTTCAAAGTTTGCAAAATAAAACAGAACAATGTAGCCATAAGTCAAACTGGCTATGGGGAGTGACCCCCTAGTACGCAACGCTGAATAAGCAATATCTGGTTAACTAGTGTGAGAGCGGGAAAGAAAATACATGAGTCGTCACAAATCGTTTTGTAGTATTCTGCAGCATTCAGTAAAAGCAAAGTTGTTGTAGTATTCGCACGTCACGTATTTTGAGGTTGAAATAAGTTCATATAATTGTTTTTAACTTGGAATTAGATTATTTGTGACAACGGAAGTGGAAGAAAAGAGGCATTAGCTTATAATACATAAGAAAGTGACGTTGTATTCTGTGAAATCGATAGGAACGGGACGTAAATGTTTGTGAGAGAATGTCCGCGTGACGTATAGTCGAACTGTGTTCAAAGTTTACATATTTGATGTTTGTTCATTCCTCAAACTTGACGTGAAGGTAAATTGCATTATAAGCGAATTTTGTAAATAATAAACTGACTTGACTTAGTTCAGCTGTAACATCCTATTAAATGAGCAATATCTGCAATCACGTTCTCAAAAATGATCTAACGATTTCAATGAAAGTTGCAATATAGGGGTTTTGTGGGATGGCGTAAAATTGATCTAACTAGGTGTCTTATCTGGAAAAATTAGTTACCTCTATTTTCATCCGAGCAGAGCTTGGTCGCCCAGGTATTTAACCCAAAATCATCTGCCTAGCCTTTTCCCAACTATGTTGGAGTCTTCTTCCAGCCTAACCAGATGCAGCTTAATACAAGTATTATAAATGGAGCGACTGCCTTTCCTCCTACCGCCACCTCCACAACCCAGTTACTGGGTAATAAGATACTTCTTGGTAAGACCGGTTGTCAGAATCTTGCGCTTTAGACAACCCGTATCGACAATCAAAGATCTACGAATGACAGCCAGGACCAACGGCTTAACGTGCTATCCAAGGCACGGAAGAGTCTAGGTATGTAAAGATGGACACCCATCTACGGACCAATTCCAGCAAGCGTAGCTTAACCTGATCGATCGACCCGTGCTGGCTGTTGTTACATAGCCGAGACCCCTCATTAACATCACCTTAAATCTTTTAGTAATATCAGGGAAATTAATTACGTCGGTATTAATTAATGTAACAAAACCAGGGTAAGTTGACCTTGAAACTACGTATGAGCTCGTCTTAGCTGACATGACGCGCTCCACTGCCGGTGTACGTATACGTATATAAGTAGTGCGGCGCGTCATTTCAGTTTAGACGAGCCTGCGCCAGACCAGCTCGAGGTCAATGTGCTGACGTGTGGTTAACTGTGCAAACGACAAGAAGAGCTGGCGCCACCTTTTTGTTATTGTTAATATAATTAATGACTGTACTTATTTGCTAATTACTTTAATATTTAAAAATAAACGCCAAAAATGCAATGCCATGGTTTTCTTATTTATGTATCATAATTTGTATCCTAAAGCTGTGCTCACGATAAACCAACACCCTGATTGCATAACACACTTTCAATTATAATCCAAGGCTTTTGAAGGAAATTCGTAATCCATTGCTTTGTAAGTTTGAATAATTCGTCTGTTCAACAACGTAAATAACCCAATGAACGTTGCTGAACTGTCAAAATGAAAGACTTTACGACCAATTGTCACTTTATGTGTGTTACGCAATATACCCCACCGGCCTCAGATCATGTCAACTTCACCCAATAACTCAAATACCAACCTTTTGTATCAGTGTCATAAAGAGTTAAATTTAGGCGTCGTTTGATGCTGGCGTCGTTGCTTTTACGACTTTGCACTTTATGGAACTGATTTATAAAGCGGATTATTCAACATCATTTGAAAATCCACTGCTCTGCGCTCGTTTTTAATAGAGTAATTATGAAGCTTCCTGCCCATTGTTCTGCCTAGGAACCTACTACGCTTTGGGTTGGGCAACTAACTTCATCTCTCTGACTGACCGACTCCTTCATTGTACAAAAGGTCCTTTTGTAATAAATGTTTTCAGTTTATTTTGAAAAACTTAATAGACTCAAAGAAGTCAAATCATTTATTTCAAGTAGGCCATCAAAAGGCACTTTTGGACGTTAAAATTTACTATACTTTGCCCGTTATCGCTGTACCGCACCTTATGTATGTGCGCGGCAAGACGGGGTGGCAGTGCAGGCCGCTCATTTGTCAAAGCTCACAGCGTTCGCCCCCCACCTCGCCGCGCATTTCTAAGGCGGTATCAGTCAAACTGTAGATAATTTGTAAATGTTGTTTTATAATAAAATTATCTACCACTATCTTTATTTGAATCACAAACGACTGATAGAGAAAATCAATTAATGGCCCACGAGAGTCAATACTCGAACATAGTCTGAATCCCAAAAAAAAAGAATGAATAGATTATAATAGATCAGATGTCGTAGTAACGCGTCACTGCCCACTGCAATAATACTCGTAGCATCAATCTGCTCTTACATTTTCTCCTTCGTAGGTACAATTTGTTGTATCTATACGTCTGTAGCATCAAGCATAATCAGCCTATAATGTTCCCATCGCTGGGACATCGGCCTCCTCTCTGTGAGAGGCAGGGGGCCGTAATCCACCACGCGGGTCCAGTGCGGCTTGGTAGATGTCACGTCTTCGAATTTTTAGTGTTCATGCCGGTTTCCTCACGATGCGATATTTTTCTTCACCGTTTTGAAAGCAGTGGTGATGAAATAATTTATACAAATTAAAGCGCATGTCCGGCCCGGGCCACCACTGCTCTCACCTACATACGAGTATACCTATAGATAACATAGGTCTAAGGGAAGGGGATTACAGTCCCTTCTCTCTGTTTCCAAAATACGACGATACAGCTCTTCCGCGTTTCTAAACTAAAACAATGACGAACTTTTATACTAACTTTAATCCCTTTTAGGGAATACATTTTCAAAAACGTATCCTTCGTTCTGCAAGAAACTTTTGTGCGAAATTTCAAGCTCTTCGAGCCAGGGGTTTAGGCTGTTCGTTGTCTGTCAGTGAATTTAAGGACTCCGAATTTAAAGCGCTGAGCGGACGATGGACAATTTGGAATCTTATAGAAATCCTGGGAGTCTATCTGTCCTACGTGTGCATTATTGCATACCTGCCAATACGTTCTATCATCGTGGACAAATTGTCCATCAGTTGCTCAGCGCCTAAACGTAACATAAAATTTAAATAAACGTTATTAAACTGCGATGTCGCCGAAACATATTAGAAAAATGCCTCAAACATGGCAGGCGATTACAGACAATGGATGATTTTAAACAACGTATTGATAAATAAAGCATTCAAGTACCACCATATTGATCATTTCCGAGGCCGGCGACGAGCAAAAACAACCAAAAACTAGTAGTTTGTCAACGCAGCATGGAAAGAAGCATGCTTAACATAAGACTACAGGATCGATGCACAACTTAAAAAATAAGGAAAAGAAAAAAGGTCAGCGACGTATTACAAAAAATACGAAAACTTAAATGGGACTGGACTGGACATATAATGAGGACTAACAAAGAAAAATGGACTAAGGATGTAATAGAGTGGTATCCGAGGAACGGGAAAAGACAACGAGGAGGTCAAATCAAAAGATAGGAGGACGATTTACCAAAAGGATGGAGAAGATCTGCCAAGTATAGAGAGACGTGGAAACAATTAGGAGAGGCCTATGTCGACAGACAACCTAACCAAAGTGGTTGCTAATAAATTTATTATTTTTTGCTATGTAAATTAGATTTAAGAATACTACTGTTTTATAAGAATAGCATGTAAGTTAAAAAGGTCAGCGAATAAAGACTTTTATTATCATTATATTATTATGACATTTCTGATATTTCTCGGGACCCTGGGGTCCCAGACCTTTGGAAGGCATACTAGGAGCCGAAGCAAACTCACAGAGGCCCCTTAGATAATTTTAAATGATTAAGAGGCTCTAACCGACGATTATCCCTGAATGCACTATGCAAGTGCACCCAAGGACAACCACTGGTTGGTGCAGGACTATTGTTGGACGTGAAAACAAAACTTATAGGGCTATGGGTCTGGGTGGCTAAAGTGGATTGGGTAACTTGAACTATTGAAGAATTATGTCATCTGCCTGACCAATTACACGGTTAGTTATACACGGACGAAATGGCAGGGGGTGACTTGCACACTCAATAATGGGCCCCCAGAAAGGGCCGCTAGCACATAGTGACGTAGCGACAAGAGGGCAACACTTCCTGAGGTGCTTGAGGAGTGGAGAGGTATTCCACGGCTATCAGGACAATCCAGGAAGTACGGTCAAGATCCTTACCAGCACCTTACTGGAATACTTCCTTCCTCCGAGCACGTTTGCTCTTGCGAATCTCCACTCGAGCCGGCCAATAAAGGCAAGAAATAGGTGGGAGCTCTGTTCCTCGTCAGTGTTCACTCCAGCCGGCCAAATAAAGGCAAGCCAGAGATGAGGACAAGATTTCTCTCAGGAGATAGGGTCCGTAGGGTCGTTGCTGCCCAACAGCTCGCCACATGCTGGCCTGCGGGTTTCTGTATCTCTACTGGTCTGGCTGCTCATCCTAGACCCGTTCCGGCAAGCTCTACCGGCACAGACCTAAAGTTCGGAGCACGCAAGCTCCACCACGACGTCAACGTAGAGCTGCTGCGGTGGGGATATTATTATTATTAAATTGATCATTTCCTAAGTATTTAAAAAAAAAATATTGAACACGTTCTCGTCGCACATACAGGGTGTCGCAACTTAAGGGTGTGGTACAGACCAATAAAATGAACAGCTATTTCCCGGGGACCAAAATCGTAATTGCGAAAAAAAAAATGTCATCCCATACAAAACTTCTACTTGACCAAATGTATGGGACGACAAATTTGTGTTGTAGTTGCGTGTAGTGTAGTAAATTTCCCTTAGAAAAACAATAGTGTTCTCATCATACTTGGTAAAGGGGTATCATGATGTGCTTATTATTTGAACAATAATTTGCCTTTTTATACGTTGTAATAAGACTGCTTTACGTATCTCATTCTGTAATATAAAATGTACTGATATTACGAGCATTATTTAAATAATACAGCACAGGTTTATTAGACAAAACATAGGGAAATCTGAGTAAATGCAAGGTTACATTTCTCACCTGAGTTATGTTTATTTTAGCATTCACGGTGAAGATTTTTGAATGTCAAGAATTTAAAATGCAGATTATTGGTAAAGCTATTGTACTTCTTCTGTACCTTCTAGTTACAGTTTTAACCCGTGGATAATACAATATTTTGACTCTTAATACGTCGCAATATAGGTCAGGTCCAAAGAAGCTGGGTTATTTTAACATGGATTTAGAATGCATTTTAGAAAACTTTGCCCTTTGCATCTTCTAGGGACATCAATGTAAAATATTACGTAGTAATCAGTGAGTCGCAGGACAAGTCATTTCACCGGCCCCCTTCTACCGTCGAACATCTAGACACACTTCAAATTACCATCCATACCTATTTGCCATTCCACCAATTCGCACTAAGCGCTTCCAAACATCCTTCATAATGCACACGGCAAAAGAGTGGAACGCACTACCTGCGTCTGTGTTCCCAAACACATACAACCCGAATCTCTTCAAAGTAAGAAGAGTGAACAGGCTTTTGGGTAAGCGCACTCCATCGTAGACTTTGTCTCTGTCACCTCAGACATAGACTAAAGTCAAGAGCAAACCCATCACAAATAAAAACAAAAAGAAAATAAATAAGTATAACATTCAAGAGACAAGCTATAGATAATCGACAACACAGAAAAAGAAGCTGCGTTAATGCGACCCTAATAACTGACCGCTTCGCAGTTTGCACTATTCGGCCAAGACTATTGCCAGTGACTGCGCAGGCCAGGTTGGACTACAGAACCTCGTCTCACATCGCGCACTCAGCCGGCAGCGCCACTTGGCTGCACAGAGTGTCGCACGACGGGTTGCTGTGATGTAGATTGCAATAAGCACGCACGGACTGATGTATCCAACATCGCACATCGCGCACTCAGCCGGCAGCCCCACCTGGCCGCACAGAGTGTCGCACGACGGGTTGCTGTGATGTAGATTGCAATAAGCACGCGCGGACTGATGTATCCAACATCGCACATCGCGCACTCAGCCGGCAGCCCCACCTGGCCGCACAGAGTGTCGCACGACGGGTTCCTGTGATGTAGATTGCAATAAGCACGCGCGGGCTGATGTATCCAACATCGCACATCGTGCATTCAGCCGGCAGCGCCACCTGGCCGCACAGTGTCGCGTGACGGGTTGCTGTGATGTAGATTGCAATAAGCACGCACGGACTGATGTATCCAACATCGCACATCGCGCACTCAGCCGGCAGCCCCACCTGGCCGCACAGAGTGTCGCACGACGGGTTGCTGTGATGTAGATTGCAATAAGCACGCGCGGACTGATGTATCCAACATCGCACATCGCGCACTCAGCCGGCAGCCCCACCTGGCCGCACAGAGTGTCGCATGACGGGTTGCTGTGATGTAGATTGCAATAAGCACGCGCGGACTGATGTATCCAACATCGCACATCGCGCACTCAGCCGGCAGCCCCACCTGGCCGCACAGAGTGTCGCACGACGGGTTCCTGTGATGTAGATTGCAATAAGCACGCGCGGGCTGATGTATACAACATCGCACATCGTGCGTTCAGCCGGCAGCGCCACCTGGCCGCACAGTGTCGCGTGACGGGTTGCTGTGATGTAGATTGCAATAAGCACGCACGGACTGATGTATCCAACATCGCACATCGCGCACTCAGCCGGCAGCCCCACCTGGCCGCACAGAGTGTCGCACGACGGGTTGCTGTGATGTAGATTGCAATAAGCACGCGCGGACTGATGTATCCAACATCGCACATCGCGCACTCAGCCGGCAGCCCCACCTGGCCGCACAGAGTGTCGCACGACGGGTTGCTGTGATGTAGATTGCAATAAGCACGCACGGACTGATGTATCCAACATCGCACATCGCGCACTCAGCCGGCAGCCCCACCTGGCCGCACAGAGTGTCGCACGACGGGTTGTTGTGATGTAGATTGCAATAAGCACGCGCGGACTGATGTATCCAACATCGCACATCGCGCACTCAGCCGGCAGCCCCACCTGGCCGCACAGAGTGTCGCACGACGGGTTGCTGTGATGTAGATTGCAATAAGCACGCGCGGACGGTTGTATCCAACATCGCACATCGCGCACTCAGCCGGCTGCGCCACCTGGCCGCACAGAGTGTCGCGCGACGGGTTGCTGTGATGTAGATAGCATAAGCACGCGCGGACTGATGTATCCAACATCGCACATCGCGCACTCAGCCGGCAGCCCCACCTGGCCGCACAGAGTGTCGCACGACGGGTTGCTGTGATGTCGATTGCAATAAGCACGCGCGGACTGTTGTATCCAACATCGCACATCGCGCACTCAGCCGGCAGCGCCACCTGGCCGCACAGAGTGTCGCGCGACGGGTTGCTGTGATGTAGATAGCATAAACACGCGCGGACTGATGTATCCAACATCGCACATCGCGCACTCAGCCGGCATTGCCACCTGGCCGCACAGAGTGTCGCACGACGGGTTTCTGTGATGTAGATAGCAATAAGCACGCGCGGACTGATGTATCCAACATCGCACATCGCGCACTCAGCCAGCAGCGCCACCTGGCCGCACAGAGTGTCGCACGACGGGTTGCAGTGACTTGATGCAATAAGCACGCGCGGACTGTTGTATCCAACATCGCACATCGCGCACTCAGCCGGCTGGGCCACCTGGCCGCACAGGGTGTCGCGCGACGGGTAGCTGTGATGAAGATTGCAATAAGCACGCGCGGACTGTTGTATCCAACATCGCACATCGCGCACTCAGCCGGCTGCGCCACCTGGTCGCACAGAGTGTCGCACGACGGGTTGCTGTGATGTAGATTGCAATAAGCACGCGCGGACTGATGTATCCAACATCGCACATCGCGCACTCAGCCGACATTGCCACTTGACCGCACAGAGTGTCGCACTACGGGTTGCAGTGACTTGATGCAATAAGCACGCGCGGACTGATGTATCCAACGCCTTCTTTTCTAGCAAGACGTTTTCTCCACCTAAAATAAGTATAACTTTGCGATTTCTACTTCCATCTTGAACGTTTAACACTGGCGGATACTGGCGCTCGACATTGGTGGAGTTACAATTAGTAAGAGAATAGTTAGAACGACCAAAGTGGCAGCCATGACCACGACGAGCCACAACTCACCCTGGTCGTGGCTGCATAATTCACAAAGTCCCTAAAGAAAACAGAAAGGCGCCGCGGTATTGAATGAGGAGCGTCGGAACAAAAACTTAAAACTTTATCTCAAAAACGATTAAGCGCATGAAAAAACAAAAAATCTAATTTTATGGGGTATTTTTTGAAGAGATTCTCGACTCCCTTTAAAATCAATGTCTTCTTGGAGCACATTTAATAACTTTAGTATAATACTAAAGTTATTAAATGTGCTCCAAGAAGACATTGACTTTATGTGGAAAGAAATTCCCACAATTATTGTGGGAATTTCATTCCGCAGAAAGTAAAAATATTTGAAAAAAAAATTGAAGCAAATTTTATGCTCTACAATTTTATAAGAGATTTTAACATCATTGGAGTTACAGAAGCACAGATAATCGCTCAAAACCGATTGTTGTGACCTTGAATAACTTACGACACAGACACGAGATTTTATGAGACTTTTGACACAAATTTAACTATTGCTAGCTGACCCGACAGACTTGTACTATCCAAATTTGTTGCTGCTTTTTCAGACTTTTTTTTTCATGTATTTTTTCGATTTTTTAAAACTATTACAAAATTCTGCTATTCGGGACTGAGAAAAAAAAGATAAATCAAAAACCATGAAATGAGTCTAGCCCTTCTCGAGTTATAAGTGTTAGAACAAACCCGACTTTGTTTTATATATACAGGACATTTTTTTAGCAGTGCGCAAATTTTCACAGGGTGTTCTACTCATGACAACACTATGGGACAACAACTCTCTATGGGACAAACCCTAAAATCACGAAAAAAAAAATCTGCTGTTTCATATGAAAGTTCAATACCTACTCGACCAAAATGTAAGAAACGGCTGATTTTTATTTTGTGATTTCAGGGTTGGTCCCATAGTAAAAGTTGTTCATATTCATGGGCAGAACAGCCTGTGAAAATTTGCGCACTGTTTAAAAATTGTCCGGTATAGCAGTGGGGAAAGCATCTTATAACACGATTCCTACCGGCTTCCCTTCGGAAATTCACATCAGCAACTCTACCGCTATTGAAAAATAGCACAGTCAATAGTGTCTACTATTGGCAAAAAATGTAGTTACACTACGGGTATTTAATTACCAACAGCATTCAAATGACAAAAACACTTATAAACTTTGTATTATAATAACAACAACAACAAAATGTTCTAAAATAACCCGGCCCCAAAACGACATAATCGGGAACTAACAATTCATACAATGGGGATCCCGTCATCATGACTTCACTTTAGGTCACGTGGCACCGCTTGATAATGGACGAGAGCAAGCCGCTTTTTTTTCAATTTTCATCTGTTCAACTGTATTGTTTTCATCATAACAGCAATGTATTATATTCGGTTCCTTATATTCTTATAATAATTGTAGGTTGAGCTTCTCTAAATTTAAAGTTTTGTTTGCGTAGTGATAGCGACATTTTGGTTCTGCTATTTGAAGATAGATGGTGTTAAATTCAGTAAAGACTTTTATTTGTAAGTTAATAAATTCATATTTCCTTTACTGGTAAGTGTAACTTAAAACGGGCTTCTCTCTTACAAAAATTCACACTTCGCCGCTGCTCTATAGATTATCTCTCATGCCGATGTGAAACCCATAATAGGACTAGTGAATGTTTTTGCCTTGGAAACATTGCTTACAATATTGTTCTAGCTGGAAGCAGAAGTGGCTCCATCTGTAGATTTCAGCAGACAGTAGCCAGATGATAGCAAAATATAAAGTTGTGACATGTACTAGCTAGCTGACTACTTAGTGAAGCATGTTTCCGTATAGGTGTCGCTATAAGTTGTGGAGCTTATCAACCAACTGCATCATTGTACTTGCAGACCAAGTGACCGGCGTGCCTCAGAAAACACTACACCAGATTATTGCCGCTTTTTGTATTCGATTGTAACACTAATAAAGCATTCTCCACGAACCCTGCTTGTCCTCCCGCATGAACAATTTTATCGATCTGTTTCCTTTGGAGAGTGGGTTTAGCACACCGTCAATGTCATCACTCTGCCACCAGCGTCCAGCTGTATGAGATGCGTGAATATAGGTTTCGTCTAAAAATATGACTGGCTTTTGTTCACTGCATTGATTCTCCTTAATTTTTATCCTATCCATGCTGAAATATCACTTCATTCTATTAGAATTTTTCTGTTTGATTTCGTTTTCTTGTAAAGAAATCCAATTTTATGGAGCATGTTTCGAAGAGTTTCTCGACTCCCTTTAAAATCAATGTCTTATTGGTTTATTCATTTTTCATTTTTAATAACATTGTGGAAACTTCTTTCCGCATAGAGTTGTATTTTTTTTTATGTAGATTTAGAGCGTTTTTCATTCGACATATTTACTAAGTCAGCTTAAAACTATTTGATCTGTAGTTATACATATAAATAGCAAAAGTGAGAACCTTGTTGGCCAAAAAAACTAATACGGTTTCCTGATCGATAAAATAGTAAATCTTGAAGTTTCCTGAGCGTTGATTCTGATTTAATCAGAATTTGTTTGTTTCCAGGTTGCCTTCGAAGGAAAATATTGCCATTTAAAGTCCAGCTAAATTGGTATTTCCTCTGCCGCGTAAATTTTTGTGTTGCATAAAATAGCCTTTTACTTGCATTTGCTAGATGTTTTTTCACGTAAACGGCTTGTTTTTGTTCCGATATTCCAAGTATTTCAGTTTTCAGTTGGTCCTCCTTTTGTCTTTTTGTTATTGTATGATTGCACACGTGAAACGAATTAATCGTATTTTGTCTAAACCTTACTTAATTCAGCAACTATGGCACTAACAAAGTGCCATGATTCCCTGGTATCCGATATATGTCTGGTCTCCGGTGGTGTTGGTGTCCGGTATATATCGGAGGCAGTTAATGGTAAGTTCACTATATTATTGTACATGTTTGATACCATTTCGGTCAGGTCTGCCACCGACTCGTTTTCCTGTGCAGGTATGTTGCGCACTTCAATACTGGACGACCGGGACTTATGTTGAAGGTCTCTAGTAGCTTATTCTAGTGATTCTTTATTATTCTTAATTATTCATGCAGATGCTTAATTTCCTTTTGTAGGTCGTCGTACTGATCGCTATGGAAAGTGATGGACTTCTTGATCTCGGTATTGGCCTTTTGAACTTTCATATTGGTGTTTTGAATTTTAATTCAGATATATCGGAGTCCAGCTTTGTTATTAACCCAATTTGTTCAGCAATTTGGTTTGTGATGTTTGCGTCTAGGTCGGCCTTCCACTCCAACAACATCTCCCTAATCTCCGATTTAAATTCCTGTTTTAATTCATCAAATAAGCCCTGGCTGCGTGGCGAGATATTTAGTCGCGGTAGCTTGAGTTGTTATTTGTATTGACAAATTCTGAGGGGGATATCTGGGATGATTGAGTTTTATCCATTTAAGTTCACGGGGTGGTTGGTGGAGACCGCTGTACTCTAACTGCCATGGTAGGTACGAAAAACGAGCCCTGCAGTCTAAGCTACAATTGGTTTAATTGCCACATAAAAAGACACCGGCAGCGCATGCGTAGCACTGCGGCCGTCCGCTACGTATATGTTGTAGCACGTAGCAACATGCTTTGTGATGTAGGCGCTGTCGTAGCGGATGCTCGTAGCAGATGACTATTACGCTGGCGTCGTCGATTGCTTTGGAGACTCGGCGGTTAACGCGCTCCCCTCCGCAGTTACGCCGCCCGTAGCGTTACGAGCCGTAACAAGTCATCGACTACGCGGTCAGGTAGTCGATGATTCAGGGTAATCCTACTTCAAAGGATTCCATCAAAGTAGGAGGATCAAGTGATCTCCAATTCGATAGAAACTTTAGATGTTAATAATATGAAACTCAAATTATTTTACAGCAACAACATTTTTCTTGAAATACACCGTCAATCTATCAATCAATCAAATCATTTATTTGCAACGAATGCAGGTTACATTCAAATACAGGTGGAGTAGATAGGGGTGAGCCATGTACATTCTGCCAGTAAACAAGCACGCAATTACAAATTAAAATGTCACAGTTAGAATTATTACAAGTATACATGCATTAATTAATACTGAAAAATGTCCAATTAAAATGTTACACTGAATAATACTAAAAAATAAATTTATAATAAGTCCATATGCTCAAAATAATATTAAATATATTTATTATCAGACCTCGTTATCGTCGGGCAAAACAAAGAATACGTGACACATACAGCTATTTTCAAGTTTAGTGCCTATCAAATTATACACTCCCTGGGACGTGCTTTAAGAACATAAGAAATAAAAACTTTATTCACATTTTTGACATAGAAACATGTGACAGTTGGCTGTTTTGAATTGGAACACTACTGAATGTCATATAATATGTACACTATCATAATAATATAGTCATTGGAAGACATGTCCGACTAGTTATTATAAGTAGGTACACTTATGTACTTATTAATAAACAACATGGGAATTGGTTCATTATTTTCATTATGTAGGCATGTAAGTAAAAACTAGTACATATCGGAAAGTCTGTTTTTGTTTGATTGACACTTCGGTTTAATTAGTCTATGAGTTCATTATGCCCTGAAGATAACGAGGTCTGGTTATTATACACATTGCTGATTAAAAAGTGTTGTACATTAAATAATCATTAATCGAATAACAACATTTTTCTATTAGGAAGGCCACTAACTTCTTTTTAAAGTTTTTAATTGTATAATTTTTCATAACATCTGGCAATTTATTGCATATGGTCATAACCACTTTGCTACCTAAATTAATTAGGTACTCCTTGCTTAGGTAACCACCTCTCGGGTGCGTTTCTTATATAACTGACGAATTTCTGACTAAATTGTCTAATGATGTGCAAACAAATTAAAATTTAAGAGGGGTAGACCACTTTTTCTATTTCAAGCTCACACATAGACAAAGATAACTGTTTGAATCACTACAGAACGTGTTCTACTGGTTTAGAAGGACGCGCGAAGCACTACCAAGATAATAATAGCTAATACGTTATACGGGCTGGTGTCCACAACTCCACGTCAAACAAAGCGCGTATTTTGTAATAATATTTCTAACAAATATTAAAAAATAAAAAAAATACCTCCCCGGCAGGGAATCGAACCCTGGTCCCCCGCGTGACAGGCGGGAATACTAACCACTATACTACCGAGGATTGTGACCGAAAACCTGAAACTAAGGTTCTCCTGCTTCTTGAGATGAATCAAAACATTGAATTTCAGCGAAACTACGCAACTTTTTTGTATAAATATTTTACACATAAAAGAAGCAAAAAGCAAAAAGGTGGCCCAAACAAGTTGCTGACGTTATATAAGCGGTATTTTAATAGAAATTGGCTTCTATCAGGTTTCCACCCCACGGATGCGACGCGAACTGCATAGACAGCAAGTTAAGTCACACTACGAACAAGTTCCGATACTGTACGCTGGACAGTGCAGTAACGTCATTCACGCGGCCGGCTAGATGGCACCACCTAACTAAAATTCAGTTCATTGTGCTTCTTCAAAAACATTATGTATTGGGTTTTTACAAGTTATCTCATCTGTCTGTTTGTAAACAATAAAAGAACTTTCAGAAAACAAGTCAGTAAAATTCGTTTTTGGTTTAATTTAAAATAGTGGTACTTGGTTCACTTTTCTTTACATATCAAGACACCTCAGTGCCTCGGAAAGCACCTTAACCGTTGGTCCTGGCTCTCATTCGAGGACAATCGTTGCGGGTCATCAGAAGCCCAAAAGTCTAACAACCAGTCTTACCAAGGGGTATCGTATTAGCCAGTAACTGGGTTGTGGAGGTCAACGGTTTTCTGTAAATTCAGTAAAGTTTAGTTTATAAATAAATTCATTAAGATCGAAACAACAGTATACGCATGCAGCGTGGTCGAACTATCTATCAGTATCAGTGCAGCTTCCAGCTCACCAGTTTTTAGCTATTTCATGATTTTTAGTATATGTGCGGAGTAAGTTGGCGCGAGATTGTTCTGAACATTTTTCTGTTGCAACCTTCTCTATTTCATGATCTCCTAGTGTAGGTGCGAAGTAGCACTATACTGGTACTGACATTCAATAAGCTAGGCGTATTTATAAAGAACTAGCTGGCCCGCGACTTCGTTCGAGTGTGTAATTTCCAAAAAGCCTTCCTTAGTGGATACTAAGGAAGGCTTTTTGGAAATTACACATAAAAGGCATCAACAGCTGAAATTTCAAGTTTGTAGCCCCAGGCTCTGCGTTTGATGTCAGGACAAGTAATTTGTAAAGATTAAGGGGTAAAACCACCTTCGACATTTAATCGTAATTCAGTAAAAATAATCTATACTAATATTATAAAGAGGAAAGATTTGATTATTTGTTTGTTTGCATTGAATAGGCTCCGAAGCTACTGAACCGATTTGTAAAATTCTTTCACTGTTAGGAAACTACACTATCCCCGGGTGACATAGGCTATAAAATATTACAAAAAATAGGGATCCTTATTAAAACTTCGATAATGTAACCCAAGGTGTAAAAAAAATACCTAAAATATTCTTTACATCGCTTGAGCTGAGAAAACTATTGAAGAGAGAATAAAATAATGTACCACGACTTTGCAGAATATACTATTATTTACAAAAAGTGTCGGGACAGCATATTATTTCTATTATAGGTAAGCCACAATAAGTGTTATTTTATTTATAAAATTTAATTGAAATGCCGCCGCTAGAAAAGGCTCTGTATTTGTATCTTGGCATTATTCCTTATTAAAATAAATTACATCATATTCAATACCTTTATATAACTTTTCAAATTATTCAATTCGGACATTCCATTCGAAAGATATCCCGAGTTTAAAAATGTAAGTATTAGAAAAAAGTTGCGTGGGAGCAACTCATCCTGCTCGGCTAGATCCCTACGCAACGATCGTGTGCGGAATCGAACAATTCTAGTTTGAAAATATTTTGAATTCGCTTAGTAGGTAATTAAACTCAACAAAAAAGTTCTTTCTAGAACTAAATAAAAGTTATTTTCAGAAATATACTAAGAGGCTCATTGGCGACGTAAAACTGGTGGATGCCGAGCTTCATAGCTTGGCTCATCGCCGCAAGGTTGCCTGATTGTCGGTCATCTACAGATTGTACTTCGGAGAGTGTAGCCGAGAACTCCACGACCTCATTCCACCGGCCCCCTTCTACGATCAGACATCTAGACGGACTGCCAGTTACCATCCCTACCTGGTTGCTATTCCACCAATTCGCACTAAGCGCTTCCAAATGTATTTTATAATGCGCACAGCAAGGGAGTGGAACTCACTACCTGCGTCTGTGTTTCCGAACGCATACAACCCTAATCTTTTCAAAGTGAGAGTGAACAGGCTTCTTCCGGGTAAGCTCACTCCATCATCGACTTTGTCTCTGTCACCTCTGACCTGGACTAGAGTCAAGAGTAAACCCATCACAAATAAAAAAAAGCCTACTTACGAGCCACCGCTGCAAGCCTACTTACGAACCAAGCGAGCGAAACGTGCGAATGGGCTCGCTTCGCGAACCCTACATTCTCACGAAATGGGCGAGCGAAGCAAGTTCTCTCTTAAAATCTTTTGTTACCACTCAAGAGCCAAGCGGCCAGCATAGTTGTAGATCCAACTCGAGACTGTTAAAGCTTGTTCCATACATTTGCGAAGCGATCTAGCCGTGCAAACGACCGGTAAAATGTTTCAACTAAACTCCAGTAAAAGACCTTTGTCTTGAACAACAATAAAAGCATTCTTAAAGTGCAATTAAAACTAATTTGCGTAGTAAAACTCAATATTACATAGCTACATTTTTTTTATACTTAATCCTACAAGAGAAAATATCAACCCCAATGGACGACTAAAGTTATTGCTTAGTCTAACTCTATTGATTCTCAAGTAGTGGTGGAATATGATGCCAAACAGAAAACACAGCTTGTATATGTAGCACTTAGTCGTGTCACTTCTATAGAGGGGCTATATTTATTGAAAAGCGAGGCGACAATCGACGTTATTATGGTGTGAAGAACGACAATATTCAAATATCCCGGGTAATTCGACAAGATTACGCTCGTTTGGTTCGACACCATCTACCGACACTGACTTCGCAGCTGCGCAGTTCCATCGATATTAACAATTGTGAGGTGGGCGACACACGAATAATAGTAGCCGCTCATAACTGCCAGCTTAGGTGCCCATTCGACGGATATAGCTACGGACCAAATACTGCGCCAAGCGCACTACCTCTCAATGTCGGAGCCATGAGTAGACGTCGACAGCGGCGCTGTCCCGATTCCGGGCTTCCAGTTTCAGGCTGGAGATAAAACATCTTTCAATCAGCGTGGTGGCCACAATCGATGAGTTCGTGGCGTTGCTATCTAAAAAAATGATAAAACAATGACCGGCAGTCAAGTTGTAGAAAGGTGCGACAGGTTCGCATTCGTGGGCATTCCACCGAAAGAGCCATACATTGGCGATTTATGTATGGTCAATGTGAGCCTGCGGAGAGATCGCAAGCTACTACTCTGTGTATATTCAGCCTGGTGCACAGATGCACAATATGTTTATACTTTCCTCACTGGCTCGATATTCAGGCAACATAATATCAGCCATAGCAGACTTGACGCATGTGCCCATTTTACTCACGGGTGATTTTAATGTTGCTGCCGATAAAGATCAATCTGTGCTTCACCACTTCATGCTCACGCAGTTTGGCATGACACCTGTGGTGATTCCGGCCCCTGCAACTCTCGAAAATACCAAAATAAACTTGAGTTACTTAAGGCATTTTGATACAATAGTACCTATGTAAGGTGTACGTTAGCTATTTTAGCTACCACAGGCCCTTGGTGCATGTAATAAAATTTTAACATGACGACGACTATTACGAGTAGATAGTATGGAAGAAAAAGGTATGTTTGGCGACGCCAACTAAATTGGGATAAGGGCAGAAGAATGATGATGATGTAGACTTGACTAGCGAAACATTTCTAAAATTCTTTCTTTCCTATATTTTATGTATATTTTTGTAATTTTGATTTAATTTCATAAGTTTGTTTTTTTTAACATATATTTTTTTTTGTAATTCTTTCTAAATTTTCAATAACATCGTAAAAGAAATTTGTTATTATTTCACCACTGCTCATTTCATGAAACTGTGGCGCGGGCTTGAACTTCACCTAAATCATTTTTTTAATGACCTTCTTTCAAGCACCTTTTTCTTTGACAATACAAATTATAAAATATTATGTATTTTAGTTATTATATGCAGTATGTAGTCTTACTGAAATCTTTGTTGTTTTCAGGTAAGTGGCAGTTAACATTTGATCATCTGATCTGCAGTTTGCAAGTGTATGTACTCACCAGATGCTTGCTGGTGGACTGTAGAAGAGTGTATAGGTAAGGCACTAGTAACATTATAGGTATCGTAGCCTTTTTAGGCTGGAAATTTAAATTAGTGAACGAGAAAATATTGTATTTTTCAAAAAGTATGAATAATTAAAATCAGACAACGTTTTAACTTATACTATTAAATGAGAAATATTTGTATATATATTATCTATATACATATGCGTATATCAGTTTGCAATCACGTTCTCGAAAACAACTCTAACGATTTCCATGAGAGTCGCAATAGGTTCGCGTGGGCGAAGAATCGATCTAGCTATGTCTCATATTGGGGAAAATTGTTTTATTTTTTCATATTTTCACACAGAGAGATTCGGTTCATAATTGCGCCGCCGCCGCCACTATGATCTACGTTTTAACCGTGTGGTTTAAAAAAGTTACTTAAGTGTTTATTTTTTTATTATTTTAGGATAAAATAAAACCAGTTCAACACATTTTTTAATAAATTAAATACGTGGTACAATACTAGGAGCACATAAACATCTGAAGGCTGATCCCGAAATTTGAGATCGTAATAACGTAACAGGTATTGCCATAATGCTATAGTAAATTAATTTCTAACGGTATCGAGCTAAAGTCATCTTTTGCTTGCATTCTGTAGTCACTTAAATACAGTTTCTCTTTAGTGCAAGTCACGGTTAGCTTCGGAAATGTAGGTTTTATGACTTTTTTAGCAGTTTTCTTAAGAATTATAACAGGAAAGTTAAACAAATTAGTATTAAAATTAAGAATTATAAAATACTGAACACAACAAATATCACTAAATTTTATCTCAGTTAACCGTGTCGTTCAGCCTATATTTGAATTATTAATCGAAGGCTGCTGCCTTACTTTGCCTACTTCACTCTAGATGCATCGTTGTCATGGAAACCTCTTTGGCGTGCCATGTGCTTAGGAAACTGTATTGATCCGTCCAGGCCATACAATATTCGAAGCACTAGGCTTTCATGTAACACTAAGAGGCTTTCAGGAAAGTGATTTTAATGGTCGTAGTGTTCGCGCCATAAATACTGGGTACCATGGCATTCAAGATTCCCAATGCTAACACAATGATAAGGGTATTTATTTAGAACCACCTATTAGTTACGCCTTTGCAACTTAAAGTGCGTTATGGAATATAGTTATGTTGTTGCGTGATAACTCTAAGGTTAAGGCGTCATCTTTTAAAGCAAGAGTATGCGTATCGAAACCGCGCAGCTTAACATTGTGACTCAAATACAGATATTGAAGAAACTTGGAAGGTAAATACGTCAATCCGAATTCAGCATGAATGTGGTAATCATTGCTCATGCCTTCTCTGTATGAAAAAATGCCTCGGTCCGTAGTGGTACAATACTAGGCTTCTATTATCTACACTTCTACACTAATATTATAAAGCTGAAAATATTGTTTGTTTTAACTCGCCAAGGAACTGCTTGTTCGAATTGAAAAATTATTTTAGCGTTGGATAGCCCATTTATTGAGGAAGGCTATAGGCTATATAACATCACGCTGCGACCATACGACCAATAGGAGCGGAGCATCAAAGAAAAATGTTGCAAAAACAAAGAAAATTTATTCCTTTTGAGAGCTTCCGTTGCGTGCGCTGCGTAAACGGTTAAAGTAACACAACAATCATGTACGACCTTATTGTTCCCCTTAAAAAGTTCTAAAAAAAACTTAGGAATAGCATATGTCGATCTTTTAAGGTTGGCTCACTATAATTTTTTTAATGGTAATCAAATTATTATTTGTTTATTTGAACGTGCTACTCGTAATCTCTGGAACTACCAGTCGAATTTGGAAAATTCTTTTTGCATTTGATAGCCCAATTTTTGAGAATGGCTATAGGTTATTGAATATCACGACATGACCATTAAGAGCCGAGCGAAAAGAAAAAACATCCTGAAAAAACGCTAAGCGAAAACGAAGTAATCGCACAGGCGGACTGCGCTATGCGATGCGACGACGTGCGGAGTCGGAGGAACAAGAAATTTCACGCGGGCAGAAGCTACGAGTAGTTACTTATATTTAGAAGCTAGTTAAGTATATACAGTTTATTTGTGGACATTTAAACAGAAGTACGTTATGGTTAAACTTAGCCAGCTATCTTTCTTGATTGCTTTTGGAAGCGCTCGGAATATTTTTTTTTTTGCAAAAAAAAAAACCGACTTCAAAAAACCCTAAGAGCACTAAAAAGTTAAAACACCTACTTATATTAATAAACCTAACCTAACCTACAATTAAACTATAAAAAATTAACAATTTCTTGGAGTCGGTGCCAAGGAATATACGAGTACAAGTTTGAATCGAACTATACCTGTCGTTTCATTACTTAGCTTGGCACCGACCCCAAAAAATTGTTAATTTTTTTTATAGTTTAATTGTAGGTTAGGTTAGGTTTATTAATAGTAGGTTATAGTATTATTTTTAACTTTTTAGTGCTTTTAGGGTTTTTTGAAGTCGGTTTTTTTATTATTTATTTCCGATTTATTTATTCATTTATTCAATAGAATAAATAATGAAGAGTTACCTACTTCTTCATTATTACTAAACTCACTACATAAACTCGTAACAAAAAAACGAAAATAGTAAATTAAACTCTTAACAAAAAATCTCTAAAAGCATTGAATACTTTTTTTGAGAAAATAGTATGTTGGTATACGATATAGGAGTTCGTGGCTAAGTAATAACTGCCGCACGAGTCGATCCATCAGGTTAAGCTACACTTGCCGGGGTAGGGCCGTAAATGGGTGTCCATCTTTACATACCGAGACTCCTCCGTGCCTCGGAAAGCGCGTTAAGCCGTTGGTCCCGGCTGTCATTCGTGGATCTTTGACAGTCGTTACGGGTCGTCAGAAGCCCGAAAGTCTGACAACCAGTCATACCTAGGGGTATCGTATTACCAAATAACTGGGTTGTGGAGGTCAGATAGGCAGTCGCTCTATGTAAAATACTGGTATTCAGCTGCATCCGGTTAGACTGGAAGCCGACCCCAACATAGTTGGGAAAAGGCTAGGCAGATTCATTGAGTAGGTAAGTATATTTTTTTTTGTATCATCATTAGTATTCATATCCTTATGCGTTGAAATAGATGATGCAAGTCCCGTTATGTTCGAAGTAAGAAACATGGAATTAAATACTAGCGCATTTGACAATAAAATAAATACAAGCATGGTGTTTGTATTTATATATTTTGGGAATTCTCCCCTAGGATTGAAATAGGAAGGGCACAGGGAAAGAAGGGCTCTACGACATATTTCGTAAAATCTAACTAACAATGCCATTCGATTCGTTATAAGCGGGCCTTTCATTTGGTTTATTCAGAACAGTATAAACAGAGCCGCCCATTGTAAAGATAATGCACAAAAAAAAAAAACGAAGGACTAATGCCCGGTCTCTGAAGAATTCTTAAACGGAGTTTAAACTCTTAATAGCTATTGATTCGACAAAATTATCTATTTAAGCAATTTTTTTTCTTATGCTAGGATTTTATGGTTCTCAGATAAACCCTCGATACTAAATCACTCGAATTTTAAGCTAAATTCTTCTTTAACGAAGTGTTCAGAAACACGATATCGAACCAATACCTAATCACTATCGAATGGATAAACTCCGTTTAAAAACTCCAGAAACCTGGAATTAAAAGATGACATTGCAACTCAAACTTGATTTTACGGTGCACATTGCATGCACAAACGGTAAAGAAGGTCCGCAAACTATGTAGATACATATAAAATTTGCAGTATACGCTCTGATTTTTGAAATAATAATTGCATATTGAACATTTAGTTAGCCTATCTCTGAATGCTGTCTTTGATGAGCCCCTTCTTTTACTAAGCCCTTCGGGTTCGAAGTTTGAATGTGAAATCTGATACCAGTTTTAACCAACAAGTAAATACTCCGTGATTTCAACAATAGTGCGTCAACTAGGTCTACGCTTCCCACGTGGTATCTAAGCCACGTGGACTGTTTCAAAATGCGCCTGCATGAAATTCTGGAGGCGCCACAAATACGATGCTTGATACTAGGAGTCCATAAAGCATCATAGGCTTGATGTTCGGCCGCAGTGACTCAGTTACCTCTTGATCGTTATACCAGACTGTACACTCTATTGTTGGCAATAAAGACTACTATTGTGCGCATTTTATTGAGCCTTAAAGAGGGCTGTCACATCTTGTCACCTCTCTCGCTCACACGATACCAAATTTTTGAGATTGTCAAATGAAAAGATGCTTTTATGAAAAATGAAATCAATTGAAAAACTAGTAAATAATATTAATTTAATAGAAAATTATGAATTGAAATGAAATAACCGGCCAAGTGCGTGTCGGACTAATCCCAAGAACAAACTTTTCTCCCATACATTCCAACTGCAATTGTAAGTTTGTATGCACAATATTGAGAGATTTACCATGTTGTTTTGAGACTATAGACTTCTTGTAAGTTTTCCTGTAATCCACTTTTCCGGTATTGAACTAATTTCTGTATTTTTTTTTTCAAAATTTTATGCTCAGTACTTTCGGAGATAAGGGGGAAAATGGTAAATTTTCATCTATTTTCTTAAATAACTTTAAAATTATTTATTTTAAAATTTAAAATATTGTATATCCCTTCATCTGTCGACGCCATTTTGCGAAATCCGCGCATCTGTTTCACTTACTTTTTCTGACCTTGGCTGATCTCGCGCATTAGCGCCATGCGTGATTAAAATGACGAATATCTCAAAAGTTTTGTATGGGAGCTGTACATAAAAGTTATGTCGTTAAAATAGTTATGAAATAAGCTAACTTATTAAACATGCATTAGTACAGTTTTGTCTTGTAATGTATCATTAATAGTAAGTTGTAGTTTGTTGTTAAAACTTGTTCTAAATAAATGAAATTAATATATCAAAGAGTTTTTATTTTATTTACATAAAGATAAACATTGCTTTCATTTGATATGTCACATGGTACAGTTGGCAACACTCATTTTTAAAATTTTCTCATTTACCCCCCCCCCCTCCCCCCAAATTGACCTCCATATTCAAAATTCATTTATTTACGTTACACGTCTGTGTTTGGGTCACAGAAATACATAAGTGTACCAAATTTCAACTTAATTCGTCCATTACATTCGGAGCAAATTGGCTGTGTCAGAGGGATAGACTGACACACGAGAGATCCTATAAGGGTTCCGTTTTCCTTTTGAGGTACGGAACCCTAAAAATGAAGGACTTTAAAGGGTTATTACAAAAATATACGCAAATTATATGATTCAATGTAATTTGTAATGGGAAATGATAAAAAAAACGCTGCGAAAAAAAGCTTTTCCACACATTTATGTTCGCATAACTTGTCAAAATGTAGGGACCAGTTGATTTTTTTTTGCGATTTCAGTTTTGGTCCCGGTAAAAGTTGCTCATAATGTACAATGTCAATGACCCCTTATGAGGTTAACAAATGCGTATCCGGACTAGAAGTATTCCCTTTTATTCAGTCTTTGTTTCTGCTCCAATTACAAAGTATTTTTTTTATAGCAATCCTGTTATTTTTCGTGAGATATTTGCGAAAATGTCAACCCACCCCCGAACCCCTATTCCAAGGTGCTGCCTTCGATTAATAATTCAAATATATGCTGAACGACACGGTATAATGAGACAAAATTTACTGATAATTGTTCAGTATTTTATAGTGCTTAATTTTAATACTATTTTGTTTAACTTTCAAATACTTAAGAAGCTACCGAGCGCACAGTGGCGCCCGCGTCATTTGTTTTGTAATTTCTTTTAATATAAAAAGAAAATGCAGAAAATAAGCACGTTAAGTTGTACTCCACAAGAATATACGTTATTATTATTATAAACAGTAGTTTTATATTGTTAAGTTTTATTGTAAACATAAAAACGGAAAGTGGTGGCTGTTTTAAAAATAAAAATAAAAGAAATAACAAAACAAACGATGAGGGCGCCACTGCGCGCTCGGTAGCGTCTGTCAATTATTGGATTCAATCGACCTGTTACGTCAAGTTACGTTATGCCCTAGATAGTCGAACCAACGCTTCCGTGTTTATGGAATCCTAGTAATACCGGAAACATTATTTCATTGACAGGCCTAAAAAGTGGTCTGTGGTTTACAGTCCAAGGTTTCTGAGTATTTATTAGTTATACTCTTTGGCCCAGACCTTGGACATTTTAGCCTTGTTACCCATAAATTGGCCCCGAAGTATGCGTACCGTCTTAACTGCAAAATAAACTACAAAATTTCAAAATTTTAGCTTTTCTATAATGACATGTGTCTGGGGACTCTAGGATCAGAGTCTATTAGGCAGGTGTGTGTGCACGATACCTAGGGACATTTTCATCACATAATAAATAAGCAACTTGTCCAAGTGGAAACCAGCAACTTGCCCGTGCTTCGCAAGATTTTTACGGCTTGACAAAACATGGAGATTCCTTTCTTGTGCTCGTTACTTTAATGTGAATGTCCATCCTATAATAATGTGTCCATCCTATAAACGTTCTTCAAAACGGATTTAACGATTTCGATAAAAGTTACAATGTGGGGGTTTACTGGGGTGAAAAATCGATTTAGCTAATTCTGATATCTGGAAAATTACGCCTTTGGAAGGCGAACGAGGGGCCGATACCAACTCACAGAGGCCCGTTAGACGTCTCTATTTACAATTTATAATTCTTCGTCGTCTAGTATTATTATTAATCGTCTTTTTTAGCAATTATCTTAGGAAACAAGACGTGCAAATCGAGCCATTCAAAGGCATGAAAATTGAATTTATATCATACTATACCTGCTCGGAAAGTATCGTATTAATATTACTTTTTTATTTATTTATATAATCTTCACTCTACAAACTGAGAGCACTGCGAATGGAGTAAAATATATAAAACAGTAAAATGGGACATTATTATTTTTACTTGGCGCTGAAATGAATACTTAGGTTCGGTATCATTTATATGAGCTTATCAATTGTTGGTTCCAATAACTATTATTTAAAGCTTTTCATATTATTTCTGTTTTATTATGTTACCAGGATTGCATAAGTTTAAAAGGTAGGTAGTTCATAAAGCCGGAAGACAAGGCTCGATAGATATTGTCATCCTTGTTGCAGAAATAATAGTCTCATCGATTGATTTGTTATTAAGTTAGTGTTCATTAGTGTTCTGTCGTTTATATTATTTTGATAATATTATACACTTTTCCTTATTACACCAGTATTGTGACCAGTTATAATTAAACATAGCTGGCGAAATGCGAGCATACTGTAGGTACAACTCTGTCCAACCCTTCGGGGAATATAACAGGCGAGATGTTTTATTCTAATCCAGCAAATGACCTGTTTGCGGAGGAATGGACTAAGATTTTATTTGCATGTCAGGAGTACTGTGAGAGGGATTAATGAAAGTATTATTAATTTTTATTTTTATATGTATTCAAACAGAATTTTATACAAGTGTGTCAAGTATAAGTGAATAAGATAACCTTAGAACAAAGAACTTTTTCAATTTTTAGTTTGTAATTAACTTTCATTAATAACACCATCTATTATTTTGATATTACTATACGAGTAAATTAAAAATATATTGAATTGAGTAGTGTGTCTCCAAAAGCAGAAGCCTACCTAAACTGGCCGGTTATGATCCCATACTTTTGTTCTAAGCTATAGCCGTATATATACCGTGATTTACACTGAATACTCACACAGAAATAACCTCAACCGAAATGTCACTGTCAAAGATACATCTTAGAACTTTTTAAAAACGGCAATAGATCTTCGTTAAACAGCCAAAACATTTTGTAAATTATGTTAGTTTTTCGATGTTGACATAATGTTTTATAACGTAATTGTTGTTAAAAAATGTTCCTTATGTTAAATATTTTGATTATAGTCTGGATTATTGTAAACATGTTACTTAAAATGTTAAAGTACGGTTTTGGGAATAAATATGGAAAAAATATCTGTCACTTAACTAAGTAGCTGTCCCTTAGCGTGGTAAAAAGGAATTAAGGTAGGGGATGCATTAACGGGATGCCTTAGCCTAAGTGTATATGTAGTTTAGGGGTGGTTGGTGAAAATGGGCATAATTGTGCCAAATTTTATACTCCTCCCTCCGCGATTTTTTTTGTAAAAAGGTGTACAAAGTTCTTGCGTCACGTATTAATATAATGGTTATTCATACACTATTATATTATTGCATCAATCGTGGATGACTAATAAAGCAGAATGGTACCCATCAAAAAAGAGAAGCGTCGGTCCCTAATAAAACCGTTTCAATACACTAGCGTTTATGTTACCAAAAACTTTAAAGATCATTCCCTAGATGGATAACTGAGGAGTGGCCGAATGTTTTCTGATCATTTTCCGTAATTCATTGATTACGGAAAATGATCAGAAAACATTAAAAATACTTCGTCTGACACGTTACGATTGCAACGTAATTTTGTAGAAGTGTCCTGATCTTGTTGTATTATTTTCATTCTAAAACCATGATAATAAATGGAAGTTTATAAAAAAAAAAATCTTGTTTAATCATAAAAGCAAACAACAAAACTGCTACAGCGGCCCACTCGTGGTGGATTTGAACCTCCAAACACTTTATGTTGGAAATTAAATTCTAGGTTCAACAATCTCTCTCTCTATATATATATATATATTCTTATTCTTTATTTCAACGTTGTCGGGCGTATCTGCACGTGGTCATGGGGTTGAAGTCATGTCGCAATCTTGCAGCTTTGTCTATCGCAGGCAGTTGATAGTGAACGCCGGTCACTCGCACCTGAGTATCGAAGGGGATTGTGGCGGGTGGAACTAATTCGTTTGCAGTAGGTCCTGTATCTGTTTATTGATTCCAATCACGATAAAAAGCAATTTATCTATCAACCTCTTTCAGAAGATGTTTGATGAAGGGGAGATCAAATAAACCTCTTCGTGAGAGCATTCCATTGTCGTTATTCCCTACCTTATGGGGTAAGCAGAGGTGCATAGACAAAGTCTCTCTAAAAACATCCAAAAACACTGCTCGTTTTTGGGAGCGAGCCTAAGACCTCAAGTTTAGCAGTCGTGCTTGAAAACACTTCACCAAAGAGGCATTTCTACCTTAGACTTCAATCACCGTGTTGGTCACTCCATTATAATTATGGGTACTTACCAGGAGCTCCCAACTTGTATAAGAACAAATAAAAGAAAATAATTTAAGTCCTTTCCAGAAGCTCCCAAGAATTTAAAGGACAGTATGCATTAAAGTTTATATTAAGATGAAAAATAGGACACGGGACGTGAATGTACATTTTATTTTATTTCTTTTAGGAAAACTTAATGCTAAACAGATACAGTAAGTAATAGTTTAAACAAAATATGGCCAATTACAAGTTTTCACATGTAGAAACACATAAATGCAACTTTATCTGTGAAATTGCCCCAATTGACTGCAATGCTTCTGAATGCCCGCTAGGGTTGCGGGTTGTTCGAAAGAGTTACCGTGGCCCTGGCACAGGCAACTGAAGGAACACGGGTGGGTTTTAGTCAGTAGAAGTCTGACACGCCCTCCCGCTCCACCCAGAGCGGGAGAAGTTATTTGATGATTTCCCATCCACAAAAAAAAAAGGACGTCGTCGTAGGTAGTCATTGGTTACGTCATAGTTGCTACGCCGTAGCTGCTACGCCGTAACATGATGTTACGACGTAGCGTAATGGCATGCAAGGATGAGTATTTGCCACAGAAACGTTAGGGGCATTACTTCATGTTCTCACTACTGCGATGGTAGTCAGTAGTACGCTTTACTTCTTATGTAGTCAGGGAGTTCAAATTGTAGGTATTTAACAGTGGTAAGGTACTAGGATATCAAAAGCGAGTATTATGTCTGTATTGCCTACATAAGATAGTCGCTACTTGGCGGGAAAACCTTGGCTGCATGGATACTGGATTTCTGTCTACAAACGTTTTCATTTAGCAGGACGACGGAAGTTTCAGATCCCTGTTTTGGAACCACAAGATTTATACCTGCAAAGGCAACAAAATAAACCTGATCGCAACTTTAAACTTTACTACCAACTTTCCTTCAAAATTTAAACAATTTAGGAGTGCATGGCGTCAATCCTGGGGGGTTCCTGATTGTATTCTATACTCTTCATGATTATTTAATCATGGAATAAAAGACATTCTTTGTACAATCGAAACGTTTTTAGCGATTACTGTGAACGAAAATGTACAGAACAGCAACGATAAGCGCAGGAGTTCAAACATCTTAACTTTTCTCCTAAACTATGAGGTCAGTATATTTGTTCGTAAACAAACGTTTCTCTGACTGCATTTCGTAACCACGCGTGCATTCGCCGTCAAAGTAGAAAGGCGACTGAGGCTCGGGACCGAGAGATAGCGGTTTGCTTGCCGCTGCATTGATAGCCGCTGATTGAGCATGATAAAAAAAATTCTTCGAGACGTTCACGCAGTAGTTAGATACGCAAGTAAACTAAGTGACTCCGATGTCTTGCTCAATTATAGTTCGCGTCAAATAAATTAGCTGCTCTGAAACCAGACTTTCCGATGCGCAAGGCATGGCGCGCTGCTGTTTTAGTAGAAATCTTACATGTTTTGGTCGGTCAGAAATATTGAACTTACTACCAGTACACCGAGCGAAAAGACGTTTTCACGTCAAAAAAAAGGTATGCTGGAAGAGATTTCTTTACAAATAAGCATCACCTTTCTGTTCCAATTTTCTGGTCTGTTTATATGCGTAATTTGTTATTATGTAAGTAACAGTAACTGTTACTTACATAAAAACAAATAAAAAAATAGCTAGGTATAGCGTGAACCTCAACATTAATCAATAATAATAATTTTTTTTATAATAATAAATTTTTTTATAATAATAAATTTTAATTTTAATAATAAATTTTAATAACAACCAGCCAGTCTGTAAGTTCAGCCAGCTGATATTTTTGTATACGGCAGGTTTTTTTTTCTAATATTGCCTCTTGGAGACAGGTTTATTTAGTTTCCTATCCCTGTTTTGAGAACACCCGTTAGAGTAAAACAATTACAAAATTTAAGTTATTATGAACAAATCGGATGCTCTCGAGTGAAATAAATAATTGCCATCTAAGTACTTCGTATGACTTGTTTTCCTTTACTACAGGATGGGTGTAAGGGCCGGTTTTTTATCCGACTAAATGTGTTTGCCAAAATGCCATTAGTTATTTTAACATCAATGTCATGTTTAGCCTTTCACATTTACCCAAAATTCAACGATTAGTTACTATGTTTAACCATTGGTTGAGTTAACTACGGATCAAAAAACCGGCCCTAGTGCTTTGGTTCCGCGTCTGTTCGCAGCCGTTTGGTTGAAGGGCGCAGGGCGCTGTTGTCGCTAAATGCACTGAACAGGACGATACTGGCACATTAGCTCAGCTGGATAGACTAGAGCATTCGTGTATGGGGTTGCAACGCGAAGGTCGTGGGTTCAAGTCCTATATGTGCTGCCACCCTTTTGCAGTTTTTAACGTCTTATTATCAAAAGACTGATGATGACTATTATGCTAGTAATTTGATGTTAGTCATAGTCGGATGCATAGTTTTCCTGTTAGTATTAAATGTTTTAATGCTGTTATTTTGTGTTGGTGGTTATTGACTTTTTGTATATTAGGAATAAGAAACGATATGTTTTATCTTATTTCTATTGAGTTCGGAATCAACTGAAACAACAAATAATTCAGCATTCTATCATATTTGTAACTCAGTAATTTTATTATTATCTGAAGTAGGTAGTACTTTGCTAGTGGGGGGTTCGAAGGGTACGAGACTTGCGGCGGTTTCACTATTCTAGCGCAGCTCGTTAACAAATATTCAATTTTTTTCTTTAATCGTTAACATTCGACTCCATTTCGACGGAGAGTTCTTCCCCTGCCTCCTGATTCAGAATCTTGTTATAATAATTTTTGTGACTGGGTACATTGTTTCTTTATTGGCCTCGATAAATTTTAATACGTTTTCGTTGATCCAATTCATTTTTTTATTTTCGCGGCACACCTACTTTAGATACGGAACAAATGATGAGCACATGCAATGCGAGTGGCAAACGCGTGCAGACTGACCGACGCCCGTATCCATTCCATATCTTCTTTGATGATCAGTCAAAAACCGACTCGACATGGATAGGGTCGTATCGTGTATCGTATCAGAGCGGCGTATCGAGACTGCGTATCATGATCGATTATCATCACCCGTCCACATCATGATACGTGTCGGCGATTCGGATACGGTGATTGGATCGGCTAAATGATACATATCTGGACCCAGCTAAATTTCCCCAAAGCTCGCTTTGATGATTAGGGAAAAACTGCCTAAAAATTGATCGCGGTATATGTACGAGTATCAAATGATATAGACGTATCGATTCGTGACACAGTATCAAAATGTGTCCATACTACGATCATTCTGCCGATTATGTTACACTAATCCGATACGACATGTATCAGATACGCGGATACATACGGATCGAGGTGTACCAAGCTACGGCGTGTAACATGATCGCGTATTATTTTGAGTCCACACTAGAGAAAATGATACACGTCGATGCTACGCGTCGAGATCTGAGACACTTGTATCGTCTTGAATTTTAAAATCAGGCGTATCGTATCTATGATTCGTACTTAAGTGTGGATGCAGATATGAGACATGGATTTTTTGTTAGAAATAATTACTGAAATAAATAGCTGACATTTTCATTTTTAACTTATACCCGAGAAATACCGCGTCTCTAAAACTTTTATATGTCGGAGACGGTTGTCAAATACAATTGTGGGTAGTCAACCAAATTTGTTATTTGTTCTTTTATTGTTAATTTAATTAAATTAATTTCCACTTGTATTGTGTTCTTTTAATAGTGTAACTTTGTAATTGTGTTTACTGTCTTGTTTATCCCAATAAAATGGGAACTCCAAGCCCTGACGATATACCTCTGCTCGGCACTCCTGATCCTACATCAGAAGTGGGATTAGGTTTAGCCCGGGAATCGGAAGGTGTTGGTGATCCATGGCGAGCACGGTTAGAACCATAATATGGCTCAGTTATTTGAAGCGATTAAGACGCACTTCGATCCGTCTACTATAATTCGCTTGTCCGATTTTGACACAGACCTACCTGATTCCAATGCTCAATCTTGGAGTACCACCGTTGATATTTGCCTATCGGAAAAGCCTCTTTAAGATGGCTCTCTTATTATTGCCCTCACTAAAAAGCCCGATATGATAAGACTAAACTATTTGATGGTGATATTAGTTAAAAATGTTGAGTGCAAGTAGAATTTACAAAAATGCCTATGATCGTGTACGGAAAACGCCTGAATGTCCAGTCACTGTTAGTGATGATGTCAATGATGGTGTCATGATGATGATTCATCTGCTGCTGACATATAATAGCTGAATTAACAAGATGTCTATGTTGACTCTTGTTTGCAATGTCTACCTTGACGCTTTGGAGGTTGAACTTGACGCTTATGCGGGTTGTCTATGTTGACGCCTATGCGGGTTGTCTATTCGACTCCAAATTACTTGTCAAATCCCATGGTGTGATTTTGGCTGGGAGACTATGTCTCTGCTTTGGTTGAGCTATATATGGTCACTAACAGTATGTTCATTTTGAATGTTTGCGATGCAACTGCTATTGATAATAATTTTATTTGACTGATTCAGAATTTTTCTTTCGAACACACCTTTGTTAGCTTTTGTTTGTCAGAAAGGCCGATCGATATTCACAAAGAATTTTTTTACATCCAGGATCACACGAGGTCGTCTAGAACGTCAGTTCTGGCTATGTCGGAGACGGTTGTCAAATACAATTGTGGGTAGTCAACCAAATTTGTTATTTGTTCTGTTATTGTTAATTTACGTAATTTACTACCAATTATCGTCCAATAAATCGGAACATAATTTATTGAGTACTCGGTGTACACACTAATTGATTTCGGCAACTTGTTTTGATAATTCTAATTGATTGTTTTATTCAAAACCAATGATCACATGTTACTTCTATTTTAGAATGATTTCCTTTATGAAATCATCATTATTTATTTACGACAGTTATTCTAGTATTATTTGATTATTTTATAATTAAAGTCTTCTTAGATTATCACATTTTAGCATTTTATATCAAGTAAATACGATGACGTACTTCCGTGTGTCATCGGACAGAGTTGTTGTGGAGGGATTGCAAGGTAGGAACATCGTCCTATAAAAAAGCGTGCATTCGATTTGCTAGTCAGTCGATCTTCGGATTTGATTCAATAAAAAGCTCTCCTACTCCTGACATTACTGTCGGTTTACCTGGTACAGCGCTGCTGTATATTGACATAGCTATATTGGCTTACTTATAGCGATATACTTTGTATTTGCGTGGCTTAGGATGCTATACGAACTGTAACCATATTGGTTTGTTCGAATAACTGTGTTCCACTTGTATTGTGTTCTTTTAATAGTGTAACTTTGTAATTGTGTTTACTGTCTTGTTTATCCCAATAAAATGGAAACTCCAAGCCCTGACGGTATACCTCTGCTCGGCACTCCTGATCCTACATATATAATATTTATACTTTTTTTAGTTTCTTTAAATTCTGAAAATATAGATTCTTTTTTATTGAAATTTCATGCCAAAACTAGCAACAAGAAGTTCCTGTTCAATATACATATTATATTTCCAACCAACCAACCAACCAACTTCCCCCGACTTTTCTACGGAAATGTTCATGTTGACCAACCAAGTTAGTAGAAACACAAAGCAGTAGAATATATGAAGCTTATTTGAAGGACAAGTTCTGAAATTAACATTCAAGACGATGATAGATGCTGACGAGAGATAACATTGTGCTACAAAGTAGGCTACGACATAAATGACGTCACGGCTACGAATACTACGAGGTCGTACTAGATAAAAGGTCAACCAACTCTACATAAAACACATTGTTGGTTGATTAATAATGTGTTATTCGCTACAGAAATCATTAATAAAAATAATTCTTATAATGAGCTTTGTATCGCCATAAAGTAAAACGCCATCTGTAGAAATCCTGATGAATCGAATGCAATATGGATACCTCGCACAGAGCACACCTCGCACACATTCCGAAGCTAAAAGATGTCAGGAATTTAATATATTTTCTTGTTTTTGAATTAACTAATTAACAGATCATTATTTGAATATCTTATTCTTAAGTAAGTAATATTTTGTTTTATAACTGGAATGTGATTCCTCGATAGTTACAACGTGATTAAGATTTGCTATTTCATCAAGCCACTATGCGTCAGTCTAAAATAAACTCAAAACGCTTTAATTTTTATAAATATTCAAATGAGAACTATTTGCTTAATATTTTCCCAAATATGTCGGGACGGCATCCTCCAGAAATTACAAAGATGCTGCGTTAACCAGACGTAACGTATTTTACATTTCTTTCAACTTAAACACCCTGTTTCTCTTGGCCTATTAATTTAATACTTCGTTCCTTTCCGATAACAGGTAGCAGGTACTGGTACCATTTTGCAATTCAGCAAAACCAGCGACTTGATGAGGACTTGAGTATTTGTATAATGTTGTTAGTAATATTTTGAGAATGAAATAAAACTGATAAAAGATACTTATCCTTCGCAGCTGGCTTGTCAGCGCGCCATCGTTTTTTTTTTTTTTTTATTTTATTTGTGATGGGTTTGCTCTTGACTCTAGTCTAGGTCAGAGGTGACAGAGACAAAGTCGACGATGGAGTGAGCTTACCCAGAAGAAGCCTGTTCACTCTCACTTTGAAGAGATTAGGGTTGTATACGTTCGGAAACACAGACGCAGGTAGTGAGTTCCACTCTTTTGCTGTGCGCATTATAAAAGACATTTGGAAGCGCTTAGTGCGAATTAGTTCCAACTGATTCTGTATTCTAAAATCTCTGATAAGAATGTCATATAATTTAAGATAGGTACATGTTGTCTGGTAGGCCTTGATGTATTTGAAATTTGTAGAAATGTGCTTACTTTTACAGCACAAGTCATAGGTGGAAGACATAATTTTGTTTTCCCAGCAAGATAAAACTGACGAATGAATGAGTCTTTGTCGTTTCCACTGCTGCGACACAGGCGTCCTCTCTGTGAGAGGGTTAGCTTTATTATAAACTAGCGGACCCGACAAACGTTGTCTTGTCAAAATTTCAATAATTCATACAATATTCCTATAGAAAACGCACTTACAGTTTTCCCGAATTTTCCGGGCAACTTTTCAAACATTTTCTTTCATACAAACCTTTTCCTGACAATTACAAACACAACAAAAAAAGAATTATCCAATTTGGTGCAGTCGTTCGGAAGTTATGCGGGTACATACATTTTGGCGATTCATTTTTATATATAGATGACACTGTATAGAAATAATCAGTTTGCCTCAAATAACATTCTTAACATAATTTTCAACATTTACTGAATTCAGTAAAACATCCAGAGAACTGTTAGGTAAAGAATTATATGTATTATAGATATTATTAATACAAATATTATTATTTAGCAATACAAACATTCAAAGCTGTAGTTTATTATTTTGCTATATTTACATAATTTAAAAGCTAACAGTTTTAAAATAAATATACACACACAGTTTTAAAAAAAATGTACATAAAACATTTACACGATTCGAATTAATATGAAATCATTGTGTACGTATATATTCGTGGAGAATTTACATATATAAACGTAGTATTCGGAAGGAAGCGGAAGTATTCGTACCGAAATTTCGACAGTTCTAACATTAAATATTAAAATCACAACACGTGAGGATAAGAATCTTCTTATTGATTATGTTCAACACTTTGTGTTTTCACTTAAATAGATATAAACTATAATTCTTATACGTACAGTTTAAGATACCTCAGTGATTTATATAAATCCAATAAATTATTTCATGAATCAATCTGGTGTTAAAACAACAAACGAAATTGATAAGTGGGCTTTTAGAAATATGGAAAAGGCATTATACAGATCCAGTTACACTGCTAGACTGCTATGGAGACTAGCCAAAGTATACAAACATCATGCATGACATTATGAACACGCTATCTAATGGCGATTTCATAGCATCAACGTTATAATTGTTTGTAAACTGAACAGAAAACACATCACACACACAACATTTGACTAGGCCTCCAGAAACCTGACGAAGTAGTATTTCAGCTTATAATTTAATTGACAACGAATACATTCACGACAATGACCACGACGTTAAGCCTCGTTTAGATATTAGATAGAAAAGACCAAACAACATTTAAGAGATGGTTATTATAGGATGTGCAAAACAAAATACAACTGGCTTTTACCCAAAAAGCCCATCGTATAAAAAATTACAATTTTTACAGATGGTATAATTCTTGACAGTAAACGCTGTTCGGGTTGTGTCAATCGCTTTATCACAGCAGGAACTTCGCCAGAGTCCAAATTGTTCCAATAAACTTTGGCTAGCGTAGAAGTTTTCTTGCTGTTGCAGTGTTCGTAGCAACGATGACAAATTGCAATATTGTAGTTGCTTTGCTTGTTAATTCTCCCGGTAAGAACTAAATGTACTTTAAGATTTGTGACTTCATTAAGATAGCAACTTTTAGTACAGAGCTCGCACAGTCGGTTACGGAAAGTGTAATATTTTATGTAATGTTTATATTTGTGACTTTTCTGCACAACACGCACTTTGTGAAGGCCGCAGGAATCCGCTGGATGCGGGAAGCATAGAACCGGTCGTAGTGGCGGCGCTTGTGGGAGACTTATGTCCAGCAGTAGACGTCTTTCGGCTGACATGACGATGTTGATATTAAAAAAAGTCTGTAATAATAATAGAGAAGGTAACTTATACGAGGCAGAGTGCCAACATGTTCGAGCTCGCCTCTCTTGTTCTTGAATATATTCTCTTAATTATGCTTTTCTACATAAATTTACGAAGTTACTCCTATTTTTACATGAATGGACAAACTAAAACCTAATACATCAGAGGTGTTATTGAGCTCGTTTGCTTCTGCCTTTGCCTATGTTAGCTGGTGTATTTAATAATAATAATAATAACCTGGGACATTATTCACATACGGTCATCTGATCCCAAACTAAGCAGAGCTTGTACTATAGAAACCAGATAACTGATATACTACATACACTACTTTTTTGTGTAAATACATACTTATATAGATAATTTAAACTTAGAAAGAGAATAATATCTACAAGCATATAGACATTTTGTTGTACAACTATATTGCTAGTCGATCTAGCACGGTGACGGCGAAGTTGTCAGTCAGCAATAGATTACAGACATTGCTTCTGTTCAAAGTGATTTCGTGAGATACAATAAAATCTAAGCCACCGGGCCAGGTAAACTTGTTGCACCATACTTATAAAAATGCTAAATCAAAATTATAATGCAATGTTATTGCTATCGCCCTGCTAATTCGCTGCATTGCTGTACTAAATTTAATGTCGTGCAACGCCCGATCAAATCTTGTTACGAGACAGAGATTGTATTTGATAGGATTATGTATCTGTGTGTTTGTTTGTACAGTATTTCATTATAATATAAATGAAACTAGTGATAAATAGACATTTATATTCACAACATTGATATATTTAGACAAACAGTTCGTATATTAAGAAATAGTTCGTAGAAAAAAGATTGCCTAATATTATTTGTGTAAGCCGGACATTATAAAAAATTGTTTTTGTACGCACAAAATAAAAAACAGTACATAAAACAGAGGTGATTAGTTATAGAAAACGTGAATATAATACAGAAAAGAGAAACAATATTTACTCGTAGGTAGTTAATACAATATACACACACCATGATCAGCAAACATATTATTTTATACGAATACAAAGTGATCGTAGTGATGGCACTGCAGTTTCCAACTGCAAGGGCGGCTTTGGTTTCGGTGTTTCTGCTACTGATACCTTTGCAGCTTTCGGATCTGTATTTTGAGTCTTTTTTGAAGGTAGATTCTTCTCAGAAGGTAGATTTTTCTTTATCTTCAGCTCAGTTTTATTCTCGAGGGAGAGTTTTTTTAACGTTTTAGTAATATTTTTACTGTTCTCAGAGCGATTCTTGCCGATTTTTTTCTCCTTACTAAGGTTTCTTTTCTTCTTCTCCCGTTTCGTCTTTTTTTTAGCATTCATTGTATCTGTAATAAGAGAACATCCGTAATGTTAGAACAGACAATATTGATTGACGATAAATATTATCTTCACAAGGCCAAGAATGCAGCCTTATTATATATATTATTTTTTAAATCTGTGGTAACAATGTGTACACGCATTTTACGTACTGCTCGTGAATAGTTTGTAAACGTTGGACGCGCGCGTCCTTGTTCCAAACACTTACGCCTGACAAGAGTTTTTCCGCGCTATTCCGATCTATATATTGCAGCCAACTGGTTTAAATTAGCCGTTCAGTTAAAGGCCTAGCCTTTGGAAGTAGTGCTCGCTGGCGGCTGCCGCGGCTGATCACAGTTCTAAGCCAATGTAACTCATTTAGTCGGGATGTCCTGGCTTAGATACTGCGAGCAGTTCGGCTCGCGCGTGAGTGGTCACATTTTCAACCACGGTTTTAACCAGTTGGCTGCGAAATGTACACATAACACGTATTCGTACTGGCACTGTATCATCACCTGCCTAGCCTTTTCCCAACTATATTGGGTCGGCTTCCAGTCTAACCGGATGCAGCTGAATACCAGTACCTATAATCAAAAAAGACAATGAAAAAAAGACGACAATGATCGCCTTTTATCATTTTGATTTGACAGATTGAAAACAAGTAAGAAAACAAGCAAAGCAACCAATCCAGCCTATGTTGGGGTCGGGTATTTTACATGGAGCGACTGCCTTTCTGACCTCCACAACCCAGTTATTGGGTAATACGATACCCCTTGGTAAGACTGGTTGTCAGAGTTTCGGGCTTCTGACAACCCGTAACGACTGTCAAAGATCCACGAATGACAGCCGGGACCAGCTTAACGTGCTTTCCGAGGCACGGAAAAGTTTCGGTATGTAAAGATGGTCACCCATCTACGGACCAATCGTCGCAAGCGTAGCTTAACCTAATGGATCGACCCATGCGTCTGTTGTTGTCTGTTGTCTGTTGATGTTATGGAATAAAGTAGTTAATTAGATCACAACGAAATATACGCGAGTATTTGCGTACTACTCTTGTACAAATTAGATGACCTTAGTATAAAAGTGATTTCCAATCATTACACGATTAGTTTCACACCCTTGCGTTCTGAGTAGTCTTGTACAGAATGGAAAGACGCAGTAAAATCAACTGCTATCTTTCTATACTAGTCTACGTAGTATATAAACTAATAATAAAGCTAACAAGCTAAAAAGGTTTGTTTATTTGCCAGCTAATCTCAGGAACTACCAGTCGGATTAGAAAAATTCCTGTTTGCATTTGATAGTCTAATTCTTGCGGAAAGCTAAAGGCTATTTATCATCACGTTAGTACCCTTAGGAGCCGAGCAAAAAGATAAAAGTCAGAAAGAACGCAGGAGATGCGGTGCGACGGGGTGAGTAGGGGGACAGGAAATTTCACTTCAGAATTTCATTTCAGAAGGTAGTCTTCTATACATATAATAAAATTGTAGCGAAGTCAAAACTGTGCATTGAATTTTTTTTAAGTTATTTTTCCGAATTGTTCCCAGATGGAACAATTCTAATGCCGAAAGTATAATTTTTAGAATGTTTGTCTGTTTGTCTGAATGTATGTTCCAACAACATGCAAAAACTATCGGATAGATTTTGTTCAAATGTTGCATAGATATTCCCTATAAGTCTGGTCAGTCTGCAGGCTATAAATTATCACGCTATTTGTTATGGAGGATGAGCAATATTGCAATTTGTTAGTATTCTTCTATAGTTTACCGCAAATTTTGAAAGACGAGCCATTAGATACTGGATACTGCAGATAGTTACAGATTAATTTAAAAAAAAATAAAGATATAGCTTTACTATTTACTATCAACCTTCGCTTTAGAAAATTGTGATCGTCAGCCTATTTGTCATTTGTGGTGATTAGGGAGTATATTGTGTGCCAATAATTTTCATTTCCTTCGTTTTGTATTTTAATTTCGGCATGCCAAAAAAAAATTAATTAAAAAAAAAAATCGGTTACACTAAAAACAAGATTTCATTAAATAAAAAAGGTGGATGTAAAATGAATAATTATATCTAGTACATACTCATTCCATGCGTAAAATCACTCGAAATAAATGGAACCTTAAGCCCATGTTGCTATGATAAAAATGATTTGTTAGGGTTCCGTACCAGGAAAAATAGAACCCTTATATGATCACTTATGTGTCTGTCTATCTGTCCGTCCGTTATTACAGCCAATGTGCTCCAAATCTAACAACGCGCAACGGACCGATTATGTTGTAATTTGGTACACATACGAATTTCTGTGACCCGAACACAGGCGTGTAACGTTAATAAATGAATTTTTATTATTACGGGAACACTTTTAGGGGCAAATAAGTTAGAAGTTTTGCAAACTGTATCGTGTTACATATCAAATGAAAGTACTTACATTGTTGGTCAGCCGCACCGGGGCGGGACGTCAACGAGAAACGAGATTATTCATTCGGCGCCATCATCTGTAATTGTGAGATCTTAAATGTATATATTGTTTTTACAATTTTGATCGTCAGCATATTTGTCATTTCTGGTGATTAGGGAGTATATTTTGTGCCAATAACTTTCATTTCCTTCATTTTGTATTTTAATTTCGGCATGCCAAAAAAACATTTAAATTAAAAAAAAAATCAGTTACACAAAAAACAAGATTTAAAAAAATAAAAGAGGTGGACGTAAAATGAATAATTATAGTACATACTAATTCCATGCGCAAAATCAATCGATTTAAATGGAACCTCAAGCCCATGTTGCTATGACCAAAATGATTTGTTAGGGTTCCGTACCAGGAAAAACAGAACTCTTATAGGATCACTCATGTGTTTGTCTGTCGGTCTTTCTGTCTGTCTGTCCGTCCGTCGTTACGGCCAATTTGCTCCAAATCTAACAACGGACTGATTATGTTGAAATTTGGTACACATACGAATTTCTGTGACCCAAACACAGGCGTGTAACGTTAATAAATGAATTTTGATTATTACGCGATCATTTTTAGGGGCAAATACGTTAGAAGTTTTGCAAACTGTATCGTGTTACATATCAAATGAAAGTACTTACACTGTTTGTCGGCCGCACCGGGAGCGGGGACGTCAACGAGAAACGAGATTATTCATTCGGCGCCATCATCTGTAATTGTGAGATCTTAAATGTATATATTGTTTTTTATAATTTTAATCAAAATTGTTTTATATTTTTAAACAAAATTGATTTACTAATAGAGAAGTATGGAAGCAAAAGATATGTTGCGCCGACCCCAAATAAATTGGGACAAGGGCAGGAGAACGATGATTAAATTTAAGAATCGTAGACAAATTTCGACAAGTCATGATATCTCGCGTTCTCCTGCTTGTCATAAAATGGCTGTCTGTGTTTGTATTTATAATTATTGCGTAATCTGGTGTAAATATACGCCAAATAAAAAAATTGTGCGCTTTGTCGTTTTGAAAGAAAAAACAGAAAAAACGATTCCTGCTGGAGTAACGTTGTTCCAGCAGGAAAATTCTAAACGAATGATCGGAGAGAGAAATTTAGTGCATAAGCAGAGAGCTTATATATTTTTGCAAAAATGTGTGCCGAAAAAATAATTTGTGCTTCTTCAGGTTTTCGAGATATTGCATTTCCTGCTGGAGTAACGTTTTGCAGAATCGTGTATCTCAAAAACCATTGTACGTATGTGCGCCTGTTTAAAAAACATACACGAGTAGCTCTTCACCTGTGCGTATTTGTGACAGAATTAGATTTTTTTTTAATATTTCTAATTTTCAAGTAATCGCGCTTTTTTGAAAACCCGAAAAAATATCGCAGCGTCTAAATGAGAAAACGTATAAGCTCGCTGAAAACTACATTCGGTCCTTTTCGATATTGACGCTTATAATAACAATAAAAAGTTTCAAAAGTGTACATGCAAGCGTTATTCAAAAACATTGCTAAAAGTCAAAACGATGGTGTCATAACTTTGACGGCATAATACAAGACACCGGCTCAACCCAAGATGTGCAGATTTAGCCAAAAGATTGAACGTTTAGTCAAAAATATATAGTGAAAATATTCTGCTTGGAATGTTTTGCATTAAGTAGATATAAACAAAAAACTAAACATGTAAACAACGGCTGTTTATCCGCCCGAATTCGAATGACTACAAGAAAGAGACAGACTGGTACATATCGATGGCCTTCTTTACTTTACTCACGATCCGGTTGAAACGTGTTGTGCCTGAGTACACTGAAGCGCAGAATAAATAATACTAGTATAACTGAAGTAGAAAAATAAACCTGTTACTGGATTATACCCTACTAGCTGTTTCCATAACTTTGCACATGATTAAGTACATTATAAAAAAATAGCCTAAATTTTAAAAAAAGTTTTCCAAGGTATAAGCTAGCCTCTTCATTTCTTCATTAAATTAAAATACATTCAGTATTCGGTGTGTGAACGAAGGACATACATCCAGACATGCATTTATAATTTAGAAGAAAAAAGTACTATAAAGACTAAACATATAATTGGCAGTTGTTTTAAAAAAAAATATAGTTCAATAATGTGTGATGAATACCTACATTAATACAAAAAAGAGCCTACATATACAGTTTCGTGGAAGCGTCAGAGTAGCCCGCAAAATTCAAATTTTCTTATTTTTTTTGCAATTTACAAGTCCGTAACAAGTAACAGCCGTAACAAGTATGACGTATGAACATAAATATAATCATTAAAGTGATATTACAACTCTTTAAGAATAGGTAATCCTAATGAATTACTATTTCATGAAATCTTGACATTTGAGGATTATACTCACCTAAGTAGTTCTATTACTGATTCTAATTATTATTTAATATATACTTTATTTAAAATACAGCTTGATACTAACTTGCAAATTGCAAAAACGTAAAAAAAAATGAATTTCGCGGGCTACCCTGATGCCTTACATAAACATTAAGAAAAAACATTAAGTAAAAATAAAAATAAACATTAAGTATCTACATACATCGATTGCCGTAGGTTGGATAAATTAACATTAAAAAATTTATTATTATTATAATATTCCCTTTTTCCGCCTGGCCACCGCTGCTTACCTCTGAGTCGCTTTGTCTAGCTTGGAGAAAGTGAGACAGTTAGTAAGCTTACGGTATTAGTGGGACAGAGACGGATACATAAACATCGCTCTATCATCGATAATGTGAAGTGTTTTTTAGGGTTCCGTACCTCTAAAGGAAAAACGGAAACTTTATAGAATTACTCGTGTGTCTGTCTATCTGGCTGGCTGTCTGGCTGTCTGTTTTAGCCTGTCTGTCCGTCTGTCACATCTAATGGACTGATTAAGTTGAAATTTGGTAGGTACATGTATGAATTGCTGTAACCCAAATACGACCGTGTAATGTAAATAAATGGATTTTGAATATAGGTGTCAATTTAGGGGGGCAAATAAGAAAATTTAAAAAAAAGTTTTACAAACTGTACCGTGTCAATCAATCGGCCAAGCCTTTTCCCAACTTTGTTGGGGTCGGCTTCCAGTCTAACCGGATTTAGCTGAATACCTGTATTTTACATGGAGCGACTGCCTATCTGACCTCTACAACCCAGTTACTGGGTAATACGATACCCCTTGGTAAGACTGGTTGTCAGACCGTGTGACATATCTAATGAAATGGCAAATATAAATATATATTTTTTTTAGTTATTTAAGAAAATTTACGAAAACTGCCCTCCTTTTAGAGATTTATCATGTTATTTTAAGACCATAGACTTCTTATAAGTTATCTGTAATATATAGGTAAATAAATATTTTCTGTATTTTTTTTTTATTGTAGGCCAAGTAGTTTTAGAGATATCTTACTACAAAGCCTACAATAAAAAAAAATACAGAAAATATTTCTTTACCTATATATTACAGAAAACTTATAAGAAGTCTATGGTCTTAAAATAACATGATAAATATCTCTATATTGTGAAAACAAACTTACATTTGCCGTTGGAATCAGTGGTGTGCCTAGGGTTCAAAGATAGGTCAATCCGAAAGATTTTTCACTACAAAAAAAAGCCAACTGAGGGATTTTATTATGTTGGCAGGTCATAGTTATTTACTAACAACATTATTATAATTTAGGTTAGAAAACCTTTAAAATACGAAGAGTTCCAAACATTGTATCATATAGCCAATTCTAATATTCATTTCAAAAGACCTATGAAGAACCTGTTTGATACGAACATTACTGTGTTTCGTTATCTCGATCAGATATAATAAGATGGTCAGTTTTCAGTGGTTTACCAAAACTACAAATGCCATACCTACAAACAAGTGTTCATGTGCTTAAATTTTGTCTTTCATGGCACCAGCTATCTAAGTTTGTTATATTCATGCCCACAGAATATTTACCCCTAGCGAAGTTCTTGCCTACTAAACAATCGAAAAAGTTGATCTACCTATTTTAATCCTTCCTACCTTTTGACCTACCTACTCGTACCTATTTTAATCTGTTCTTCGACTGACAAAAATACTTGTTTTTATTTCGGAGAAATACCTACAGAATTTGAGGTCTGAGGAGAACTCAATGTATTTTACATGCCTTTTCGACGAGTTTCCGAATTCACATTTAGATAACAATAACACTTAAGTACCTAGGTACCTAAACTTAATCACAAAATCTTCGCTACAACAACGATATAAATATTATAAAACTAATTCATAACCTTAGCACCTGAAAAATACTATTCTCAAAATATTCAAAATTTCAAAACAAGAAAAACCTAACATATTGTGTAGCGTCGCGTCATCACGGGCTGTCACCCTTCGCAAGTCTCAAAGCCTCAACTCACTTAACGCGGGTTAACGCGGATAGTGCATTGGCGCGTACAAACGTTGCTTTTGATTTCATATAATAGAAATCTGCGAATCTGAGAAAAAGTAAGGTGTAAAAAGCCCGATATGAAGCCGGCAAGTGTGAGCGAGATGCCGCATTTAAACGCATTGTATAGCGTTAGAGCGAGATTGGTGGTTTGGCTACTAATAAAGCGCGGAATTTAAATTTCATTCATAATATGATTACCATGATTGATTGAATTTAATTCGAAATTTGATTATTCCAATGATATGAATGTTTGAATTCGTGTTCATTGACTGGTGCTTTTTTTTATTTTTATTGATATTGTTATGTTTGTCTTTGTGAGTTATGATTTTATTAGAGCAAGCCGTGCTTATTGGCTTCCATGAAGGTACTGTCACTGGTTGGAATGTATGGAAGAACATCAACTACAATATTAAGTTTTTTCTTGGGATAAATTCATCCCAACTACAGTACCCTTCATTGTGCGTAGACCGACACGCACTTGGCCATTTTTTTTTACTAGGAATTGCGTTTGGATTATCAGTTCTAATATTTATAGGTAGGTAATTTGATCTGTGATTTGATGCCATACTTTAAAAATCATAATTAAAAGAATAAAAATAATGATTTCCACATCAACAATCTCTTTAATTTGATGTGGTCACAAGGTGTAATAATATATTTGTAATTAGCCCCAATTTGGTCACATAATTGCTAAAATGTTTGAACGCGACTGTATGGACAACAGCTTAGGTTTAATACGTCCAATAAAGAAAGTCATCGTTATTTCAACGTCATCGAATCCGTCGTTTTTTTGCAGTCATTCGAATTTGGTCGTATAGCCGTACAATAAAAAGCGTCAAGATCGAAAAGGACCGAATGTAATTTTCAGTGAGTTTATACGTTTTGTCATTTAGTCGCTGCGATATTTTTTCAGGATTTCAATAAAGCGCGATTACTTGAAAATTATAAACATTTTCTTAAATCTAAGTCTGTCATAAATACGCACAAATAAAGAGCTACTTCTGCATTTTTATTCTACAGGCGCACATACAATGGTTTTAAAGATACACTATTCTGCAAAACGTTACTCCAGCAGGAAATGCAATTATTAAATTATAATTTCAACGCACATTTTTGCACAAATATAAGCTCTCTGCCCATGCACAATATGTCTCTTTCCGATCACTCGTTTAAAATTTTCCTGTTGGAACAACGTTACTAACGTTAACGTTACGTTTTTTTCCAAAACGACAAAGTAAAAATTTATTTATATAGCGCACTTACAGCAGATTACGCACTATTTATACGAGTACGTACCACTCATATCACTCTTGGAACCACTTTCCTGCTAGAGTAACTTACACATTGAAATGGGGCCTAATTCATATGATTGTTGTCATCGACGATTGTGTGTCACATTATTATTTATTATACTAACTACTGCTGACCTGGTTTGATAATCTTTGGACCGTAAGTATTATTTTACTTGGAGCGAAATGACAACGGTTGTCCGCAGCCTCCGCTTTTGCTAAAGGATTGATCGATCTGTTTCTTTGCGCATGTGCAGATTTAAGCCAACATAGTTCTACTTACTAGTTATATGTAGTAAGTTTTATTTAAATAAGGAGGCATCCAGCCTGGCACAATAATTAATAACCAAGTTCGTAAGAAAAAAAAAACTATATCGCGTAGTGTTGCACATTCAGTTTAAAGGCGAAATGGGTCTCAAAGAAGACATTTTGACGCAATTCAGCTGCACGCAAAATCATTTTTTGTCCTCAAAAACTACAAATATGCCTAATTATTTTGCTTTCGTAATTAGTATATTATTAGGACTAAAACACGTTTGACAAAATTTGTCTCGATATAAAAAAAATCGCAAAATATCCTCAAAACTAGCTTTTTATATGAGAAAAAATTGTTTCATTCGATTGTAATTAAATCAATTTCAATAAAATTCCTTCTACACATTCACAATTAAAGACATAAGGGGATTGCAGAGCTTAGAGTAGTATCGGGTATTATGGCAACTATAAACCTTATTGGAAATAAAACTTGAAGTGTGTGAGATCAATCAGTCTTTATTGGTTAATTAACTCATTAAACTGATTAGTAATCGATAACTAAAAGTGTAAGGCAGTATAATAAAAGAATAACTAAATAAAATTGTGTTAGGCTCAGTTCGAGCCCGCGCCGCAGTTTCGTGAAAACGTGCAGTGTCACAACGAATTTCTTTTACGATGTTTTTGAATATTTAGAATGAATTACAAAAAAAAAAAATGTAAGAAAAAGCTTATGAAATTAAATCAAAATTATAAAAATATACATAAATAAAATATGATATAGAAAGAATTTTAGAAATGTCTCGCTAGTCAAGTCTACATCATCATGTTTGTTCTGCCCTTATCCCAATTTATTTGGGGTCACCCAACATATAATACGTTTTTCTTCCATACTATATATTAGTCATCGTCAGGTTAAAATTTTATTTCATGCACCAAGGGCCTGTGGTAGCTAAAATAGCTAACTTACACCTTTCATTCTATTGTATCTAAATGCCTTATATAACTTAAGTCTATTTTGGTATTTCCGAGAGTTGTAGAGGCCGTAATCACCACAGGTGTCATGCCAAACTGCGTGAGCATGAAGTGGTGAAGCACAGATCGATCATTATCGGCAGCAACATTAAAATCCCCCGTGAGTAAAATGGACGCATGCGTCAAGTTTTCTATGTCCGCTATGTTGCCTGAATATCGAGCAAGTGAGGAGGTATCAAAATCAATCTGCCTAGCTTTTTCCCAACTTTGTTGGGGTCGGCTTCTAGTCTAACCAGATGCAGCTGAATACCAGTATTTTACATGCAGCGATTGTATATCTGACCTCTACAAGACTGGTTATCAGACTTTTGGGCTTCTGACAAAGATCCACGAATGACAGCCAGGACAAACGGCTTAACGTGCTTTTGAGGCACGGAGGAGTCTCGGTATGTAAAGGTGGTCACCCCATCCACGGATCAACCCCGGCAAGCGCAGCTTAACCTGATCTACCCATGCGGCTATTGGCATGACTAAGCTCCTCAAAAAAAAAAATACATACAGGGTGATTTTTAAAACATGCGACAAAATTTAAGGGGGTGTTCTACCCATCAATATGAACAACTTTTACTATGGGACCAACTAAGAATTCGCAAAAAAAAATTACCTTCCCATGTAAAAGCACATACCCGATTGGACCATTTTGTATAAAAAGGTCGAAATTTTTTTGCGAATTCCGAGTTGGTCCCATAGTAAAAGTTGTTCATATTGATGGGTAGAACACCCCCTTAAATTTTGTCGCATGTTTCAAAAATCACCCTGTATAACCATCTTTATATTGTGCATCTTTGCTTCAGGCGGAATATACCTATACACAGATGCTAATAGTAGCTTGCGATCTCCCCGCAGGCTCACATCGACCATACATAAATCGCTGATGTATGGCGCTTTCGGTGAAGTGCCCACGAATGCGAACCTGTCGCACCTTTAGGTAGGTTATACTGGTATAGGATACCACTAGGTATATTTCAAAATTGGTTCAAAATGGCGGTTGATGTTTGCTGTAAAGAGCGGCCAACCCGTCATACTTTTCATACAAACGCTCGTACTTGATTATAGCCTTTTAACATATCTTTCTAAGAAATATTTGAACTAATAGGTATTTTGTGCACTGTATCTAGGTTTCTATTAAAGCCAAAAATCAAAATTTGGAGAAACAAATTCAGTAAAAGCCTCCAAAAATCTGCTTTTTTGCACAATTTTTACCTGAAATTTGGCCGTTCATAATGTCCTCATATATTGTAAAAGTAAAGAAATCATAACAATAGAAACATCGCACATGTAATTGAGATTTTAAATGACAAATATTTATTTCATAAACTTGTAAGGCTTGCTAAAAAACACGTATTTCCTGGACTAAGTTTCATAAAATTTCCGCACACTATTTTTCGTTCAGTGTTATCGCGTTCTCACTTGCTTGTTAGTCAACGGGCGATGCGCTAGATGAAACAACAAGCTTTTCAACCATGCTTGCGCTGACGGGCTGAAGGGCCCTCTTAAGTGACGTTGGTAGGAGATAAAAGGTGGTAATGATGTTATCGAGACAGATGTTTGATATAAGTTCAGTGGGTTAGTTGTGGTGTGAAATAAATTAACCAGGTGTCACGTAAGTTAAGTAATTTGATATTATATCTTAATTATTGCTTATTATGACTATAATATTGTTGTTGTAGTTATATTATTGATAATATTGCTAATGTGTCAAACTGTATACTGGAATATTCGTGTCATTTTACTAGCTATTGTTATTAAGTTGCTATTGTTCTGAGTTATTTTGAATTTTGGCAAAATGTGATAAGCTAAATAAGAATAAGTTATGCCGTTTGTATCTACTTTTTAGTATGAATGAGCATTAGCTCATGAATACATTCATGTTTAGCTTTTCACATTTAGCCAAAATTCAACTATTAATTGACCATTTACATTGTTTTCGTTATTTAACCATTGGTTGAGTTAACTACGGATATAAAAACCGGCCCTTAACCGCTAATTACACATGGGATGGAATTCATCCCATTTTTTATTTAAGTAGTGGTTCGTGGGAGTAAAGTCATCCCACGCAAATCTGCTTTTGGTTTGAACCTTGTTCCACCACTTATTAAGGAGTCCTTTCTAATTCCATACATTTAGTTTGATGCACTATCTATTTCCGAGGAATTTGAGGTACGCCAACCCTCTGTGCGACTAGTCAATCGTCTATGGAAAGATTATTTTTAGTCTGTAGTTGCAAAACTTTTTGTAAACAAAAGGTTTTTGTTCAAATTGGAATGCTTGTAATTAATGAAAATTGTATTAAGGTATGTGGTTTTATTTATGTTTCGTGCTAAAAATAAACACGCCATGCATTTTCAACCATAAAACATATAGGTCGTCGCTTGTTTTTTTTTCACTAGAGTCATTTCTTTGAAAGTGTAACTAAAAATTGTTTTGTTATTTTTTACAACCAATTTTGAAAATTAAAACAAGTCATACTTTCAAACGAAACGATTACTGTAAAGCCCTACTCACTAGCATTCTAAGAAACATTCTATGGTCACACAATTTCAGCTACGATGCAAATCGGTTTTGTTTACAAGATTACCGCGGGCGTCCACGGGTGGGGCGCTCAACGGTTTTCCCCGCGCGCGGGTTAGCACAGCGGTTCAGCACAGCGGTTAAACGCATGATTGTGCTCATGTACAAACAACTTTTGCTATGCGCCCAAACCTGAAATCGCGAAAAAAAAATCTGCTACTGAATGTATGGAACAGCTGTTTTTTTGTCGCGAATTCAGGTTTGGTCCCCTAGTACAAGATGTTTGTTATCATGAGTACAATCGTGTGTTTATGTATCAGTCACTTATTACCAGTCACCCTGTATATCTACCTATTAATCGAATCATTACCACTATTTTTGACCTCGATCATGCCTGATAGATTTTCAGTCAGTTGACGCAAATGACTGCACTTTAAGCATTCCACGAAAACCCGACACACACTTTCTATTACATTGAGAACACACTGACGATCTCAGTCCTTTGAATTATGGTGAAAGCAATTTTTAAATCTTCCAATACGTACACCATAACTTAAATTAAATTGTGTCGGAGAGGATCAGATAGTATGAAGAGAGCCTACTTCCCCCACTACTCTTGTATTTTGTGGCATAGCTGTACGTATGTATGCACCTACGTTCAAATGCGGACACAGTTGGGATGTCAGACGGCACGGCGAGCTCGGCCGTGCGGCCAAGCTCGCTCTGTTGTTTCATAGAAATAAAAACCGGCCAAGTGCGAGCAGGAGCCGCGCACCGCACTTTGGGAGGATTTTATTTTCTATTTCAACATTTTTTTTGTAATTTTTTGAGCCGCTTAAATAAGTTTATCTGTAAAATGTTTCTGCTCTATACATAAAATCTGAAGCCCAGTAGAAATCGACATTGTCTAAGATCCGGGTGCAATATTACTACGTTCATCGAGTTACATACTCGATGAACGTAGTAATCAAAATCAAACTTTATATATTATATAATTACAAATGGGGGAATATACACACATCAAAAAACGTTTGTGATCACTAGCAAAAGCTGATATATTTTTAAAATTTAACTTTATCAAGAAAAAGTGTTTACGTTATATCTTTTTAGGGTTTCATACCAAAGTGGTAAAAAGGAAACCTTATGGTGCGACTCTGTCTGTTTATCTGTCACAGCTAGATATCACAAGAACTACTAATGCTATCAACTTGAATTTTGGAACAGGTTTAGATGACGTTAGGCCAACTATTTTGCAAATAAGAAAGATATAATTTTTTTTTTTTTTGCTACAGGCACTGAAAGGGGTTCTTTAAAAATTCGAAGTGGGGCTTCTAGGGCATGTGGGGTATCATATGAAAGAGGGCTGTTTGCACATTCTTAAACTTTTATTTTAGGCCGCATATTTATTTGGTTGTTTCGAAGTTAGATCCCAGTACTGAACGTGAATGGGAACAGTATAGAGGTACACTTTATAATACGAACACTAAGCAGCCATTCGTAAAGTTAAACGATTTACTTAAGTTTCTCAAAGACAGGGCGGATGTTTTGGATATTATTATGGTAAATCATAGTAAACATCCACACGACAACAAAAGTAGTGCACAATTACAAAAAAAAAAAAAAAAACAATCTACTCATAGTTACGTCGTTACGAAAGCTGGTGATAAAAATAATAATCAGAATAACATTTCGAAAACGAACAAGCGTGGACCGCGCGTGTGTGTGATGTGCAAAGGTAATCATTCACTTTAATAAGTGTTCCAAGTTTATTAATTTACCTATTCAAGATAGGATTGACTTAATTTTTTAATTTAATTTTTGGGCCCTATCAGAATACCAGCGCTGCGGTATTTATTTAAATATTGCAGCTTTATGCTGAGATAGGTGCCTTTTTGGCCTCGCACAGGTATTTTTAATTGTTATATTTTATATTTATTTTGTTTTATTTTTTTAATGTTAATTTTGTTAGTTTGTGCGTGTCCCAAATAAAATATTTTTCTTTCTTTCTTTCCTTCATTCACTTTATAAGTGTTCCAAGTTTATTAATTTACCGGTTCAAGATAGGATTAACTTGGTAAACACAACAAATATCTGTAAGAATTGTTTACGTTCAGGTCTTGCGGTACAAGAGTGTACATTCAGCCCTTGTAGGCTGTGTCACCTTGAAAAGCATAATAGTTTGATTCATGTCGATAGCGCAGACAACGTGAACGTGGTAGGTGCGAATAATACGCAGTCGCAGCCGATAACCACTAACGTTTCTAATAATGTCTCAACTTCGTTACATTCATCAGCTGATAGTACCGACTCGCTTTGTGAACAAACGTATAAATGATAAATGATTTTTATTTCTGTAAGTAGGTTTGTATAAACACTTTTACAAGTCAATCATGTTTTTTTTTTTTAAACTAGATGAGGTCGGCGTTTCCTATCTGACTACTCTGAGAAGAAAGGCTGAAACAAACTCAGAGGTCACAGTCTCTTATAAAGTCCAGACATAATCTTGGTCACTTCATGTGAAGACCATGTAGATTGGTGTCTGAAATGGTATTTTGAGGAAAGAACCACACAGATTGAGAGGACTTGAGTATTCCGTGTTACCTACCGTACTGCTTTCCATAGCGCTGGTGGATATTGCAGATAGTAATAATGATTATCACACCGCACGCGTGCTCCTTGATAATGGTAGCCAACAGTGTTTTATCAGAAAATCTTTATGCGATAAGCTAAATGCAAGTTTAATACAGTCCACTTGTCAAGTTACGGGTGTACGTCATTCGATCGCGAAGCCTACCCACACTTGCACAAATATTATTACGTTCGAAAGAAGAAGAAGTTACGTTATCATACTAATATTGAATGTTTAGTGTTGCCGTGTATTACTAATAGGTTATCGGCATTTTCTATCAATGTAAATAATATTAGTATCCCAGACAATATTCAACTGGCTGACCCCACCTTTCATTCGCCGTCGGATATTGATGTCCTAATAGGTGCAGATAAGTTTTGGGATTTGTTGATTGATGGTAAAATTAGGTTGAAAAATGGACCTTATTTGCAAAACTCTAAACTAGGGTGGGTAATGTCTGGACCTTTGTATAATAATAATAATAACGGCTTGCGCATTAGGTCAGGTTCAGTGTAACTGTTCGCAAACATTAGATACACAATTAAAACAATTTTGGGAACTCGAAGAGATTCCCAACGCTGGGAATATCCTTAGCGCGACGAGCAAAAATGCGAGAATATTTTCGTTGAAACGACAACACGTAGACAAGAAGGTAAATTCTCTGTGTGTATTCCTTTTAAGGAATCGCCTGCAGTTCTCGGAGAAATTTACAGTGCGGCTGAAAAACGTTTGTTGTCACTTGAACGTAAGTTCACCCGTTTCCCCGAATTTATGAAAAAATATATTAATTTCATGAGTGAATACGAAAGTCTCGGTCACATGAGTCGCGTAGATACATACGGGTCACCTCACTATTTCTTACCACACCACGGTGTAATAAATGAGAATAGTAGTACCACTAAATTGCGCACGGTGTTCGATGCTAGCGCAGTGACATCTACAGGCAAGTCGATGAACAGTAAACAGTTTATTGGGCCACCGCTTCAAAACGACATTTTTTCCATATTATTACGTTTTAGGCAGTATCAATACGTAGCATGTGCCGACGTGGAGAAAATGTACCGTCAAATTTTAGTACAGCCAGATCAACGTGACTTACAACTGATTCTGTGGCGTAAAAATCCGTCTGACGAAATAGGTATACCTATATATCGCCTTAACACCGTGACGTACGGCATGGCATCAGCGCCTTATCTGAGCGTGAGGTGTCTGAACCAACTGGTGCGTGAATGTGAGGATAAACAGGTAGCTACTGTGATTAGGGATGACTTTTACGTGGATGATGTGTTGATAGGTAATGATGACTTAAATAGTTTATTTTGACATGTGTGATAAGGTCACTAATACGTTAGAAATCGGCGTGTCTTCCATTACGTAAATGGATATTTAATTTGGACATCACTGCCCATGACGTATCAAAAAGATTGGCATTAGGAGATCAATGTCAAAATAAAACTTTAGGTATGGGATGGTTCCATAAAAAAGATGAATTACATTTCACATCACGAGTAAATAATAATAATACGTAACTAACTAAACGTAGCATGTTGTCGGTGATAGCACAGGTGTACGACCCATTAGCACTGGCAATAATAATAGCAAAAATTGTTATGCAAAAGTTATGGTTGTGTAAAATAAATTGGGACGATCCAGTTCCTGATGATATTGTAAAAAGTAAAGCCGCTAGAGGTGACATGACTTAGTGCTACATATACCAGCTATGTTTGCTGCCAAACATCATATTCCACCACCACTTGAGAATCAACAGAGTAAGACTAAGCAATAAGTTTAGTCGTGCATTGGGTTTGGTTTCTCTTGTTATTGGATTAGGTATAAATAAAAACGTAGCTATATAATAATGAGTTTACTACGCAAATTACTTTTGATTGCACTTTAAGAATGCTGAATGAAAAATGAAATGAGTTTAGTAGGCGCAGTTCGGGTCCGCGCCGATTTTTTTCGTGAAAACATATTATTGAAATTTTAAGACGGTTTCCAATACTGCCGCAGCCATTGTGTTTGTTCAACACTAGACTTGTAGGCTCATTGCATTTCTTATTTTAATTATTTATTTAATTTAATATTATTTAGTCAATTTAAAGTTACAAAGCCGATAAAGCCGGGCGTGGTTTTATATCGAGCGCGCGAAAGGTTAATGCCATTTCACTAAAGTACTATCCTGCAGGTTTTCACGACATAGGTAGCGGGGTCTTGGTGCAGATGTGTTCCGACTCCGTGACGTTCCTTGCAGTGTGTTGAGTCACTTCTCTGCGGTGACAGCGGCGGCGGTGCCAAATGAGTATCCGCAGAGCTGTTGTCACGGAGCTTGAGCTGCTGCGTAGCGTTAGTGGCTACGCCGGTTGGGTTAGTGGATGGTAGTAGGACCTCAGATGGTAGATGAACCCCGATCTGGGGCATTGCGATACCAGATTCTATTTGTATTTATGAGGATAATAATGGATGCGTAAGCATCGCAAACAATCCTACTAGTCACAAAAGATCTAAACACATTGATATTAAGTATCATTTTTCTAGAGAATAAGTTGAGGTAAATGTGATTAAAATGGTTTATCTTTCTACAGATAACTAAGCTGGCTGACTAAATCTATACCCGCGGTGCGTTTCACCGAGATGAGAATGAGACTCGGGGTGACGTTGTAATTATGTATATACAACGTGAATAATATGATAATTATAAGAGCTTGGTTATAAGTAGATGAATAACATTAAGAGTATCCACTTATAATAGATGAATTGATTGTTAATGGTCTGTTTAGGTGTTACTGGGTTTCCCTACTCCTGCGCAAGGAATGTTAGACCATGGTGATGTTAGAACACTGCGCAAACTTATTGTTGGTGCAGGAGCCGTATGTTGATACGGCTCCTAGGGAACGTCGGTGACCGATCTGACCGTCTTTGAAACAAAATGTGATGGAGAAATGTATTTGCAATTGATACTTAGGTGTTAAAAACTTAATTATTCCGTAATACAACGTTTTGTGATTAAATCAAAATAACCGTGTTATTTAAAAGTCAAAAAAATATTTAAAAAAAAAACAGACCAAGTGCGTGTCGGACCACGCACAATGAAGAGTACCATAGTTGAAAAGAATTCGTCCGAAAAACAAACATTTATTTGCGAGTATCAAAATATGTCGCATGTAAGCCTGTATTTATTTTTTTGTTATGCCTTTGCAACTTAAAGTGCGATTAGGAATATAGTTATGTTGGGGCGTGATAGCCCCGAGGTTAATGCGTCGGCTTTTCAAGCAAGAGGATGCGGGTTCGAAACTGGGCAGCTTACCATTGTGACACAGTACAGATATTACTTAAACAAACCTGGTAAATATGTCAATACGAATTCAGCACGCGTGTGGTGATCATTGCTCACGCTTTCTCTATATAAAAAGGCCTAAACTAACCAAACCAACCCGAATCTCTTCAAAGGTAGAGTGAACAGGCTTCTTCTAGGTAAGCTCACTCCATGGTAGACTTTGTCTCTGTCACCTCTGAACTAAAGTCAAGAGCAAACCCATCTCAAATTAAAAAAATATATATATATAAGTAATAATAGAAGCCTAGTATTCTAGGCTGCTATTGTTGCTTATATTTAAGTAAGTATATTAAGCTTATTTGTGGCCATATAAACGTATGTTCGTACGGCATGACTGAACTTAGCTGACTATCTTTCTTATTTGCTTTTGGAAGTGCTTGGAATATAATCAAAGCAGTCATTAACTAAAAATATTATTCAGATTTCCGTCCCTGAGTGCAGATAAATCTTATCCTAACTCTAACAGGGTACACAAACGCGATATCTTTGATGACAAACAAAATACGATAGTTAAACTAAAATCAATGCCATCTGTCTCGCATAGTTTGTCCCTGACTTTCAAGAGGATTTATGCGTGTATTAGTAGTTCCACATCTGTCCGCAGCTGCATCTGTTTATTTTGTAGGGAGCCGGGCGCTGTTGTCGCTGAATGCACTCAGAGACGATACAGGACGCGAATTCGGAAGCCATTTGTAGTGGCACATTAGCTCAGCTGGATGGAATAGAGCATCGCGTTTTCTGTAACGCGAAGGTCGTGGGTTCGAGTCCCACATGTGTCCTTTTGAACGACTTTTGTACTAGTTTCTCGTTATAAATTATACAGTTTGAGGCATATGATTAATGCCTAAGAAACCTGTTCCTGTTGACGTCGTGCAATTATTAGGGTTCCGTAAATAAAAAGGAAAAACGCATCCTCTTGCTTGAAAAGCGGACGCCTTAAGCTCAGAGCTATCACGCCACAACATAACTATTAGGTTGGGGAAAAAGTCTTTTCGCATTATAGTATGTATGAACTTGTAATAAAATCTCTTTGGCTATACTATTTGTATCTGGCTGGTTTTGGTATCATTGAAAGTTTAAATTTTAAAGAACATAATTCCAAATTCAAATTAGGAAAATGTGTGATTTTCATTTGTTTTTCGTACCGTCAAGATGAGTGAATCTAATGAAGAAATTCGATACATTTTAAAATTTTTCTACAAAAAAGGTAAAAAGCAACGCAAGCCGCGAAAAAAATTTGCGATGTTTATGGACCTAGTGTAGTGTCTGTGAGAGTAGCACAAATTTGGTTTAAGCGTTTTCAATCCGGAAATTTTGATGTCAAAGATGCACGTCGCTCTGGTCGCCCTATTACGGATAAAATGGATGCCATTTTTGAAAAAGTGAAGCAAGATCGGCATATCAGTAGTTACGACGTAGCTGAAGAACTGGAAATTGACCACAAAACAGTTTTGGCGCATTTGAAAAAAACTGGGTACACAAAAAAGCTCGACATTTGTGTACCTCACAAGCTCACTGAAAGAAACCTAATGAACCGTGTACTCATTTGTGATTCTTTATTACGACGTAATGAAACCGAACCATTTTTGAAGAAGCTGATAACTGGTGATGAAAAGTGGATCACGTATGACAAGAACGTGCGAAAAAGGTCGTGGTCAAAGGCCGGTCAGGCTTCACAGACTGTGGCGAAACCCGGGTTAACTCGCAACAAGGTGATGCTGTGTGTGTGGTGGGACTGGAAGGGCATTATTCATTATGAGCTGTTACCACCAGGCAGGACCATCGATTCTGAACTCTACTGCGAACAACTGATGAGATTAAAGCAAGAAGTTGAGAGAAAGCGGCCGGAATTAATCAACAGAAGGGGTGTGGTTTTTCATTATGATAACGCTAGACCTCACACATCTTTAGCCACTCAGCAAAAATTAAGAGAGTTTGGCTGGGAGGTGTTAATGCATCCGCCGTATAGTCCTGACCTTGCACCTTCAGATTTCCACCTGTTTCGGTCTCTTCAGAATTCTTTAGGCAGTGTCAGGTTAACAACACGAGAGGACTGCCAAAACCACTTGTCGCGGTGTTTTGAGCAGAAGTCCCAAAATTTCTATAGCAATGGGATCATGTCCCTACCTACAAGATGGCAAAAAGTTATCGAACAAAATGGTACCTACATACTTTAGTTAAATGTAAATAAACTAAATTAAAAAATGTTTTGAATTTTCTTAAAAAAATGCGAAGAAACTTTTTCCCCAACCTATTATATTCCAAAACGCACATAAATACTTACACACACACTTTATAGCGCGAATACTACAACCTTAAAAACCACATTCCTGAAAGCCTCTTAGTGTTACATGAAAGCCTAGTGCTTCGAATATTGTATGGCCTGGACGGATCAATACCATTTCCTGAGCACGTGGCACGCCAATGAGGTTTCCATGACAACGATGCAACTACAGTTAAGTACGCTGTACACATGTACAATAGTTTGCTCCGCCTCACTAAGAAATATATGAATTACAACATAAACAAATGCGTATCCCGACTGGAAAATATTCTCTTTTATTCAGTCTTTAATTCTGATCCAATTCCAAGTAATTTTTAATAGCAATCCTGTTATTTTTCGTAAGATATTTATGAAAATGTCCACCCACCCCTGAACCCTGAGGAGCTGCCTTCGATTAATAATTCAAATATAAGCTGAACGACACGGTATACTGAGACAAAACTTACAGATATTGGTTCAGTATTTTATAGTGCTTAATTTTAATATTATTTTGTTTAACTTTCCTGTTATAATTATCAAGAAAACTGCTAACAAAGTCGAAAACCTACCTTTTCCAAGCTAACCGTGATTTGTACTAAAGAGACACGGTATCAATGTGACTACAGAATGCAAGCAAATGTAGACTTTAGCTCGATATCGTTAGAAATTAATTTGCTATAGCACTACGTCAATACCTGTTACGTTATTACGATCTCATAATTCGTGAATCACCCTTGGGATGTTTATGTGCTCCTAGTATTGTACCACGTATTTGAGCTGACTTCAAGCGTTTGGAAAAGTACTACGACCACGTGCGTTAGACACCACGTGGGTTAAGTCTCGAACCTGGATCAAGAATGCGAAAAATACGAAAATTACTTTAGCATAAAAATAAACCTGACGGTTTCATTAATATGGTATACGCGTGGTAAATGACAAAGCGCAATTAAGATATAACTTTAAAACGCTATATATAACGCTTTAAAGCTTCAAAACGCTTGAAACTTCGCTATCGTAACCGACTTCAAAAAGGAGGAGGGGGTAAGCATTATGCATTCGGTGAGTGTTTTCATTAAGTAGAGGAAGCTTGCAGGTCCATATACAACAAACAAAAGGGCCATGTTTCATATCTGTAAGAGTTTGCAGGCTTTCACTTGTTACAATGGTGTGGAGTAGCTAAAGGTGTGTCCACATTTGTATAAATTTACTGTATCATTGCGCCGTAGCGTATCCCCTTATCGTATCGTAAACAGTGCACTCTCAATGGTTACAGATTGGTTTACGACAAATAACTTAGTTCTCAATGCTAAAAAAACGAAATGTATAAAGTTTGCCTTACCGAATGTTAGAAATCTAGGACCCAACATCGTTTTAGATAAAGAGATGCTTAAAACTGTAGACTCGGCAGTTTTTCTGGGTATAACAGTAGATGCCAAACTTCAGTGGGGCCCACATATATCAAGCCTAGCGGGAAGGCTCAGTTCAGCCGCCTACGCCGTCAGGAAAGTAAGACAATACACTGACGTTGATACAGCTCGGTTAGTCTATTTTAGTTATTTTCATAGCGTTATGTCATACGGTATTCTGCTCTGGGGCAAAGCCGCTGACATTCAAAATATATTTGTTCTTCAGAAACGAGCTGTTCGAGCAATTTACCAGCTCGGTGCCAGAGTTTCTTTGAGAGATTTTTTTAAACAGATTGGTATTCTCACGGTGGCATCACAATTCATCTTCGCCAACATCTTATATATTAGACAAAATATACATTTATACACTAAAAACAGTGATATTCACAATGTTAACACCAGAAATAAGGCCAAATTACGTGCTCCATTTCACCGGCTTCATAAGGTTCATAACTCATTTGTTGGGCTTGGTATAACTTTTTATAACAAGCTACCCTCTTCTTTGCTAGATTTGCCCTTTAATGCGTTCAAAGCTAAAGTAAAATCTAACCTTTGTTCAAAGGCATACTATTCTATCAACGATTACTTAAACGATAAGAATAGTTGGTCGCTGTGTTTAGCTTAAGACAATGTTTATGTTCTTTCTCCAGAATTAGCATAGCTACTGACAGGTTATATGAGTTCATATAATTATTTATTTTCTTTGACTCTCAAGGTCAATTTATTTTAATTTTATTTTAATTTATTATTGACATAATCTACTCATTTCAATGTTTATTTATTTTTTATGAGTGGTATTGCAATATGTGGTTAGCTAGTGACCTCGACAATTGATCATAGTTTTTCTTGCTCGAGCAACCGGCAGCAAGTTCGTCATGCTCCCTTAGATGTCACTGCTTGCGGTAGCGTCGGGGGTCGGGTTGTCTCCTTCCCTCAAATATGGCGAGGGGGGTAATGGCTGATCTTTGCGTTATACTCGTGAACGGGTGCTGCTTGTGGTGACAGGTCGTCTTGCTGACCTTGGTTTTGTTTTGTTATTAGTAATTTAACTCGTTGTTGATTTTACTTCGATGGTCCTAGTTTATCCCTATCTGTGACTTGTGAGTTACGACTACATGTACGGCTATATGTAAGTGGGCGCGCCCTTTATTACTGGAGGCCTTTATTTAGGTATAAAGTTCTGCTTACGTTTTTAGTTTTGTATTTTGTTTCTGCTTGAGTATTGTTTTCGTTTTTTTTTTTTTTTTTTTGGTATATTGGCGTGTGCTAGCTTACTTATAGCAAATAATTTAATTTAATGTTTTGTGTTGCGTAATGTACCTAAATTATTATGCGCAGTATTATATAGAATCATTTTTTTAACTGAACAGACAGCTGTGCTGCTGGGGAGTTTGTTGCGCCACTTCTTCTCCCCAGCTAAAGCACTAGGAAGTGGTGAAGGGCGGGCGTTTTTGGGGGACTGTCTTATGTAATTTTGACGTTCAAAAAGTGCTGATTCTCAGCCTAGTTTGAATAAATGACTTTTGATTTTGATTTTTTTGATTTTGTATCTTGCGTCGTATCGTTTAGTTTGGACGACATTGGTATTGTATCATCGTATCTTTTTGCCGTATCCTATGACTGAAACGTATCAAAATGGTGTGGACGTTGCTTGTATTCGTAACAACATATACACCACGTATAAATCCGCCAGTTGTGTCTGAGCTTTTCTACAGTCATGTCGTCTGTTCAAATTGTTAACCATTTAGCATGGTCGTGCTTCAGTTTGGATTTACAAAATTGTTTCAAAGAAACAAGGTAACAAGAGAAGGTGGCGAGTTTAGCTTATCACAAAGGGTTATGGAGGCAGGGTATCAGACAAAGCTCCAGTAGAAAAGAGTAATTTAATTTAATGTTTACCAGAAAATTCTGTTATAATGGCTGACGGGGGCTTTAAATAAATCGAACCTCTTCTATCGGTAAAATGAATTCAGCTTTTGCGTCCTCCAAGTGCTTATGCCTCAACTCCTAGTCCATAATTCTAGGGCCTATCTACCTACTCTAGTTTGGAAATCATAATGACAATACCATAATGATATTGTGATAATACCATTACATAATGTACTAGCAGTTGCCCGCAACTTATCTGCGATCCAGGATAAAACGTAGTCTATGTCCTTTTCCAGGTCATACTCTACCCATGTGCTTTTCATCCAAATAAACAAACAAACTCACTTTCGCATTTATAATAATAATTAGGATTATGTATTTTTGAAGACCGCATATGCCAAAAATGCCTAATTTGCTGGACGACTACTGACTCGACGACATTATATTGATTTAAATAAGATACACAAGTGGTGTACCCACATGTGAACAAATTGTATTGATGTTCTATTAATATCTAACTGTCTTGTATGAATTAGTTCATGATATTAGTTTCATAATTTATAAAGCTCCATTTTGTTTAAATTATACATCGTATCTATTTATGTGATATTTTAAATGGAATTCGCTAAAATACCTACCAACAGCCCCGAAAAGCACAGTTTCATTGCATCGCACCCGGCTTAAATTGGAAATGTCCGCGTATTATATGTGAGTATTTCTTACGTTATGGTTGATATTCATAAAGTATTTCACAACCTATAGTTTTCCTTTATATTTTCATGACTTTTATGTCACAATACATGAAAAATCTGCCAAAAACAAATGGAAACCGCATTCGTTCAAAGTGATCATGGGTAGTAATATTCAAAGACCAAATAAAATGCACGCGATATTAGTCTTTACATCCACTGATAGAGTGTGCAGTCTGGTATAACGCTTCAGAGGTAGTTGAGTCTCTGCAATTGAGCTTGAGGCTTGTGATGCCTCATGGGCTCCTAGTATCTGAAATCGTATTCGTGCCAGCTTCACAATTTCACGCAAGCGCATTATAGTTCAGTCCACGTGCGTTGAATGCCACGTGGATCCCGAACATGTTGACGCTCTATTGGAATAATAATGAAATATTAAACAGAAACCGGTCAGCTGCTTATTGGACCAAGCACAGTGAAGGGTTCCGTACTTGGAATGAATATGTAAGCATAGTACTGATTTTATCAGTCAGTAAAACTAAGTTTGTACCTATTTCATAGTATGTCTCGAAAGAACTATGAAAAACAAGGTTATTTCTGCGGTTTTAACCCGGAAATATCCCATATTATTATCTCAAAACTATTGACATAAAAAGCAAACACAATCAGGAACGTCACAATTATTATGGTACAAACCCCCTCCCACACTCACGTGCATTGTATTTTTTTTAATGCCTTGGTTACACAGGGTGTAAGTGTAAACAGTGTCAACCTTCTAAGGGGTCATTACTCATCATTTTTAACAACTTTTACTATGGGACCAAACCTAAAATCGCGAAAAAAATCGGCTGTTCCCTACATTTAGAAGAATTATATGAACATAAAGTCTTGCTCTAAAGTTCGAAACAAATTATTTTGTTTGATTTGTTATAAGGCCGACAAAAACGGATAAATAAGTTTCAGTTTATCTTTGAAGTCTGGAACCATAAACTAAGCTAGTAAAGACTTTTTACAAGACTTCTTATTTACTTTCCACTTTCTTTAAAATTATCAGTTTGTTTCCTTTGCGCGCTGATTTCATCGGGAGCGACCACGTACCATGAGCCGGCAATATTGCACGACTTTGCATCCTGTAATACTAGGGACACAGGACGTGCGGAAGCTGGATACATATTTTATAATTCAAGTTATGGCGGTCATTGAAGTCCTTATTACATAGCTCGTAGGATCAAAATTGCAAATAAACTATGTATTCAAACTGCAACAGATGTCTGTTCACGCCCGCCCTCGTACAAACGAACCAAATTGAGATTTTGCACAATTTTGAAACAACAATGAAAAATAAAAAATTGAGAAACATAACCGTAAAGTAACTGGTAAGCACTGACATGATACGAATAAAACTAAATTTGGCAGAAACGAAAACGTTCAAGAGAGCCGGGATGTCGTCTCATATTGGCTGTAAATCTGCTCAAAACTGAACAATTTCACAATCGTTGAAAGCTTACTTCATAAGGAATACAGTGAGTCTCCCAAGTCTAGTGTCAAGCAAATACCATGGCCACGCAAGTATCGGAAACCGTAAGGATTTAAAAAAATACATAAGAAAAAAAAATAAATTTCACTTCATATCGGCTGTACATCTGAACTATTGTAAAAAAAAAACAACAATTCCAATTATTGGAACTGTAACATCGGCGCTCGATCTGAGTGAGCGAAGCGAGCATACCGCAGCAGTTACTGGTTAAAAACTCGGTCGGTCAGCTAAATTATCCATGCCGTGGTACCTCTGCGACATGACCACGACACAGGATTGAGATACAGCAACTCTGCGTGCTATTTCACTCGTAGAATATCCTTCTTCTCTCAGTCATAATTCTTGCTCTTAAAACTTTTGATAATCATCTTGGCAATTTTTCAATCACCACTTTATTATACAGGGTTAATGGTAAAACACCAACAACCTCTTAAGGGGTCATTGTACTCATCATTATGAACAACTTTTACTATGGGATCAAACCTGAAATCGCGAAAAAAAATCAGCTGTTCAGTACATTTTGACGAATTATGCGAACATAAATGTACTGAACAGCTGATTTTTTTTCGCGATTTCAGGTTTGGTCTCATAATAAAAGTTGTTCATAATGATGAGTACAATGACCCCTTAAGAGGTTGTTGGTGTTTTACCAATAACCCTGGATATATTTTAAATCCGTTAAAATTGAATTAGTCAGATTTCTGAATGAACGTAAGCTTGGATTGAATTTATTTTTATATGAAAAAAAGAAAACCGATCAAGTGCGTGTAGGACCACGCACAATGAAGGATTCCGTAGTTGGGATGAATTTATCCGAAGAACAAAATTAACATAGCGGTTGAAAAACATGTTCTCCTATACATTCCAACTGCAAATGAAACACCAACTGCAAATGCAAATGTAACTGCAAATGTATATACCATGTTATTTTAAGATCATAGACTTCTCATAGGTTTTCCTGTAATCTATAGGTATAGAAGTATTTTCTGTATTTTTATTTTTTAGCTCAGAAGTTTATGAGATAAAGGGGGGACTGGTCCATTTTCGTCTATTTTCTTTATACAATTTTAAAATAAACTATTTTAAAGTTATTAAAACTTTAAAATAGTTTATTTTAAAATTGTATTAAATATATATTTGAGATTCTCACAGTAAGCCCTTTTATTTAACATATCGCATTGTAACGTTTGCATTTTTTTTTTCTTGGCCGCCAAAATTGACTTCCATATTCAAAATTCATTAATTTACATAACACGTCCATGTTTGGGTTACTGAAATACATACGTGCACCAAATTTTAACTTAATCGGTCCAGTAGATTCGGAGCAATTTGGCTGTGACAGACGGACAGAAAGACAGACAGAGAGACACATGAGTGATCCTATAAGGGTTCCGCTTTTACCTTTTCAGGTACGGAAGCCTAAAAACAAATGAATTTGTTTTATTGTAATATACTCTAAGTAGCTTTTGCCGGCGGCTTCGCCCGCGTGGATGTTGGAAATTATCCCACGGGAACCGTACATTTTTTCGGGATAAAAGTATCCTGTATACTATTCCCGACTATAATCTATGCCTGTGCTAAATTTCATCCAGAACGTTCAGCCATTCTGGCGTGGTTGAGTAACAAACATCCTTCCATCCATCCAAATATATTAGTAAGAATCTATATTTTTAAGTAAATAATCTAAAAAGAAAATAGAAATTGTGCTATAGTCTAACGTAACAAAAATATTTCGATTTTTGAAACTGATCGCAAACTTTTTTAGATGTGTGTAGGTCGCCGTGAATTCCAGCTAAAGAAAGTTTATGTAAAAGTACCCTGTGATCAATGCGGTCAAAAAATTTACTGTAATCCGTATAAATAACATCAACTGGTGCACGTTGGTCCATAACTTTAGAGATAAATTCGTTGGAAAGGAGAAGGTTAGTGGTAGTGGATTGTTTACGAAGAAAACCATGTTGCTCATCGCCAAAGTCATAATTTAAGGCTGAATCAACTGTAGAGTAAACAACGCGCTCAAGGACTTTGGAGAAAAAGCAGAATAGACGGACTAATGTCCCGGAGTTCAATTCTGTGATAGTTATTTTTTAGAAAACACACATGATAAAGGTGCATAATTATATAGGCATAAACATGCCATGCATTACGATACTGGTAATTTGTATAATATTATAATATTTACAGCATAAAACGTAAACTGACATTATTTGCGACAGCTATGCTCTTAAACATTTATGACATACTAGTACTGCAGTTCGACCACATTCAGTTCCTCCATCAAAACAAACCCATCATGCGAGGGTGCCAAAAATAATATAATTTCATAAGCGTATTTTGTGTTTGTATTGGCGGCGCTGCTTGTTAAGGAAATATATCAAATCTTGTCGTTTCAAGTTAATTTTTTTCAAAACCGTAATGATGTAGTTTACGCTTTTGCGTAAACTACATCATTACGGTGTACAAAACGAAGCTCTTAAAGTAATTAATTCATATTTACATAATAGGTTTCAATGTGTAGATGTAAATGGTGTGAAATCTTCCGGGCTACCAGTTCTGTTAGGTGTACCTCAAGGCTCAATATTGGGTCCATTCTTGTTTTTAGTGTATATCAATGACTTACCATTCTATTTAAAGGGTATCTGTGACGTTGTACTGTTTGCAGATGACACCTCTCTTATTTTTAAAGTAGACAGGAATAGTCAAAAATTTGACGACGTAAACAGTGCACTCTCAATGGTTACAGATTGGTTTACGATAAATAACTTAGTTCTCAATGCTAAGAAAACGAAATGTATAAAGTTTGCCTTACCGAATGTTAGAAATCTAGGACCCAACATCGTTTTAGATAAAGAAGTGCTTAAAACTGTAGACTCGGCAGTTTTTCTGGGTATAACAGTAGATGCCAAACTTCAGTGGGGCCCACATATATCAAGCCTAGCGGGAAGGCTCAGTTCAGCCGCCTACGCCGTCAGGAAAGTAAGACAATACACTGACGTTGATACAGCTCGGTTAGTCTATTTTAGTTATTTTCATAGCGTTATGTCATACGGTATTCTGCTCTGGGGCAAATCCGCTGATATTCAAAATATATTTGTTCTTCAGAAACGAGCTGTTCGTGCTATTTACCAGCTCGGTGCCAGAATTTCTCTGAGAGATTTTTTTAAACATATTGGTATTCTCACGGTGGCATCACAATTCATCTTCGCCAACATCTTATATATTAGACAAAATATACATTTATACACTAAAAACAGTGATATTCACAATGTTAACACCAGAAATAAGGACAAATTACGTGCTCCATTTCACCGGCTTCATAAGGTTCATAACTCATTTGTTGGGCTTGGTATATCCTTTTATAACAAGCTACCCTCTTCTTTGCTAGATTTGCCTTACAATGCGTTTAAAGCCAGAGTAAAATCTAACCTTTGTTCAAAGGCATACTATTCTATCAACGATTACTTAAACGATAAGAATAGTTGGTCGCTGTGTTTAACTTAAGACAATGTTTATGTTCTTTCTCCAGAATTAGCTTACCTACTGACAGGTTATATGGGTTCATATAATTATTTATTTTCTTTGACTGTAAAGGTCAATTTATTTTAATTTTATTTTTATTTATCATTGACATAATCTACTCATTACAATGTTTTTTTTATGAGTGGTATTGCAATATGTGGTTAGCTAGTGAACTCGACAATTGATCATAATTATTCTTGTCTGAGCAACCGGCAGCAGGTTCGTCATGCTCCCTTAGATGTCACTGCTTGCGGTAGCGTCAGGGGTCGGGTTGCCTCCTTCCCTCAAATATGGCGAGAGGGGTAATGGCTGATCTTTGCGTTATGCTCGTGAACGGGTGCTGCTTGTGGTGACTGGTCGTCTTGCTGACCTTGGTTTTGTTTTGTTATTAGTAATTTAACTCGTTTTTTTTACTTCGATGGTCCTAGTTTATCATCTGTGACTTCGAGTTACGGCTATATGTAAGTGGGCACGCCCTTTATTACTGGAGGCTTTTAATATAGGTATAAAGTTCTACTTACGTTTTTAGTTTTGTATTTTGATTCTGCTTGAGTATAGTTTTCGATTTTTCGATTTTTTTCTTCTTTTTTTAAGTATATTGGCGTGTGCTAGCTGACTTATAGCAAATAATTAAATTTAATTTAATGTTTGTGTTGCGTAATGTACTTGCATGTAATTTGCACAGTGTTGTATAGAATATATTTATTTTTTTATTTTTTTTATTTAACTGAACAGACAGCTGTGCTGCTGAGGAGTTTGTTGCGCCACTTCTTCTCCTCAGCTAAAGCACTAGGAAGTGGTGAAGGGCGGGCGTTTTGGGGGACTGTCTTATGTAATTTTGACGTTCGAAAAGTGCTGATTCTCAGCCTAGTTTGAATAAATGACTTTTGATTTGATTTGATTTGATTTCCATTTCGCCACGTGCGTTATGCAAGTGTGTCAATGACCTCCTGTACATTTTTGACGTACTAGTACACCGGGACAAACACATTCAGTTGCTCCTTCCCGCTATTTTCATTTAAATAAAGCGATTCCGGTTTTTTTCTATGCTATCACTGCTAACCGTCAATGTCAAATCATAAAGATAATAAATGTTAAAATATTATTATAAAGATAATTTAATAATAATATTTTAACATTATAATATCCTGGGACATTGTTCACATACGGTCATCTGATCCGAAACTAAGCAGAGCTGTTGAGAAATTGCATCGTGGCCAGAGTGCATTGAGGGCATAAGACATATTAGGAAACAATAAGCACTAAGAGGTCTAGCCAACAACCACAAGCACACCCTTCATCGTGCTTACACGTTGCACACAAATGTGTGCAACGTGTAAGCACGATGAAGGGCAAATGCCGCCACAAGCGGCAGAGGAGGACACCGTGGAGTTTTAGTGGGTTGGAGTCCCACATAACTGAACTATCTCCACGTGGTAGTGCAGTATGCATGAGCATTTCTCCACGGAAAAAAAAGGGCATTACCAAGGAAATGGTTAAGACCAATACTACTGTAATATATATTTTAATTTATTTTTTCTCAACTACGATTGTTCGTCACTTTGTGAAAAATTGGTGATTTTTGTCTTTATACACGTGACTTACTATTAGTAAAAATTGAAAATCAAACAGAAAAATATCCTATGATAAAACAAAGAACTCCGAGTCGAATTATATAAAATAGTGAACTTCGTAAAAAGTGCAGTTGACTCTTTTTACTTTGTTGCCGTCTTACTATCTACACGGAATCGTCATTTTTGTTTATTCTTCCGTCGGTAAAACCCTTTTCTACGATGTTCATGCAGTCATAGTACGTGTGCTGGTCGGGTAGTGTTATTAATAATATCTTACAACATTGTTAACACACGGTCATCTGATCCCAAACTAAGCAGAGCTTGTATTATGGAAACCAGATAACTGATATACTACATAATTATACTACTTTTTTTTGTAAATACATACTTATATAGATAATTACACCCAGACTCAGGACAAACAGACATGTTCATGCACACAAAATTAAATGTTTGTCCTGGATGGCTGGCCTGTCAAATGTTATTGGGTTTTTCCATCAGGAATTTCTCAGTAGCACAGCCCGGAGTCTGGCTGTGTGCCTGGTTAGTGACAATAGACTCGCCCTCTTTTGCATGGTACAGTTACGATCCGGGATTGTTGAGCCACTAGCTTATCATCTTAACTTGCTTGTGTTACACGAATGCCGCTCGTTTTTCGTTATTGAAATGTCACATGTTTTTTGTCATTGTCATTCATTTTCACGGGCGGCATTCATGTAACACAACCTGGTTAAGGTGATAAGCTAGTGGCTCAACAATCCCGGTTCGTGACTGTACTTAAACACAACTGGCGCAAAGCGGGTGTACACCTCTGCCGACCCCTTCAGGGATTATAGGCATAATTTTATGTAATACTAATAGAAAACTAAACTGGTTGGGGTGTGACATGTTGTTTTAGTTTATGTTATGTTTAATATATGCTGTGGATGACGTTGTGAGTTTCACATTTATATAATATCTTTGTTTATATTACTTGCGCAGATATAATGTGTTACTGTTTGTCCCAAATAAATAAATAAATTCTTCTTTAATAAATAATTCGTACTAACATTTCTACACAAAATTACTTAATGTTCTTATAAATACTAACCTACTTAAAATATTTCTTATAACAAACAGGTTTCCTGAGCCTCTTTGAACGTCCGACCGGGGTACTGTTTACAACATTATCCTCATTTGGATCGACACACTGTACATCCGATCGGATACTGTCTTCCATCACTTCGCAAGCTTCCCTCCAATCCTCATCGTCCGAATCTCTCTGTTCCCTGACGTTGTCAGCACTTATTGCTACGGTATTCCTATCACGGTCAGCCGTGACCTGCACCTCCCTCTCCTCCATGGTGCTAGCCGATGGAGCTGGAGACGCTGGTGACGACAAGGTCGCGGAAGATAGCTCATTAGATAGCGATGCGGAGGATGGAGACTGCAGTGATGGCGATGGAGCGCCCGACGCCGACACAGGCAGTGGATTGCCATCTGGTACACTATGGACACCGGATGTTCCCTCTGACGGCGGACTTACAACTGCTACATCACTGTTTTGCAAAATAGTATATTTTCTCATTTGATCTATGTGTCTGTTACAGCTGATTCCGTAATCGTTAAAATAAATTTCATATAATCTGTTACCTATAATCTTCTTAACGACACCTATACTCCAAATACATTTTCTAGCAATAAACCATTTTGCCCATACAGTTTCTCCTACTTGAAAACACCTCTTACATTTCATTGCTGTTTGTTCGGTTTGTTTATCTGTATTTTTATTTTGTGGTAAGATCAAATCCAACCTACATCTTAAATTCCGTCCTAACATTAACATAGCCGGCGTGACGCCAGTCGCGCAATGAGTAGTATTCCTAAAATCAAAGAGTAATCCCTGTAATTTTTCCTGAATATCTTTATGACATAATAATCTATTTTCTGCGAACATGCACTTTATCATCTTTTTACAAGTTTTAACAGAATTTTCTGCCTGCCCATTACTGGCAGGATGATAAATGGGTGAATTTACATATTCAATTCCATTCACACGACAAAATGTCTGAAATTCTGCTGAGCTAATTTTAACATCATTATCTGACACAATAACATAAGGCACACCGAATCTTGAAAACATATCTTTCAATTTTTGAATAAGAGCATTGGTAGAAGTGCCACGATCCATATGAACACACTCCAGCCATTTGGAATACGCATCTACGACAATAAGGTACACTGCCTGCCCTATAGACATATAGTCAATATGTATGCGGTGCCAGGCGGCCGGGGGACGCGGCCAGGGCGCGGGCGGCGCGCGCGGTGGCGCACTGCGTACGCTGGCGCACGCGGCGCACGCACCCACCCATCGCTCGATATTGGCATCGATCCCCGGCCACCACATTCGACTACGAGCTACGCTCTTGGTCTTAACGATTCCAAAATGTGCAGAATGTAATTCCATTTTGTCCTTGTAAATAGCCAAAATTACTATCCTATGACCGCGAAACAAACAACCATCGATAACTTGTAAATCCGTTTTACAATGAAAGTACGGCGATATTGATTTACATTGTATTTTCCTAGGCCAACCATTATTCATATATTTTATAACTGTTTTCAATACATTGTCGGCAGCAGTAGCCCGTCTAATATCATCGAACAAAACTGGTTCTACGCTGGCGTCTAAGAAAAGAAAGTACTTTGAGGAGCCGTCCTCTTGCTTATCGTTATCAGTGACCGCTACTGATAACGGCGACCGAGAAAAATAATCTGCTATTTGATTGTTTTTAGCGTCTACGTATTGTACCGTATAGTTGTATGCACCTAAAATTATTGCATACCTTTGTAGACGCAGAGCGGCCGTGACAGATATAAGATTTCGTTTGCCAAAAATTGATAACAGAGGCTTATGGTCCGTCTTCAAAATAAAAGGCTCCTGACGGCCATAAAGATATTGGTGAAAATGTTTCACCCCGAATATAATAGCCGTCGCCTCTTTATGAATTTGGCTGTAGTTCTTTTCACTTGCCGTCAGCGATCGTGAAGCGAACGCGATTGGCCGCTCCCGGCCATCCGCGTCCCGGTGCGCGAGCACGGCGCCGAGCCCGCACGGCCCTGCGTCTACCGTCAGTACCAGCGGTGCCTCCGGCTGGAAATGCGCCAGCACCCGCTCGCTGGCCAGCTCGCTTTTAACGCTATTGAATGCCGCTCGCTGTCGCTCGCCCCACTGCCACTCTTCGCCCGTGCGCAGCAATTCGTTCAGCGGACTCAGTACGGAAGAAGCACTCGGAATAAAATTCCTGTAATAATTTACTACACCCAGAAATCGTTTCACTCCTAAAACGTCGGTAGGCGCAGGTGCATTTAGAATTGCCTCGACTTTAGTTGGACACGTTCTCAACCCGTTCTTATCGATTACGTAACCTAGATAAGTCACACACCTCTTAAAAAACACACATTTGTCCTTTTGAAGACGCAACCCAGCATCTTGTATTCTCCTTAATACCTCTCGTAATCTAGACAAATGGATTTCTCTGGTTTTGCCCGTGATACAGATGTCATCATTCTAGCCAAATACTTACTCCCTCTATACCGGATAGCAATGTTTCCATTGTTCTTTGAAATAAGGCTGGAGCATTTGCCAAACCATAGACTAAACGGGTATAAGCAAACAGACCCTTATGTGTATTAATGGTTGTCAACTTTTGGGATTTCTCCGATAGGCTAAATTGGTTATACGCATTGCTCAAATCAATTTTACTATACGCTTCCCCTCCACCTAGCTTAGAAAACACTTCCTCTATTCGTGGTAAAGGATACTTGTCCACTTTTAGGTCTTTATTCAGTGTACAAGAAAAATCACCTGCAATTTTTAATTTACCATCTTGTTTTAAAACCGGAACTATGGGTGTTGCGTATTCCGAATAATATTAACCGGCACGAGTACCCCCAAACTAACTAATCTATCCAACTCTGCACTGACTTTGTTTTTCAGAGCAAATGGCACGGACCGCGGCTTAAAAAATTTCGGTGTGGCGTTGTCTTTTAACTGCAAATCCACCTTAAACTTATTAAAACATCCTAGTTCGTCTTTCCAAATATCTGGGTATTGATCCAACAATTGTTGCACTTCTTCAACGCTTTTATTCGTAGTACATACTATGCTGTTATTTGCTGTTGCAAAATAAATTCGGAATTTTGTCATAAAATCACGACCCAACAGCGGTGGTCCACCGTTTTCAATAACATACATTTTTATCTCTCCGCATAAACCCGAATACGATATTTTAGCTATAAAATATCCTAGAGGCGTGATTTTATGACCATTGTATAAACAAATATTAAGATCACTTTTATGCAAATTAAAATGAGAAAAGTGAAGTAAATACAACGTTTCTGAAATAACCGTAGTTCCTGACCCAGTATCTAACTCCATACTCATATCTATATTGTTCACATTAACAGTAATTTTAATTGGATTATAGTCAACATACCTCAAGTTATAAAGTTCACACTCTTTGCACACGCTTTCTTGAGACGTCTCCGCTTCCTCCGTGCCGATACTATTTAGATTTGACTTCTTACCCGCACATAACTTTTTTAAATGACCTTTTTGCCCACAAATAAGACACTTGTAGTTCTTAAATCTACACTGAGACGCATTATGATTTTTTAAACCACACACTGTGCAACGTGATTGCTCCCCGTCACCAGATTTACGGCCACCCGCGGCACCGGCGGTGCCAGCCGTGCGGCCTCCGCCCGTGCCAGCATCAGCACAGCGCGCGTCGCGGCGCCCACCTGCATTCGCATGAAACACCTGCTCCTCCTTAACCACGACGTCGGCGCGTGCCTGCCGTGCACACGCAGCCTTCTGAGCAACTTCTATGGCCTGCCCAAAAGTCAGGGTCTTTGAGTCACTCTCGAATAATCGATCACGCTCCGGTCCCGTTCTGAAACCTAGAACGAACCGGTCACGCAGAAGCGTGTCCAGCTCCGAACCAAAATCACAGTACACGGCTAGCCCTCGCAGCCGCGCAGCCCATTCTTCGATGCTCTCATCGTTGGATTTTATCGCTTCGTAGAACTTCGCCCTATCGGCGAATGTTGACCTCTTTGGTGTGAAATGATTATTGAGTACATTCACTAGCTCATTATAGGTAATTCCCTCGAGCTTATTCGGATGCACAAGGTTCCGAATCAAACGGTAGGATTCATCCGACAAATGTGTTAACAACACTGCACTTTTGTTGTCGTCCGAAATGTTGTTCAACTTGATGAACTGCGTCAGTCTGCCGTGAAAAACTTCCCATTCGTGGAGTTTATAGTCGAAAATGTTCAAATTTCCTATGAAATTCGTCATTTTATAAATATATACGTGGGTAGATCACCAACTCGTCGCCAAATGCTATGTCGATAGTAATGAAACACCACCGTCTTGCTCCCAAGCTAGTTTATTACTGCCGGTACCCTCATTAACAACATGTAGATAATTAAGTAAGTACTTATAACTATGCACATACAGTTCAATAACACAATAAGTAACTAACTACCTATGCAATTATGTAGTTAGTTATTTATTTTATTAAGTATATAAATAGTTTGTTGTAAATAGGTATGAATAGAATTATATTATTTATTGTGTAAACTATTAAAAAGTTTGAGAATAATAAAATGTAAAAAAGCGTTTTCATTTTTTTTTTTACTATAATTTATCTGTGTGAAAGATGTTATGGCTAGAAAGCGGGTGGCTACTAGTACCGAGATAACGACTAATAGAGAGAAGCATGGAAGAAAAAGACATGTTGTGCTGACCCCAAATAAATTGGGATAAGGTCAGGAGAAAAAAAAAACCGGCCAAGTGCGTGTCGGGCCACGCACAGTGTAGGGTTCCGTAGGGCTACTACGCAATATAGTACGATTCTGTTGTTATTTATTATGAATTTATATAATAGTATAGATATTAGGAGTTAAAGTTATTAGTTTATAATAACAACAAAAATATATGACAAGGGTGTCCAGAGTAAAACAAAACTTTAACATAACGTAACCACGGAGGTCGTACTTGCAAGAAAATCTTAACACCGCGATCTACAAAAGTGACGTCACGGCACAACGCAATCTGTTATCGAATAGCGATACTAAACTAATGACAAAATGTTGATTTTCGAAGATAATTATTTAAACAGATTAGATATTACCCAATAATAACCACTTTCTTCCTGCTAAAGCAAAAAAATAAGAGTACGATAAGATTGCTGCCAAGTTATTATTTCAGTTCACAAAATTGTTATTCGAAAATTAAACAAAGTTCGTTTGTCTTCTATAAGTACTCGAATGAAAACGTATACCGTTGGTACAGCGCCTTAAAGCGGCAGTATTGTGAAACTTATGATAATTTATTATGGCTTTTTAGTTTTTTTATTTCATATTTTGTTTTTCAATGTAAGTCTTTTCCCATTATAAAAAAGCAACTTCTTCTCAGTCACTTTAAAGGATTAATGCTAAGGATTTTGTATTTGTTACAAATTATCCAACAGCCAAGTTCAACGACTATTACTGCTAAACTAATAAAGTTATCTTAACCGCTATAATTTTCCAGATTTTCAAGTCAGAAGTTTATCTTTTAGAGGAGGGGGGGGGGGGCTACCGGACCAAAAATTTGCACTTTAAGTTTAAGGTTTCGTAAATGAAGCATTAAATCGAAAAATAATTTTGGCAACCCCCAAGTCATTTTAGAACACCTATTCAACGAGAACTACCCTAAAAAAATATATTTTCCAAAATTTTATTTTACCCCTTTGTCGGCGTAATTGATATACACACTCCTACGAAATTACAGCTTTGTAGTACTAACGGTCTCTTAGCAAAAACTCGGACAGACAGACAGACGGACATGACGAAACTTTAAGGGTTCCTTGTCAGAACTACGGAACCCTAAAATCGAAGGAGGATTAGTCGGAGCTCATCTTTAGTTGGAATCTGAACGCCTTTTAACTTTCTCACGCTACTGGGAGCACATAAATCACTAGAGATGTATATTCTGGTTGCATAGCATAACGCTTGATATTGTAGTAGGTAGGTAAGTGTGAATGGACTGGATATTGTAGTAGGTAGGTAGGTACGGATGGTGTGGAGACTTTCACTGAACCAGACTAACAGATGGCGCTGTAAAACAAAATAAAGGACTAGTACTAGTAAATAAGTGATTGGCAAATATAAAACATTTTGTTCAAATACCTATACTCTTACCAACCATTTATTTAACTTTTGACATAAGCACGCCTATGAAGTTCCTTATTTATGACAGGCAACCACCGCAACCATAGACGAAAAAATGCAATATTTCCAGGGCGCTAAAGTAAAATAGTAAATGGTTGGAAATATTAGTGGAAGCTGTAACGGAAAGGTAATAAAGAAGTAAAACATTCACCTACCAGCAAAACGGTGTTTATCTTTTGTTTTGGTTAAACTACTTACATGTTTATGTTTGCCTAGTACTTTGTCTGCTATATTGCTCCAGCTGTTGGCTGTTGCGACCAAAGTTCCGCGTGCTATCAGGCTACTTACTGTTATGCCTCAACCAAGCAACCGACATAATATAGTAGATTGATTGCCCAGGGAGCAAACAACTATCTTAAAGGCGAGAGAGTGTTTCTTTAAATCCAGAGCGGAGCGAAGCATTCTAGAGTAGAAAATCTTGAGCGCAGCGAGCGATTCAAAGTACGCCACTCGAGCTTTAAATAGTGTTGCTTCCGATGTGGACACTACATTTTATCACCCTAGTACACTGGTGGTAAGTTCAATTTTCCTGACCGACCAAAACATGTACGATTTCTACCGCTAATAACTACGAGACTTATATGCTAGACTAATGATTGAGCAAGCAAAAGGTAGGCTATAATTGTAACAATTTTGAAGTAGGATTTTATTTGCCTATGACGTCACATCGCGAATGCGCGCGAACCTCTATTTTTCACTATGTATCGAAAATCTAATTCGTATAGCGCAAGAACGTGTTTAGCAAGAATGTTGATTCTGGCATCATTGTCAAGAGTTGACATAACACTACTAGGATCTAAACAGAAACAATAGAAATATTGGCCAAAATAGGGTCAACAATGCATATGAAGTTGAACATAGCAAAATAATTTCAGATGTCGTCTCATATCGGCCGTAAATCTGGTCAAAAATTAAAATCAACCCAGGCGAGGAGAGCTTGCATGATCAGGAATGCAATAAGTCTAAAAAGTACAGTGCCGAGCAAATACCTCTCACTAGGTTACGTTAGGTTACAGCTGTGACGAAAAGTTTTCATGAAAATAAACGGCGCAGACTCGAACTGCGCCTACTTATTTTTTTTTCATTTTTATTTTTTCAACTTGTAACGATTATTAAAATAGCCGCCAAGAAAAAAAAAGCACTATTGCTCCTATCCTACATGCGATTGCAAATGATCTATTTACTTGGATTTGCCTTTAACGTGTCTTATTTTTTTTTTTGGGAACTATTCACCAGCAGCTTTTAAAAATAAAGAGAACCGCATAAAACTTGCAGTTTCGGTTCCATGGAAACGGAACGCAATGTTCCGCACCTATACTAGGAGATCATGATATAAGAGAAGGTTGCAACGGCAAAATGTTCAGAAATGTTCTCCCGCCAAAAGTACATAGCAGCATGCATAGATTGTAAGGCGCAGGTACTATTAGCAATGACATGATCATGGATTGATTTGCATTTGAAATTGATTTTTGACGCTACTTTTTATCTCGAAAAATGCACGGTTCCTGTGACCTTTCACATTTAGCCAAAATTCAACCATTAGTTACTACGTTTAACCATTGGTTGAGTTAACTACGGATCAAAAAACCGGCTCTAAGTAATGGAATGATTCGACAGACAGACCTTGGCCGACTGACACTCAGAAGGACAACGAAGTGGTCTATGGGTTTTGGGTTTCCTTTTGAGGTACGGAACCCCAAAAAGATAGTTCTGGTGGAATATGCACAGCATACATTCATTGTAACTATTTGAAATTACAATTATCCGAACAGCTGATTTACCACCAGTATTTGTTTATTAAAAACGACTCTTTATTAACAGAAAAATCTTTGCATTAATTTTACTTTCAAACATACTTAGATTTAACCCCATATCCCAGTTATTTCTGTTTGCTTAGTCCATTCGAAGACGGAATATTGAACGAAGCGATTTGTAGTCATTTGCTAAACGGTAAGTAAGTCGTAAGTAAGCCCCAAAGTTATTAGTGATATAGTTACAAATTGTACTTGTTTATTAAAAACTAGCTGACCCAACAAACGTTGTCCTGTCAAAAGTTTAATAATTCATACATAATTCCCATTCCCACTTTCAGTTTTCCCGAATTTTCCAATTATCTCGGCCAGTTTTAAAACATTTGCTTTCACACAAACCTTGTCCTGACAATTACAAACACAACAAAAAAAGAATTACCAAAATAGTTGCAACCGTTCTGAAGTGATGCGCGTACATACATTTATTTTATTTATATACAATATATATATATATATAAAAGAATTCTATTTAAGACAGTCAAATCTATATATATATATATATATATATATATATATATATATATATATATATATATATATATATATATAGATTTGACTGTCTTAAATAGAATTCTTTTTTATTTTTATGGTGTACAAGTATACAATAAAAAATAAAAATATAAAGGGAAAACGCTTATTGGTCATCAAAAAATTCGTCCGCATCGCTGTCAATAGGAAAGGTATAAGGCTGGTAGCATAATTACTGTCTTTATAATTTTTATAATCGTTTCCTGTATTGTCTACAAAGTTAGAACAAACATGTAACTGTCCTAAAACAGTTCCATGTTTGTTCAAACTTCTTCATCTAACAGTCAGTTCTAATGTTTTTTTTTTTTTTTAAGAAAAAATTTGCCTAGACTTTTTCATTAGTAATTTGTACGTATTATATTGAACCAAAATGCAAGGGAAATATTTCTCTCTCCTTTCTTCACATACTTATGATTGCCGGAAAGCTTGACTTCGCAGACCGTACTACCTGCTACGGCGTAGCAGTGGCTACGACGTAGCAGACACCACGGCTACGTGAGCGTAGCAATATCAAACGCTTCAAAAAACTGTAGGTCAAAATATTGGCAGACGGTTATATTACAGTTATCCCCTAGGTATAATAAAACAGGTAGTATAATAAACAGTTACTTTTCTTTAAAAATAATATGGTTTGAGAATAGAGGCTATTTAAAATAAGGTTCTGTCTTCTAATAACTGTCTGTAAATGAGTCAGGCACATAAAAAAAAATTCTTAAACAAAATTATAAGTTTATAGTTATAAAATGCCTCGGTAAATACTTGAAACGACGACCTTGCGTTTTGTTTTGAATATTGAGCGGACAGCGTTGCGTCATTAAGTGTTTCATATTTAATAGTAAATTGATCATTTGTGTCATCAATACTAGTTTAGAAAAATAAAAACAAATAGAGGAAAATCTGCAAGAAAATGCTAGTAAAGGATTTTCACTGGAATGATGTTACATAATTATGATGGTAGCAATGCTATGTGAAAAGTCTATACAGAAATAACGTGTAAAAATAAAATATTAACTGTCAAATGTAAAGAAAACTAACTCTTACCAATATTCAGGAAAGTCTTGAGTGAAAGTTTATTACTTGCTAGGTTCTGCTCGCGGCATTGCTCGCGTTAATTTAGAATTTGACAATCAATTCACACTACTGAACACACGGAACTTTAGTCAATTAACGCAAGCGAAGCCGCGGGCAAAAGCTAGTTATTTATTTTTATTTATTTATTTATTTAGTTCAGACATCAATATGGTCCATTTTGTTAGTAAAGTACCTTATCACTAGTGTTAGTAGTACACAGGCAAAAGGAGAAGAATAGTAGTTGACTGAGGCAGGATGTGCAGAGAACGATAAAGCAAGGAATAAGCTACCTGATCATTCTCCACACATAGTGCCTCAGAAAAGGGGAGTAAGGACTCTCCACCACAGTTTTCAGGATTCTATTGTCACTGACCCGCGTTCTACGCATCAGTGATGCGACTTTTTTACGAATCACTGCATGGAAGCCGTCAATTCGGTTCTGAACAAACATCTCCGATGCGCTACAGAAACGGGGCAACTTCAACAGCATCCTAAAAATATTATTGTAAAGGATGCGTAAGACAACTAGCGATCTTTTGGTGTAGCTGACCCACAGACGCCCCGTGTACAGACCCTGACAAAACGCCTTGAACAGGGTGATCTTGACTTGGTCCGCACAACGAGAGAACCTACGGGCCAACATGTTCCCTCGGACCGCCAGTGCCCTACGCTCCCTTTCGATGTCTACATTATCTACGAGATGCAATATATAAAAATAAAAAAAAAACCGATGCGGCAGAAGGTGTACGAGCCGCGGCGCCTTCGGGTGGCAGCGGCGACTCGTACATTTTTGCATTGGATTGCGTTTATTGGTACAATGCTGAACACATTTTCAGGCGATTTCTTACATTAAAATGTATTATTAATTTATTTATTTTTGAGACTACCTGTAAATATATCGCACTGATAATACAATACTGTTGTAACTCAAAATGTGACTTTTTTCAGAATCGACGAAAAATTGATTATTCACTTCCTGATAAAGATTATAAAAAGTTAAGTTTATTAAGTTTATTAATACGGTACGGTACGATTTTTTAACATTATTATTGACGCGTAGGGAACTGAATGTTACGTTTGAATTAATGATTATCTCATACACATATTTCATAGACATTTTGAGTTACAGCAGTATTTTACTATCAGTAGGATATGTGTACGGCCGATGTTGAAATTCAAATTTAAAACTATATTTATGAATTACATTGATATTTATTTGTTTCCTAGAGGATAGCCAATGCAGCTAGTCAATAGTAATTTGTGATTTGGTTAAATTTTGGTGAAAAGACGTTTTCGTGTCATATTTTAGGGTTTCAACCCTTGGCGACCTTTGACCGAAAGGAAAACGGAATCTTTATAAGATCAGTTTTTTGTGCTTCCGTCACAGAGATTTTTTTTCGAGATCTATGCAACGTAATTGAAATTATGGCACAGTGTTCGGTCTCAATAATGTGGTCTCAATGACAAGCTCATACAAAAGCTAGTCAAAGACAAGAAAATATATTTTTACGGATTTATTTATTAAAAGAAAAAAGCTTTTATAGCATCGATATACACTTAGTGCATAGTAACATTATAGTGCAAGTCAGCTTTTAGATACAGTCGGCAATAATCAACACTCGCTGTTCTGGCCACATTTTAGGCCCCGCGTCGAGTCCAAGGTCACCTATACACTGTAGACTGGGCCTGGACTAGGATGACAAGAACATGAGTGTCTAGGAGATTGTATTGTGTCATTCTCACGTTTCATGAGTCAGTCATTGGAGAGGTAGGTACCTACTTTTTGCATTGATAGTCGTTATAATAGAGTGTTTATGAATACTCATTTTTGTAAATTATTAACGTAAGTATAACCTCGCTGGTACTTTTAGTTAAAACTGTTTCTTAATGCTTAGCCGCTGTGCTCACCCGCGCGCGGGGAAAACCGTTAAGTGCCCCACCCGCGGTAATCTTGTAAACAAAACTGATTTGTGAATTTTGTGACCATTGAATATTTCTTAGAATGCTAGGGAGTAGTGCTTTATAATAATGTACGTTTCGTTTGAAAGTATGACTTGGTTTCATTTTCAATTCAAACCAAATGCAGATTTGCGTGGGATGACTTTACTCCCACGAACCACTACTTAAATTAAAAAATGGTGTAAAATTTCATCCCATGTGTAATTAGTGGATAAACTGTTGAATATGCGTTCCAGTTTGATACCAAAGTTGTACAAGTTATTACTTTAAACACCTTTAAGAAAATCCTTATATTAAAAATGAAAGTCCATATACTCCTTAAGGCTCATATAGGTACTATATAATGATTCGAGATTTAGAATAATACCTATACATATTTATCAAAACATATTCCATTTTTGGGCTTTCCTCTGAAATTGTTCTGCTGCCAATATAAAATATATAAATAAAAATATATAACGCCAAAATCTCCTTTTTGCCCATAACTTATTTTAATTTACAGTATATACTAATATAACACATATACTGGGACATTATTCACACACGGTCATCTGATCCCAAACTAAGCCGAGCTTGTACTATGGAAACCAGATAACTGATAAACTACATACACTACTTTTTTTTGTAAATACATACTTATATAGATAATTACACCCAGACACAGAACAAACAGACATATTCATGCACACAAATGTTTGTCCTGGATGGGAATCGAACCCACGACCTGCGGCATGATAGGTGGTATCTTAACCAACCACGCCAACTGGCCTGTCACACTATATTAAAAACATATTCCGACGCGACGGTTATTACCTAGTATAATGGCCGCGTAGCTGTCGTAGCCGTGACGTCAGACACTTCGTAGCATTTGCTACGAAGCCGTAGCTTTTGCTGCTTTGTTTAATTTGAACTAGGAAAGTAAGTTTGATTGCGCCTATATTTTTCTAAGTAAACTATAATAAAGTAAAAGTAATAACACCAAGAGACATACAGACTTACATAACTAAGTTAATATAAAATTGTTGAATGTCCGCCGTTCTATACTTTTCCAGAGAGGTACAGTTTATTTGAGGCACATTTCTTTTCACTTTACATCGCATTGATATAGAAGGCGTTCACAGTTATACTTTACTTGCACTATAATCAAAAGTAGTTTATATTATGGTCACATTTTGTTCGTAACACGAGACTTTATTTCGGACTCAAACGAAGACTTCTAGCGGCATCGGATCAGCGGAGGCACGTTCGAGTCGGCTGTAAAAGAATACAATACAGTTTTCTTGAGAAAACCGCAATAATAAAGGCATAAACCACAGAAATAGTGATAATAATTAAATACAAAAATCACAACACAAAATAATCAAGTCGATCTGAGACAGAGCAAAAGACAGGCAAGATTTTCACAATACTTTCTTCTTTAGCTTGTCCATGGCTAGTCACAATTATTATAATGGGAGGTTCTAGTCAATCTGCCTAGCCTTTTCCCAACTATGTTGGGGTCGGCTTCCAGTCAAACCACAAAAAAATGTATGGATAGTGTAAGTAAGAAGATACATAGGTTTGAATACGCGATTATTTTCCCTAATTTATTGTGTAGGTTGAGTGTTAGTTTGAGTATTCGTCTGTAGCTACTTATTATTTTCATGAATTTCATTGTACTCACGGATAGTCGTCGACAGAACTTCGATATAGCCTAAAGCAGTTGGGGTATAGGCTATACCCCAACTGATATAGAATATACGGCCGGTCCCGTTTAGAACGGGACTGTTCTCTTGGTGATTGCCTCTAGCTCAATTAATGAGGCTTTACTGTATGGCCTCATTAATTGAGCTACAGGCAATCTCTAATTCCAATGTTTAATAAACACAGTTTATTTGGCTTCTGTCATTGTTCTCCTACGTTTTTTTAAATCATTAATTTATTTCTAAAACACTTAGCGTAATACATTTTGGTTTTAGCCACACAACGCAAACCTGTCAGGGTCTATCTGTGTGCTGGCGAGCCGTTCGTTTATTTTATTTTTTTACAATGATATATTACTTTTTAATAATTCATAGGTACCTTAAAACATACATAATTTAGAAGAACTTTTGTGTAGGGAAACGTTTTGATTTGTTTTAATTTGTAAGTCTTCTGGAAGTTTATTAAGAAAAAAAGGTACTCAATATTTTGCAACCCTCGTCCCGTACACATTATTGAATTTTTGTAGGATCTACTTATATTTAAGTTAGCAGTTCAGTACTAAACCTACTTGTGATGGTCGCCTACTGGCAGAACACAAGTAAACAAGTTGGTTATTTATTAGCTAGTAACTCTTCCTGATTCATGTTGTGCTAGTGCTCCTGGCAGGCGTACTGTTTCCATGGCAACAGATGCACCGCGCGTCTTTATGCCATGAGTTTTTATTTGTTTCACACAAACGCTATTGAAGAGTATGTTTTGTTAGTATGCAGCAGTAAAAAGTTTTACAATGAATGTGCTTGAAAAGAGCGTTTTCCAAGCAGCCAAACTGCGCAAAAAGTGCCACTTTCGCACGTTAGTGCTTTTTACTTTTCAGTTTTTTTTTTAAAATTTTAACTCGACTTAATTTTAATTGTCGTCAGCCCGACGTAAAAAGTTTTTATTATTTGAGAAAAGTTTTACAAGTTACTCAAGTACTGATTGTCATTCATATAAAAGGAACAATAAAACTGATACTTCATCAAACGCGAAATTAATGACCCTAGATTTAGGTTTTCATCAATAAATTAATTTTAAATATTCATTATATATGTTTGGCTGAACGTATATTTTGCTCTTGATTTTTTGCGATACGACGTGGCAGCTATATTCACATATGCAGTAGTATCTAGATATGCTGAGTGCGCAAGTTTTAAAAATAATCTTGCCATTTTACTAATTTCTTGCTTAGTTCGGAGTCGATCTTTGTAAATCTGCTAAAAATGTTGAGTTCAATTGACGAATCAATTAATTTAACCCCGGAAAATGTTATTCAAGAAGCACGAAATGCCAACCACAGCCTCTTACCGGCGAAATAAAAAGAAAAATACTTTTTTAATATTATACATTTTTTATTTCCTCGCAGAATGCATAGAAAAACGTTGCATGATACATGTGCGTGAGATGATTTCCGACTCGTGTCGACTTAAACACTCGTCAGAAACCACCTACTTCTGCACTTGTAGCAAAACTAACTATTGTAGGCAATGATGTAGGTAGGACGATGTTATTTACCTATATCATTGAAACTTCACTTATACTACAAAGCCACTTCTTCCCATTTATGCAATCTTGGTAGTTTAATATAGAGGTACTAATGTGATAGGCATTCACATTTTTACCGTTATTAAACTTAAACTACCAGGATATTATGAACTAGTAACGCCATAATGATTCCGTTGCGAAAAAGGGATGGTGATGATGGTCATGTCTGCAGCTCGGTCTCTTTCTAGCACTGTAAAAATGATGGCGTTAATAGTTCATAATACGGCCCCTGGATGAGCATTATTACGATTCTAATAATATCTATAGCGTCTGCCCGCGGCATCGCTCGCGTGAAGGAACAATACCACTTTGCTTGCTGTTTTGGCTAGTTATTGTTTTTATATAATTAAGTGTTTTAGTAATACCTAGTTACATTGTACCTAGTTACATGTATTGTCACGGGTTTTCCAATCAGGGCGGGTCGATGTTGAATTGGAATAAAAAACTGTGTGTATTGTACTATAGAAATTCTTTTTTATTTGAAAGGCCTATGTATGCTATTATTTAGGGAATATAACATCGTTCAAATGTTCGCCGTAGCTTGGAATGGTGGCGCGCATACCAGAGGTCTAATCAATGACTCTGCCGCATAGATCTGGCTGAATTTGAGCGATGACCTAGGTTAAGTTGATTTTGAGGGCATCGGTCAATTGCGGCTTATTGGCATAGAACTGCGACTTCAGAAAACCGCTCAAGAAAAAGTCTAGTGGAGTCAAATCGCACGATCTTGGTGGCCAATTACGTCACCTCTGCGATAGACTATCCTACCCTCAAATCGTTCACGCAGAATGTACATGGTGGCGTTCGCTGTGTGGTATGTAGCGCCGTCCTGATGGAACCACATGACGTTTACATCCATATCGTTCAATTCGGGCCAAAATAAATTGAACCCTAAATACACGTGTTAGATAACTGTACAATTATAACGCTTGCTCAAGATACCTGCTACATTTGATGAAGTACTCAATAAGTTAGTCACAAAAAAAACTCCTCTGTATTCGTATTAGTTTTACTATTATCTTGCAACATATTTTGTTCTGTTTGTGTACTACGATCTACCAGTTTTAGTTTCGGACGATTTGAACATTGGTTAATTTGACTAATCTGCATATTCCGAGAGTGGTCCTTGTTTTTTAGTCTCACAGTATTGTTCCCAGTACATACCTATATATACGTAGAAGTCGTTTTGTAATTAATTAATTTAAGGTTGTAGTCTATTCGATCCAGAGTAGAATTAATCTGCTTACAAATATCATACATAGTCAACTGTAAGCTGACGTCAAAGTCAATAACATTGCAATTTTTGTACTGGTAAGTTATCATCATTAGCATGTCATTAATTTTAGATTCATTTAAATGTACAGTATTATTAAAAACTTTTAAAACCAATATTGAATATTTAGTTATCTTTAGAAATATATACAGTTCTGACATTATTTTAAGTACGTTTAAGTCTTGTTTTCCAACACAAACAATTATTCGATCATCTGGAGTAACATCGAACAATTTGGTGCAATTTAGTATTTCTTCCGTCGATGCATAAGGTTTGATGAAAGATATCACTCGGTAGTGTTTATATGGAGTTCTTTCTGTTGATTTCTTTATTATTTTAGATATTTTAAGTCACTGTTTACCACCAAATAAAAATATTCTGATAATATCAGTTACTTTTAAATAAGTTTCGTTTGATCTGCACGATATTTTCACTGTAACTGGTGCCACGTTGTCGTTGTTAGAGTTGAGGAGAGTGGAGTTACTATTTGCATCGTTACTAACGTTGATTCTCGTTCCGACATATTTCTCTATGTTACTTGGACTACCACTTATGCTATCTGCGCTGACAACAGTGTCAGCGTGCATTATATTATGCTGAGGTAGAGTTGGGCAGCCTGATGTTTGCATGTCTATGTAATTTTCGCTGACTGGTCATCCACTTTAGTTTCCGAGTCTGGAAGAGACTGTGGTTTGGTTGTTTCTTTACCCATGTCATTTTATCACAAAGTGGACGATGGCGAAAATCTTCTGTGAGTCGTCGTCTCACACAAATTTTCCGGCTCAATGACATAATATTTTTCCTAGTTGACGTGGAACGTCTACAAATTTGTTTCCAAATAGTAATTTCCTGGGATAGCTGAGCAACTTGTTTTCTAAACCAACATTTCCCAGGACCAAATTTTCCATTTCGTTTTGGGTACTTTGCAGGTTCGATTTTAATCTTGTTATTTCGGATTTCTACTCTTCAATAAAATTAGATGGAAACAAGTTTGTTAGTAGATCCAAGCTTTTGCCCAGTAGGTCAAAAGATGGAGAAGAGACCAAAGAAGGGACATTGTCTATGTTATCTAGCGATTTGCATTTAACCATCTGATATTTTCTCAGGATACCGTTGGTCGTATCGTCCATTATTAGGATTATATTCACCTTATACTATTTTGTTTAAATTCTTATAATACCAAATACACCTCTGCCCATACGTTCGATGAGCACTGGCGTGATGATTGATAAGATTGATTGAGTTAGTATGTAAATTATGAGATAACGTTTTTGCTTCTTGCTCGAGAAGTCGTTTTACTTCGTTTAATTTTTAGGGTTTCGTACCTCATAAGGAAAAAAAAAATTCTTATAGGACCACTTCGTTGTCTATCTGTATGTCAGTCTGTTTTGTCTGTCGTTCTGTCAAGATCCTTTTTCTCAGGATCGCGTTGAGGTATCAAGTTGAAATTAATATCAAATACGTCAGTCCTTTGGAGTTCTAAAAATATCAAGCTTCGATGTCATTGCAATAATAAAATGCGGTAATTTATGCGACATTTTTGATTCTCGCAAAAAATTCAAAACCGATAGAGTACTTTCCGTTGACCTAGAATCACGAAATTTAGCAGGAAGCAAGGTCTCAAAGAACAAGTAAAGGAAAAGTCCGAAAATCGTTAATTTGTAGTTTTATCACATAAAAAAATATATTTTGCGATTAGAAACATACATTTGCAGTTGGAGAATTGACCGTAACGTAAATCGATGTCTGGGAGAACATGATTTTCAATTACAATGTTAAGTTTGTTTTTGGGATAACTTCAACCCAACTACGGAACCCTTAATTGACGTGGTCTGACACGCACTTGGCCCGTTTTACCTTTCATGATAACGTGCTAGCGTACAGTCTACAATGATGATAAGTTTAACAGTAAACATAAGCCGATCCCGACGTCAGCCCTGCCCGAGTACACACACACAAGTGCTTCTACAAATAACGTGTAATACAGCTATAGTATGACGAACTTACACATCAATGTGCATTTTCCCCTTGATACTGCTGTCGCATACCCTGTCACAAATTTTGCATATCGCTATCGCACGTGTGCATACAGGTGAATATCCCGCGTTAAGGTGTGTGAATACTTAACTACACGTCCAGAGGGGATAGGAGGACTACATCCTAGTATTCATCGGATCCTGGTTCACTGAATCTGTTAGATTTGACTTGCAAGAGGCAGCAAACCGTCAGAAAAGTAATTGCAATAAAGGTAAAGGTTACCCTAGAAAAATAAGCTTCTAAAGAGTATTAGTGAGTTAGTGAAAACGGGCATAAATTTTAAATTTATGAAACTCAAATCAGAAGGAACATGTAAGCCATTTCTAATGTATCTCCATCCTAAAAGTAGTACACCAAGTCAAGTAAACAATTTGCTTCTGATAAACCGTAAAGGCTCGTGTAGACGGCACCGCAGCCGCGCCTGCCGTCTCCACTTGATATTGCCATATCACTGTATATTTTAGTAATACATTGCTAGCCACAAACATGACACGTGTCGTACTTTCGTAATCAGCTGGCATGGAATAACAAAAACCAGTTTAAACAATACTAGTCTGATGTGTCGTAGGTCGTGGTTTCGAATCCAGACAGGCACATTACTTTGTGTAATTTATTTCATCACCACTCCTCTCAAAACGGTGAAGGAAAACTTCGTGAGGAAACCAGCATGTCTTAGAAACGAAAATTCAAAGACATGCGAGATCTGCCAACACGCAATGGGCCCGCGTTGACGATTACGGCACGCTCCCTCTCACAGAGAGGAGGCCTGTGTCCCAGCAGTAGTGAGTGGGAACGCTATTTTGCGCGAATTTTGCTCTGCCCAGTTTAATACGAGGATGCGCCGTTGAGCTTCAAGGATTACATAAGAGCTGAAGAGATATCAAGGACGTTATCTTGAATTCGTGACGTCACCAAGTTCGTATGCTTGCTATTAATGTATGCAATTGTGCACTCATACAAGAAATTTATTTGCATTACTTCAGACTCTGGCCAAATACTTGATCAGAGACTTCAGAATGCAAATACAAAGTTTAAGATTGCCGATACAGTCTTCCTAATTGGGGCCATTAGTGGGCTGTTTTTGTATCGCCCTGAAGTATAAAAGTCGACAATAAATATAACATCTCGTGATCACATCGATGTCGTCCTGCAGTAATCTATTAAAAGCTTGTACTTTTTATATAACAAAGGATATTTATTCAAATAATTATGAGATATACAAATCAATCACCTGCACAATAATATTATTATTTCATTGTTAAACGCGTACGTACGCGTTACTCAAACAACTACCTATTTTTTTTAATCACAGACACAGGATGTACGTTGTACCTTGCAATCTATGTAGCAACTTTAGGCGCGAGATTGTTCTGAAAAATTCACTCTTGCCACCTTCTCTATTATCATGATCTCCTAGTATAGGTGCGGAATATTACCTACGTTCCGTTTCCATGGAATCGGAACTGTACGAGTGTACGTGTTTGAGATTAGTTTGTCCACCGCACTGGGAACAGACGTCAACGAGAAAACAGAGGAGGGCGCCGAAGTAGCGACAGTACATTTACTATGGCTAAATAATCTCGTTTCTCGTTGACGTCCCGTTGCCGGTGCGGTGGACAAACAGTCGGTGTAATAAAAACAATTTAAAAAAATTAAATCGTCTTCAAAAAGAAATTAACTCAAAACTATGAAATAACTTTAATTTCGGAGGTCGGTGTCTTGGGATCTGTATTATAGTTTTTGCCACCACTTCCGAAATTAAAGTTATTTCATAATTTCGAATTTCTTTTTATGTCAATTTAATTTTTTAAATTATTTTTTATTTCGTAATTTTCAGTTTTTAGTAAAAACTGGAATATTTGTTTGTAATAAGTAGTTGATAGTTTTGTTATAAATATTGAACTAGAGTTTGACCAAGGTTTTGAAATGAATTTCCTTTGACACCACACCCGTAGCTCGTATCAATAAGCCAGGCCGTCACTCTTACACGTATTTGTCCATTATCTTGAAAACTACTAAACCAATTTTGATGAAACTTTCACTGTGCCCTAAGTTGAAGATAATGTAAGCTAACTAATAAGAATGATCACGATCCGATTAACAGTTTCGGAGAAATGCCTGGACAAACATACATACATCTATAAATTTTGTAGGTATATTTGTTTGGAAGCCATAATAGATTAACATATGTGAATATATTGCAGTTGCAATTTTATTACATACATGCGTGTCGATTTGATACCTCCTTTTTTTGAAGTAGTTAAAAAGGGGCTGAATCCTTGTATTGAATTTTTCTAAGTAAAAAGCATGAGCTTTGTGTATTGATTGGCTAATGATGCCATGTCAACCACATGGCATCGTTAGCCAATCAATTTTAATTATTTTAGAAACACTTACGTACATTAAAAGAAAAAGAAAATGGAATATCAGGTAAGAGATATCAGATATTATTGAAGTTATGTGTTAAGTATTTCAAATTGCGTTTCTTGAAAATATACCCAGTGAGAGTTTGTATGTGAACTATTCATACTTTCATATCTTTTTTTGCGTTTAGGGGCTTGGGCCAATGTTCTGCCGCAGAGTGTAGTTTTAAAACCTGGTTGTCTTATTGTATTGTATAATTGTCCTAATATTTCATTTCGGTGTTATTAATGGCTACGTACCGGCTAGTATTGGCGCAAGAGTATTTCGGAACTTTCCGTTGCAACCTTCTCTATATCCTTATCTCCTGGTTGGTTGTAGAACATTGGGTTCCGTTTCCATGGAGCCGGAACTGATCTATATCAGTTCCGGTTCAGCATCTTAAAAATGTTATAATGCTATCAAGGCGGTTTTCTTCAAATAAAAAGTATCTTTATTTTACCACGCGATGTCTGGATTTACTAGTAAGGTTTTGCAAAATAAAGTTTCATTAATTTACTTTAAATGTAAATAGTATTATGAACCAAAACATAGCTGCGTGTGAAACGACAGTGAAAAAACAGATAAATGGAGTTTATCTTTATTACATTTGTAACACAACTTTGAAATAGCCTACTGACTTTCCACCAGGATTAAATATGTCATAACTCTGTATAAGTATTTACAACGAAGTCTAGAAATGAATTTAAAGCTGAGACTTTGTTTTATTTACTTTTTAAACGAAGAAGAAAAGGAGGAAGTTCTCAATTCGACATTCATATATACAATCCAAGCCCTCTCGAATAAAACAAAAATCTTTCAAATTGGACTACTCTATAAAAATGATGCGTGGTCATACGCAAAAAGATAGGTATATATTTCTTTTTATGTATGACCACGCAACATTTTAACCTAACATACTACATTCCTCAAGAATTGCTATATAAATTACAATAATAACAAGCTTTGCGCCCGACGGTATTTCTCATTTGCAAAAGTTACAAATTTCCATACTTACAAACAACTGTTATCAAAAATCTTTCTTTAGTACTCACCCCCGTTATAACGTGCGATACACCAGTGGAATGTTGTGGCTTTTCAGGATTTTGGCTTTACAGATAATTAGTATCTCATCTCGTGTAATTGTGCCCGAAATTTATAATTTGTGCGTCTAGTCGATCCAAAGATATTCACGGAAAATAGATAAGTAGAGTAACGTTACCCCAGCGGCATGTTTTTCAACCGGTTCTCGTAGCTAAATAAAAACTAGCTACATAGATAGATATAATTTGTGCAATTGTGTGCCCAAAAAATTAAATTGGTGGGTCTTGAGGTTTCAAAGATATTCAAGATGCCGCTGGGTAACGTTTAGCAAATTTAGTATCTCTTAAATGGCATGACATACAACTATGATGTTTTTTTTTTAAGACGGTGGGTCTTAATTTGTGCTTAATTTGTGCAATTTTATTTTTTCTATAATCGACACCGTTGGAAAATTAGATATTTTTTTCAAAAACCCTAAAATCGATTCTTGCGCTTCAAGGAGAAACCCTAGAAGCTTAATAATTATGGTGGTTTGTTCCTTTTATGGTACTCAAAGCATCATGTGAAATTAGATGTTTCTATTCCAACTCCTTAGATATTTATGACATTTAAATTAAATACAGTAAAAAAAGAATTCATGTTAGCTCATTCACAATAAAAAATAGTAACTAATGGCATAACTCGACTTTTCAAGGATTGTACTGCATTCAGCATTAAAATATTACTGACTTGAATATAGATAGAGATAGAGTTTCTTCTACTTAATGAAAACCTCGCCGAATGCATAATGCGGCATGCATTCCTCCTCCTTTATGAAGTCGATTACAATGGCGAAGTTTGAAGCGTTTTAAAGCTTTAAAGCGTTGATAATAACTGATACAGTGTAATTTAGCACAGATGATCCTTTAATGCTAAATTGCACTGTGTCAGTTACCACGCGCATACCAAATTAATGAAACCGTCAGGTTGATTTTTGTGCCAAAATAATTTTCGTATTTTCCGCATTCCTGATCCAGATTCCAAACTAACCCACGTGGTGTCCAAAGCACGTGGTCTCAGTACTTTTCCGAACGCGCGCTTGAATTCAGCTCAAATACGTGGTACAATACTAGGAGCACATAAATATCTAGAGGCTGATCCACGAATTTTGAGATCGTATTAACGTAACAGGTATTGCAATAGTGCTATAGTAAATTAATTTCTAACTATATACCACTACAGTCTACTTTTGCTTGCATTCTGTAGTCACTTTGATACCGTGTCTTTTTAGCACAAATCACAGTTAGCTTGCAAAAGGTAGGTTTTACGACTTTGTTAGCTGTTTTCTTGAGAATTATAACAGGAAAGTTAAACAAAATAGTATTCAAATTAAGAATTATAAAATACTGAACAAATATCACTAAATTTTATTTCAGTAAACCGTGTCGTTCAGCCTATATTTGAATTATTAATCGAAGGCTGCTGCCTTACTTTGCCTACTTCACTCTAGTTGCATCGTTGTCATGGAAACCTCTTTGGCGTGCCATGTGCTCAGGAAACAGTATTGATCCATCCAGCCCGTCCAATATTCGAAGCACTAAGCTTTCATGTAACACTAAGAGGCTTTCAGGAAAGTGATTTTAAAGGTCGTAGTGTTCGCGCCATAAATACTAGGTACCATGGCATTCAAGATTCCCAATGCTAACACAATGCTAACGGTATTTATTTAGAACCATCTATTTATTGTGGATTTGCAATTTATAGGGCGTTTTGGAATAGATATGTTGTAGCTGGATGGCCCAGAGGTTAAGGCGTCAGCTTTTCAAGCAAGGAGGATGCGGGTTCGAAACCGGGCAAACTAGCATTGTAACTTATTCAAATACATATACTGTCTAAGTTAATAATATTAATCTGAAACCGTCAATCCATCCGTATTGAGCAGGCATGTGGTGATCATTGCCCATTCCTTCTGTGTAAGAGAAAAGGGTTTTGGTCCGCAGTGCGACAATACTAATTTAATTATTTCTAAAATTTATGTTATGTTTATTTGTGAACGTATACACTGAAGTACGTTATCCCTGAAGTTAACCAGCTAAGTTTCTTCATTGCTTTCAGAAGCGCTTGGTATAGAACAGCAGTCGTAAACTGAACAGATTATGTTCATCTTTTCGTCCCTCACTGCACATAAACCTTATCCTAACTCTAACAGAGTAGACTAAAGCATCATCGTTAAAGAAAATCAAAAATACGAAAGTTAAACTTAAATCAATGCTATCTGTCTCGCATGGGTTGTCCCTGACCTTCAAAAGGATTTATGCAGTGTTAGTAGTTCCACGTCTGCCCGTAGCTGTAACCGTTTATTTTGAAGGGCGTCGGGCGCTGTTGTCGCGATTCGACGCTCGACGCTCACCGCGAACGGTCGCCTGCTCCGCACCCACCGTCTGCGCTCCGAGCTCAAGAGTCCGCTCCCGTTGCGCCCCACAATGCACCTCGTAGTTGTCCGACTACTACCGATCTTCGAGTGATTAATTAAGCGATTAATTAATCGACTCGAAAATCACTTGGGCCTTTTTCAAGGCAAATACTATTTCTAAATCCCGCGTGTGTAGCTTCACCAGGCCCCTTCTGGGCAAAACCACAGTTTCGTGGTCCTCGGTGGAAACCTTACGGTGCCAACGAAGCCGAGTGGGGTGGGGTCCGCCGAACCACTTCAGGGGGAGGCAGTCAATTGGACGGGTCATAGAGTTAAGCGGCCTTGGGGGATCTCCTAGTCGGCTCTTGTATACAGTTTTGCTTCCACAGCTACACACCTAGCGTCTTTAGGGTGTGTCTACACCCTTAGCGCTAGACTGGTCAGGGCCCCGTTCACACAATAAGACTGGCGACGGATAACAAGCTTAGGGCTCACCAGTAGGTACACACCTCCCTGTCTGACCCGACAGGGAGGGTTACCCATCCCCGGGCACACCCACCCGGGGAGTTAGGCTCTCTGGAGAATTTCTCCCTCCCTCCCCCCTCCCCTGCCTCCTCATGGCAGACGTTCTAGGACTCTTGTCCTCCATTAAAAGGGTCATACTCAATGACCCTTATATCACCGAGAAGTACGGTGCGGAGCTCACTGCTCTGCAGCTACCGTCCCCTCTTCCCCGTTCGGACATCTCTGATGTCGCTCCCCCCAGTCCAACCGAATGCATGGACACTGAGGATTCAGAGTCCGACCGCGCCCCCTCCCCGTCCGACAACGAGTCCGCCTTGGGCTCAGATGACGAGGCTTTCAACTCAGCCCCTGAGGCTTCCCCTTCCTCTCCCTCCTCGGAGGACGATGGCTTTACGCCCGTCCTCCGTAAGGGAAGCAAGAAGAGAAAGCTGAAGGGCTCTAAGGCCCCCCGCCCCTCTACCCCGCATAAGAAGGCGACGACTGCCTCAGTCCGTGGCCCGACTCCTCCCCCCGTCCCCGCCCCAGCTCTAGCGGCTTCCCCCGCTACTGCTGCCCCTATCCCGACCTCCTCATCCTCCTGGCAGGATGCTTCTTCTCCCAAGAAGAAGTTGGCCCCCCTCCTCCCGTCTTCATTCAGGACAAAGGGAGATGGACCGATGTGTCCAAATGGTGCGCCGATCTCAGGATCGGTTACACCAGTGCCCGCAATACCCAACAGGATATTAAAGTCCTGGTCCCCTTCTCGAAGGACTACAGGGAACTCACTAATCTCCTCAGGAACAGAGGTGTGTCATTTCACAACGATGCCCTCCCTGAGGAGCGTCAGACCCGCGTGGTGATACGCCGGGTCCCTAAAGAGATCCCTGTAGAATATATCAAAGCCGACCTTGAGTCGCAGAATATCCCAGTGGACGAGGTACACCGTATGCACCGCACCAGAGGCGGGGCTAAGTACGACATGATACTCGTGGTCTGTCCACCATCCGAGGGCCACCATCCCATATTCTCGGTTCGATCGATCTGTTGCCTTACAGGCATTCAGATTGAGAAACCGGATAAGAGCAGCATCGTAGGCCAATGCCACCGGTGCCAGCTCTATGGTCACTCGCAAAGGCATTGCCATGCCACACCGAGGTGCGTAAAGTGCCTGGGAGAGCATGGCACGGCCGACTGCCCCAGGCCAAAAGACCGCACCTTCTGCCCCGACCGACCCAGCTGTGTGCTATGTAGCTTGTTGGGGCACCCAGCCAACTACCGTGGCTATTCAAAGGCCCCCAAGTCTTCCTCCCCAAAACTGGCCAAGCGTGCCAACGCTCGCCAGCAAAGGGAATGCTCCTTTTTGGCCATCCCTTCAACCCAGATGCCCACGCGACTGAGTCCTCAGAGACCCAGTCCATGGAATTATCTTAACCACCAGCAGGCCTTCCCTGCTCTGGCTGCTTTGACGTTCAAAAAGTGCTGATTCTCAGGCTAGTTTGAATAAATGACTTTTGATTTTGATTTTCTCGCAGAAGTAGACTTTTGTTCAACCTCTGCTCCCTCCTGAGTTTCGATGTCATCGCCCCGATGACTCATACTCACTTTCCTCACAACCCTGACCACACCCCTGACGTACTTGATGTAGCGCTTCTAAAGAATATTAACCTACGGTTAGACTCTATAGAGGCGATACATGAACTGACCTCTGACCACCGACCAGTCGTCGTAAACCTGGCACCCCGCATAGGTCTCCGTGACCCCAATCAACCCCCTCCCACCCAAAAAGTGACCGACTGGAGGAAAGTAAGCGAATGTCTGAAATCCACCACGTCCCCCCACTTAGACTCCATCCCCTACCACTTTGACTCTATCGCTGACACGACGGCCGCGATCGACTCATTCACAGAACACGTACAATCAGTGCTGGACGATTGTTCAAGGGAAAATCCAGCGATGGAAGACCATCGCTGGAAGTTGCCGGACGATGTACGTGAGCTGCTGAATGAGAAGAACGCGGCTGTCCGTGCCTACAGCAGCTTTCCCTGCCACGCGAACAAAGCCCATATGCGCTCTTTACAGAGATCTGTAAAGACACGCTTAGAGGAGCTGCGTACCGCTGGCTGGGACAAGATGCTGAACGACCTAGAGCCTACCCACCTAGCCTTCTGGCAACTCGAGAGGAAGCTCAGATCTGCCTCTATGCCCCCCCTTATCCGCCCTGACAAGACCATCGCTTTCGATGATGTCGACAAGGCTGAATGCCTAGCCGACAGTCTTAAGACTCAGTGCTCACCCAGCTCTCAACCTGTAGACCAAGCTCACCTCTCTGAGGTCGACGCGGAAGTCGAACGTAGAGCCTCCCTCCCTCCCGTTGAAGACCCTGATTGTCCTCTGCCCCCCGTCACTCCAGACGAGGTGCAGGACATAATCAAGGGTCTTAAACCCCGTAAAGCCCCCGGCTCAGATGGAATTACCAATAGGGTGATCCAACTCTTCCCCGCCCACCTTATAATGCTCATGGTCACCATCTTCAATGGTGCCACGAGCAACAACATCTTTCCTCAAGCATGGAAAGAGGCCACTGTAATCGGCATCCCCAAGCCCGGTAAGCCCAAGGCTGAGCCCACTAGTTACCGCCCCATCAGTCTGCTCAATGTGCTCGGCAAAATCTATGAGAGGCTTATTTATAAGCGACTCAGAGATTATGCCGAGACAAAGGGTCTCATTCCTAACGAGCAGTTTGGATTCCGAACGCAACATTCCTGCGTTCATCAGGTCCACCGCATCATCGAACACATAAGCGTTGGCTTCCAACGTGGTTTGATGAAGGGTGCTGTCTTCTTTGATATAGCGAAAGCGTTCGACAAAGTCTGGCACAACGGCTTATTATATAAGCTCTACCAACTTGGCGTGCCGGATCGTCTCGTACTCATCTTACGAGACTTTTTGTCCAATCGCACCTTTCGCTATCGCATAGAAGGAGCGCTATCCTCCCCCCATCCCATCCGTGCAGGAGTCCCACAGGGCTCTGTGCTCGCTCCCCTCATCTTCATGCTGCACGCAAAAGTAAAAAGGCACAGTTAGCTCTGTTCGCAGACGACACGGCCATTTACTACTCGGGCAGGGACCAACACCCGATATCTCGCACTCTCCAAACCGCAGTCGATAACCTTGGCGCCTGGTTTAGGAAGTGGAGAATCGAGGTTAATACCGACAAGAGTCAAGCGGTCCTCTTTCTGAGACCGCGTCGCACTTGCGGAACATGGTGATCGGTCACGGGGGGCCGCGACCGATCACCATGTTCGGCAAGCTGATCCCTTGGGAGACGCCAACCAAATACCTCGGTGTGACCCTCGACCACCACCTCTCCTTTGCTGAGCACATAAAGCAGGTGCGTTCGCGCGAAGCTTTCGCTCTCGGTAGACTCCACTCCGTTCTGAATGCACGTAGCAAATTGTCACTTAGGTGCAAATTGCGCATTTATACAGCGTGCATTCGCCCCATCATGACCTATGTGGGTTCAGTGTTTGCGCACGCAAAATCTCACCTCATTCATAGGATGCAGGCCCTCCAAAATGTTAAGACCAGAAATAAGGCCAAATTACGTGCTCCGTTTCACCGGCTCCATAACTCATTTGTTGGGCTTGGTATATCCTTTTATAACAAGTTACTCGCTACTTTGCTAGATTTACCCTTCAATGCGTTTAAAGCTAAAGTAAAATCTAACCTTTGTTCGAAGGCATACTATTCTATCAACGACTACTTAAACGATAAGAATAGTTGGTCGCTGTGATTAACTCAAGACAATGTTTATGTTCTTTCTCCAGAATTAGCTTATCTTCTGACAGGTTATATGTGTTCATATAATTATTTATTTTCTTTGACTGTAAAAGTCAATTTATTTTAATTTTATCTTTATTTATCAATGACATAATCTACTCATTACAATGTTTTTTTATGAGTGGTATTGCAATATGTGGTTAGCTAGTGACCTCGACATTTGATCATATTATTCTTGCCTGAGCAACCGGCAGCAAGTTCGTCATGCTCCCTTAGATGTCACTGCTTGCGGTAGCGTCGGGGGTCGGGTTGCCTCCTTCCCTCAAATTGGCGAGGGGGGTGATGGCTGAACTCTGCGTTATGCTCGTGATTGGCTGCTGCTTGTGGTGACTGGTCGTCTTGCTGTCCTTGGTTTTTTTTTTTGTTATTAGTAATTAACTTTGTTTATATTACTTCGATGGTCCTAGTTTATCGTTTGTGACTTCGAGTTTCAGCTTCATATACAATCTTCATATATGTAAGTGGGCACATCCTTTATTTACTGGAGGCCTTTATTTAGGTATAAAGTTCTGCTTACGTTTTTAGTTTTGTATTTTTATTTCTGCTTGAGTATAGTTTTCGATTTTTTTTTTTGGTATATTGGCGTGTGCTAGCTTACTTATAGCAAATAATTTAATTTAATGTTTTGTGTCGCGTAATGTAGGTACCTAAATTATTATGCGCAATGATGTATAGATTCAATTATACCCCTTGGAAGCCCCTTGGTTCGTTCGGAATGAAATCCTCCACTTAGATCTCGACATTCCCACCATCTCCCAGTTCTTGAAACGCAATTCCAAGCGTTTCTTCGACTCAGCCACCAACCATCGCAACCCTCTGGTTGTCGAGGCGGCTAGCTATGTCCCCTCTCGTATTAGTAAGGTCCGCCGCCCTAGGCTTGTCCTCTCAGATTCCGACGACCCCATAACTCTTCTCCAGGAAAGCACGTTAAGCCGTTGGTCCCGGCTGTCTTTCGTACAGTGTCTGGACAGTTGTTACGGGTCGTTATTACCCAGTAAGTGGGTTCTGAAGGTCAGATAGGCAGTCGCTCCATGTAAAATACTGGTATTCAGCTTTATCCGGTTAGACTGGAAGACGACCTCAACTTAGTTGAGAAAAGGCTAAGCAGATGAAGTAGTTAAGTAGCATGGAATTAAATGTTGGAGCTTTTGGTAACATATAAAAATACACGTTTATACGTTTTGGGAATTCTACCACTAGGGGGTATAAGCATAGATTTACTATACTTATATAGTATATTAAATCTATGGGTATAAGGGTTAAAAGGTTAAAAGTAGAAATTGTTTTACTTAGGACAAATAAGGATATGTATTTTGAAAATTAACGCCGAAGAAGCATGTGAAGTGCTAGTAGCATTTAATAAACTAGAAACATTTCTGGTAAGCATTTAAATATTAAATATAGTATTTTAACAGAGTACTTATGCAGATTCAAGAAGAACTTGATCCATTTATTAAGAGCCGTTAGGTACGATCATTATGTAATAATTTATCATTTAAAATTATTGTAAATCCGGTGAGGTGTCATTTATAAACAATAACCCCTCGTGTTATGTTAACCTAATGTGCCGATATTGATGGAAGCCTATAAGTTGCCCAGTACATAATTTTTGCATGTGGTGAAGAGACGTTGCCGCTTAGACGGATTGTTAAATACATATCTACCTACTAAAAAACATGTACACAACCTACAAAAAAGAGTTCCCATTAAAAACAATTCGTGTCAATGTAACATAAGATTCACGCCTATATTCCGAAGTGGAGGTGAGCAATGTCTGCTGTACAATTCGCATGCATCGCGCACTCACATTTTATTGATAGATATTTCAGTTTTAATGATATCACATTTCAGATCGTATTTGTAATGCTGTCATTCTTAGATCTTTGGCAGTCGTTACAGGTGGCTAAAAGACTGAATGTCATCCAGTCTTTACACGCAATTTAGTTAATGGGTTGTGGAGTTCAGGGATGCAGTCGCTCCATTTAAAATACTGGTTTTCAGATGCATCCGGTTAGGCTGAAAGTCGAGCCCAAAGTAGCCAAGGCCGATGATAATGATGATGCAACTTTTTTACGAATGAGATTAGAAAAATATTCTAAAATCCTCTGAAGAACATTTTTAAGATATTTAATTTTCCTGTAACCTTAGCAAGTACTGTGATGTCTCTTGTCAAACTCTCAAATACCAACCACGTCTCAACGCGTCAGGACAGGATCAATACTAACACCGAATTCAAACACTAGAAAAGCAGGATGCATTTTCTGTGACCATATTTTGCCATGAGTATGCTATCATATCGTTGAGACCCGATTGCTATTAGAACTGGTACTAGGTTAACATCAAATATGAAGACTTTTGACAGCAACTGGAGCAGTTTCACTTTAGGTAAGCATACGAACATAATTTAAAAGGTTTTTGACTGTGAAGCCTGTGACATGTTAAAACATACTTATGGTTAATGGTCTTAGTCTCATAGAACCTTAATGCTCAAGCGTTTATTAAGACCGTAAACTCGGTTTAACCAATGAAATGGCTTTAATCGAGTGTTAAGTAATGCTTGAGTTTTGAAGAAGGTTCTGTGATACGACTGTGCCGGACGGGCGTGATCGATGGGCACGATGGGGTGAAAGGAGGGTGTGTGCCTAGCCAGGTGTATCCCTATACCAGGTTAGGCCTCCTAGCCTAAACAATGCTGACATTCTGCACCTATAGGCTCAGACTATCTGCAGACTGAAGGCTAAGAATTGAAGTCTTGACGGGGAAGGGTTTCTTGTTGATGAAATAATAACAACAGCTTGATAAGTCTTTAGGAGATTTCAGGAGACGACTTGCGTAACTCTTCAGGAATAAGTATAGTACCATGCCGATGGCTACGAAACTATATTTTTCCCTGCGCGCTTAGATACCTCGAAACATTACCTCAACGAGAGCCGCAAATTGTCTCCCGATTTAAACTTTATTTTGACCAGATTTTTATTATTTAAGTTTTACAAAATCGCTTATAAATAGCTTAAATATAAAAATAATTATTACATGTTGTACATTGTCAGAATTGTCATTAAATTTCCCAGCTGTTGAGATACCTGTAGTTCCTGTAACATTATTAACTGAAAAGATTTTACATTGTAAACACAAAAAAGTTAATTATTTTAATTAAACATTATTTTTCAAGTTGATTTATTTGAAAACTAATGAAACTATTTCAATAAACTAATCAGGTATCTCAAGCTGGTCTAATGACCTAAAACAATGTGATAGTTACAATATCACAACTTTGTTTTTCAGGACGGTACACGCCCTTAAATCTTAGATCGATAAAATAAATTAACAAAAAACAACAAACTAACATTTCCAACGTTTTAATATGTTTAAACAATATTATTCATATTAATTTAATTACAATATTTTCCTTAATAAATTAATTTTTGAATTAGTTAAAATTATTATCATTGTTGTCTGTTTGTCTATTATAGACATAGGCCCCCTCCAACTGCCTCCATAGACTCCTGTTTTCTGCTGTTCTGGTCCATGTGCTGCCCGCAACTGTTTTAATGTCGTCCACCCATCTCATAAATGGTCTACCTCAGTTTCTTTTTCTGTCTCTTAATTGTGTAAAACTATAATGTACTGGTATCCACCAGTACATTATCGTTTTACACAATTTCTCTCGTCCTCTTATAGTATGCCCTGTCCACTTCCATCTTAGTTTCCTAGTGGTAACTGAAACATCCTTTGTTTGTGTTTGTTATTTGGTTGGTTTTAAATGTATCCAAATGCTATGTTTGTACATTTACGCGTAAGCCCAAACCCGTTATGTTCGATTATAGACTTTCGAATGCCTTGGTAGCCAGAGTTAGTGTCGTCAGAGATCTTGTAGTTACTTTTAACTCTAAGCTTTTTGATGCACATATGAATAACATATTCAACCAGGCTTCTAAAGCCTTGGGTTTTATTTTTAGGGTCTCTTCAGAATTTAAGAATGTTAAAACAATGAAAATTCTTTATTGTGCGTTTGTCCGTAGCCGTCTCGAATATGCTTCTCAGGTTTGGAATCAAAATTTTAATGTATACATAAATCGGCTTGAAGGTATACTAAATCGATTTTTGAGGTACATTCTATCTCTACACGAGCGAAGGAAAATTGCAGATCTTGTTTTCTTAAATGGATCTACTGACGTCACTGAGTTGGTGGGCAAGATTGGGCTTCGTGTACCGATTGCATTTCTTCGAAGACCACGTCTTCTCCATGTGCCTTAAGTCAGAACTATCTATAGGCAGAACTTTTACGTGATAAGAGCTTGTCGTACTTTTAATGTGGTGTGTCAGGATGTCGAGTTAGATTTGTTTACTAGTAGTATTAAGGATGTAAAGAAAATCTTGAATAATTGCTTTTTCGATGTATAACCATTTTTTTTGTCTCTTTCATTATTGTATTTTTTGAGCGTGCGACAATTAATTTGCGTATGTCTAACGTCGCTGTTTTCGCGTATTTGTTAACAATACTCACATTAATCGATAGTGGAAGCTTGTAATTGGCTATCTTTTACACATTATACTTGATATTGAAATGTATTAGCTGTAACTTGTCCTAAAATTTATAATAAAAATAAAATGTTTTGCCTTTCACATTTCGCCAAATTTCAACCATTAGTTACTATGTTAAACCATTGGTTGAGTTAACTGCGAATCAAAAAACCGGCCCTTAGGGCAGAACTCAATACTAGTTTTCTCAAATGTAATAAATAAATACATACATTATAAACTGAAACCTTCAAACACGTAATTTACTAACTAGTATCAGTATCAGTTTCGGTAGCAGTTCAGAAACGGAACGCAATGTTCTGCACCTACACTAGAAGGTCATGAAGGTCATGAAATGTTGTAACGACCAACTGTTCAGAACAGTTTTGCGCCAAATGTTGCTACATAGATTGCACTACGTTGGTATCTACCTATCAGTTGCCTGGCAAGGGAACTGATAGGTACTATATTATTATATAAAACATAAAAGTGCTACAAAACAACTTTTATTTCCTGCTTTTACTGAACTTTATACTTATTACAAGTATAATATATTATATATTTAGACATGCTAAGATCGACACGTGCCTCGTATAAATCTGCGCTGCTGTACGTATTGTACCCAAAGTAAAGTTAGTTACTAATTTACCCTCATTTATTTTTGCTACTCCCTCCCCAGACCCTGATTACCATCTATAACCTATTCATTGAGCACTCCCCAGTGAGCCCAAAGACGATACCTCTGCTTTAACTTGGTGAGGGAGTTGGGTATCATGCAAATTCTAGGTAATGCTGCATCAGTTCAAGGTTACTATGTTATTCTAATATAATTGAAGTACCAAAATGCCAAATTTCGACTCGATCAAACTGTGAAAGATGCTCTCACCCATTCATCAACTAGAAAAGAGCTGATAATCTTCAAACAACTAAACGGTTTTCTTGAATTACAGCTAAGAATACTCTCGATCAAGTCAACTTTCAAATCCCAAATGTCCCCTCTGTTTCCGTCAGGGGTTAAACATGAGCAATACTTGCACTGTCCGGTGCCTCACGTTTACATAACAATGCACGGCTGCTCTTATACATTAGTGTTTCTAAATTATACACGTATAAAATCCTATCACGGGATTTATTGCTCCACTGCTGATGATATCATTAACCTTGTTTCTCGCTAAAGTCAACAAGATTTTCAGAAAAATTGGCCAAGCGATTGTGCTGAAGGGTAGTTTGCACATATTGCATCAAATAGAAAATGCTCGAAGCAGCCGTTTATTTTATAATTAATACCTAAGCAATTTTTGTTCGCAACGAAAATCCACGCATGTTTTTCAGCTTTCGTCATAGAAATCGATATTATACGATTTTTTGACTCGCGTTTATCTGGTTTATTTACCACATAAATATAGTACTAAAGATTCACGCCAAATCACTGGCGATGCTCGGAAAAACATATTTCGTTAGTGGTTTTCTGACTTAAGACAAAAGCACCAGGATAACACGCGAAGTTCAAATTTTTGGAACTTAGAGAGTTGTATTGATGATTCATGGCTATAATTCTGTAAAATATTTGTTATGGTCGCAAATCATATTTTGATTAACACTCTTACAACATAATCTAACCTGCGAATTGCCAAAAAACGTAAGAAACTTTTTACCTTTACTTATTGCATCCCCCCCTAAAGTTCCAACATATCCTGCCTCTGTGATGTATGCTAGCCTAGTACCAAGTGTTTGAAACCACGGTACGACTTCCGTATTGGTTTCCGAAATATTTTACCACCATGTTTGATGGTACAGGGTGCAGTGAATCTTTGTTCTTCTGATATGAAAATTGTGTTTTAGAGATTTTAGAGTAATTAACTGATGGAATTAAAACGATTTGAAATACAATAATCACTTATAAATATAGGTATTATAATCTACACTACAATACCAACCGCTCTACTCCCCTTCCCGCGCAAAGACGCAAAAGTATCGACACATGTTGCGTCCCACACTAAAGGTCTATTCACCTTCCATGGAAATAAAGACATGCCATCGTCGCGTGCCAAGCCATTGGGTTTATAGGCCATACAGCTGGAATGCTCACGGCGACAAGAGCTCGTCGGATGTTCGCGTGCTGAGCGACCCACGCTTCGGCTGCAAGACAGGCCGTGGGGTCCGAGACTATTGACAACCTTGCTACAGTGACAGCAATGAGGAGAAAAACATGGAGCTCGTAGTCGTAGGGAAGCAGCGAGGCAGAAAGTAGTGTTGTCGAACAAAGTGCCTATGTACGACGAAGGTAGTGCATGAAGCTAAAGACTCGACTACCACTTACCCACAGCACACAACTTACACGCGCACACTCCGCAGTAAACAACTGTTTCATCCTCTTTGCTTAGGAACGCCATCTTATTTTTCTGTAATTTACTTTTAAACATAATTAATTCAACTGGTACGCTATGGTTTGTTTGGTAGTTCTTTGTTTAAAATATATCTTATCATATATAATTATAATCAATCTAATTTCATTTACGTAATCGTAATATAATTTCATTTTAATCATGGTACTTACATGAGTACCTATAATTCACACTTACCATTTAATTTGTCATCTCGCTGAGGTAGATCTCTGAGTCACCGAGTATTTTGTTTTGTTATAAAATCTATATTTTTAACACAAACTCACACAATCACCCAAAACATCATTATTACATAATCCCATCATACCATTACATAATATGCTGCGCCATATTATATTATATCCATTATTATCCAACAAAACAAACAGCTAAAATATTTGTGACAGCTGCGCCGCTTTGCGCGCACGGCACAGATAATGCATCCGTCCGCAGCGCCGGCGTGGGAGTCGGTGGGTGCTGGCGCTGACGGAACGGAATGTTCTCAACTTCAATATTATATTTATATAAACTTTGAGAATATTCAAAATTGTTATTTATCTCATTTTAATTGTCATTTATACTTTCACTGCATGATGCACTGGTCGAAGTCATTACGTCAACGCTGGCTGTCGCTAAAAACCAGCGCTGGGGCTCTGTCTCGTATGGGGACGAGGCATTATGCTGAGCGATGGCCGTTTTACGTGAATGTGACGCATATTTTCCCCAAACTTGATCTTTTATTATTTTATTTTGTTGTTTTATATCTTTGCGTCATGTTTATCGCAAATAAACGTATTTTCTTTCTTTCTTTTAAATGACCACACTTCTTAAAAAAAAGAACGTCATTCTATTGGGCTTATACTCAATCTTTCGAAATGTGAACTATACTTAGCGGACAGTACTGACAGATATCTGACATTTCCCAAATTTAACGCAATAGCTCCAGAAATCAAAATTATTGTAAAAGCTCTCTTCGTCTCCTTGAGTCTCCAATCTTTGAGAATTTCTTTCCCATTTTTGCCCGACTTTGGCGAAGAAATAAAAAGGAGGGTTATAATAAAATAATAAAATAAAACATTTATTATCAGGCTACAATGACCCATAGACACATACCTTAAAAACTAACATTTATATAAAGTATAAAACAAAACTTGTGTTAATAAATATAGCTTAAAACTATGTTAGTAGCACTTCACTTCACTAGCTTGTCCTTGAACTGTCCTGTGGGACTTGTCCGCGGAAGCGACGGAATACCACGTCCTGCGGCCAAATGTTATGTTTTTGGCCTTTGCCATTTATGTATGTATGTCCATTCCATTGATCCTTCGAGCCGGATCAAAGATCGCGACGATAGGTCTTGGTGGAGTAAAATAAAGATGGGTGGAACATGTAAGTACGTATAATGAATAAAAATAAATTTAATTACAACAGCATGTGTCGGTTTAGATGGAAACAATACTCGTAAGATGAATGTTAAAATAAAACGCGTAAGCGCAGCTGTGCGTGAAGGCGTGCAACAGCTGACTGGTGTGGCGTCACGGTCCGCGCTCAGCCGTTCGGCCGGTTCACTCGCCGCTGTCCCCGCACTCCTAGTTCACTGCCACCAGCGCGCGGCGTTGTTGAGAGAAGCAGTCTCAACAGTATGTTTATAACAACAGGCTAACATACTAGACAAGCATGATTAGAACCGCGATCAACATTTCAATCGAAAGACGTCCACTTCAGGACATAGGCCTCCTCCAAGCATACCTACTTCGACTTTGAATTTTGATTGAATTTATTGTTTGTTAAATTGGCTTGAGAGTTCAATCTACTTTCTTTTCCAAATCTGCTTCATATTTGATTGTTTATATTCACTAAAAACATAGCGCAGTATTCGTACCGCTTTCTTGGTGCAAGTGGTCGCCTGACCTCATTTTGCGATACGACTATGCATGTGTGTATCTGTATGTAATTTAAAGACATTCTAGCTTTTATGTTTTCCTGGTAGAGTGCAATGTATTGAATGCATTTTCAGTGCACTGCTCTGTCAGAAGTTTACTCTCCGCAATCATCAATTCAAACATTAACCAAAAAAAAACAACCATCTTCCAAAAAAACACTACAAAGTGAAAAGTAACTTTAATTGAGGATGTCGGTGTCTTTAGATCTGTATTTTAGTTTTTTGCCACCAAATTAAAATGAAATTAAAGTTATATTCACTTTGTAGTGTTTTATTAAAATCTTAGATAAAGTTTGAATTGAAGATTGTGTGTGGTCTGTACCACAGTAAACTTCTGACTGAGCAGTGCACTGAAAATGCATTCAATACATTGCACTCTACCAGGAAAACATAAAAGCTAGAATGTTTTTATCTGCAACAGTAAAAGTTAAACACAACGGTTACCTTGGCGTAGCTTCTATGTACCTACCCATACCTACGTACCTACAAATTATACTCAAACCCATTTTTTAGCTTTAGCAACCTACAAAACCATGAAAACGACACCCATGATGAAAAATTGGAAAATATATGCAGCTGCCATTTTAGAATTTCATTTTTGACCAAAATCACTTCCCCAAAAAACAGTTTACTCCTAAGTCCTTCCGCAAGCCGCGTTAAAGAACTTCGTTTCAAAAATTACGCTGTAGGTATAACATCATCATTGCTGTTCTGCCATTCCCCACGACACCACCAGTGGTGTCGATTTCAGTGGTGAGTGAGGAATGAACGAGTACTAGCATGTCAGAAATGAATACACGTTTTATCTGAAACTTATAGCAAGCAGCTGTAGTCTTGTTGTAGTGCGCACTATTTTCATCGAGTTATTCCAGTTCCCCTTTTCTCTCAAGGTTTAAGGCCTTCTCCTATATTCCGTAATATAGAAAGACGCACCATCATTAATCTCGATTTTTATCAGATTTTTTTTCCTAATCTGAACTAAGTTTTAAATGTAGATGTATTTATGTAATAATAAAGGTTTACTACCAACAGCTTCTGCATAAAGTACGAAGTATAGTAGATTTACTTACATAGAGATAGAATTTTATTTTAATGAGATAGGTAGGTACATTTTAAAGTTTCTATCGCGGTTTTCGTATTATGGACTACAATAAGTTTGCTGGAATACACTAAACCATTATTTCAGAAATATATTAATAAATAATTTTCTTAAGAGATATAAACACAACTAATAGATAAATTACAAAAACAAAACATGTGATCATTTTGTATTTATTTAATTAACAGTAAACCATGCTAACAAGGTTTCTTTTTTAATTTATACTTATTTTAATTGTAAGAAACAAACATAACAACACGCCTGCATTCCCCGAAGGCTTAGGCAGAGGTGTATCTATGGTACATCCACATTTCGCCCGTTATGTTTAAGTCTCATGTAATTAGGAGCGAGTCTATTACCATCGACCGGACACGAATCCAGACTCTGGGGTGCTACTGAGAAATTCCAGAGAGATTTCTGTAAGAAACAATGAAATCGTGAGTTTATTACTTACTTGATTACTTCACAAAACACAATACAACAATGCCCACAAGTTTAAACTTTTAGTTGCAACAAGTTTAAACTATTAGTTGTATTTGTATCCCTATGGAAAATAATATATTATACGTATTACCGAAATAATGTTTAGTATATTCCAACAAAGTTACTGTAGTGAAATTTGCTACGAACCTCGTAGCTCCCGTAGCCGTAGCAGAGCTACGCCGTAGCAGCTAAATATCTTTCTATTTAGAGTTCTATCAAAATAGATTAGAGAGTACATTCTGAAAGTTGGCAGCGTCGTAAATAGCTGTCAAATATTTCACTGTTTTGATTAATTTATCAATTTTACTACAAAATGATGAAATATCGCTTTGAAGACCACTAAAACTTGATTATAAATTGCATAAGCACACATTTAAACGACGTTGACGTGCGTATTACGCGCTGCAGTTGTTTAAAGTTAAGCGTACATTAAAAATGCCCAAAATCTTATCATTTTTCTTAGTTTTTTTTATTAAAAAGCATCATATGAGCTACGTTTAAAATATATATTTTAAAAGAGATGTCTATGACATAATTTAGTGTGAATAATTTTGATTATTAACGATTAATTCCTCGAATATCTTAATTAAAATTAACATTTAAAAAATTAGACTTTTATTCTTAAACGCTGCTTAAAGTTAAGTAATGATTAGTAGTATAACCATACATTTATAAATAAAGAGGCTATAAAACTATGTTTTTGTTACCAACTAGTTCGTTATACGTAGATGTATGAGTGGCGCAATTTTTAAATCAACTGCATAGTGTATAGTATTTTATGTAACCCTGGTACAGTGAGAAATTAATGAGATGGTTAAATATCTTGTTTAAGATTTTTAAAACTTCTCGTTGGAGATTCGATACCCCGGGAAAACACCACACCTCCTCCCGGGATAACACCCCACAAGAAAGAACATTTTAATGTTCATTTCAGTAATATGTGATTTTTGGAAAAGATAAGCATATACTTTTTATTGCGTACCACGGTAGCCAGGAAGGACAAAATTATTAAAAGATACATAAGTGATATAGTTGCTTCGATAACGTCATCAACATTCTCTTGCCTCTTCCCAATTTATTTAGCGTCAGCGCTTCGATACATAAATAAGAATAGATAAATTATTGGTATTCTGAAGCAAATATCAATCACAAAAAATATGTGGGATATGCAAAAATAAAAATAAAGCTACAACAGCCAACTCGTGAAGGATTTGAACTTCCGACCACCTCATATTGGGTGTTCTGACCACTGAACTGAGTCTTATCAGAAAGCAGCGAAATAGGTTTTCCTATTCCGGAAAAGCAATATGTTACAAATTAAACTCCAAGACCAGAGAGTAAAGTCACTCTACGTCGCAGGTTTATGTAGTCGCTTCTCGCTATGTCTGCTCCACGTTTGCTAGAGGTTGAAATGTTGTGTTGTGATGTTGTGGTGAGTGCAGAGCACGAAACTGCCAAGCGAAGCGATCGAGTCAATAATACATTTTTTGTTTGGCACCTCAATTACTGATGTACATTATTTGGCGCTGATTATCCTGAGTATTCTTTTGTATTTGAACAAACAGCATTTTCCATTGTAAATATTGTTAACAATGAATAGAGCGATAGTACATGCCGTTGATTATTATAGAGAACAGTAAAAACGCTGGAATAGAACAAAGTTGCTTGTTAGTTCGATAGAATGATCGCTCCTGTTCACAGGAAAATGCTCGTTATAGAGGTTAACCAGCAACAAATAATGTTTATCAGAAGTTGAGGTAACAAACAAAATACGTATTTATTAGTGAACCGATCAATTTTAAGACAATGCTCGGTTTGCATGTTTAGCGCGAACAATAAAGTTTATTTTATTACTCTTCAATTGATACCTCAAAATTCCCTCACAATTTTTAACTAACTTTAAAAAGGAGGATGTTCTCAATACGTCTGTGTTTTCTTTTTTTTTTTTTGTATGTTTGTTACGCGATTACTCAAAGACGGATTGACTTGGAAAATTCTTTTTGTTTGTTTGAAAGGGTACTTTCAAACAAACAAAAAGAATTTTCCAAGTCAACTTTCTAGCGATTGTAGAAATAAAACCGCTCCGAAGCGAAAGCCATTTGTCTAGGCCCTCTGGTACCTATATCCAGCAACGGTAAAGACTGAGCCAACTTTAGCATTTTATGCTTAAGCTGGGCGGGCATGTGAAGTAGGTGCTCTTGTGTTATCTAGGTTATATATATATATATATATATATATATATATATATATATTATATATATAGGTTACGTATATCTCTGGTGAAATTGTCGGTTCATATTATGTTGCTCTACAAACAAGATTATACCAAAAATCGTACTTTAATATTTTGTCGCGGTATGAAATTACTTTTTTATAAGTTTTATGTACAACTTTGACATGCGTAACTCATGACAGTTTCATGAAAGTCCCCTACAATCAGTTGACTACGATTTGAAATTAATATTTTTTTAAAATAATTAGTTCAAATTGTAGTCACTGATCATAGGGGACTTATTAGGAGTTTATAAGCCGGTAGAATGTTGGTTTTTACTACTAACGCGGTCGTCATTAGGCGGGAAAACCTGGAAAATGCAGCCCGATACTACTGGCTTTCCGCCAGAAAATATAAACATGTGCTGTAACACGTAAGAACCCAGGTTGGAACCTGTAAAATAGAAAGTTGTACTTTAAAGTGCTAAATAAATTAAATTGTTCTGTAAATTAATAAGGCCGATCAAAAAACAGATAAAAAACTTTCACTTTGTATTAGAAGTCTGGAACCATAAACAAAGCTAAAGACGTTTACAAGGCATCTTATTTACTTTCTACCATTTTAAAATACCAGTTTGTTTCATATCCATTGTGTGCTGATTTTGTAGGGAGTGACCACGTACCATGAGCTGACAGTTTTGCACGATATTGCATCCTCGTTACTACTAGGGACACAGGACGTACGGAAGATGAAAATATTGGATAAGATTCAAGTTATGGCGTTCATAGAAGTCCTTATTACATAGCTCGTAGGATCAAAATTGCAATAGAACTATGTATTTCAAACTGCAACAGATGTCTGTTGACGCCCTCCCTCGTACAATGAGTTTGCACGAGCGATACAAACTGCGATTTTGCACAATTTTGAAACAAACAAAAAATTTAAGAAACAAACATCAAGAGACAGTTTTTTGTTGTATAAGTGAATAATTCAATGACTAGCTATACAACATTTGTAATTGTTAAAGAACTGGTAAACAGTGTTGGGGTATGAATAAAACTAAATGAGAAGCTGTTCAAGAGTGTCTGACGTTATTGCTACGGCAGCTACGTGACATATAAATTTAACACAAAGCACGAAAAAAACTTTACTCGCATTTAAAAGCTTTTGGTAATAAAATTAAACTTATTCAAGGAATACTACAAAAAATTTAAAACATGTTGTTAAGAGAAGAAACAGAAACTTTTCTACGGTAATGCGTTAGCTAAGACTTACATAGAAACTCATAACGGTGGCGTAACTCACACGTCATGTCGTCATACTTACAAGTTCGTTAAAATATTCTGGAAAGAATGAAACAATCGAATTAATGCGAAAATAAATTTCAGCCACATCAGTATTGAGTATTTGCTATTTGCTGTTGCAAAAACTGACTTACTGAACGTGAGCTCGCCTCGTGTCCGGAGCCCATTAATGATACAAGTAAATACATATTCCTTACTGATGCAAATCATTATTTGAACACAAACTGACTGAGCCGCAAATTGCAAAAACGTAGAAAGAATTAAAATATCACGTGCAACCATAGCGCATTCCCCACAGTTTTCTAGCGCGTCCGCCTAGCTAGAATGTTCGTCACCATGGATACGCAACGCGTGTATATCACTAGCGCAACAGGAATCAGAAGGAGTTATCATCCAAAATATTCCATCCACCTGTGGAATATAGCTGCGATTATTGTGTGCATAGCCGCATCAGCAAATGGATTCAAAACAAGCGATGAAGAGCATCTTGTTCATCATAGGTTTTTTTCTCTGGCACTCCCACACACCGACGGAACACAGCAAGCTGCTTAGCGCCGGACTTCGGCGGGATGGTGTCGCGAGCCTGGCGGATCCTTGCGGAGCCTACCACCGCTAAGTGGGATCGTTCAGCCGTACGTAGGCAAGCCTATGGTGCCGCTGCACGAGATGGACCACTAGGAGGTAGATCCCAAACCTTCTTTGTTAAAACATTTAATTATTAATGACATGTTTTATATATGTCACCGTATGATTGTCAACACCTTTAGTTTATAATCTATCTCGTGAGTTTTAAACTGTTCATAAATTGTACCATACTTCTTACAATGTAATGTATTAATTTCCGATAGGTATAATTATCTATGTGAAACCGTGAATTGTGAAGGAAATCGGACAAATTTCAACTTTAGGTTATATTAGTAGATCACAGCCTTGCGAAACCAGGGCAGGTTGCTAGTTATTTATAAACGGCAAGTAAATTTATGCCAAATTTAAATCTCAAAAAGTGTATAGTCAGACTTGTTATAACTTTATTACCCGCGAGTTCAAGTTTTAGGATTACGATACAAGTATAGTCTTCGAACTACGTACAAGTTCAATGCTAAAAGTTCAACAGCCTATTGATTTGTCGGTCGATGGCCACGCAGGTCTACGATCTGCCGCCTTAGTAAGACTACGAATATAGTGACGTCATCAGCAATGATGTCAGACAAGGATGAAGCTTACAACATCATGCCATCCCTTCTACACTCGTCAAAATATAAATGTATGAGGTTAGGTTGTCTCAATGAAACCACCTTCTCAGTAAAAAGAGTATATTTATCTATTATTCTAAAGTTTTTTTGAATGCTTTGCATGTGTGTAATTACTTATTAAGGTCTGTTTTTTTTTTTTGTAATGTGCGTTTTGTTTGTGCAGAATAAACATTTTTTCTTTCTTTCTTTCTATATTTGGGTAATTAGGTAAAACAAGTAGGAACGAAAAATCTGAGTGAAAATTCCCGTAGGAATTTTTAAGAAAGTTCGCACTTTAGTCTCAGTGCCAATCTGTCAAAAAGTAATACCAATTTATCTACGTTTTGACAAGTTTTTGACTGTGTTTGTCGCTGCGATATGATTGAGACTAGATTTTGAACGTTTTTAATTACGAGAATTGTCTGCTTTCCTGGTACATCAGATGCGATCTAGTTTATAAACATTGTTAATAAGCGAATAGTAAGTAGTAGTTGAATATTTTTGCTATCGTGTCTTCTGATTTCGGGCAGTATCTTGTGCTTTCTCACTTACTTTCGTTATTATCTGCCGTAGAATTTGTATGGTGAGATGGCAAGATGTAAGGTTTGTAGAGTTAGACCTTGTAGGGTTTGGCTCTCTCTACATTAGATCTACTTTTTAACAACACAACTTCTTACTCCACATGAAATTAATGTTTTTGGTGTGGATATAACTGTACAAGGAACTTTTGGCGCGATAGGTAATTAGGAATAGTTTCCAAGTTATTGTCAAGATTCCTCGGCAAATAGCAATAGTGTGGAATATAAATAATTGACATCTGTTGGTTCAATAGCCCGAATTTTGCAATTTTGTTTCCAAATGAATACTTGAAACCGAATCGTACTGGAATGGATATATACCAATCTATTAGCAGAATCGGCTTTGAATGGTTATATAGTAGCTATTTGTGTCAAGTTCTGTGCCGCACGCCACAACTTGTAGTGATTAAATGTGTAGATTAGATTTACTCCAATAAAGACTTAAAAATTAAATTTACTTTTAAAAAGTAAAAAACCGACTTCATAAACCTAAAACGACTACATAAGGTGCATTGAAGAATTGAAGATACCGAGATGTTCATCTATCCGCAAGATGGCGTTACATTCGTAGTGGGATGGGGTATTTCTGGCGGGAATGCGAATACTTACATCCGATTTCTATCCCTCTCTGGCCCGCTCCACTTTTTCGACGCTTCACCTCCTACGTCTTATTGTTTCCTGGTATAAAAGCGTTACAACGTCAGTACTCGTTGAGTATTAAACGGTGATACGAATACCGGAATTTAACTTATTAAAACTTTACCCAACTATGTATTTAAAGATTATGATTTTACTAGCTACTACCCGCGACTTCGTCCACGTGAAACTTCTTGTTTCCCCGACACACCTCGTCGCATAGTATAGCGTAGCTCACCCGCGCGATTACTTCGTTTTCGCTTAGCGTTCTTTCTGACTTTTTTTCTTTTTGCTCGGCTCCTAACGATCATATCGTGATAATAATGTATAGCTTTCCTCAAAAATTGGGCTATCAAATGCAAAACGATTTTTTCTAATCCGACTGGTAGTTCCAGAAATTAGCGCGTTCAAATAATTTGATTACCATTATAAAAGTTATAGTGAGCCAACCTTAAAAGATAGATAAATATGCTATCGCGGACTGCCTTTTAGAACTTTTAAAGAGGAACAATTCCATCATACATGATTGTTGCGTAACTTTAACCGTTTACGCAGCGCACGCAACAGAAGCTCTCAAAAGGAATAAATTTTCCCCGTTTTTGCAACATTTTGCATTAATGCTCAGCTCCTATTAAGCGTAGCGTGATGTTATATAGCCATCATCGATAAATGGGCTATCCAACATTTAAATATTTTTTTCTATTCAATCCAGTAGTTTTTGAGATTAGCGCGTTCAACCAAACAAACAAACTTTTCAGCTTTATAATATTATAAGTAAATAAGTAAGTATAAGTATAAATATACATTAGGTAATTAAACTTACGTGAGAAGCTATATACAAAAATATACTGTATCTCCGGGATTTCTAAGCGGATGTTGGTGATTCTTCTTTTCGTTTATTTTGGGCTTATATAATTGTATCAATCGATTGATTGATACAATCTGCCTAGCCTTTTCCCAACTAAGTTGGGGTCGGCTTCCAGTCTAACCGGATGCAGCTATTTTACATGGAGCGACTGCCTATCTGACCTCCACAACCCAGTTACTGGGTAATACGATACCCCTTGATAAGACTGTTTGTCAGACTTTCGGGCTTCTGACAACCCGTAACGACTGTCCAAGATCCACGAATGAGAGCCGGGACCAACGGCTTAACGTGCTTTCCGAGGCACGATGGTACAGGTTAATCATGTAGGTTGGAAGTGAATCTGTGAGTTGTTTTCATTTCCGACGTTCTTCCTGTTAATAAAATCAGGACCATTTGAGGGTAAGCGACAGTAAAGGAGGTTAGGAGTGTGATCTATATTAAATTAACAATGACATTTCGTAGAGATATATTTAAATGCTTTATGGGTAAATTTTGAAATTTTTGGAACGAACAGTTAAATTTATATGATTTTTTTTCACTTATTTTGAACTTTAAACTACTCTCCTGTGTAAAGTGGCGGTTATCCCTTTTTGTCTGTTAGGCATCGATATACACGTATCGAATTGATAACTCCTTTTTTTGCAGTCGTTAAAGTGTAAGGTGAAGCGTGGCCGAGCTCTCCAAGACTAATAAGTACCTACATTATTTCTGTTGTGTTTATTTTTTATCGTTTTTTATTTAGCTAATTATTATAATAATATTTCGCTGGACGGACACCTAGATGATGTCACCTACCTGATGGTGGAATCTAAAGGCGGGTATAGGATCTCAGTGACGGCACTATGTAGAACCATCGTGTTTCTACTTAATTAAATAGAATATAGGTAAAGGAATATAAACGTTGAAAGCTAGGTCATCCTAACTATTTCCATTACTGAGGACCAATAAGCACTTACCTGGTCATCATCAGACCTTCAGAAATTATCATGTAGCAGCATTCGTGCTCAATTAGATAAATGTTGAAAGCTAGGTCATCCTAACTATTTCCATCACTGAGGACCAATAAGCACTTACCTGGTCATCATCAGACCTTCAGAAATTATCATGTAGCAGCATTCGTGCTCAATTAGATAAATGTTGAAAGCTGGGTCAACCTAACTATTTACGTTACTGAGAACCGATAAGCACTTACCTGGTCATCATCAGACCTTCAGAAAGTATCATGTAGTACCAACCGTTCTCAAGAAATGTTGAAAGCTGGGTCATCCTAACTATTTCCGTTTCCGAGAAACTTGTTTTGAGATGTTTTCCCTAGACACCACACCCGTAGCTCGTATTAATAAGCCAGGCCGTCACACTTACACGTATTAGTATATTATCTTGAAAAGTACTGAACCGATTTCGATAAACCTTTCTCTGTGCCGTAAGTTGAAGTAAATGTAAGCCAACAAAAAAAGAATGGTCACGATCCGATTAATAGTTTCGGAGAAATGCGTGGACAAACATACATACATACAAACATAAAATTTTGTATATTCGTTTGGAAGCCCTAAAAGATCATCATAGAATATCTCGCAGTTCCAATAATATTACATACATACGTATCGGATTGATTTTTTTGAAGTCGTTAAAAAAAGTAAACACCGACTTCAAAAACCTAAAATGTATAAAATAACTTCATACTTAACAACTTCTGAAGTCGGTGTCTTTAATTCTTCAATGTCAATGCACCTTAGCTATGCACCGACTTCAGAAGCTGTTAAGTTTTTTATGAAAGTTATTTTATTCGTTGTAGGTCTTTGAAATCAGTTTTTACTTTTTTAAAGTATATTGTCTAGCTTAGAATCAACAGTATGCACTATCTAGCGTACACAATAGTGTACGCTAGATAGTGCAGTTGCATTTCTTCGCAAGAATTTGTTCGCAATACAGCTAACATCGGGTTTTGTTGGTTCATGGAGTAATAATATTATTTCTATTAAAAATCAGTACCTACCTACATGTTTGTGTTTTTTCTGTTTTTGAAAATGTTGGTTACCAGCATAATTTAAATATGTTTTCATTGTTGTGTTACAGGTTAGTGGTTAGTTAACCGTTTTCTTAATTGCATTAAATTTTAGCTACAATAAATTGTTTTATTGAAGATTTATTGTCCTATTATAAAAAAATGAACTTAATAATTATTGAATACAGACCCAAAAAGTAATAGAAACTCACAGAAACATCAACACGGCTGCCAAGAGCCCACGTTGTTTACAAGCCACGTGGCATCCGACGCACGTGGTCTGGTGCTATATGCGCTTGCGTGAAAGTGTGAAGTCAGCTCAATTACGTGTAGAATACTAGGAACCCATGAACAGCACAAGCGTGATTCGGGGAGTTTGTGACTATTAAAATGCTATACGAACTATTGGAGCACTGTACTGTACTCATCTCTTACTATATTGCGTTTAAGTCTAGTATTATTTGCATTACGTAGGAACTTCTGTACGGCTCTCTTGAGCTCCAATCATGGTTTGCATCGATAAAATGATTTTTAGGACTTTGATTGCTGATTTCTTAGGAGTAATGACGGAAATATGACTAAATTGTATAAAAATCGAAGGGTCATACAAAACTGAAGGATTTTCTTGAAATATTATGTTGAGAAACCTTGCGGTTATTGCTATATTAGTATAGTTAAACTAGGCGGCACCTAAAAATGACGATATTTTAATGGGGTGGTTTGGCGCTAATTTGGCAAATATTTTATTCAAAATAACAGAATCACAATGAGAAATTACATAATTATAAATAAACCATAATTAAAGACAATAAGTTTGAATGGTTTTCTGTTAGGGTACACTTTTATGTTTATTGTTATTGACTTATTTCGTATGAAGGTATTACAGTTCAGCTACAGCTTCGCAGTTTATGTCTCGACCTGGTACCATAATATTTACTTCGTGTTCTCAACGAATTTTACGCTAGCTGCATCGTTAACATGGAAACCGCTGTGGCGTGCCATGAGCTTGGGAGACAGTATTGAACCATCCAGGCCGTACAATTCTTGAAGCTTGTTCATACAACAATTAAAGAACCAACCACGATACAGATCTGTAGTTCTTTACTACGTCATATTATTATAATGATTTTTGACGGCTTGGTACTAATTTGTAACCTACTTAGAAAAAAATATTATTGACCTATCTGTTAAGCACAGCACACGAAACATATATCAAACAACCTGCATGCTGTGCTTAGGCGTCGTGATTAGACTCTGATAGGCGGGGGTTATCGTCGTCTTTATGCAAATTAAACCAGTACAAGTATTCACAAATATAATAAAAGAGCACGTAAACACAATTCAGAAACAAAATACACATAAAATACAATCATAATACTTACGGCAATAATCTTACCTTCGAAACACTAATTATTGCAATAATACAAACATAGTTTAGATACTACAGACACGCGACTACACAGGGCTCTATTGAGCATGTCACTTGATGGTTAGGTACTATTACTAACTTGCTGGATACAATTTATGAACAATTTATGGACTAACTTTCAATCCTAGGGGACGCATATATATTAGTTTTGCACCATAGTTAACGTAGCGGGTACACCTCACCCGAGTAAAACTATAACACCAATATATGTGGTTTAAACAATAACCACGCCCCTATTTTCTCGTGCAAGTCACAACCTGTCGACTTTTCTGAGCCAGGGAGAAACCCCTACGCAGTTTTGAGTTGATTCTCTGCGTTCAAGTCAAAACGTGTTTATTTCCTACGGACAAGCATAGTTTCGTGGAAAATTTATCAGTTAGGTGATGTTAAGTGTTTTCTTATGCTACTAGTACATTCTTATAGCTACTTATAACTAATAGCAAACGGAGTTAGGAGTATGGTGCTTCTCCTACATTCCACCCCCTGTAAGAGGGTTCAACCGCTTTACATCCATTTCCGTGGGAAGCACAATAATCTTTGCTACTGGTCGACGCAAGACCCCGTTTGCTGTCTTAACATCTACAACACGGACGATTCCGTCATTACCCTGATACACAGATTGTATCACACCTTTTGTCCATGCACTTCGTTCTCTATTGTTGTCAACGATCACTACCACATCACTCACGCGCACATTGGGTCCACTAGTTGTCCACTTCTCACGACGTTGTAGAGTCGGGAGATACTCCCGCAGCCAGCGGCGCCAGAACATGTCGGCGAGCGCATTCACCCGCCGCCACTGCCGGCGGGAATCGACGTCCTCGTAGCTGCTCGGCGCAAACGGTGTACTCCCGGACGCCGTGCCCAGGAGCAGATGGTTCGGCGTCAGGACCTCAGGCTGCTCGTGATCGTCGTACACATAGCTCAGCGGGCGGCTGTTTACTATCAGCTCTGCCTCGGTGAGAAGGGTGTAAAGGACCTCCTCACGAGGGGCCCGCTCCTTGAGCGTGCTTCTCAGTGCATTCTTCACTGACCTGACCAGGCGTTCCCAGCAGCCGCCCATGTGTGGCGCTGAGGAGGGATTGAAGTGCCACTCGATGCCTCGGTTGGTGGCCTCGTCCCTCAGTGTATCCTGATCCAGGTCTTTCAGGGCTGCTCGTAACTCGGTGTTGGCCCCGATGAAGTTGGTTCCCTGGTCGGAGTACAGGTGTGCAGGTTGCCCCCGGCGCGCTATCAGGCGCCTCAGGGCCAGTATCGCCGAATCGGCGCTTAGTGTGGCGGCTAACTCTAGGTGGACGGCGCGCGTAGCGAGACAGGTAAAGAGTACTCCCCACCTCTTTTCGCGGCGCCGCCCTATCGCCACCTCCATTGGGCCGAAGTAGTCGACCCCTACTCGCACAAAGGCTCTTCTTGTGGTCTCTACCCTGGCGAGTGGAAGATCACCCATCTTTGGTGGTATGGGTTTGGCTCTGGTGATGCGACAATATTGGCAATTCGCGACCACGGTCTTTACGGATGTTCTTACCTTTATGATCCAGTAAGTTTCTCGTAGATTGTTGACTACGGTCTCGTGGTTCGCGTGCAGAGCCATCGCGTGATAGTGTGCGATGAGCTTCCTTACCAGAGGGTGACGCCCGTCGAGAATAATCGGGTGTTTTTCTCCGAATGTGAGCTCCTCGCATGCAGTCAGACGTCCTCGTACTCGTAGCAGTCCGTCGTCGGTGAACATCGGGTCCAATGACTTTATGCGGCTGTCGACAGGTGCGGGCAACCCTTTCAGGATGGCGGCCCGTTCTCGATGAAAGCTGTCGTTTTGGCACAACCTCATTAGGTGGAGGTGCGCTTCTTCCAAGTCATGTGGACGCAGCTCCGACGTCGCTCTTCGTTTGCGACATCGCTCGATGAAAATCAGCGTGCGCGCCATAACGCGCTGCACGCGCTGCCATGTTGAGTAGCGCTCGTATTCCAGGAAGGGCCCGGCAGGGGCCGCCGCAGTGTTGACTCGTTGGATGCGCTCGAGGTCTGCCTCTGCCGCCTCAGGTTCGCGACATGCTGGCCACTGCTCCTGTGAATCATACAAAAACGAGGGGCCCGACAACCACGCTGCATGGTCATCAGGCCAAGACAATCTGGTAGCCTTATCTGCTGGGTTGTCCGCCGTGGGGACCCAGCGCCAGTTGCCTCTGACTGTTAACCTATCTATTTCAGCTAATCTATGCGATATAAATTTTTGGAAGTCTTGTGCCTCCGAATTTATCCACTTAAGTACAGTTTCACTGTCTGTCCAGTAAAATTTTTGCCTGATTGGTAGCCCTAACTCTTTTTCAGCGGTGTCCGCTATTCGACATGCTAGCACCGCTGCCTGAAGCTCTAACCTAGGAATGGATATAACTTTCTGAGGGGCCACCCGCGCTTTACCTAATAGCATGGTGACCTCTCGATGCCCTTCAGTGTTATACCCCACAAGGTAGGCGACCGCGGCGTATGCCAGTTCGCTGGCGTCCCCGAACACATGTAATTCCAGATTGTTGAGGTCCAGCCCGTACCACCGCGGTATCTTAACTTCGGTTAGAATGCTTAGATGCTTGAGCCAGGCAAACCACATTTTGGCCTCTCGGTCCTTGAGAGGTTCATCCCACTGGATCCCCGACTTCCATATCCTCTGCATCAATATTCGCGTCTGGATGACGCAGGGATAGAGAAAGCCGAGGGGGTCGTAGATTGACATAATCGCGCTCAAAAACTGACGCTTGGTGGGTACCAGGTCGCCACTTATTATTTCAGGTGGTAACCGTTTGAACGACAAGTCAAATCCCAGTTCGTCTTGTTTGGGCGACCATGTCAACCCTAATGTCCGCTCGACCATCCCGATTCCCTTTTCGAGCGGGACTTTATCGGGCATATCTATTTTTAGCTTTTCCCTTAACTCTGTCGAGTTGGTTACCCACCCCCGTATGATAAAACCCCCGGAGGCGTGTATTCTGGCAACCTGCTCGATCAGGCTGTTGGCCTGCTCTACGGACCACGTGCTATATAAATAGTCGTCCATGTAGTGCTTATCTCAACAGCTTCGGGGTGAACGTTAACCCACTCATTGGCGTTTTTATTGAGTATATAAATCGCCGTGGTTGGTGAAGAGGCGGCGCCAAATATCATTGATGTCATGGCGTAGGTATCAGGTTCCCTACCATCGTTCGCGCCTCTCCACAAAAACAGCTGTGCGCCCTGATCTTGTGCCCTAATCTTAACTCGCAAAAACATATCAGCTATATCGCCTGTGAACGCTATGGGACCTACTCTAAATTTAATCAAAATACCTAGTAATGAATTTAATAGATCGGGTCCGGTCAGTAGGTTATCATTTAGACACGTACCTTGGGACGTAGCAGCCGCGTCGAAGACTAGGCGAAGCTTCCCTGGTTTGTTCGGGTTTACAACACCGAAATGTGGTAGGTACCAAACCGGTGAGCTATCTACCTCGCCTTCTACCTTCCGTGCATACCCTTCAGCTACTAGACGCTCTATCTGGTTCGCGTAAGTCTCAGCGAAACGAGCGTCCTTACGCATCCGCCTCTCGATACCATATAACCTCTGCCGGGCCTGTCTGTAACTATCAGGCAACAGAATGTTGTCCTGTTTCCATAAAAGACCTACTTCCCATTGCGTCTTATCAGGGGTGCGTTGACTCGTACTGTCTAACACCTGTACAGCCCGTTCTACATCCTTATGTTTGCGGGTTACTTGAGAAATGCCTATCGATTCTAATTCAAACTGTGACTTCACTAAATCATGCAAATCTGGGAGGGAAACTGTTGTGCAGTTCACTGCTTCGGTACTATTGTCGTTATTAAATGGTCCATGTATGACCCAACCTAACTTAGTTAGTGAGGCAACTGGCTTACCGGATCGTCCACGGCGGGTGTCCCCGCCAACGAGCAGCTCCCAATTGTCCTGCCCGATCAGCAGCAGCGGCTTGGCTCCCCTCATCTCTGCGCAACCCAAGTCGCGCAGGTGCGCGTTATCGTTGATCACTGAAGAGGTCACTGTTTGTGTAGGCAAGTTCAAGTTTGCTAATGTCCGGCACTTGATATTATGGCACTGTCCATTGGGGCCCTTCACACATACTTGTACCACTCGCGAGGTAAGGTCCGACACAGCATGACCGCCCGCGGTCTTTAATGTTAGTGGCACACGTGGACCCGATAGGTTAGTAGCGAGCGAACTGTCTATTAGCGATACTGTTGCCCCGTCGTCCAACAACGCATAACACTGGTCGTTGTTGCTATCTTCGTTATACACTGACACTGGCACTATCTTCAATAACGCTGTGGCTCGCCACTCTCCTATGTTTGTTACACATTCTGGTTTTGACCTGTCTTCGTGTAACAACACATGATGTTTGTAGTCGCACTTTTTGCACTTGTTTGCGCGACAAAACTGCTTAGTGTGTTTTGCTTTTAAGCAATTAAAGCACACTTTTTTCTTCTTGACCAGTTCCCAGCGATCTTGGATATTCAGCTTCTTGAACTGGTCGCAATCTTCTATAACATGCTTGCCGTGGCACATCACGCACTCCTTCTGTGTGATACTCGTAGCTTCGTCGCTCTGTGTATTCACACGATGAGTCATCTGCGGCTTGTTGGTGACTGGGCGTGCCGCGTTTCCAGGTCGAGTCCGTCCGCTGGTCTGCTGCAGCTTCACAGGGAGTTTAGCCAGCTCGGTGGTCAGAGTTGGAGATGCGCAAGTCCACGTGGGTCGATACATTAAGTATCTCGGCCTAACCTTGGAAGGTCGGTGGGGCTTCAAAGAGCACTTCGAGTATCTGGTTCCCCACGTCGGGAAGACCGTGGGTGCTTTGCACAGACTGTTGCCCAATCTCGGGGACCTCGAGAAGAAGTCCGCCGCCGTCATATATAAGTGAAAATGAAATGCTGTTCGTTGGTAAGCGCATGACTGGACTGATATGGCATTTTTTTAAATGTTCGTTATCGTCTGAGTTAGGTTTTTATGTAAAGCAAAATTGGAAAAGATGGCCAGAAAATTGGTAAATTAGGGAAAACTGAAGGAGCTAATTTGCTTTGTGAGCTGGTGCGTTGTCTTGGTGAAACAGCACTCCAGCTCGCAGTTTGCCGCGTCTTTTTTTCTTAATGGATTCCCGCAATCTTCTTATTTGGTCTGTGTAGTAAGAGCCCGAAATAGTGGCTCCCTTTTCTAAATATTCCACCATAATTATTCCTTCAGCGTCCCAAAAAACGGACGCCATAATCTTTCCCACTGAACTTGACACTTTGAATTTCTTCGGCGTCGGTGAGGAAGCTCGCTTCCAGATCATTGATTGTTGTTTGGTTTCAGGATCAAAATGGTGAACCGAGGTCGTGTCCATGGTCACGAAACGTGGCAAAAAAATTTCCTGATCTGCTTGGAACTTTTCGAGATTCACTCTCGAAATGTCGACTCGTTTTTTCTTTTACTCTTCGGTTAACATTCTCGGCACCCAACGCGCGGAGACCTTTTTCATATGCAATTCGTTCGCGAAGATTCTTTGAACACTACCATATGAGATCCCTGTGACCTCAACTATATGTCTGATGGCTACTCTCCGATCTGCCAACACGACATCTTCGACTTTTTCACATTATCTTCAGTGAGGGACGTGGATGGGCGTCCTTCGCGATGTTCATCTTCCGTGGATATTCTGCCCAGTTTAAACTCCTTTACCCAGCGTGCACCTGTGGAATATGGAGGAGCAGAGTCCCCCAATGTTTCTACTAAGTCGGTAATTGATGACAGCTCTGAATTCGTTTTTCTCCATTTTGATGATATCTTTTCGACGGTTCGTATTCAAATGAATGTACCTCCCGGGAATCTTGGCCTATTTATATGATTGTTTTATGCTAACCTAGTGGGTATATGAGCAAGCAAAAAAAAATATTTTTATTTTTATGTGCACTGGAACTACCCGATTATCATTACTTTTTGATCACCCCTCGTACATTGAAAAGATCAATAATGAGCTTATGGAGTTCCAGAATAAATGTAGGAACTTGCCGAAGGGGTAAGTAGAAATGATATTAAAATTTTATTAACCACTAAAATCTGATTGACACACTGGAGTGTGTCAATCAGATTAATGATTAAGGAAACCCCTTAAAAATATTAAAAGTACATTTACGTACATTGTAAAAATCCTATCAGATAAAATCTTCAACCTTCTTTCACAGCCTCAAAGAAAGGCCCGCATTCTTCGCGCTTAAGAAAACCGTAGGTGACTTCAATGACATGTGCCCACTTTTGGAGCTGATGGCCAACAAAGAGATGAAGCCGCGCCATTGGCATGGGGTTATGAAAGTCACCAAATACAATTTCAAGTTGGACAACGAAGATATATGTTTGAATAACATTTTGGAAACACCGCTGCTGCCTAATAAGTAGGATATTGAGGTAAGACTTATTATTTATGTTTCGCTAAATAAAAGTACAAGTGATTTGCATGCGAAAAGTTTGTTCTAAACACTTAGCCAATTTTAGTGTGAAGAAAAACTGCATTTATGATACAAAAAGAGTCTTCACCTTCTTATAATATGGTATTTTATTTTTGAACTTTACGAGTCAAATTAGACGAAACACCCCCGCTGACCTTTACAACCAATCAAAAGAATGACTACGCCCAAATTAAAACAACCCTAGCACAAGGTGCTGAGCGCCCTCCCAACGCCCGCGCGAATGTTATTGGGCTACCAGGACTGCAGTAACTTTGAAGAGTTTAAATTAATATGACCGCATCGTACATAACATCTATCGTGGTTTCCTGTACAACGTACTACAGAAGACCTTGCGAGCGTATTGTAGAAATTATTGCAATTAAAATATTGTATATAAGTTAAGCTATCTTTATGATTAAGCTTAACTTTTCAATCATCACGTACACTTACTTTATTTATACCAATGTTAATGGCTACACTTAGTCAAAACACAACGTCCAACATTAAAAAGGCATGATTCAAATCTTACCGTTTGAGTGCCTCAAGAGGCCGGGGCAACATCTGATGGACCATTTATGTTTATGCGAAAATCTTTGTCACTTTCCTTATAGCTCAGTCAAACATGAAAGATAAGGAGTAACCTCGGAATGAGAGCCAATAAGCTGAATTTTTGCATACATTTGTCAGCAAAAATTTAACTACTATCTTCTATCACTTTTTGTTCATAAGTTAATTATTACTCTCTGAAAAGTAACATGATTATTTTGTTCCCATGCCCGATGAAATTTCCCATCTGCAAAAAGAACGAGTCCGTTCTTACAAACTTTCATTCCCTAAGTAGGAGTGGTCGCAAGCGCTACTGCTGAGAATGAGGTCCTTCCTGGGTTCGATTCCCGGGTAGAGCAGTGTTATTGGGTTGTTCCATCTGGAATTTCTCAGTAGCAGCCCGGAGTCTGGGTATTGTGCCCGATTGATGGGAATATACTTGCCCCTTGTTAGATGGGACTATACTATATGTATCATCATCATCATCTGCCTAGCCTTTTCCCAACTATGTTGGGGTCGGCTTCCAGTCTAACCGGATGCAGCTGAATACCAGTATTTCACATGGAGCGACTGCCTATCTGACCTCCACAACCCAGTTACTGGGAAATACGATACCCCTTGGTAAGATTGGTTGTCAGACTTTCGGGCTTCTGACGACCCGTAACGACTGTCAAAGATCCACGATTGACAGCCGGGACCAACGGCTTAACGTACTTTCCGAGGCACGGAGGAGTCTCGGTATGTAAAGATGGTCACCCATCCACAGACCAACCCCGGCAAGCGTAGCTTAACCTAATGAATTGACCCGTGCGGCTGTTATTACTTAGCCACGAGCTCCTCCTTAGCTACTATACTATATGTATATAACTGGCGAAATGAGGTGTACTATATGTACACCTCTACCTAACCCTTCAGACAAGACAGGCGTGATGTTATAGTATGTTATGCTAGTTGGGTTTCCAAAAACACGTAAATCTTGTTTTTTTTTTTTAATATCATCAATACCTACCTACAAAGCTTTAAATTAATCGGACAGCATATTAAGATTCGTCCATAGAAACTTTAACACCTTTTGCCCTATATGGTACGTATTTTTGAAAAACGAATAATGTCAAATCTTATTAATTACCTTCTGCCGTGTCGCATCGCATCGCCCGCCCGCGCTTTTACTTCTTTTCACTTACCATTATTTATGACCCTTTTTCTTTTTGCTCGGCTCCTAACAGTCGTAGCATTTTAATGTCGCGGGTATGGTAACGCATGGGGCCAATACAAAGTAACATTCGATTAGCAATGACGCTAGTTGAAAATACAATAAATGTATGGGGTTGACATAAGCTATCGAAATGTCTCGTGATCAACGCTCAATGAATAGAAATTACTACACGGATGATGCGAATCGACAACGTCGAACAATAACGCCCACGTCGTTAGTACCTAGCATTGTCTGCTGGAACAAAGTCGTCACGCAATGCTAGTGTTACTAGGAGCTTATAAAACACAAGTAGATTTAAACTGAAGAAAAGAACGTCCGATACACGTGGACTGCTTACCAATGCGCATGCGTGAAAATACCAAATCAACGACACGAAGCGAAGCGGAAGCCCGCCCTAACACAGCAGACATTTTGTTTGTGCATCGCACGGCGGACGGACATCATGAATGGAAAGATTGCGTACGGGTGCCATTAGTTTGTACCTGGGGGCCTACTCCCTAAGCACGAAGTCCGTAGTTTCAGCCTTCGTAACGGGCGTTTCCTACTCCCTATCACCGACGGACGGATGATTCGTCCGGGGCCCGAACGAAGAATGAATGACGACACGATTTGACAGTTGTCCCTACTCCCGATGTGTTTTTGCCCGTCCGAAAAATTAAGTTTGACACTTGTTTGGACGGCTCGTTATGTCAATTGATACGACATCAAAATAGTTATCGTGCTGACGACGAAAGTAACAATTTTAAGAAGAATTCGAAACTGTGGCTGCTTTTTTATGCTCGAAGAAGGTCTACAGGAAGAGCGGATGTGAAGCCGACGACATTTACGCCAAAACTTTCGGTTGGCGAGTATTCCCAACGTTGAGTTCATAGGGAACTATAGACTTACACGGGAATAGTTCGAGGACTTGTGTAAGGATATAATACCTCTTTTGGCATCGGGCTGACTTAAACACCTTCCCTCAACAAGGAAGACCTACAACTAGAGCGCAGTAGACAGAGAGATGAGACTACATCCGCTCATCAAGCCGCAAAGAACGAGAGACAGATTAGTGTAATTACTGGAAGAAATAGGTATTGTTGGAAATCAGAAGCGGATTAGATTTTTAAAAACAAAATTTACTTGACCTAATTTAACAGATATTACAGAACAAATACAATCAAGAAAATAACACAAAGGAATTACTCAAATACGGTAAGAAGAATACAAATCAAAAACTCACGACCTACTCGTACGACGGATGATAGCAGAAAGGGAGCGCGTCTCGTTTTACATCGCTTTTATACCGTCATCCGCCGTACTCCTACCCTCAACCTAATAAATAGCCAACACGGCCTCTCCTGACACCCTGACGTCCACGGCAGGCTTGATCGACTGATCCAGTTACGGTTTAGTCAATTTCAGGCATATCCAGGCCTTGTGCTGGTTCTTCTCTCAGGTCATCAGGTCTAGTAGACGGTCCTGGTGCTGGCTCGTCTAGTTCAGGCTGATTTTGCGTTGGCGAGGGCTCCAGTTTGTATTGGATCTTCGTTTTCATCATCATCATCATTTGCTGAAATCATAATTATCGCAATATTACAATTTAAGTCGTAGTGAGTTTGTCACTCACCATGTGTCATTCCTAAATTTGTTATATAGGTTAGAGTTAGTTTTAGTTGTACTATTACAAAATAAACTTTATTTGAATGCCTGTGTTCTAGAGTAGAACATAAAAAATAAAAAAATATTTCGCTTAATAAATCAAAATAAACTATTCCATGGGTCACATTTAACTAGAGGTCTCTAGAACACTACGCATTCAGACAACCACACCACAAAACGTAACAACATGCTTAATAAAGAACACTGTGAGCTCACACTGCACAGCGACTGATCGGTTTGCAAGGCCGACCAGCTTCCGAGGTCGTGGGTACACCCCTCTGAGTGTACCACACAGACAGACAAGGATCCAACAGCATCATTCATCAGAATAGATGCAATACCTCCGGATCAGAGAGACCATACAGATCTGAGATTCACCCTCAAAGAAGGCAGAGCATGATTCAGGAGTCCATTCGCCTCCCCAGGGAACCATAAACTGAGCCGCGGCATATGTGGTTTTCCCGTATGATCCAGCCAACAGCCTTAGCTCATAGCGGCCGTGAGGAAGAACACGCACCACTCGATAGGGGCCGCGCATTCCATGGTCAAGCTTGCCCGTGGACTGAGCATACTTAATAACGAACACATGGTCGCCTTCCTGAAACACACGAGCGGGGCGTCTGTCCCGGTTAACATAGGTGTCCATCACAGGCATGGAAAGCTCTGCGTCTTGTGGAGCCCTCTCAGGCTCGACGTGAAGCTGCAGCGGCTCAGGCTTGACGTGAAGCTGCAGCGGCTCAGGCTCGGCGTGAAGCTGCGACGCCTCGGTCTGGGTCCCGGAGGTACAAGGTTGTGGCTGGAAGACAGACTAGTCGGCTGGCGAGATTAACTCGGCAGTAACAAGAGTAGACTCATCTTCATGGTCTGCATTTCAGGAGTCCACTCTCTCCGTGCCACGGGATCATGTTCTCAGCCGCTGCTTGGGTTGATTTCCCACAGGAGCCAGCCAGGAGTTTCAGTTTATACCGCCCATATGGCAGTATCTTCATCACGCTGTAAGGTCCCCCGCATACATCTTGCCCGTTGATTGAGCTTGTTTCCTGACAAAAAACTAAAGAACCAACTTTAGAGGCTTCCTCAAAGAGTCTTGCTGCTCTTGATTTTGTCGGAGCCACTCTGCTCTTTGACGACCCATTTCACGCAGTGCGTCTCTGTTAGGGCTCGCGCCTTCCAGTGCCACGTCTCGAACTAAGCGTCAAATTAGTGGCGTCGCTGCGTCTATGCCCACTAACAGGTTGAGGGCAGAATACTGCGTGACTCGGCCGTACCTGACCACAACTAAATATGCGACCCAAATATTCGACTTCACAAACAGTAGAAATCGCGGTATCGGTAACAAAAACCTAAGAAAAATTGTTAGTAACAGCTGACAATTGTTATAATTGATCACCAACAAGTGACGTATTCATTGGTATTGACGCGTCAGACTGTACCGTCATAACCCTATCCGAGTTACTTACTGGCCCAGTAAGTTGCTGAGCATCACGTGTACGAACGTACCGTACAGCCTCTCTATTGAGCACGTCAGTTCCCACAATAATTGGCATATTCATAAACGCGGGTGCTACGATGAATAAATCTACTTCAAGTGTTAAACCGTCGAACTCAATAGGTAAAGTGACAAATGAAGTGCTTTCGATTTCTTGACTTCCCAATCCTCGTAATACGCGAAATGCTGGCTTGTGCGCGCAATTAAAATGTTTCAGCAGCGACGATGATATAAGCGATATGGTTGATCCACTATCGATTAGAACATCCACCGGTATACCCTGAATAACGGCTACTACGACATCGTTATTGCGGGTAATCTTATTTTCCAGACAATAATTAACGTTATTTTTGTTGCGCGACTCAGATTTTTGTTTTGCGAAACAGTTATCTATTTTGTGGCCAGGTTTTTTGCAAAAAGAACAAGGTTCAGATTTTAACAGCACTGTTTTGGAGACAGAATAAAATTATTTGAACTACTGGGGTTCAAATTCTCCCTTGAATCGACCTTAGGTTTCTTATTGCCAGCAGCCTGTTTATGTCCAATCACGCCACACGAAATACACTTGCCCTCCTCAAGCCTACGCTTTCTGATTACATTACCCGCGTGATTACTTTTAACGTAATTATTTTGTGAGGTAGGACGTAAACTTTGTGTTTTAGAAGTAGACGGTTTCACATAACTTGACAAAAATTCAACTATGTCGTTAGGTGACAACTTAGCATTAGCAGCTGATGCCCTAATTTGAGGGTCCACAATACCACGAACAACAATCGCAGAAATAAGCTCGTCAGTGAGTCCGCGCACTATGCGTAATCGAAGCAACGAGCGTCGGGTGTAGTCCGCGTACGTAGAGTAATTATCCGAATTCGTGTTCATTACGTCGAATAAAATATTTGCAATGTCTGGCGTTTTCGAACACAAAGGCGCGAATTCCTTTTTGAAATTACTCCACGTACGATCACTCGTAACCCACTCGCGTTACCACGTACAAGCATCACCTTTTAAACAGTTTCCTATACGTGAAAGACATTCATGGTCGCTCCATTTATTGGCAAGTTTAGCCCTATCGACTTCACTAAACCATGTATCAACGTCATGGATACTGGGGTCAAAATTAGAGACGTAATGATGACTGGTACCTACAGATTTTAACGAATGTATTGCTTCAACAATTTGTTCCGTGCCTGGTCCAGCGGCGGGCTTAATTGATACTGGGGCATGCGAAGGCCTCTCAAGCGCCTCTAAACGCGAGAGCACAGTATTTAAAGAGTCAGAATTTCTCTGCAGTGGCGGCAAAGAAGGCGTACGCACAGACCGTGAATTTCTCTCTCTACGGTTAACATTAGTAGCACGATATGGCGAGTACCTATCACGGCGACATCCTCGATCACGAGAACGGCAATCTTGTCCCCGCGAAGCGGATCGACGACTGCGTATACGCTTAGCATGCGGCGAACGACTGCGCGAGTAGCTACACGAGTGTCGGCCTCGGAAACGCCGATCCGGAGAACGTCGGTTACGCGAGCGTTGATAACGCGGTGTGAAACTACGCGAGTGACTGCGCAAGCGCTGCTCAGGCGATCGACCCCGCGAACGGCTATGCGAATGTTTACCGCCGCGTGAACGTCTTTTCGAAGAACGATTATTACGCTGGCACCTGCTATGCGACTCAGATGAGCGTTGATTACGAGAACGTGAACGTCCCGGCTTATCCATGTTTCGAACTCAGTTATAAACAACAAAACAGAACGTTGATATAAACCTAGTCAACAATAATGACTATAAAATTATAAAGAATGTAGGTAAGCAAAGAAAGATGTTCAAAACCTACTTAAAAACATCAAAACAAAATGTTAACACAAACAGAGTTAACGTAAAAGATAGTTAACGAACGTAAACACAAAAAGTACCCTCATAAGAGAATGAAATTCGGGACTTTCAAATATTAACGGAGTTTTGTTTTTAAGAAATGGATGAGAACAATAATCAAGATGAAAGTGGGAATGTTTTCTTTATCCCACTTCTGATGTTGGAAATCAGAAGCGGATTAGATTTTTAAAAACAAAATTTACTTGACCTAATTTAACAGATATTACAGAACAAATACAATCAAGAAAATAACACAAAGGAATTACTCAAATACGGTAAGAAGAATACAAATCAAAAACTCACGACCTACTCGTACGACGGATGATAGCAGAAAGGGAGCGCGTCTCGTTTTACATCGCTTTTATACCGTCATCCGCCGTACTCCTACCCTCAACCTAATAAATAGCCAACAGTATAGAAATAGATATAGGCACAATAAAAGTATTGTTTTTATTAACAAAATGGTTGTTTTTTTAATTTAGCACCAAATAAAACTGAATCATTTTAAAAATCAACAAACACACTATAAGAATCAAAACATATTATAGATTTAAGTAATTTCATTTATCTATTGTAGTCTAAATTATTGCTACTTCTTGCTCAGTCGGCAGTACCGTGTCGCCGAACACGTGAACGTGCACATCGTGGGTTTAATGCTGTAAACAAAACTTGTCTTACCACCAGTACACGTCAAAAAGATTTAAGGTGGATGCGCAAAGGTAGCCCGCGAAATTAAATTTTCTTACGTTTTTTGCAATTTGCAGGTCAATGTAAGGAAGTATGTGGACGCAAATATGATTAATGAATGGATAATGATCTCCAATACAACGCTTTAAGATTCTTCTCATTACAAAATCACTGTTTATTTGCATTATGTATTGACCCGCTGATTAGTAAAGACTAATTCCACTCCATGTATTGGTCACAATTCTGCACTACTTCGTGTCTACGTGTGTTTGTTGTGGAATGTTGACAAAAACAAACGTGTCAGTTAAATATAATCATCAAAATAGAACCACAAAACCCATTAAAAACTGCCATTTTAAAGAATTGTGATAACAATCGAATCACAATTTTCATCAGTATTGCGATTAGTTTAAACGTAGCTTGGGTATCGCCAACCCCACGTAGGGCGTAAGATTGGCACTGTAGATACTAGGACAGCATGAATCCCAAGGAGATAAGGCTGTAAAGTGCAATATTAATTTTTATTCATCTTGTTTTTTTTTAATGAGTTATCACCCGAGTATTATAAGATCGAAAAGATAATAATATAGTAGGGGGTACTGCACGATTTTTGCGACCTATTTTTTACGGAATATATTTCATCTCTAGTAAGCAGTTGTTGAATATTCACTTATCATGAATGTGAGAGTCGGCCGCCAATCCAAAGTTACAGCATGTCAAAATGGTAAAAAAATCTGAACCCGTCATTTCGAAAAGGGCGTGAGTCAATTATTTAAAACTTTTCAGAATCAACAAAAATATCTTTCTTGTAAAAAAGCGATTAGTGTTTAAGAAATTGATTATAGAGGTTGATAAATATAAAACATATAGGCATACTTTTTGGGATATTTATTGATTAAAAGGATTGATTACACATTTCATACAGAGGTTCTGTATTAAAATATTGCCTTTTATTAATGCTATTACTAATTTTCGAAAAGATCTTTAAGGTCCGGTTTTTTGATCCGTATGGTTAAGCAACGATATAAAAATAAACAGAATAAAAGTAAACATTTACAATTAAGTATTAGTAGGGTTCTGATCACTTAATATAGTAACAATTTCTTTTCTAAATATAGCCTTGCTGAGAAACATGATATCAGATGAGCCAAACTGCCTATTATAGGTGTCAACCAATCGACGCAGTGGTGAGCGTACGTCTGAGTTGGTTCTACAAAAAGTAGTAGCAAACAAGTGTCTCGAGCGATTTTCTCAACCATGTACGGTACGAGGGCACAAACTGTTCACTAGATCAATACAGTTGACTTTATTACGACATATACTAAATAGGGTCATCATCGCAAGTCATATTTTTGCAGTAATAATTGATAAGAAATTTTCTTTTTATAGCATCTATAGTGCAATGCGAGTAGGAATTTGCGTTGGACCAATTCAATAATGTCAATATACTTTTTATAGTAAGGGTTCCAAATAGGTACTGCGTATTCCAATTGTGGTCGTGTTTTTGACTTTTATAGGTATAAGTAGGTAGAGGGACGGTGGAATTCTCTTGATGCTCTCATTACAAAACCAAACATTGTATATGCCTTGTTGACTATATTGTCTATATGAGCAACAAGGTGAAGCATTGAGTCCAACTGTACGCCTAGATCACGAAGAGAATTAACTTTGTTCAGTGGAGTGTTTCCGAAAGAATAATTGAATTTCGTCACGTTTTTCTTCTTTGTAAACGTTATGCTATGGCATTTAGATATACTTAGGTAGAGTTTGTTAACATAACAATAGTCTAGGAAACGGTCAAGGTCTTTCTGAAATTCTAAACAGTCGGCTAAATGGCTGATGTTTTTATATATCTTCAAATCGTCTGCATACAGGAGGAACTTAGAATTTTTAATACAGTCTTTAACGTCGTTAATAAATAAAATGAACAAGAGGGGACCTAAAATTGAGCCTTGAGGAACTCCGGAAGTGACTTTAACCATGCGAGACTCATAGCCATTGATAACAACTTTCTGTTAAAGGCTAAGTTAAAGGTGATCCCAAAAACTATCCCATAAGGTTTTGGCGCAGCATGAAAATACTTTTTCATAATTTTTTTGCCGTTAATGCAAGATAAGGTACTTTTTGAAACTAACGCCACCGCCTGCGACCGTACTAATAGTTAAAATATCATCATCATCTGTCTAGCAGTTTCCCAACTATGTTGTGTTCGGCTTCTAGTCTAAGCGGATGCAGCTGAATACCAGTATTTTAGATGGAGCGACTGCCTATCTGACCTCCACAACCGAGTAACTGGGTAATACGATACACCTTGGTAAGACTGGTTGTCAGACTTTCGAGCTTCTGACGGCCCGTAGCGAGTATCAAAGATACACGAAAGACAGCTGACCCCATCGGCTTAAGTGCTTTCCGAGGCACGAAGAGGTCTTGGTATGTAAAGATGGTCATCCATCCACGAAACAACCGCGGCAAGTGTAGCTTGTAGTTGGAATATTATATGAAAATGCTAAAAACTAAAATTATATTTTTTCATCATACAAATTTTCAAATTCAGATTCGGATTATGCTAAGTGCTAAAAACTAAAATTATATTTTTTCATCATACAAATTTTCAAGCATGATATTTTTTAACGAAATAAACAAAGACATAAATCACTTTATTCAGAAATTGTTAGAACTATATCCTGAGTTTTTTGGTCTGTTATAATCTTTGTTTACAAAAATGATCTGAATTAGAGACTCAGGGTATAATGAGTTTTCAATTAAGTAGCACCTCGGTATTACAATTACATTAAATAAAAATATTTAAAAAAATGAGATTAACTTTTTATGATATTGTTAAATTACGCCTATCCTAACAACAAGTTGTTATTGCACATAGCCTACCAGGGTAACAGGAGAAGGAAGATGTTGCATGTCGTGAGGTGAGTCATTGAAGTTAGCTGAAACGGAAACTTTAGGGGTGGGCCGGGGGCGGTACCTGATTTGGAAAAAAAGAGAAAGTTAGGGGAAGAAAGGGAGGTATAACGTTATGAGCTTATGCTTACATACAGAATATGCAAAACTACAGTGCAGTACCTAGTTGATACATCTTAACTTGGTTGTGTTACATTTAGTCTTTATTTGATTAAAATCGGCGTTTTGACGACAAAATTATTTCACCAAATAACTTTAGAATGAGTGGACACTCAGTCATAAGTTAATTGTTATTAGAATGTGACCGGCGTAATACATAACTAAACAAAGTCCCCGGTCGTCTCTGTCTGTCTGTTTGAACGGGATAAACTCAAAAACTACTGAAAAAAATAATAACATACAGTTTTCACCAATAGACGGTGTGACTCTTGAGGAAGATTTCAAGAAGAGTGTATAATTAATTAAGGTTTTGTGTAAATTGGCTGAAATATGACGATGATTGTTTGAAGATGTCGGAAAAAATCATGCCGACTGGGAGCGTTAAGCCCACCATATAGGGCAACGATATATCCTTAGCGATTTGAGTTGGCACAGTTATATCTGACGGCCCTATAGACAAAATTATTTTTATCAAAGCTCAGATATAATGACTTCGTTTACAGTGACATATCACGTTTTATTTTTATGAAATTATGACCGATTATAGTGACAAAATGAACAAAAGCAGACAAGAATGATTGGTTTATTAGGTAAAAAATTAAAAAAAAAACCGGTCAAGAGCGTTTTGGACCACGCACAATGAACGGTTCCGTAGTTGGGATGAATTTTTCCCAAGAAAAACATTGTAGTTGTAAAACATGTTCTCCCATACATTCCAACCACAATGTCCATAGTTAAACGAAAAGGATCCAACCCACATTACACATAATGTGGGTTGGATTCTTTTTGTTTCACTATGGACAAATGTAAGTTTGTACGCACAATATTGAGAGACCATGTTGTTTTAAGACCATCGACCTCTTATAGGTTTTCCTGTAATCTATAGGTATTGAACTATTTCCTATATTTTTTTATAAATTTTAAGCTCTGTACTTTCGCAGATAAAGGGCGGGAATGATCAATTTTCGTCTATTTTCTTAAATAACTTTAAAATGATTTAACATAAAATTATAGAAAAAAATACATTTGAGACTCTTACAGTAAGTTCTTTCATTTAAACGTAAACTAAACTTTCACTTTTTTTCGTTATTTGCCCCCCAAAGTTGACCCTCATATTCAAAATTAATTTATTTACGTTACACATCCGTGTTTGGGTTACAGAAATACATATGTGTACCAAAGGACAATGGGACAAAACGTCCCCAGTAGTATAGCACTTTATTACCTATTGTATATGAAAGACCTTATGAATCTCTTAATTTTTTTGTATGGCAGCTCATCTGTAAAATGTATAGTATAAAAGATATTTAATATAAAAGTAACATAAAAATTATCATAAAAAATGCTTATATTATTACTTCAATATGGAAATAACTATTTTAGTTAGTGATAAGAGGTTATTTGAAGAGCTCCAAAGCTAGTGTAACAATAGTTCAATGTGGGAAAGAGATGGAACGAGACGCGCACGCGTCCGGAGATGAGACGCGGCGCGGCCCGAGGCAGTGGTTCAGTAGTTACCATTTTCAAGCGTAACATTACCCCATATAGGGTTTACATTACCTGCGTATCGTACACACAATTGCACCCGCTTGCTCGACGCTCGTAGTAGCGTTAGTACCTGTTTTTTTTTTAAAAGGCACGTAACTGTTCAACAAGTGACTTCATGCCATGTCATTTAGGATATCGCCACATAAGCTGCGAAAAGATAATTAGTCATAACCTAACCATAGCAAACAAACTATTTGGAAGTAATGTTGACCCAAAAGCCATCATTCTAGTGCGCGGATGGATATATTATAGATACTCTTGGTCCCTACGCCGCTTCTGCATCGAACGCTCAGATAATGACACAGATAATGGAAAATGTGAGCACTCCAATTCATTATGTCCTTCACGAAAATGATACATTCATTTTGGACAGAGGATTTAGAGATTCATTACGTGATATTGAAAGCTGCGACTGTGTGTGCCACACATGCCGCCTACAAAACACCGCAATACAACTCAGCTTACATACGAGCAAGCCAATAAATCACGTTTAGTCACTATTGACAGGCCAGTTGGCGTGGTTGGTTGGAACCCACGACCTGCGGCGTGATAGGTGGTATCTTAACCACCTATCACGCCGCAGGTCGTGGGTTCGATTCCCATCCAGGACAAACATTTGTGTGAATGAACATGTCTGTTTGTCCTGAGTCTGGGTGTAATTATCTATACAGGGTGACTCAGAAGACCTCTTTTGATCCAGCGGCCCCATATTCTGTTGTGCATTATTAATCATTAGATGAAGTTCCCAACAATGTTCATTAAAGTTTTTGAATGCTTTCGACATGTCAAAGTTTTCTTCATATTTTTGATGGAGTCAACCCTAAATTTGGTTGACCTCTATTCTCTCTTCTTTGATATAGAGATGAATGCGTCAGATAAGACACTTAACACATAATAGTAAAAAGCCTATAATTTTCTTGCATCAGAGAGGCAAGTTGATTTTTTTTTTTCAAGATTGAATTAAGTCTTGAATACCAGTATGATATGCGAAATACCTACGCAGAGTAGAAGTAGACGTAGCTACATACATCTGCATAAAACTGCAGTTTAAACCCAACTACAAGGTTTTTATAAAATACAAATACCTAGTAAAAAGTTTAATAAAAAAAATATTAGCTCCCTATGAAAATTAATTCCATTTGTTTAACAGGTATCTATCCTCAAAAGTAAGATATCGAACGACCTAACTGTTTTCGTTACTCTTTGGTGAAATACATTTTTATAAGAATTAATTGCAGTTTTAATCCTCCGATTGGTAGAAATGCCACCAATATCTTGCAATTTCCTACACTATACTGCACGCCCATTGCTTCCGGCTTTCTTATTGGATATTGGCATCGGTTGAAGAATGCTTCAAATCCGAAAGATTTTTTAAACTGAAATGATTTTGAATGTTATTTAATCATAAAAATAAGATTCAAAATCATTTCAGCTTACAAAAATCTTTTGGCGTGCCGCCGTGCCGCCGCGCGCGGCCTTTGAGCTCGCCGCCACCTCGGAAAGAAAATCACTAAAAGATTCCGTACATGTGTAATAATAACGCGATTCTATTCTAAGACCGGGCAATCTTTTTGGGGTTTTTGGATACTGTATTCGATTATTTTGGAATTAGATTTGTTTCATAATTATGGCAATGTATTTTATTTCTTTATCATTTAAAAAATACAGAAAATAGGTAAACCACTAAGATTTGTAATTAATGCTACAAATACTAGTCAACCTCGATAATACAATTTTAACTGGCCGCTTATCACATCATGGGACAGAAATACCGTAAGCAAAATGTAGGTGCACTGCTATCACTAGGTACAATATTTTATTTTAAAAATAGTACCTATTTATTATCGGAATTCACTTAATATCTTATTGATCCCTAAAATTGTGTACATTTTTATTATTGTAGGCTAGTTAAGTAATTAGGCATTTATTTCGCTAGTTCACTTCATTCTTTCGAGCTGGATGCTCGTCGTCTAGTTTCGCGTTGGATTGCAGTGAATTTTGCGAGGAATCATGACCGAATATGCGAACAATGAATATTATGACATGATAATGTGTGTAGGTGCGACTGACGGTAATCTTGCAGCAGCAAGACAACTGTCTAAGTTCTGTGTACCTTTTGTGTTTGTTGTCCTTATTGTGAATAATATGTTCATGTGCTAAAACTATGAGTGTACTTACGTGTACCTACGTGTGTAAAGCTGCGCAGGATTTGAAAAGGAAAATGGTATGGTATGTACAAACTTAATAATTACCGTACTGATCATTTCACTCGCGCGATGAGGCAACAGCTCGCCAGGTCAAAGGACGCGGCAATACCTACATACCTACGGCCTGCGGTCATTGATTTATTTGGCTCCGCCTATCTAGGGTTGACATAGTTACGACATAGCAAAGTTAAAATATTATTTGTATTTTGTAAGAGAAAACCGAAATTATTTAAAGTTGAGATATGACCATGGCGACCTTCCAGAATAACTAATAGTGTATTAAACAATACACTGTTTTCGGTATAACAGGGGTATTTTGAATCACACTGTATAAGTATGTATTTACAAAACAAAAAAGTAGTATATGTAGTATATTAGTTATCTGGTTTCCATAGTACAAGCTCTGCTTAGCTTGGGACATTTTCACACACGGTCATCTGCCGTGTGTAAAAATGTCCCAGGATATCATTCTTATTTTTTTACATTTCTCGGGGTCCCGGACCTTTGGTAGGCGTACGAGGAGCCGAAGCCAACTCGCAGAGGCTTCTTAAATAATTTTAAATGATAAGGAGGCACCAACCGACGATTATCCCTGTATGCACTATGCAAGTGCACCCAAGGACAACGCCTGGTTGGTGCAGGACTATTGTTGAACGTGGAAACAAAACATATTGCGCTATGGCTCTGGGTGGCTAAAGTGGATTGGGTACCTTGAACTATGGAAGAACTACGTCCCCGGCCTGACCAATGTTATATATTATACACGGATAAAATGGCAGGGGGTGACTTGCACACTCAATAATGGGCCCTCCGAAACGGCTGCTAGCACATAGTGACATAGTGACAAGGAGGCAACACTTCCTGAGGTGCTTGAGGAGTGAAGAGGTATCCCACGGCTATCAGGACAATCCAGGAAGTACGGTCTAGATCCCTACCAGCACCTTACTGGAATACTTCCTTCCTACGAGCACGTTTGCTTTTGCGAATTTCCACTCAAGTCGGCCAATAAAGGCAAGCCAGAGATAAGGACAAGATTTCTCCCGGGAGATAACTTTCTCCTGAAAAAGAATGAATCATAATTATAATACAACAGTATTATAACTAAAAATACCTAGGTATTTTTGATTCATTGACTTTATAAACCGTTAATTTTGAATATAATGACTCATTCTTTAAGTCAGTATAGCATTTATTTTTCAGCCAATTGATTTAAAATGAGGAAATAATAATATTATTATTATAATTCAAAAACATCGTATGTTAGTTAATACTAGGGATATATATTTTTTGAGAACGGCCATAAGGTCTATTATATGCTATTTCAAGGTTATCCATCCTTTACCGGACACCCTATATAAGCACAGCGCTGATTTTGAACCGGTCCTTGAAATTCATTTATACAAATGGTTTTTAAACTCGATCAATTTTTATTTTCTACAGATTGTGCTCTTGGGGATACAAATAATATGGACGAGGGACGCTGAATTAGCTCTAATATCAGCTCACCAGGACAAGGAGATAATGATGGGAACTAACAATAAAGTCTTGGAATTAATGAACACGCTGATCAACTAGACCACGAGGAACCTACTCAAGATAGAGAGAGTTAAATTTGAGACTCTCATTACTATACATGTACATCAAAGAGATATTTTCGTATTATCTATTAATGTGTTGTTATAGGCTATTGATTTTGTCATATAGAAACGAACTTAGGGCCGGTTTTTGGATCCGTAATTAACTCAACCAATGTTTAATGCTTATGGTTGAATTTTGGCTTAATGTGTTTGCCAAAGTGCCATTAGTTACTTTTTTTAGCATGAATACATTCATGTTAACTCATTCATGTTTAGCCTTTTACAATTAGCCAAAGTTCAACAATCAGTTACTATGTTTAACCATTGGATGAGTTAATTACGGATCAAAAAACCGGCTCTTAGACTTTCACGGCTTTTTATTTTAGGGGATAATGGGTCATTTAAGAAGGACAAACCGCTGAGTGCTATTAAATTCGATGGTGTAAATTGCAGATAGGGGTGAAAATGCACCCTTTTCAGTGTCCACCCTCTAATTGAATAGCACTCCGCAGGTTTTCTTCTTAAAAGACCCATTGACCGATTCCTGCAATAAAAACCCCTAAAAGGCTTAGTTCGTTATTGTCCTGTTTTTAGGACATAATCACTAGTCTATTACGGTGAAATAAACGAACCGGTCTATATCGAGACGTTCATTCATGAACACGGGTTCATAGAAAGTGAAACTACTACACTACACTATGAACAGACCTACGTCTTCATGTTGTCCTAGTCACTGCCTCTATAAATAACGATCAGAAGCTAGAGCATCCAGCGAATGCAACGTTGCGTCTAGTGATACAAGCCCTCGATGTTGATCTTATTTCAGAGTGTTGACAATAAGTAAATACACTAGGCATATATCATCCACAATGCGTAGATTAAATAAAAAAACCGGCCAATTGCCATTGGAACTCGAGCACTATTTCGTAAAAGAAATTAGAGAAGGAACAACAAACGAAAGAATGCATTTGTTAAGTTTCTTGTAGGTATCGTTGGCGTTTTTTCATGTTAGAAGGCACTGTAAAGCGGATCCTGTGCAAGTTTCAACTAAACTAAACGTTTTAACTAAATAGACAGACTCACAGTGTGCATTTCGTGTTTAGTTATGCTTAAAAGCTCATACTACCAATACTCGCATCGCTCTGAGTCTACTGCCTGCCCCAAGACTCGTGCGCGAGCGCGCGCAAAGTGGGTACACGAGCATTTGTTAAAAAATGTTTACTAAAAGTATAAATAATGTATATAGGGTCTCTGGTAATTAGTGACCGATACTTAAACACATGAATGTACTCATGATAACAAACAACTTTTACTATGGGACCAAACCTGAAATCGCGAAAAAAAAATCAGCTGCTCTCTACATTTTGACGAGTTATGCGAACATAAATGTAGGGAGCAGCTGATTTTTTTCGCAATTTTTAGTAGAAGTTGTTTGTTATCACTTTGTGCGCGCTAAAAAAGTTATTATAATTATTATATAGCACGCTTAAGTATTAGGTATGCAGGTTATAATAATTAAATAATAATGTTAGTGTCGCCTGAACGTCCGCTCGGCGAACGACTTCGAACGGCTGAAGCAGTGCCGGTTCTACTCAAGGAAGACGCTGATAAGATCTGGATCTTCGTCACTGACGTCACATTCACTTATCAGAATGAATACTTGGGCTGCACAGATAGGCTTGTGTTACACCTTTGACCGACAGGTAATTTATAAGGTAAGCTTTTTCCAAGTAAGATCAGTTCTAACAAGTGAAAGTATAAAAGCTTGACAAGCGAACTTTATGCATAAGTATGAATACTTTACGCACGTTTTGCACCAGATTATCTAATTGTTCGGTGCCGGCAGCGCTTTAAGTAGCTCACTGATTAGTTCTTTGTTTTCTGTTGAGTCTCTCCGTGTGAGCGGAGCCTATAGTATGAAATGTGTCATTAAAAGCAAAAGCTCTGAGAAACGTTATACTTTCGGGAAATAGTCACATTTCCAAGAAGTATTTTAGTGGAATATGTCGAAATCATTCAGTACTGCTAAAAATCAGCACACGATCTATTACAGGGCTGCAATTTTAATTACGTAAGATGATTTCAGTTTCACTGGTTACCTTCGTTAGGTTTCGCAACCGTTATATTTTATCTCGAAACCGTTTTACTCATTAAGAAATAGTTTTAGGTATGCTCTTCGACATTTATGTCATGCTAGTACTGCGGGACGACCATTTTCAGTTCCACCCAACAGTCAAAACAAGCCAATCACCTGAGAATATTTACCGACAAACATTTTGTACGTTAAATGGTGGCGCTGCTGGTTAAGGAAAGATGGCAAATCCAGTGCGTTTCATACTAGTTCTCCATTTTACCACATGTATAACGAAGTTTGTCAACGTTCACAGTGCTCCTGTATATTTATGACGTGCTAGTACTTGTGGACAACAATATTCAGTTGCCGCCGCCCACAAAACAATCCGGTCGTCCGAGGCCCGCCCCTTTTTTGCAACCCGCCAAAATAGTGTCTTATAAAGTAGAAAAAAATTGGTAAAGAATATATAGGTATATGTGAAACCTTTGGCAGAACAATTAGTAGTATTTTTGTCCTAGTTCCTATTTCTTATGATATGGCGTGCATATATTTCAAAATAATCATTACAAGGTAAATATTGAAACCACGCTGATATAAGCAATTAGATTTTGGGTTAATCGTTTCATACAATATTTTTTGAATATAACATAAACGTTGTAATCACTAATCATAGAAGAATTTGGGGATCAAAAGATTACGTTGCTTATAAAACAACATATACAAGTTACAAGTCATCAGTCAGAGGGCGCTCGCTAATTTGAATGGGGTATGGGCTATTTGTGGCGGGAACGCGTATACACTAGCATCTACTATCCATCCCTATCTGGCTCGCAAACACTATGCATTCACCTGCTGCACTCAATTCTTCTAAACATCACAATAGATTTTGATGCGGTTTTCACCATTATTTAGATTTTAGAGAGTTTATTCCGGAAGGTTTATGTGCTATGAGCATGGGCAGTGCCCTTTGCGGTCCTGCCGGTACGGGCAAGACGGAGATAGTCAAGGACATGGGGAAGACTCTGGCCAAGTACGTCGTGGTCTTCAACTGTTCTGATCAGATCGACTATAGGAAAACAAATATCAACCAAGTACCTACTAGAGTTTGAATACATTGATTGATACTGGACGATAAACTCTCATTTTAGTATTTTAAACAACGCTAGATACTTCGCACTTCAAAAAATTGCATATGATCAAATTGAAAACACTAAACTTGTCGACGAAGTAAGACTATAAGGGTTCCGTTTTTCCTTTTGAGGTGCGACACCCTAAATATTACCAAAAAAATGGTCTTCTCCGGAATGCGCTTGCGTGTACAAGCGGAGAGACCACGGAAAAGTCATCGGCACCAGGAGAACTTTGGATGCTTGGAAGGCAGTAGTTCATAATGTTGCTCTTTCTAAAGCGTTTTGGTAAGCTTTCTTGATTAAGAAAGCGTAGTTGAAAAATTCAATCTAAGATATTTATATATTTAATATGAGATAAGAAACTGCATGATACGTGTATAAAATATAGGTATCATCTCCTTGTATCTAGAGATGATACATAGTCATCAATGATTATTTGATTCTATGCAATTGGAATCGGACTGGATAGGATCGGCGGAAGGTTTACTTATGGCTACCGCCATGAGTCACAACTACTGGGGGTCACGCCATAAGAGGCAATGGACTCAAAAATCTAAAAACTATCCAAATACTGTTTTCAGAGGTCTGGGGCGCATCTAAAAAGGACTGGTTCAGTCAGGATCGTGGGGGTGCTTCGACGAGTTCAACCGCATAGAGCTGCTGGTGCTGTCGGTAGCGACACAGCAGGTCACCGTGGTGCTCGCTGCCAAGAAAGAGAAGAAGAAGAGCTTCATCTTCACTGGCGGCGACGTCTCTGAAATGTGTCCTGAGTTTGGAATATTCATTACTATGGTAGGTACCTACATCTTTTCTATTATGATATACAGCAGATTAAGCTATCATGTTAAATTGGTCACAAAGTTTTTGGGAAAAGGATAAAATTAATTTTTTATAATATCAAATAAGTCGTTCGTGTTGAGAGAATGCGTTCCTGACACCTTATAGCAACGACAGTAAAGATCACTGTGAAAAAACTGCAACTTCAAAAGAATACGTGATTTACGAAGCTAAACTTTAGTTCTTAGTTTCTAATCGTGTCCAACTGACATGAACGCATTTTCTCGGTTGGTGAAATATAAGTTACCTAGGCTGCATCAGCTGTGATGCAGCCTAGGTGACGCGCAAAAAAATACGTAGTCATGACCGAAATATCTTTGTATGCACCTACGCATCTAAGAGTTAACAGTTGGCAAGCCATGTCTCACATTTTAACTATAGAACCCTGGGTATGCCGGTCGTTTACCAGAGAACTTGAAGATCCAGTTCCGTACAGTGGCTATGATGGTACCCGACAGATAATCATCAGGGTGAAACTCGCGTCTTGCGGCTTTCTAGAGAACATCACCCTGGCCAGGAAGTTCAACACACTATACAAACTGTGTGAGGAACAGTTGACGAAACAGATTGGTAGGAATATATCTATCTAAAGATATCTATCTAATTTTTACCTTAGGCTAAATCATTATATTCAAATGGAAAGGTAGGTAAGGTGTTAGGTACACCTGTCTGGACTGGAATCAATACTTTATTCCAATGTCTTGAAATGGCTTGTTCTTAAAAGATTTCCAAAATGGCAAGTTGCAATACTCCTCCATTTAATAGTGTATTGGCTATAAGTGGCCCAGATTAAAATACAACACAATATCATAATGCATCTAGATGCATTATGATATTGTGTTGTATTGTCTAGCTAGCTAGACCAGATTCATTTGCACTGTGTTGGCACAATGTGCCTGAGTGTTCAACACATCGCGCCACCGTGCCACGTGTGTAGAGCTTATGACATCCTAGTAACTAAATATCTACGGTTTCTATATTGTGTTATGTAGTATGGAAGTGTAAGGTTTTGCGTTTGGCCAAGGTACGACTATTAATTAGACCCTAGTTAAAACAGGCGTTCGAAGCGCTCGCTCAGAATGCAGCGTTCAAGGCGCACGCTGAGCGCGCGTTCTCGGCACGTTAGACGTTAGTGAAACGCAACATTTTGTTGTAACTATAGAAGTATAGAACCCTCAACATGCTCAGTGTAACTGAGTTTCTTTTAAGTTTATTATAAAAATTCATAAAAATTTTTTGAACACCTAAAACGCAGCGTATAATACGTGCACCTCGGGCACCTGTTATAACTAGGGCCTTACTGGGTGCTCGCGTTTTCCATGTACCATGTATGTTCCATGATGAAACGTACCCTAGATGTTCTTTTTCAGGTAACGAACTTAATTACTTTAAACCATTCTAAAAAAAACCGGTCAAGAGCGAGTTGGACTCGCGCACCGAGGCTTCCGTACTATCATATAATAAAAAGTGTGATATTTAGTGACACCGTTTAATTTTTCCTGTAATCTTTACATACACTTCTATCACACAAAACAATTTCAGATTTTCTCTATGCAAACTTCGGAGATAAAGGGAGGGGGGGTGGGGAGGAACGGTATTTTTTTTTACATTTTCAAAAATCGAAAACTACGGAGCCTAGAAAAAAACTGTTTGAGAAGACACTAACGTATATCATATAACATGACGCCTGTATTCCCCGAAGGGAATTTTAAATTATTTTAGGTTGGTAACGTCACGTACGTTACCAACCTAAAATAATATAAGATCTCCCACCAAAAGTATGCGCTTCGGCAATTATCGTCTATCTTCGAAAATATGAACGCGCGATGATGAGTTCTAATATTACGTAGAGCTGTGGCAACATATATATAAGAGTGTGGCAACTGGCAACCACGGAAGTAATTGTCTATTTTGAATTACCATGGTTGGAAAATTAAAGATGAACACCTCTACGCCTTTCTAACAAATACAGACCAGTTTCACAGCTTAGCCACATGATATGTAGTGACTGTTAAGTGACCAATACTATAAAAATTAAATCGCAAAATACAATCAGCTGATCCCTACATTTATGTTCGCATAACTCGTCAAAATGTAACAATCAGCTGATTTATTTTCGCGATTTAAGGATTGGTCCCCCAGTGAACGCAAATAAAACAGTTCACTGTTGGTCTGATAGAAAAATTGTTTGTTATCAAGAATACTATCATGTGTTTAAGTATCTACTCTCATTTTTGTCCGGATAGCGGCTTTATCCTGTTGATACCTATGTCTTTTTTTCTTTTTAACGGCAATTTTCAAGCGAAATGTCAAAGTGTTTATTTACATTGACACCTGAGATCAACAAGAAAAGTAAGATGGAGCGCCGCGGACATCAAAAGTGAAGTCACCTGTAAATAGTTACATACACTTGTAACGGTCGCGAACCGTATCTTGATCAACATACAACCTAATACTGACTTGCACATTGCAAAAAACGTACGAAAATTTTAACTTCACGGGCTAGCTCGAGCTTCGTCCTTAAAGTCAGTGATAACTCGTAGCTAATAAAAATAAAGTTTTTTGTTTAAACCGTCACATGCATATTCTCCTTTAAAAACCTTGCTATTGAGTAAAATCGATTTTCGACGGCAGCCATTCTGGATCATTCCGACTATTTCTTATAGCTACTATCCATTTACTTTTTGTGTCAGTATTGATTGGACGTCTTATTAAATAATAATAATACACTTGTTTAAATAAAACCGTTTCAATTTGTCAAAAAAGAAATACGCCAACTGCTACAAACAAATACAATACATATGTGTACTTGTATTTATTTAAGTATTAATGTATGTTTTTTCTTGGGTAGATTTATCCCAAGCTGTCCGATCGTGGCTCGAGATAAACCTACCCTAACGGACGAGACGCATCGTCGCCGCCGCACCACCACGACGCGCGGCAGGCGCGGCTCCGTCCGGCATCGCGCATGCGCCATGGCAATATCTTGACGTGAAGATAGGGAACAACGAACTACAGTACAAAATAACCGATCATCATAATTTATTTAAAAGTATACATATATATTAGTTTTGTGCAATAATGCTGAAGGAATTAATTTTTAAAATTATTTTTAAATTATAGATACAATATTATTATCAATCTGCCTAGCCTTCTCACAACTATGTTTTCGTCGCCTTCCAGTCTGACCGGATGCAGCTGAATACAGTATTTTACATGGAGCGACTGCCTATCTGTCCTCCTCAACCCACTTACTGGGTAACACGATACAGGGGTATCACCTAGGGGGGTATTACCTAGGGAGGTAAGACTGGTTGTCAGACTTTCGGGCTTCTGACCACCCGTAACGACTGTCATCCAAGAATGACAGCCGGGACCAAAGGCTTAACGTGATTTCCGAGGCACGGACGGGTCTCGGTATGTATGTGTATGTAAAGATAATCACCCATCTACGAACCAACTGCGGCAAGCATAGCTTAAGGTGATATATTGAAAAATATGCTTTTCCTTTATCGTGAACCTTATTAAGCTTACGTTATGAGTTGAAGTTAGAAAAGAAGACAATTCGATTTGGCACGTATTAGGTACGTCGTTATATTCTGAGCGCACACACATTATCTCCATCCCTTCTTCTGCCTATGAAAAGTATTGACATCGCTGTTATTTATTCATAAACCAGTCTCCCGGTTGGGCTCATCAACGGTGATATAAAAACATATATGTAAGTCAATGCTCGGCAATGATGAATCTATGTATTTTTTTGCAAATCTTTTATAATTATTATTTATTTAACTATAAATGTGTGTGTGTGTGTGTGTGTGTGTCGGTGATATAAAAACATATATGTAAGTCAATGCTCAGCAATGATGAATCTATGTATTTTTTTGCAAATCTTTTATAATTATTATTTATTTAACTATAAATGTGTGTGTGTGTGTGTGTGTGTCGGTGATATAAAAACATATATGTAAGTCAATGCTCGGCAATGATGAATCTATGTATTTTTTTGCAAATCTTTTATAATTATTATTTATTTAACTATAAATGTGTGTGTAAACACACACATTTATTCTTGTGACTGTGAAAGATATAACATTCCTTTTCTATTATTATTTCGTGGCGACATTTAAAAAAAGTAGGTATTTATAAAAATCGGCAGAAATAAAAATACAAAACTAAGCAGTACCTGCAAAGTAATATTGAGTAGGTAAGAATTCTATTTTCTAGAGAGGAACATCTGTTTTTCTACCTACAACTTATATAGGCTAAAATTCGTTTATATAGATTCGTTTTCAGGTTTGAAATACGTCAACATTACATCAATATATCAAGTACTGTCACTACGAATGACAGAGCACAAAAAACCTAGTACTAGGGTTTAAGTATTTAACTTTATTTTTATTAAAATTATTTTGGGGTTAGGGATCACTGAGGGTCGGTAGCAAATGGAATTAGATACCATATGATTTGTTAAGCAGTTTACATAACATAGGTAGGATGTTTAGTGTTATTGAAAACAGTCAGAGTGAAACATAATTGTTTGATCTTATTTGGGGTGTATGTATGAAAAGTAAATAGAATAGATAGCCAATATATTTTCAGAAAGTATCTATTTTTTAAGACAAAACCGGACAAGATATTATGTATATTTGTTTCGGTAACACTTCACATCTGCTATAAGCCGTTATACGAGTATGTTGGGTTTTATGTGACATTTTATAACCTATAACCAGCAAAAAATATGACGCTTCCAACGACACCTTGTTTGTTCAAATATGACGAGTAGTTTAGGAGTTATGAGGAAACAAGTGAACATACATTTCAGTTTTTTTTTTAAATTTTAACTCTAGGATGTCCTACAAAGTTGTATACCGTAATAATTGGGCATAAGTCAGACAGATTCATCATCATCTTCCTGCCCTTATCCCATGTTACTTGGGGTCGGCGCAACATGTTTTCTTCTTCCATTCTCCCCTGTCAACCGTCACACTATCATTCACTCCCTTCTCTTTCATATCATTCTTTACACATTCCATCCATCTTTTGACTTAGACAATAAATTAATCAAATATAAATAGAATCAATATCCCATTTATGTTTAAAGCCCCATCAACATGGAGCTTCCGCGCTTCTGCAGCGTTTCGCAGTTGTTCGCGGAAGCCGATGTTAACGATGTTCACGGTATTAAGAGGAAGACAACAGCGTCAATAATGGGTAGGTTGCGCAGAGACTGTTGGAGCTTCCGAACAACCTACCCATTATTTACCCATTATTGACGCATCATAAAAACATTACTGGACACCCCTTAATAAGTCACGGTTTTTTATATTACTTACTAAGAGCCAGTCAACACGGCGCGTTGCGTCGTCGCAACGCAAATATTTTGACGCATAGCCGGCCACACAGGCGCTGCGTCGTCGCAGCGTTACTACGACGCAGTCTTAACGTTCGGTCGACGCAGCGGTGACGCACAGTTGCGGCAAGCATTTTTGTCTGAATCAATGTAATGAAGTAATCCATATCAATTTCTTCAATGGTACTCATTTTACCCTGCAAATAAAACTGAATACAAAAGTACGTAGGTAAAAAATGAAATGAGCTTGCGTGTATCCTCCCTATCAACGCACAAGCAACTGAGCGCTGCCTCTCCGTCGCCGCAATGAGTACACCCCCTCCCGCTTCGTCTCGGGGGCTGCTGTCCGTCATGTGTGCGTTGCGACGACGCAGCGCGCCGTGTGAACACCTTGGTTATTTGTATGTAAAACAACGCAACGGCAGCGGTGCGTCGACGCAACGCTGACGCAACGCGACGTGTGGACTCGCACTAATACTATATCGAGGGTTCACGGCCTATTTGTATTAAGCGACATTTTTGGAACTTTACAAGAGAGCATTTCAAAGTTTAATTATTCGGAAAAAAGAACATTTTAAAAATCTATTAATTTTTTTACAAAAAAAATTGCCTATCGACGGTTAAGAATCAATAGTGTTTGTATAAGTTTATAGGTAGATTATAACTCAATATCGGCCAGGCTGTCGCTTAATACCAATAGCCCGTGAACCCTCGATATGGATTGTGTGTACTTGTATGTGTGGTCCGAAATAAATAATATGTATAATATTAAAAATGTTTATTCCAGTTATACGAGACTCAGCGAGTTCGTCACGGTATCATGACGCTGGGACCACCAGGCGCTGGCAAGACAACCTGCATACAAACGCTCATGAGCGCACTCACGGAAATTGAAAACCCTCACAAGTAATAATCCTAACTAATATTATAAATGCGAAAGTGAGTTTGTTTGTTTCGCTTTCAAGCTAAAACGGCTGAACGGATTTGAAAGAAATTTGTCACATGTATAGACCATGACCTGAATTAGGACAGAATACTATTTTCCCGGTAATATGTTGCCGTGGGATAATTTCCGGCCTCCACGCGGGCGCCGGGGCACAGTATAAATATCTACCTACCAATATTGGCCCCTGGGCTTTAAATATGTAGGTACCTACAGCCGCGCGGTACGTAAACACGCGATAGGGCTGCCCGCCTACAGTATTCTAATTTCATCTTACCTACCACCATCACCTACTTGAGTTTCTTTCTAGTTTTGTGATTGTAAATATTATATATATATATATTTTTTTTTAAACTGCTGTCGTCGAAGTTTGCCTAACTCCAATCCTTACAAACTTCAACACCTACCTACTCAACCAAAATGCAAGAAACAGCTGACTAGTAATTATAATATCAAATAAAAATTTCAGCTTATTAACGTCCCCATTACCTATAGCACGGAGCAACTCGAAATAACAATTCATTTGGTCACCCATCCCATATCGAACCACTTTGCAAACGATACTTAGTTCAAACTAAATATAGATTCTGTGGACGACGCACGCCTCAATATAATATAACTTGGGGACTCTTAGTGCCATCTGTCGACACTAGGAGTCATGTGTGAAAGATGATCTAAAATAAATTACAATGTTGCAAGGTGCGAGTGGTCCCGGCATAAAGTATTTTTTTGTTGTTGGCAACTTTTTATATCACTTCTCTTTTTCCGCTGTCAATTAGCACCACGTCGCTTTCATATAATTTTTAGAAAACTATAATAATTTGTATTTTTCGAAGCCCTGCAACCACACGCACCTCCCAAATTGATTCTAGAACCAAGACTGCGTTTTATTTCGTCTCCATCTGCAATAGATTCAGTGCATCTTTTTCTTTCTATTTCATTAAGAAAAGGCCAGACGATAAATATTAGTTTAGTCCTATCATATCAAGATACTCCATAGACAAGTTTAGACATGATTAAAAACTTGGCTACTAAAAATACGTTAATTTACGTCAGGCGCTGACTAATTTGACACGACTAAACTAATATTTATCTTCTGTCCTTTTCTTAATAAAATAGAAAGAAAAAGATGCACTGAACTTAAAATTACTTTAGTTTGTGAACAAGGGAATCTGCGCCATTATCAACCATCTCATCGCGTACTACAAAATCTTACTTATAAAGTAAATTATAATGTACTTAAATCTTACTACGTAGGTACATAACGATACGACGTATCATTTCATAACGATATTTCGTCCTCAATAATATATGTAAGTAGCTAATATATGTAAGTCAATAAGCCTAGCCTAGGAAACTGTCTACTAGTTTTGTTTTAATGTGAGCGTAGGTAGGTCACTCATGTGTCCCTTTTTCACCCTATCCACTTATTTATTTATTAATCTAGGCATTTTGCTCGGTGGAAAACCCATAATTAGTAATTAAATAATAGGTAGATAGGTATAATTACCTATTAAAATAAACAAATTACGTACGTAGTAGGTATATAAAACTTGTTTATAGTCTTACCTTTCGGAGTTTCCAGATAATATAAAAAATGTTATCTCTGGGTGCGTTATTAACGAATTCAAGCAACCAAAAACAACACAATATAGTCTATTATCGCTGTCTGCCATATTAAAGTAAGTACTTGTACTTATTTCAATGAATATTTGTCACAAATCGCACGCTTACTGCTTACAAAACCATCCCACCGTCCGTTCGTCACTGCGGCGCATTCGTGACTGTTTGCCGCCTTAGTGCTGCCTTAGTCGAAGCGCGTAGGTGTGACTCGCATTCCGGCCTATGAAGATAAAACCGACTATGAAGATAAAATACTGTCCATATTTGTACCGTGGCTGGGGCAAAAGTTAGTATACATACCTTTTACGCTCAAAAGTAACAATTGATTACCAAATGACGGAGATCTTGACGGATTCACGAATATTAACCCACGACTATGTACAACTGGATGGGTCAAACACGTGCGTAGCCTCCATGTGCGCCGCGGAGGGCCAACCACGCGTGTGTACTGTAGTGGAAACGTAGACCCACGTTGTCAAACAAATAAAACAACGCAGCTAAAATGCGCCGCGTGCTCGCGCACAGCATTCGCCGCGGTGGATCGGCGCCTTTATCGATTACGTTAGTCGCCAAGATATAATAGTGGAAGTATTGTTAGTATTCTAAACACGCACATACATTTGGTTTAGGTACATGACTTTATACTACTACATAACTTACTTATACGTTGTGATTCTCGTAGATATATAATAAATAGTTTTGAAAATTCAGCCGACTTCTCGCATCGAGGAATTAATTCATTGCTGAATTAACGTTCTATTAATTCAGCAACGGAATACAAGGGGTGATCAAAAAGTAATGATAATCTGGAAGATCCAGTGCACATAAAAATAAAAATAAATTTTTTTTTGCTTGCTCGTATACCCACTAGGTTAGCATAAAAAAACATATAAATAGGCCACGATTCCCGGGAGGTACATTCATTTGAATATGAACAGTCGAAGAGATAACGTCAAAATGGAGAAAAACGAAATTAGAGCTGTCATCAAGTACCTCTGTTTGAAAAAAATGTCCCATAGTAAAAGTAGTTCGTGGTGATGAGTGCAGTGACCCCTTAAGAGGTTGCTGGTGTTTTGCCAATGACCCTGTATAACCTACGTACTTTATATTAAAGCTGATTATGTCGTGTCGTATAACTTTGATTTGGTGGCGTTTTACATATTTAAGTGTATATTCCACAGTCAGGTGATAATGTTGTTAAGTAACCATATACTATCAGATAATTTGTGCAAATTCGATGTTTAAAGTCATATCTTTATGCGGTTTTATCTGGTTGTTTTATCTGTTATTTTAAATAATAATTACTACATAAGGTACAAATAATTTGATTGAACTATTTGTGTTATAATATTTATAGGTACCTAGGTAATTTGATTTGTGATTTGATGCCATAATTACTTTAAGAATCAAAATTAAGAGAATAAAAATTATAATTACCACATCAACAAGCTCTTTCATTTGATATTATACACACCGACTTAGTGGAAACATTGGGGGCCTCTGCTCCTCCATATTCCACAGTTGCACGCTAGGCGAACGAGTTTAAACTTCCTGCACCGACCAGCGCTAGCAACCTGCGCGGTTCAGTCGGCGTTGTGCCGGCAGATCGGCGCCAGCTGCCTGCTTTCTACCTGAATACGGCCTACCTCTAATAGTTTAGTAGTTATTCCCATAATGATCTATCCTAACAAACAACACATAATGGTAACATTACTATCGTGCTACCTATGTTCATCAAAATCGCGGGAGAAAGCTAGTATATATACCTACTTAGTACGATTACGGTGAATGGTTCCATCGCTAATCTTCGCAAAAGCCGGGCGAACAAATTGTAACTGATCCAATAAGGGAGTATCGGAATCAGTACGTCAACCTTTTTTTATTGAGGTGGGAATATAAGAGTACATTTACGCGCACAGACCCAGTACCCAGTATCTCCTTATATCACTGAATGTGTAGATGTGTAGCAATAAATTTAGGTACGCACGGTGCTGCCTGCAGATTCTTTTTTTTATGTTTATCTACAATTTGTTTTTATTTATATATGTTTGGTTTAAGCTTTGTAAGAATAATTGCGTTATAATATTCTAGGTACTATTTGTTTAATTTTATTTATTTATTTACTAATTCGTGTACTAATCATTTAACCTGACTTGGTTTCCGTACCTACGTCTTTTTCGGGTGACCACTGAAAAACAGCGCTGTGCTGTGGGCCCCCCATAGCACAGCATCATGCTGAGTGGAAGACTTTTTGTCATAATAGTCATGGCGTGCCAGCAGCTGCCGACTTTTGTTTTGTTCTCGTGATTTGTGTTGATCTTTGCTTGATAACGTAATTTCACCCTTAATCGATTTTTATTGGTAGACGATCATATTTTATTTGTCGAATGGCTTTTTCAAAGATAACAGGAATAACTAATGGCACATTTTGACCAAGGTCGTAAAGTTTTCGTTAGGTGATCGTACTATAACATACACCCGCGGACAAAGAATACGAGTCAGTACGAAAAACTAAAATTACCCTTAAAATAATAGAACATTACTGTTGCCCATTCTTCGACTCCCCATTGTGCAGGTTCGCGGGTGTAACGTAATCTTGCTACATGATATTCCCTTTCAAGTTTTGGACCATTTGCGGATCTATTTGGGGTCAAATTAGCTTCAAGGAACCGCCGTCTTACAGTCCGCTGGCTTACGTCGTTTTTACGGGTCTCCCGAAGTTGATTTATTACTTTAACTGCAGTGAGGTGCCGATTTCGGGCATGATCGTAACAATAAATCGATCCTCTCGAGCCGTAGTACATCTCGGTCGGCCGGTTCTTTGTCTTCTTATGTTCTTCCCAGATTCTCGGAAACGTTGGATGACTGGCTAAACTAAAGAAAGTGACACGCCTATTGTTCTTGCTGTACTTCGCTGACTTCTTCCTTCTTGTAACACAGTGACGATAAGTGTACATTCTTCTGGTGTTAGCGACATGATAGTAATTCAAAAACGACAATGAAAAGAAAGACGACAATGACCGCCTTTTATCATTTTGATTTGCCAGATTGAAAACAAAAGTGAGAAAACAAGCAAAAGTAAAACAACCAATCAATCTGCCTAGCCTATTCCCAACTATGTTGCGGCCGGGTATTTTACAAGGAGCGACTGCCTATCTGACCTCCACAACCCAGTTATTAAGTAATACGATACCCCTTGGTAAGACTGGTTGTCAGACTTTCAGGCTTTTGACGACCCGTAACGACTGTCAAAGATTCACGAATGACAGCCGGGACCAACGGCTTAACATGCTTTCCAAGCCACGGCAGGGTCTTGGTATGTAAAGATGGTCACGGAATAACCACGGCAAGCGTAGCTTAGCCTGATCGATCTACCCGTGCGGCTATTACTAAGGGTCAGTTTTTTGATCCAGGAGTTAACTCAACCAATGATTAAACTTAGCAAGTAATTGTTGAATTTTGGCTAAATGTTTTCACATTTAGCCAAGTTTCAACCATTACTTACTAAGTTAAGCTAATAAATAAAATAATATTTTGGCTAAATCTGAAAAAAAAAATCACCTTTTTTGCAAACACATTTAGCCAAAATTCAACCATTAGTTACTATGTTTAACCATTGGTTGAGTTAACTACGAAAAACCGGCCCTGTACCTTTATTAATTTACAAGTCACAGGGATTTCGTCATCGACCCGTATTATTTAATCGCGAGTGTAATAATAGCAAACAACTTGTTATTATTTCAACACAAACGTTTTCATGAAAATCTACTGCGGAACTATAACTGCGCCTACCCTCTTTTTTGTATTTAGATAGTATGTTTTTTGTACGGGTAGATTTATTCCACGCCGTCCGATCGAGGCGAGGGATAAACCTACCCTGACGGACGCGACGCGTCGTCAGCGCCGCGCGTCGTGTCTACTGGACGCTCGGCTCACGCAGCAATGTCCCCCACCCCTTCTGAAAATATGGAAAAAACTACAGTTATTTCACCTTTGCTAGCAACCCATCAGAACTTTCATGCGAATGCGAATAAAGGTCACTTTGATTTTGGCAGTGATGAAAAATCACAGATAAAATAGCTGGGAAAGAACATAACATTATTTTTCCGCTATATTATTTTGAATCGAAGCTGAAAAGTAGTCAAGCCGCCATCGCCACCTACAAGTTGACCATTTAATGATGTTGATGATATTTTTTAATAGTTACACAGAGAAAACGAATTTTCCAAGATATGAGACCAAGCTAGATCGATTTTTTTGTCCCCGTAAACCCCTATATTGCAAATAATTTTTCATTTCTCATAAACAGTGTACAAAATTGAACAAAATTAGTCGATTTCTTGCACGGTAACATTGTATTAATTTGTTTTCAGAGAAATGCGGATGAATCCGAAAGCCATAACGGCCGCCAAGTTGTTCGGACGTTTGGACGTAGCTACCAATCACTGGACTGATGGCATATTCATCATATTAAGATGCTCTTTGGCGCAAGACCCTCAAGATACGGACTGGTGAACATATTTGGTTGGTGCTGGATGGGCCGGTTGACAGCATATGGATCGAAAACTTGAACTCCGTACTCGATGGCAATAAAACTTTGACTTTAGCAAACGGTGATCGTCTCACGATGTCTCCTACTTCAAAAATCATATTTTAACCAGAAAATATTGATAAAGCTTCGCAAACCACTGTATTTAAAAATGGTATGGTGTATATGAGCTGGTCAGGGTTGACTTGGGACCCAGGTAGCAATATTTTTTTTCATTTTGCACTCCTTTGTTTGAGACTAAATATTTTTCCACTCGTTTTGCCCAAAAAAAACGACAATATATATTTCTTTTTAAATTTATTTCAGTATTGCGTGCTTGGCTTATTTAGAAGTAGGTATGTTATGTTATATATATATATATATATATATAATAGGTTGGGGAAAAAGTTTCTTCGCATTTTTTAAGAAAATTCAAAACATTTAATACAAGTTATTTACATTTAAGTAAAGTATGTAGGTACCATTTTGTTCGATAACTTTTTGCCATCTTGTAGGTAGGGAGATGATCCCATTGCTATAGAAATTTTGAGACTTCCGGTCAAAATACCGCGACAAGTGGTTTTGGCAGTCCTCTCGTGATGTTAACCTGACACTGCCTAAAGAATTCTTAAGAGACCGAAACAGGTGGAAATCTGAAAGTAAGGGCTATATGGCGGATGCATTAACACCTCCCAGCCAAACTCTCTTAATTTTTGCTGAGTGGCTAAAGATGTGTGAGGTCTAGCGTTATCATGATGAAAAACCACACCGCTTCTGTTGATTAATTCCGGCCGCTTTCCCTCAACTTCTTGCTTTAATCTCATCAGTTGTTCGCAGTAGAGTTCAGAATCGATGGTCCTGCCTGGTGGTAACAGCTCATAATGAATAATGCCCTTCCAATCCCACCACACACACAGCATCACCTTGTTGCGAGTTAACCCGGGTTTCGCCACAGTCTGTGAAGCCTGACCGGCCTTTGACCACGACCTTTTTCGCACGTTCTTGTCATACGTGATCCACTTTTCATCACCAGTTATCAGCTTCTTCAAAAATGGTTCGGTTTTATTACGTCGTAATAAAGAATCACAAATGAGTACACAGTTCATTAGGTTTCTTTCAGTGAGCTCGTGAGGTACCCAAATTTCAAGCTTTTTTGTGTACCCAGTTTTTTTCACATGCGCCAAAACTATTTTGTGGTCAATTTCCAGTTCTTCAGCTACGTCGTAACTACTGATATGCCGATCTTGCTCCACTTTTTCAAAAATGGCATCCATTTTATCCGTAATAGGGCGGCCAGAGCGACGTGCATCTTTGACATCAAAATTTTCGGATTGAAAACGCTTAAACCAAATTTGTGCTACTCTCACAGACACTACACTAGGTCCATAAACATCGCAATTTTTTTTCGCGGCTTGCGTTGCATTTTTACCTTTTTTGTAGTAAAATTTTAAAATGTATCGAATTTCTTCATTAGATTCACTCATCTTGACGGTACGAAAAACGGTTGTCTATTGTTTGCCCGAAGATTATATGCCATAATCATCATTTTCCCGAATTTCATTTACCCGAATTTCATTTGCCCGAATGTTTCATTTGCCCTAAAAGACATATGACATACTTTTAATTGCCCGAATTTTAGATACCATAAGATACGAATGCCATAAGTATTGTTTGCCTTATTTATGTGCCATAATAATTATTAGACATAATATTTAAATGGCATAACAAGTATTAGACAAATATTTAAGCATGCATGGTTTTTTTTTCTGTGCATGGTCGATGGATATGGAGATCCCCTCCTTGCATGGGGGAAGTTTAGGAAATGCATAGTTTTTTTTATGAATTTTAAAAAATCTTAGTTTATGTTTTGTTAAGTTTTTGGTAAAAAATTAGTATCGTTTGGCAGGAGGAGGGGGTGGGGGTAGGGGGGTGCAACCTCTCACCTGGCACCACTCCCATGAAAGATAACGCACCCCTTCTTGAGAAAAACAAATTATTGTAACCTAACCTCAAAAACTTTAATGTTGCTTCTGCAACGTCTCCGGCGCTGCGGGAAGTGCAGCCCCTTCGCCCTTGTGTAACAAAGGGAAGGGTAGACCCATGCTCACCTCCGCAGCGTCGGCTTGCTTTAGCTGCTATGGCCCGCACCGGTGCCTATGCTTTGTTACAGCGGGCGGGGGCTGCTCTCTCTTCGCGCCTCCGGATTTTTATATACACTCTAGGGGTAGCAGCCAAAAGACTACGTAGAGTCAGGTGCCCTGAGCCTGACTCGGTTTTTGAACAGATTCGACCTATTTTAAAGATGGATGAAGAATGGCTGCAAATTATAGATATTGTGTTTCGTTTCACCTCTAGCAGATACCATCAGGTTAAAAATAATAATTTTACATTGTCACAAAATCAAAATTTTCGTAGTTATTCACCCAAAAAAAAAAACTCAAATCGCTGTGAAATTGTTAAACCCAAATAAGATAACACAAAATAATGCTAATAAAAAAAAATGTGCGTAATCTTATTATTTGCAAAATCAAAACGCATTATTAAAACTCCATAAAATAGCAACACCTGCTGTCAAAATCAACAAAATAGTGAGTGATTGACGTGGTTGATTGGCCAGGGTCCATGGCACTCTATGGAGCGCCATGGACCGTACGATCCTGTAGCTGCAGGTCAAGTCATACATCCGTCCGCTGCCGCTGCCAACCGTGTACTGGCGCAGCGCGTTTTTTTTTTTTTGTGAATGGCATCTCGTAGTTGACCTAGAGAGGTCGAGACTACTTAACCGGACTATCCTGTGGCTGCCTTAAGAAAACTCAAAGCCTCCAGCCAGGGGCAAAAACTTACAGACTAAGCGACTACACGCTAAGGGCTCCCCCTGTGGGGAACGGGCCTCGGCGTAGGGCGTCGCTGGGGGGAGGACAGCAAGATGGGACAGGCTGGATCAGATTAGAATTATTATTGTCAGGGGAGTTTAAAGCTACAGGCTCAGCTACGCCACCAGCTGGCACATCATACCCGAGCAAGGGACGGAGGGGAGGACGATTATTACGGGGTCGTCGCGAGGGACCTCGGCGGCGAGGTCGGAATGTCGATTTGTTTTTGTTCCTACGGTCCCTACTGCTCTCCTGGAGAAGAGTTATGGGGTCGTCGGGATCTGAGAGGACAAGCCTGGGGCGGCGGACCTTACTAATACGAGAGGGGACATAGCTAGCCGCCTCGACAACCAGAGGGTTGCGATGGTTGGTGGCTGAGTCGAAGAAACGCTTGGAATTGCGTTTCAAGAACTGGGAGATGGTGGGAATATCGAGATCCACGTGGAGGATTTCGTTCCGAACGAACCAAGGGGCTCCCGTTGTCTTTCGGAGGAAACAGTTTTGGAGGGCCTGCATCCTATGAATGAGGTGGGGTTTTGCGTGTGCAAACACTGAACCCGCATAGGTCATGATGGGGCGAATGCACGCTGTATAAATGCGCAATTTGCACCTAAGTGACAATTTGCTACGTGCATTCAGAACGGAGTGGAGTCTACCGAGAGCGAAAGCGGCTCGCGAACGCACCTGCTTTATGTGCTCAGCGAAGGAGAGGTGGTGGTCGAGGGTCACACCGAGGTATTTGGCTCGCGTCTCCCAAGGGATCGGCTTGCCGAACATGGTGATCGGTCGGGGGGGGGGAGTCGAGTGCGACGCGGTCTCAGAAAGAGGACCGCTTGACTCTTGTCGGGATTGACCTCGATTCTCCACTTCCTAAACCAGGCGCCGAGGTTATCGACTGCGGTTTGGAGAGTGCGAGATATCGGGTGTTGGTCCCTGCCCGAATAGTAAATGGCCGTGTCGTCTGCGAACAGAGCTAACTGCGCCTTTTTACTTTTCGGGATATCGCTGGTGAACAGCGTGAAGATGAGGGGAGCGAGCACTGAGCCCTGTGGGACTCCTGCACGGATGGGATGGGGGGAGGAGAGCGCTCCTTCTATGCGATAGCGAAAGGTGCGATTCGACAAAAAGTCTCGTAAGATGAGTACGAGACGATCCGGCACGCCAAGTTGGTAGAGCTTATATAATAAGCCATTGTGCCAGACTTTGTCGAATGCTTTCGCTATATCAAAGAAGACAGCGCCCGTCATCAAACCGCGTTGGAAGCCAACGCTTATGTGTTCGATGATGCGGTGGACCTGATGAACGCAGGAATGCTGCGTTCGGAAACCAAACTGCTCGTTAGGGATGAGACCCTTTGTCTCGGCATAGTCTCTGAGTCGCTTATAAATAAGCCTCTCATAGATTTTGCCGAGCACATTGAGCAGACTGATGGGGCGGTAACTAGAGGGCTCAGCCTTGGGCTTACCGGGCTTGGGGATGCCAATTACAGTGGCCTCTTTCCATGCTTGAGGAAAGATGTTGTTGCTCATGGCACCATTGAAGATGGTGACCATGAGCATTATAAGGTGGGCGGGGAAGAGTTGGATCACCCTATTGGTAATTCCATCTGAGCCGGGGGCTTTACGGGGTTTAAGACCCTTGATTATGTCCTGCACCTCGTCTGGAGTGACGGGGGGCAGGGGACAATCAGGGTCTTCAACGGGAGGGAGGGAGGCTCTACGTTCGACTTCCGCGTCGACCTCAGAGAGGTGAGCTTGGTCTACAGGTTGGGAGCTGGATGAGCACTGAGTCTCAAGACTGTCGGCTAGGCATTCAGCCTTGTCGACATCATCGAAAGCGATGGTCTTGTCAGGGCGGATAAGGGGGGGCATAGAGGCAGTCTCTTGGGATCTGAGCTTCCTCTGGAGTTGCCAGAAGGCTAAGTGGGTAGGCTCTAGGTCGCTCAGCATCTTATCCCAGCCAGTTTTACGCAGCTCCTCTATGCGTTTCTTTACAGATCTCTGTAAAGAGCGCATATGGGCTTTGTTCGCGTGGCAGGGAATGCTACTGTAGGCACGGACAGCCGCGTTCTTCTCATTCAGCAGCTCACGTACATCGTCCGGCAACTTCCAGCGATGGTCTTCCATCGCTGGAATTTCCCTTGAACAATCGTCCAGGACAGATTGTACGTGTTCTTTGAATGAGTCGATCGCGGCCGTCGTGTCCGGGATAGAGTCAAAGTGGTCGGGGATGGAGTCTAAGTGGGGGGACGTGGTGGATTTCAGACATTCGCTTACTTTCCTCCAGTCGGTCACTTTTTGAGTGAGAGGGGGTTGGCTGGGGTCACGGAGACCTATGCGGGGTGCCAGGTTTACAACGACTGGTCGGTGGTCAGAGGTCAGTTCATGTATCGCCTCTATAGAATCCAACCGTAGGTTGACATTCTTTAGAAGCGCTACATCAAGTACGTCAGGGGTGTGGTCAGGGTTGTGAGGAAAGTGAGTAGGAGTCATCGGGGCGATGACATCGAAACTCAGGAGGGAGCAGAGGTTGAACAGAAGTCTACCTCTGCGAGAGGTCCTGGTACTATTCCAGGCGGAATGTTTGGCGTTGAGGTCACCCGCTATGATAACGGATTCACTCAAGCCAAAAAGGGTGGAAAGGTCAGCAGATAGGGAACTATCTGAGGAAGTCGGGGAGAGGTAGGCCGATACTAGAGTGATCGGTTGGTTGGCGCAGCGCGCGCCGTGAGGGGATATTTATACGCGGCGCAGTTCAGCGCGCCTGAGGATAGCGATCTACAACTGCGACCCGTGCGCCACCACACGTATTATTGAACAATTACATTTTGTCTATTTTGTAAATACATCTTAGGAAACCCACTACTTGTGCATATGTATTTTTCTATAAGACCTGTACATATTTCTGTGTAACTTATGCCTAGACTTGATTATACCTAAGCTCATAACTACATCTGGAGTATCATTTACACTACCTAAGCGCTACAATCCCAACATAGAGCCTCCGGCAGGAAGTATTTGCCTCTCCCCCCCCCCCCAGATTAGGCAGCATACGCGAGACTGCATTCGCGGTGCCCATCAATCGGGGAGCCAACTGCTGAAAATGCGGCCCGAAGTTCCACGGGATATCGCCCGTGGAAATAAATGACTTCCGATTTATGCAGTGCCACCTGGAGACCCAATCGCCGATTCCTGCCTACGACTTGCGCAACCCCTGCTGTTGCTAAGACAGTCACCTGCCGCAGCGTCTTCCCCCGTGCCATTACCAGCGTGTCATCGGCGTAACAGATGATGCCGATGCCACGGAGGAGTGCACCGCGCAGCACCCAGTCGTATCCGATGTTCCACAGGAGTGGCCCCAAAACAGAACCCTGTGGAACACCACACGACATCTCTCGCTGACCCCACCCTTCTCGATCCGGGTAGATGACATATCTGTCAGATAAGCCCCGATAATGCAGCGGAGGTAGTTTGGCATGATATCAGAGTGACTCCCTAATGTTACTCCAGGGAAAAGTGTTGAAGGCATTGACAATGTCCAAAGACACTGCCAAGACGACCTCACCCTGGGCCATTGCTTCCTCCGCCAAGACTTTCACGCGCATGATCGCGTCTATTGTAGAGCGCCCCTGACGGAAACCAAACTGGTTATCTGCCAGATCCGGCCCCTCTCTTGTCATGTGTTAGACAAGGCGGTCTGCAATAATTCTCTCGAAGAGTTTGCCCACCTCACCCAACAACACAATGGGCGGATAAGCGGATAAGCGGTAAGCGGATGGTGAGTCCGCAAGCCGCCCTTCCATTTTCAACAGGACCAGCTTTCCAGTCTCTCCAAACATGTGCTCAAGAGTCCCACTGATCGGGGCCAGAGATCCCTGATGGCCAGAACCCATGCACGGCCAAGAATGCCGTCAGTTCCTGGAGCAGTGTTTTTGGCCTGAAGCCTTTGTACTGCCGCTTTTAGTTCTACCTGGGTCATTTCAGGCGCGTCGCCATCGTCATTTTCCGAGTTGGGCACCATAGTAGGCGGAACCATATGCGGTGGTGTGTGCTCCCTTGTGAGGGGAATAAAGCGCTCACTATTCTCTCTAGCACTTGCCGGTGGAGGCTACGGGATGGTGGAGACACCCACAAAGTTTGCGCCTAACCAAACGGTAAGGACGCCCCACGGATCACGTTCTAGCAATTTCTATGGGCTTGGGCCCAAGCCTATTATTTCCAGCTGAAGAGCCTTCTTCGCCACTCCACACACCTCGTACAGTTCCGCCTCTCTTACCATAGCTTCTGGTGTTCGTCTGCGCCTTCATCGCTGCCTGGTGTACGGGCGTCGCGCCGCCATGCATGCGATGCGCAAATGCGCAATGTCTTGCGATCACCAATACACCTGGCGCAGATGGAGACTGACTGAACATCGCAGCATCACAGATTTGTCATGGCCTCCCGGAACCATTCTGCCTCCTCGTCAATATCGACAGACCTGACTGGTGAGTCCAACCAGGCCTTCACGATTGAGGCAACCAGAAGGGTTTCCCGGTTCAGTTGTTTGAGCGCCCATCGCGAGCCATCCTCAACCCCGGTTGGGGCCGCTTGTGCCGGGCCATTCGAGGTCTGGGCGGAGACGTCGAACTGTATCTGTGATCCGACAAAGTCTCCACGTCCTCCAATACACGCCAGTCCTGAACACGGCGTGCGACAGCGGGAATAGCAAACGATAAGTCCACTATAGACCCACCCCACTGCCGCACACATCGCTGCTTTGCATGAATACCCGCACAAACCAAAATTTTGAAATGACTGGTTTATAACACAGCCAAATGCAAAATAGTCCTTATTTCATGGAAGTAAGACCGCCGATTGTGCCGTTATGAATTTGAGTCTTACTGACTGAATTTTGGTTTGTGCGGGTATTCATGCAAAGCAGCGACATGTCTGAACAGAACCCCGGTTTAGGAGCAGTAAGCCTGACTTCACCGCTCACTCCTCCGGTAACATACCCCGTGCATCTATTGCTGGGGAACCCCAAGTCGTGGATTTGGCGTTGAAGTCACCCATGACAAGGACAGGGTGAGGACGGCTTTGACTGATGACTGTGCCCAATTCCGTGATGAAACTCTCAAAGTCGGCGGTTGGGTGAGAAATAAATCGCCACGACAATGATATCTTCGACTAAGACCGCTACAAAGCCCCGCCCCCGGGTGACGGTCTCCAGGGGCGGAGTGCCAGCGGCCGGCCTCAAGATAAGCGCCACCAAGCCATCAATGTCACCCACTCAGTCATCCCTGGGAGGAACAAAGTATGGTTTGGCAACGATAGCGACGTTGATCAACCACTCCGCCATGCTCTGGAGCAACAGGTCCTGAGCCCTGGCTCAATAGTTGATATTCGCTTGGAGAAGACGAAGGTGTGGGGCCATTCCTGGGTGTCCATAACAATGGCCTCCCCCTCAACCCTTTCTTCGGCTTTATTGCCAGCGGTCAGTGAGCGCGAGGCCTAATTTTCCTATTTGAGTCAGCTTTTTTATCCCTCGGTACATGCCTTGCTGCCCATCTGGTGGTCAACCGACCTGTTCAATGCCGCACACACTACACAGTGTGGCGCGGCATCGCAAGAGCTGGCCTTGTGACCGAGCTGATCACAGCGGAAACAAAGACCGCAGCAATCGACCCCTGAGGTGAATCGAACTCCAACGTGTCCCTCTCGCATGCACCAGGCTTATTTGCCAGAAGCCTGACCCATACCAAATTCCAGCCCACCACCAGTCCGGGACCATCTTTTAATTTTCGAGCTGCCGCGACGGGACTGCTGACCAGTACTATCCGCAGATCGGAGAAGCCCGGACGAATTGTTTCCACCTTAACTTGGTCTAGCGGACATTCTCCGGCCTTTGCAACAGCAGCTGCGACCTCTTCCGAAGTTGCAGAGTCCCCCAGGTGCATTATACGTTGATCTGCGCACTTGACCTGCCTGGACACTAACGTCCACTACCTCGAGCGACGAGCGCCACTGTTGACATCAGGGATCTCCAGTTCGATAGTTGCCTACCCTACCACAGACTATTTACCTACGCGTACTCACAGTCACAGATAATACTTAGTACTTGTGAAACGACGAAACTAAGCCGCGTGGCCTTGAAATACCATTGAATGTAATACTCGTAGATCTTTCGTATCGGAAATACCCAAGAAATGCAATAAAAACGTTTTATTAATCGAAAACGATTAAAAATTTGTTCTTCTTCAAAAACGTTATTTATAACGTTCCGTTCGACCGTAACCGAAACAAATCGTTTCTTAGGTATTTAAGACGAAACCGTTTCGAAAAATATACCGGTATCCGAGCCCTGCTTCTGATCCCTGTTGCGCTAGTACACTTTGCTCACATTTGCACGCGTCGCGTATCCATGGCAACGAACGCTCTGGCTGAGCGGACGCCATGCATCATTCTGTGTTGTGGAACTATATCCCACCTTATACTATTGGTATAGTGGTATTACTACCAATGTAGTAAGTTTAAATACAAAACTCTCAAGTTCTATCGTTGCTAAAATTAGTTACAGTGGCCGTATAGGGAAGTATTATACCCATCATCTTCATTCTTTCGTTGCAAATAATGTTTGGCACTGTCCATATCCATCTTGTAGGACTCCAAGAATAGCCTAGTTGCCAGTAAGAAAAATACCTTATGAATTTTATTATGGAGGAGGGTTATGAGCACATGGTTACTTTGATGGATGAAGCATATAAGTAGAAAGGGATGAATAAGACAGGTCATGGTGTTTGAAAGAGATAAGGAGGTATCGGTGTGTGATATGAAAATAAATGATAAGTGTGTGGAGCAAGTAAGTGAGTTTATATTATATATTTGAGGAGTCTGTTTACGAGGGATTGAAATATTGTTGAAGATGTGGAAATGAGAGTAAATGCAGAAATAAAGTGAATGGTGCATACATTATACATTCGATTGTAACCAACCAGTTGATGTCCACAAAGGCTCCACTGCCTGCTCACAACGGTGTGCTGGTACCTACGCTTATGTGTGGAAGTGAATGTTGAGAGTGGCAAAAGAAGCATTAAATTAGAATAATTGCTGTGAAAATGCGTTCCTTGCGAAGCATGTGTGGTGTAACTTTGAATGAAGAATAACGTGATAAGGCAACGGTGCGGTTTAAAAGAAGATATAAATAGTGACAAACGTTGAAAAGAGTTTGCTAAGATGTTTTGGTCATGTTGAGCGGATGAATGAAAGGTGACTACTAAAAAGTATTTACCAGGCAGATGTCAGTGGAAACGCCGGGAGGGGACCTAGAAATACTTATAGTGACCTTATTGGTGATGTTCTTCAAAAAGGTCAGGTGCGTAGTACTTCCAACCGGTGCGTGTATGACCAGATGTATGAACGTAAACGTAGCAAAACGAGTATGTAAGGATCATAGCAGGTGGCGTTCTGTAGTATCTGCCTACGAAAGAAAGAAGGCGTGAGTTTATTTAAGCATGTGTAAAATAAAACTTTCAGCATTATTTAGTTAGTAGGTAGGTATGTATGCTTTTTGTCCTAATTAGAGAAATCTGTTGAATAATAAAGCTCGCTTACAACGTGATGGTCATGACAACAGCCAGTGGCTGCAGTAATACGCTTACAATTAGATTCTGAACCGAACGTAAATTACTGCGCTGGTTCACATTAACTTGCACGTATCAGCGAAACGATCCGGGGGTAAGCTAAAAAAATTACAAATGTTTGTTCGGCATTGTAATACAAGTCGGTTTTATTCATTACATTTACTATATTTTTATGTTATAATTTCGAAAAAAAAAACCGACAACAATAATGAAATCGCTATTTTAACCAGGCAAAACAAAATTTTGCTTGAAAGGTTTTGTTATGAAATGCCATTGAAATACAAGTTAAAGTAGACTGTAAAACTGTGAGCACAGCTAAGTTTAGTAGAACACTACAACCCTACTTGTTACGTTGTGAACATGCCAACCAGCCATTCATGTGGTGTTTACCTTTAAGTAATTGTTACACGTACAGTTCGTATTTTTTTGCTCATGATGTTAGTGTAAACAATAATCGTTGGTGAACCAAATAAATAAATAGCAATTTTCTTTTTCAAACTAGCGATGCCTCATGGGCTCCTGGTAGCTCATAGAACTTGTGCAGTCACCTCGTGTCGTATTTTCACTTTACGCAAGCGCATTGGAAAGTAGACCACGTGTCGTGTAGATGCCACGTGGACATTGAACTTCCAAAAAACGACCTCTATGAAGTTAGTATATCAGAAACCCGCCTTTGCTTCGCACGGGTGCATTCTACTTCTTTGCTTTTTCTCGTGTCAATGACTCATATATTGCCGACCAGTACTTAGCGACCTAGTTTGCTCTGTAATTTGCCTCATTTAAGTCCTTGAGAGGAGTAGGTGACATGGCATAGCATCGAGATTTCTGTGCTTTACCTAAGTTTTATACCGGGTTACTCAGAAAGTTTTGCGACTAACATTGTTTGTCTATGGAACACTGGCTGGTTTTGATGTCAATTAAAATGAAAAAAACGCAACATTCCAAATTCGATATTCCCTCCACATTTTTTTATGAGCAACATTAAAATTTTCTGTCTCACTGAAAAATGGATTTACAACGAGAACATTTTCGCGCGATGATTGACATTTTCGTTCATAGATAAAAACCCTTCTAAAGCGACCGTTTTTCGCTGGTTCAACGAATTTAAGTGTGATCGAGTAACTTTGGCGGACGAAGAAAGAAGTGGCGGCCCTATGACAGCTGTTACAGAAGAAAACGTTCGGGCTGTGAAAATTTTTATTAGCATAATAATACTGCAGATTGGATCAAGAACATATACATTACTAACATCTTTCTTTGGCCGAATCCACAAAATATCCATCTAAAAATTTTCTCGGGTTACTAGGAAACATAAATCATAGAGGGTATTCGAATATTGAAAACATAATTGTAAATTGTAGTAGGCCATCTGCGCCGTAACACAGAATAATAAAGCTACAGTAGTTTATCTGGGCAGTGATATTGTATTAATTACCTACGACCGTGGCCGCTCGGTAGAAAATACGCGTCCAAGACGCGTCCGTCCGTGCGTAACTGCCGCGCACTCGAACCGTTGCCTACTGGCACAATAAAAATATGGATAGTAGGGAAACTATGAAACGGCACACACACAGACGCGTGCATCGACGAGACCCCTTTTTTTTTGTGGATGGGAAATCACCAAATAACTTCTCCCGCTCTGGGTGGAGCGGAAGGGCGTGTCAGACTTTTACTGACTAAAACCCACCCCCGTGTTCCTTCAGTTGCCTATGCCAGGGCCACGGTATCTTTTTCAAACAACCCGCGACCCCATCGGCATCGGCCCTATTGGACCCCATCTTTTGCTGACATCTCCTTGAGGCGCGCGTGGAACACAACGCGCCGTCGACCCGGGCCTGGTCCTCACCGGACGGCGAGCTACCCACTACTCACCGTCCGCAAGCCCGCGCCTACGGTGGCCGGGAATCGGCTATCGATTCCCGCCGCCCAGGGCGTCTCCTGCGGCGACTGAGGGCGTGAGGCTGCCTCTCCCTCACGCGTTCCGCCTCCCCCTTCGCGAGCATTACCGCTTCGCAGAAGGAGGTGACGGCCTCCCATGCACTCTCGCTCCGCACCATGGCCTGGACCAGGCTCGGACGCGAGAGATCGCCGCCGCCGATCGCCTCCGTGAGAACACGGCGGTGTTCTGCCCAAGCCGGGCAGACCTCCACTGTATGCTCCACCGTGTCCTCTGGGCGATCCACACAATGGTGACACCCGGGCGTTTCCTCCCGCCTTATGCGAAACAGGAACCTCCCGAAACAACCGTGTCCGGTGAGGACCTGCGTCAGGCGGAAGGTGAGGACGCCGTGGCGCCTCTCTAACCACTCCTCAAAGAAGGGACTTATCGCCGCAATTGTGGCGTGCCCAGCGCTGGGCTGCGACAGTCGCACTCTCCATGTCGCTATGAGTTCCCGCCGGAGCTCTGTCCGCTGTACCGTGATTTCGCCCCGGCGTTTCGCCTCCTCGATCGACGAGACCCCTAAGCTACAATAAATATACTGAGAGCACCACGACTTGGCGCCTCGGCGTCAGTGTGCCAGTTCGACCGTTGGTACGTAGTTTCCTTACTGTCCATCAGGGCTAACATAACAAGCAGGAGATCGCTTTTTCTCATGTCAAGTTTATAATTATTAGGTTGGGGAAAAAGTATAAAAAAGGACGCGTCCGCCAAGTTTGGAGTTTTTTTCTCTTTGACACTTATTGTCTCGTGACGAGAAACTAATGTAGCAAGTTATTAAAAACAAATGATTTTTATCATAGCAACATCGGCTTGAGATTCCATCTCATTCATTCGATTTAACCCAAGGGTTTAGTTTGTACTATATTTATTTTACGTCCACCTGTTATACGTCCACATATTTATGTTAAGTTCTTTTTGTAGGCTGACTTTTTTTATTAAAATTAAATGTTTTTCTTTGGCATGCCGAAATTAAAAGACAAAATGACGGAAATAAAAATTAGTGGCACATAATAAACTCACTAGATATACCAAGATCCCTCTGTGCGTCGGAAGCACGTTAAGCCGTTGGTCCCGGCTGTTATTCGTGGATCTTTGACAGTCGTTACGGTTCGTCAGAAGCCCGAAAGTCTGGCAATCAGTCTTACCAAGGGGTATCGTATTTCATAGTTACCGGGTTGTGGAGGTCAGATAGGCAGTAGCTCCATGTAAAATACGGGTATTCAGCTTTGGGTTAGACTGGAAGCCGACTCCAACATAGTTGGGAAAAGGTTAGGCAGATAATAAATAAAAGTCTAGGCAGATAATGAATAAGTATACTCACTAGATAGTAACCACAATATTGACAAATGAGCCAACGATCAAAATTTGACAAAGCGCAGATTGTTATAGTAACAATCACCATACAACCGATGATATTGCAAATTTTGTTAATCACCACACTTACCAAAAGGACTGGTTATTTAGATAAATATGCAGCTGGAGTTGATTTTGCTATTATAACCATAAAACACTAAACGTTGTTAATCACCACCCTTAGGAAATGAACTAGCGATTTTATTAGATATTGCCATACAGGCATAATCCCTAGATTTAGTTAATCACCATAATTGGCAAAATCACTAGTTATTACTGAAAGTGATACTCGTCTACGTGATAGAGCTCCCCTCCGCCACAGTTACTCTCGCGGCCGCCGGAAGGAACTTCGTTCCAATATAAATAGTAGATTAGAACTAAGTAGTTTCATTATTAATATATTGTAAAATAAAATTATAACTAAAATAAGTACAATTATGAAACTGCCATGGTAATTTTGTTTTTTTTATATATATCATATATTTCATATGTACCTATCATTACTTTGCCTCCTCATCTCGTCGTCCAAATCGAGGAGAATATACAGGGTCAACTTTTTTCAAGTACAAATATTTAAACAGAACGTCTATCTGTACGATAGAAATACGGTCCTAGCAATTTTTTTTTAAATAATCAGGCTAGTTTTTTTTTCAGTTTTTCTAACACAAAAATTACAATATTTTTAAAAGCATACTGTATACCGACTCAATTAATCTGGGTTTGGACCCCCAAAAAACCCAGGGTCATTATACCCGGTATTACGTCATCGCTCGGACTGCACTGACTTGTGATCGAATCTCCATCCCAAGCTATGCTACTCGAAGCTATCATACCTAAGTAGTGTAGACTATAAGAAACGATATTAACCTTTGCGCTAATCTATCGTATTTTAATTTTCCATCACACTTTTTCAGGCTTTGGACTGACAAGTAATACAATTTGTTATTTTTTTTTAGTAGCTATTGAATTAATGTAAAAATGTTAACAACTTACCTAACGTTTTGCATTAACATGGCGTGTTAAAAATAGTCAAAATTCATTACACTTATTTACACAATTTAGTAGTTATTTACACATATCACATCAATTGTTGGATGTGACGCCCTTGTTGTCGCACACACTGTCTAGCGCGATCGAGACAATGCCTCCGTACTTCCACGCCCAATCCATCGCCCTCACACAGGCACATCCAGCAGCAGCTCTGGTAGGTCTCGCTGGAGGAATTCAGAAAAACAGGTCCTAGTAATTGGCCGTTCAACACTCCTGCCCACACATTTACACTGAATCGGTGTTGGAAGTGGTCCGGCCGAATAACTCGTGGATTGTACTCGCACCAGTAATGCGCATTATGCACATTAAATAGTCCCTTGCGGGTAAATGTGCACTCATCCGTCCACAGCACGTTATACGTAGGGTTCCGCAGCAGCCAACGGCAGAACTCGACCCTCGGTGCGTAATCCTCAGGCAGCAACTCCTGGACCCGAGTGAAATGGAAGGGATGGTAACCTTCACTGCGCAGGAGCTGCCAGACGTAATTCTGGCTTACACCAAACACACGGGCAGCGTCTCCGGTGCTCGCCACGGGGTGCCGGTGAAAGAAATCCAGCACCTCCTCTTCAAGCTGCACTGGGTGTCGTGGCCTCCCCGAGTCAATAAGACGAGGCTGGAAGTTCTCACTCTCTCTGAAGCGCTGCACGGCTCGAAGAATGGTGCGAATATTGTCCAAATCTCTGGGCGTACAGTTCTTGTGCCCGCAACATTATTTCACCTGCGTCGTGATAGCACATAGCCATATTCATGTATTCTCGGGATGAATACCGATAAGGCATTTCGAAAATTTTCGCACAGACAACACGCACAATTCAGTAACTTGATTTTGGCTAACTGAACGAGTCTCCTGCGCTCAGGCCGAGCAAGGCGGGGGCAGCCGGGCGAAGAAGGGACATGCCGCCGCCACACGTGTGCAGGCATACAACCATTGTTATCTGCTTAGAGTACCGTTAGCCATTAATACACAGGATGTTGAATTTGACTTTTTAAACAAAATGGTTTTTGGTGTTTTTCTTGGAAACTAGCGTATAGAAATGTATTATTTTTTCAAGAAATGTCTATCTTAAGTTAATGAATCTATCCTTAAAATGTTTGTACTTAATATAAGTTGACCTTATATACTTGGAAACCTAGATATTCTATAATCCAATCGGAATAAATACACACTGCCTTATAATATGTTTGATTTATAAATTATTTTGGTATTTCTTTTGTATGAACTACGTATGCTCCGGAGGCGTCTTAAAACGGCTGTTTATCATTTGAACAACTGATAAATCATTTTTAATGTAAACCACACGTTAACCAGTGTTTACAGCCCTTAAACAGCCGATCATTATAACAGACAGAACAGCATCGTTTAACCATCCATTAACCATAATAGCCGGTTTCTGTGACATTACAACAGTTGAAACATTACGTTGTGTATTTAATTTCGATTGTTTGCTCTTTTTGTGAAACATGCAGTCAGTGTTCAATGTGTTAATAACTATCAAGATCACTAAGTAGTGATAAGCATTGTTCTGGTCTCTAGATATAGATATAGACACCAGAACAATGCGACCTAGAGTATTTCATGTGCGTCGTAATTATTACGAAGAGTTTACTGAGGAATCTTTTAAAACTAGATATCGTTTGTCAAAATCTTCTGCACTGAACGTACTACAACTAATACAGAATAAGCTAGAATTCCCGAACGTAAACTATGTAAATAACACTGATCAGGTTTTAAAACATCTTTCAACTCAAAGCTACTTTATCCCTAACAGATTGTAATGTGTTTTGTTATTATACTTATTCCAAAAGCCAGATGGTAATTAAAAGTAAGAAAAAAGTGACACTTGGCTGCATTAAATTGGTGTGCATGTACCAAAAATGGTTGAATATAACTGAAAATAATGTACCTACATACAAAAAATAAATCATTAATAAATCTAAAAATGTTTCAGTGGCTCAATATAGGTACTTACCACCTAGCTTGTTATCAATCAAATAACAAATGCAATTTTTTTAAATTTCCTCACAAACCTATTTTGAAAATTTAAAATGTTTAAGTACCTATTTTTTGTAAGAATAATTCCCTGGCACCTATAAATAAGTTAGTGTTGACTTAACGGTATTATGCGACTGGATGCCATCAACTGACCATGGGTGATTTTGCTGGAATAAGTCGACCAACAGCTAATCGTGTCATCCACCGAGTAACTTTTTTTTATTATTTGAGATGGGTTTGCTCTTGACTCTAGTCTAGGTCAGAGATGACAGAGTCAAAGTCGACGATGGAGTGAGCTTACCCAAAAGAAGCCTATTCACTCTCTCTTTGAAGAGATTAAGGTTGTATGCGCTCGGAAACACAGACGAAGGTAGCGAGTTCCACTGTTTTGCTGTGCGCGTTGCGCTTTCAAATGTCTTTTACATTTGGAAGCGCTTATTGCGAATTGGTGAAATAGCAACTAGGTAAAGTGAATAGCAACTGGCAGTGCGTTAGATGACCTATGGTAAAAGGGGGCCGGTGGAATGAGGTCGTGGAGTTCTTGGGCACACGCACCGATGTACAATCTGTAGAAGACCGACAAGCAAGCAACCTTGCGGCGATGAACCAAGCTAAGAACCTTGGCATCCACCAGTTTTACGTCGCCAGTGAGCCTCTTAGCTCTGCGTTCCACCGAGTCAAGCGCGGCTAGTTGGTACTTAGCTGCTCCATCTCAAAGGTGACTGCAATACTCCATGCAGGATCGGACTTGCGCTTTGTAATGGGCTATCCAGGAGTAAAGTATCGCTTCACCCTATTTAGGATGCCCAGTTTTTTGGCCGCAGTTTGGGCCTTGTAGTCGATGGTGGCGCCGAAGTTGAGACCAGATGTTAACTCCATGCCTAGGAGCTCAAGCCGATCAGTTACAGGAACAGATGTACCCCAAAAAGTAGGAGTTTTGGCGAAACGACTCCTTTTAGCGGTAAAAAAACACGCCTGTGTTTTGGTGGCGTTAAAAAAGACCAGATTATCTTCACCCCACTGGGAGACAAGGTTTAAGATAATCTGTCCGCTCTACCATGGCCTCTCTCAAGGAACGAACTTCGGCCTCGCTGGTTTTTGTGCTGGACAAGTATCTCTCTGAAACTGTGCTGTCATCTGCGTACCCAACAATACCAGGCTGAAGCAGGTCATTAATATGCAGCAGGAAAACTGTTGCAGAGAGAACAGACCCCTGAGGAACTCCGGCATCAATCGCCATAAGGTCAGAGGAGCAGCCATCAACGACTACTCTGATCGACCGCTCACTAAGGAAATCTGATGTCCAGCTACAAAAATCAGCTGGGATGCCATAAGCAGGAAGCTTGCTGAGCAGAGCAGCGTGCCAAACCCAGTCAAAGGCCTTCGAGATGTCAAGCGATACAGCCAGTGCTTCGCCGTGTTTCTCGATGGCTTCTCCACAGCAGTGCGTGACATACACGAGAAGATCGCTAGTTGACCGTCCCCGGCGAATGCCATATTGACGGTCACTGAGGAAATCGTTGTCTTTAAGGTAGGTCAGCAACTTATTATTCAGTACCCTTTCTATAACCTTGTACAGAATGGAGGTAACGGTGATCATACGGTAATGGGCAGGTTCTGCATGGTCGCCCTTTTTGGGCACTGGTTGCACATTTGCAAGCTTCCAGGATTTCGGCACAGTTCTTTTATCAAGAGAGAGGCGGAACAAACGTGTCAACACAGGAGACAGTTCAGGCGCACACTGCCTTAACACTCATGCTGGAATGCCGTCAGGCCCGCCGGCCTTGTTCACGTCTAAATTGCACAATACTCTTTGGACCTCTTTAATGTGAACTGCGACCTCCGGCATCGAGGAGTCACAATGAGATACAGTAGGTGGTTACTTGGAGCCAGCGATCAGACGTGAATTGCTTGCAAAGACCGATGCAAATAAATTTGCTTTCTCATTTGCAGAGTGAGCCAGCGACCCATCAGGTTTCATCGTAGGATATAAAGTGGGATGACAGAAATTCGTTTCAGCCGCTTTAGACAAGGACCAGAACTGTTTACTACCCAGAGGGTGCCAAGCCAGCCTGGCCCCGATACGTCCGACATGGTCAAAACGTGCCTTAGGTAAAACCCGCTTGCAGAACTAGGCGGCAGAATTGAAGTTTCTTTTCTTCGCGCGGATCCTTTACGCTCTAATTTTGCGGTCGCGGGAGTTGATTCAAGCTTAGAAGGCAGACTCTTTTCGGACCTCAGCGTGGGCGCATTCTGCATTATACTAAGGCCGGGATTTGTGACCGAGCGGAATGTCGGAGAATAGAATAAAATTTTCCATCCTCTGCTGAATCACGTCCGCAACCGCGTCAGCACAGCATGAGGGGTCACCCGAGGAGAAGCACACTTGCCGCCATGGATAAGACGCAAAAAGTGCCGCATCTAATCCCAGTCTGCTGACTCGTATCGCAATTCTCGCCTCGTGCCTCTAGGGCTCTCATCTGGAGGAGAGCAGGTCGATATGGATTACACCAGAGAGTGGTCAGACGCTCCTAGCGGGGCTGAGACTGATACTGAATGACTGTCCGGATCAGATGCCAACAGCAGGTCCAAGAAGTTGGGTGTATGGCCGTCAACGTCTTAAATAGACAATAGAGGATGCCTCTATTGTCTATTTAAGACAATAGAGGCATCCTCTAGCAATAATGTACAGAAATGCAAGAATAAATCAAATAAAATTTCAAAATTAGTAAATAGTATTAACCTGGTGCATCAAAATATTCAAGGTTTTCTCAACAAAGATTTAGAAGTAGAATTATTTATGAATTTTAACAGTATTGATATTCTTTGTATAACAGAACATTGGCTTAAAAGCCACCAGTTTATGTTCAATTTTAATAATCACCAGGTTGGTAGTTCGTTCAGCAGAGTAAATGCTATACATGGTGGCTCATTAATTTTAGTAAGTAACCAGCTGAAATTTAAAGACCGTAAGGATATTGTGAGCCTATCTGTTGAGCGGACAGTTGAAATAGCTTGTATAGAATTGGAGCAATTTATTGTATTAAGTGTGTACAGGCCCCCTTCAGGATTGTATGACTGCTTTTAAAAGGTAATGGATGAAGTGTTACACAAGATATGTAACTCAAATAAATCTATTATCATTTGTGGTGATTTTAATGTTAATCTATTAGAAAAGTCAGGTTTTTGTAGTAACATAATAAGTCTTTTTCAGTCATACAATCTTGTAAACCTATTTTTGGAGCCCACAAGAATAACCCCTACTAGTGCCACATGCCTAGATAATATTTATACAGATGTTATTCCAAGCCATAAAGAAATTATAAATTTACTATATTCTGATCATTGCGGGCAAAGGATTACTATCCAAAACCAAAACAAAAAAGTGGCTAAAAAGGATATCATTGTTAACCCCAAAACTACAAGTCGCTTGGAAGCTTTTAAAGTTAAACTCATTAATAAATTAACAGTTTTGGCTAATCATACTGATCCTAATGATCTGTATGATGATTTTTTTAATATGTACTGCCAACAATTTAATCTCATCTTTATTCCCAAGACTATCTCGGTTAATAGTAACGCGTCTTTCAGTGATTGGGCTACCATTGGTATTCATAAAAGTAGAACACGGCTTTATGAACTATATAATGAAAGGTCTTTTGTAAACACTGCTGAATTTAATTTATATGTTAGAAACTATTCAAAATTATTTAAAAAAGTTTGTTGTATGGCCAAGTCGCGTTATTTGAGTTCGAAGATTAAAAACAGTAGTAATGTAATTAAAACGACTTGGAATATTATTAATAGTGAAACGGGAAGGTCTAATAACCGAAGTGCTAACTACAGCCTGTCTATTAATGACAATATAATAAAATCAGACTCACAAGTCGCCGCGGCCTTTGAAAATTTATTTTCAGATATTCCCGTTTCAACTACTAAATCCCTAAACTCATCAACTTCTGTTTCTGAGTCTTTGCTTAAGGAAAGTGTTAATGCTTGCGATTCGGAATTTAATTTTGAACAAATTACCTGTAGAGACATAATTAAAACCTTTCACACTTTAAATGTAAAAAAGACAGCAGATCTGTGGGGTAATTCTGTAGAAGTTGCTAAGTCTATTATTGACATTGTAGCACCTACTTTAGCTCTTATCTTTAATAACTGTATCGACTGTGGGGAGTTTCCTGACCTCATGAAATATAGTAAAATAATACCTTTGTTTAAATCAGGTAGTACATCAGACCCCACAAATTATAGACCTATTTCAGTACTACCTACGTTTAGTAAAATTTTTGAGAAATTAATTTTAGACCAATTGCAAAGATTTTTTAATAAACATAAATTATTACATAACAAGCAGTTCGGTTTTACAAAGGGTCGTTCAACTACTGATGCCGGTGTTGAACTTTTAGGACATATTTATAATGCATGGGAAGACAAATGCGATGCCTTGGGCATCTTTTGTGATTTGTCCAAGGCATTCGATTGCGTTCTTCATGAAACGTTAATCAGGAAACTCCGCCATTACGGGATCCGGAACACCGCTCTGGATCTTCTTACTTCATACTTGAGTAATAGGATTCAGAGCGTTGACGTTAATGGAAAAAGATCGCCCGGATCTATAGTAACAATGGGGGTCCCACAGGGCTCGATTCTTGGTCCTTTCTTATTTCTTATTTATATTAACGATTTGCCCTACCTCATTAAGGATAATCATGATATAGTTTTGTTTGCGGATGATACTTCACTTTTGTTTAAACTTAAACGTCAGCAGCTGGTTACTGACGATGTAAACAGAGCGATCTCAAAAGTAGTTCACTGGTTCAGTGTTAATAATTTACTTCTTAATGAAAAAAAAAACAAATTCATTAAGTTTACACTACCTCACGTTAGGCAGGTGAAAACTAACGTGTTGATAAAGGGCGAAGAGTTGAATCCTGAAGATAGCACAGTATTCTTGGGCTTAACTTTGGATGCTAAGCTTCAGTGGGGCCCACATATAGATAAATTGTCAAAAAAGCTAAGCTCCGCAGCATACGCTGTTAGGAAAATTCGTAATTTAACCAACATAGAGACAGCCCGTTTAGTGTACTTTAGCTATTTTCATAGTATAATGTCGTACGGTATTCTGTTGTGGGGAAATGCAGCCGACATTCAGACTATCTTTGTTTTGCAGAAAAGAGCTGTTCGATGCATTTATAAATTAAGTCCGAGACAATCTCTCAGAGAGAAATTTAAGGAGATTAATATACTGACTTTGCCTTCTCAGTACATTTTTGAAAATCTTTTATATGCCCATAAAAACATTAAATTGTTTAAAAAATACAGTGATATCCACAATATAAATACTAGGAACAAACACAAATTTGTTGTACCTCCAACAAGGCTCAAGAAAATAGGTGGGTCATTCAGGTGTCAATGTATACGCTTTTATAATAAACTTCCAAGCCACGTTCAAGATCTGAGTCTTAATAAATTCAAATCATTCATTAAACGCAAGTTGTGTCAGAAAGCTTTTTATACCGTTAAAGATTATATTGAGGACAAAAAGGCTTGGGATTGAACTGCTCCAATTTTATTTTATATTATTTTTATTTTTGCATACTGAATGTTGACATTAATATTTACTTTGTAAGTATTATATTATTTTACTTTATTGTGAATGTGAAGACTATGTAGGTCATTGCTTTTTTTTTTGTTTGTTTTATTTTTTCTCTCAGTTATTTTTAATCATGGTCTGGCAGTTTGAGTAATCTATGCGGCCTACCCCAATGTCCTTTCTTTGGTATTGTTCGTCGAATCGTTGAGCTAGTTGAGCTGCGCGATTACTGACAACTGCGTGCACTGACTGGACAGGTCCTCTCAATCTGTGTGGTTCTTTCCTCAAAAGACCATTTCAGACACCAATCTACATGGTCTTCACATGAAGTGACCAAGATTATGTCTGGACTTTATAAGAGACTGTGACCTCTGAGTTTGTTTCGGCCTTTCTTCTCAGAGTAGTCAGATAGGAAACGCCGACCTCATCTAGTTTAAAAAAAAATATTGACTTGTAAAAGTGTTTGTACAAACCTACTTACAGAAATAAAAATCATTTATCATTTATCATTTATCAACATCCGGTCCGCGCGTTGCCACATTCACCATCTGGGTTAGATCTAGCGTTATAGCAAACTGGTGCGCCTCCAACCCGGCATGGTCAGTTTTCTGGTACAGGAACAACCGTTCTTTACGATGGGCGTTGAAGTCCTGCAGAAAAATGAGCTTCGCTGTTGGGTACCGTTGCTGGGCTACGTCAGTCGACTCCACGAGGAAGTTAAAGAGCGCTGTTGTCTCCTGGTCATCGCTGTGCGATCGGTAGACGCCGATGTAGAGAGATTCCTCCACGCCAGTATCCACAAGTAGCCATATGGCAGAAAATCCCGATTTCTCAAAGCAATGGAGACGACGACAACAAATGTCATCGCAAACGTACATACAGACGCCAGCTTGCTTCTTGAACTAATGTTCAAGAGAGTAACTCGGGTAGTTAAGGTACGCCACGTCCGACGAGGTTGTTATCTTCGTCTCCGTTAGGAAAAACAGGTGCGGCTTCTCGGTCTCAAAGTGGTGATGGACCGGATCGAGATTGGAGTGCAACCCCCTGATATAAGTGAGATGCACTTTTAGTGGGAGGAAGTGCAGTCATTGTTTAACCTTAATTTTCTTCGCTTTGGTCATTTTGAGTGGAGTTTTTGGGGAAAAAGTCGACTTGTCGTGGCACCGCTCAGTTATCCAAGTGGAACACTAGAGCCAACCAAACCTATGGGGAACTTATTTTTAGACTGCGGGGACGCCCGATATGGCCACTGGTTTTCCCATCCAGTCGCCGGCTGGCACGGTGGAGCTTACTGGGATTTTTCGCGAGTTGTCGGGGCAGCCTTTGGCACGTGGCTGGCGTGCTTCTCGGGCCTCCTACTGACTGCGGTCGGCCAACGACTGGCACCGTGCTTTGGATCCCGCTACCCTCCAAAATGAGTTACCCGGCTAGCTGACTCAGAGACCACGACCGGTTCCAAACAGCGCAACTGACAATCTCCTTCTCCCCCAAAGGCACTGGCATCCCCATCATCGACGGAACACAGCAAGCTGCTTGGCGCCGGCCTCCAGTGGGAGTAACTGCAGCAATAGCCTCCCTGAGCCGTGATTAGATTAAGTTCCCGCACACTAATGCAGACATTAGGAAAACACAAATATATTTTTACAATATAGCCAGATTTCCAAAAGTTATTGCTGCATTGGACTGCACACATATTAGGAAAATATCACCAGGAGGAAGCCATGCTGAAACCTTCAGGAATAGAAAAGGCTATATGTCAAACAATGTGCAAACTATTCGTAACGCCCAATTATTATTAACTGATCTGGTAGTTAGCTGGACAGGAAGTACCCATGATGAACGGATGTTCAGTGCATCTAGAAGACATACCGTGTTTGAATTGGAAATGTATGGTGATTCAGTACTTTTTGCGGACAGTGGGTACGTGAATAGGAATTATATGATGATGCCATTAGATAGAGTTGCTACATCAGCAGAATCGTTATACAATGAATCCCAAATCAGAACACGCAACCTAATTGAGAGGTTATTTGGGGTTTGGAAAAGGCGCTTCCCAGTGTTAGCCCTTGGGATTAGGGTAAACTTGAAAAATGCGAAATAGTGGCTACGGGTGTATTACGGGTGTATTATTATCCTCCGAATGAGAGGAGAAAAAATGTCTTTTGACGACCCGAATCTAGTCTTACCAGCACCATGGGAAGAAATATTACAACAGGGAAGAATACATCGTCCTGTAGATAATAATGAAAGAGACTAAAATTTCAACCGGAGATCATTAATATCAAATTATTTCCAAATTCTTGTTTGAAAAATAAGTAATGTATATTACCAATAAATATAACTATATTTTACTTAATCAGCTGAACATTTTTATTAACAATACAATTTACCTTTTGAGATAATTATACAAAAATAAAGATACTTTTGAGAGATTCAAGAAGTTATATGAAAGAAAAACAATTAAAACAAGAAGAAATAAAGACCCACAAACTTATGAATTCATAAGTTTGTGGGCCTTTATTTCTTCTTGTTTTAATTGTTTTTCTTGTTTTAATTGTTAATTGTAACAATTCCGTCCAAACTCCCTTACAGCAGGAGACCAAGGGGTATCTACCACCACAACGGGGAGTAGATTTCAGTTAGTTTAATTAAATAAATAATTATGTATTGATAAAGAACTTACTTTGAGGTTAAAGTAAACAATGCCTAACCTGCGTTTTTATATCGTCCATTTTCATGTGATTTTTATACATCGACTCTCAAACTACGACTGAGACGAACAAGTGCCGCTCACTGTTTATATACCATCGACCGTAGAAGGTTCTAGATGATTCTCGAAAAAACTACATAACTTTTACTAAATGCTCATTATTTATGTGAAAATCCAATATTATTTTACAGTTTACCATTTCGGGGCCATTTTGAAAATATAAAAATAAATATTGGAAAAATAATGACAGCCATGAATTCAAATATTTTCATCTTAAAGTGTCATTTTATTTAAATTCAAATTGTTTATTTGCTAGAAAAATACATGTTTACAAGGGAAGATCTTACAGCCTTAAAGTTATAGTATTCTACCTGCAAGCAAGCGTGCAAATTAATTATTTTTAAATGTCATCATTATTATGCAGATTATATTATTAGTACCTTATTACATTACATTACATAATTTAACGACTAGCTTCGGCCCGCTACTTCGTTCACGTGAAATTTCGGACCCCGACCCAACGCATCGTATCGCATCGCACGCCCGCACGATTACTTCCTTATCGCTTGGCGTTCTTTCTGACTTTTTCTTTTTGCTCGACTCCTAAGGGTTGAAGCGTGATGTTAAATAGTCAATAAATTTAACCTTCTTTAAGAATTCGGCTATCAAATGCAAAAATAATTTTTCGCGATTTTAGGTTTAAAAACCTAAAGTTTGTTTGTTACGAGTATCATGAGTACAGTCATGTGTTTAAGTATCGGTCACTAATAACCAGACACTCAATAATATATATATATATATATATTGTACTTAGCCGTAGTCCGCCTGCTGGGCTTTCCAGGAATAGTTTGGTATAGATAAAAATATAAATCGAAATACAGGTTATACGAGTCAAATAAACGCGCCCTGAGTTTATTTATATGCCATTAAAGAGTGTGTGTTGCGACCGGTGTGGACCAGTGGACCTTTCATTAATAGCATAATTTTTCCAAGCATTTGAACGTACGCGGTGTTTATAACGAATGACGGAAAAACGCACAGAAACTTTATTGGGAAAACATTTTTCATGCACCTAACAGTAGTATGCATGGAAAATAATTTCCGGAAAATTTCTGAACGATAATTAGCGATAATAGATAATTACTGTGTGTACCTGCACCTAAGCATCTATTTTGAAAACAAGTGTATTATTTAAAAAAAATGCTTTAAAATACAAGCTTTTATACAATCTAGGACTAAAGTCCTTCTCAAGACTAATCAAACGAGCCCAAACTCGATAGGGTTGCATCGTTTTATTACTGAGTTCCCATGGCCGCCTTCCGGCCCCATCATCAGATCAGCTCCATGTTATAATAATATTGCATTGTCATCTGATTTACATGTGCATGTAAAATTTCAGCTGAATCCAAGAAGTGGGCCAAATTTAACTTGCAAGATTCGATTACAGACAAACATCGGGACAGGTGAAACTAAATAAAAGCTTGTAATAATATTCTTTGATAGCTGTCAAATTAATTGTCCTTCAGCTGGGGCTGATCGGCCCTCAAAGAGTTTCAAGTAAAGTCGCGGTACTAGGGAAACATAACATATGAAGAAATAGCCACATGAAATAAGTAATGCTTGTCAGCATCCAATGATGGACGATACTAAACCTTACAGTTCCAGCAATACTGACCTACACAAAATTTAAACGAAAGCCACTAACATAGTCTTATTCATTCGCACAGAATTGGCCCCACCCCAACTGACACCGGTCATGGGCACGCGGGGCTGGGTTCCACTATACAAGGTGTAACTTAAATAACACACAACCTCTTAAGAAGTCATTGTACTCATCATTATGAACAACTTTTACTATGGGACCAAACCTGAAATCGCGAAAAAAATCAGCTGTATTTAGGTACTAGTACTATATTATTTGAATAGAGTATATAGCCTGAGCGTTCTTCTATTGCTTCACAGGCTCTTCTCATTTCGCTTATACCTATGATATCCCATTTCATATTTTCTAGGGCTAGCTCCAATTCTAGTAAGGACTCTGGGGTTCTAAGTGTTCTAGTATTCAGTGTTGCAATATACAAGTGTTCTTCAAGTTTTGCTAGAGGGTGTTGGTCTTGATCTCCCTCGGTGACAGGCCGTGTTTTTTTTACAGTGGAAAGAGCTAGAGGAGGCCTTTGCCAAAAGGCACACTGAATTGAGAGACATATTATATGAGACATATGAGACAAAGAAAAATTCAGAATAAAGGGCTTCATTATTATTATATCATATTATTTGTATGCATACAAAAGGACTCGATTTTAAATGATTTATTTTTTATTTATGTTCTAGCCATTCTTAAAAAAATGGCTGCTTCTGTACAAATACTTGGAGAAAATAAATTATTATGATTTATTTTAGACCTCGAGGAAGCAATGCACACATTTGAAGAAGCAAAGAAAGCGGTGACGACCTGCCAATATGACTTCTTGGATTACAGAAATAATGAATTTGACAAAGATTTGAAGATACGACGAATGCTCTGAGGGAGTCTATAGGAAACACTATAGAAGAAAATGTTTCTACTGTTCGGGAGACACCTCAAGGAATAAAGTTTTTGACTAGATTTGACGCACCTTCGTTTATATATTTAACTCTATTATTAGATAGCAATTATTAGGGGATAAGACATCCTTAGCCCCCAATAATTGTTATTATGATGTATACCTACATATACGTATACCTATATCTATACCTATACCTACAGAACTATGACTGCGCTCAAATAGTAGAATATTTTGTATATTTTAAAAATCTATTGGTAACTTATACGTAGGATGCACTTTTTAGAATTTATAAGTCAAAAACTTAAAGAAGTCCGATAATTTAGCACAGGTCTTTCGAAACTGCAAACTTGTTTATACTTCTATTTGAACCTGAGAATAAAACTTTATTTGTCACTGGCACGCACAGTGGTAACATTCTTGTGTGAAGTTTCACTTACGTACTGGGGAGTTGGTTACGTCCTGCTCACTCAAGTTTGTACGGTGTTGGTTAGAGAGAGATAATCACAGTTCAACGACACAATTTCTAGTTTTCAACAACAAGGGTTGTTTTACCAACCCCTATAGACAGCGATGACTGGAATCGGTTCAAGCTGATAGTACATTTTCCTTGCTTTCTGATATCCTAGTACGTCGAGGTTTGGTGCCGAAGCGTTGCCCATGCCTATGCAGGGCCACCATTCTTTCAAAGATTAACGACTAGTGTGTGTGTGTCAGCTTAATATTAATATTTTCTCATAATATCCTTTAAAAATTACCACGGGACGAAAAATCTAATTTATTCTCCACGTAAGAAAGTTTGGCAAATTCTCATCATTTATTCATTACTTGCTGACCCGACAGACGTTGTCCTGTCCAAAGTACAATTATTCATACAAAATTCCCATAGACAATGCACTTTGAGTTTTTCGCGAACTTACCCGGCAACTTTTCAAATTTTTCTTCCCACAAGAACCTGCCTGATTCGGACTATTGCGAACATTTTAAAACAAACATTTTTCAAATCGGTCCAGCCGTTCTCAAGTGATGCGCTTACCAACGAGCATAATCTAAATTTTATTATAATAGAAGAAAATTATTTATTTACCAGATAAATATTTTAACGAAAAGCTGAGCTGGAAAGAAGGAAACGTCTGTAACTATAAAGGCGATATACTTTGGCGACAATTTTTCTTGTCTCATGCTCGGTTCCTGTAAACAAAAAAGAATCGTTTTGCTTACCAATGGTAGCATTTTTTATTGTGAAACTGGGCATATAAATAGATATATACCTAAGCTATTTTTACCTGTGATAGCTACTTCCATAAGGCGTTTCTATTATGTTAAGCTATGAGGTCTTTGCTTCATTATTGGTAAAGATACAAGGGTCTTAATTTTAACCAGTAACGGCCCGTAAATTATAGGAATTGGCCATTAATGGCTGACCTTCACCTCGGGTCAGCCGTAGTTTATTTATTCAGCCCGGGCAGTTTTTCACCAGCCCCGTATGTACTAGCAAAGCATAAGTGCAAGGGGATGCTTTCTACATAAATATTTCACAGCCCGTTGTATAAAATATTTTTTCTGCTACGAAAATTCTTTGTTAATATAAAATTTTATAATAAAATCAACACAATGCAAATACTATTGTTGGTGGAACAAAGATTTTTACTATGGGCAGAGCACAAACTGAATATGGAGTCAGGTAAGAAGGATAAGTAGGTTTGTAGACAATATAAAACAACATAGACAGAAGAACGCTCTGCGCTGACGAATGGGTAACCTTTTTAAAAGCAATCGGTGCAATGAATATGAAATACCAAAAGCAATAGCTTATGGAGAATGAAAATAAATCGAATGCAGTTATTTAGAAGACTTATGACCGCTTTCGATTATGATATTTCGCTCAGCACTGTATACTTCATTCATTATATCAAAATCAAAACCTACAAGTGGCAGCAACGTGTCACTTAGTTGTTCAAAAACACTACACTGCAACTCGACTACTGGGTTCTACTCCCTAAGTACGAAGTCCGTAGTTTCGGTCTTCGTTACGGGCGTTTCCTTTTTCCTTTCCATTTCCTACAGATACGTATTTGGAGAATGACTGATTTTATCATTGTATGCCCATATATTATGTGAATTCTTGCCTTAAAATAAACGATGACATTATAATAATAATGTCATCGTTTATTTTAAGGCAAGAATTCATCCTATTGCATAATTGGTTAATTAATACTGTATTTCATAACGTTTGTTTGTATTGCATAATGTTTTATTACGCATTGCATTATAGTACTAGTAATAAGTCAATAAATGCTTAAAATTATTATTTTAAGCATTTATACCTATACCTAATCACTTTCATCAGAATCAGACACAACATTAATAATTAATTCAAAATCCATGTCAAAATGTTTCATATTGTTTTTCGATATCACTAACATGTCTACATGTATTTTTCCACATAGTACAATCAATCATTTCAATTCGTTCCTTTATTAGAGCCTATATAGACGTTTTGTTCAACATTTTTTGTAGCCACGTAGTTTTTTTTTGCGTTGACATGTTGACCTTACTTTTGCGGCGATCTCGACGCGTGGTCCAAGTTTTATGGTTTGCCGGTGACTGAGCAACCAATGACAAAGACCAATTATGGGTATTGCGTCGATACACCTTCTTTGCATGTGAGCGTAACCGCTGTAGAGCGGCGTTCATTTTTAGAATGGCTTAATCTTATACTGCTTTTACCGCGTATTCACTTAGGACCGCTTATTAAAATCTACACCTTGAAATGAAATATAAACTAGAGTTACAGAGTTATAATAAAAAATTTAAAAAGCGGTCAAGTGCGTGCCGGACCTCACACAATGAAGGATTACATAGTTGGGATGAATTTATCCCAAGAACAAACAACATTAGGTATAATTGTAAAACATGTTCGCTCAAACATTCCAACTGCAGATGTAAGTTTGTACGCACAATATTGAGCGATTTACCATGTTATTTTAAGATAAGACTTCTTATAAGTTTTCATGTAATATATAGATATAGAACTATTTTCTGTAATTTATTCAAAATTATAGGCTCAGTAGTTTCGGAGATAAAGGGGAATATTCAATTTTCGTCTATTTTCTTAAATAACTTTAAAACAATTTATAATTAAATCATTAAAAAAATCTATTTCAGACCCTCACAGTAAGCCCTTTCATTTGATATGTTACACGGTACAGTTTGCAAAACTTTTTTTTTTTTAATTTTCTTATTTTCACCCCAAAAAGACCCCCATATTCGTAATTTCATTACTTATGTTACCCGTCCGTGTTTAGGTTACAGAAATTCATATGTGTACCAAATTTCAATTTCATCGGTTCATTAGATACGGAGCAAATTGGCTGTGACAGACGGACAGACAGACGGATACAGACAAACAGACACACGAGTGATCCTATTAGGGTTCCGATTTTTTACTTTTGAGGTACGGAACCATAAAAACGGAGGTGAAGTCATTTTTTTCTAAAAAAAATCTGTATTTATTTAAAAAACATAAGTGTAAAGTCTTAAAATCCCGCCTTAGAGGGACATTTTTAATCACTATTAATAATCGACTCATTTACAGAACATTATTAATCCTCTAGCACCATTGATATATAAAATAGGGAAGATGTGGTACGCGCTCCTCGACATGGACCGCATAAATTGTGTGTACGGGCACAATTGGCCTTAGTCACAATCGAACTGGCGTTTGTGTAGCACATGTGTAGCACGTTAAGTACAATTACCGTAATCGTCGAACTAAGCAGCAACAATGCCTTCCCTGTTTTCAAAATGTGCACAAATAGTTCAAAAACCAAAAATACTCGTAAGTTCCACGAGATTACTTTTCAGTTGTAAGAACATCAAACTTAATTTATTTTCTTCAAAAGTCTCCCGATTATTATTGTTGGTAGAGCGCTATTTGCAGAAAGAGATAGACATATATGACTCGTAAGAGTATGAAGAGACAAGCGGCAGCGCAAGCGGCGTATAATACCGTTAGCAAAAAAAATGTCGTACCGCCTCGAATTTAACTGAATAATATTTTATTTAATTTTTACCCCCTACTAAGTGGTAACTGCCCTTTTATTTACATTTGTAGCGTCAACACAATAGATACTTTATAAGATCTTCTTTGTTCCTGATATTTTTTTCATATCTAAATTTATCCATACCTACCACCTTCTAACCGTGTTCTTGCTACCCATGTTAAGAAATAAATTTTAACGAGTTTATTATTAGGTTTACTAAAGATGAAGTGTGGAGACATAAATAACTCCAAGTTGTCAGAAAACAGAGGCAAGAACCAGATTGGCTAGCCACCAGTAGTAGTCGATTACGTTCGGTACACTTCAGAACAGAAGATAATGTATACAACCCACAAAGGAAGATATTAAAAAAAAAACGCAGTACCATAGTACAGATAGAAGCTAATATTATAGTATTAAGCTAATATTAGTAGCTATTATTTAATTTAGTTAAAATTTATTTGTTGACGGTACCTACGGTTTGCGGGGCATACCCGAATCATAATTTGTTTCTGAGTTGTTACGGGTACGTAACAATGACAATTATTGCTATATCGTTCCCGGTACAGCCCGCGTAATATATCTCTCTATTTTGGTTGTTGATGCACATGAAGCACACCAACATTAGGAAATATAGTTGTGTGGGTGTCTTTAAATGTAATTGTTTCTAGTCCACTAATCGTTTGCGTGATATTAGAGCGTACGAGTACCTAATCTTCCCTATTTTATACATCAATGTCTAGCACTCACTGCATTTATGCTTATTACAGAATTCATAATTATTTTGAATGGAAATCCCATTTATATTCGAAAACCTTTTCAATTAATTGCCCCTCACGTACACTTTTCATCAATTTTGTGTTAAAAAAATAATATCACTTTTTTCGTACATGTTTAACTTTCTGCTACGCTAGTACTTTGGTTGAAGAAATATTGAACTGAATAGAACCCCTCGGGTACGGAACTCAGATCAATACTTGTTTTGACATCGGAAATGTTGTATTTTCAACCAATTTGGGAACTAGAGGTTATTCTTCGTTATACGAGTAAGTGGTAGCTTTAAAGTTATATATATTATATATAACCCGTAGAGTATTTTAGAGGCTGATTTCTACATCAATAAGATTGATGTCAAGTGTCATGTAAATAATTATCCAACAGGCGGTTTAAACTAAATTACTTCAGAACGCATTTTAAGACGACTGTTAATTATACTCATAAACCTACCACATTATTTATCAGCAATGCGTGCGTAGAGCTGAACCGTAAGAGTTTCATGGTAGAGGAGACAGTTAAAGAAGTTTTGGACATGGTGAAGAAAGCGGCTCAGCAAATCAAGCCAACTGAAATCAACCCGGACTTCAAGTTTCTTATCGCTGAAGGCGAGTTAAAATATTTGTAACACACACGAAAGTAAAAATGATTAAATGCAATGATAGGCTATATTATTATATTGGGTTGGCTAATAAGTAATGAGCGACATACAACCATTTTATTTGTATTTATTTATTAAATGAATAATTGTTAATCATTAATAATATATTCACCGTCGTTTTCTACTACCATTCGCCATCGATCTGGCAAAGAGTGAATGGCGTCCGCATAGAACTTCGTTGGTTTTGAATTGAAGAAGTCATGTATGTATTGTTTCAAGTGTGGTTCATCGTCAAAGCTTTTTTCCCGTAAATTATTACTAAGTGATCGGAACAAGTTGAAATCAGTTGGTGCTAAGTCCGGCAAATATGGAGAGTTGGGTATTATTTCCCAATTAAGCTATAATAGTTTTAGCCTGGTACTCTTAGCAATATGCGGCCGGGCATTGTCGTGCAGGAAAAATATTTTGTCGTGTTGTGGACGTTTGCGATGGATGTCAAGCTTCAGTTTTTCGAGTTGATCACAATATACTGTTGCTGTAATCGTAGAATTAGTAGGAAGGAATTCCCAGCTTATTACTCCATGTATATCCCACCAGACAGAAAGCATTACCTTGCGAGGATGAAGATCTCCTTTTGACGTTGGTTTTCCCTGTTCTTTACATCCCAGCCACTGGCGCTTGCGTGTGTGATTAACATAGAGAACCCAATTTTCATCTCCAGTGACAAGATGATCTAACCAATTAAATGTGCGGCGGAAAGATAAAAGTTGTACACAAATCTCAGCTCGGTAGGTCAGCTGATCTTCTTGATTGATGGGGTACCCAAACACCATATTTTGTAAGTCTTTCCCAAACCATGTAAAGGATTTTCTATGGTGCCATGAGAGCACTCGAGCTGAACAGCCAAATCGCGTGTAGTTCTTCAAGGATCTTCTTCGATTAATAGTTTTAATTTATCGATATCTATTTCCACGGGGCGCCCAGACCTTGGTTGATCGGTTAAGGAAAAATCGTTATTGCGGAACCGTTGGAACCAGCGCTTTGCTGTTGCTTCAGAGACTGCATCGTGAGCTATCCTTTGACATATATTACGTGTAGCTTCTGCAGCAGAATGCCCAGATTGAAACACTTATAATAAACAATGTCGTACGTGCGTTTTAATATCACTCATTTCTTTGTGAACTTTAACGCAATAACAGCCAAAGTATCAATAACGCGCATGAGCGCGACTCGCTCTTTATATACCCTCTGCTACAGAACGTTCTCGAACCTTTCCGAAAATTCTAGAAATTATAAACTAAAACGCTCATTACTTATTAGCCAACCCGATATTATATTGACACATAGAGGTAAACACCCGGCTCCTCGCAGCTAGCTATATTGCAAAAGTTATTCGCAGCAGCAATCTAACCATGAATTAAGTAGAGAAAATGCCAGCCAATTGATCCCGACCTAGCTACGGTAACCTTACACACCGCACGTGCACACCGAATAAGCAATATACAGCTATCTGTAGAGAGAACAGGACAAAGCATATACGAGTCACCATGACATTAGAGCATTTTGTCCATTTTAGTCATAGCAAAGTTCTTGTAGAAGAAGCATGTTTTTTGAAATCTTAAATATTATTGTACAAAATTATCTGTGGTATCCTAGGGACTCCGAATAGATGTTAAGTAGATAGTATAGATTAAGTGATGGTAAATTGTTGTCGTCATAGGGATATAACTGTTTACCATATTTAGAGTGTATCTTTGTTTATTCTTCTGAGTTCAAGGTAAATAAATTATTCGATTTTAATGCTGGCCTATTTAACTCACTTATGCACAAGCGATTTTTGCTGATGACTAATGCTAAGTAATTTATATTCTAATTCTATAAACAAAAAGCGTTTGCGATTGGTTGATATGGTGTATTTTTTTATTATTTACAAAATACAGATGGTATTTTTCTACAAAAGTGTAAAAAATTATATAATAATGATTAAATATGTTTAAAACAGTGTTGCTTTTTACTAACAAAACTAACATCAATTTCTATTTAATAATAATGATATAAATAATAAAACTAAGTAAGAATAACAATACTTGCCGTTGCCTTGTTACGAGTTTATGATTAACAAGTAAAAATATAATATTAAGCGTTCTTTAGCACCCCAACTCAATCCCAGTTTCAATTGGCAGTTTTATATCTTCTGTTGAAGACTTTGAGAAATAAACAGACGCAGTCTTTGTTTGTTGGTTGTCCTGTTGTATGAAAGAAAAACAAAATTTAAATTAAAAAAAATTAAAAACTCGACTGCGTAAAAAGTGAACTTTAAAAACGTTGGAAACAAGGCGACCTATTTTGTCTCCCAATAATCTCATGCAGTCGGCGGTGGTTTTGTTAAATTTAAGAAGATGCCTTTGACTGAATGAGATTGTTTGGAGACAAAATAGATCATCTTGTTTCTATCTTTTTTAAAGTTCATTTTTTACGTAATCCGGATATTAGATTTTTTATTTTACACTTTTTATTTAGGAAGGATTATTTTTCTCTTACTGTATTAAGTAACACCGTAGATAGATAGTTGTCAAATTTATTTTTCAAAGCAATTAAATTCTGCGTTTGTCACTCGACTTTTAAAAATATCAGACGTGAGAAGGAACCTTTTAAAACCCTACATTTTGATGCCCAACTCGACAGGTTTGGGTTTTTTTTTTTGTAAAACACACATTGGCGCCAAAAATCCGCCAATTTGATTTTTTTATAAGTTTAATACATACACCCAGTAAAACTAGCGCAATAAAGACGAATGTACCGACATATCATTCATTAAAATCGGTCTAGCCGTTTAGACTACAGGAGGTCACAATGAAACGGACATAACAGGTCCAAAACATAATCCTCCTTTTTTAGCTTCGCGGCAGTCGGGTATATTAGGAAGAGTCTTAGCAAGTGCCTACGTATGTATTCTAATCATTATGATCTCATAGTCCTAAAACTTTTGAAATTACTCATATATGATTCTTGATAGTCTCCGCTAAAGTCATAGGACGTCAAGTTGATGTCGGCTCTCATACTACTCCTGCTAGAATTGCCGAGTGCTTCGTATGACCAGCTGCAGCAGCTTCTAAGCTAGTTCAAGGGCGCAATATACTTAAAGAGATATGTATACATCTCACATTTTCTTATTCATTGAAGATATTGGAGCTAACTTCAGACGTAAACAACTTACTTCTTAGTGTTCATGAAATCCTGGTGGGCTAGAGCTACATTGTAGCTTGCATGGTGCCATTTTATAGCATTTCATATTATTTTGCGTAGCTGACGGATTGACACTACACTCAAGTCATGTCAAAGAGTAGTAGTGTTCAGGGAATCGGTAATCTGAGTTGCAGGACTTATTGAATCGTAATCAGAAAAAGATCTGAATGTTTGTGGAGTAGTATTATACATTAAACAATAATACATTGTACGCGGTTTTATCTTTTTAATTTAGATTATAAATTCTGGTTATAAAATCGGGATATTTCGGTTAGGCCAGTCTGTACTTATTACCGGTTCAGTAACCCCAGAGCTACTCACGAATATAGAAATAATATATATTACTTATAGCCGTATAACGTTTTGTTGTAATCACAGATGTCTTGGTTAGTTCTGTTATCCTAGTGCGCCAACATCCAAAAAGCCTATAGGTAGATTTTCACCGGTGTGAGCACGTGGCGAATGTGACGTTCCCTTCAGCAGCTTGTCGATTTCTGTAGCAGCAAACGTAATGTAGTAAACCTACATACTACGGAAAAACTACTACTAAATAGTATTGCAAATACACCCTTCGATTGACAAAGAAATTCGTTTCTAATTTTATATATGTATCTACTAGTTTATTTTGATCTGAAAAAAATATGTAAAAAATTCAAAGTTACAGTTTTTTATTGCCAACAATGCTATAGTGTGATATGAACAGAGTTTGGTTATGTTTTTACTAAAGTAAAGGGTAATGTAAGGGGAAAGCGCTCAGGTATCCCGCGAATATTTGTTTTACGATTTGATGTCAGTGTCAGGTTGTATGTTGATCAAAATAATATACTCGTATGATTCGCGGCAGTAACAAATAATATGTACTTACAGAATTATAATCATCAATAGTTTGTTGCGCCACTTCTTCTTCCCAGCTAAAGCACTAGGAAGTGGTGAAGGGCGGGCGTTTTGGGGGACACTGTGTTATGTAATTTTGACGTTCGAAAAGTGCTGATTCTTAGCCTAGTTTGAATAAATGACTTATAATTTAGATAGGTCCCTAAAGAATCGACCTCAAATGTCATAAATTCATGGAATAGTCATTGAATGACTAAGGTACTTAATTTGATCATAGTGAGTTGTATAGATGTTTTTAATTAATATAATTCTAATTGAACGTAAACGAAGTAAAATGGGTATGTAAGGATCGTTGCGTTCTGTCTGCCCCCAATATACCATGTATAATCTGATTCAATAATAATTGTTTGGCGTGTAATTGCGATGGAATGAATGCCTATGTAATGGAACGGGGACAATAAAACCTTTTGCATATATGTACACTGCAAGGGTACAAACACTGCAAGGTTACAATAATCGCAGTTGCTATGGTGTCATCCAAATCGTTAGTCGAAATACCTTATGTTCAGCATTTCAAATGAGGGCTTCATAGGTAAGATCGTTCAAAACTGAGTTTGGATGGACACATGACATCAGAGCTATAAAAAAAAACTTTCAACTTTTTGTTGATCAAGTCAGTCTCAGGCATTGCAGAAAACTAAAATAACATGTCACACCCCAACCAGCTTAATTACCTATCAACATAACATCACGCCTGTAATCCCTGAAGGGGTCGGCAGAGGTATACACCCGCATAGCGCCAGTTATGTTTAAGTACCATGTAATAGAGGGCGAGTCTATTGTCACTCAATCTACCTAGCCTTTTCCCAACTATGTTAGGGTCAGCTTCTAGTCTAACCGGATGCGGCTTAATACCAGTACTTTACATGGAGCGACTGCCTATCTGACCTCCACAACCCAGTTACTGGGTAATACGATACCTCTTGGTAAGACTGGTTGTCAGACTTTCGGGCTTCTGACAACTCGTAACGACTGTCAAAGATCCACGAATATTTTCTTCAAAAGTCTCCCGATTATTATTGTTGGTAGAGCGCTATTTGCAGAAAGAGATAGAAATATATGACTCGTAAGAGTGTGAAGAGACAAGCGGCAGCGCAAGCGGCGTATAATACCGTCAGCAAAAAAATGTCGTACCGCCTGGAATGTAACTGAATAATATTTAATTTAATTTTTACCCCCTACTAAGTGGTAATTCCCCTTTTATTTACATTTGTAGCGTCAACACAATAGATACTTTATAAGATCTTTTTTGTTCCTGATATTTTTTTCATACCTAAATTTATCCATACCTACCACCTTCTAACCGTGTTCTTGCTACCCATGTTAAGAAATAAATTTTAACGCGCTTATTATTAGGTTTACTAAAGATGAAGTGTGGAGACATAAATAACTCCAAGTTGTCAGAAAACAGAGGCAAGAACCAGATTGGCTAGCCACCAGTAGTAGTCGATTACGTTCGGTACACTTCAGAACAGAAGATAATGTATACAACTCACAAAGGAAGATATTAAAAAAAAACGCAGTACCATAGTACAGATAGCAGCTAATATTATAGTATTAAGCTAATATTAGTACCTATTATTTAATTTAGTTAAAATTTATTTGTTGACGGTACCTACATTATTTTCGGTTTGCGGGGAATACCCGAATCATAATTTGTTTCTGAGTTGTTACGGGTACGTAACAATGACAATTATTGCTATATCGTTCCCGGTACAGCCCGCGTAATATATCTCTCTATTTCGGTTGTTGATGCACATGAAGCACGCCAACATTAGGAAATGTAGTTGTGTGGGTGTCTTTAAATGTAATTGTTTCTAGTCCACTAATCGTTTGCGTGATATTAGAGCGTACGAGTACCTAATCTTCCCTATTTTATACATCAATGTCTAGCACTCACTGCATTTATGCTTATTACAGAATTCATAATTATTTTGAATGGAAATCCCATTTATATTCGAAAACCTTTTCAATTAATTGCCCCTCACGTACACTTTTCATCAATTTTGTGTTAAAAAAATAATATCACTTTTTTCGTACATGTTTAACTTTCTGCTACGCTAGTACTTTGGTTGAAGAAATATTGAACTGAATTGAACTTGTTTTGACATCGGAAATGTTGTATTTTCAACCAATTTGGGAACTAATTATCATAGTTTTGCGCTTATATACTTTGCGGCCGTCGAGTAAAAGTTATCTACTGTCACGGTAATGTTATCTACAGTATTTTATCTTCATACAAACGGTCAGAACGCGAGTCATACCTACACGACTCGAGTTCGGTATACACTCGGTACCCAAACAGTCGAGAATGCGCCTCAGTGACGAACGGACGGTGTGATGGTTTTATAAGCAGTAAGCGTACGATTTGTGACAAATATTCATTGAATTAAGTACAAGTACTTTCTTAATATGACAAAGAGCAGTTATAGACTATATTGTGCTGTTTTTTGATTGCTGGAATTCATCAATAACCCACCCAGATATAACATTTTTAAATTACCTGGAAACTCCGAAAAGTAAGACTATATTTTTTTATATACAGTACCTAATTTGTTTCTTTTTTAATAGGTAGGTATTTCGCTTTTTGCACCGAGTACAATACCTGGATTAATAAATAAATAAGTGGATAAGGCGAAAAAAGTGACACATGAGTGACCTACCTACGCTCGCGTTAAAAAAAAAACTAGTAGGTAGTTTCTTAGGCTAGGCTATCTACTTACTTATGTACTACTACTTACTTAACTCGCTATTAATTGAAAAATGTTATTATACTCTAGAAGATTTTATAAATGATAATTTTTAATATTTCGTGTGCAATAAACATTTGATGTAATATTTTAAATATTTTTTAAGAAATCTGTTTCTCTTTTAGGTTATCTTCAATTGTAGATATTTTTTTTTATATTTAATTAAATTTAAAATAGTTCTTTTTTCATGTAAGTATTTAAAATTTTTTCTGTTAGTTTTTTTTTTTTTTTGTCTTATTGTTTGCTTTTATTTTCTACAATATTTGTACGCCTTCACGGCAAAACATAGCGCCCATATAATAACCTAAGACCTTTATGTAAATACCTATGTATCGCAAATAAATATTCTGATTCTGATTCTGATTACTAAAATAAGGGTGACTTTTTTATTAATTCTATTAATAAAAAACACAACATGTATTTTTATTGAACACTTCATATTTCATTCACAACGAATTTCATTTCTTTTTAATTAAAAATATTTACAATCACAAAACTGGAAAGAAACTCAAGTACATAGGTTGATAAAACTGAAACTACTGTAGGCGGTCAGCCATATCGCGTGTTTACGTACCGCGCGGCTGTAGGTAAATTATTTCAAGAACAGGGGCCTAGTCACAATACTGTTAGATAACATTACCGTGTGTGTCTTTATAATGGCGATTACAAAATCAAATTGTCTTTCCAACCCTAGACAATTGTCAGTAGTCAATGTGATTTTGATAGTTTGGAATAGAACACTTTTTAAGAAATAGCTACATAAATAAAAAATTTAAAAAAATCGACTTCAAAAAGAAATTAACTCAAAATTAAGAAATATCTTTAATTTCGACTTTAAAGTCGGTGTCTTGGGATCTGTATTCTAGTTTTTGCCACCGACTTCCAAAGTTAAAGGTATTTCATCATTTTGAGTTAATTTCTTTTTGAAGTTGATTTAATTTTTTTATTTCGTAATTCTTAGTTTTTGGTAAAAACTGGAATATTTGTTTGAAATAAGTAGTTAATAGTTTTCTTATAAATATTGCACTAGAATTTGAATAACGTTTTGAGATGTTTTCTCTTTGACACCACACTCGTAGCTCGTATCAATAAGCTAGGCCGTCACACTTACACGTATTAGTCCATTATCTTGAAAACTACATAACCGATTTTGATGAAACTTGCACTGTTCCCTGAATTTAAGTAAATGTAATCCAATAAAAATTAAATAGTCACGATCTGCTTAATAGTTTCGGAGAAATGCGTGGACAAACAAACATACACACAAACGATATTTAAAAAAATTAAATCGACTTCAAAAAGAAACGAACTCAAAATTATGAAATAACTTTAATTTCGGACATCGGTGTCTTCGGATCTGTATTTTAGTAATTTTTTTCCACCGACTTCCAAAATTAAAGTTATTTCATAATTTTGAGTTCGTTTCTTTTTGAAGTCGATTTAATTTTTTAAACTATTTTTATTTCGACATTTTTAGTTTTTAGTTAAAACTGGAATATTTGTTTGTAATAAGTATTTAACAGTTTTGTTATAAATATTGCACTAGAATTTGACCAAGGTTTTTAGATGTTTTCCCTGTGACACTACACCCGTAACTCGTATCAATAAGCCAGGCCGTCACACTTACACGTCCATTATCTTGAAAACTACAGAACCGATTTTGATGAAACCTTTTTGATTTTGACGGAGACCTAGATAAGTAATCATGTCACCTACCTGATGGTGGAATCTGAAGGCGGGTATATATGATCTCAGTAACAGCACTATGTAGAACCATCGATTTTAACTTATTTGAATAGAATATAAGTGAAGTAATATAAATATTCAAAGGTGGGTCATTCTAACTATTTCTGTTATTGAGAACCGATAAGCCCTTACCTGGTCATCATCAGACCTTCAGAAAATATCATGTAGCAGCATCCGTGCTCAATTAGATAAATGTTGAAAGCTGGGTTAACCTAACTATTTCCGTTACCGAGGACCAATAAGCACTTATCTGGTCATCATCAGACCTTCAGAAAGTATCATGTAGTAGCATCCGTGCTCAATTAGATAAATGTTGAAAGCTAGGTCAACCTAACTATTTCCGTTGCTGAGGACCAATAAGCACTTACCTGGTCATCATAAGACCTTTAGAAAGTATCATGTAGCAGCATCCGTGCTCAATTAGATAAATGTTGAAAGCTGGGTCAACCTAACTATTTCCGTTACTGAGGGCCAATAAGCACTTACCTGGTCATCATCAGACCTTCAGAAAGTATCCTGTAGTAGCATCCGTGCTTATTTAGATAAATGTTGAAAGCTGGGTCAACCTAACTATTTCCGTTATTGAGAACCGATAAGCATTTACCTGGTCATCATCAGACCTTCAGAAAGTATCATGTAGTAGCACCCGTCCTCAATTAGATAAATGTTGAAAGCTAGGTCATCCTAACTATTTCCGTTACTGAGAACCACTAAGCATTGACCTGGTCATCATCAGACCTTCAGAAAGTATCATGTAGTAGCAACCGTGCTCAATACGTGTTGAAAGCTGGGTCATCCTAACTTTTTCCTTTACTGAGAACCTTGTTTTGAGATGTTTTCCCTTTGACATCACACCCGTAGCTTGTATCAATAAGCCAGGCCGTCACACTTACATGTATAGTCTATTCTCTTGAAAAGTACTGAACCGATTTCGATGAAACTTTCACTGTGCCCTAAGTTGAAGGAAATGTAAGCTAACAAAATCAAGAATGGCCACGATTCGAACAATAGTTTCGGAGTAATGCGTGGATAAACATATATACATACATACATACAAACAGACAAAGATACATCTATAAATTTTTGTATATTTGTTTGGAAGCCCTAATACTCGTAGATCATCATAATTATGTGAAAATCTCGCAGTTCTACTATTACATATGACAGGCTAGTTGGTATGGTTGGTTAAGGTACTATCTATCATGCCGCAGGTCGTGGGTTCGATTCCCATCCGGGACAAACATTTGTGTGCATGAACATGTCTGTTTGTCCTGAGTCTGGGTGTAATTATCTATAGAAGTATGTATTTACAAAAAAAAAAGTAGTGTATGTAGTATATCAGTTATCTGGTTTCCATAGTACAAGCTCTGCTTAGTTTGGGATCAGATGACCGTGTGTGAAAAATGTCCCAGGTCTCAGGTTATTATTATACATAATATGTATAATAATAACCTGAGACCTGGGACATTTTAGGTATGTAAGTAAAAATACAAAATTTTTAACGACTTCAAAAAAAGGAGTTATCAATTCGATACATATTATCGAATTGATAACTCCTTTTTTTGAAGTCGTTAAAAATACTAACTTACATACCTACATCTATAAAATTTTGTGTATTTGTTTGGAAGCCGTATTAGATTATCATATCTTAAAATCGTTGAACTTTATTCTGAAAACTGACAGATTGCTATGAAACAGTTTGTTATTTATTTTTGAAATATTGAAAATGCGGTCAGGTCAGACAGACGTGACGCAGAAAATTTCTGAAATTAGGATTTTTGGATTCAGTATAAACAAATCTATCGATTTTATACAGTTTTGGTCGTAAAACGATAAGGCAAAATTTTATTTATAAAATAATTAAATAATTTTATTTATTTTTTGATCATGGGCTCTCGTACCACTATACTGCCGCCATAAGGAAAAAGGACATATCTACAGATATATTGAAATGGAGAAAAAATATTTTGTCCTGTTTAAACTTGTCCATACAAAAGCCGATGCGTATTTTAATAGGTTTTTTTTAATTATTAGGTTTTCGTAAAGTGTACGCCAATTTAAAAACACTGGTATATGCTTCTTTTTTTGCTGATTCCGAATATGAAAATAACATTATTTCGAAAAAAAAAAATGTCAGGTACGTCTTTTTTCCTTATATCGACAGTAAGGAAACTACGTGTACAGGGTCGCAATGGCATACTCACACAGACGCGCGCATCGACGAGGCCCCAAGCGACAGTCGCGGTGCTCTCAGTACATTTATTGCGGCTTAAGGGTCTCGTCGATGCGCGCGTCTGTGTGTGTGCCGTTTCGTACGTTTGTTCGTAGTTTCCCTACAGTGCATATTTATATTGTGACTATAGTCACGTGGATTCATCTATAATAGTTTCATGGTACTGAGTATTCAAATATATTGCAGTTTATACGCTGAGAGTCCTCTCGACTTTGAAACCTAATGCCTAGAAATAAGGTTCCATCGTGTGCATATTGGATGTAGGTATCTAGAAGAGATGACCGGCCTCTTGTTTAGTTCAGTGTTCCTAGTACTGCCAATGCACCAATACTGAACTTTGTTGACAACTTCTTGGCGGTATACGGCTCTACCAAAATCAGGTCCACATTAATTTCTGATTATTTTGAGAGTATCAATTCGTTTTCTTCTGTGATAAGAAGACATATCTAGCTACCCACCCCTGCTTCGTACGGTTTTTACGTGTTGACAAAACATCGAGAGTAGTTTACAAGAACAACTTAATTTATAATATAATAATATGTAAGTCAGTTGGGGGAAGAGGGACTATGGGGCAAGAGAAACTGTAGTTTGTAAATAAAAAACTATAGGTTCTAGCTCTATGGTTACTCGGTCGATAAAACAGTATTATAAAATGAATACCAAAGAAAAAACACAGATGGCGCTAGTATTCATAAACCCGTCAGTTTGATACAAACAAAAATTCAGTTGACTGACTACTAAATCACGAGTTCGCGGCATTGTTTTTGTGTGCTCATTTAAGTGCTAAAAAGATTAGCTGGAAGGCTGTCAATGTGTGTAAGTATTGTTTAAAGTTCAATTTTGATAATGTTACATGTTATATTGTATAATCTATGCTTTTAATATCTATTTTTGGTGTTGTTCGACACATAACCTAGAAATTGTAAAGTGGGGTTAGAGGAACTGTCATGGCCGGGTTAAGAGGGACATGTGTTTCTCTTTCCCGGTGTCAGAAGTCACAAACATTTAACTTTTTTTTTAGTATATTATGAATTGTTTATAAAAGTAGGTACCTACCTAAAGCTATGAGTGAATTAATTAAAATACTATATTTGTTACAGAAAAATGCGAAACTATAAAAGAAAAACTGATAGAGCATCGTACCCGCCAGAAAAACTACAAGAAGCAATAAGAGCTGTCAAAAGTGGGGCTTTATCCGGATATGCAGCTTCAAAACATTATAATATACCCAGATCAACGATAGTAAATCATCAACAAAACGAAACAAAAAAGAAAAAACTTTAGAAAAAAATAGGAATAAAAGAAAACATTCCTTATCATCAAAAGATAGTGAGACGGAAATAAAGTATAACGATGATAATGACAGTAGTAATTTCTGGGAGGAACTAATAAAATGTAATGATGATGGTGAGAGTGAAGAGCTAGAGAATGAGAAAGAAAACTACAATACTAATGCACCATTTTGTGAGAATGATTGGCTCTTGGTAAAATTTTGCACTAAAAGTACGTGAAACATTATGTAGGCGTAGTGTTAAATATAAATAATAACGGTTGTCCTGTGGTAAAATACACAAGAAAAAAGTCGAACGTAGAAGGCGACACCATTTTTACTTTTCCTGTACTAGACGATATCTCTGACGTACACACGGAGGACATTGTCTCAAAACTGCCTACGCCTGTAATTGGTCGAAGAGGGCAGATTATTTTTAAAATGTCATTTAATTCTTTTAATATTCAGTAGGATTGCCTGAAAAGGCACCAATGTTTTATTTTTTAGTGAAAAAGTTCCTATTATAGTACGTAGATATATTTAATGGGCGGATTGTTCGGGTGCATCTACAGTTCAATAAATATACAGTAACAAACGAACTTCTCTTTGAAATAAACGTTACTTTATCGTGTTTTTTGCAATTCATCTGTCATTCATTAACTGCATCGAATTATTTTTTGAACTGTACGTAGTACCTACGCTCAGCCAACTGTACATTTAAGACTGGTTTGACGAGGCTGTTGTACTTAATAAACAAGTAAATATCTATAAGAATATACCACTTTGATTTTAGTTTGGGACCCCTGACTCGAAATCATGTGTTCCTCTTGCCCCAAATTTCGATTTTTGTTCAGTATTTTTTATTGTAGACTTTATTTTAATGGCATTGAGTTCACAATTGACTAACAAAATTGTATAAAATGAGATGGTCCCAAATTGAACCACATAGGTTAGGTATTTACAGAGTTATGTCGACTGTTCCTCTTACCCCAAAAACCGGGGAAAGAGGAACAATAGCACTAACCTAACGAAATACCATTTTTTGGCTATAAGCATTGAAATTAGCTTAAGAAGTCGTTCAACTATGGAAAACTGACATACGTAGGTATATATTGTATTTATCAAAGTCACCATAGAACATTACATTTACTAGCAAGAAGTGATAATAGAATTTGAAAAATAAACTATGTTCCACTTACCCCACCTAACCTTACCTACTCATATTGATGAAAATACAAATTTTCATATACTATAAACAACCGGCTAATTCAATTTCAATTTCTATTTCAATTTATTCATGAACAATTTACATTGTGTTTGAAATAATTTTGCATAATAAGAATAAAATAAAACACTAACAAATACACGTACAACTAAAATTTGAAAATTAACAATATAACACACATGCCATCCAATATTATTCAATGTCAACTAAAGTTAAAAATAGAAAAACATTTAAAAATAAATTCAAGTAATTCATGTCAACTCAAAACATTAATAATAATAATAATCATAAAAAGAATGGTACATTTGTCATTTAAAATAAGTTCCATAACATGTGTGATGTCGATTTTGGTAACATACCAACTTACATGTTAACAGGAGAAAAACGCATGGTCATAATATTACATATCGTCAACGGAATAGAGACACTTATCTAGTAGGTATGCTTGAAGTTTTGTTTTAAATTCAGAAGTATAAAACGAGCTTTTCAAATGTAGTGGTAACTTGTTAAATATTTGCACTGCTTGATATTGTGAACTGTGCTTCACAACGTTGAAGTGAGGACTTATCTTATTTCTCAAATCCTTCCTACGTGTGCTCTCCCTAACCAGTCTTTCCTCATCTGTCTCATATTCATGTATGTACTTCTTAAGATTAGTCAGGAGTACTAGAACGTAGAGACTGGGTACTGTAAGGATGTTTAAATCTAAGAAATGTGGGCGACAGCTCTCTCTTTGTGAAATACGGACAATAGTGCGTATAGCTCTTTTCTGAAGAACAAAAGCTCTTTGGCAGTTATAATTATAGCTGTTCCCCCAAAATTGAATACTATATCTTAATTTAGATTCAATTAGCGCGTAGTATACTATTTTTAATTGTTTAATGTCAATTTCGTCTCGAAGGGTTCTTAACGCATAACACGCAGATGATATAGAAGCATCTATGGCATCGAGTTCCTTTTTCCAATTTAATTGGTCATCTATGTGCACTCCCAAGAATTTAGCTTCTCTCACGAGTTCAATTTTGTCCTCATTTAGTTTAATTTCCATGGTGTCTTTATTTCGAGCAGTTGTTTTGAATAACATTATTTTGGTCTTTGTACTATTAATTATTAACTTATTTAGAGTAAACCATGAATAAAGATAACGCAGAGCTGTATTGACTTTTTCCGTAAGTTCTTTTTTGTCATTTGCCCCAATAATGGCATTCATGTCATCTGCAAATATCACAAGTTGTATGTCGGGTAGAATTTTGTTTATATAATTTATTAAGTCATTGGTGAACAAAATGAACAATAAGGGCCCTAATATCGATCCTTGCGGAACACCAGCAGAAATATTAAAAAAGGTGATTTATAATTTTGTCTATGTCCATCTTGCACCTCACTGATTTCTACAAACATTTTTCTATTTTTTAGGTAAGAAAACAAAAGTTGGGAGGCTTTGCCTCTCACTCCGTAGTGATTTAATTTTGCTATGAGTAGATCGTGATCAATAGTGTCAAATGCTGAGCTCAAATCTAAAAATACACCAGCTACTCTCATTTTATTATTTATTTTATAGATTATATCATTAACAAGAGTATATATAGCGTCTCCTGTGCCAACATTTTTTTGGTATCCAAATTGTCTTCTATTTAAAATTTTGTTTAAGTTTATATGAAGTACAAGCCGAGATTTGATTATTTTTTCGAATATCTTTGAATTCCGTGTTGAACTAGCGCACTAAGGGTTCTGTCTGTGCAACTTAATCTGTTATAGTTTAGTTTCTTTTTATTAATTGGCATGATAGAGGCCATGTAAAAACGAATAAAGTACACTCACAGTTGAGCAAATTGGACGGTAGTAATATAAGTACTTAATATGCATAACGACAATGAAAACTGCACTAGTGTTTCTTTAGAGAGTGGTATCGAAATACTTACTAGTCTTAAAGTACTAGTCCAAAGCGCAAAATACGCACTTTGGACGTGGAGTTGCGGACGCCTGTCCGATATTCAATAATAATAATAATAATATTTATTCAAAAATTACAAGGCATAAACATTGTACAGTTTTGCTTAAGTATTAATTATAATCCTAAGACTTACGTGCCTGAACTAGGTAATCCTGTGTTTCAATACAATACAATATCCTAGGGCAAGGGGAGCCCAGTTGTTTTGCAAACACTGCTAGATTGAGCAGGTCGGCTCTGTCACTTACACGGTATTTATCTGCAAGTGTGTATATGAATGTAGTTCATGAGGATACAAGAAAAGTTGAACATTTGAAAAACATTTCGCAAGAAGATCAATTGAAAATCATTATCTTGCCGAAAATCATTATTTTGCATGAGAGTGACGGACGGTCGTTATCCTATTTGCACTCGTACTTGGATATTACATAATTTTATAATCGTTATTGTCGAGTTCTGTGCAAGCGAACTCACACATACATTCGGGAGAGTTGAATGCATGTATGTGTTGAATATCGTGTACAGTGTATGAGTGGGAACGTTCAATGATCTACTTCCTAGTATTCATTGTATCTTAGTACCATGCCTTACACGTCGGTCGATGAATTTAGTTTAGATACAATGAGACCAACGGGGCGCGACTGCTGAGCTTGGGTTCGATTCCCAGGTCGGGAAAAGTGTTATTGGGTTTTCTATTTGGAATTCTTCATAATAATAATAATAATAATAATAATAGTTTTATTAACAAAAATACAAGTTTGACTCAATTAGAGTATACATAGTGGTCAACTAGGAGACAGAAATTGATAACCAGTAATAGTGTACAAAAGATGGGTAAGTACAGTCAATACAAAATTTGAGCCCTGACTAGCTAGGAATGAAGAAGAACTAGGAATGAATGAGGAAGAATCTGCCTAGATTTTGGAAGTTGGCTGAGACTGGGGTAACCCCCAGTCTCTCGAAAAGCACGTTAAGACATTGTTCCTGCGCCTGATCTCTCCGCACGTGTCGGATTGTCGTCCCATCGGACCATCAGAGAGAGGAAAGAGGGAGTGTGACTGTGTCTACACCACACACTTTTGTACTATAATATCTCCCGCGTCGCTGGCTGGACTCTGCTGAGATTGAGCTTCATGGCCCAAATTCGGGCACGTGGACTACTAATAAAATGCGTGGCTCTTCGGCTATGATCCAGTAGCTACTCACTAGCGTAGCATCGTGACGATTCGTCAGTTTTGTTCTAATAAATTCGTTATTTGGATGTATTCGTATGAAAATAATAAAAATATTTAGGAAATATAAAATTTAAAGAAAAACATAACAGGTGCTTACATAAGGACTGATCTGGGTCGCTAAACCTCTGTTTGTACAGTTGAGATGGGGCAATGGCACGCCATTGCGCCACTTATCACGATAAGTCATGTTCCTAATAGCGATGGGTTTACTTCTTGCTTGCTAATATTGACAGTTCCATTTATTTACTTACTTATTTATTTACTTATTTATCCTCTCACTGGAACGCCATACAGCAATTACACCAACAGAGCAAGAAATTTCTTCATGTGCTGCTTTCCATTCATCCTGTGCGCGGTGGACATCGAACGGGTGGCGATGGATCACGCACGCTCACGCAGCGTCAAAACATTTCTCCATAATTCTTTAACTCCATATTGCGCACATTCTTTGCAATTTTTGAGACTTGATGATTTTTTAAATGAATACATACATTAAAATTGAAAAAAAACTGAAAATTTTGGTATGTCATCCTGCCTGACAGATGACAGTATGATCATTTTTGATCCAACAATACTTTGGAGCCGCATTCGTTGGCAAGTGGCTTTTCTGCTCGAAATAATTTCCGATTTTCTTTTGTCAGCTGCTCGTTGAAGCATGCAGTCCTGCGGGTACCGGGCATATCTAGATCATCACGACAGGTTGCGTCTAGTTTTAGCTGCGCGTTGAACTTTGTTCAGTTTGTTGCGACGCAAAAACTTACTACCAGCCTACCAACGGACGAGGGTGATTTCCACGGGGTTCTCAGTGTTATCGCTGTATTGTGGCCAAGCTCTAAAAACGTATGCGGATAGAAACGTATACGAGATCGGAGTCTTCGAGGTTAATGCCAATTTTTACTGCCGCTGTGCTGTTAGAATGTTGTGAACGGGGTTTTCATTGGCAGTTTCGTTAAATCTAGTATTTCGACTTGGTTTTTCAAGTTATCTTGGGCGTGTGACTGGATATGTTGTTGAATTGTGGATTTTAAGTAGAGGATTTCACATACTTCTTCCTCAAGTGCTTGAATTTTGGCTTCTGCGCAGGCCAAGCTTGCCTCAGACACTTCAAGGCGTTGGTTACAAACTAACAGGGTGCATTCAGCTGCTTATTTTGACAAGTGGAGACAGCTGGCTTTGATACTATATGACACAAGGTGTAGGGACAGCCCTCCGCAAACTAACAAGGTGCATTCAGCTGCTTATTTTGACAAGTGGAGACAGCTGGATTTAATACTATATGACACAAGGTGTAAGGGACAGCCCTCCGCAAATTAACAGGGTACATTCAGCTGCTTATTTTGACAAGTGGAGACAGCTGGCTTTGATACTATATGACACAAGGTGTAAGGGACAGCCCTCCGCAAATTAACAGGGTACATTTAGCTGCTTATTTGATTTCCATAACGTTCCTGAAATAATTTCATGTACCGGTCATCGTAATAGTATGATATACTGAATTCACCCTATCAGTCTGTGGAGGAAGCTTCACCCTGTATTGTACGTTTTTTTATTTATATAACCAACAAGTAACATAGACTCAATATGTTAGTAATAATACTTCTTGACTACTATGTTAGTAAACCTAAATACACACTTAACCTACGCCGCTCTACGCAAGCCGATCTACGCCGCTGCTTTTCAAAGATGCTTGTTGGTCCCTAGTCCTGCTGATGGAGGTTCGAAGATATCTTTCACAGTCGCCATAATTACTGTTTAGTGTTAGTTATTTTAAATATTTGAAATGAAATTGCTTGCGTATTTTGTGTTAAAATATTACTGCAAATTTTTAGATGATAGAAAAGAACACTATTTCATGGTTCTGAAATGCATACACATCGATCAAGTGAGGGGGGGTCCCAATTCGTTCTGCTCACCTCATTCCATGAAGTTTCTTGCAACACTGGCCCCGCCTCCCTCCCACAATGCACTGAAACTTTCTAACCCCCCCCCCCCCCCCCCTACTCTTTATACAAATGTGTGCAACGTGTAAGCATGATGAGGTGTGTGCTTGTGGTTGTTTACTAGACCTCTTAGTGCTTATTATTTCCTAGTATGTCTTATGCCTTCAATGCACTCTGGCCACGATGCAATTTCACGTCGTCAACGCGTCGGTGTGCTTGGCTGGACATCGACAACGTTAATCAACATAACTTTTTACTCAACGTACATGTTTAACAACATATTGATGGTATCAGACCGCATTATTGCAAAACCTCATTTATTATACAAATTTTTAGCTAGAAATTGATAAATAAATAAATCTTTATTTTCAGATTCCATAACATAATTATGAGTTGGCACTTACTGACTAAAACACATTAAATAGACTTATTATTTCACATATCTGAATGACGGTCTATAAGCCGCCATCCAGTGGCCCTATTATTTGGCCATCCACCCTGCCGGCTACAGTAGCCACCAGGCTGTTGGGGCGATAAGTGATGGTTCTGCCTCAAATAAACTGAGCTATTTTTTAATATTGAATTCATTCGTTATTAAAGCTATAATTAATTCCTTTAATCCAGCGCACCAGTGGCGGTTGTTTGGCTGACATCGTATTCCACTATCAACTACGAGTATGAACCTCAACATCTTCTGATGAAGTTATTTAAAATTCTTATGTCTCCTTTTTTATTAATTTATAATTTAATCCAGGTTGCCGAAAATCCATAACTCTACAGAGTGGTCATTTGTGACACATATTCGGCTTTTATTCGGCTCGTGCCGATCCGCAAACTCTATTGGGCATAAACCCCTTGCTGGATAAGTTTCGGGTCGGCTCGGCACAATTCGAGTTAAGCCGACTGGCTTTACCAAGACATGTCTACTTATATTCGATTTTATCGCCCGGTTGTCTCGAGTCATGCCGACCCGAACAAGTGTGTTCTTATGGGATTAAGAAACTGCACTGGGCGTACTGAGATAGATTAGAGTATCTACTATTGACGTCACACTTCAAAAGTTAGGGGTTGTCTCCACAGACTTCGAACGTTCTCCTTTCATGGCGTGTATGTTGGTGTCAAGAAACTCAAACAGTTCAGGACTTACGTACGTTCACGTTAGGTTAGTTCTAGATTCGCTTTGTAACTATGAACATACATTATGGCGCGTAACGAGCATTGCCATTAAATACTTCACCTTTTCTTAAATTTTATTGTGGACCTGTCCTTAGTGTACATTTATAGGATAAATAATAATAATAATTATAATAACCCCACCGCTGTATCTCTACGTTGACGTCGTGGTGGGTACTTTAGGTCTGTGCCGGTAGAGTTTACTTTGCCGGAACGGGTCTAGGATGAGGAGCCAGACCAAGAGAGATACAGAAACCCGCAGGGCAGCATGTGGCGAGCTGTTGGGCAGTAGCGACCCCACGGACCCTATATCCCGAGAGAAAACTTGTCCTCATCTCTGGCTTGCCTTTATTGGCCGGCTTGAGTGGAGATTCGAACAATCGTATAACTTTTTGAAAAATTTACTTAATTTTTTTTCCAACGGTGTTCAAATTTTTTAAATAAAGTTATATGTTATAAAGAAAATATTTTATCTGGTGCACTCTCTTTAGCGGCGACCCGCGCATAACGGCCTCGCGGAGCCCTATTTTAAGCCTTAAACAAAAATTACAAATAATGGAGATAGAGTATCAGGAGTCAGGATTTTTTAAATATATATATCATCCTCTTTAAGGATCTTTTTCAAAATTTCTTAAATATTGATAATTTTTGAGCTATTAGCAAAAAACAAATGCCATCTTTTTTCATCTTAATTCGTTAATACGTCTCGAGGATGCATTAGCACATAAAAAAATGCAATTGTTGTAATTTTTTATGTGCTAATGCATCCTCGCGATACATTTTTAATGAAAATAGAATTATTTATATATTATTACACAAACAAACAAAGGCTTGTGGCAGTTTGATGGCGAAAGAGTGGTGTTACAGCATCTACAAACTTTGTTTATGGCAAGTACGTGACTGTACGACTTCTTGGAAACCTAGGCTCTCCTTCATTTATGAAAACCTAGTGTTGAAATATGTTACGGTCTGACTGGATCAATACTTTTTACTAAGCACAGGGCACGCCAGTGCGGCTTCCATAGCAACGATGCACCAGCGTGAAGATCTCTCCGACTTCTTGGAAACCTAGGCTCTCCTTCATTCATGAGAACCTAGTGTTGTAATATGTTACGGTCTGACTGGGTCAATACTTTTTCCTAAGCACATGCCACGCAATGCGGCTTCCATGGCAACGATGCATCTGCGTGATGTTCGCTAAGTCATTTGAAGGAAATTAAAGTTACCTAATAAATATTATAAGCTCTACGAGTATTAGCACTTTAATAGTTCGTGTGATGATAATATTAGGCGTACAAATAAGTTTTGAGGTTATTTTTCGTAATTTTGAAGATCGATTCACAAAATTTGGTACACTGTGTATTATTCAAAGTATTGCCCATCGCTTTCTACTTTACTTTCCTTTGACTATCTTTATACCGCGTTTAAAAACCTCATCCTTTGAGGTGATCCAAAAATCGACACAATTTTTGGCTTTTTCGTAAGAAGTGAAGTGCTGCTCGGTCAGGTCTCGAGCCATCGACCAGAACAAGTAGTAGTCGGAAAAAGCAATGTCTGGTGAATACAGCGGGTGCTGTAGGACATTCCAGTTAAGTGCTTCCAAAGTTTCCTTGACGACTTTTTCAACATGTGGTCGAGCGTTGTCGTGCTGAAAGATCACTTTGTCATGTCTTTTGGCATATTGGGGGCGTTTAAGCTTCAATGTTCGGCTTAATTGTATCAATTGTTGTTGGTAACGTTTCCCAGTGATGGTTTCGTTAGGCTGGAGTAGCTCATAGTAGTTCACTCCGAGCTGATCCCACCAAATACACAGTATTAGCTTCTTGCTATGGATATTCGGTTTGGTCGTTGAAGTTGATGCATGCATGTTGAAGTTGATTATCGTAGAGGATCCACTTTTCATCCTCCATCACTATTCGATGCAAAAACCCCTCCCGATTTTGCCTTTGGAGCAGTTGTTCGGACGTGAAGAAAACGGCGCTCGACGTCTCTTGGCTTGAGTTTGTGCGGAACCCAATATCCTTGTTTTTGCACCATATCTATGGCCTTGAGATGGTTTGAAATCGCTTTTTGAGTCACTTCTAAGGTTTCAGCGAGCTCCTCTTGAGTTGGCATGAATTTTGATCCAATAACGCGTCCAACTCGGCGTCTTCAAATTTCACTGGCCTCCCTTCGCGTTCTTTATCACTGGTGTCAAAATCGCCACTTTTGAAACGCCGGAACCAATACTTACATGTTTTTATTGATGGAGCACGTTCCCCATATGCATCACATAGCAATTAATGTCCTTCAGCTGCAAATATTAATGGCATGCCCGCTCAAAACTTTAAACAAATGTTTAAAACTTTCCAATAAAAAATATTTTAAATAATTTCATGAAATAAAGTTTCATCAGGAATTTCTAAAGCCAAGTTGGGACTTTGCACCCGGTTCATGACAACATGAATCACATGGGACTTAAGATAAAACTGGCGATGTGGATGAACTAATATTATTTCCACATTTCACGAAATGGTGAAAAACGCAGTGAATGAGATCCGTCGGTATTATAGCAGAAAAGTTGTGGACGTACTCATCAAGGTTACCAGAAGGACTCTTGACGTCATTATCAAACAACTTACTTCAGACATCAATGCAGAAGGTAAAAAATTTCAAATCACTGTTTCATTATAACAATACATTTCATCAACACTATTTGAGTAGAAAGAAGTCTACTTGCAAGGCCACTATAACAAGATAGCTCGATGAGTGAAGATGTGTGAAGTATCAAGTATCTACTTTAAAAGATAACTAGGTAAATAAATCTTGTCCTGTGTAGGTACGAAACAAGTTCTTTTTTAATATCACGTACATTGCCAAACATTAATAAATGGCCAACCTTATTTTACGCAATTCCATATAGTTGGCTGTAGACTCCATTGAGTTAGTATTAAGTTAGCCGCATCCATCTACGTACTACCACGTCGGTGTATTTCCATTCCCCTACTTTCAATGACAAAAGAATTACGAAGGAAGGAAATACGTATGCTCAAAGAAAACTATTGCAATCCACCCAGTAATTAAGTACACCTAAACTCTGTGTTATCTTTTACACCATTTCTGTCATATTTTGTAAGATATTTGCAAAAGAAATTACAAAATGCCTCTGAAAAGCGCCATTTTGGTTTGCCGCTTTTTGAAAACCTTACAAATAAAGACGTAATAAAATGGTGTCCCAAACATTTTTTCACTGGTACTTGTTCAGTATTTAATAACGCATGTGTTCCATTATGATATTGCGTACATTTAAGTCATAATTTGTAAAAAAATCTGCTAAAACAGTCACACACTTTCATTTCATCATGGGAGACTATGATTGAGACTGCGCTTTGAAAAAATCAATGCTTAAACATGGATTCAATTTACAAACCTAAAGTGATGAAAACAGAGGCGTTTTAAGCATCACGCTGCAGCGGTAGTTGTTACATTTTGACTGCTGAAATTTCTCGATTCAAGCTCTTAATGTTTATGGGCTCCTAGTATCTTGTATCGTATTTGAGCAGTCTTCGCGGGACTTTGTGGGTTCGACGCGCAAGCGCGTTGCGGGGAAAGCCACGTGGGGCAGCCAGCGGACACCACGTGGTAATAAAACACAGACTACCTAGAAAGTGTTTTATTATGTTCTATCGGTCTCGTACTTTGCGAATGCAGACAAGTCTGAGTGAAAGGACAAGATGGCATTTTGGCAAACACATTTAAGCCAATATTCAACCATTAGTTACTATGTTTAATCATTGGTTGAGTTAACTATAGTACAAAAAACCGACCCTTAGACCATTTAAGGAATTACACAATAGCTAATGAGTGTTTTAAAAATTTCAAAATGCACTGCAAACATTTTAGTTTAGTTTTTTATCTTAAAAACCGATCTAAGTTGGTTTAAATTTGCTATTTATGTTTATCAAAATTATTATATAATTTTGTTTCTGTGTTGTTGTTCAACATGTCTTTTAGGTTAATTACTGTCTAAAATAATAAAAAAAAGTGTGTATGTCAGCTCCGAAGCACAACTGGAGGTTACTCCGTAAAGGAACCTGTCTCATAGGCTATTCCTATTTTAATCCATCAATCATAAATTTAACCTGAAACGAAACTGATAAATATTGGTCACGTCTCCCCAATCTCAAAGTGAAATGCGGGTCAGTGTGTCTGTTAAATAGACTTCCTCTACGGTCTTGTAGTCCTGGTAGATATCTGTCTGTAACTCAGTAGGGGGATCATTACCATCACACATGCGCAGTAATGACTACTTGCGTCACGACGGGTTATTGGCTGACAATGGCCTTGACTCCTCGACCTCAACACAGAGCAGCAGCCGTCACATGTCCACGTCTCGCAACGCACGTTTAGGGCTCCTTGGATCAATTTGCGGAGAAGAACGGTATTAAAACGTGAGAGTGGTTAAACATATAGCTCAGGAAAATATTATTACAATTGAAGGCAAAAAAAGACAATGAGATTTCAAATACGAGAGCTGTGAATGTCATATTAAGTATATTTAGAAAGATAACACTTTGAATATCCTGAATATAGTTGCCAGGGTTCAGTATATGATAACAAGACGAGAAACTTATTTCTCGCCTTGCTATCATCTAACCAAGTCTCTGTATGATCTATGGAGAGAATAGCTGCTTTAGGATCAAACTAAGTGATAGAGTGATGGCCGGTTTCTGAGGTTTTTAAACGGAGTTTATCCGAATCCGATTTTAGCGAATTACTATCGAGCGTTTATCTGAGGAGCTCAAAAACCCAGCATAAGGGAAGAATTCGCTTAAATAGATGAATTTGTCGAATCAATAGCTATCAAGCGTTTAAACTCCGTTTAAGAATTCTTCAGAAACCGGGCATGAGAAACAGACATTTGAAACAGAACTATGTTAAGCCAAAGATGCTCACTTTTTCGCAAAGCCTGAAATTGAGTTCTCGTGATTTAGCACTATATTCAAGTCATTTTTATGGAGAAATATAATTTTCAGCAGAAATATAATTTGTTGCTGGATTAAACTGGCCATTTTGCTTCAATTTATTAATCAATCTCTAATATTCCATACCTAATATTTTTGGTAAATGTGATTGTAACAAATGCAATTATGTCAATGTGTCAACTTTCAAATTAAATAAAAATAATTAAGAAAAATTAAATCGACTTCAAAAAGAAATTAAATCAAAATTATGAAATAACTTTAGTTTCGGAAGTCAGTGTCTTGGGTATTTTAGTTTTTTGCCACCGACTTCCGAAATTAAAGTTATTTCATAATTTTTAGTTTATAAGTCAATTTTTTTTTAAATTATTTTTCATTTAATTTAAAAGTTTTCCCTTTGAAACCACACCCGTAGCAATGAGTACCCGTATACACAAAATACGTACATATAAGCCAGGCCGTTATTTATTATTTGAAGTCGTTAAAAATGTAAGCTGATGCGTGGCTGAGCTCTCCAAAAATAATAAGTACCTACATTATTTCTATTGTGTTTATTTTTATTGGTTTAAGCTATCTTGAAAATATCGTTGGATGGAAACCTAGATGACTGATGATGTCACCTATCTGATGGTGGAATCTAAAGTCAGGTATAAGATCTCAGTGACGGTATTATGTAGAACCATCGTGCTTCTACTTATTTGAATAGAATATAAGTAAAAGAATATAAATGTTGAAAGCTAGGTCATCCTATCTATTTCCATTAGGTACTGCGGACCAATAAGCACTTACCTTGTCATCATCAGACCTTCAGAAAGTAACATGCAGTAGTAACCGTGCTTAATTAGATAAATGTTGAAAGCTGGGTCATCCTAAGTATTTCCATTACTGAGGACCAATAAGCACTTACCTGGTCATCACCAAACCTTCAGAAAATATCATGTAGTAACACCCGTGCTCAATGAGATAAACGGTGAAAGCTGGGTCATCGTAACTATTTCCGTTATTGAGAACCGATGAGCACTTACCTGGTCATCATCAGACCTTCAGAAAGTATCATGTAGTAGCATCCGTGCTCAATTAGATAAATGTTGAAAGCTGGGTCATCCTAACTATAATATTTCCGTTACTGAGAACCGATAAGCACTTACGTGGTCATCCTCAGACCTTCAGAAAGTATCATGTAGTAGCACCTGTGCTCAATGAGATAAACGTTGAAAACTGAGTCATCCTAACTATTTCCGTTATTGGCAACCGAGAAGCACTTACCTCGTCATCATCAGACCTTCAGAAAGTATCATGTAGTAGCATCCGTGCTCAATTAAATAAATGTTGAAAACTAGGTCATCCTAACTTTTTCATTACTGAGGACCAATAAGCACTTACCTGGTCGTCGTCAGACCCTCAGAAAGAGTATCATGTAGTAGCAACCTTGCTCAATAAATGTTGAAAGCTGGGTCATCCTAACTATTTCCGTTACTGAGAACCGTCTAATTCTGTAAACCTCGTTCTAAACTTCGAATCTGAACCCGCTGTGAGTTTCTTGATTAGCATTCTAAAAACTCGGCTGATAATTCGAATTTACACTCGCTGACACGCTCGCAAGGGTAGTCCCTTGCGAGCGTGTCAGCGAGTTGAACTAAATCAACCGTGAGATTTTGACAGATAAAGTATGAGATGACGTAAGAAGTAGCACTTCAACGCTGACTTCGCACTCGAACCCGATTCAAAGTGTCAAATAAAAAGCATCTATTTTACGAGTGAAAATTGAAGAAATCCTATTTATACTATAGTGTTAAAATAATATTTTTATGTCACAGTGTGGAAAACCCTCGGGCTTCGTGAGGGTTTTGGGGGTGCTCGCTCACCTTGCGAGCTGGTATTGCTGAAATGATAGGTCATACGATTCTTTGGGCTTCGTGAGGGTCACAATGACACTATCAGAATGGTTCCCTACGTTCTATAAGGCTGACTTCAAAAATAAAACATAGGGTACCATAACCAAATGTTTATTCCACCCTTGTTGGTCACATTAATAAAATGTACTAAAATAAACCTGCGGGATGTCGCTACGCCCCCGTAAGGGGGCGCGGCGTGCGGTGTCGGGGCATGGCCCCCCGACCGCGAAAGCCATACGGTGGCCCGTAACCACGGGCCCCTCATTTTATGTCGCCGCTGGCGGATGGATGGTTGGGCGTGCGGCATACACGCCCATGTAGAAAAGTATCTGAAATTTGTGTCTGTAGGCACGCCACGACGTTGATGCCCAACGCCGCTTGTTTCACCGTAACTCGGCGGACAACCACTACCGAGTGGGACCCCCACCTACATGGGGGAAGCCCAGCAGATGGCATCCAGCGACAGAGTTACGGACTCGACGTTCCTACAGAAGGGGTGTATGGCCCCCCTCACCTCCCCGTTTTCAGGTCGAGCCGAGCCCGGGTGGTGAGAAGGGACCGTGTACTGAGTGTGTGGGCGGTATTGTACTGTGTAACACCGCCCGGTGTATACGCGAGTCGCCCGCCCGCATAAAAAGAGCCGCGACATCGCGTGTGAGTTGGGTGCCTGTATAGAGGTGAATGTCTGTTGTTTGCTACGTGACACGCCTATATTAACCTAGCACGCGCCACGCAACAGATGCATGTATTTGTTTGGAGTCAGTGTCACAAGTAAGCCGCGTGTAGACTGAGGGCGACTCACTCGGAAGTCCAGTCCGGTGATGGGGTCAGTCGTCCGCAACTAGGTCGCGGGGCAAGGGTCTCCTCGCGTCTGGGGGGCGCGTATGCCAGGGCGCTATCTGCTTGACATGGGGCCAAGCGGATGCGTCGGCACGCGCGAACATCCCCTTCGCGAGGCGCCGCACAAACTCGTCCAGGCTCTCAATCCGGAGGTTCCTCTGGATGATGTCGTTCCTCACGAAGCGAGGGGCGTCAACGATGGTCCGCAACGCAAGGTGTTGCTGCGTGCGGAGGAGCTTGCGGTTCGTCTCGCTCGTGAGGGCGAACCATGCAGGGGCGGCGTACGTCAGTATTGGGCGCACGTACAACTTGTACACGCCCAACTTGACGCGCGCCGGGATGCGGGACGAGAGCACTGGTCGAAGGAGGTTGCGGGCGACCCTACCTTGTGCGACAACATTGCGGACGTGTGACCCCATTGTGAGCCGACGGTCGATGGTGACGCCCAGGTACTTGACCCGGGGCGACCACTCGACGTCAGCTCCCTGCAGCTTCAAGGGTGGTGGGAGAGGCGCGGACCCGGTCACCATCGCCTGCGTCTTACCCACGTTGACCGACAGCCGCCACTTGGACAGCCACTCGGGAAGCAGGTTGAGCGCGCGCTGCATCTTGACCGCCGCGTACTTCGCATTAAGTGATGTGGTAATGTACGCGGCGTCGTCGGCGTACAGCGCGAGCATCGCGTCCGGAGTGGTGGGGATGTCATCGGTGTAACGTGAGTAACACGCCGGCGACACGCAGCTGCCCTGCGGCACACCGGCGAGCACCGGGCGGGCGCTTGACAGCGCTCCGTCGACCACCACCCTGAAGGTCCTGTTGGAGAGAAAGTTAGAGACCACCATAACAACGCGACGGGGCGCGTCTGAGGTGGCCAGCTTATAAATGAGGCCATCGTGCCACACACGGTCGAAGGCCTTCTCCATGTCGAGGAATACTGCAACCGCGTATTCCTTTTTGTTCATCGCCGCCGAGAGGTGGTGCAGTACCCTCGACAGCTGAAGCGTCGTGCTGTGCTCCGCCCGAAACCTGAACTGTTCTGGCCGTGGCGTGATGTGTGGCTCGAGATGTCGCAGCAGGAGTGCTTCGAACACCTTGGAGACCGTCGGCAGCAGCGTGATTGGCCGATAGCTCTCCGGCTTCAGCGTGTTTTTCCCCGCCTTAGGCAGCATAATGACGCGCCCCTCCTTCCACGAAGCGGGAAAGGTCCCCGTGCGCAGTATCCCCGTAAACAGGCGCGCCAGCGCCGCTACCGTGCGGAACGGCAGGTGGCGCAGCACTGCGTTGGTGATACCGTCAGCACCGGGGGCCTTCCTGGGCTTCGTCCTTAGGATGGCGCGTCTGACTGCCCCAGGCGAGAAAAAGATGGGGGCCTCCTCGGGAGCTATCGGCGTAGCGAAATAGTCCCCAAGGTGTTTCTCGACCGCTGCGACATGCTCGGTGTCGCTGGTCGGGTTCGGACAGAACTGACGCTCCAGGTGCTCGGCGAAGACCTCCGCCCGGTCCTCCGCTACGTACTTAAGCGCCCCGTCGCTGTTTAGCAGCGGTCGCACCGGAGCTGGGGTATTCGTCAGTTGGCGGCATAGTCTATGTACTGACGGCCAGCTGCCTGTCGTGGCGTCAATACGTTCCTCCCAGCTCGCGGCGGTGTGTGCCTGGAGCTCGGCCTTTACCTTTTCCGCGAGACGGTTTAGTTGCGTTTTCAGTGTGGGGCATCTCAGTTGTTGCCACTGCTTGCGAAGGCGCCTCTTCGCGGCAATCATAGACTTAATATGCGCCGGCAGGGGCGGCAAAAGCACTCTCCCCTGCGGCTGCGTCGTCGTCGCCGCTTCTAAGGCGCTTTGGATGCAAGCAGTGACATCCTCCGCCGTCTGGTCCACGTCCGCGGCGGTAGTAATAGGCCGAGTCGGCGTGGTGGTCTCTAACTTCTCTTCGAACACAGTCCAGTCCGTTAATCGACGTGGCGCTATGGGCTTCAGTCGGGTCGGCATACCCGATAAGACGACGAGCACGGGCTGGTGGTCTGACTGTAGCTCGTCGTCTATCACTTGCTGTGTGACCTGACAGTGTAGCCCTCGCTGGACTACGATGTCCAGCACATCCGGTGTGTGGGTGGTGGCGTCCGGGTAGTGGGTTGGCGTCTCTGGGCCGGACACCGTATAGCCGAAGGCTGCCGCGTCCGCGAAGAGCCGTCTCCCCTCGGTATTCGTGAGCGACGAATTCCACGCTGGGTGCTTACAATTGAAGTCCCCGGCGAGGAGGGTGGCGTGCTGTGACGCATGCAACAAGGCCCGCAGCTCGGTGTCCTCGCCGGCCACGTGCAGCTGAACACCCAGCGCGTAAAATGTGCTGAGCGACGGCAAGGGCAGTTCCTGATGGACGACTCTTCGCCTCACAAGTACCGCCAGGCCACGGTATCTAGTATTATTAGCCGACCGTTCGTCCTTCCTGTAAGCGAGGTATCCCGGGAACCTGACCCTGTCCTCGGGCCCCAGGAGCGTCTCGCTTATGAGCGCCACGTCGATATCTTGTTCCCTCAGGAGATGGCGGAGGGGGGCGACCTTATCCCTTAGGCCGCGGGCGTTCCAATGTAACACCCTTAACGGTCTAGCCATGGTACAGGGTTAGTAGCGTGGCCAGACCGTCAAGGATGACCGTCTCTATGTCTTGACCCTGCCTGATGGCCTTTATTAGGTCCATCAATAGTTGTATGGCGCAGGCCGTGAACTCTTTTTTGTGTGCGCCGGCAGCGCCACCACTCTTGGTATTGAGGAACTTTTGTGGTTCCACCCGTTGCCGCTGCGCTATGCCGGCGCTAGCGGTGGGTTCCTTTTGGGTCTTCGTTTGTTTAACGACCTGCGCCCCATCTGCGGCAGGGCCGGCCTCTGGGATCTCTTCCTGGGTCGCTGGGGGCTTGGGCTTCTTACCCTTCCTTTTCCCCCCTCGTCCCTTCTTCCTCCGCCTTGAGGAGGTTTCTTGGCTCCGATCTGTGGGCCCGTTGGCCGCCGCCATCAGCGTCGTGCCTTGGGCCTCTTCTGGCCTCTCTTCTGTAGGCCTCTCTGCGGCCTCTTGCGGCCGTCGTGTGGAGGCCGTGATGGCGGCAGTCCCCGTTCGCTTGTTCCTGATCTCCGCCTGGAACACGGGGCACTTGATGTTGCACGCGGGGTGCGGGCCACCGCAGTTGACGCAAGTGGCCGGCTCGTCCCGCGGGCGCGGGCAATCACGTGCCGCGTGCTCGCCTCCGCATCGCACACAAGCGAGCGGTCGGTGGCACTGGTGCGAACTGTGCCTGAAACGTTGGCACCTGTGGCACTGAGCGGGCCCACGTTTGCCTCTCCAGGCCTCGATCTTGACACCACGCATATACATGAACACGGTGGTGTCATAGATGGCCCGGACATCAGGGGTCTTCTTTAAAATGGCGTGGAATACACAGCCGGGTCGTCCCTGTGCACCTTTGATATGGCGCACGTACTCCGGCTGGTATCCCATCGCTCGGAGCTCCTCCTCTATCTCCTGGGGATTGGTGTCCGCTGGTAGCCCCCTTATGGCTACCTTTAGGTTCTTGTCCGCTGGTAGCGAGTAGGCAAACCAGGAGACGCCGCTATCCTTTTCCAGGCCAGTCAGGTACCTCTGGACCAGCCTATACTCTTCCTCCGAGTCGGGGGTAAATCGGACCCCCGTCCCGTATGGACGAGCATTTGGGGGCCGGCCCAGCTTGGCGCTGATGGCCCTGAAATGGGCGGCCCAGTTGGGCAGCCTCTCCACTACCAGCGGTGGGTAGCGGGGTTTCTTCCCCGGCTTCTTCGTCGTCGTCGTCGTCGTTGTCGTCGTCGTCGTCGAGGCGCCGGGGGCGGTAGCAGGGGGTCTGGTAGCTGCACGGGGGACAGGGGGTAAATTAGAGTCACTTACCCCTGTATCTGTTACTTCCGGTGTCGGAGTCGGCGGGGGCGAGCGTACTGCGTCGGCGAACGTGGGCGACGCTGGTTCGCCCAAGTCCAGCCGCTTCGCCTCTATGGTTGCCTCGCCGGAACTCCTTCTTCGGTGCTTCCGCTGGGGTCTGGATTCGGCGAGTGTGAACTCAAAGCCGAATCCCAGCGGGGTGTCGGCTCCTCCCACGGAGGGCCGGGTGTCGGCTCGCGGTGTCGTGTCCGAGGACACGTCGTCGCGACCGGACCCGGCCGAGCCCGCCGATGCGAGCGACATGCTCGATCCCGCACGCGATGAGCATGCCGACAGCATGGCGGGAGAGTCGTAGGCGGAGGTGCGAGGGGGCGCCGGCGACGCTGGCATCTGTGGAGCAGATACAGGGCCCGCCAGCGAGAAGCGGGGACCGGGTGCGGCTGGCGCGGGCGGAGACTTGAAGCGCGGCGGTGGCGCAGCGGAGCGCACGGTGGACGCGCGGGGTCGCGCAGCTGGAGCGGGTACACTCGCGGGCGGCGCAGCGGTGCGCGCGGCTGGCGGCGCAGCGGTGCGCGCGGCTGGCGGCGCGGAGGCGCGCACGGCAGGTGGCGCAGCGGTGCGCGCGGCGGGTGGCGCGGCGGCGCGTGTGGTCGGCGACGTAATCACACGCGCGACAGCTGGTGTAGCACGCGCGGTCGTTGTCGCGGTCGCGGAAGCGCGTGCGGGAGCGGTCGCGCGCGCGGGTGGTAGGGCGCGGCCGGTTGTCGTCACTGACGGCCCCGGGGCCTGTATCGGCACCGGGCGAAACGTAGTGGGGCGGACGGGTACCTCGCGCTGTCGGCTCGTCGACGGCGTCGGCGCAGCGCACGCAGGCGCCGATCTCGTCGGTGGGTCGGCAGCTACAGCGGCACTCGTTCCCCCCCCTCTTCTTTCTTCTTCTCTTCGTAGTCCGGCCGGCGGTGCGTCGGTCGCCGCGTCACCAATGTTCGGTAGCGACGTCGCCCGATCCATCGCCGGACGGGCCTCAGGTGACCCGGCATCGCGGCCCAGCGAGCCGCGTTTCCCGGGCTTAGGCATGTTGGTGGGTGTGGCCTCCGCGACCGCGGCGGTGAGCGAGCTCACCGGGCGCCACGGTGGCTCCCTCTGTGATTACACAAGTGCCGGCTGGAACTTGTGTAAGCACAGAGAAAAACAAATAAAAATGGCGGTCCGCGCGGAACAGAAGTACCCACACTTGCACTCACAAAACAACCAGTGTGGACGGGCCACAAGCTGATCCACTAAAATAAAACTTATTGCATGAATGCCATATGTAATCGGCGGAGAATCTCTACACCGCGATTTAGCCTTTGGACTCAAATAAAAAGTGCCATCTATCCGTCCAGATAATAACAAATTTTATACACATGAAGGTAAGTACGGTTACAGTGCGACATTGATGCAATACTGGCCGGTAGCTGGTTGAACACAGTGTTTAAAATTAGTACAATAATTATATAATTTGTGGTTAAACACAAATTTTTGGGCATTTTTGTAAAGTGCAACGATGGCAAGAATGTTTTTGTTTAAATTCAATTCAATTCAATTCAAAATCGTTTATTGCAATCCATAATGTACACATACAGGTGGTAGTTAAAAATATATATTTAGAAACAATTATGGACCCTGTCGGGCACAGCAAAATTTTAAATAAGAGGAGAGAGGAATGAGCGCTTTAATAATTCTCTTGTTACCATGTTACATTTATTTTATATTTCCATTTATCTAAAAATTTTTGAATTCGAAGTAATTATTTATATACTTATATTAAATATTTATATATATATTCATGAATTATTTATTTAATTAATTATACTAATTATTTATTTAAATATATTTAATATGTATTTTTAGTTAGGTATGTATTTAGTTATATTTATTTAATTATATTTATTATGTATCCTTTTACATTATTCATTTAGTTATACCTATACGTATATTTTGAATAAGTATTCATTAATTATTATTTAATTATATGTATTTATTATGTATTCTTACATTATTTATTTAGCTATGTTTATTTTTAAATAACTATTAATTATCTATTTATTTAATTATATTTAAAATCAATTAATTTGTTTACTTGCTTAAAAATTGTGCATTATTATAAATGTAGTATAATTATTAAATATCATAGTGTAATTATTATTATTATTTATTTATTCTTTTGCTTGTTAGATATCTGTTTTTCGTAGTTATATGTTTTTATTTAATTTATCCGTTAAATATTCTTGTAATGTATAATAGCTTTTTTTAATTAAGAATTGCTTTAATTTATTTAAAAAGATATTGGTTTTATTTTGTTGTTTTATGTCTTCTGGTAATTTGTTATATATTTTTATAGACATTGAATATGGACTAGATGAGTGTAGTTTAAGGCGGGAGGGGGGCAAATTTAATCTGTTTTTATGGCGCATCGAATAATTTGTTTGTGTGTCTCCCCGTGTGGTATAAGACTCTGGATATTTACGGACTAGTTTACATAATTCTAATATATAAATACTAACCAAGGTGAGAATCTTGTGTTCCTTGAAGTAAGGCTTGCAACTATCTGTTGGTTCTATATTAGTTATTATTCTTATTTAGTTTTTTTTGGAGGGTAAATAGGGAGGGAGCGTCTGTGCTGTTTCCCCATAAGATGATGCCATAGTTAAACCAAGCATGGGCATACGCGTAGTATGTGACTAGTGCGGTTTGTAGGTTTGTAGTCTTTTTTATTTCTCGGAGAGCATATGAAAACTTTGAAATTTTAGATTTTACTGTCTGTATATGTGTTTTCCAGTTTATGTTCGTGTCTATGGTTAAGCCTAGAAGGGTGAAATGATTAACTGTTTTTATTTGATGTTCTTTAAAAGTAAAGTCTATGTTTATTTTGTTTTTCTGCCAGGGGTGAAACGCTATTAATTTAGTTTTAGTAAAATTTATTTCGAGATTATGGTCACTCATCCAGTTTATAGTCTTTTCAAGAATATTCGTTAGTTTCCCATTTAAATTAGCATTTGTTTGACATGAGGTCAGGATCGAGATGTCATCCGCAAAAAGTACACAAGGTCCATCTATGGTTTTGGGGAGGTCGTTTATATAAATGAGGAAAAGGAGGCAACCTATAACGCTTCCCTGGGGAATTGAAGCATGCACTGGTTTAACATCAGATCTTATGAGCTGTGCTTCCTTTGTTGTTTGATTAAAATATTCAATCTCAACTAATTGCTCTCTATCTTTTAAATATGATACGAACCAGTCATGGGCTTTCCCACGTATTCCTATTCCGTGTAGTTTATTTAATAATATTTTAAATTGGACTTTATCGTATGCCTTTGTCATGTCGAGCAGTATCCCTATTGCATACTGTTTGTTATTTATAATATTTAATGCTTCTTGAATGTATTTATAGACCGCTAGCGTCGTAGATCTATTTTTGCGAAACCCATTTTGGCAGTCATCAAAAATCTTATATTTTTCGCAAAAAGAATATACCCGGTCACACATTGCTTTTTCAAAAACTTTGGATGCTGTAGGAAGAAGGGAAATTGGTCTATAATTACTTGGGTCTGTTTTAGCGTTCTTTTTATAAATTGGTTTAATTAAAGCTTTTTTTAGTTGATTGGGGAAAGTGCCCTCCTCGAAGGATTGATTTATTAATTTGTAGAACGGTAAGGTAAGCTCGTCAGCGCACTGTCTGAACAGAGTCGGTGGGAGTTCGTCGATGCCGTGACTATTTTTATTTTTAAGGTTCTTTAAGGTCTGGTTTATTTCGTATCCGTCGACTGGGGTAAGAAACATGGTGTTCTCAGTGGGGTTAATCACTGATGTTTCTCTCTGTACACCGCCAGATGTTTGGGTGGTATTTTCTCCAATGGATGCGAAAAAGTTATTGAAAACGTCAGCTACTTGTTTAGGTTCACTTACTAGGTTTGTTGTTTGTAGTGTTATATTTTGTTTTTCTTTTTTAGTTTTTTTGTTTGTCCGTTCCTTTACAATGGTCCACATGGTTTTTACTTTATTTGATGATTTATTCATTTTATTTGTGTAGTGTATTTTTTTTGCTGCTGTTACAGATTTTTTTAAGATTTTTTCATATTTTTTATAATATTTCGTAAATATTGGATTATTAATTTTTGACGAAAACACTTTTAATAGTCTTTTATTTTTACAAGATTGTTTAATGCCAACAGTTAGCCAGAAATTATTCCGTTTTGTTTTTAGTTTAAGTCTACGTTTAGGGATACATGTATCTAGGATATCTATCAGAGTTTTATGGAAAATCTGATAGTTCTCATCGACATTTTTATTCGGCTGTATAATTTCGTTCCAGTTTAATGTCTTCAGTTTGGATTTGAATTTTAGAATGTTATTTGTATTAAAAAGTCTTTTATTGATAAACCAATTAGATTCTTTACTTTGTTGTTCCAAAAACATATGTATTATTGTTCCGCAGTGGTCTGAAAAACCTAATTCTTCTACGGTCATGTACATTTTATTATCATTAAAGTTGGTAAATATCAAATCTAAGCATGTTGACGTGGTTTGTGAGATACGCGTAGGTTCTTTTATATGTTGGACAAATTTAAACTCTAGCATGAGATCGATCAATTGGTTTGTTTTTACGCTATTTTCTAAGATATTTATGTTTAGATCCCCTCCTATTATAACGTTAAATTTATGGTATTTATTGTTTATATATCGCATTATTTGTTTTAGCTGAGTAATAAAAATTACTTCCTCTCTTCTATTCCAGTACATGGTAACTATTAACAGGTTTTGCTTTGGTAGCTTACATGCACATATTTCTATACAATATTCAATAGTCATATCTCTAATATCACAACATTCTATACATTCTACACTATTCTCTAAAATAATACAGACTCCGCCACCAATTCGAGAGCGGCGACAATACGATGCTGCAGTTTTAAATCCACTAAATTGCACAGTTTCTAATTTATCTTCGGTGAGCCAGGTCTCGCACATGCATATTGCTTTGTAAGTGGGTTGATCGTTGATGAAAGCCTCTAGAAGGTGTTGCTTGTTATAGATGCTTTGAATATTTTGAAACAAAATTTTAAATGGTTGGTCTGGGGTTTCGAAATGTACGATCGTCGCTATCTTCATTTACATTATGTTGGGTTTGGCGTTTATTGTTTACTTGCTGATTATTAATATTTATATCGGATTGTTCCCTCTGTAATTCTGTTCTTTTACCTTCTATAAATAACTGCTTGTTTCTAATTATTGCATATAATCCTTTTTTCCTTGCTTTCAGCATTTCTTCTCGCATTTCTTTTCTTTCCAATCTTTCGTTTTCATCTAAAAATTCAGATAAGAACAATCTTGTTCCTTGAAGACAGTGTTTATTTTCTACAATGTATTTTGCCATTCTTTTACTAATGAGTTCAATTACTAGGGGCCGGTTTTGATTATAGTTTCTACCTAGTCTATAGGTTTCTTCTATGTACCCTGTAAGATCGATATTTAGTTTTTCATAGCAAAGATCAATTAATCTACATTGTTGGTCATAATCTGGCTCTTTATAATATTCGGGAAAACCGTAGAGTACTATTTTCTTGCAGTTATTCTCAGTACATTTCAAGTGTTTTACCGTTTTCAGTTTGTTTAAGTCTTTAATCTCATTTTTCAATTTTTCGTTTTCTATGCTTAGGTTTTCTATTTTCTTATTTATTATTTCTATATCTTCTTGTCTTCGCTCGTTTTCTTTAAAAAGTGAGTCCGTTTTTCTTTCAATATCTTCTCTCACTTTAGTAATTGCCTTGTTAATTTCTATTTGAATAGTGTTTTGTAGCTCCGCTATTATAGACTGGTTGTTTTCTCGTAAACGAAGAATTATCATTTCGCTCAGATTCTTTAATGTTAGTTCTCCTTGGATAATTGTGCTCAATGGTGTTTCTTTATTTTCCGAGTATTGTGTATCACCTAATAAACTCAGGTCTTGTGAGGAAGATATGTCAAGGTTGGAGTTAGTTGCCCTTTTCCTAAGAGTGACATTATTTTCCTCGGACGGTGCATTCGTAGGTTGTGGTTGTGATTCGATTTGCGAACGTATAGGGGTGTTTATATTCCCGGTTTTTGGGATTTTACAATTACATGTTTGACAATTCCACGACTTCTTTTGCACTAGTGTCATTATTTTGTTGAAATGTATGACAGTAATATTTGCACATTGTAAGTCGTATGTTTTTTTACATAATTTGCAAGTGAGCTTTTCTTTGGTAGGTAATTCTTGAAGACAACCTGCGCACAGTGACTCCATCTAGTAGCTTTGATGCAATTTTTGTTGAAAGCGCCCTCTATTGGCATACGTTGTAATTAACACAGTACTGAGTAACTTGTTCGATTATTGGTTTTGTTAGTGTTTCAGCATATTGAACACAGATGGCGTGGAATTAAGTTTAGGGTAGATGATTGTGCACTTTTTATTGATTATTATTTGCATTGAAATGTACAAATCATTGAGCGATAGATGTTTACTCCTACCTTATGTGTATTAGAGCATCTTATAGTTGTTCTTGGCATCAACAGTCAGTTCCTGGTGGTTGATCCAGTTTGTTTTCGTTTTGCACAAATTCAAATATTAGTTCGTTGCACTGCACTATTTTTGTTTTTCTTACGGAATATTGATGGAAACTGGTGAACTACATCTCAAATCATTGATAGTCTTCAAGCACTCTAGTTATATTTAGTTTTCTTCACTTAGTATTAACTTTATCTATTTTTAAACAATTAAATATACGCAGCTGATGTTTACTTGCGCACTTGCGTTTAGTTATAGAAATCTTTATTAGAAGAGGCTCATGCTTTGGATAAACTAGAAAAGCGTCGACAATGTAACCAAATTCGAAGTTTATCTTTATTTACCCGAGATGACGACAACGTGAGCGTATATAGATTGTCAAAGGAACTAATTGACCAACTACAGTATGCTAGAGCCACTACTAGCCAGACAGGATTGATGCAAAAAAGCTAGTACCTATTGCATTTCTAAATTTCTTACCGGAAATGCTTGTAAGCCTAAATTTAAATCTCTCGTTGAAAAGCTTGCACCACCGCACAAAGCAACAACCGTTTCTTCAAGCTCTGATAGCTCCACTTCATCCTCCGCCCCACCAGCAGTCCTACGCCTAGTAGCACAGCGTGCTGCAACTTTTTTTTATGGCGCTTTTTTGTGTCATACCAATCAGACATTTAAATTATAAAAAAATTCTGTTATGAATACACATGTATTTTTCAAACTTTGTTAAAAATCTCCATTTTCTTATTATTATTAGTTATTGATTGAGTAAAATTAACAAAAAGATAAAATTTACGAAACCAAGGACCACACTTTAAACCAAGATTCGTCGCACGTTAGAGGAATGTTAAGAGCTAACTAAAACGTGTTGCGCCGACCCCAAGTAACATGGGATAAGGGCAGGAAGATGATGCTCAACTTACACAATATGGAATAATTATATTAGTATTATAGAAATTAATGTAAAAACTACCCAAGCAAAGTAAAATTTATTTGGGACTTGCAAGCTTCCTCTACTCAATGAAAAACTCGCTAAATGAATAATGCTTGCCCCCCTCCTCCTTTTTGAAGTCGGTTACGATAGCGAAGATTTAAGCGTTTTAAAGCGTTACATATAGCGTTTTAAATCTATATCCTAATTGCATTGTGTCATTTAGCTCGTGTGTACCAAATTAATGAAACCGTCAGGTTTATTTTATGCCAAAATAATTTTCATATTTTTCGCATTCCTGATCCAGTTTCCAGACTAACCCACATGGTGTCTTATGCACGTGGTCTTAGTACTATTCCAAACGCTTGAAGTCAGCTGAAATACGTAGTACAATACTAGGAGCACATAAACATCTGAAGGGTGATTCACGAATTTTAAGATCGTAATAACGTAACAGGTATTGACGTAGTGCTATAGTAAATTAATTTCTAACGATATCGAGCTAAAGTCCACATTTGCTTGCATTCTGTAGTTACTTTGATACCGTGTCTCTTTGGTACAAATCACGGTTAGCTTGGAAAAGGTAGGTTTTACGACTTTGTTAGCAGTTTTCTTGAGAATTATAACAGGAAAGTTATACAAAATAATACTAAAATTAAGCATTATAAAATGCTGAACCAATATCTGTAAATTTTGTCTCATTATACCGTGTCGTTCAGCTTATATTTGAATTATTAATCGCAGGCAGCACCTCAGAAAAGGCAGTGGGTTGACATTTCCGCAAATATCTTACGAAAAATAAGAGGATTGCTATTAAAAATGACTTGTAATTGGAGCAGAATTAAAGACTGAATAAAAGAGAATATTTTCCAGTCGGGATACGCATTTGTTTATGTTGTAATTCACATTTTTCCTAGGGAGGCGGAGCAAAATACATGTGTACTTTACTCTAGATGCATTGTTGCCATGGATACCTCTTTGGCGTGCCATGTGCTTTGGAAATGGTATTGATCCATCCAGGCCGTACAATATTCGAAGCACTAGGCTTTCATGTGACACTAAGAGGCTTTCAGGAATGTGATTTTTAAGGTTGTAGTGTTCGCGCCATTAATACTGGGTACCATGGCATTCAAGATTCCTAACACAATAATAACGGTATTTATTTAGAACCACCTATTTGTGCCTATGCAAATTAAAGTGCGTTTTGGAATATAGTTATGCTGTGGCGTGATAGCCCTGAGGTTAAGGCGTCCGCTTTTCAAGCAAGAGGATCCGTTTTTCCCTTTTTATTTACGGAACCCTAAAAATTGCATGAAGTCAAAAGGAACAGGTTTCTTAGGCATTAATTATATGCTTCAAACTGTATAATTTATAAAGCGAAACTACTACAAAAGTCGTTCAAAAGCTTAGAGTTCAAAACGACACATGTGGGACTCGAACCCACGACCTTCGCGTTACAGAAAACGCGATGCTCTATTCCATCCAGCTGAGCTAATGTGCCACTACAAATGGCTTCCGAATTCGCGTCCTGTATCGTCCCTCTGAGTGCATTCAGCGACAACAGCCGGTAGCCGGTCGGTATTATTATTATTATTTTAATATACGTCCTTGCATCGGGACAAGCAATATTTTTAAAAGGCGATGAGCAGTTGATATTAGGCTAGGTCAGTTTGTAACTTAACTTAGATAAGTTACAAACTGACCAAATAAAAAGTGAAAAATAAAAACTTTTCTACAAAAAACAACTGACTTCCAAAAAAACACAACAAAGTGAAAAATAACTTTAATTACAGAAGTCGGTGACAAAAAACTATAAAACAGATCCTAAAACGCCGACTTCCGAAATTAAAGTTAGTTTTCACTTTGTAGTGTTTTTTTTTTTTTTGTAATAAGTTTTTTATAATTATCTGAAGTAGTATCTTTGCTAGTGGGTGGTTCGGAGGGTGCGAGACTTACGGCGGTTTCACTGCCCAAGCGCGTCTCGTTAACAATTACTGACAAATGCGTGCACTGACTGGACAGGTCCTCTCAATCTGTGTGGTTCTTTCCGCAAAAGTCTATTTCAGACACCAATCTACATGGTCTTGACTTGAAGTGACCAAGATTATGTCTGGACTTTAGAGTAGTCGGATTGGAAATGCCGACCTCATCTAGCTCAAAAAAAAAAATAAAATAAACATGATTGACTTGTAAAAGTGTTTGTACAAACCCATTTACAGAAATAAAATCATTTATCATTTAATATTCTATGTTTTTCTTTAATTCGTTAACATTCCTTCCATTTCGACGGAGAGTTCTAGAAATAGCCTCGATAAATTTTAATACATTTTCGTTGTTCCAATTATTTTTTTATTTTCGTGGCACATCTACTTTAGACAAATGACATGCAACGCTAATGGCGAACGCGTCCAGACTGAAAGATGCCCGTATCCGTATCTCCATATTCACCTTTTATGATCGGTCAAAATATAGTTGACATGGATAGGGTCGTATCGCGTATCGTATTAGAGCGGCGCACAATGTGACATATGTCGTATCTAGCGTCACTTTATTCGTTGTATCGGAAACCGTAAAAGTATCTGTTGGAAAAAGGAAAAAGTTTACGATATCGTCTCATATAATTCGTAAATCTACCCTGAATTCTAAAAAAATACACTAAATGAAGAATGTTGTTTAGTCTGCATCGTAAGTAAAGCAACAAGACCAGTAGATCTAATAACAAGGAAAGCGAGAGCTGCGTCAGCATCGGAAACAAAAAAATAATGATATAAATAATGCAAACAGACCGCCCAGAGGAGGTATGTACCTAATGCGATTTCCTACTCGCGCGGCGTTCTTAACCCGGTACCCTGGTACGATTCAATGGGCACACTTCCTACTTTCGGCTTGACAGATAGCTCGCTTCGCACGCACGGCTCATGCGTGTGTAGGCAAAGATCGAACGCTCTTGGTTTTCTCATTCGTAAATAGGCTCGCTTCGCTCGTGAGCAGGCTCGCAGCGGTCGCTTTACTCGAGAAAGAGGTCACTTTGAGAAGCCTCGATTCGTATGCATGGCTTGCTCCGCTCACTCGTTTCATGACAAGTTCTTTTCAGTTTAAACATAACCTAACCGTAATAAACGTGAGTACGAAGCCATAACCGAGCATTTACAATTTTAACATTCCCTATTGGATACTAAGATCACCGTATGCCACTAGCGCGGCATCTTAGCTGCACTCGCTAGTGCAGCACGCTTGATTAATTCGAAGAAAGAGCGAGCCTACTCACGTTCACAACGAACGATGTAAACCTACCTATATGTCAAACGAACCATTGCTCAACCAAACGAGCGAAGCGAGATCTTTCTCAGGCAGAGTGACTACTGCAGGCCTCCTTACAAGCCGGCGAGTGAAGCAAGCCCATTATCAAGTAAAGCAACCGCTGCAAGCCGAGCCGGCGAGCGAAGCGACTCATTTTCAAGCAAAGCGAATGCTGCCACCCTCCTCACGAGCTGGCGAGCGAAACGAACCCATTCTCAAGCAGAACGCCCGCTGCAAGCCTCCTCACGATCCGGCCAGCGAAGCGAGCCCGTTCTTAAGCAGAGGGACCACTGCAAACCTCCTCACAAGCCGGCGAGCCCATTCTTTAGAATACGGAACAAACAAGAATGAAAAAAAAAAAAAAAAAAAAAAAAAAAAAAAAAAAAAAAAAAAAAAAAAAAAAACGCGAAACGTACTCGTCCGTGTGCTTGTTATTTAATTGAGTAATAATAATAAAGCTATTGTTAAGTTATAAAAAGTGCACAAACATTATTATTATAGTGCATATCGATGCCTTAGTTCACAATTGTACTAACTACAAAATTTTAAATTTTCACTTTTTTAGTGCCAAATACACTAAATATCACGCTCTTTCGTTTGCGCGTATTGAAATACCGTTGATACGTCTCTTTCTACTAAAAACATAGTTTACAGATTATTTTACTTAGTTTTAGTACTGTCCATGTAAAATTTTAAACCTCTCTCCTCAACATTGTCAATTCTGTAGTTAGTGCAATTGTGAACTAAGGCATCGATATAACCAGTGACATTATTTGCTACGTGAAATACGATCATTGTGTTCAAAAAACTGCCAAAACGTGAAGACTGTGTTTGTTTACAAAAAAACAACATTACAGCAACAAAAGTGATACAAAAGACAATTAGCGAACTAATTTCGACTCAAACTAATTTATTACAAGTAAAGACTTACTAATAAGTGTAAAAAAGTGCTTAAATACTAACTTGAGCATTTGTTATGAACGTTAAACTTAAACAAAATACAATCATTGCACGGTAATTAACCGCTATTGGTCAAACGGTGGTCGCGTTCCAGACACAAGCTTGGTCATAGTGTTACATATTAGCATCATGCGCTATACTAGCGCCATCTAGCTGTGAGTAGCAGAACTTACTAAAAGCATTCCAAGTGAACAGATTTTGTGATTTTGAGCATCTCAAGTGTTGCCACACTGAAGAAATTTTACCAAATTGGGAATTACAAGATAACTTTGGGTTTTATTAAAATAATAATATTAACTTTTTAGAATGGATTCTTACGAAAACATAACGAATAGAAAAAGGATTCCTACCAATCTATACCAATCGAGGTCATTAACTGAATTATCTAATTCTCAGATACTTGACTCAACAATCACAAGTCTTCCAAACACATCCCTGGATGAAAATCCCTCATGTTGTGAAGTGATCCTAGCACAAATAAATCAACTAACAGGCGAACTACAGTCGGCTAATAATGAAATCGATGCATTAAACGAAGAAAACAGAAACTTGAAATGTGAGTTGGTAAAATGCCAAAAAATTATAAATATGTACAAAAAACTAGACTTCACAGAAAATTCCCCTAAAACCTCGAGTACGAAAACTAAAAGACAAAAAATACACGACAGCAACAGAGAAAATGCACGCTTACAGTATACGACACCAGAAAAACGCAATCAACTACCAATTAAGGAAATAACATGCACACCGTTGACGGACAATTCAGGAGAGACGGTGCAGAAAGATCACACCAAGAAAAATACAAAATCAAAACAAAAACAGACAAACGAGACTACCGAAAAAAACTACTCTTCATCTATTATACAAGACATAACAAGACAAACAACAGAACATTCGCCCAACAAACACAAAATATGCCCAAGTCCACCCCTTAATGACAAGAAAAGATGCAAAATATGCATTTTGAGTACAGATAATAAAAACAAAATTCTAAACATTGCAGAAAACGTTCTTATTCAATCTGAACTCTTGCATTTCATAGCACCTCACGGAGGTACACATGTATTACTAAACGGCATAAAAGAGAAACTATCCAACTTCACATTAGACGACTATTGCATAATTATATTAGGTGAAGAAGACTTTAGATCGACAAATAGCTATTACGACATCATTCTAAGTATCCGACAAGTACTACAAGAAATCAACCACACTAATTTAATTATTTGTACGCCAACATATAAATGCGAAAATTACTCTAACTTATTTAATTCTAGAGTGGAAACATTTAATAACTTACTTTATTTAGATATAATGACGCATGAATACGCATACCTACTAGACAGCAATAAAAATCTTTTCTATGACTATACTACGTATAACAAATGGACTGGCAGAATTAATAATACTGGACTACAAATTATTTTTAAGGATATATTTGACTTAATTGGTGACATTCAATTTAATAACCAGATGATATTGAAAGACACTGAATATAGCAAGGATAATCTGTCAAGCGGTGACCTTTTTCGTCACTAAGCATCTCTATATAATGCACCAAACATAGCAGGATTAATCAACAAGTCAAACGCACTCACAGTTTGTTTGAATGAACTCATGGAAGAGGGCATACAAGTGGATTTGATATGCGTTACGGAACACTTTATGATGGAAGGCTATGAAAATCACCTAAACATACCTAACTATTGTTTAGCCGCCCAATATAGCAGAACGGATGCTAAGAGAGGTGGATCATGTATCCTTGTTAGAAATGGACACGAATGGAAGGAATTATTGAATATTTCAAAAATGTCAATAACTGGCACTTTCGAATGCTGTGCCATTGAATTAACTAAGTGCAATACTGTTTTTGTATGTTTGTATCGAGTTCCAAATATGAGCAATCTTAATGTGTTTTTTTTAATAAATTGGAAACAGTCTTACAACACTTAACTGCAAAACGCTATAGAAATATTGTCATAGCTGGCGATTATAATATAGACATGTTAAAGAGGAGCTATCAATCGATTGAGTTTGGGTGCCTTCTACTTAGCTTCAACCTAAACCTAGCAATAAATAAACCAACACGAACTGTGAGTCAAACGTGTATTGATAATTTTTCGCATAATTACAACAAACAATGTAAGACGGAGATCTTGGAGTTTGCTCTTTCAGACCATACGGCTCAGCTATTAAAATGCCCCGTCAATAAAATATATACTATTGATAAATACTGTGCTATTAGACGCAATTACAGCAGGGAAAACATAAGTAAGTTTAAACGTTGTATAGGCAAACTTAGTTTCTCCGAGATCTATGAAACTGATGATCCTAACACTGCCTACAATAGATTTCACGAAATATTTTCTTTATTTTATAACCTATGTTTTCCTAAAACAAAGACTACAATAAATTTAATAAGAAAGCCAAAGTGGGTATCAAGAGGTATTAAAACCTGTAGTAAGAAAAAAAGACAACTTTTGTGGATGTACAGATTAAAGCCAAATCAGTTAAATAAAACTTGCTATAAAGATTACTCTAAGCTTTTCAGAAAAATAATTACACTGACAAAGCGTTCACAGAATAACTTTAAAATTAAAACTTCAGACAACAAATGCAAAGCAGCCTGGCAAATAATAAATCAAGGATTTAATTCACCTAAAAATTATATACTAAAAATCAAATCAGATAATGACACAATTACGGACGCGAAACAAATTGCTAATGAATTTAATAATTACTTTATTAATAAAATAAAACCTACACCTTGTTCTAGTAACAAAACTACATTGCCGTTCCTTTATAATAAGAACTCGATGTTCATGGCTCCTTGCACACCACAACAGATACTAAAAATTATATTGGCCTTAAAGAACACAAATAGCGTCGGATGCGATGGCATATCTACCAAAATATTAAAAGCAGTAGCGTATGAAAAATGCAGCCATTTGTGTCATGTTATTAATCTTTCCATTATCGCTGGCACTTTCCCTGACGCACTAAAAATGGCGATCGTTAGACCTATATTTAAAAAAGAGGATAGAGAGCTCATGGAAAATTATAGGCCTATTTCACTCATTCCAATAATTTCCAAAGTTTTCGAAAAATTCATGCACAAGGAATTAAACGGATACATAGAAAAGAATAATATATTATGTAATGAGCAAAAAGGGTTTCGTGAAAATAAAACTATAAATATGGCAATCTACGACTTTCTATACACGGTATTGACAAATATGGACAAGAGAACACCCGTATGTACTATCTTTTGCGACATGACGCAAGCGTTTGACTACGTAAATCATGACATTCTAATTAAAAAACTTGACGCTTATGGAATAAGAGGTAATGTACTTAATTTAATCAAATCTTATTTAGGCAATAGAAAGCAAAAGACAGAAATAACTAGAATCAATATAGCTACTAAAAAAGAAGAGATATATGTTTCAGATGAACGTCATGTTACCTTTGGTGTTCCACAAGGTAGTGTATTGGGACCTCCTCTCTTTACTTTATATATTAATGACTTGCCAAAATCAACTTCACATCCTATGACTCTATTTGCAGATGATAGTACAGTGACAATTGCTAATAATAATAATGACATGGCCCTATACAAACTTGACATAAACACCACTTTGACATCTATAATACAATGGTTGGACTATAATAATTTAAAGATCAATTTAAATAAAACTAAGATCATGCATTTCAGCCAGCGTTGCACTAGAAATAATTTGGACATTAATATTGATAATAAAACCATTGAAAGCGTTAATACAACTAAATACCTCGGACTAATAATAGACAAAAGACTGGACTGGAAATCACATATAGAGAATCTCTGTAAAAAAATTAGTAGTTCTGCTTTTGCCTTACATTCCCTAGCTGCAGTCGTAAATGTAGATACCTTAATTGTGGCCTACCACGGCTTAGCTGCGTCTCACTTAAGGTACGGCATCATGTTTTGGGGAAATTCTACCGATTTTAACATCGCATTCAAATCCCAAAAGAGATGCATTAGGTCCATGTTTAGGCTAAAGACTGTTGATACTTGTAAACCGTATTTTATAAGATACAAGATATTAACTTTACCTTGTCTGTACATCCTCGAAACTGTAATGTTTGTTAAAGCGAATCCCGAATTATTTCCACGCTTACAGGACGCTGTCCCACGTAATAGACGGGATATGAGCATAATTCGCGTATATCCTGCTAAAACTGCACTCATGCGCAAAAGTATCATCTGCATGGCTCCAACTATATTTAACAAGCTACCTAAACATTGGAAGGAGCTAAATGTCAATGCGTTCAAACGTCAGTTGATAAAGTTTTTGTTGCAAAAAGCATATTATAGTGTGTCTGAATTTTTAGTCGAAAAATTTGTCTGACATTAATTTTATTATAATATAGTTGTAAGTTTGACATAGCAGTTTGGTTAATTTCTTTTTATAATTAATGTGACTAAAATATTTGTACGCCAATATATTATAAGGCTAAACATGACTGGACTATAATGTAATTTATTATCATCTTGCATGCTTCTGTATGTATTTACCATGTTTATACAAATAAATAAATCTTATCTTATCTTATCTAATGGCTCGGGATACGAGAACGGCTGCTGCAAGCCTCCTTACGACCCAAGCGAGCCAAAGGGCTCGGTTCGAGTCGGTTATTCGGCTTGAGAGAGCTCAAGCCGAACAAACGAACCCAACATTCTCATGAACAGGGCGAGCGCAGCGAGCTCTCTGTTAAAACCTGTTGATACCACTCACGAGCCAAGCGGCCAGCATTGTTGTAGACCAAACCGTGGAAGGCTTAGAAGGGTTTTTTTCGGGTTTATTTGCGTAATGCACTTTACAGTAAGTCCACTGACGTGATGTACTCCTTTTCTACTAAAAATCATAAAAATCCGTTACCCCAAAGCCGTAGGGTCTCCTTGTCTGTTTAATTAAATCGAATGTGAGAAGATTTAAGTTAAGTCGAGTTTAGGGCAAAATCGAGACTTCAATAAACGGAGATTTGTATAATTTTGCTGCAAGTCGCTCTTAAAGTTTGTACGACTCAACATTAATAAACCTCCCAAATTTATCTCACAGTATTATAAGTCCATGTTACTGGACTGTCAAAAATTACTATAGTTCCCCTTTTTTGTAAGGTTTAGACTGATTATAGTAGAGCTCCTAAAACTTACAGTCTACACACCATTTAGACAAAAACACATAGAGTAGGTACGGCGGGTGCGCTTATGAAATCGTGTGAATGAAATCATAGCGCGCAACACTATTGTGTTTTGACGGAAAATTTGACATCCGTCTAATACTAATAGGTTTATTTTCTTGACATCATCACTGAATCATATAAACCAACTGGCACAATAACAAGATACCCTAAAAAATAAAATTTGTACATACTACAATTCTACTCACTTTTACAATTTTATTGTTGTTTAAGATCAAAAGCCTGTGTGCGCCATGTCACATGTTTTGAAATATTTGAAACCAAACAAGTTTAACGACGAACTTTTGGCAATCCCTTTCGTATCAACATGGCGAGATAAAGTTAAAGTACAGTTGAGAATTATGTCAAAATTGGTATCAGTATTTAATTTTATTGTGCATGCTGTGGTCTCCTGTAAGTGAAGGAGTACACCTACCAAATACTTTGGCGTCCATTAACTTTATGCAATGTTTAGTGTATATCTTTTGTTGGAGATCCTAAAAATAAATAAATAAGATACTCGTTGATAGAAAAATATCTAGTGTACCTGTGTTCACCAAATATTGTAATACACTTTATATATAAAATTATTAGTTTAAAGGAAATGGGTGGAACTATTGAGAGAGAGACAGAACTATCATAATTGATGGCTTCAGATGACTTCGAATAATAGCATCGCTCGAAGCTTTTCTCTTCCTACTGCACTAGTATTTCAAGTTCATGAGATATCGACCGGATGACGTCACAGACGATACGTCACAGGCGGCCTAGCCGTCTAGAACTCTATAATCTAGCCGTCAATGTGTTTTTTTTTTAAATTATGGAACTGCAACGACTTATTCACTAATACATTATTAAGTACTGTAACAACTAAACTTAAAATCTAGAGTGAATTTGTAGCTTACAGGTGTGCACAGCACTTACGCGAATCTCACTATTCTCGAGTGGAGTCTATAGGGAAAAGGCGCGTATTCCTACTAAATTTTTGCCTAATTTTTTAAAAAAACTTGTAAATATCTAGTTTGAAGGGACTTGCAAAAAAATGCACAAAAGACCCAAGACGTATTTAAGCAGCGCCGTCAAGACTTTTTCAACAATTTAGATAAACTGTTTGACATTGCACACGCCGATGCGCTTCAATTAATAAAAATAAATGCGGATAGAATATTTTTACAGCATCAAAGAGAACCAGGCCGACATGGTCACTTAGCAGGAGTGGATAAAAAATTACTGATAGAGAGGAAAGAGCGCGCCTCAGAACTATCGAAGAAGGAAAACGACGTGCTAAATATTTGTCTGAGCCAACTCCTTCCACATCATCTTATGTACCGTTACAAGACGGACTCATCATCTGAATCTAATGAAAATTTAAATTTACAAGAGGACCGAAGCTTGTCGAGAACGCAACACAGCAATTCACCTCTGCGGAGGGATTTTATTACTCCAAAATTAGTAGCCGCGCTAGATAGGTGTCAATTGAGTATGAGAGATTCTGTGTTCATTCTTGAAGCATTGTAGCAGTCGGATATAATATTGATGAATTTCCGATAAGTAAGTCTTCCATCCAAAGAATTCGCACAGAAAAACGGAAAGAACGCGCTGAAGCCAAAAAAAATGTTTTATGAAATAAGGTACCGGAAGTTGTGACTGTTCATTGGGACGACAAGCTTTTACCTGCTTTAAATGCTCTGAATTCAAAAGAAGAACGTCTTCCTATAGTTATTTCATAGGAAAACAAAGAACAACTTATTGCTGTACCAAGACTAGGAAGTTCTATAGGAAGTGAATAAGCAAAGGCAGTTTGGAACGCGATTGTAGGCTGGAATTTAGAAAATAAAGTGCAAATTCATTGTTGTGATACTACAGCTTCAAATACAGTTCGTATAAATGGTGCCTGTATGTTTCTTGAACAAAAACTGAACGGAGAAACGCTTATTTTCGCTTGTCGACATTACGTGTATGAATTGGTCTTATAAGGGGTATTTGAAGCGAAAATCAATCAAGTAACTACAAGCCCTGATATTCCACTCTTTAAAAAGTTCTGAGAAAACTGGAAAAGTATTTATGCAGAGAAAAACTTCACAGCACCTGACTAACTCCGAAATTTACAACTTGTTAGAGTTTTACCGAACTGAACTGACGCGTCGATGATGATGACAAAAGAAATAGTCAAAGATGATTATCGAGAGCTAGAGCTTTCTGTGATATTTTTAGGTGGAGATATCGAGAAAAAAATTAAAATCCGACCTCCAGGCGCCATGCACCAAGCTCGATGGATGGCGAGAGCGATTTATTCCCTGAAAATATAGTTACTTAGTGCTCAATTCAAGATAACAAGCAAAGACAAGGGGGCATTGATTGACGTTTGCTTGTTCATCGTGATATCCTACGTTAAATCATGGCTTCAATGCAATTCAGCAATAAAATCACCTTACCAAGATTTGCGCTTCATTAATGAAGTCTTACGAGAAAATTGATAAAACGATCTCAAAAGCAGCCTTGCAGAAGATTACTCTGCATTTGTGGTATTTAACTGAAGAAGTTTCTATACTATCACTGTTTGATGATGATGTGGACCAAGAAACTAAAGTTAAAATGGTTCAAAATTTAACCAAAGAGGAAGAAATAACTAATGGAAAATGATACATCTCATCGATTAAATAACTTTGCGGTTCATTGTATGGTAATTTTATTAAAGACCGTTGGCATTAATAATAACAAAAAATTACTTTCGTTCCCTGTGAAAGTATATTTTTAACACTCTTATTTTGTTTCAGAAAAAAACATCTCTGACAGTTTTCTACATGAATGTGTTACTTTGTGGTCGAATAATGCTTCGTTTCAAGAAGCGAGAAAAAGGTTTCGACACTGAGGGTAGTAAATGATGTAGCCGAAAGAGCGATTAAGTTAATGCAATCCTTTCATGGATTAATTACTGTTGAGGAGGAACAAAAACAATTTTTATTACATTGCGTACAAGAACACCGGAAAATTTATCCTGACTCTAAGAAACAAACGTTAAAAAGAAAATTTGAATAATAATAATATTTTTTAATGTAATTGAATAAATAATATACTATTTGGGTGTATTGGAGTATGAATTAAGTATTCAAAATTAAGTTCTTAATTCCTCCTACAGTAAGTCAGTACAAATTTTCATGTCAAAAGTTTGGCATCAAGTCGGCACGGCATCGTTGTCCAATCGCAATAATATTTATTATTAGAGTCAATGAGGTCAATCCGAATAAAAATAGAGTGTATGCGTATTTGATTTCGCGAAACAATTTCGCTTATGTCTTGGGACACCCTAGTGCACGTACATGGTTGTTAAAATTGTTTAATAAGTAATGAGTTGTGCAATAAGTAGGCTCGCATCTTTGCACTTACACGCGCGACCTACATTAGAATGCATGACAATCATGCAGCAGCAGCAGGCAGAGCCCGGACGATGCATTCTGTATCAAAAACTAATTAGTGTAATATTAGACGCGGTTTGGGTCAGACAAATTGCACTTTTATTTTTTGTTTCAAACTCGGTGGCACTCACCGACATGCGACATTAACATTACACTGACTATTATATATATATTAGGGTGTATATGCATTTGCATCCTACACAGTTGAGCTTTCTTACACACACTCATAAAAGTTAGTAGACATTTTTCCACTTCACGTGATGCCACATTATGATTTAAAATAAAAAAATAACCAGGTGATACTTAGGGAGCTGATTATGTTTTATGGTAAGTCATAGGTAGAAACACTTGAAACTAGAAGTTTAAAACATAAGTGGAAAAATGTCAACTATCTTTTGGAGGGCGCTGTATGTGAAATATCAATTCCGCTTTCTTTCATGGTACTTTTTATCCACCTACTTGTTACAAGTTAACTTGTTATTTATATTTTTGACGTGAAAACGTTTTTTCGCTCGGTGTACTGGTGCTGAGTTCAATATTTCTGACCGAGAAAAACATGTAAAATTTCAACCGCTATGCTAATAACTACAAGAATTTAAATGCTAGAGTAATGGTTGAGCATTGAAAGATAGGTCACATTTATAACAATTAAAAAAAAATACCATAATGTGATGCGTCGTAATCGTAATCGTAATCGTTTATTTGCCAAGAAAGTGAAAAAAATAAGATGTTTACAAAGTTTTGCGATCCCTGTACAATCTACCCTAATAGGCATGCAAACGTTGATAAAAAATAGTATTTACTAAACAAAAAAGAAAAAACAGTCTAACAAATTAAAATAATCAAAAAAAAAAAAATAATAATAATAAAAAAATATAATAAAAATCATACAATTAGAAGCTAGCATAATAATAATAAGGACATTAAATCTATAGTGAAGTGTCATTTAAAAAATCGTTAATTGAATAATAACACTTATCCACTAATAGGGCAGTCAGTTTCTTTTTGAACATTTGGATTGAAAGATTTTTTAAGATGTCTGGTATTTTGTTATATATGGTGGGACTCATGCTAAAAACACTTTTCTTAAGTAAAGCTGTATTATAACCACCATTTTGTAATAGGTTCCTATATTGGCTTCTAACAGGCCGTTTTCTAGTTTCTGATACTGTTAAAAAGTAGTTCTTATTTTGTCTTACAAAAACGGCCACTTCTAAAATATATAGAGCCGGAAATGTTAACACTTTTAGGGACTTGAACATAGGTACACAACTGTCTGTCATTTTCTGGCCACACATTGCCCTTATACATCGTTTTTGGTCCTTAAATACTTGTTCTCTCATACTACAATTACCCCAGAAAATAATTCCAAATCGCAAAATTGATGCCACCAAACCACGGTAAGCCACTAATGTCGTAGTTGTACTCACTTTTTTACTTAAATTGAATAGCACGTATGCAGAAGTGCTTAGTTTTTTACACACCTTTTCGGCTTGGGGTTTCCATGTTAACTGACTGTCTATCAGTATTCCTAAAAATTTTGCCACTGTAACTTCGTCAATTTTTTGTCCGTCGTATTCTATAGTCATTTGTTGTACTGGTAAGCGTTGATAGAAATGCATTATATTCGTTTTTGATAAATTTATTATTAAATTGTTAATGTTAAGCCAATGTACTATGTCCTTAAGTGTATTATTTATGTCATATTCATATTTTTTTGCGTCAGTGCATTTTATTATTGCGGTGCTATCATCAGCAAATAACACCATTGGATGCTGAATGTAACGTGGCAAGTCATTTATATAGAGCAAGAATAGTGGTGGGCCTAGCACACTGTGGTACACCACATCTAATTACTCTACATTCAGATAAATATTTCTTTTCACGTTTAGTCTTAACGCAAGTTTTTTTTATTTCGGTGAGTTGTTTCCGATTACTAAGGTACGATTTTATGAGGTTCAGGACGTTACCTCTGATACCATAGATATTGAGCTTATTAAGGGAGGGTTTCGTAATGGACACAATCAAAGGCTTTGGTCATATCAGTATAAATTGCACATGTATGTATTTTATTGTCAACGTTTTTCATGATAATATTTAGTAATTCGTATATTGCCGTATTAATACAAAAGCAGCAGTTCCAATCCATCGGCCTTGACCTCAACAACTCCAAAAGCGAAATTTATCTTTGTGATAATACCGACAGACAATCAACTATACAAAAATTCAATTCAATAGCCCCTGATATCAAAGTTTTGGAAAAAAGCTCACTGCACCTTCTAGGTTCCCCAATTTTCGAAGACAGTTTTTCACCATTCGTCGACGATAAAATTAAACATTTCAACGATATTTCAGATAGACTTTCAAAAATTCATTTACATTCGGCATTCACCCTTATCAGATATTGCTGTTTTGGTCCAAATTTTATGTATTTTCTCCGCTCTTCCTCTTTATGGAAGCAGCCACAACTTTTAGACAAAATCGATCGTATTATTCGAAGCACCCTAACATCAATTTTAAATGTGGCATTGGACGATTGCACGCCAGCATTAACGACATCATCCGTCGGGCTCTTGTCACCGCCGGGGTGCCAGCTGTTTTAGAACCCAATATGACCATAATGCCTTGGAAGTTGGGTAGGCCTTTGGTGTGGGATGCAACCTGTGTCGACACCCTCGCGCCATCCCATCTTCTTAGCACGGCGGGTTGTGCTGGGGCGGCTGCTGCAGGAGCAGAAAACCTCAAACGGCCCAAATATAGCAACCTTATTGGGAGCTATATGTTTGAGCCGTTTGGGGTTGAAACTCTAGGGCCTTGGGGTCCGAGTGCTCATCCAGTATTTCGGGATATTGCCAAGCGATTGGTCGACTCTTCACAGGACCAGAGGGCTGGCCTATTTTTAGCCCAAAGAACCAGCATTGCCACCCAACGTGGCAATGCTGCCAGCCTTTTGGGCACTTTTTCCATTGACAGCAATGTGGACGAATTTTTTGATGCCCTATGAGCTCTTCCCCTTTTTATTTTTATGATTTTTTATACACTTGTACATAATATATATATTTATTTTTAGTATTAGGATATTATATTTTTAACTTAATTTTATATAAATATGTATATTGAATGAATTATTACGAATAGACAAATAAATTATTCGTTAAGTGAGCACTAGGGATACACACTATAGACATTGAAAATTTAGTTTCATATTTGTTTTTAAATAGGTTTATTATGAAAGAGATTATGCAAAGAAAATGCCTTTGAAACATTTCAAAATCGTGAAATATCGAATTCAACTGCGGTGCTGCCGCGTTATATTCGAATGCTTGGTACAGAGCCCAGGGTGGTGCCAAAATTCTTGGGCGATCGTACTACAGTATTGATTGAACCTCTGAACCTTAACGGGTCGCAATAAGGACAACGTGCGGGAAGACTACATGCAACAATAAACATGTATCGAGTTCCTGTCCATACTGTATCCCTAGTGTTTCACTTCGTGGGAAACATAATATCGGAAGAACGTATGATGTTCGTTAGTAAGAAAGAGAAAGAGGCATATTCTTGGCATAGATTCTAGTTCTATGTATTGGAATAGTTATTTATGCTGAAAGTAGGTGATTACCGACGTGTGGCATTTTGTCGTCGACACGAGTCGGAAATCATCTTACGCACGTGTATCATTCAACGTTTTACTATGCATTGTGCGAAAATTTCCGGGGTTGAATAAATTGATTCGTCACTTGAACTCGACATTTTTAGCAGATTTATGCAGATTGCCTAACTGAATGATTGGTTAGTTTGGAGTCGACCTGTGTAAATCTGCTAAAAATATCGAGTTTAAGTGAGTATCAATTAAATTAACCCCGAAATATGTTATTCAAAAAGTTGTAATGCCTACAGGCAACCGCCTGTTAATGTTGCCAGTATTTTTCTTCAGATGAGACAACAGTCTTACCAAAAAAAAAAAATGTATTTTTTTATCTCCTCGCACAATGCATATTAAAACATTTTATGCGGTGTGGTTGCGTCCTCCTACATATTTATAAATCGCAGTGACTCGGCGTTTCAACATAAACTATTTAAACTCAGAAATTCGGTTTTACCTGTTTTTAGCACGCTCTAAAATGGTTCTATGCGCCAGTTTACCCTGCACAAATCGTCAAATGTATATGAGTAAGTTTACCCGTAAGCTATTTAAAACGTTAGTTTTTTTAAATGTTTAATATTACAAAAAATGGGGCTTTTTTAAAGCAACTCATGGCCATACTGTTATCTACTACGACCGCGTGCTGCGTAGATAGCGTAGTCGTGACGTCAGACACTTTTTAGCAACCGCGTAGCCAGCTCAGATCAACAAAAAAAGCAAGATGGATCGCCGCGAACATCAAAAGTGAAGCCAACAAAACCGTGCTCCTGCAAGTAAATACACGCTCACGCACACACATACAACTAAAACCGTGCTCACCGTGCTTAGTACGTGAGGAGTCGTCGTCTAGTGTTTAAACAAATAGAATTATGCCTTCCTGTGTAGAAAAAGTTGTAGAAACAATAGTAATTCATATAAAAAGTCCTACGGAATCACATTTTCAATTGTAAGTACTTGAAACAACATCGTTTTTTTATTATTAAATAAACTATGAGTTTTAGGTTATCGGGAACAAAAAACGTCAACAAACGAACGCAGTGACGAAAAGTGCGAGGGTTGCCATAATATGATGTAAAATTTCCCCATTCGAATTGATCAAAAAATATGATTTCTTACTTCGCGATTTATTCCTATTTTATATTAGAGCATAAAGTCAATTTAATTAAATGTGTTATTGAAAATATTTAAAAAGGCAGTAATAAAAAAAAAAATCAACAACAAGGTTTTAAAAAGGGAATATGCATGTAAAGTGACGGTTAAAAAAAACTTTTTAACCGTCACCGAGTAGTTTTCTATGTTTTGGTTGGTATATTGGCGTGTGCTAACTGATATAATGGCAAATAATTTAATTTATTGTTTTGTGTTGCGTAATGTACATTAATTTGCATAGTTGTATAGAATCAAGTTTTTCTAAATGAACAGACAGCTGTGCTGCTGGGGAGTTTGTTGCGCCACTTCTCCCCAGCAAAAGCACTAGGAAGTGGTGAAGGGCGGGCTTTTTAGGGACTGTCTTATGTAATTTTGACGAAAAGTGCTGATTGATTCTCAGTCTAGTTTGAATAAATGACTTGATTAGATCTGTTACCTACTTATATTATTTCGAGACAATTTGGCGAAGTAAAAAGTTTTTCATTTTTCCGGAATAGAAATCCTTGTAAACAATGAGGTATTACCGGTTAACAGCTATTCTACAAAAACAAATTCTCTAAATTTAAAAAGCAATTTGGCAAGTGTTTCCACTGAAGTGGAGCGAAGCGGAGTGGTGATTTCGATCACTGTGGTTGGTCAGACCACAATGCTCGACTTCAGTCCGGCTCGGGGCCGCGTGTTCATATATTTTATTTGAAAGTCCGCTCCGCTTCACTAAGGGTGCATTTCCACTGACGCGAAGCTGGGTCGAGCGGAGCGGAGAAGAGCAGTGAAAAGTGTTTCCATTGAAGCGGAACGAAGTAGAGATTTCGAGCACTGTGATTGGTCAGACCGCCCCCTGCTCGACTCCGTTCTGTCCGGCTCGGGGCAGCGTGTTCATATATTTTATTTGAAAGTCGCTCCGCTCCACTTACACTGTTTCCACTGAGTCGGAGTGGAGATTTCGAGCACGGTCTCCTGTCCTGCTCTCCACTCCGCCTAGCTCCGCGTTGGAAACGCACCTTCGCACCATGCGAGCCGTAGCAGCTGAGGCTACGAAGGCAAACCCGTAGCGCCGGAGAAGATGCAATTCTCAAAGGGTTTTATACAGGGTTATTGGTAAACACCAACTACTTCACTTTTACTATGGGACCAAACCGGAAATCGCGAAAAAAAATCAGCTGTTCAGTACATTTTGACGAATCATCATCATCATCAGGTTTGGTCTCATAGTAAAAGTTGTCCATAATGATGAGTACAATGACCCCTTAAGAGGTTGTTGGTGTTTTACCAATAACCCCGTATAGAATATTTCACAATTAGTATGGAAAATAATAAAAAAAAATCAAAATATCTATTATTGATTATTATCAACATATAGAGTTTTAGAGGGTTACGCGTTTCAAAGGAGGGCAAACATTTTAATATTTTTGCAATAGGAAACACCGTTTTCGAGATATAAACAAAAGAAAAGGAAAAAAGATACAGTTCCGTTTTATGAAATTTTAGTTCATGAAACTAATTTTACTCCACACCTTTTTAATTGCTATTAAAAATAGTCTGATTTAGTTTGATAATCAAAATTTTAAGTGCAAAACATCAAATTCAGAATAGGAAATCTGCCATTTTCACTAAATTAAAGAGCTGAGTGTCATCTTAGTGCTTTTAAATTATAATATAGTTAAGATGTGGCGCTTTAGTCAATTTCAGAATGGGAAATCGTCGTTTAACAGGAATAAACTAAATTTTGGTGATTTTCAGTCTAGTTTAGAGACATGTGCGACAAGAGGATCGGTACCAATACCTTACTTAACAATATCTTACAATATTATCTTACCCATACAATATTATTCCCCAAATATAGGGAAAAAAAATAACAAATGGCAACCCTTCTATACACACATAGATAACAAAGTGGCTTCACTTTTGATGTTCGCGGCGCTCCATCTTGCTTTTTTTGTTGATCTGAGGTAGCAAGTAGCCTTCTCAGCTTGGAAAGTGGTATCGTCGTATGTGATATTTTACATTTAATTATTTTCTAACAACATGTTCGTTAATTTGGCTTCTATTTTTTTATTATCTTGGGTAGAATGTGTACCTTTTCACAAAAGCGTAATAAATAAGTATCAAACCTATAAATGGCAAGTCTCCGGTATTAAACATATAATATATGAGTTATGACATGTAGCCAATAGCACACTACAAAATAAAATACACAGCAACCTAGTCTACAACTTTATGATTACGTGATATCTTCGATGTAAGCTTCGATGTCAATCTCCCAAATCTACAATTACAATTATTAGCTCCTGATCTTGATCCTTGGCCTCTCTCGTGGATCTACTATAAGCCACCTTGTGAAGGTCGCCACCCGCCAAGCCACAAGAAAGCAGGTTGGTTACTTATTAGCTAGTAACTCTTTCTGATTCATGTTGTGCTAGTGCTCCTGGCAGGCGTACCGTTTCCATGGCAACAGCCGCGTATCTCTAAGCTATGCTTTTATATTTGTTTCGCAAAAATGCTATCCAAACAGTTTATTTTTAACCGACTTCAAACCTGAGTTGAGAACCTCCTCCTTGGAGGTTCTCAATTCGTCTGTATGTTTTTTTTTTTGTATGTTTGTTACGCGATTACTCAAAGACGGATAGACCGATTTAAAAAATTCCTTTTTTGTTTGGAAGAGTATACTTCCAAGGTGGTTCCACATAAATTTTATTAACTTTGATTGGGTAGTTCGTGAGTTAGCTTTAATAATGCGTATTTTTCCTTAGTTTATCTGGATGATGTTTTAATAACTTCCTATCACTGTTATTTACATAGCCGGTATTGGTATTCGAATTTGTGTGGGATAGGTACCACAACTAAAAAGTTAAAAATAACTTTAATTTCAGAAGTCGGTGGCATAACACGAAAATACAAAACCAAAGACACCGACTACTGAGTTTGTATATATACTTTACTGATACTTTCTGAGTGGAATCAATACAAAAGAACGTTATTATGGAGAGGAGACATCATTTGAGCCAAGAAGAAAAGATCAGTGAGTTCTTGGCTACGAGCTGCGGCAATCGCTCTCGGCACTACGCAGAGTATTATAAGTCTACTTTGGTATCTCGCTTCGCTCGGGATTTAAGAAATGAATCCTGCGTGCAGCGAGTACTTGTAATATTATTGAAATACTCGTACTTTGGTACTATTGCTTTTAATTGCCTGTCCTGCTCTTTCAGCAGCCACCCGCGTGTACACAGCGCACACTTGTAACGTCAATGTGTGTAGTGCTTTTTCGACTAAAGGTTAGCATCCTACGTTCTACTCACTAAATCTACTTTAGTACATTTGGAAATGGTGAGAGCAAGACAGAACTAGCAACCCAACTACCCTTCAGTGCAACATGGCTACAAGGAAATATACAGTACATCTCCTTTGCAATTCTGATAACCTAGTACACTGGTGCCTTTCAAGAAATCCATACATTCTCCGGGATTCTCAAGACACCGAAAGCAATTAATTTAAATAAAGGAATTAATTTATTACTAGCTCTAGAGTTGCATGTAGTTGGCCAGTTTTTATTTTCAAAGCTTAGCCTGTCGGTTGGTTTTCATTCAAAGCTTATTTTTTTTTTATTCGGTTTTCATTTTCATTACCGCAGTGTTTGTAAAGTTACAAACACTGCGGTAATTAATTTAAGTTTCCCTTTCGCCAGTATTGAGGATTCTATGAAAATATCGTATTCCTTAAATATGTCGGTCTTTGCTCATTCCGAGAAAGTACCTAAAGGAATACCTACACAATTTCCAAATAGCACTATATAAAGATCTGTCAATGTCACTACGGGGTTAAAGACCTAACCCTCATTTTGTGTTTCCCGAGAGCTAGTCGGGGTTGGTCCGCGTGTACGCGACACAGTATGCCCCACCATTTTAATTTTCGTTACATAATATCATAGCTTCACATCGCTGCTATTCTTTCTGGTGCGGTGTAAACGGATCAATATCGGACAGTTTTATAATAACGATAACCACATGATTTTATTGTTTCAAAATAGAGCAATGCAGCTATAAGTCAAACTGGCTGTGGTGAGTGACCCCCTAGTACGCAACACTGAATAAGCAATATCTGGCTAACTAGTGCGAGAGCGGGAAAGAAAATACATGGGTCGTCATCGTTTCGTAGCATTCTGCAGCATTCAGTAAAGGCAAAGTTGTTGTAGTATTCGCACGTCACGTATTTTGAGGTTGAAATAAGTTCATAAAATTGTTTTTAACTTGGAATTAGATTATTTGTGACAACGAAAGTGGAAGAAAAGAGGCATTAGCTTGTAGTACATAAGAAAGTGACGTTGTATTCTGTGAAATCGATCGGAACAGGACGTAAATGTTTGTGAGAGAATGTTCGCGTGACGTATAGTCGAACTGTGTTAAAATTTTACATATTTGATGTTTGTTCATTCTTCAAACTTGACGTGAAGGTAAACTGCATTATAAGCGAATTTTGTAAATAATAAACTGACTTGACTTAGTTCAGCTGTAATATCCGATACTATTAAATGAGCAATATGTGTACATATATATAGAAGAGCCCGTGGCTAAGTAATAACAGCCGCACGGGTCGATCCATCAGGTTAAGCTACGCTTGCCGGGGTTGTCTGTGGATGGGTGACCGTCTTTACATACCGAGACTCTGCCGTGCCTCGGAAAGCACGTTAAGCCGTTGTTCTCGGCTGTCGGCCCATCTACGGACCAATCCCGGCAAGCGTAGCTTACCCTGATCGATCGACGCGTGCCGGCTGTTGTTACTTAGCCGAGACCCCTCATTAACATCACCCTAAATGTTTTAGTAACATCAGGGAAATTAATTACGTCTGTATTAATTAATATAACAAAACCAGTGTAAGCTGACCTTGAAGCTAGTATTAGCTGACATGACGCGCTCCACTGCCGGTGTACGTATACGTATATAAGTAGTGCGGCGCGTCATTTGAGTTTAGACGAGCCTGCGCCAGACCAGCTCGAGGTCAATGTGCTGACGTGTGGCCAACTGTGCAAACGACGAGAAGAGCTGGCGCCACCTTTTTGTTATTGTTTATATAATTAATGACTGTACTTATTTGCTAATTACTTTAATATTTAAAAATAAACGCCTAAAATGCAATGCCATGGTTTTCTTATTTATGTATCATAATTTGTATCCTAAAGCTGTGCTCACCATTAACCAGCACCCTGATTGCATAACACACTTTCAATCACAATCTAAGGCTTTTGAAGGAAATTCGTAATCCATTGCTTCGTATGTTTGAAAAATTCGTCTGCTCAACAACGTAAATAACGCAATGAACGTGGCTGAACTGTCAAAATGAAAGACGACCAATTGTCATTTTATGTGTGTTACGCAATATACCCCACCGGCCTCAGATCATGTCAACTTCACCCAATAACTCCAATAACCTACCAACCTTTTGTATCAGTGTCATAAAGAGCTAAATTGACAAAGCGTGAACGATCCCGGTCGTGGTATAAAACAGGAGTCGTTTGATGCTGGCGTCGTTGCTTTTACGACTTTGCACTTTATGTAACTGATTATACTATTTGTAAAGTGGATTATTCAACATCATTGGAAAATCCACTGCTCTGCGCTCGTGTTTAATAGAGTAATTATGGAGCTTCCTGCTCATTCTTCTACATAGGAACCTACTACGCTTTGGATTGGGCAAGTTACTTCATCTTTCTGACGGACCGACTCCTTGATTGTACAAAAGGTCCTTTTGAATAAATGTTTTCAGTTATTTTGAAAAACTTAATAGAGTCAAAGAAGTCAAATAGTTTATTTCAAAGAGGCCATTAAAAGGCACTTTTGGACGTCAAAATTTACTATACTTTGCCCGTTATCGCTGTACCGCACCATAGGTATGTGCGCGGCAAGACGGGGAGGTAGTGCAGGCCGCTCATTTTTCAACGCTCACAGCGTCCCGCCCCCCACCTCGACACGCATTTCTAAGGCGCGGTACAGCGGTATTAGTCAAACTGTAGATATTTTGTAAATGTTGTTTTATAACAAAATTATCTACCACTAACTTTATTTGAAACACAAACGTCTGATCGAGAAAATCAATGAATGGCCCACGCGAGTCAACACTCGAACATACTATGAACGCGCACGCGCGGATTGATGTATCCAACATTGCACATCGCGCACTCAGCCGGCAGCGCCACCTGGCGCACAGAGTGTCGCACGACGGGTTGCTATGATGTAGATTGCAATAAGCACGCGCGGATTGATATATCCAACATCGCACATCGCGCACTCAGCCGGCAGCGCCACCTGGCGCACAGAGTGTCGCACGACGGGTTGCTATGATGTAGATTGCAATAAGCACGCGCGGATTGATATATCCAACATCGCACATCGCGCACTCAGCCGGCAGCGCCACCTGGCCGCTCAGAGTGTCGCACGACGGGTTGCTGTGATGTAGATTGCAATAAGCACCCACGGACTGATGTATCCAACATTGCACATCGCGCACTCAGCCGGCAGCGCCACCTGGCGCACAGAGTGTCGCACGACGGGTTGCTATGATGTAGATTGCAATAAGCACGCGCGGATTGATATATCCAACATCGCACATCGCGCACTCAGCCGGCAGCGCCACCTGGCGCACAGAGTGTCGCACGACGGGTTGCTATGATGTAGATTGCAATAAGCACGCGCGGATTGATATATCCAACATCGCACATCGCGCACTCAGCCGGCAGCGCCACCTGGCCGCTCAGAGTGTCGCACGACGGGTTGCTGTGATGTAGATTGCAATAAGCACCCACGGACTGATGTATCCAACATTGCACATCGCGCACTCAGCCGGCAGCGCCACCTGGCCGCACAGAGTGTCGCACTACGGGTTGCTATGATGTAGATTGCAATAAGCACGCGCGGATTGATGTATCCAACATTGCACATCGCGCACTCAGCCGGCAGCGCCACCTGGCCGCACAGAGTGTCGCACGACGGGTTGCTATGATGTAGATTGCAAAAAGCACGCGCGGATTGATGTATCCAACATCGCACATCGCGCACTCAGCCGGCAGCGCCACCTGGCCGCACAGAGTGTCGCACGACGGGTTGCTGTGATGTAGATTGCAATAAGCACGCACGGACTGATGTATCCAACATTGCACATCGCGCACTCAGCCGGCAGCGCCACCTGGCCGCACAGAGTGTCGCACGACGGGTTGCTATGATGTAGATTGCAATAAGCACGCACGGACTGATGTATCCAACATTGCACATCGCGCACTCAGCCGGCAGCGCCACCTGGCCGCACAGAGTGTCGCACGACGGGTTGCTATGATGTAGATTGCAATAAGCACGCGCGGATTGATGTATCCAACATTGCACATCGCGCACTCAGCCGGCAGCGCCACCTGGCCGCACAGAGTGTCGCACGACGGGTTGCTATGATGTAGATTGCAATAAGCACGCGCGGATTGATGTATCCAACATCGCACATCGCGCACTCAGCCGGCAGCGCCACCTGGCCGCACAGAGTGTCGCACGACGGGTTGCTGTGATGTAGATTGCAATAAGCACGCGCGGATTGATATATCCAACATCGCACATCGCGCACTCAGCCGGCAGCGCCACCTGGCCGCTCAGAGTGTCGCACGACGGGTTGCTATGATGTAGATTGCAATAAGCACGCGCGGATTGATATATCCAACATCGCACATCGCGCACTCAGCCGGCAGCGCCACCTGGCGCACAGAGTGTCGCACGACGGGTTGCTATGATGTAGATTGCAATAAGCACGCGCGGATTGATATATCCAACATCGCACATCGCGCACTCAGCCGGCAGCGCCACCTGGCCGCTCAGAGTGTCGCACGACGGGTTGCTGTGATGTAGATTGCAATAAGCACCCACGGACTGATGTATCCAACATTGCACATCGCGCACTCAGCCGGCAGCGCCACCTGGCCGCACAGAGTGTCGCACTACGGGTTGCTATGATGTAGATTGCAATAAGCACGCGCGGATTGATGTATCCAACATTGCACATCACGCACTCAGCCGGCAGCGCCACCTGGCCGCACAGAGTGTCGCACGACGGGTTGCTATGATGTAGATTGCAAAAAGCACGCGCGGATTGATGTATCCATCATCGCACATCGCGCACTCAGCCGGCAGCGCCACCTGGCCGCACAGAGTGTCGCACGACGGGTTGCTGTGATGTAGATTGCAATAAGCACGCACGGACTGATGTATCCAACATTGCACATCGCGCACTCAGCCGGCAGCGCCACCTGGCCGCACAGAGTGTCGCACGACGGGTTGCTATGATGTAGATTGCAATAAGCACGCGCGGATTGATGTATCCAACATCGCACATCGCGCACTCACCCGGCAGCGCCACCTGGCCGCACAGAGTGTCGCACGACGGGTTGCTATGATGTAGATTGCAATAAGCACGCGCGGATTGATGTATCCAACATCGCACATCGCGCACTCAGCCGGCAGCGCCACCTGGCCGCACAGAGTGTCGCACGACGGGTTGCTGTGATGTAGATTGCAATAAGCACGCGCGGATTGATGTATCCAACATCGCACATCGCGCACTTAGCCAGCAGCGCCACCTGGCCGCACAGAGTGTCGCACGACGGGTTGCTGTGATGTAGATTGCAATAAGCACGCACGGACTGATGTATCCAACATCGCACATCGCGCACTCAGACAGCAGCGCCACCTGGCCGCACAAAGTGTCGCACGACGGGTTGCTATGATGTAGATTGCAATAAGCACGCGCGGATTGATGTATCAAACATCGCACATCGCGCACTTAGCCGGCAGCGCCACCTGGCCGCACAGAGTGTCGCACGACGGGTTGATGTGATGTAGATTGCAATAAGCACACGCGGACTGATGTATCCAACATCGCACATCGCGCACTTAGCCGGCAGTGCCACTTGGCCGCACAGAGTGTCGCACGACGGGTTGCTATGATGTAGATTGCAATAAGCACGCGCGGATTGATGTATCCAACATCGCACATCGCGCACTTAGCCGGCAGCGCCACCTGGCCGCACAGAGTGTCGCACGACGGGTTGCTGTGATGTAGATTGCAATAAGCACGCACGGACTGATGTATCCAACATCGCACATCGCGCACTCAGACAGCAGCGCCACCTGGCCGCACAGAGTGTCGCACGACGGGTTGCTATGATGTAGATTGCAATAAGCACGCGCGGACTGATGTATCCAACACCTTCTTTTCCATCAAGACGTTTTCTCCACCTAAAATAAGTATAGCATTGCGATTTCTATTTTTATCTTGAACGTTCACCACTGGCGGACACTGGCGCTCAACATTGGTGGCATTACAATTAGTAAGAGAGTAGTTAGAACGACCAAAATGGCAGCCATGACCACGACTGGCCCTGGTCGTGGCTGCACAATTCACAAAGTCCCTAAAGAAAACAGAAAGGCGCCGCGGTATTGAATTAAATGAGAAATCTAACGTGACTCGTTGTGGCGGGGATCTTATTTAAACAAAAATAAGGGGTCAACCTCGGAATGAGAGATAATTAGCTAGAAATTCGTATGTTGAGCGCTGCGCGCTTTCCCCCTATATCTCAAAAACGATAGAGCGCATGAAAAAATCTAATTTTATGGAGTATTTTTCGAAGAGATTCTCGACTTCCTTTAAAATCAATGTCTTCTTGGAGCACATTTAATAACGTTAGTATTGTAGGAATTTCTATCCGCATAAAGTAAAAACATATGAAAAAAAAAAATTGAAGCAAGTTTTATGCTCTACAATTATATAATAGATTTTAACATCATTGGAGCTACAGAAGCCCAGATAATCGCTTAAAACCGATTGTTGTGACCTTGAATGACTTACGACACAGACACGAGATTTTGTGAGACTTTTGACACAACTTTAATTATTACTAGCTGACCCGACAGACTTGTCCTGTCCAAAACTAATGTATGAGAAAATTAATTTTCTTCATAATTATTTTTCGTGTGAAAATCTATCCAGCCTTTCTCGAATTATAAATGTTGGAACAAACCAGACTTTGTTTTATATATACAGGACAATTTTTTAAGCAAAGCTCAAATTATCACAGGGTGTTCTACCCATGAATATGAACAACTTTCACTGTGGGACAAACCCTAATATCACAAAAAAAAATCAGCTGTTTCATAGGTATAAAAGTTCACACCTACTCGACCAAAATGTATGAAACAGCAGCTTTTTTTTTCGTGATTTTAGGTTTGGTCCCATAGTAAAAGTTGTTCATATTCATGGGCAGAACAACCTGTGAAAATTTGCGCACTGCTTAAAAATTGTCCTGTATAGCAGTGGCGAAAGCACCTTATAACACGATTCCTACCGGCTTCCCTTCGGAAGTTCACATCAGCAACTACCGCTGTTGAAAAATAGCACAGTCAATAGTGTCTACTATTGGCAAAAAATATAGTGTAACTCACTACGGGTATTTAATTACCCACAGCATTCAAATGACAAAAACACTTATAATAGTCCAATCTGCCTCAATCTGCCTAGCCTTGTCCCAACTATGTTGGGGTCGGCTTCCAGTCTAACCAAATGCAGCTGAATACCAGTATTTTACATAATAATTTTACGTAATACGATACCCCTTGGTAAGACTGGTTTCGGGCTTCTGATGACCCGTAACGACTGTCAAAGATCCTCGAATGACAACCGGGACCAACGGCTTAACGTGCTTTCCGAGGCACGGAGGAGTCTCGGTATGAAAAGATGATCACCCATCGACAGACCAAGCCCGGCAAGCGTAGCTTAACCAGACGGATTGACCCTTTGCGGCTGTTATTACAAAGTCACGCCCCAAAAAAAACACTTATAATAGTTATAGCTTTGAATTATAACAACAATAAAATGTTCTAAGATAACCCGGCGCCATAACGTCATAATCGGGAACTAGCAATGAGGAGCCACACTCAAAGATATGTGTTTAGATGTCGCGGTAATAGACTGTATCTTGTTTACCTTTCGTAACAGTAGTGTAACTGCTATTTATGAGATTTTAAAGTGTAATTTGACTATAATATGTACACGTTTATGACTGTGCCTCAACTAAAAAGTTGAGCTCCGTAAAAGGAACTCAGCAACTGCCGGCAAAAATAACGATTTGATTGAAAGAAAACCACTTAAAATATTTGAGGTTATGATTGTTTGTGAGCCTTTTTCTATAAGCCACGGACTAACATACCTATTTTTTTATAGATTACATTCGTATGATTGAAACCAAAACTTTGGTGCTGACTGTGACTTCCAAGACGACACCGCATACCTATGTCCACCTTCTGATACATTCAGAGACACAAATGCAGATACTCCTTTACCAATAATACAGGATAATACTACAGGATAATACTATAGGAAATAATACAAGAATATTTTGAAAACTAAGTACCTATATTGATTGATTAAATCTTTAGGAGACTCCTTTACTACATAGATTAGCTAATATACTTAGTATATTTTATGACACATTTATTTTGATGACGATAATTTTGTTTTATTAGATAACAATCTTGATTCTTTTGTTTAAAAAGGACAGCTTCTTTACTAATCGAATACTTTTCTGTGAAATGCGAAGCAGACAATCGTGCAGTAGCCTTAAAGTTTTTAATACGTAACGCCAATTCCCATTGTTTATTGCCCTTACTTTCTATAGGAAACAAATTTACTCCTCTGTTTTTACAAGTTAGACAAAATTACGGAAAATAGAAAAGCTAAACTTAGTAATTGCAACAATCCATACGATTTGACAGCTAATGTATCAAAACAAGGTATAGTCGATTGTGGGCCATCTATCGTGATAAAAAGTGAGTTTTCCTCCCCATTCATACAATGGCGATCCCGTCACCACGTCACTTCAGGTCACGTGGCACCGCTTGATAATGGATGACAGCAAACCGCTGTACGACGGGTTACGACAGAAACAGATATAGAAAAAATGCGTCAGTGAGAACGAAATGGAGGAATGTTGCGCATTTTATTTAATTTTCACCTGTTCAGCTAAATTGTATTTATCATAACTGCAATGTATTGTATTCAATTCCTTATATTCCTATAATAATTTTAGGTTGAACTTCTCTATTTGCGTAGTGATAGCGATATTTTGGTTCTGCTATTTGAAGATAGATGGTGTTAAATTCAGTAAAGACTTTTATTTGTGAGTTAAAAAATTATTATTTACTTTATTGGTAACTAGGTAAGTTATAAGTGGCTTCTCTCTTACAAAAATTCACACCTCGCCATGCTGTATAGCTTATCTTTCATTCCGTTGTGAAACTCCTAATTGGACTAGAGAATAATTTGCCTTGGAAACATTGCTTACAATAGTGTTCTAGCCGGATAAGCAGAAGTGGCTCCATCTGTAGATTTCAGCAGACAGTTGGTAGTCAGCAAAATATAAAGTGGTGACATGTACTAGCTGGCTAACTACGTAGTGAAACATGTCTCCGTATAGGTGTCGCTATAAGTTGTGAAGTTTATCAACATTGTACTTGCAGACCACGTGACCGGCGTACCTCATAAACACTACACCAGATAATTGCCACTATTTGTATTCAATTGGAACACTAATAAAGCATTCTCCACAAACCCTGCTTGTCCTCCCGCGTGAACAATTATCGATCTGTTTCCTTTGGAGAGTGGGTTTAGCACACCGTCAATGTCATCACTCTGCCAACAGCGTCCAGCTGTATGAGATGCGTGAATATAGGTGTCGTCTAAAAATATGACTGGCGTTTGTTCACTGCGTTGATTCTTCTTAATTTTTGAAGATATCGTCCCCGTAGAGCGAAAAGTCACTAAGTCGAAAAATGGCCAAAATGAGTTATGAATGTCACTAAAATCAACATTTTCTTCTCTAATATTCTGTCTAACCGATATTTTTGTAGCTGCCTTCGTTTTTGTTTTACGAAATGTGAAAAGTAAGTAAGTCTACCTTTTGGACCGCATAGCGTAATGGAAGAAATAACTAATTTAGTTAATTATTATACATTTATCGAAAATTTATATGATTGGCAATTAAAATGACTTAATTACTTTTTCTCTGGAATTATCTATGCATACATACGCCTTCAGGTAGTCTAAAAATCACTAAAATGATTAAGTGAGTTTTTAAAATCAGTAGTTTGCTAAAACACACAAAAGCGAAAATTAACTAACTCGACATAGTGACTACTCACTCTTTATTTTTACAAGATTAGTACAATATTACAAAAGCGAAAAATCATCAACCCATTTTAATGTTTTTTTTTCTTTGAAAAGTGGAACATATGATATATTGCGAATAAGAATTAAAGGCTTTTAATTATTATTTATATAACTTCGACGTACACTGTTATAATTAAGGTATTTGTGCCCGCGAGTTAGTGAGTTTGTCGCGGCTACAGTGACGAGCGTGGCGCGTGGTGACTCATACGCGGAGTCAACGTCGAGTGGCATACACGCGTTTCGTTGTTATTAAAACGTAAATATTGGTACTGTGTAACAATGAGTCAAAATATACGAGTTGTATAAAGAGCAACTAACAACGTTGAATGAAGAACCATGTTCTTTTTAAGTCTACAAAACAATATTTGGGTCTAAATTCAATTTGTCATTTTTTACTCCAAAAAAATAATTATGCATAACATGCACTCGTTATGATAGTGCTGGACGTCCAGAAAATTTGACGGAGGAATATGATTCACATATTGCAAGAAAAAATGAAGCACAGCAAGGAAAGAATCGGACAAGCAGCCGTATATTATTGATGACAATTACCTAGTCGTAACGGCAGACATGAAGTCTACTTTGCACATACCAGTCAGCGGGGTTGGTATTTTATATTACAACAGAAAATTAAACGTTCAAAATTATACGATTCACACGTCTAAACCACCTCATGAAGCATTTTGTGTAACTTGGAATGAGATCCATCGACGTGTGCTTGTGCAAACATACCTGATGCACTGCAGAAACGGGGCAGCCCCATCAACATCCTAAACCCGTTATTATATTGAACCCGTAGGGAGTTGATAGCCCGCTGAGTAGAGTTGGTCCACAGACTGCACGTGTAAAACACTTGGCAATAAGCTTTAAAAAGCGTTATTTTGACTGCCCTGCTACAGCGTGCAAATCTACGAGCCAACATGTTACATCGGACTGCCAGCGCCCTACGTTCCCTCTCAATATCCACTTGGTCATTAAGGTCATTAACCAATGGGTTACATAATGCCCCAAGTACTTGAACTTGTACACTCGCAATAGATCATTCCCGTTTAGTTTAATCGGGGGCACATACTCAGGACATTTAGCACCGCCAGCCTTAAAGACCAAGAACTAGCTTTTATTAACATTATAAATTAGGCCATGCTCTCGAGCATAGCCCTCGCAACAAGTAAGCAGCTCTCTAAGCGCCCTAACCGTTAGGCTCAGCAGCACCTTATCGTCAGCGTAGCTGATATTGTTGACCCTGACGTCATCAATGCGACATCCGATTTTTTTGCTGCTGAGCTCAAAGATTAGATCTATTCTATATAGGTTAAACAGCTTTGGTGACGTTATCCCGCCCTGTCTCACCCCGCACTCCAGCCCATAAGACACAGACAGCCTATAGGCCCATCTCACACTGTTCGTCTGGTTGTATTACCAATACTGGAAGATACGCAACAGCTCCGCTGGAATTTTTCTCTCTCGCAGCTTTTGCCACATAACCTCGTAAGATACAAGGTCAAAGATACGGGAGAGATCTAAAAAGCGAGCATACACTGGTGTTCGCCGTTTTGTGTAATATTGCACCGTATGTTTGAGGCCGAGATTTTCTGTGCCAAGATTTTTACGAAACTCAAACTGTGCGTCGTGTAATTCTAACAAGCTATCCAACCGTATGTCCAGCAGACTGTCGGGTACCTTCGCGATAATAGTAGCCAGGGAGATTGGTCGATAATTACACTTATCATCATCTTATATTGTTAAGGAATTAAAATACCCGGAAATGATTGATGTAAGAGCTCTTAATGAAAAAATTGTAAAAAATACAAGCAGAGATACAGAAGGCAATAAAATTAAATGGCTAAAAATTAAGTGTCTTCGTTTTGAGAGAAAATGCTCGGGCCTCGTTAAGTTTAGATATAAACACGATGGTCCCTATCTAGAATTTAATATATTAGAATGGCCGACAAAACTACTCTTCTTACTAGAAAGAGGAGGAAACGAGACGAACAAATGAATGGACAAGAGACAGAAAACTGATGCAAGAATTGATAAATTATAAAATACCACCAGCTTACTCCTCGCCACTACTATATCAGAGGCAAAAAAGAAGGACCTCAATAATTTATGTGCAAAAGGGATAATCCCACAAGAACTCCACTTGTGGTACCAGTTTTTACCATCAAGTAAAGACGTAGTACATAGAATTTTGGAGCCAGACGTCACAGAGGAGGGAGGAGAAGTAGTGGACTGAAGTCTGATTTCATTTTTTTATAACAATGATCTATTCGTTCTATTATTTTTCAGTTTATGTGCATGAGGTTGTTGCATTTTATTTTTGTGTAATACTAATAGTAATTTGTTGATTTTTTCGAATATTCCTTTAATAAAACTTGATTGTGTTTATTACAATAGTTTCATTACTATTTATGTCATATTTAAAACAAAACTTACCACACAAGCTTCGAATATCCAGATAGGTAGTATTTACAATACACATTTCATGCATCTAACAGGTAGTTCCACTTTACTTAAGTCTAGTTATTTTTCTTCAAAATAATTTAAAACTGAGTGAAAAATCACTAACTACGTTCGACAATTAACTAATTCACAACTACGTCAGAGATTTTATACATAAAAATTAATTAGCTTGATGTTTTTAACTTTTCTCAATTATTTGAGGTTTTTCACGTGTTTTAGCTCTTATAATATAAATTTTATTTTATTTTCTTCAAATTAAAGTTAAAAACATAAGGATATGTAATGGCTAACCAAAGTTATAACGATTTTTATTTTCAAAAACTTTAACTATCAATAACTCAAAACACGATTTTTCGACTTAATGACTTTTCGCTCTACGGGGACGATATATTGCTATCCATGCTGAAATATCACTTCATTCTATTAAAAAATTTCTGTTTGATTATGTTTTCTTATAAAGAAATCCAATTTTATGGAGCATGTTCCGAAGAGTTTCGCGAATCCCTTTAAAATCAATGTCTTCTTTGAGCACATTTTTAAGAACATTGTGGGAATTTCTTTCCGCATAGAGTTGTATTTTGTTATGAAGATTTAGAGCGTTTTTCATTATACATATGTATTTAGTCAGTGTAAAACTATTTCATCTGTATTTAGTTTAACATATAAATAGCAAAATTGAGGACCTTGTTGGCCAAGAAAAACCAAATACGGCTGACTGATGGATAAAATAGTCAATCTTGAAGTTTGCTGAGCGTTGATTCTGATTTAATCAGAATTTGTTTTTGTCCAAGTTGCTTTCGAAGGAAAATATTGCCATTCGAAGTCCAGCAAAATTGGTATTTCCTCTGCTGTGCAAATTCTCTGGCTGAATAAAATTGCCTTTTGCTTACGTTTGCTAGATGTTCTTTCACGTAAACAGCTTGTTTTTGTCCCGATATTCCGAGTATTTCAGTATTTAGTTTGTCCTTCTTTTGTCTTTTTGTTATTGTATGATCCCATACGTGAAATTAAATCATATTTTGTCTGAACATTACTAAATTCAGCAACTATGGCTTTATTAGTGCCGCGATTCCCTGGTATCCGATATATGTCTGGTCTCTGGTGATGCCTGGTGTCTGGTATATGTCGGAGGCGGTTAATGGTAAGTTCACTATATTATTGTACATGTTTAATACCATTTCGGTCAGGTCTGCCACCGACTCGTTTTCCTGTGCAGGTATGTTACGCACTTCAATTCTGGACGACCGGGACTTATATTGAAGGTATCTAGTAACTAATTCTAGTGATTTTTTATTGTTCTCTTCATGCAGATGCTTAATTACCTTTTGTAGGTCTTTGTACTGATCGCTATGGAAAGGGATGGATTTCGTGATCTCGGTATTATTAGCCTTTTGAATGTCCATATTGGTGTTCAGATATATCGGAGTCCAACTTTGTTATTAACCCGGTTTGTTCAGCAATTTGCTTGTGACGTTTGCGTCTAGGTCAGCCTTCCACTCCAACTACATCTCCCTAATCTCCGATTTAAATTCCTGTTTCAATTCATTTATATAGGCCCTGGCTGCGTGGCGAGCTATTTAGTCGCGGTTGCTTGAGTCGTTGTTTTGTATTGACAAATTCTGAGTCATTAGCTGCCAGGGGATATATGGCACTGATTGAGTTTTATCCATTTAAGTTCACGGGGTAGTTGGTGGATATCGCTGTACTCTAACCGCCATGGTAGGTACGAAAAACGAGCCCTGCAGTCAAAGCTACAATTGGTTTAATTGCCACATAAAAGACACCTACAGCGCACGCGTAGCACTGCGGCCGTCCGCTACGAATATGTTGTAGCACGTAGCACCAATGCTTTGTGACGTAGGCGCTGTCGTAGCGGTAGCTCGAAGCAAATTTCTATTACGCTGACGTCGTCGATTGCTTTGGTAGCTCGGCGGAGTTATGCCGCCCGTAGCGCTACGAGCCGCAACAAATAATCGACTACGCGTCTATTTAGGGTACTCCTACTTGAAAGGTGTCGGCCCGACCGATCACCATGTTCGGCAAGCCGATCCCTTGGGAGACGTGAGCCAAATACCTCGGTGTGACCCTCGACCACCACCTCTCCTTCGCTGAGCACATAAAGCAGGTGCGTTCGCGCGCCGCTTTCGCTCTCGGTAGACTCCACTCCGTTCTGAATGCACGTAGCAAATTGTCACTTAGGTGCAAATTGCGCATTTATACAGCGTGCATTCGCCCCATCATGACCTATGCGGGTTCAGTGTTTGCGCACGCAAAACCCCACCTCATTCATAGGATGCAGGCCCTCCAAAACCGTTTCCTCCGAAAGGCAACGGGAGCCCCTTGGTTCGTTCGGAACGAAATCCTCCACGTGGATCTCGATATTCCCACCATCTCCCAGTTCTTGAAACGCAATTCCAAGCGTTTCTTCGACTCAGCCACCAACCATCGCAACCCTCTGGTTGTCGAGGCGGCTAGCTATGTCCCCTCTCGTATTAGTAAGGCCCGCCGCCCCAGGCTTGTCCTCTCAGATCCCGACGACCCCATAACTCTTCTCCAGGAGAGCAGTAGGGACCGTAGGAACCAAAACAAATCGACATTCCGACCTCGCCGCCGAGGTCCCTCGCGACGACCCCGTAATAATCGTCCTCCCCCCCGTCCCTTGCTCGGGTATGATGTGCCAGCTGGTGGCGTAGCTGAGCCTGTAGCTTTAAACTCCCCTGACAATAATAATTCTAATCTGATCCAGCCTGTCCCATCTTGCTGTCCTCCCCCCAGCGACGCCCTAAGCCGAGGCCCTTTCCCCACAGGGGGAGCCCTTAGCGTGTAGTCGCTTTTTTGCCCCTGGCTGGAGGCTTTGAGTTTTCTGTCAACTACGAGATGCCATTCACAAAAAAAAAAAAAAAAAAGAAAGGTGTCGGTCAAAGTTGGAGGATCAAGTGATCCCCGATTCGATAGAAACTTGACATGTTAATAATATTAAATTCAAATTATTTTACAGCAACAACATTTTTCTTGAAATACACCGTCAATCTATCAATGAATCAAATCATTTATTTGCAACGAATGTAGGTTACATTCAAATACAGGTAGAGTAGATAGAGGTGAGCCATGTACATTCCGCCAGTAAACGAGCACGCAATTACAAATTAAATGTCACAGTTAGAATTATTACAATTATACATGCAATAATTAACACTGAAACATGTCAAATTAAAATGTTACACTGAATAATACTATAAAATAAATTTATAATAAGTCCATATGTTCAAAATAATATTAATTATATTTATTATACACATTGCTGATTAAAATGTTTTGTCCATTAATTAATCATTAGTCGAATAATAACATTTTTCTATTAGGAAGGCCACTCATTTCTTTTTAGAGTTTTTAATTGTATAATTTATCATTATCATCTGGCAATTTATTGCATATGGTCAGAACTACTTTGCTTCCTAAATTAATTATGTACACCTTGCTTAGGTAACCCATATAACTGACGAAGGTCTGACTTAATTGTACGGCATTTATGTTCGCGGACGCGCCTGCGGGGTTCGGGCTGTGAACCGGTTACAGGAGCGGTTATTGATGTGCAAACAAATTAAAATTTAAGAGTGGTAGACCACTTTTTGTATTTAAAGTCCATACATAGACAAAGATAATTGTTTGGATCACTACAGAACATGTTCTACTGGTTTAGAAGGACGAGCGAACATTTTATTTTACTCTCGTAACCAGTGGAGTGCGAAGCAGGACCAAGATAATAATGGGTAATACGTAATATCCATATGCTGTCCACAACTCCACGTCAAACCGCGTATTTTGTAATAATATTTCTAACAAATATTAAAAATATTAAAAAATTGCCTCCACGGCAGGGGATCGAACCCTGGTCCCCTGCGTGACAGGCGGGAATACTAACCACTATACTACCGAGAATTGTGATCGAAAACCTGAAACCAAGGTTCTCTTGCTTCTTGTGATAAGTAAAAAATATTGAATTTCAGCGAAACTACGCAACTTTTTTGTACAAATATTTTACACATAAAAGAAGCAAAAAGCAAAAAGGTGGCCCAAACAAGTTGCTGATGTTATATAAGCGGTATTTTAATAGAAATTGTCTTCTATCAGGTTTCCACCCTACGGATGCGACGCGAACTGCATAGACAGCAAGTTAGCAAGTTAAGTCACACTACGAACTAGTTCCGATACTGTACGCTGGACAGTGCAGTAACGTCATTCACGCGGCCGGCTAGATGGCACCACCTAACTAAAATTCAGTTCATTGTGCTTCTTCAAAAACATTATGTATTCGGTTTTTACAAGTAATCTCATCTGGCTATTTGTAAACAATAAAAGAACTTTCAGAAAAAAATCAGTAAAATTCGTTTTTCGTTTCATTTAAAATAGCGGTACCTTCTTGTTTTACTTATCTTTAGATACCAAGACCACTCCGCGCCTCGGAACGTTAACCGTTGGTCCTGGCTGTCATTCGTGGATCTTTTACAATCGTTGCGGGTCGTCAGAAGCCCAAAAGTCTGACAACCAGTCTTACTAAGGAGTATCGTATTAGCCAGTAACTGGGTTGTGGAGGTCAATGGTTTTCTGTAAATTCTTTTGTTTTATCTTTTTAATTCAGTATCAAGACTAAGTTTATAAAAAAATTCATTAAAATCGAAAGATCAGTGTACGCATGCAGCGTGGTTGAACTATCTATTAGTATCAGTGCAGCTTCCACCTCACCAGTTTTTAGCTATTTCATGATTTCCTAGTATTGATGTATTGATGGCACACTATTTTGGCTATAATGGCTTCCACATGAAAGGTAGATATATGATGTCGCGAACTTTTATTTAGAACTGTTTAAGGCAAATAATTCCACAATACATTATCTTCGTATAAGGCAAGAATTATTCCTGCCTTAGATCCATACATCGGCAATTTATGTATGATCAATATGAGCCTGCGGGGAGATTGCAAGCTACTACTCTGTGTATATTGCAGCCTGGCGCAAAGATGCACAATATGTTTATACTCTCCTCACTGGCTCGATAGTCAGACAACATATCAGATATAAAAGACTTGACGCATGTGCCCATTTTACTCACAGGTGATTTTAATGTTGTTGCCGATAATGATCAATCTGCGCTTCAGCACTTTATGCTCACGCAGTTTTGCATGTCACCTGTGGTGATTCCGGCCCATGCAACTCTCGAAAATATCAAAATAAACTTGAGTTATGCAAGGCATTTAAATACAATAGTACCTATGTAAGGTGTACGTTAGCAATTTTAGCTACCACAGGCCCTTGGTGCATGTAATAAAATTTTAACATGACGACGACTATTAGATAGTATGGAAGAAAAAGGTATGTTGCGCGACCCCAAATAAATTGGGATAAGGGCAGAAGAATAATGATGATGTAGACTTGACTAGCGAGACATTTCTAAAATTCTTTCTATACCTAAATTTTATGTATATTTTCATAATTTTGATTTAATTTCATAAGTTTTATTTACATTTTTGTTTTTGTAATTCATTGTATATCAATAATATCGTAAAAGAAATTGGTTATTATTTCACCACTGCTCGTTTTCACGAAACTGCGGCGCGGGCTCGAACTGCATCTAACTCATTTTTTAATTATCTTCTTTCAAGAAACCTTTTTTTGACAATACACATTATGAAAATATTGTGTATTTTAATTATTATATGCAGTATGTAGTCTTACTGAAATCTTTGTTGTTTTCAGGTAAGTGGCAGTTAACATTTGATCATCTGATCTGCAGTTTGAAAGGGTATGTACTCACCAGATGCTTGCTGGTGGACTGTAGAAGAGTGTACAGGTAAGCTACTAGTAACATTATAGGTATCGTAACCTTTTTTTGGCTGAAAATTTAAATTAGTGAACGAGTAAATAATGCATTTTTCATGTATGAGTAAATAAAAACAGAGAATGTTTTTATCTTATACTATTAAATGAACAATATTGGTATATCTATTACCTATATACATATATATCAATTTGCAATCACGTTCTCGAAAACTGCTCTAAGGATTTCCATGAGAGTTGCAATAGGTTCGCGTGGACGAAAAATCGATCTAGCTAGGTCTCATATCTGGGAAAATTCTTTTTCTTTTTCATTTTTTCACACAGAGAGATTCGGTTCATAATTGCGCCGCCGCCGCCACTATGCATACTTTTTAACCGTAAGGTTGAAAAAAATTCTTAAGTGTTTATTTTTTTTAATTTAAGGATATAATAAAACCTGTTCAATACATTTTTCAAACTTTTAATTTTCATTGGTCTAAAACGCTCCTAATTAGGATTTCAATGTAAAAGAACGGCAAGCTAAACACATTTATTGACGGATGCAAAAAGGGGAGCAGCTTCGTGAAAATAGACTGAAATTATTAAAATCCCTCCATCGACGGTTGGTGCTTCATTTAATTAAAATTTAATTAGGTTAGCTACTGAATTGCCTTACATTAAAAAAAAAACACAGCACGTTATCAATGAATTTTCATACACTTTTATGACCCGTACATTTGTACAACAATAATGACATACATTAGGTCTCATTGAACTATGGCAATATTGAACTTTTCTGTTAAATATTGCCAATAGTTCCATCGACTGTTCCCAACTTCTCTCCAAAATATCACTCCGAACCAATCACGTTGGCATCAGACAGCGGCCACTTCTTCACATTCCATTCGCATCAACAAACTACCGACAGAATGCCTTCTTCTTACGAAGCGCAGCAAGCTTCAATAATCTTCCTTCTCACTTAGATTTTGATCTATTTGGAACCAGCCCTAACACATTAAGATGAACTTTAAATAAAGAATATTTGTTACAGACAGACCGCAATGAGAAACATTTATAAGCTATATGTATAATTTCTTATATTTTTGAGGATATTTTCATTTTTACTGCTTTTAGGATAGTTATAATAAACTGTCACGAGATAAAAAATCACAGATTCGAAAATTTTTATGTTTTGTTTTAAAGAAGATTTTATTTCATTTTATTTCAAGAAGTATATGATAAGTTATATTTACGGAGATTTTAACTTTATATGTTTCTTTCTTTTTTTTTAATTTTAGGTACATATTTGTTAATTTGTGGAAGATTGTAAATGACAATTGTACTTTACCTTATTAACTTACCTTTATAGATGTTAGACTGTAAGCTTTCTGAAGAATAATTAAAGAAATAAAAAAAGTAATATTAATAAGATACTTTCCGAACAGATATAGTATGATATAAATTAAATTTTCATGCCTTTGAATGGCTCGATTTGCACGTCTTGTTTCCTAAGATATTTGCAAAAAAGACGATTAATAATACTAGACGACGAATAATAATAAATTGTAAATAGAGACGTCTAACAGGCCTCTGTGAGTTGGTATCGGCCCCTCGTACGCTTTCCAAATGCGTATTTTTCCAGATACGAGAACTAGCTAGATCGATTTTTCGCCCCAGTAAACTTACATTGTAACTTTTATCGAAATCGTTAAATCCGTTCTCAAGAACGTGGTAACACGTTAGTATAGACATTGGATGGACATTCATAGTAAAGTTACGAGCACAACAAAGGAATCTCCATGTTTTGTGAAGCCGTAAAAATCATGCGAAGCACGGGCAAGTTGTTGGTTTCCACTCCAACAAGTTGCTTATTTGTTATGTAGTAAAAATGTCCCTAGGTATCGTATCCCCAGACATATGTCATTATAGAAAAGCTAAAATTTTGAAGTTTGATAGTTTATTCTGCAGTTAAGACGGTATGCATACTTCTGGGCCAATTTATGGGTCACAAGGCTAAAATGTCCAAGGTCTGGGGCAAAGAGTATAACTAATAAATACAGGCTCAGGGATCTTGGACTATAAACTACGGGACCACTTTTTAGGCCTGTCAATAAAATGATGTTTCCGGTGTTACTAGGATTCCATAAACACGGAAGCGTTGGTTCGACTATCTAGGGCATGACGTAACTTGACGTCACAGGTCGATTAAATCCAATTATTGTTTTTTTTTACAATTAGCTTTTAGGACTTTGTTAGCAGTTTCCATGAGAATTATAACAGGAAAGTTAAACAAATAGTATTAAAATTAAGCACTATAAAATACTGAATAAATATCAGTAAATTTGGTCTCAGTAAACCGTGTCGTTCAGCATATATTTGAATTATTAATCGAAGGCAGCACCTTGGAATACGGGTTCGGGTGTGGGTTGACATTTTCGCAAATACCTTACGAAAAATAACAGGACTCCTATTAAAAATGACGTGTAATTGGAGCAGAATCAAAGACTGAATAAAAGGGAATACTTCCAGTCCGAACACGCATTTGTTTATGTTTTAATTCATATTTTTTTTAGGAAGAGGAAGGCAACTACGTGTGTACAGCGTACCACGTAGCAGCGTAGTTTTTGCATCGTTGTCTTGCAAACAAATCTCTTTGGCGTGCCATGTGCTCAGGAAACGGTATTGATCCATCCAAGCCGTACAATATTCGAAGCACTAGGCTTTCATGTAATACTAAGAGGCTTTCAGGAATGTGATTTTAAAGGGTCAGGTTCATGGGTTTGTACGGGTGTTCGCGCCATAAATACTGGATAACATGGCATACAAGATTCCTAACACTAACACAATGAGAACGGTATTTATTTAGAACCACCTATTTGTTATGCCTTTGCATCTTAAAGTGCGTTTTGGAATATACATAATTATGTTGTGGCGTGATAACCCTGAGGCGTTCGCTTTTCAAGCAAGAGGATGCGGGTTCGAAACGGGGCAGCTAACACTGGGGACTTATTAAATACAAATATTGAAGCCTGGAAACCTGGAAGGTAGATACGTATTCGTATCAACGCCGAGATTGTGAATCGCGTGAATAGGTACATTCTGTTGAGTTATCATACAACCTTTAGATTTCAAATGATGATTGCTTCTGAATGTTGAGGAACATTTCGATTTGATTTGTGAATAGAACTTGAAATGAAATGAAAATTATTTATTTGCCAGAATATAGGTACTTTCATAATAATATGGTAAAATAGTTAATTTTAGTTTCACTATATTCGACTTATCAGTCGTGCAAATATTTCTAGTAGGTACATGCATAGTGATGTCTTGAAGTTACATCAGTTTATTAGAATATCTCACAGTCAGTTCATCAATTTAACTAAGTATTAGATTTATAAATCATGTCAATAATTATAAGTAAATAAGTGTGTGTTCGTTTAATATAATTTTACATCATGTCTGTTTAAAATTTAAGTAATCATCTATTGAATAAAAACATCTGTCACAAAACCAATTGTTTAAAGTTCTATTGAAGTCTAAGTTATTCATTTTTCTTATTTTCTCCGGTAGTTTATTATAAATCTTCACCGCCATGGTGTAGCAGTTTCTGTTACACAACTTTAATCTGCTTCGAGGTACTACCAAAGGCTTTTGTACTATTTCCTTATATTGTGCGTAGAAACTTACATCTTCCAAGGGGTATCGTATTACCCAGTAACTGGGTTGTGGAAGTCAGATAGACAGTCGCTCCATGTAAAATAATTTTATTCAGCTGCATCCGGTTTGACTGGAAGCCGACGCCAGCATAGTTGGGAAAAAGCTACGCAGATGATTGACGATGATGATTATTTAGAATAGAATAGAAAAGTCTAGGATCATGTGTACAACACATGTGTATGAACTACGCGCAATACAGTAATTACGGCAGACTAGCGACTGTTCCAGTGTTTACCTACAGGTATTACATAACCGAATAATATAAAGTGCTTGTTTTTTATTACCTCCTGTCCTCAAATCTATCAATTTCTCTTTTTCCGCTTTAGTTTGGTTTAGTAGTTATCTTCGGGGACGCTCTGAGTGTGTTCGCTTGGAGGAGTCTTTCTCTGATTAGTGTAGCCTCACTGAAGGTGTTCCTCAGGGTAGCGTTCTCTCTCCTCTTCTTTTTTAAACTTTCGTCAACTTTGCTACCTTAAAATTTAAAATAAAATAAAAAATTACCTCCCCGGCAGGGGATCGAACCCTGATCGCCCGCGTGACAGGCGGGAATACTAACCACTATACTACGGAGGATTGTGATTGAAATCAAGGTTCTCTTGCTTCTTGTGATGAAACAAAACATTGAATTTCAGCGAAACTACGCAACTTTTTTGTAGAATTTTACACTTAAAAGAAGCAAAAATTAAAAAGGTAGCCGAAACAAGTTATAGTAACGGTAATTTAATAGGAATTGTCTTATATCCACCTCACGGATGCGACGCGAACTGCAGACAGCTACATTATAAGCTAGTTCCGATACTGTACGCTGGACAGTGCAGTGACATCTCTCACGCGGCTGGGTAGATGGCACCACCTAACTAAAATTCACGTTACATCATTGTGCTTCTTCAAAAACATTATGTATTCGGTTTTTACAAGTAATATTATCTGGCTATTTGTAAATAACAAAAGAACTTTCAGAAGAAAATTCAGTAAATTCGTTTTTGGTTAAATTTAAAATAGTGGTACCTTCTTGTTTCACTTATATTTACATACCAAGACCCTCCGTACCTCAGAAAGCACGTTAACCTAGTCCTGGATCTTTGAGAATTGTTGCGGGTCGTCAGAAGCGCAAAAGTCTGACAAACAGTCTTTCCAGTATTAGCCAGTAACTGGGTTGTGGAGGTCAAAGGTTTTCTGTAAATTCTTTTGTTTCATCTTTTTAATTCAGTATCAACACTAAGTTTATAAATAAATTCATTAAAATCGAAAGAACAGTATCATGCGGTATGGGTATGGTCTAACTATCTATCAGTATTAGTGCAGGTTCCTCCTTACAAGTTTATAGCTATTTCATGATTTTCTAGTATGGGTGCGGAGTAACATGACTGAAGCTTTTGGCGCGAGATTGTTCTGAACATTTTTCTGTTGCAACCTTCTCTATTTCATGATATCCCAGTGTAGGTGCGAAGTAGCACTATACTGATACTGACGTTCAAAAAGCTAGGATTTATAAAGAACTAGTTTTAGCCCGCGGCTTCACTCGCGTGTAAAATTTCCAAAAAGACTTCCTTTGTAGATACTTAGGTGCTGCTCAGCAGGATCCCCTGTATTAACGTATCGCTGCCAAAGACGACAAATCATGCTCGTATTGACACTAAAATGGCTAGATAACTGGGACTGATTGAGACCGCTTGTAGCATTCCTACAGCTCTCTGCATTTCAGCAGCAGTCCACTCATTTTTTTCAAAAACTGTATATCTCAAAACGATAGAAGTGTGATAAATACCAAATTTATTACCTAACAAAAACACACGAAATCGGAAAAAATAATTAGCTTTTATTTTAATGAAAACCAAACAGAATCGAAATTTTTCTTTTTTAAAATCAGCCAATATATGTATGTTTCTGAGAACAAAAAGATTGTATACCAATCTACTTTGTTAAGGGCCAGTTTTTTGATGCGTAGCTAACTCAACCAATGGTTAAACATAGTAAGTAATGGTTGAATTTTGGCTAAATGTGAAAGGCTAAACATGAATGAAATATGCCATTAGTTACTATTTTTTTAATATGAATGAGCTAACATGAATACATTTATGTTTAGTCTTTCACATTTAGCCAAAATTCAAACAATAGTTAGGTACTATGTTTAACCATTGGTTGAGTTAACTACAGATAAAAAACCGACCCCCAAAAAAAAATAAAGTATCAATTAATAAAACATGTAGTTTCTGTAAGTGATGCGTGTTGCTTAGACTTTTTTGAAGTGTGTACTTTTCAATATATATTTTTTTATTTCTTCCCACAATGCATAGTAAAACGTTGTATGATAAACGTGCGTAAGATGTTTTCCAAAAATTACCCAATTTCCGCACTTTTAGCCAAAGAGTATGTAATTTTAAGAGACGGGAGTCCCAAAAACAAGTAAATAACGTCGCTTGTATGAAATGTGTACTAAATCTGAAAACCAACAAAGCAGAAATAACACAGACTGCAGACATGACGTAGAGCTGCCAACATAATCACAAGATAGGGATGTACTCACTCGTAATTTTTTATCGATAAGTAGCTGTAAAAAATGTGGGGTATCCTAATGTTCTTCCTAATAGATTTAAGGTAAGGACGTTGAAATAAATAACACCAGTATGATAAGTCTTCATAAGATTGATGAAGATGCGGGACTCTTAGGAGCAGCACTAGTATGAATTTAGAAGTTAAAAGTACCTTGCCGTTGACTACGAATCTATTAAATTTGCATGCACTGGCCTACTTTACCGTAACGAGAGCCGCTAATTGCTTCCTGTTTCAAAGTTTTATTTGACCCAATTTTTATTATATTTTCTACACATTTTTGGTTATAAACACCTTAACAATATAAGTGTATAACATGATACACATCATTGGATTTTTCAACGACGACCTTTTGATTTCCGTTTTTCATTCTTTACAGTCTATTCTGTAAGGCTTTTTAATACGGGTGATGAAATGTTTTCTATTTGAACCTTTTAATTAAAACTTTACTTTTCTTAATGTATTTAATTCTTTTCTTTTTCGAGGTATAATAGGTTCTATTTTTGAAGTCATCGTTGGTTTTCTTTTTGGAGGGGTTGCAGATGCTATTTTTTCAGTCGAGGTTGAAGAATCTGGAATATTTACAAAACATATCGATTGCATTCATTGAACGGTGAATTAAAATAGAAAATTAATCAATCATTTATTCATAGGTTTTTTGTTTTAATATACATTATTTAATCAATCAAACAGAAAATAGTTATTTGATTAATTTAAAATTATCTTATACCTTACCCGCAGTAGAACTTACTCGTATAGCAGTAGATTCTTATCATTTTTATTCAATTGGCAATGGTTCAGCAGTTGATATTCAAGGTACTGCAATTAAAATAAATATATGGAGTTCTACTGCGGGGTTCTAATTGAACTTATAAATATAAATAATAAAAATATCGACAGTCGATAAAAAAAATAAGAAGCGGTCAGCACTAGTATATTGATAGGTTAATTTGTAAATTTTAGACTTTAAATCAAGTAATTTATTTTCTGTAAGAGCCTAACAATTTTTTCTAACTTAACAATTGATAATATATGCTTTCCAATCTTCATTAAAAGGAAATTTAGCTGTGAAGATTCGCTTATGACCATCTGACTGGCTGGATCTTATACCACAGATATCACACGTTTTGTAAGGCATTCTAACACATATTAAGTCACACACACCTATATAAACCAAACGATAACTCCAATTTACATTATAAATATCCACTAAACATAGAATAAAAACTAGAACAGCGCTTTTTTGACAAAGTTCTTGACAACAAACTAGATTATGGTGGGCGGCGGCGATGGCAGCTGAGTGGCGTAGTGTGATAGAGTCGAATAGATGTTAAAGCGAGACAGCGATAGCCGCCATTACGTTTAGTACGCGTTTCATACAATTTCATATTCTGTGTTATCATTAGGCAGTTGCGTCAGACTGCTTGTAGCATAAATAACTATTGCCAATGAAAATCCTTTTTCGTTTGCACCACACAATACATTCAATTTCAAAATTTTGGTTTTTAATTTTTCTTTATATTAATTGTAAATTGCAATTCAAATAAAGATATTTTCTCAACCTTACATTTTCATGACTTTACTACGTCTTTTTCGGAGACTCTTAATGTCGTTCTTGCAATACACGAATATTGGGAAAATAAATGTAAGTAGGTAGTTTTCGTGGTTACAATATTTATCAGCAGTTACTAAAACCTACTAAAACGTTGTCTTATTAGGCATTTAAAAGTATGCTTAAGAGTCTAAACTACCTCAAATAGCTTAGTATGATCCTCTGTTATGTCGAAAATACTGCAGCATTCATTTTGAATTAAATATTGAGGATATTAATCCTCAATATTTAATTCCTCAATATAATCGTGTTTTCGTCAAACATAGTACCTACTTAACATTAGTTAAGTAAGTACTATGTTTGACGAAAACACGATTCCATAAAATTTCCTCGATATAAAAAAATTCAAAATGACCTGTAAACAGAACTATAAACCGCTGGAATTCAAAAAAATACTTCAAATTAGATCAGATAGAGATGAAACTTTGCATACTAACTGAACTAACTATAAAGCAGCTTTTTTTTTAAATTAGCATTATTTTCACCGTAAAAAGAAATTACCTAAACTATCACCGTCTTGAAGTTAGTTCCCTGCACCGACACCCCCGCTCAGTCTCTCTTCGGCTTTCGAACGGGAGAGCTGTGTCGCTTGCGCTCAGAACACATATTACGCAACAGATAAATATGTAGGATGAAGAGTGAGATGGTGCGGGGAAGTAGGGGCGAAATTAGAATTTGAGCTGAGGTTGTATAGGCTCTTAAGTACAAACTTGGTTTAGAACCTGCAAGATACTTATTACCATGTCTAATACGGTGGCCAAAACGTGCTCCTGTGATCAATGCTAGCCTAGTACCCGAGCGACAAATGCTAGTTCGTGGTACCGGTTGGCTTCCGCAATGGAGATCAGTTGATACGAGGTGCATAGAGCGAAATAAAGCAGGCATCCGATTGAAATTAACAAATTACAAACTAATCCTTTTACTTAACTACAATTAGTTTACCTAGACGAGTCAGTTGTCGGTTTTACCAAGAAATTACTGAAGGTTGGTGACAGCGGAAAAGATCTATTAATAAGCCTTACCTCCTTTGTTTTGAACATTCCACCACCAACACAGCAGATGAGGACTCTTCAACAATATTTTCGGGATTCGTTGAAGAATGAGATGCTACAGGTACTGGCTTGACTGATACCTAAAGGAAATGATTGTTTAGATTTCTTTATTAGAACTACTTCTTAGAAACGCATGAAGAAATTCGCACAAGTAGTCACATGAATGCTCTATTGACTCAAAGAAGCTTTTGAAATTATATTAGTTATAGTGACCCTTTATAGGGCAGAAACGAAATTTGTAGTCGACTAATCTAACTTTAAGGTCAATTTAATCCTATACTATTTAACGAGCAATATTTGTATAAATATATTTGTAATCACGTTCTCGAAAACGGCTCTAATGATTTCGATTAAAGTTGTAAAAGGTGCCAAAAATCGATCTAGCTAGTTCCCATACCTGGGAAAATTATTTTTCTATGTATTATAAATATACTTAAATAATAAAGTCAAAACTTCTGTACCTACCGTGATTTGACGTTTTTTTTAAGTCTTTGATATACCTTTTCGGTACTGTAAAAAATTCCGAATAAGACCTTTACTTTTCTCAGGATCTAGACTACTCAAATGATAAGTTGTTCACGTAAAATACTTTTCTATATTATTTCTATTTCAAAACCAACGCTGCTATGTTCGTCCAAGGGGCTGCGCCTCAATGACGTCTCCCCAGAACCAACTCTATGCCTTATATATCAACGTGACCTTACGAATGCCACAGATATCGCCGGCCTGATAGACTGACAGGGGATTTTATGAAACCTCTACATGAGCTACGCCCGCCCTTAAATAAAATTATCAACGTAGTATGCCTCTAAATAAGACTTTTATTCACAGTATGACTTTCGAGCGCTCAGGCTAATCCTATCTAAGAAGCCTATAAGAAGAATTACCTAATACCAGAAATAATATATATATATTATTAATAATATATATATATATATATATATATATATATATATATATATATATACATAATAAGAGGTCATATACTTAGGCTTAACTCAGGACGAACGAATCGCGTAAACCTGACATTTCGCTAAGTGTCAGTCATAATAAACATTAAGGTGTGCCAATGTGTACTCACACAATCAAGCGTTGTCCTGTTTAAACCTCGTCAGCCAAAATTGGTGAAAAAGACATTGATGAGCTTCCTGTGAGCAAACATATTATGATGTTACAATATTCACATCTGCCCAGAAGGGATTGAAAAAACTAAAACCTCAAACAATAACGGCTTATACTTCATCGTACTGTATGGAGTCAGAGGAAGAGAAAGTCAGAACAGCATAAGATTGACCGTTCCTAATACATGAACTTACTCCTAAGGAAAAATCAAAAAAAAAAAAATCATCATGTAATGTCAGCATTAAACGTCAATTATTTTTACTAGTCCATAATGACTGAACTGTGGTTCCTCAATCATAACCGAACCAATTGTGTCAGATTTGCAAAGGCTGTTAGCAAAGTTGATCAGCACAGAGTAATTCACCCCTCCCTTCGAGAAAAACACAGTTCACAAAAACACATTATTCTTGTGTATATCACGCACTGCTGTGGCGAAGCCATCGAGAAACACGGCGAAGCACTTGCTGTATCGCTTGACATATCGAAGGACTTTGACAGGGTCTGGCACGCTGGTCTATTCAGCAAGCTTCCTGCTTATGGAATTCCAACTGATTTTTGTAGATGGATGTCGGATTTCCTTAGTGAACAGTCGATCAGAGTAGTCGTTGACGGCTGCTCCTCTGACCTTATGGCTCCTGATGCCCGAGTTCCTCAGGGTTCTGTTCTCTCTGCAACTCATTTCTGCACATCAATGACCTACTTCAGCCTGGTATTGTTGGGTACCCAGATGACAGTACTTTTTCAGAGAGTTACTTGTCTAGCGCAAAAACCAGCGGGGCCGAAGTTAATTCCTTGAGAGAGGCCATGGTAGAGCGGACAGATTTGACCTTAAGCCTTATCTCCCAGTAGGGTGATGACAACCTGGTCTCTTTTAATGCCACCAAAACACAGGCATGTCTCTTTACCGCTAAAAGGAGTCGTTTCGCCCTAATCCCTACTTTTCGGGGTGCATCTGTTCCTGTAACTGATCGGCTCGAGGTCCTAGGCATGTAGTTGATATTCGGTCTCAACTTCGGCAAGTACAAAGGCCAAACTGGGCATCCTTTATAGGGTAAAGCAATACTTTATGCCTGGACAGCTTTTAACCCTTTACTAAGCGCAAGTCCGATCCTGCATGGAGTATTGCAACCATCTTTGCGATGGCTCAGCTAAATACCAACTTGCCGCCCTTAACTCAGTGGAACGCAGAGCTAAGAGGCTCATTGGCGACGTTAAACTGGTGGATGCCAAGCTTCATAGCTTGGTTCAGTGCCGCAAGGTTGCCTGCTTGTCGGTCTTCTAAAGATTTTACTTCGGTGAGTGTGCCCAAGAACTCCACGACCTCAATCCATCAGCCCCCTACTACCATCGGACATCCACACGCACTGCAAGTTATCATCCCTACCTTGTTGCTATTCCACCAGTTCGCACTAAGCGCTTCTAAATGACATTTACAATGCGCACAGCAAAAGAGTGGAACTCTCTAACTGCGTCTGTGTTTCCGAACGCATACAACCCTAATCTCATCAAAGTGAGAGTGAACAGGCTTCTTCTGGGTAAGTTTAGGCTATCACCTCCGACCTAGACTAGAGTCAAGAACAAACATATCTAAAATAAAATAAAAAGTAAAAAATTCAGAAACCTGGAGTATTTTCAACCTAATCATCGCGAAAAAAAATATCTGATGTCGTGGTCGTCAACACCTTTTTCATCACCCTTCCTCTGCTCCGTAGCTCATGAGAATATGAAACAAAATTAAATGATTAATACTTCATGCCCTGCTCATCTCACAAAAGTAATGCAGTGACATGGTAATACTGAAAACAATAGATAATTTTTATAAGAAAAGGTTTCCATCTATTAATATTAAAAAGTTTACATTTATTAATCCTGTCAATAAAATATCAGTAAACCTCTTTTATTCAATTTAAAAAAAAAACTGTACTTTAATAAAATGGAATACTTTTTTTATAGAATATTCCGAAACTTGCAAGGAATAACATCGTAACTCAGTTTTAGGCCATTTTGAGTTACATATGTATTCTTGCTGTACAAAAATGATGTTTTTTTTTTTCACTCATCCCTTTTTTTTCTGTGGAGAAACGCTCATGCATACTACACTTCCACGGGGAGATAGTGCAATTATGTGGGACTCCAACCCACTAAAACTCCACGATGTCCTCATGATATATCTATATTTCGCGATTTCAGATTTGGTCCCATAGTAAAAGTTGTTCATTGTTCATAATGATGAGTACAATGACCCCTTAAAATATTGCCCATGAATTCAATTTCAATCAATCATTTATTGCATTCCACAATGTATATGCTTAAGTGGTAGGTAACATTTGTTGTAACAATTATGGACCCTGTTGGGTACAGCAATAGAAAATTTAGCGGAAGAAGACTTATTTATACATGCAAACCAACGAATAACAAGTTATTAAGTATAATTTATGGTAACATTTTATTAATTATTAATTTAATCTAAGATTTTTGTCAATTTATATTATTAAGTCAGTTCTATACCTATAGATTTGTCAGTCAAATTTTCATTTATGCTATAATAACATTTGCGTAGTAATATTTTTTTTTAATTTATTTGTAAAAACTGAAATATTTTCCTCGTTTCTGAGTACGTCAGGTAGTTTATTATACATTTTTATCGACATAACCAGTGGACTAGCAGAGTGCATTATTAAACGGGATGTCGGTAGGTTTAATCGTGTTTTGTGTCGAAGTGTGTATTTTGCTTGTATGTCTTCTCGTTTAGTGTAAAAGTCTTGGTGTGTGTGTGCAAACTTACAGATTTCCAATATGTATATAGAAGGAAGAGTTAGAAAGTTTAGTTTTATGAAATGGGGTTTGCAGCTATCCGTTTGTTTTATATTAACTAAAATCCGAAGTAACTTTTTTTGAGTTGTGAACAGCGCCGGTGCGTCTGTGCTATTTCCCCACATTATTATGCCGTAGCTAAGCCATGCATGAGCATAGGCATAGTAGGTGGCCATAGCAGTTTGCACGTTTGTGGTCTTTTTTATTTCTCGAAAAGCGTACAAAAATTTTGAAAGTACTCACCTTGTATTATGTAAGTAGATAGAAAAAATATACTAGAAACTTGCCAGGAAACTTATTAATGAAGTGCTTAAGTGTAAAGTGCTGTGATTATAATAATTGAGGAAAAAAGTTTTAAATTATTATATGTTTTAACGTTTGTAGTTACAAACGCTGGCACCAATGCCACGTTGGATGGCAATGCTGATTCTTTAGCCTAAATATTGGCCAGCCCTCGGTTCCCGTGAACCAACCAACAAAAAATCAAAACTCAAAAGTCGACCAACCGCTTGGCGATGTCCCGAAATACTCGATGAGCACTCGGACCCCACGGACCCAGTTTTTCAACCTCAAACGGCTCAAATCACTTAACTCAAACATAGTGCGCAATATAAATACTGCGGCTCCTTGTCGGTTACCGAACTGACCGTCCTTGAAACAAAATCTGGTGGAGGAATGTGTTTGAAATTGATACTTAGGTATTAAACTTAATTCTTCTGTATTGCAACATTTTGTAATTAAATCAAAATATGACATTGAAGGGTTCTGTAGTTGAAAAGAATTCATCCCAAAAACAAACATTTATTTTCATGCGAGTTTCAAAATGCCCGTATTTTTTTTATTGCGTTGACCAATGATATTATAAGTAAAAAGACGTAGATAGGTTATACACGCTCCGCAAGTGGCACGTCAAAATGTGGCTAATTAGCCACATTTTCGTCGTCTTATCTCTTTTTCGCTCCCGATAATTACGACATGCCGTCCTACTTCCACGTGCCATCTAATAGTTCGACATTGTGTCGTTTTTGAACATCGAATGTTGGGTAGGTAACGTATCTACGTCTTTTTACTTATAACATCCTTGGCGTTGACTAAGAAGCTTGAGTTTTTTTTGAGCTCCAAGGGACCATAATGTTACCTACGTATTTGATATTAATTTCAACTTGATACCTTCACGCGTTTATGATAAAAAGGGTCTTGATCGACAGACAGACAGACAGACGGACATCAAAGTGATTAGGTTCACTTCACACATACATAAAGCTTTCGCTTTTTCCTTTTGATTTACGGAACCATAAAAATTGCACGAAGTCAACAGGAACCGGTTTGTTAGGCATTATCATATGCCTCAAACTATAATTTGTCTCACGCATTTATAAAGCGAATATAATACAAAAGTCGTTAAAAGAGCTTAGAGTTCAAAAGGGCATATATTAGACACAGACCCACGAACTTCACGTTTCAGAAAATGCGATGCTCTATACCATCCAGCTGAGCTAATGTGCCACTACAAATGACTTCCAAATTCGCGTTCTGTATCTTCCCTCTGAGTGCATTCAGCGAAAACAGTGTCCGGCGCCCTTCAAAGTAACCGGTTGCAGCTGCTGACAGACGCGGAACACCCAAACGCGACCAAACGCGAAACACGCATATCCTTTTAAAGTTCAGGACAAACGACCACAGATGGCATTGATTTTAGTTTAACTTTCGTATTTTTGTTTGTCATCAATGATAACGCTTTTGTGTACCCTGTTAGAGTTAGGATAAGGTTTATCTGCACTCAGGGACGGAAATCTGAACATATTTTTTTTTAGTTATTGACTGCTTTGATTATATTCAAAGCGCTTCCAAAAGCAATCTAGAAAGATAGCTGGCTACAACATACTTCTGTTTAAATGTTCACAAATAAACTGTATATACTTAAATTGAAGAATTGGGCTAACTAAATGCAAAAAGAATTTTTCAAATTCGAGTTCCAGAGAGTACCACGTTCAAATAAACAATTAATAATTTGATTACCATTAAAAAAGTTCAAGCCAACCTTAAAAGATAGGCATATGCTATTGCTAAGTTTTTTTAGAACTTTTTAAGGGGAACGATTCCGTCGTACATGATTGTTGCGTAACTTTAACCGTTTATGCAGCGCACGCAACGGAAGCTCTCAAAAGGAATAAATTTTCCTTGTTTTTGCAACATTTTTCATTGATGCTCCGCTCCTATTGGTCGTATGGTCGTAGCGTGATGTTATATACCCTATAGCCTTCCTCGATAAATGGGCTATCCAACGCTAAAATAATTTTTCAATTCAATTTGTCAATTATCTAAACCAGCAGTTCCATAGCGCATTCACACAAACAATCTTTTTAGCTTTATAATATTAGTGTAGAAGTGTAGATAATAGAAGCCTAGTATTGTCCCACTACGGACCGAGGCATTTTTTCATACAGAGAAGGCATGAGCAATGATTACCACACTCGTGCTGAATTCGAATTGACGTACAATATTTACATCCAAGTTTCAATATCTGTATTTGAGTCACAATGTTAAGCTGCCTGGTTTCGAACCCGCATACTATTGTTTGAAAAGATGACGCCTTAACCTCAGAGTTATCACGCCACAACATAACTATACTCGTATTCCAAAACACACTTTAAGTTGCAAAGGCATAACAAATAGGTGGTTCTAAATAAATTCCGTTATCATTGTGTTAGTATTGGGAATCTTGAATGCCATGGTACCCAGTATTTATGGCGCGAACACTACATTTAAAATCACATTCCTGAAAACCTCTTTGTGTTACATGAAAGCCTAGTGCTTCGAATATTGTACGGCCTGGATGGATCAATACCGATTCCTGAGCACATGGCACGCCAAAGAGGTTTCCATGACAACGATGCAACTAGAGTGAAGTACGCTGTACATATTTAGTTTGCTCCCCCTCCCCGAGAAACATATGAATTACAACATAAACAAATGCGTATGCCAATTGGAAAATATTCCCTTTTATTCAGTCTGTAATTCTGCTCCAATTATAAGTAATTTTTCATTGCAATTTTGTTATTTTTTGTTAGATATTTGCGAAAATGTCAACCTACCCCTATTCCGAGATGCTGCTTTCGATGAATAATTCAAATATAGACTGAATGACACGGTTTACTGATATAAAATTTAGTGATATTTGTTCAGTATTTTATAATTCTTCATTTTATTACTAATTTGTTTTTCTTTCCTGTTATAATTCTCAAGAAAACTGCTAACAAAGTCGTAAAACCTGCCTGTAAAGCTAACCGTGATTCATACTAAAGAGACACGGTATCCAAGTGACTACAGAATGCAAGCAAAGGTAGACTTTAGCTCGATATCGTTAGCAATAAATTTACTATAGCACTAAGGCAATACCTGTTACGTTATTACGATCTCAAAATTCAGGAATCAGCTTTCAGATGTTTATGTGCTCCTAGTATTGCACCACGTATTTGAGCTGACATCAAGCGTCTGAAAAAGTATTTGAGACCACGTTGCTTTTGACACCACGTGGGTTAGCCTGGAATCATCAGGAATGCGGAAAATATAAAAATTATTTTGGCATAAAAATGAACCTGACGGATTCATTATTTGGTATACGCGTGGTAACTGACACAGTGCAATTTAGCATATTGCTTTAAAACTCTATATAACGATTAAAATTTCGCCATTATCACCAACTTCAAAAAGGAGGAGGAGTCATGCGGTATGATAACAAAAACGCATGATAACAAACAACAAGCGCCCATACCTAAAATTACGGATTCATAGTCATGAAAATACATTGGATGTGGGTTTCTAAATCAAACTGTAATATAACAATATTGCTTAATTGCCTAATTTAAGTCAATTATTGTTAAGGTTATGATGACTTTTAGCAGCCTACACTCCTAGTCTAAAAGTCTAGTGCCTATCTACCAACTCTAGTTTGGAAATCATAATGACATTATAATACCATAACGATATTGTGATACTACCATTATACTACATATCAGGTAACTGTGGAGGCTTGTAAATGGCTTTTCGTTGATTACCTCACTACAAATTTTTGTATTGTTAGCTGTAAGCCACCCAAACACAATAAAAAAAAATAAAATTAAAATTTTAAAATGTACTAGCAGTTGCCCGCGACTTCATCTGCGATCCAGGATAAAACGTAGCCTATGTCCCTTTCTAGGTCATAGTCTACCCATGTGCTAAATTTCATCCAAATAAACAAACAAACTCACTTTCGCATTTATAATATTATTTAGGATTAGATATGTATGTACTTTTGAAGACCGCAAATATGCCAAAAATGCCAAAATTGCTGGACGACTCAGTAGTCGTCCAGCAATAATGTCGTCGAGCCAGTGCTCGACGACATTATATTGATTTAAATAAGATACACAAGTGGCGTAACTACATGTGAACAAATTGTATTGATGTGCTATTAATCTCTAACGGTCTTGTATGAAAATTGCTGATATTTGTTCCATAATTTGTAACGCGCCATTTTGTTTAAATTATACATCGTATCTCGTGTGATATTTTAAAAGGAATTCGCTAAATTACCAACAGCCCCGAAAAGCACAGTTTCATTGCACTGCACCCGGCTTAGATTGGAAATGTCCACGTATTAAACGCGAGATTTTCTTACGTTATGGTTGATATTCATAAAGTATTTCATAACCTATAGTTTTCCTTTATACTTTCATGACTTTTATGTCACAATACATGAAATATCTGCCAAAAACAAATGGAAACCGCATTCGTTCAAAGTGATCACTGCTAGTAATATTCAAAGACCAAATAAAATGCACACAATATTAGTCTTTACGTCCATTGATAGAGTGTGCGATCTGGTATAACGCTTCAGAGGTAGTTGAGTCACTGCAATTGAACTTGAGGCTTGTGATGCTTTATGGGCTCCTAGTATCTGAAATCGTATTCGTGCTGGCTTCACAATTTCACGCAAGCGCATTGTGGAACACTTCCACGTGGCATTCAACGCACGTGATTTGAATGCCACGTGGAAGGGAGAACATGTTGACGCTCTATTGGAATAATAATGAAAGATTAAACAAAACCGACCAGCTGCGTATTGGAAAGGGTGAAGGGTTCCGTACTTGGGATGAATATTTACGCATAGTACTGATTTTATCCGACAGTAAAAATAAGTTTGTACCTATTTCATAGTAAGTCTCGAAAGAGTTATGAAAAACAGTTTAAGTTATTTCTGCGGTTGTAACCCGGAAATATCCCAATAATAATCTCAAAACTATTGACATAAAAAGCAAAGACATTTAGGAACGTCACAATCTTTTAATTGTGGTACAAACCCCCTCCCACACTCACGTGCATTGTTTTTTTTAATCCCTCGGTTACACAGGGTGTAAGTGTAAACAGTGTAAACCTTTTAAGGGGTCGTTAACAACTTTTATTATGGGACCAAACCTGAAAACGCGAAAATAACCAGCTGTTCCCTACATTTTGAAGAATTATAAGAACATAAAGTCTAGCTCTAAAGTTGTACACAAAATAATTTGGTCTGATAAGGCTGACCAAAACAGATAATGTTTGAAGTCTGAAACCATAAACTAAGCTAGTAAAGACTTTTTATAAAACTTCTTATTTACTTTCTACCTTCAAAATTATCAGTTTGTTTTATTTGCATTGCCTGCTGATTTCATCAGGAGCGACCACGTACCACGAGTCGGCAATATTGCACGACATTGCATGCTCATTAATACTAGGGACACAGGACGTACGGAAGCTGGATACATATTTTAGAATTCAAGTTATGGCGGTCATTGAAGTCCTTATTACGTAGCTCGTAGGATCAAAATTGCAAATAAACTATGTATTCAAACTGGAACAGATGTCTGTTCACGCCCGCCCTCGTACAAATGAAACAATTCCGATTTTGCACAAATTTGAAACAACAATGAAAAATAAAAATTTGAGTAACACCAACAGACAGTTTTTTGCTGTACTTACATATAGGAAAGTGAATAACTCGGTGACTAGCTGTAAAAATGAGTAACCGTGAAGTAACTGGTACACACTGACGGGATACGCGGAAACCGTAAGGATTTTAACAAATACATAAATAAAAAAATTGAATTTCACTTCATAAAAAAAAAAAAAAACTACAGTCGAAGTAAGTATACATTATATGAATACGAAGGCTAGTAGCTCCGGAAATAGGTAATAGTAATCGAAAGTCTGCAAATGTATGTTTTTACGCACAATGTTGAGAGATATACCATGTTATTTTAAGATCATAGACTTCTTATAGGTTTTTCTGTAATCTATAGGCCAAGCACTGGCCTAATGTCGGTCTAGATCTCATGTGCAGCAGATGAGTGGACTGATATATCAAGGTGAGGGGCTACCTATAATTTACAAAGAGAATAGACTGCTGAGGCACTGACCTGATGTCGGTCCAGATCTCACGTGCAGCAGGTGGGCGGACTGATATGTCAAGGTTAGGGGCCACTTGTAACAGAGGCAAATAACACAAAATAAATGTTCCTCTTGTTGCTTTTAAGACTTGTACTTCGAGAGCGAAGTACAGTTCGAATGGCCGTGGCTTTTATTTTAAAATGAATTACCATTTTTGGTGATTACTTTGGTACATTTCAGTTTAATAGAACGGTCAAACGATATACTGACAAATATAACAGCCGCACGGGTCGATCCATCAGGTTAAGCTACGCTTGCCGGGGTTGGTCTGTGACCATCTAAAATACTGGTACCTGGCACCAATGCTAGCAATGGTAGCAATGCTAGCATGTAAAATACTGGTATTCAGTTGCATCCGGTTAGATTGGAAGCTGACCCCCACATAGTTTGGAAAAAGGCTAGGCAGATTGATTGATTGGTGCGCTCTACAACAAATAACAGTAATAACAGTTGGAATGTATTTTACTATCTTGTTGGTACGGTCGTATTTATTATAACTTCGTTAGTTCTATTATTTCCTTTATCAAATCAAGACACTTTACCTTTTCAAGCTACGGTACCGAGCAGACTATTACATAGAAAACTATATTTAATTACTGATTACTTGATGACACAGATAACAATATTATACGCCTTTGACCAATGTCGAGTCAACCTTAAACTTTTTATTTTTAATGGCCTGGCCATTTGATAAATAAAAAATAAAAATTAATTGTCAGTCTGTCAGTGTCACTTTATTCGGTCTGACATGTAAGCCGATATATAAAATGTATTAGGTTGGGGAAAAAGTCTTTTCGCATTATAGTATGTATGAACTTGTAATAAAATCTATTTGTATCTGGCTGGTTTTGGTATCATTGAAAGTTTAAATTTTAAAGAACATAATTCCAAATTCAAATTAGGAAAATGTGTGATTTTCATTTGTTTTTCGTACCGTCAAGATGAGTGAATCTAATGAAGAAATTCGATACATTTTAAAATTTTACTACAAAAAAGGTAAAAATGCAACGCAAGCCGCGAAAAAAATTTGCGATGTTTATGGACCTAGTGTAGTGTCTGTGAGAGTAGCACAAATTTGGTTTAAGCGTTTTCAATCCGGAAATTTTGATGTCAAAGATGCACGTCGCTCTGGTCGCCCTATTACGGATAAAATGGATGCCATTTTTGAAAAAGTGGAGCAAGATCGGCATGTCAGTAGTTAAGACGTAGCTGAAGAACTGGAAATTGACCACAAAACAGTTTTGGCGCATTTTAAAAAACTGGGTACACAAAAAAGCTCGACATTTGGGTACCTCACGAGCTCACTGAAAGAAACCTAATGAACCGTGTACTCATTTGTGATTCTTTATTACGACGTAATGAAACCGAACCATTTTTGAAGAAGCTGATAACTGGTGATGAAAAGTGGATCACGTATGACAAGAACGTGCGAAAAAGGTCGTGGTCAAAGGCCGGTCAGGCTTCACAGACTGTGGCGAAACCCGGGTTAACTCGCAACAAGGTGATGCTGTGTGTGTGGTGGGATTGGAAGGGCATTATTCATTATGAGCTGTTACCACCAGGCAGGACCATCGATTCTGAACTCTACTGCGAACAACTGATGAGATTAAAGCAAGAAGTTGAGAGAAAGCGGCCGGAATTAATCAACAGAAGGGGTGTGGTTTTTCATCATGATAACGCTAGACCTCACACATCTTTAGCCACTCAGCAAAAATTAAGAGAGTTTGGCTGGGAGGTGTTAATGCATCCGCCGTATAGTCCTGACCTTGCACCTTCAGATTTCTACTTGTTTCGGTCTCTTCAGAATTCTTTAGGCAGTGTCAGGTTAACATCACGAGAGGACTGCCAAAACCACTTGTCGCGGTATTTTGACCAGAAGTCCCAAAATTTCTATAGCAATGGGATCATGTCCCTACCTACAAGATGGCAAAAAGTTATCGAACAAAATGGTACCTACATACTTTAGTTAAATGTAAATAAACTATATAAAAAATTTTTTGAATTTTCTTAAAAAATGCGAAGAAACTTTTTCCCCAACCTATTATATAACATGCTGAGTCCGTAAAGCAGATTCTATCGTGAAATAAGAAATTATTGGTTAATAAATTATTAATAATATAATAAACCCTCAAAAAACGAAAATATGTTGGATGTGACTGTACAAGTAGGTACTGTATAAATGATCTTATTTGAAAATTGTTCACGGTAATTTAAAATTACTTGAATTTAATTCTGATGTTTACGAATTATTTCACAAAGATATTTTAGTGAAGAAAATGGCACTAAGTATATAGATAGTCAGAATTAATAGTTGCTACTTTGTTCACTGCCGTAAAGTAAATTAAAAGTATACTGTCGATTGATTCTATATTAGTCCGAAGTAGTGAGCATCACATAATAAAAAAATAATAAAAAACAAGAAAAAATATATATGAAAAACAAAAAAAAAAAGAGATTTATGATCAATCTGTGCTTCACCACTTCATGCTCACGCAGTTTGGCATGTGGTAATTCCGTCCCCATAGAACTCTCGGAATTATCAAAGTACACTTATGTAAGGCATTTAGATACAATAGAATGTAAGGTGTACGTTAACTATTTTAGCTACCACAGGCCCTTGGTGCATGTAATAAAATTTTAACCTGACGACGATTATATATACGTATTATGAAAGAAAAAGGTATGTTGGGCGACCCCAAATAAATTGGGATAAGGGCAGAAGAATGATGGTGATGTAGACTTGACTAGCGAGACATTTCTAAAATAGTTTCTGTGCCTATATTTTATGTATATTGTTATAAATTTAATTTAATTTAATTACTTTGTAACATATGATTAAACACAGGGCTTATAATAAATGGAATTCAAACGACCTTAGTAAATTATTTCAATGAGTTATTTATAGAAATCACAACAACTTATTTGTACTACATCCGTTATAATTTAGTCACACGAAAAGCAAATTAACAATCACAAAGTTTTACTATGAATAGATATTGAACTACCATCATTTTATTAGGTACAATATAAATTAAAAGATTAGGCATACTTATCGGATTGTAATTATCAGCACAAACAGCAAAACAAATATAATCGAATACTAAATTGACAGAGGTTCGACCTAGTCAGTTGTCTTTGTGAAAAGAGAGCGAGAACGTTTTTTTTTTATGTATGGCATCTCGTAGTTGACCTAGAGAGGCCGTGACTACTTAACCGGACTATCCTGTGGCTGCCTTAAGAGAACTCAAAGCCTCCAGCCACCGGCATAAAACTTACAGACTAAGCGACTACACGCTAAGGGCTCCCCCTGTGGGGAACGGGCCTCGGCTTAGGGCGTCGCTGGGGGGAGGACAGCAAGATGGGACAGGCTGGATCAGATTGAATGATTATTATTGTCAGGGGAGTTTAAAGCTACTGGCTCAGCACGCCACCAGCTGGCACTTCATACCCGAGCAAGGGACGGGGGGGAGGACGATTATTACGGGGTCGTCGCGAGGGACCTCCGCGGCGAGATCGGAATGTCGATTTGTGTTTGTTCCTACGATCCCTACTGCTCTCCTGGAGAAGAGTTATGGGGTCGTCGGGATCTGAGAGGACAAGCCTAGGGCGGCGGACCTTACTAATACGAGAGGGGACATAGCTAGTCGCCTCGACAACCAGAGGGTTGCGATGGTTGGTGGCGGTGTCGAAGAAACGCTTGAAATTGCGTTTCAAGAACTTGGAGATGGTGGGAATGTCGAGATCTACGTGGAGGATTTCGTTCCGAACGAACCAAGGGGCTCCCGTTGCCTTTCGGAGGAAACGGTTTTGGAGGGCCTGCATCCTATGAATGAGGTGAGGTTTTGCGTGCGCAAACACTGAACCCGCATAGGTCATGATGGGGCGAATGCACGCTGTATAAATGCGCAATTTGCACCTAAGTGACAATTTGCTACGTGCATTCAGAACGGAGTGGAGTCTACCGAGAGCGAAAGCGGCGCGCGAACTCACCTGCTTTATGTGCTCAGCGAAGAAGAGGTGGTGGTCGAGGGTCACACCGAGGTATTTGGCTCGCGTCTCCCAAGGGATCGGCTTGCCGAACATGGTGATCGGTCGGGCTGAGCGAGAATAATTTTTTTTTTTTTTTGTGAATGGCATCTCGTAGTTGACCTAGAGAGGTCGAGACTACTTATCCGGACTATCCTGTGGCTGCCTTAAGAAAACTCAAAGCCTCCAGCCAGGGGCAAAAAACTTACAGACTAAGCGACTACACGCTAAGGGCTCCCCCTGTGGGGAACGGGCCTCGGCTTAGGGCGTCGCTGGGGGGAGGACAGCAAGATGGGACAGGCTGGATCAGATTTGAATTATTATTATCAGGGGAGTTTAAAGCTACAGGCTCAGCTACGCCACCAGCTGGCACATCATACCCGAGCAAGGGACGGGGGGGAGGACGATTATTACGGGGTCGTCGCGAGGGACCTCGGCGGCGAGGTCGGAATGTCGATTTGTTTTTGTTCCTACGGTCCCTACTGCTCTCCTGGAGAAGAGTTATGGGGTCGTCGGGATCTGAGAGGACAAGCCTGGGGCGGCGGACCTTACTAATACGAGAGGGGACATAGCTAGCCGCCTCGACAACCAGAGGGTTGCGATGGTTGGTGGCTGAGTCGAAGAAACGCTTGGAATTGCGTTTCAAGAACTGGGAGATGGTGGGAATATCGAGATCCACGTGGAGGATTTCGTTCCAAACGAACCAAGGGGCTCCCGTTGCCTTTCGGAGGAAACGGTTTTGGAGGGCCTGCATCCTATGAATGAGGTGGGGCTTTGCGTGCGCAAACACTGAACCCACATAGGTCATGATGGGGCGAATGCACGCTGTATAAATGCGCAATTTGCACCTAAGTGACAATTTGCTACGTGCATTCAGAACGGAGTGGAGTCTACCGAGAGCGAAAGCGGCGCGCGAACGCACCTGCTTTATGTGCTCAGCGAAGGAGAGGTGGTGGTCGAGGGTCACACCGAGGTATTTGGCTCGCGTCTCCCAAGGGATCGGCTTGCCGAACATGGTGATCGGTCGGGGGGGGGGGGGGAGTCGAGTGCGACGCGGTCTCAGAAAGAGAACCGCTTGACTCTTGTCGGGATTGACCTCGATTCTCCACTTCCTAAACCAGGCGCCGAGATTATCGACTGCGGTTTGGAGGGTGCGAGATATCGGGTGTTGGTCCCTGCCCGAATAGTAAATGGCCGTGTCGTCTGCGAACAGAGCTAACTGCGCCTTTTTACTTTTCGGGATATCGCTGGTGAACAGCGTGAAGATGAGGGGAGCGAGCACTGAGCCCTGTGGGACTCCTGCACGGATGGGATGGGGGGAGGAAAGCGCTCCTTCTATGCGATAGCGAAAGGTGCGATTCGACAAAAAGTCTCGTAAGATGAGTACGAGACGATCCGGCACGCCAAGTTGGTAGAGCTTATATAATAAGCCGTTGTGCCAGACTTTGTCGAACGCTTTCGCTATATCAAAGAAGACAGCGCCCGTCATCAAACCACGTTGGAAGCCAACGCTTATGTGTTCGATGATGCGGTGGACCTGATGAACGCAGGAATGCTGCGTTCGGAAACCAAACTGCTCGTTAGGGATGAGACCCTTTGTCTCGGCATAGTCTCTGAGTCGCTTATAAATAAGCCTCTCATAGATTTTGCCGAGCACATTGAGCAGACTGATGGGGAGGCGCGAGAAGGGAGACGTGCAAGCTTATTTATAGACCATTTCCCGTTATTGCGTCTTGAAGTGCAAGGAGGGGCTTGAAAGTGGTGAGGGCACGCTGACAGGGTTGCCAGCGTCTTAGCGGGCCAGTATAGATGTAACTAGTTTTTTCTTATTATAACATTTTTTTTTTGTAATCTTTTGTACATAATAAATAACATCATAAAAGAAAATTGTTATTAATTCACCACTGCATGTTTTCACAAAACTGTGGCGCGGGGGACGAAATCCGCCTAACTCAATTTTTATCTTTTTAATTTAGTATCATGACTAACATCCACACTCAGAAAGATTCATTAAATTAGTCCTAATGAGCTAATTAGCATTAAATCCGTTAATCAACGGTACATCCCAGAGACATAATTTAAGGGATCATTAGCTAATGACAGTTCTAAGTAAACGAAGGGCGAAACATCCTACAATCATCTTATCGCTTGCATATTAATAAAGCCTTGATGTAGGCACATTTAAAAAGTGTTGATATTAAATAACATTAAAATTTATTTATACATGTTGAAAAATAATTTTCATAGTAATGTAAATGACAACCAGTTCTTTTACTGAAAATTTTACTAAATTGCAATGCAAACCAGCTGTTTTAATTTACATAAAGAGATTGCGATCTATGGTATCACTGCTAACCGTCAAAGTCAAATCATAAAGATAATATAATAATAATAATTTAACATTTTGGTATCCTGAGCCGAACTAAACAGAGCTGTTGAGAAATTGCATCGTGGCCAGAGTGCATTGAAGGCATTAGACATACTAGGAAACAATAAGCACTAAGAGGTCTAGCCAACAACGACAAGCACACCCTTCATCGTGCTTACACGTTGCACACATTTGTATAAAGAGTTGGGGGTGGGGGGTTAGGAAGTTTCAGTGCATTGTGGGAGGGAGTGCAGTGTTGCATTAAAGTTCACCCCACTTCATAGATGTGTATGCACTTCGGAATCATGAAATAGTGTTCTTTTCTATCATCTAAAAATTTGCAGTAATCACACAAAATACGCAAGCAATTTTATTTCAAATATTTACAATAAAATAACACCAAACAGTAATTATGGCGACTGCGAAAGATGTCCCCGAACCTCCGTCAGCAGGACTAGAGACCAACAGGCATCTTTGAAAAAGCAGGTATTTATAGATGCCCAATTCTTTCACTCATTCTGCATATTTTTCGAACCCTTCAGCCGTCGATGAACCGACGATCGGTCCGTATCAAAAAATCGGATCTGTTTATGGACCGACGGTCGGTTCCTTAGTCTGACCATGTACTGACCGTATTTAAAAAGTGATTGATAAACTGCGAACTGTATTTTACTTGCTCTTACTATTACAAAGTGTAGGAAAAAAGACAAGGAAGGCATAAAAGTCTCAACATCTAACGTTCGTTGAAGTACAAAGTTACCCTATTTTTTGTTCTTGTCCGGCGCGCGGGTCAGCATAATAAGGCGTGTTATTGTAAAGCTTGTGGTATGAAAATTGTATTGAGAGGTGTGTGTTTTCTTATTGATTTTTGTAAAATAGTTAATCTTTATGTAAATAAAATAAAAATTCTTTGAAATATTGGTTTTATTTATTTAAAACAAGTTTTTAACGACCAACTGAGAAAAATTCGCTCACTTTGATTTCTACTTACTATCATTGAATTTTTTTTTTTTTTAATTTGAGAGGGGTTTGCTCTTGACTCTAGTCTAGGTCAGAGGTGACAGAGAAAAAGTCGACGATGGAGTGAGCTTACCCAGAAGAAGCCTGGTCACTATCACTTTGAGAAGATTAGGGTTGTATGCGCTCGGAAACATAGATGCAGGAAGTGAGTTCCACTCTTTTGCTGGGCACATTATACAAGAAATTTGGAAACGCTTAGTGCGAATTGGTGGAATATCAACCAGGTAGGGATGGTAACTGGCAGTGCGTCTAGATGTCTGATGGTAGAAGGGGGCCGGTGGAATCAGGTCGTGGAGTTCTTGGGCTCACTCACCGAAGTACAATCTGTAGAAGACCGACAAGCATGCAACCTTGCGGCGATGAGCCAAGCTGTGAAGCTTGGCATTCACCAGTTCTACGTCGCCAATGAGCCTCTTAGCTTTGCGTTCCACCGAGATGATAAATTACAAGACAAAACTGTACTAATGCATGTTTAATAAGTTATCTTTTTATAACAATTACAACGGCATAAGTTTTATATACAGCTCCCGTACAAAACTTTAGAGATATCGTCATTTAAATAATGCGTGCCGCTATCGCGCGAGGTCAGCTAAGGTCAGATAAAATAAGTGACACAGATGCACGGATTCGCACAAAATGGCGTTGACAGTTTTCCGTTTTATTCATATAATTAAAATTATTTTAGAAGTGCTTTGGTGGGTGCGATTCTGGAATATCGGTTTATGTCGCCCGAACTTAAGCCACGCTTACCTCGTTTACCCATGCATAACAAAAATAGGGCGCTGGTGTCAAACTATTTTGATGACTGCAAAGACCTCACCGATACACATTCGATTCTGTACTACGCGATACACTCAGAATCGCACCTTCCAAAGCGATGATAAACTCGTGAATTAGCGGAACACTTAATTGCAGTCACCACGCTGTGGAAAACCATCTGCATGAGCTTGGGTATTGAAAAGTTTTGGCTCGGTGGATACCGCACATCCTTACAGACGCCAGTCGTGCAGTCCGTGTCGCTATCTGTCAATCACTTTTGCTGCGACCCCAATGTAAAGAGTTTTTGTCTGATCTGGTTACTGGAGATGAATCACGGATTCATTACGAGAACGATACACGTCGTGCTTTTTGGCTGCCTCCAGAAGGAACGCCACTAACTCAACCGAAGCTGAGTTAAAAGAACCGCTTAAAAGTTCTGCTTTGCTGTTTCTGGGATGCGCAATGCATGTTGTTTTATGAACTATTAAACAATGAAACTAAACGCTGACAAATGTTCAACACAGCTCACTAAACTATTTGCTGCTATCAAGAAAAAACGACGAAGACGAGTCAATGTAGTTTTACTACACGATAACGCTCGACCTCATGTGGCATCGTCAGCCCTTCGCCAACAGTTGGAGAACTTGGGCTGGGAGACGATACCCCACCCACCTTATTTCCAGGCCTCGCCCCATCAGACAATCATTTGTTTAGAGCCCTGAAACAACATTTGCGGTGTAAACAATTTAATGATTTCTCTGATGTAGAGGCGGAAATGAACAACTTTTTCGAGGCACAGCCAGTTCTAGGCAAAAGGCATCTAAACTTTGTCGGATTGTTGGTAAGAAGTCTTAGATACCAATTGTAATTAAAAACTCATTTTGCACTAATTCTGTCACTTGTGTTCTCAGTCAGATTTAAGCGTTATTATTGACCGTCAAAGTCAAAGTCAAAGAGTTTATTGCGAACTAAGTGTACATATTGGTGTTATATTAATTTAGTACTTTTGACTTAGCAGCCTTGTACAAGCATTGCAATTGTATAATATCATTCTAAATTGACATGCATTAAACATTAAACATTGTTATTTCACATTATTATTTAATTATTGTCTTCTATAATATTACAATTAAATAGAGTAATTACAGTTATGTCAATAATAATGAATTGAATACAATTATATAGCAATATTAATATCATACTTTCAGGTAGTAGAAGATACAAATTATAATAATTATTATTATATGAAGTTAAATAGGATAGCCTATCTTATTGTTTGCATAGGACAGATCGCCACTTTTGTACATGAGAGAAAATCGTTATTTTAAGCTAGACTCTAAATATTCTTTTACAGAATAGAAAACTCTTTGGATTAGGTATAGTTTTAGCCTTTTTTGGAATATCGTTATTGATCTTTCAGTGTTGAACATGTTGGGCAATTTATTATATATTTTTATTGCCATATAATATGGGCTATCACTTAGCATTTTAATTCTTGAAGTTGGAGCACATAACTTCTTTTTATGGCGAGTGTTGACGTTGTGCGTATCTTCTACTTTATTGAACTGGTCGATATTTTTAAAAACAAACTTTCTGGCTTATGGTGCACACCTACCTAAATCACGGCATGTTTTTAGGTCAGCAGTAGGCCTATCAGCTATAAAAATCTGTTTTGCTGTTACTAGGATTCCATAAGCACGGAAGCGATGGTTTGAATATCTAGGGCATGACGTATCGTGACGTCACAGATCGATCGAACGCAATCACTGACTGGTGTGAGTGCAGCTGCCCACATGCAAGGCTTACTGACATGAATATTCACCCACATACACACCCTTACACACACATACACAAGCACAACCCCCACTGACTGGTCTGCGGAGTGGCAGAATTAGGAACTAACAAGTTAGTTTTTTTTTTTAACGAGCTGCGCCATCTCTCGTTGCACAGATAAATTTGTCGGGACGAAGATATTAATGTTATGTACATAATTACAGATTTCGAACTCCAGCTTACAGTAAAAAATATACCATTAAAAAAACGCGTGTGAACGTTCACACGGGCGTTTTTTGATGTCGCTAGTATGCCCACGTGGGCACGTGGGCATACTAGCGACCCGCCCTGCTTCGTATGGTTTTTGGATCTCGACAACAGTGCCACTTATCGGGTCCGAAACTCTCCTATCTTTCAAGCTAGAATCAACCATACATATTCACTAAATTTCATTTATTAACTTGAACGAAAATAGTGTGACACGCGATTTTTATATATTAAAAAATTATACAATTAATCTGGTCGTCATAAAGGCGGAGAGAAATTATATTAATTGCTAAGCTTATTAGTAACCGTTAAGGCACGACTCATTTAACTATTACTGCGTACGATACGTCTATTTAATGTGTTGAATATTTTTAAATAATCTTACTGCAAATCTAATAACCGTCGTGCTATTATGCAATCATAATTAAGTAAAGTGACGACCTCCGCGAGGTGACAGGATAAGAACTGGATAAAAAAACAGGTATAGCCCAGGATTAAGTTACTGGCGTTAGGTACGCAGAGGTCATTGTCTGCGCTGGCTGTTGACGATGGTTACGTAGAAGTTTGATAGTTGTTCATAAAATACGTGTGCAAAATACAATTCAGCTACGAGTGCTACGACTGCGTAGCTCCGTAGCAATGACGTCAGTCACGTCGTAGCAACATAACCTTATCATTCAATTTTGCATACAATGCTAAAGTAGACAAAATTGAGGCCTGCAATAATCTCAGACTAATCCAAAATATCCAAAATTCTTGTTTCAAAATTTTGCAAAATCCACGGCTTTTCAACTTGTGTCGTTTCATTCTCATTCATTTGTACGGGGGCGCTAACAGAGTTCTATTGCAGTTTGCATGAATGTATTAATTGCAATTTGGAACCCACATACTTTGTAATAAGGACTTTTATGAACGTCATACCATGAAACCAAAAACTTGCATGCAGCTTCTATTCGTTCTGTGTCCCTAGTATTTCAGGATAGCAATATCGAACCTGATAGCGACAGTTTGGCCGTGGTATGTGGTCCCCAAATATGGATCAGCAAGCAAAGGAATTAACACAATAAAGTGGTAGATCTGTAGAACAGTCTTAAAATTTAGAAATAAAAATTAATATAATACAAGGAATTATAACAGCACTAAATTTAAAAAAAAAACAAGAACTAAAAATATGAAAATGAATGTAAGTATGCCAACTTTGTTCTATCTTCCTTTACAGACAAATTATTCAATTTGTTAAGTATTCAACATCATGCTTAAAAATAGCAGCTAACGTCTGACCTAATCATTATTATATTACTAATATAATAACAAGTCAGGTGATTAGGTTAGGTGGGTAATATATAAGGATTTTCTATAAGATTTAAATAGTCACCAAAATGCAATTCTAAAAGTTAGGAATCTAAAAGAATACAACAAGGCGACAGGATTCTTTTTAGTTTGTTTTGAGAAACCTAGAAAAACGATTTTCAAAACAAGCGACTTCCAAAACAACACTACGATGTGAAAAATAACTTTAATTTAGGAAGTCGGTGTCTTTATGGTCTGCACTTCCAACTTTGATTTTCGTTTTTTGCCACAACTAAAGGTTTGAATTTTTCTATTTTTAGTTGCAAAAAGTTCGTATTCGTACCCACTACTTGCTATGTCAATAACAGTGACAAGAACTTATGATAACATCATTAACTTACACAAAATGTCTGTCTGTCGTACTGTATGGATCTGAATATTGGGCTGTGAAGACGGATGAAAAACATAGCATTCAGCGGAGATGAGAATGTTGAGATGGATGTGTAGAGTGACGAAAATGGATAAAGTAAGAAATTAATATACTGGGTGAATTTTTCAAGTGGGCGTGAATGGTTAAATCCTTAACGTGCTTTCCGTATGCACGGAAGGGTCTTGGTATGTAAAGATGGTTACCCATCCACGGACCCACCGCAGCAAGCGTAGCTTAACCTGATCGAACGACCCGTGCGGCTGTTATTACTTACGACAACGTTCAATGGTTCCATCGTTTTTCTTGGGAAAACTGAACTGTGCCGAATGAAATGTGACTGGTCCAATAAGCCGTTACCTTATCACATCATTCCTCATCCTATGAATGATAGGCTGAGGAATGATGTGATAAAGCAACGGTGCGGTTTGAAAGAAGGTGTAGTGACAAAAATTGAAAAGCGTATGCTTAGATGGTTTGGTCATGTTGAGAGGATGAATGAAAACGTTACCCGTTGGTACAACGCCATCTAGCAGCAGTATTGTGAAACTTATGATAATTTATTATGGTTTTTTTTAATTTCATATATTTAATATTTCGTAAATGGAGCATTAAATCGAAAAATAATTTTAGCAAACCCCAAGTCATTTTACAAGACCGTTTGAACGTTGAATTGAACGTTATCCCACACGATGGAATAGACGACTAAAAAAATATTCATCCCCACTTCACATGTAGCAGAGCTACCCTAAAAAAAAATGTTTTCCAAAATTTTATTTTACCACTTTGTTGGCGTAATTTATTTACACACTCCTACAAAATTACAGCTTTCTAGTACTAACGGTCTCTTAGCAAAACTTCGGACAGTCAGACAGACGGACATGACGAAACTATAAGGGTTCCTTATCAGAACTACGGAACCCTAAAAATCGAAGGAGGATTTTGTAGTCGGAGCTCATGTTTAGTTGGAATCTGAACGCCTTTAAACTTTCTCACACTACTGGGAGCTCATAAATCACTGGAGATGTATATTCTGGTTGCATAGCACAACGTTTGATATTGTAGTAGGTAGGTAGGTGTGAATGGACTGGATATTGTAGTAGGTAGGTAGGTGTGAATGGTGTGGAGACTTTCACTGAACCAGACTAACAGATGGCGCTGTAAATCAAAATAAAGGACTAGTACCTACTACTAAATAAGTAATTGGCAAATTACATACATTTTGTTCAATAACCTATAATATACTCTTACCAACCATTTATTTTACTTTTGACATAAGCACGCCTATGAAGTTCCTTATTTATTGACAGGCAACCACCGCAACCAAAGACGAAAAAATGCAATACTTCAAGGACGCTTAAGTAAAATAGGTAAGGTAATAGGTTGGAAATATTAGTGGAAGCTGTAACGGAAAGGACATAAAGAAGTAAAACATTTACCTACCAGAAAAACGGTGTTTATCTTTTGTTTAGGTAAAACTACTTACTTACATGTTTATGTTTGCTTAGTACTTTGTCTGCTAGGTTGCTCCAGCTGTTGGCTGTTGCGACCGAAGTTCCGCGTGCTATCAGGCTGCTGTTAGGCCTCTACCAAGCAACCGACATAAAATAGTAGATTGCTGCCCAGGGAGTAAAAGCCGATTTTAAAGGCGAGAGTGATTCTTTGAATCCAGAGCGGAGCGAAAGATTCTGGAGTAGAAAATCCTGAGCGCAGTGAGCGATACAAAGTACGCCACTCGAGCTTAAAATAGTGTTAGGTGGTAAGTTCAATATTCCTGACCGACAAAAACATATAGGATTTCTACCGCTAATAACTACGAGACTTTTAATGCTAGACTAATGATTGAGCATTCAAAAGATAAGCCATATTTGTAACAATTTTCAAGTAGGATTTTATTTGCCTATGACGTCACATCGCGACTGCAGGCGAATGCGCGCGAATCTCTATTATTCACTATGTGTCGAAATTCCAATTAGTATAGCGCAAGAACGTGTTTAGCAAGAATGTTGATTCTGGCATCATTGTCAAGAGTTGACATAACACTACTAGGATCTAAACAGAAACAATAGAAATATTGGCCAAAATAGGGTCAACAATGCATATGAAGTTGAACATAGCAAAATAATTTCAGATATCGTCTCATATCGGCCGTAAATCTGGTCAAAAATTAAAAACAACCTAGGCGAGGAAAGCTTGCATCATAAGGAATGAAATAAGCCAAAAAATTCCAGTGCCGAGCAAATACCTCTCACTAGGTTAGGTTAGGTTACAGCTGTGACCAAATGGTTTCATGACGGCGCACACTCGAAATGCGCTTACTTATTTTTTTTTTTTTTTTTGAACTATTAGTAAAATGGCTGCCAAGAAAAAAAGGCACTATTCCTATCTGCGATTGCAAATGATCTATTCACTTGGAGATTTGCCTTTAACGTGTCCTATTTTTCTGGGGAATTTATTCACCAGCAGCTTTTAAAAATAAAGAGAACCGCAAAATACTTGCAGTTCCGGTTCCATGGAAACGGAACGCAATGTTCGGCACCTATACTGCCGTCGTAAGCAAAAAGGGCACAACTAACATTTAAAAAAAAATTGAGTTACATACATATTTAGAATCAGAAAAAAAAGGCTAATCTGCTCAATTTTTTGTAGATTTTTTTTTAAAAATGTTAGTTGTGCCCTTTTTTTCTTACGACGGCAGTATACTAGGAGATCATGCTATAAGAGAAGGTTACAACGGCAAAATGTTCAGAAATATTCTCCCGCCAAAAGTACATAGCAGCATACATAGACCGTTATTCGCAGGTATTATTACTCGTAGCAATGACATGATAATGTATTAGACTGGATCATTGATTGATTTGCATTTGAAATTGATTTTTGACGCTACTTTTTATCTCGACAAATGCACTGTTCCTGAGGGATATACAGTATAGTTAGTGTAGCCGCGGTTAAAGTGGTGTACCTTATGTTTCTACGAATACTTTTAAATATAACGGGTGTATAAATACCTTAAACGAAGCTAGAGTCACTTGTTTGTCCCGTTATTATGATAATTTTTTACAAGCTTTTATTTAACTTGAAATGTTCTTTTTTTCCCACTTTCCGGTGTTCGATAGAGCTAAAATTTGGCATACGTATGTAAAATCGGTGACAGTGAAATATTTTGGTACCATCGACCTGATCTGATGATGAAGTTAATGGTGCCCACAGGAACTCAGTAATAAAATAACGCAATCCTATCTATTTTGGGTTCGTTTGATTCGTCTTGACAAGGATTCTGGTCCTAGGTGATATCCAGACTAAGAAAAGATGGTTTAAAAATATTTTAAATAAAAAGTACATTTGTTCATTACTGTGTTTATCAGCTTCCCTTATTTTTACCGGACTATACCTACGAGGGACCTTCTCGTTTCGGAGATATAGAAGTTCAAAGTTCCAACGTTTTTTATGTTTTTTTTTTTTTTTTTTTACGAAAATATGATGTTTTAAAGGTTATAATAACTTGGCATTAAATAAGACGGAAAACGATGATGGAACTCTAAAAAAGAAGTAAATTAAATATCAATTTATTGTTGGGAATCAAACTTCGGTTTGCAAAGCAGTTGTCGAACCTATAAGCTATTCCCTAAAATAGCCGTGCTTATATTATGTTGTGATTTACTGCTTAGCTCTGTAAAGGTTTTAAAGGTTTAATTTGTAACTATCTGCTGTATTTGTTCCCTGTCTATTCCAATGAAGTAAGTAATAGAATAATAGTAATGGAAAGTCTACAGATCATGTAAGAATATACAAGACTGTCTACTTCATCAAAAGGACCTAAATCAATTGTTTACATACTCGTACTGTATCAATAATAAACTCTTTCTCAACCTACCCAAATGCCATGCCATCTCATTAACCAAAAAGAGAAACAAAATTGATTTTAATTATTCAATCAATTACTCGTACTTAGATAAAGTTAGTTTTGTTCGCGATGCGTGTTACACTGGATGCCAGTTTGCACTTCGACATACACGTTGACAATATAGTTAACAAGGCGTATCAGATGTGTGGTTTCGTCATGAGATCATCGCGTGACTTTGTGCGGCCTCCCACGTTCTTACTACTTTATAAGACTTTGGTGCGATCCCAGTTAGAATACGCCGTTCCGATTTGGTACCCTTTCTACAACAAATACGGTACTAGAATAGAAATGGTACAGAAGGAGTTCTTACGGTCTGTGAACTATAAGTGCTTCCAATCAAAGGTACCTTATGTGCAGCTATTGAAACGGTATGACGTTCTGGATCCGAGAAGCAGGCGGCTGTTTCTTGATATCATGACGCTACATGGTATATGTAATAACCAATTTGATTGTATGGACCTAACAAACAAATTGTGTTTCAAAGTACCTAGAAGTGTTATTCGAAGGGGGGTGCGCGTCCCTCAACTGTTTCATACAAACATATGCAGGACCAACGCTGGGGAACGAGCACCTCTTCGTCGGCTTGTTGATACTTATAGCAAGTATTTTATGAAACTAGATATATTTTCTCAATCTAAGCAATTATTTAAGAAACTGGCTCTTGTTGTTTTATCTGGCGAGGTAATATAAGTTAAGCTAATCTAAGCAACACAGCATTATTGTGGTAGCATCTATTGTTTTATTTATAACACTTGTCTGTCACCTTTAGTTAAAATGTGGACAATGGTGTGGGTTACACGTTTGTTAAATCTTAGTTTAAGTATTTCTCTGTGATCTGCAGCACGTAACTGTTTTTTGTCCCTAATAAATAAAATAAAAATAATTCGCCTGACAGAACTTGGCCGACTGACAGATAGTCAGACGGATCCTATGGGTTTCGTTTTTCTTCTGAGGTACGGAACCCTGAAAATGATAGTTCTAGTGGAATATACCCAGCATTATTCATTATAATTATTTGAAATTATATTTATCCGAACAGCTGATTTGCCACCATTTGTTTATTAAAAGTGACTCTTTCTTAAAAGAAAAATCTTGGTATTGATTTTACTTTCAAACATAGTTAGATTTAACCCCATATTCCAATTATTTCTGTTTGCCTAGTCCATTCGTAGACGGAATATTGAACGAAGCGATTTGTAGTCATTTGCTTAATTTGTAAGTAGTAAGTAAGCCCCAAAGTTATTAGTGATATAGTTACAAATTGTACTTGTTTATTAAAAACTAGCTGACCCGACAAACGTTGTCCTGTCAATAGTTCAATAATTCATACAAAATTCCCATTCCCACTTACAGTTTTCCCGAATTTTCCAATTATCTCGGCCAGTTTTAAAACATTTTATTTCATACAAACCTTATCCTGACAATTACAAACACAACAAAAAAAGAATTACCCAAATAGGTGCAACCGTTCTGAAATGATGCGCGTACATACATCCGGAATATGATTAATTATATATTTATATATAGATTTGACTGTCTTAAATAGAACTCTTTTTACTTTATGGTGTACAATACATTTTTACATTATAACAAAATATATTCATTATGTACAAGTATACAATAAAAAAATAAAAATATAAAGGGGAGAGGCTCATTGGGTACCAAAAAATTCGTCCGCATCGCTGTCAATGGGAAAAGTGCCCAAAAGGCTGGTAGCATAATTACTGTCTTTATAATTTTTATAATCGTTTCCTGTATTGTCTACAAAGTTAGAACAAACATGTAACTGTCCTAAAACAGTTATATGTTTGTTCAAACTTCTTCTTCTAACCGTCACTTCTTTTGTTTTTTTAAGAAAAAACCTGCCTAGACTATTTCATAGTAATTTGGTACGTATAATATTGACCCAATGCAAGGGAAACATTTTTCTCTCATTTCTTCACATACTTGTGTTTCCCGGCAAAGATTGACTTCGTAGACCGTAGCCACTGCTACGGCGTAGCAGTGGCTACGAGGGAGCAGACACTACGGCTACGTGAGCGTAGCGATAACAAACGCTTCAAAAAACTGTCGCGTCAAAATAAATAGTGAGCAGACGGTTATTACAGTTATCCCCTAGGTATAGTTAAACAGGTGTTACTTTTCTTTAAAAATAATATGGTTTGATAGAATAGAGGCTATTTAAAATAAGGTTTTGTCTTCTTATAACAGACCATAAATTAATACGACACAAAAAAAAAAAAACTTTAGACAAAGTTATAAGTTTACAGTTATAAAATACCTCGGTAAATAATTGAACCGACGACCATGCGTTTTCTTTTGAATATTGAACAAAAATAATATAAAAACGGACAGTGAAGTGAACATGCTAGTGAAGGATTTTCACTGGAATTATGTTACATACGATGGTAGCAATGCTTTGTGAAAGTCCATACAGAAATAAAGTGTAAAAATAAAATATTACCTGTTAAAGGTAAATAAAACTAACTCTTAGCAATATTCATGAAAGTATTGAAAGAAAGTTTCTTACTTACTAGCTCTGCCCGCGGCTTTGCTCGCGTTAATTTAGAATTTGACAATGAATTCGTACTACTTAACACACGAAACTTTAGTAGTGGGAATTGATTGTCAAGCCGCAGGCAAAAGTTAGTTAGGTACACAAAACTTTAGTTGAAATTTTATCTTAGTTTATCTAAAAATTACCGGTTGTTATATCACCATGAATAAATTCTAATTAACATTTTAGATAATATAATTCAATCATGGTTCGAAAGACACGTGGCGCCATCTATTATCATACGAACGCTATTGTTGTTGTCCTCGGGAGCGGTAAGTACTTTTCGGGATGAATGGTACCGTATGTCCGTTTCTGTACACCTGACAACGTATATGCAACATTTTAGAATCATCGTTTAGTCGTTTAAGCGTGAAAAGGTAACAAACAAACTTACTTTTGCATTTACAATATTAGTTAGGATTAAATTGTATACAATCTCTTCTTACTCTATTTTAAAGGCGGTGCGGAAACTAAAGAATCGTTTCCCCCTAACTGTTCTCAGCAATATATCTCGAGAAATATTGGTTCTACGTAATTCTTGTTACGTAACATTTTGTGCAAAATTAAGTAAGTCATAAACTTGTAGCAACAAAATATGAACTTAAAATTTACGAAATATTAGCAAGAAACTTACTTTCCGAACCTTTGACAGTTATTTTTTTTTCACAACTTTTTATCTTTATGGCCTTTTCACACAGTATTTCTAATGCCTCTAAATAAATCCGTATTTCCAATAAATAAACGAACAAACACACGTACAGAAAGATTATATATATTATTCAAATTCAAATTATAAATTTATTTGTTAGAATGTAGTATCGTGGCCCAATTACATTCTACTATTACATTATGATGTGCAAATATGTCATATTAACACATACAGGAGCTAGACCACCACCTCTTAAAGCAGTATTATTTGAATCTTATTTGAGTGTGGAAAAGAGATGGAGCTATACGTCCTGTATAGCTCCATCTCTTTGTCACTCTGAAGTAACCTTAAAATAATACTGCTTTATAAGGTGGTCGTTGACCCCCAGCTCAAAAATGGAACTAACATAATATAAATTAAATTGAAATAGTCAGATTCAGAAAGATACATTAATTCAAGTCAAATAAAGAATAGATAATATTAATAGTCAGATTATGAATATAAAACAATGTCCATACTCAATAACCTAATGTCACGATTCATTGATATTGGTTTTTTTTATTATTTTTTTATTTGAGATGGGTTTGCTCTTGACTCTAGTCTAGGTAAGAGGTGACAGAGACAAAGTCGACGATGGAGAGAGCTTACCCAGAAGAAGCCTGTTCACTCTCACTTTGAACAGATTAGGGTTGTATGCGCTCGGAAACACAGACGCAGGTAGTGAGTTCCACTCTTTTGCTGTGCGCATTATAAAAGACATTTGGAAGCGCTTAGTGCAAATTGGTAGAATATCATGGTTACTGGCAGTAGGTACGTCTAGATGTCCGATGGTAGAAGGTTTCAATACTTACCTTATTATGATTATTTTGAAATATATGCACTCCATATCATAGGAAATAGGGACTAAGACTAAAAAATACTTCTTATTGCTCTGCCAAAGGTTTCACATTCCTATTTTTTTTTTTCTACTTTATAAGTCACTATTTTGGCAGGTTGCAAAAAAAGGGGCGGGCCTCGGACGATCGGATTGTTTTGTGGGCGGCGGCAACTGAATATTGTTGTCCACAAGTACTAGCACGTCATAAATCAACAAGAGCACTGTGAGCGTTGACAAACTTCGTAATACATGTGTTTTCCTTTAGCCACTGTGTTTACTTTTTTTTGAACACATTGAAAGGTAAGGTTGAAGACGTCTGGTATTATTATACACCTTTATAGCCGTTATAATAGGTTGCGGAAAAAGTTTCTTCGCATTTTTTAAGAAAATTAAAAACATTTTTTAATATAGTTTATTTACACTTAACTAAAGTATGTAGGTACCATTTTGTTCGATAACTTTTTGCCATCTTGTAGGTAGGGACATGATCCCATTGCTATAGAAATTTTGGGACTTCTGGTCAAAATACCGCGACAAGTGGTTTTGGCAGTCCTCTGGTGATGTTAACCTGACACTGCCTAAAGAATTCTGAAGAGACCGAAACAGGTGGAAATCTGAAGGTGCAAGGTCAGGACTATACGGCGGATGCATTAACACCTCCCAGCCAAACTCTCTTAATTTTTGCTGAGTGGCTAAATATGTGTGAGGTCTAGCGTTATCATGATGAAAAACCACACCCCTTCTGTTGATTAATTCCGGCCGCTTTTTCTCAACTTCTTGCTTTAATCTCATCAGTTGTTCGCAGTAGAGTTCAGAATCGATGGTCCTGCCTGGTGGTAATAGCTCATAATGAATAATGCCCTTCCAATCCCACCACACACACAGCATCACCTTGTTGCGGGTTAACCCGGGTTTCGCCACAGTCTGTGAAGCCTGACCGGCCTTTGACCACGACCTTTTTCGCACGTTCTTGTCATACGTGATCCACTTTTCATCACCAGTTATCAGCTTCTTCAAAAATGGTTCGGTTTCATTACGTCGTAATAAAGAATCATAAATGTGTACACGGTTCATTAGGTTTCTTTCAGTGAGCTCGTGAGGTACCCAAATGTCGAGCTTTTTTGTGTACCCAGTTTTTTTAAATGCGCCAAAACTGTTTTGTGGTCAATTTCCAGTACTTCAGCTACGTCGTAACTACTGATATGCCGATCTTGCTCCACTTTTTTAAAAAATGGCATCCATTTTATCCGTAATAGGGCGACCAGAGCGACGTGCATCTTTGACATCAAAATTTCCGAATTGAAAACGCTTAAACCAAATTTGTGCTACTCTCACAGACACTACACTAGGTCCATAAACATCGCAAATTTTTTTCGCGGCTTGCGTTGCATTTTTACCTTTTTTGTAGTAAAATTTTAAAATGTATCGAATTTCTTCATTAGATTCACTCATCTTAACGGTACGAAAAACAAATGAAAATCACACATTTTCCTAATTTGAATTTGGAATTATGTTCTTTAAAATTTAAACTTTCAATGATACCAAAACCAGCCAGATACAAATAGTATAGCCAAATAGATTTTATTACAAGTTCATACATACTATATTGCGAAAAGACTTTTTCCCCAACCTAATATGTAGCAACTTTTGGCGCGAGATTGTTCTGAACAATTCACTCTTGCCACCTTCTCTATTATCATGATCTCCTAGTATAGGTGCGGAATATTACGTTCCGTTTCCATGAAATCGGAACTAATACTGTACAAGGTGTTTGAGACTAGTTTGTCCACTGCACTGGGTACGGACGTCAACGAGAAAAAATAATTAAAAAAAAATAAATCGTCTTCAAAAATAAATTAACTAAAAATTATTAAATACTTTAATTTCGGAGGTCAGTGTCTTGGGATCTGTATTTTAGTTTTGCCACCACTTCTGAAATTAAAGTTATTTCATAATTTTGAGTTAATTTCTTTTTGAAGTCGATTTAATTTTTTTTATTTCATAATTTTCAGTTTTCGTAAAAACTGGAACATTTGTTTGTAATAAGTACAGCACTAGAGTTTGACCAAGGTTTTGAGATGTTTTCTCTTTGACACCACACCCGTAGCTCGTATCAATAAGCCAGGTCATCACACTTACACGTATTAGGCCATTATCTTGAAAACCACTGAACCGATTTTGATGAAACTTTCACTGTACCCTAAGTTGAAGTAAATGTAAGCCAACAAAAAAGAATGGTCACAGTCTGATTAACAATTTCGGAGAAATGCGTGGACAAACATACATACATACATCTATGAAATTTTGTATATTTGTTTGGAAGTCCTAATGGATTATCATATGTGAATATATTGCAGTTCCAATATTATTACATACATACGTGTCGGATTTAAAAAAGGGCTGAATGCTTGTATTGAAATGTTCTAAGTAAAAAGCATAGCTTTATGTATTGATTAGCTAATGATGCCATGTCAACCACATGGCATCGTTAGCCAACCAATGTTAATTGTTTTAGAAACACTTACGTACATTAAAAGTAAAACAATTGGAATATCAGTTAAGAGATATCAAATATTATTGAAGTTAAGTGTTTCAATTTGCGTTTCTTGAAAATCTACTCAGTGAGAGTTTGTATGGGGACTATTCATACTTTAATTTTTTTTTTTTTGCGTTTATGGGCTTGGGCCACATTTTCTGCCGCTGAGTGTGGTTACAAAACCTGGTTGTACCTATTGCGAATTGTGCTAACTAATACATGATTTCGGTATTAATAATAGCTAAGTACCGGCTAGTACTAGACAACTAGTTTTGGCGCAAGAATATTTCGGAACTTGCCGTTGCAACCTTCTCTATATCCTTATCTCCTGGTTGGTTGAGGAACATTGCGTCCCATTTCCATAGTACCGGAACTGATCCATACAAGTTCCGGTTCAGCAACTTAAAAATGTTATAATGCTATCAAGGCAGTTTTCTTTAATTAAAAAGTATCTTTCTTTTACCACGCGATGCTTGGATTTGCTGGTAAAGTTTTGTAAAATAAGGTCACAAGTTTCATTAATTTACTTTTATTGTAAATAGTATTATGAACCAAGAAACAGCTGCGTATGAAACAACAGTGAAAAAAAGATAGAGTTTATCTTTACATTTGTAACTAAACTTTACCAGGATTAAAAATCTTTAAAGCTGTGACTTTGTTTTATTTACTTTTTTTGTTATGCTGCGCGTTGTCCGTTAGTGAATGAATTTAAGAAAGATAGACCAGTTATTAAGACAGGTGGCGAAAAATTGCACCGCACTGATTTTTTTGAATGTTGTTAGTATTATACCAGTAGTAACTTTGCTAAAACTACTACTGATATAATCCTCTAAAAAAAAAAAAAAATTCGGACTTCTTTCAGTGTTTTGGGTTCCGTACCTCAAAAGGAAATAACGGAAACCTTATAGGATCACTCGTGTATCCGTCTGTCTGTCTGTCCGTCTGTCACAGCCAATTTGCTCCGAATCTAATATTATACCGTTTAAGTTGTTTGGTAATCATATGTATTTCTGTGACCTGAACACGGACGTGTAAGTAAATAAATGAATTTTGATTTTGGGGGTCAATTTTAGAGGGCAAATAAAAATTTAAAAAAAGGTTTGCAAACTGACCGTTTCAAATATATATTTCTTTTATAATTTTAAAATAAATCATTTTAAAGTTATTTAAGAAAGTAGACGAATACATATAGATTACAGGAATACTTATAAGAAGTCTATGGTCTTAAAACCACATGGTAAATCTCTCAATATTGTGCGTACAAACTTACATTTGCAGTTGGAATGTATTGGAGAACATGTTTTTCAACTACAATGTTAAGTTTGTTCTTGGGATTCATCCCAACTACGGGACCCTTCATTGTGTGTTGTTTGACACGCACTTGGCCCGTTTTTTTTTTTTCTTAAATATTACTTCTAAAAGGTGCATCCTACTACAATATTTCATTTCAAATATAACATTTTGAGCACATCCCCTTTAAATTATAGAAAATTTGTCAGCAGGTCCAAAAATATCGGCAAATTTTACAAAGTTTAAAATTATACTTTTAGCTGTCATCCGAGCAGAGTACTAAAATACTCATCGTACGAGGAAAGTCATGGGACATGAAGGTGAAGAGCAATTCTTTGGGGTCATTGAACGTGAAGTGATGGACCTAAATGAATAAATTCCACATTTTGCTCGTGGCAAAATTACAATTTAGAAAGCTTTGCATGGTCCTTGTTATGGCGTCAGTTGCTGCGATGGATGGAATTAAAATCGATGCTGTTGCCATGAAACACCAGGATAACAGAAGAATGCGAGGGTGCATTGAATGTGACGTATTTGATATGACATGGAGGTGTGCATCTGGAGTGATCCCGAGCACTACTTATAGAATGTGTCACTAGGAGGACACGCAACATAGAGGTTTGTACATAACAACTGCCTTCCGCTGTAGTGTGCAAGATGTGTTTACTTGTAGTGGTAGGAATTTCATTTTTTATGAATTACTCGTTGAAATAGACACAATCCTTCAACACAGGAACAATATTTATGAAAGGATTTGTAAAATGCACATAGAAAGGATAAAAGCAAACCGGGGAATGTATCGACATGCAAAAATAACATTAACTGAATGGGCCTGCTCTTGATCTCGATCACGCCTGATGGAAAGCGATGGATGGATGGATGGATGGAGTAGTTGTTGAATTTTATTCCTTATCATTATAAGGAATAAAATGTATTGTCAAAAGATTATATAGGGAAAGTTTCTACCATTGGTAAAAGAGCAAGCTTTTTATTAAATTACTGGTTTTAAAATTTTGCTCTTTGCAGAGCTTTCTCCCATAACTTTCTTATATTATTATATTTTGGGAAATATATAGGGTGGCTGGTAATTAGTGACCGATGCTTAAACACATGAATGTACTTGATCGCGACGATAGGTCGTGGTGGAGTAAAATGAACGATAGCGGACTGTATTAACAAGTATAATGTATAATGAAAAAGAATATAAAATACAACGGTCGGTTAAAACAATATGTAAACAAGATTATTAGGTATGAAAATTAAGACGCGCATGCGCAGCCGTGTATAAAGGAGATCCACAGCTGACTGTCGTGGTGTGTGGCGCGGGGCCCGCGCTCGGCCGTCGTTGGCCAGCTGACTCCCCGCTGTCCCCGCACCCCTCGTTCACTGCCGCCAGCGCGCGGCGATGTTGAGCGGAGCGCGAGCCGTCTCAACAGTACTCCTGATAACAAACATTTTTTTACTATGGGATTAAACCTGCAATCGCGAAAAAAACTCAGCTGTTCCCTACATTTGACGAGTTATACGAACTTAAATGTAGGGCGCAGCTGATTTTGATTCGCGATTTCAGGTATAGAGAATAAAATTAGTTTGTTATCATGATTACAATTATGTGTTTAAGTATCGGTCATTAATTATCAGCCACCCTGTATATTTATACTAAAAAAAAATGATTTCATTTAAAGATAGCACAGTATTCTTGGGCTTAACTTTGGATGCTAAGCTTCAGTGGGGCCCACATATAGATAAATTGTCAAAAAAGCTAAGCTCCGCAGCATACGCTGTTAGGAAAATTCGTAATTTAACCAACATAGAGACAGCCCGTTTAGTGTACTTTAGCTATTTTCATAGTGTAATGTCGTACGGTATTCTGTTGTGGGGAAATGCAGCCGACATTCAGACTATCTTTGTTTTGCAGAAAAGAGCTGTTCGATGCATTTATAAATTAAGTCCGAGACAATCTCTCAGAGAGAAATTTAAGGAGATTAATATAATGACTTTGCCTTCTCAGTACATTTTTGAAAATCTTTTATATGCCCATAAAAACATTAAATTGTTTAAAAAATACAGTGATATCCACAATATAAATACTAGGAACAAACACAAATTTGTTGTACCTCCAACAAGGCTCAATAAAATAGGTGGGTCATTCAGGTGTCAATGTATACGCTTTTATAATAAACTTCCAAGCCACGTTCAAGATCTGAGCCTTAATAAATTCAAATCATTCATTAAACGCAAGTTGTGTCAGAAAGCTTTTTATACCGTTAAAGATTATATTGAGGACAAAAAGGCTTGGGATTGAACTGCTCCAAATTTTATATTATTTTTATTTTTGCATACTGAATGTTGACATGAATATTTACTTTGTAATTATTATATTATTTTTATTTATTGTGAATTTGAAGACTATGTACGTCATTGCTTTTTTTTGTTTTATTTTTTCTCTTATTTTTTAATCATGGTCTGGCAGTTTGAGTAATCTATGCGGCCTACCCCAATGTCCTTTCTTTGGTATTGTTCGTCGAATCGTTGAGCTCCTTAAGTTCTGAGTTGAGCTGCGCGATTACTGACAAATGCGTGCACTGACTGGACAGGTCCTCTCAATCTGTGCGGTTCTTTCCTCAAAAGACCATTTCAGACACCAATCTACATGGTCTTCACATGAAGTGACCAAGATTATGTCTGGACTTTATAAGAGACTGTGACCTCTGAGTTTGTTTCGGCCTTTCTTCTCAGAGTAGTCAGTTAGGAAACGCCGACCTCATCTAGTTTAAAAAAAAAAATATTGACTTGTAAAAGTGTTTGTACAAACCTACTTACAGAAATAAAAATCATTTATCATTTATCATTTAAACCAAAGTACAATATGGCCTTCATGTGTATCGAGAGGTCAGAAAAAAGCTGGAATAGAAGCATTTTCGATATACATTGCGCAGCAGAATGCGCGACCGAGGTAACAGCACAAGGAGTCCAAAAACGCTGCGAAATTATTACCACGTGCTTCTAATACCTTTTTATACACACAGCGCAGGCTTGAATCAACAAGTGAATGCTCCACGTGCGTTGTAAAAAAAATGCGCTTGCGTAAAACCGCGCTCAAATATGCTGCAAGCCAGGAGTCCATGAAGCACCAAGACCTAAATCGCGAAGACAATGGGTACTAATGAAACCTATGTGTAGACCGCATGGCAAAAATTTATAAAGCCAGTTTTAATTTTTGTCAAGGTAAGTACTGAATAGTGATGGTCTCCAAGGTATCAGTATCAAGGTAGCTTCTTTATTATAGTTGGTAAGTACATACTTCACTAATAGTAACTATAGATTATCTAAGTAACTACACACAAATATAGTTTTTGTTTCGATAAAATATTTTACCACATTTAGTTACTCGTAGATATATATACGTAAGTATAAGCTCATGGCTAAGTAATAACAGCCGCATGGGTCGATCCATCAGGTTAAGCTACGTTTGATGAGGTTGATCCGTGGATGGGTGACCATCTTTACATACCGAGACTTCTCCGTGCCTCGAAAAACACGTTAAGCCGTTGATCGCGGCTGTTATTTTTGGATCTTTGACAGTCGATACGGGTCGTCAGAAGTCCGAAAGTCTGACAACCACTCTTACCAAGGAAGGGGGTATCGTATTGCTCATTTATTGGGTTGTGGAGGTCAGATAGTCACTCTTTGTAAAATACTTTTATTCAGCTGCATCCGGTTAGTGGAAGCTGATTCTAACATAGTTGGGAAAAAGTTTTAGTTATGTAAGTATATAGCTTCTCTCTCGTTCTTTATTTCTTATCTTATAATATCTTATTATCATGTCACGAAGTTGAACGTTGGAAAAACAACCGATATCATTGGTGATGCCCTTTAAAAAGCTCAAGTACCTACACATCATGTATGTACAGTACTACATACTACACGCTGTATAAAAAAAAGCCTTTGCTCATGTTATACCTAAAAAAAACAAGATGTATCATCAACCATGGACGTGGACGGAGCAAGAGGAGGAGGATGTGAAGACAGCAGCCCGTTGGCCGCTAGTAGTTGCTGCCTTGCCCCGGCCAGGAAAAATGCATGACAATGTTCTTGCTCCATAATGCTTGCATACCTTGACTTCAGTATTTATCTATATCTATAATAAACTAACTGACCCGACAGACGTTGTCTTGTCCAAATTTCAATAATTCGTATAATATTCCTATAGAAAATGCACGGACAGTTTTTCCCGAATTTTTCAAATTTTTGTTTCCGAAATTTTGACACCTCACTGGTGGCATTTTTTTAACAATGAAATAAACAAAGACTGAAGGTAATCGAGCGATAGATAACACAACGATAACACACCGACTTCTAAAAACTACTATTGCTGATATTTTTGAAAATAGCAGGTATTACATATAACGTTCTACAACTTTTTTACTACCTACTCTTTTCACAAAACAGCAAATTATTTTTGTTTTCGGATGTAACAGATAAAACAATTTAAGAAACTCAATCTGTCTAATTTTTTGAAGATCTTCCTACTGTCTTCTGTCTCACTCACTTTTTTATATGGAGATATAATAACCATTTATTTTTACTTTTCCGTACTATTATTCAAACATTTTCTTTCATACAAACCTTGCGCTGACAGTTAAAAACAGAACAAAAAAGGTATTAACTAGATAGGTGCAGCCATTCTGAAGTGATGTTCTTACATACATTCGGCAATTGATTTTTATTTATATTATATAACGGGGAACGAGGAATATTCGGATTTTTAGAAATCGTGACGTCAGCAGAGCTGACGTCACCATTTCCATTGCTAGGCTCACTCATTGCAAAAATGAATACACAAATTTATCTACTCGCTTTTTATACAACACAATTTATTAGGAACACTTATTAAAACAGCCTTAAAATGTAATTTAAAATTATAGAATTATAAATCTAAACTTATTAATTAAAATCGTACTCACAAAATATTCTGGTCACAGCACAACTTGCCTTTTCAAATTCCACGCTCCAAATGTGTCTTCGCAACGGCCCACCACTTCAATATTAAAATGGCGTCGTCGTTGCGAAGTCATTACACTTTTTATTTTCCCAAATTGCAGATAACTGATTGAAAAAACAAACTATGATTTGTTAATTAGTTTTACTATTTTTAGCACTCGATTTTAGCATTTAATTAATTCTCTATTGTTTAAAACATTTACCTAAATATTTTAAACGCACGCCATATTTATCGTTTGACACAAGGTAGTTCAATTAACTATTTATTAAACAATAATTAAACAGAAATTATTTTAAAACTAACGCACATCGCTTATTAATCAAGAAATGAATTTAGCAATAAATAGATTGTTTTTAAACCTAAGTTTGAATAAACCTTCAGTTATGGTTTGCTGTTATAGTAACCGCAAATCATAACACGGCTTTTTATATTGAAAAGTAGCAAACTGAATACAATAATCAAAACTAACCTAATTTAAACCTATCCAGTAATTTTTAATTGTTAAATTTGAACTTAAAATTAATGTTTTTAAAGTTTACGTTAGCCTTGCGTCGACATATATAATATTTTTATTTATATTATATAATATTTTTTATTTATATTATATAGATAGATTAAAGTCACTTGTCATGTTTGTCTCATCACGGAACGGATTTTGATGCGGTTTCCACCATCATTTAGAGAATTTACATATAATAAAGAAATCTCCATATTTTGTCGAGCGAAAATCCGTGCGAAGCAGGGGCGCGTCGCGTCGCTAGTAAATATTATAAACTAGCTTTCACCCGTGAACGCGTTCCTGTGACATATTTTCCATACTACCGGATTAAAAAGTATTCTATGAACTAATCCAGGTCATGGTTTACCTATGTGCCAAATTTCATCCAAATCCGTTTAGCCGTTTTAGCGTGAAAGCGTAATAAACAAACAAACTTACTTTCGCATCTATAATATTAGTTAGGATTGAAGTCGCTTTTCGTGTCTGTCTGAGTGACCGCGTTGTGTATAATAAACTACTCAAAACGAATAAGGGCCCACCTTAAGTTAGTTTATTAGTTTGTTAGAATTATTATAATTAAAAAGTATTTAATTGTGATGTTTGAAAGCACTCAACTTTATTCCTGACATGTGTATGGGTCTTTATTGATGTTTCGAGCGTCAATTTTCGCGTTGAATTCAAGTGGGTAAACAGAAAAAAAAATGAAGTGCTTGAAAAAACTTATTTTGCACTATTTCTGTCACTTGTGTTCTCAGTCTGATTTAAGCTTTATTATTAACCGTCATTTTCTGTCATATGGTGCACACCTAACTACATCACGGCATGTTTGTAGGTCAGCAGTAGGCCTATCAGTTATAAAAATATGTTTTGCTGTTACTAGGATACCATAAGCACGGAAGCGATGGTTTGAATATCTAGGGCATAACGCATCGTGACGTCACAGATCGATCGAACTGCTTATGGACATGAATATTCATTCACCCACATGCACACCTTGACACACACATACACGAGCACAAAACTTGGAACTAAAATGTTAGTTTTGTTTTTTTAACGAGCAGCGCCATCTCTCGTAGCACAGATAAGTTTGTCGGGACGAAGATTTAACATGTTGATTGTTTAAAATAAAATATTTCTGCAAATCTAATAACCGTCGTGCTATTACGCCATCATAAAGTGACGACCTCCGCGAGGTGACAGGATAAGAGCTGGATAAGTACAGGTACTCGTATAGCCCAGGATTAAGTTTCAGTGGCTGTTGATGATGGTTACATAGAAGTTTGATAGTTGTTCATAAAATACGTGTGCAAAATATAATTCAGCTACGAGTGCTACAACCGCGTAGCTCCGTAGCAATGACGTCAGTCACGTCGTAGCAACATAACTATAACCTTCATTTTGCGTACAATGCTAAAAGCATTTCATTCAATTTTACGTACAATGCTAAAAGCAGACAAAATTGAGGCCTGCAATAATCTCAGACTAACCCAAAATATCCAAAATTCTTGTTTCAAAATTTTGCAAAGTCAACGGAATTTCAGTTTGTGTCGTCTCATTCTCATTCATTGTACGGGGGCGCTAACAGAGTTCTGTTGCAGTTTGCATGAATGTATTGATTGAAATTTGGAACCTACATGCTTTGTAATAAGGACTTTTATGAACGTCATACCATGAAACCAAAAACTTGCATGCAGCTTTTATTCGTTCTGTGTCCCTAGTATTTCATGATAGCAATATCGAACCTGATAGCGACAGTTTGGCCGTGGTATGAGGTCCCCAAATATGGATCAGCACGCTAATGAATTAACACGATAAAGTGGTAGATCTGTAGAACAGTCTTAAAATTTAGAAATAAAAACAATATAATAGATGGAATTATAACAGCACTAAATTAAAACAAAAACAATAAAAATAAGAAAAGCATATGCGTCAACTTTGTTCCACCTTTACAGACAAATTATTCAATTTCTTAAGTATTCAACATCATGCTTAAAAAATAGCAGCTAACCTATGACCTTATCATTATTATATTACTAATATACTATTAGGATTTTCTATAAGATTAAATAGTCACGCTAATAATGATCTTATTCTAAAGTACTGAGATACTAACTATAGGAAAGAGCTCATTTTTAACAAAATACTTTTTTATTTTCTTACGTTACCTACCTATTAAACATTAACTGATTAATTGTTCAAAATTATGTTTTCAATACAAAGCTGGATTCTACTTCTCAAGTCTTGTACTGCATTCAGAATTAAAATATGATTAACTTGAATATAGAATTTGGCCATCCACGCCAACTTGATAACTTCAGCCTGTATAAGGGAAAGTTTGAAAGTGACGCCAGTGACACAAAAGTTGAAAGGAAATCGTTTGGCTTGGTATGGGCATGCGATGAGGAGGGAGGAAACGCATATGACTAAAAGAGTGATGAATATGTCATGTTGATGGATGGATTTTGTTAGGAATTATATGAATAAGAAGTGACTGAAGATAGCGTGACGGTTGACTGGGGAGAATGGAAGAAGAAAACGTGTTGCGCCGACCGCAAGTAACAGGGGATAAGGGCAGGAAGATGATGATCAACTTACACTAAATGGAATAATTATATTAGTATTATTGAAGTTAATTTAAAAACTACCCGAGCAAAATAAAATTTATAGGTATGAAACTCGCGAGCTTTCTCTACTTAATGAAAACCTCGCCGAATGCTTAATGCATGCCCCTCCTTCTTTTTGAAGTCGATTACAATGGCGAAGTTTTAAGCGTTTTAAAGCTATAAAGCGTAACATATGCGTTTTAATGCTATGTGCTAAATTGCACTGTGTCAGTTACCAGGCGTATACCAAATTAATGAAACCGTCAGGTTGATTTTTGTGGCAAAATAATTTTCGTATTTTCCGCATTCTTGATCCAGATTCCAAACTAACCCACGTGGTATCCAAAGCACGTGGTGTCGGTACTTTTCCAAACGCGTGAAGTCAGCTAAAATACGTGGTCCAATACTAGGAGCACATAAATATCTCGAGGCTGATTCACGAATTTTGAGATCGTAATAACGTAACAGGTATTGTCATAGTGCTATAGTAAATTCATTTTTAACGATATTGAGCTAAAGCCTACTTTTGCTTGTATTCTGTAGTCACTTTGATACTGTATATCTTTAGTACAAATCACGGTTAGCTTGCAAAAGGTAGGTTTTATGACTTCGTTAGCAGTTTTCTTGAGAATTATAACAGAAAAGTTAAACAAAATAGTATTAAAATTAAGAATTATAAAATACTGAACCAATATCAGTAAATTTTGTCTCATTTTACGGTGTCTTTAGCTTATATTTCAATTATTAATCGAAGGCAGCACCTCGGAATTCAGGGGTGGGTTGACATTTTCGCAAATATCTCACGAAAAATAACAGGTTTGCTTTAAAAATGACTTATAGTTGAAGCAGAATTAAAGACTGAGTAAAAGGGAATACTTTTTAATCAGTATACGCATTTGTATAGTTGTAATTTATAGTTTTTTTCTCAAGAAGTAGGAGTAAAGTGCATGTATATAGCGTACTTCACTCTAGTTGCATCGTTGTCATGGAAACCGCTTTGGCGTGCCATGTGCTCGGGAGACCGTATTGATCTATCCAACTTACAATATTCGAAGCACTAGGCTTTCATGTAACACGAAGAGGCTTTCATGAATGTGATTTTAAAGATCGTAGTGTTCGCGCCATAAATACTGGTACTATGGTATTCAAAATTCTTATTAACACACATACTAATAACCCTAACATAATGATAACAGTATTTGTTGAGAACCATCTATTTGTTGTGTATTTGTTGGGCGTTTTGGAATAGTTATGTTGTAGCTGGATGGCCCAGAGGTTAAGGCGTCAGCTTTTCAAGCAAGGAGGATGCGTGTTCGAAACCGGGCAAACTAGCATTGTAACTTATTCAAATACATGTATACTTTCTAAGTTAATAATATTAATCTGAAACCGTCAATCCATCCGTATGGAGCACGCATGTGGTGATCATTGCACATTCCTCCTGTGTATGAGAAAAGGGTTTTAGTCCGCAGTGCGACAATACTAATTTAATTATTTCTAAAATTTATGTTATGTTTATTTGTGAACGTATACACTGAAGTACGTTATCCCTGAACTTAGCCAGCTAAGTTTCTTCATTGCTTTTAGAATCGCTTGGTATAGAACAGCAGTCGTAAACTGAACAGATTATGTTCATCGTTTCGTCCCTCACTGCACATAAACCTTATCCTAACTCTAAAACGGTAGACTAAAGCGTTATCATTAATAAAAATTCGAAAGTTAAACTAAAATCAATGCCACCTGTCTCACATGGTTTGTCCCTGACCTTCAAAAAGATTTTTGCAGTGTTTCATATATATAATATTTTTCTTGGAGTTTTCTGTACGCTCATTTAAAAAGCATTAGGCTCTTAAAAACGATCATTTCAGGATAATACTCTCCTTAAACTGAAAACTAGATGTTATATAGCGATGTTTTAGGCTATCAGGACCTTTTAAAACTTTTATTACATTTTAAAACTATAATATTACTTGCCTCGTTGGTCACTCAGAGGTGGCATGGCAAAGGGCCCCTGGCAAAGATGGCAAAACATGGTTGCTACACCACTGCCAACCCCTTTGAGGAACAAGCGTGCTGTCATGGAACTAGTTCATTCCTCTCACACCACCTAATCTTCATGACCTCCTAGTCACAGCCTCTATAAATAGAATTCGGCGCCAGAAGACAACAAACATCCCTAAGTACCACAAGTACCTACGTTAGTCTATTCCCAGTGCACCGTCACATCTCTTCTGCACTAGTGTTTCTGGTCAGTGATTATATCGAAAACAGTTCTTAAAATTTTATCACGATCTTACGAAATTGTACTCAGAATCCTGAATTCCTTTCTCTAAGCTGCATAGTTGCGAACATAATTGAAATAGGTTTTAGTAAAAATAAAAGCATCCCAATATTATTAGGTAGATAGAAATAAAATTGTCTATGTGTAGAACTAGTTTAACTCCCTGTCTGGTCAAACATGAATCCTTAAAGTGGGTACTGACTGGTGTTACGGGGCGTAATGTACCATTCGCAGCGAGCATGATACTTACGCCGTGTGCTAAAATCCGTGTAACACGTTCGTTTCGAACTCTTTGCTCGCCCGTGCTCCAGATTCATTGCCCCTCATAGTCAAGATGTCGAAGTTGTGTTGAGATCTTTGATTTTACTCCATTATTATTTAATCCAAATTAAGAAGAAAATAAGAAACTTTATTGGATAGCAAACTTGTTTAAAAACAGAAACGTGTTTGCTGGTTTGTCGTTAATAACAATATTAAAAAACCAAATACCGAGGTTCTAAGTACCTAAAATCGACGCTTGTGCCACGTGTGCTCGTGACGACTCGCTGCGACGTACTGACTAAAGCGCGCAATACTCAAAAAATTCGCCAAAATACCGACAGCGGAGTGGAGCCCTCGCCGTGAGCAAAGAGGCACTCGTTGCTCTCTGCAAGCGCCTTGTTTCCCCGTACTAACTGCACGAACGCCATGTTACATTACGCCCCGTAACGCCGGTCAGTACCCGCCTTTATAGTTAAATGTGCTGTTAATATTTTTTATGTTGGCAATCATAAATGATCACATACACAACAAAATATTATTATGATTGGTGATCACCTTTATATACATATACATATTTATAATTATTCTGTACGTCTGTATACGTATGTCACTGAATTCCTGCATGGCTGGAACGATTTTAAGGATTTTTTTTTTTTTGTATGTGTTTGAGTGGGTCCCGAGAGGGTTTAGCTTAGATTCACAATAATTGGACCCGGTAGGCGGCGCTGTTTAGGCAAAACAACGTCAGTCAGGTCCACTAGTTTATACTAAAGAGAGCCTTTTCAGGTGATAGTTGTATCACAGAATCTTACTCAAAACTCAAGCATTACTTAAAACTCGATTAAAGCCATTTCATTGGTTGAAACGAGTTTACTACAGTCTTAATAAATGCTTGCGCATAAGGTTCTATGAGACTAAGACCATTAGCCATAAGTATGTTGTAACATGTCACAGGCTTCACAGTCAAAAACCTTTTAAATTATGTTCGTATGCTCACCTAAAGTGAAACTGCTCCAGTTGCTGTCAAACGTTTGATGACAACCTAGTACCAGTTCTAATAGCAATCGCAACGATATGAATAACATACTCATGGCACAATATGGTATCTGTATACGGAAATGCATCCTGCTATTCTGGTGTTTGAATTCGGTGTTAGTATTAATCCTGTCCTCACGCGTTGAGACGTGGTTGGTATTTAAGAGTATGGCAGGAGACATCACAGTACTCTCTAAGGTTACAGGAAAATTAAATATCTTAGGAATGTTCTTCAGAGGGTTTTAGAATATTTCTCTGACCTAATTCGTAAAAAAGTCTCCATCATCATCATTATCGGCCTTGGCTACTTTGGGCTCGGCTTTTACCAAACCGGACGCAGCTTAAAAGCAGTATTTTTAACCGACTTTAAAAAAAGGAGGAAGTTCTCATTTCGTCGGCATCTAATATTACTATTTTTTTTATGTATGTTCCCCGATTACTCGAAGATGCCTGGACCGATTTGGAAAATTCTTTATTAATTAGAAAGGGTATACTTTCTAGTTGGTCCCAATGTCATCAAGTCAGGATTTGATGATGGAATCCTGGAGAAATCAACGGAAAACTTCAAATATTATAGGCACACCTATAGCGATTTGGGTATTTTTTATAAACTCGTGCATTTATTCTTGGAAAGCACCATATGGTCAAGTGAAACTGATGATGAAGATCACAGATGACCACTGGAACTACCCAATAATAAGTATATCACGGGTTGCGATTCGATTAGGTACTTTAATAATGGTTGCTAAGTAATTTATGCTCGTCACAATGCTTATGGTGATGTGGACAACAATCTCAACAATTAACGTTTCTGCATCGGGAAAAGCAAGTTTTTGTAAAAGGTGATGAGCAGTTGACAATAGAATATTATAAATTAGATAAATTACAAACCGACCCGCTAAAAAGCGAAAAATATTTTTTTTTTCCAAAAAACAACCGACGCGCGACGTCCAAAATAACACTTCAAAGTCTTTTATACCTAGAGCGACTGCCCCCCTGAATTCCACAACCCATTAACTTTCTTTCTTTTTAACTAAATACTGCGTAACATGATGCACCTTGGTAAGACGGGATGTCAGACTGTCAGTCTTTTAGTCGCCCGTAACGACTGCCAAAGATCAAAGAATGACAGTGTGATGATCCGTAACGAACCCCAGGCTGATAAAAATATCGTTTTTCCTAATTATGTCAATATTAGTGTTTAGGTCGGTTTCCCCTATGGGGAAAAGGTAGTGCTCCACCCCGCACTACCTTGTAGAGCTCGTCTCCCGACTGGACACTCTCCCACCGATAGTAATGAATGACATCCCGTAAGCTAATCTGCCTTGTCCCTTTGATAAGGCAAGAAAGATTGAAAGAAATCGTGAATAAAACTTTAGGGATTAATAGTCATGAAAATACATTGGATGTGGGTTTAGAAAGCTAATAAATGATAATGGGGTGCAATGAGTAGGTACCCTTACGCTGGCGTAACAGGTAAATGGGTCAGTCATTACTTACACGACACCTCACATCTACACTCGAAGCACTTAGAGCGAAACTTCCATAGTGACACAAGCGGCTGTTCAGCGGCATTGAGTCTGCACATGCTCTTTAGGAGACATGGTCCCTAGCAGTTCTCTCGAACTGATATCCGTGACGAAGCGGCCTTCACTGCGGTAACCGAGCGACCATCCTTGTCTAGCTACGGGGCGGCCAGTTCCAGCGGCATTGCGTCAACATCATGCTCCCAAGGAGACATGGTCCCTATCAGTCCTTGGACTGAATATTAAATATATGTGGTCACCCAATCCCCTGGAAGTTCACCCCTTGCACAACAAGCATATCTGCAAGACACCGTGTTCATGTCAGTCTGACCGAATTATTGGTCTAAGATAAAGGATACAACATTCAAGAATTACTTGATAATAGAGTTGGGAATCGAAACTCAAGTATCATTATTTGGATAATAAATAGTTATAGAAGATCAAGACTCAATGGTCACTATTTCATAGAGTTGTGGATTAACTCTTGAAGGTTTATAGACAGACAATACGCCCCACCCTTCACCACTTCCTAGTGTTTGGACTGGGGAGAAGAAGTGGCGCAACAAACTCCCCAGCAACACATCTCTGTCTGTTTAATTAGATGAAACTCAATTAACCTATCAGCCTACAGCATCTCCACTCTCGCAGGTGGGTGCTGATATCTGCAACTCAGTCCTGTTGATGTGTAAGGGTAAGGGGATCGTTACGCTTGCGCTTTTATTCATTATTAATAGCTACGTTAATATGTCTGCTTATTATATACCCATTTCAGTGAGACTGGGAAACCGTTTTACAACGTTAATTTGTCTCAATACGTGTTCTGTTAGGTCTAAGCATAGTACCTCTGAGGACACTAATACGATTCTAATAGGACACGTCTCCTAAGCAGTAAATAAAATGTCTTACTCAATCCTATGACAGAGTACTGCGAAGTTCTACAGCCATTGAGGAAGGCAAGTATAGAGTATTTTTAAACGCGTACTAATGGAATGCCTTACGGCGGCCTATCCCCGTCTACTAGGATAACACAAGACTAGCACAAGCGTACCGTAGACTCAGTCTTTAGCAGAATTCATTGCGATCAAATCTGGTGCGAGCCGAAATGGTATATCGTCACTTCACATTTCTTTAATCTGCCCCATTTAGAGGATGCGGTGCGGCTATTAGCGGCTTTGCGTCCAAATAGCATGTCTCGATAAAGAGTGTCGATTCAGTAATAGGCCTTTCTGCAGCCGGGTGAGGGGGTTTTACCGAGACATGTTCCCTAGCGTTATTAAAACGATTATCAATTCAGTTTGAGGTATTCAGTGAAGCCTACCAGTGATTCCTAACCCGCGCTCCCTGAAATGTGCTTACAACAGATCCCACGCAATGCTTTCTGTGGCGAGACCTTTTTGGAAACAGTAATCATCACCTACATTTGGTTGTTTTATAACACAACTACAGGCTTTATAGCCGAGTCTGATTTAAATTAACTGAGTGTTTTCGGTTCTGCCTTTTTTAGATTCTCAGTCAGGAATCAGTAATTGTCGTCAATCGTAATAAGTCTAGTTTGTCGAGAAAGGCTTTCACCGATTCCCTATAACCAACTGCAAGTGATTGACTTCTGCTAAGGTATGGATTCGGAGGTGGACACATGGTTCAAGAGAAAAAAGCATAAATTATAAATTACGATATAAATTAAGAGTATTTTCGCCATGCTTAAATAAATGATCATTAATAGCTCATCAGAGATATCAGCTATCTATTACCTATTAGTCTCAATACAAATCAATCTTCTAAGAATCGTTATAGTGGAAAAGTAAATACCTACTCGTACTACTAAGTTTAAAGTTAACGTACTATTACTAACATTAAAGTTAATTAAAGTTGACACTTACCGAATAACGTACCGAACAACTCCTTGGATGGATCTATATAGAAATTCACTTACTAAAATACTGTAGGTATTACCAGTATCACCTCTTGCTTGTCACCTCTTGGACGTCTCACCTTCACGCACTTACCAGTCCACTAGCCTGGCCTCACACTACATAACCTAACTGAACTCGCTTAGACTATCACGTCTGTCTCCTCTCGTGGTCAAAACCCAATTTATTTGACATAATAACTAACACTCGCTGTCTTGCGACAGCTCAGTTAAATATTATAGCCTCTTGGTATTCACCAAGTCTCCTAACTGGACTAGCCTAGACACTAACGTCCGTCTCCTCTAGTGGTCAAAACTAACTGCCCTCACCAAAATCCCCATGCCTCGGCCGCGAACCTTTCAGCCTCCTGCCTTCTAACCCTAATGCCCTTTGTTTATTCCTCAATTGTTTCAGGGTTTAACCCATGAACAAGTTAAGTTAGGCAGTTGTCATACTGCTAGCGAGGAAGTGACCAAAATAGCCGCATATTTTATGGATTCAGAACAAATACTAGAACTATCATTGTCTAGTTCAGACGACGACTATGATGTATTTTATAATAGCATTTGTGTAGTGGCAGTTCTTGTTAATTTAACGAGTTATAAACTTTACAATATACCTATATTATAGATAGCAAAGCTATAGGTAGGCATGTAAATACCTACCGACTGAAACCCTTGCGCCCATCGCACTTGGACACTCGCCGATAGCCCAGCGATAAACCCACTAGAACTACACACTCGCTGCCCGTCGCTCGCCGACGGTGAGACCATTGCCTTATGACCATATGTCCGTTGTCCAATGCGTTCTTAGAATTTTGTCTTAATGGCCCTCGCGTCATTTGAAATTACAAATAGAATATTTTACAGTCCTTTAGAAATTGATTGACTTATTGTATCCGTCCTGTCGACCGTTACTAAGACTTTGCCTCACATTAAATTGATAATTTATGTCTCCAAGTGACTCGAAAGATGTGCTGGTTTTGAAATAATAATATAATATTTTAATATTAAATAGAAGTAGGTCCAGACAGTCACATTCCCCCCTCTGAAAATCAGACGCGTGACGCAGTACAGCGGATGAGCTTTCACAATAAGGTGAGCTCTGCCTTTCAATGGTAGAATTGTATAATATTTAGGACTGTTAGTTTCGCCTAATCAAGTAATTCCTTATAAGAATTCCAGTTGAAACATGAATCCAATAAGAATGTAATAGGATGTATTATCTGCTGTAATTTAGTACTGGTTTGCAGAAGCTCCTTCCATCGATACTATAATTTCTCCATAATATTTGAAGTTATTCGTCTCGAAAATACTTTTGTCACATTATTCAAATTACTTTACCGCGCTTGAAGTAAGTTCCGAGAAGACCTGTGCATGCTTATAATTTAGTTTTACATACCAGGGTCTCTTTTAAGAGTATTTGTGTTATTGAGCCACGTTACCCGGTGCTCCCTCGTTCTAAACTCAGCCTATAGCAGTCGCCCCAGCGGTGACTGCGAAGTAGCGTCCAGGAGTAGCTGAAATAGTCCGCACATGAACATATTAGATTAATATTCCAACTGGACGCCCCCCTCTGATTCTAAGAGGTTAGAGCATGTTTGAAAACCAATAAGAGTCGCGAAGTTATACTGATTAGAAAATAGAAGTAGGTATTCTAGACTGCAAATAATTATTGGTTTAGTATGACCAAATATTGTCAATTCCTTCCTCCGATTATAAAATATTGACAAGAAAATTCTCTAGCACATCTGAAATGATAAATACAGTGCCGCAGCCCTAAACATAACCCTATAATATTTAGTGAGATAACAACCTCATACCACTTAGGTATGGATAGCTGAAGTGTTTAATAAAAGTGAAACTTAGCTTCGTAATAGGAGTCACGCTACAGCCACAGTTGTTGAAGTCAGCCGATGTCAGCTGATTCAGAAGACTAAAACAGCTCAGCACGTGAACTTAAATATCCTGGAATTGAAAGTACGACCACACAAGTATTCCTTCAAATATAATTATTATAGGCTGCAGATTGCAGAGTTGGAAAGACTTCCTAGTCAATATACCTTCTTGGTATTTTTTTTTTCCTTCTGTTATAAAATATCAGTTGATCATACTTTATTCCCATTACAATCTAGCCTATTAGCTTATTTAGATATAACTTAAACTGCTAGGTTAAAGCATTAAAGCTTTACATTTAGTAGGTCTTGCTTACCTAATAATAATATTAGGGTGTATTTACCAATTCTCACTCTCACACATTCAAATTGGAAAACAAAACATTTGGGAATCGAACCCAATCGGTAAATCTTAATAACAATAATAAGGTTATCCATAATAAGGGTGTGTTTTATATCTAATCTCATTCACACACACTAAAATGGGAATACATCAAATTCACATTTGGGAATCGAACCCTCTTGGTAAATTAACTGTCATTTACGCTTCGTAGGTTTACCTTAATAATAATATTAGGTTTACCCATAATTAAGATGTGTGATACTTATTCTCATTCGCACACATTCAAATTGGAAAACATAAAAATCATATTGGAATCGAATCCAATAGCACTGGAATCAGTCTTACAATTAACAACTCATGCGGGAGTTTAATCAACAAGTCGTGACACAGGAATTCCAAACATAAAATACATCAAGTGGGAATCGAACCCAATAATATAAGTTGAGAAATTCAACTTCCACAATCAAACTGTTACCTAATTTATCCAAAGTTATTGTAGCCGTTATTACTCTTGTCGCCTCTAACAATTAATAGAACCATAAAATTACGTTGTGTTTTTATTGTAGTAACCCTTATGTAGTTCTTTCTCGTTGCACTGAAGTGAATCCTGGTCACGCAGCGCCACATGTGATGAGTCGTAACGAACCCCAGGCTGATAAAAATATCGTTTTTCCTAATTATGTCAATATTAGTGTTTAGGTCGGTTTCCCCTATGGGGAAAAGGTAGTGCTCCACCCCGCACTACCTTGTAGAGCTCGTCTCCCGACTGGACACTCTCCCACCGATAGTAATGAATGACATCCCGTAAGCTAATCTGCCTTGTCCCTTTGATAAGGCAAGAAAGATTGAAAGAAATCGTGAATAAAACTTTAGGGATTAATAGTCATGAAAATACATTGGATGTGGGTTTAGAAAGCTAATAAATGATAATGGGGTGCAATGAGTAGGTACCCTTACGCTGGCGTAACTGGTAAATGGGTCAGTCATTACTCACACGACACCTCACATCTACACTCGAAGCACTTAGAGCGAAACTTCCATAGTGACACAAGCGGCTGTTCAGCGGCATTGAGTCTGCACATGCTCTTTAGGAGACATGGTCCCTAGCAGTTCTCTCGAACTGATATCCGTGACGAAGCGGCCTTCACTGCGGTAACCGAGCGACCATCCTTGTCTAGCTACGGGGCGGCCAGTTCCAGCGGCATTGCGTCAACATCATGCTCCCAAGGAGACATGGTCCCTATCAGTCCTTGGACTGAATATTAAATATATGTGGTCACCCAATCCCCTGGAAGTTCACCCCTTGCACAACAAGCATATCTGCAAGACACCGTGTTCATGTCAGTCTGACCGAATTATTGGTCTAAGATAAAGGATACAACATTCAAGAATTACTTGATAATAGAGTTGGGAATCGAAACTCAAGTATCATTATTTGGATAATAAATAGTTATAGAAGATCAAGACTCAATGGTCACTATTTCATAGAGTTGTGGATTAACTCTTGAAGGTTTATAGACAGACAATACGCCCCACCCTTCACCACTTCCTAGTGTTTGGACTGGGGAGAAGAAGTGGCGCAACAAACTCCCCAGCAACACATCTCTGTCTGTTTAATTAGATGAAACTCAATTAACCTATCAGCCTACAGCATCTCCACTCTCGCAGGTGGGTGCTGATATCTGCAACTCAGTCCTGTTGATGTGTAAGGGTAAGGGGATCGTTACGCTTGCGCTTTTATTCATTATTAATAGCTACGTTAATATGTCTGCTTATTATATACCCATTTCAGTGAGACTGGGAAACCGTTTTACAACGTTAATTTGTCTCAATACGTGTTCTGTTAGGTCTAAGCATAGTACCTCTGAGGACACTAATACGATTCTAATAGGACACGTCTCCTAAGCAGTAAATAAAATGTCTTACTCAATCCTATGACAGAGTACTGCGAAGTTCTACAGCCATTGAGGAAGGCAAGTATAGAGTATTTTTAAACGCGTACTAATGGAATGCCTTACGGCGGCCTATCCCCGTCTACTAGGATAACACAAGACTAGCACAAGCGTACCGTAGACTCAGTCTTTAGCAGAATTCATTGCGATCAAATCTGGTGCGAGCCGAAATGGTATATCGTCACTTCACATTTCTTTAATCTGCCCCATTTAGAGGATGCGGTGCGGCTATTAGCGGCTTTGCGTCCAAATAGCATGTCTCGATAAAGAGTGTCGATTCAGTAATAGGCCTTTCTGCAGCCGGGTGAGGGGGTTTTACCGAGACATGTTCCCTAGCGTTATTAAAACGATTATCAATTCAGTTTGAGGTATTCAGTGAAGCCTACCAGTGATTCCTAACCCGCGCTCCCTGAAATGTGCTTACAACAGATCCCACGCAATGCTTTCTGTGGCGAGACCTTTTTGGAAACAGTAATCATCACCTACATTTGGTTGTTTTATAACACAACTACAGGCTTTATAGCCGAGTCTGATTTAAATTAACTGAGTGTTTTCGGTTCTGCCTTTTTTAGATTCTCAGTCAGGAATCAGTAATTGTCGTCAATCGTAATAAGTCTAGTTTGTCGAGAAAGGCTTTCACCGATTCCCTATAACCAACTGCAAGTGATTGACTTCTGCTAAGGTATGGATTTGGAGGTGGACACATGGTTCAAGAGAAAAAAGCATAAATTATAAATTACGATATAAATTAAGAGTATTTTCGCCATGCTTAAATAAATGATCATTAATAGCTCATCAGAGATATCAGCTATCTATTACCTATTAGTCTCAATACAAATCAATCTTCTAAGAATCGTTATAGTGGAAAAGTAAATACCTACTCGTACTACTAAGTTTAAAGTTAACGTACTATTACTAACATTAAAGTTAATTAAAGTTGACACTTACCGAATAACGTACCGAACAACTCCTTGGATGGATCTATATAGAAATTCACTTACTAAAATACTGTAGGTATTACCAGTATCACCTCTTGCTTGTCACCTCTTGGACGTCTCACCTTCACGCACTTACCAGTCCACTAGCCTGGCCTCACACTACATAACCTAACTGAACTCGCTTAGACTATCACGTCTGTCTCCTCTCGTGGTCAAAACCCAATTTATTTGACATAATAACTAACACTCGCTGTCTTGCGACAGCTCAGTTAAATATTATAGCCTCTTGGTATTCACCAAGTCTCCTAACTGGACTAGCCTAGACACTAACGTCCGTCTCCTCTAGTGGTCAAAACTAACTGCCCTCACCAAAATCCCCATGCCTCGGCCGCGAACCTTTCAGCCTCCTGCCTTCTAACCCTAATGCCCTTTGTTTATTCCTCAATTGTTTCAGGGTTTAACCCATGAACAAGTTAAGTTAGGCAGTTGTCATACTGCTAGCGAGGAAGTGACCAAAATAGCCGCATATTTTATGGATTCAGAACAAATACTAGAACTATCATTGTCTAGTTCAGACGACGACTATGATGTATTTTATAATAGCATTTGTGTAGTGGCAGTTCTTGTTAATTTAACGAGTTATAAACTTTACAATATACCTATATTATAGATAGCAAAGCTATAGGTAGGCATGTAAATACCTACCGACTGAAACCCTTGCGCCCATCGCACTTGGACACTCGCCGATAGCCCAGCGATAAACCCACTAGAACTACACACTCGCTGCCCGTCGCTCGCCGACGGTGAGACCATTGCCTTATGACCATATGTCCGTTGTCCAATGCGTTCTTAGAATTTTGTCTTAATGGCCCTCGCGTCATTTGAAATTACAAATAGAATATTTTACAGTCCTTTAGAAATTGATTGACTTATTGTATCCGTCCTGTCGACCGTTACTAAGACTTTGCCTCACATTAAATTGATAATTTATGTCTCCAAGTGACTCGAAAGATGTGCTGGTTTTGAAATAATAATATAATATTTTAATATTAAATAGAAGTAGGTCCAGACAGTCACAACAGCATTACAAATACGATGTGAAAAATATTCAATCAAGAATTTTAATTGACCAGAATATTTTGGCAGATGTCATCAAAACTGAAATATCCATCAATCAAATGTGAGAGCGCGCTGCATGCGAATTGTACAGCAGACATTGCTCACCTCCCCTTCGGAAGTTTGTTGCGCCACTTCTTCTCCCCAGCTAAAGCACTAGGAAGTGGTGAAGGGCGGGCGTTTTGGGGGACACTGTCTTATGTAATTTTGACGTTCAAAAAGTGCTGATTCTCAGCCTAGTTTGAATAAATAACTTTTGATTTTGATTTTGATTTTGAATATAGGCGTGAATTTTATGTTACATTGACACGAATTGTTTTTAATGGGAACTCTTTTTTGTAGGTTGTGTACATGTTTTTTCATAGATAGATAAGTATTTTACAATCCGTTTAAGCGGCAACGTCACTTCACCACATGCAAATATTATGTACTGGGCAACTTATAGGCTTCCACCAAAATCGGCACATTAGGTTAACATAATAATATATACGAGAAGGTATAAATGACACGTCACCAGTTTTACAATAATTTTAGATGATAAATTATTACGTATGATCGTACCTAACAGTTAAAACAGCTGTTAAAATAACTATATTTAATATTTAAATGCTTACCAGAAATGTTTCTAGTTTATTAAATGCTACTAGCACATCACTCGCTTCTTCGGAGTTAATTTTCAGAACACATTTCCTTGTTTGTCCTAAATAAAAGAATTTCTACTTTTAACCTTTTAACCCTTATACCCCCTAGTGGTAGAATTCCCAAAACGTATAAACACGTGTAAGTTTGTATCTTACCAAAAGCTCCAACATTTAATTCCATGCATGTTACTTCTAATATAATAATAATATCCTGGGACACTTCACACAATAATATTAAATATATTAATATGACGGGACTTCCATCCTCTATTTCAATCGCTTAAGTATGATGATACGTAAGTACTTCATCTGCTTAGCCTTTTCTCAACTTTGTTGGGATCGTCTTCCAGTCTAACCGGATGATGCTGAATACTAGTATTTTACATAGAGCGACTGCCTATCTGACCTCCAGAACCCAGTTACTGAGTAATACGACCCGTAAAGAATGTCAAAGATCCACGAAAGACAGCTGGAACCAACGGCTTAACGTGCTTTCCGAGGCACGGAGAAGTCTCGGTATGTAAAGGTGGACACCCATCCACTGACCAACCACGGCAAGCGTAGCTTAACCTGATCGTTCGACCCGTGCGGCTGTTGTTACTTAGCCACGAGCCCCACCTACATAAGTACTCGTACATTCCTTCTATTTTATCAAAAAAGTGTTCAACGCTTTTAGAGATTTTTTGTTAAAAGTTTAATTAATAAGACACGCACTTCTGTACTACATTTTGTGATGAAATAGAAACATCTGTGTTATTTAAAAGCAATTAAAATATACAAAATGCACAATGTGAACAGGAACTGGGTTCTTAGAAATTATATAACATGTGCCTCAAACTTTATGATTTGTCTAATGCATTTATAATGCAAAACTAGTACAAAAGTCGTTCAAAAACTTTTTAGTTCAAAAGGGCACATGTGGGACTTCGAACCACGACCTTCACGTTTCAGAAAACGCGATGCTCTATACCATCCAGCTGAGCTAATGTGCCACTACAAATGACTTCCAAATTCGCGTCTTGTATCGTCCCGCTGAGTGCATTCAGCGACAACAGCGCTCGACGTCCTTCAAAATAAACGGTTGTAGCTAGACGTGGAACTACTATAAAATAAATTTTTTTTTTTTTGCTAAAAAGTTTTTATTTTTCACTTTTTAGTTGTGGAACCTACCCCACACTAATTCGAATACATAATTGAGCACAATAATTGTAAATATAGCCATGTAAATAACAGTGATAGGAAGTTATTAAAACACCATCACATCATCCACATAAAATAAGTGGGAAATATACGCATTATTGAAGCTAACTCTAAAACTCCCCAAGCAAAATTTATAAAATTTACATGGAACCACCTCGGAAGTATACCCTATCAAAGAAAAAAAGAATTTTCTAAATCGGTCCATCCGTCTTTGAGTAATCGCGTAACAAACATACAAAAAAAAAAAAACATACAGACGAATTGAGAACCTCCTCCTTTTGGAAGTCGGTTAAAAATAGCCTTTATTGCTGTTTCTTTCCTTAGAATTAACAAAAGCCTACTTACTAAAAACTAATTGCATTTGAATGATCGCCAACTGGATGTTTGTGTGGAACAGCTTGTCTATCGACAAAGGCATCCTCTAAAGCGTTCCACGTATTCCTGTCTCTTGCTAAACGGGTCCATACCGGACCAGGTTGAGGTCATCTTCCCATCTTTTGGTTTGTCTGCCTCTATTTCTTTTGCTATCTCTTGGATACCATTCTGTTACTAACGTAGTCCATTTCTCTTTACTTTCTCTTAGCATATGTCCCGTCCAACGCCATTTAAGCTGTCTGTAGGCTATGTGTGCATTTTTAAATTTTGTTTTCTTTTTAATTTCTTGTAATTTCACTCTATCCCTTCTTTTCATACCTAAAATACTCCTTTCCCTTGCATTTTGGCAGATTTTTAATTTACTTTCTTGTAGTTCTGTTAACGCCCACGTCTGGCACACGTATAGTAAGCATGGCATAATGCATATTTCGTATACTTTCTTTTTCCTTTCATTGGCATATCTTTATCCTTCAATATTTCCCTAAGAGATCAAAACCGTTTCCAAGTATTAGTTATTCTTCGTTCTATTTCTTTATTCATGCAATCATCTGTAGATATAATTTGGCCCAAATATATATATTCCTTTACATATTCTATTTGTTCGCTATTTACTGTTAAGGCTGACAATGAACCTAACTAAAACCAAAGTTATGACGAATTCTCAACAAACAGTAACCAACGAACCAATAACAGTGGAACACTGCATAAATCCTTTTGAAGGTCAGTGAAAACCCATGCGAGACAGATGGCATTGATGTTAGTTTAACTTTCGTATTTTTAATTTTTATTAATGATAACGCTTTAGTCTACCGTGTTAGAGTTAGGATAAGGTTTATGTGCCGTGAGGGACAAAAAGATGAACATAATCTGTTCAGTTTACGACGGCTGTTCTATACCAAGCGCTTCTAAAAGCAATGAAGAAACTTAGCTGGCTAAGTTCAGGGATAACGTACTTCAGTGTATACGTTCACAAATAAACATAACATAAATTTTAGAAATAATTAAATTAGTCGCACTGCGGACCAAGACTATACACAGAAGGAATGTGCAATGATCACCACATGCGTGCTCAATACGGATGGATTGCCGGTTTCAGATTAATATTTACCGTCCAGTGTCATCACATAATATGTGAAGACACTGGACGTTATCACACTGGACATTTTTACAAAACTCAACTTTATCACCGGAAATTTAAAAACATTCGCTAGCGGCCGTGCGACGACTAAATTAAATTAAACTTAAATTCGAAAAGTTTCACTTTTTTCTCGCCGAAAAGTGCACATAATTAAACAGTGTGTTTGGTGCATCGTTCGCCAAATAAAAATGGCAGGTAGGAGGGTTTATTTGCTATCTCCTCAGGCCCCAAAAAATTCTTTGTGTGTCGCTTGTGCCGCATCTCATCCCAGTCTACTGACTCATATCGCCATACTCGCTTTGTGGCTCTAGGACTCATCTGGAGGAGAGCAGGTTGACACGGATTTCACCAGACAGTGATTAGACGTTCCTAGCGGGGCTGAGACGGATACTGAATGACTGTCCGGAGCAGTTGTCAGCAGAAGGTCCAAGCAATTGAGCGTATGGTCGTCAACATCCGGTACCTGCGTTGCCACATTCACCAGCTGGGGGTTAGATCTAGCGTTAAAACAAAGTTTCGCAGCTCTAACCAGGCATGGTCAGTTTTCTGGTACGGGACAGCCATTCTTTATCAAGGGCGTTGAAGTCCCCCCGGAAAATGAGCTTCGCTGTTGGGTACCGTTGCTGGGCTACGTCCGTCGACTCTACGAGCTAATTAAAGAGCGCTGTTGTATCCTGGTAACCGCTGTGCGATCGGTAGACGCCGATGTATAGAAGTTTCTCCATGCCAGTGTCCACAAGTAGCCATATGACAGAAAAACCCGATTTCTCAAAGCAACGGAGACGACGACAACAAACGTCATCGCGGACGTACACACAGAACCCAGCCTGTTTCTTGAACTTGTGTTCAAGAGAGTAACCCGGGTAGTTGAGGTACGCCACGTCCGACGGGGTTGTTATCTTCGTCTCCGTTATGAAAAACAGGTGTGGCTTCTCGGTCTGAAGATGGTGATGAACCGGATTGAGATTGGAGTGCAACCCTCGGATATTGATGAGGTGCACTTTTAGTGGGAGGAAGTGCAGCCGTTGTTTAACCTTATTTTTCTTAGCTTAGGTTATTTTTGTTAGAGTTGTTGGGGAAAGTCGAGGCGCTGCTCAGTGAACCAAGTGGAATATTATAGAGCTAACCCAACCCATCGGGAACTCATTTAGAGACTGCGGGGACGCCCGAAACCCCGTACCCGCCGTATTTAGTCACCGGGTCCTCCCATCCAGTCGCCAGCTGGCACGGTGAAGCATACCAGGATTTTTCGCGAGTTTGCGGGACAGCCTTTGGCACGCGGCTGGCGTGCACGTGCGTTTGTTAATAAATGTTTACTAAAAGTATAAATAATGTATATACGTAGGGTGACTGGTAAATAGTGACCGATACTTAAACACATGGATATACTCATGATAACAAACAACTTTTACAATGGGACCAAACCTGAAATCGCGAAAAAAATCAGCTGCTGCTTACATTTTGACGAGTTATGCGAACATAAATGTAGAGAGCAACTGATTTTTTTCGCGATTTCAGGTTAGTTCCCATAGTAAAAGTTGTTATCATGAGTTTAAGAATCGGTCACTAATTACCAGTCACCCTATATAAAAGTTAACATAATTATTATATAGCACGCTTAAATATTAGGTATGCAGGTTATCAAATAATTTTACTGTCGCCTGAACGTCCGAACAAATTCGAATGGCTGAAGCAGTGCCGGTTCTACTTCAAGGAAGACGCTGATAAGACCTGGATCTCCGTCACTGACGTCACATTCACTTATCAGAATGAATACTTGGGCTGCACAGATAGGCTTGTGATTACACCTTTGACCGACAGGTAAGTTAGAAGGCAAGCTTTTTCGAAGTAAGATCAATTCTAACAAGTGAAAGTAGCTTAGTAGTTAGCTTGACAAGCGAAGTCTAAGCAAAAGTATGAATACTTTACGCACGTTTTGCACCAGATTATCCAATTGTTCGGTACCAGCTGCTCTTTAAGTAGCCAATTGATTAGTTCTTTGATGTCTGTTGAGGCTCTCCGCGTTGAGCCGAGTACGAAATGTGTCATTAAAAGCAAAAACTCTGAGAAACGTTATACTTTCAGGAAATAGTCACATTTTCCTAGAAAATATGTCGAAATCATTCAGTACTGCCAAGAATCAGCTTACGATCTATTACAGTGCTGCAATTTGCAAAAAGCGTTTGCGTTTATATTTCAGTTTCACCTTCGTTAGGTTTCGCAACCGTGATATTTTATCTCGAAACCGTTTTACTCATTTCGTTCGTCGAATCGTTGAGCTCCTTAAGGCGGTGCTATATGTAAATTAGGCTGGAACTGAAGAAGTTTAAAACCTTTTTTCTCCATAACCCGTACCATAATGATCTTTAAAAAAATATATGTTAAACTACACAATAAAACACATGTCCCCTTCACTTAGAAAAAAATAAAAAATAATTTTAAATATCATTAACATACATGAAAAGTAACCCCTGTTTTAGAAATATAAAACCTTTTTTCTTCGAAACTATTAATCGCTAGGTTTTTTTATAGTCATCATGATATTACACAATACAATACCTAGGGAATCCTCGGCTTATTTTTTTAAATAACTTTTCTAATTACTTATAGTCATCATTTTTTACATAAATCGACACTCAATCGCGTGAGCAACCCCTCTGTCGCCTATTAATTTAGTGCGGGACGAGACGCAGTGCTGAACGGACCTGTACCACTTTTTCCCGCATTTTTTCGTTGGTGACAATACCATTAGAAAGTATTGTAAACAAATACCTACCTACTTATTTTGTTGATTTTAATAGTTTTTGTGTGTGTAAATATTAGAGTAGTTTTTAGTACATAGTTAGTAATACTACATAGGAAATATTTGTGTTAATATAAGTTTATTTATAAAATCGATATGGGTGACAAAAAAAGACGCACTAAGCGTAATTTGAAAATAAAATACAAGAGGAGAATAAAAAGAATGAAACGGTAAGTAATTTGAGTACCTATCTAACATTTTACTAGTAACCATCAATCAAGCGTTTTGATAAAAATATATAGGTAGGTACGTATAAGTAATATGCGTACCTAAGCAGGTACCTACCTATCAGCTGCTTATACTTACCTAGGTACCTTTCGTCGCCAGAACGAGAAACTGTTTTCGTTTCGAATTTGCCAACGGAAATTCGTACGTGTTTAATGGCAACAAGGTATAGATTCTAAACGACCGGGCGGCATTACGACACGGCGGCACAGTAACGACATAACGAGCTATAGATTCGCATGCAGTGAATCTATAGCTTGTTACTATTAGACACGTACGAATTTACGTTGGCCGGAGTTTCGCTTGCTAATTTAATTTGACCCTGAATATGTGTCGCAGCTAACTAGTTTATCGTGTTTAGATATCGATACCCATCACGTCTGCGGAGTTTCGCTGGCTAATTTAATTTGACCCTGTATATGTGTCGCAGCTAACTAGTTTATCGTGTTTAGATATCGATACCCATCACGTCTGCGGAGTTTCGCTGGCTAATTTAATTTGACCCTGTATATGTGTCGCAGCTAACTAGTTTATCATATTTAGATATCGATACCCATCACGTCTGCGGAGTTTCACTAGCTAATTTAATTTGAACCTGTATATGTGTCGCAGCTAACTAGTTCATCATGTTTAGATATCGATACCCATCACGTCTGTGGAGTTTCACTAGCTAATTTAATTTGACCCTGTATTATTACTCATCGCATTCAGATTGCTAATACAGCGTAATAATTAGGCCAGCCACATACAGTCGGAATTCCGTCCCGGAATTCCGTTTCGAAATATCGTTTCGGAATTCTGAAAGCAGCAAACCCATACAAAGTCACGCACAGACTACCATGCGTAATTTTGAATCGGAGAAAATTTCGAATGGAGGACTACTTGTACGTGTGTGATAGATCCTTGATCTTGCATGGATTTGCTGCATTCGAAAATTCCGAATCGATGTTTCGAAACGGAATTCCGACAGTATGTGGACTTTTTTTGTCCATCCTCTTTGGACCCCATGGATGTAACCTGCAGATTGCGACTCTCGGACTACAAGGAGTCGAAAAGTAACGAGGTTGGCGAGTTTCATAGGACCCTAAAGTTATAAGCAAATCAAATGACATATTTTAAAATTGGATTATCGTAACCCTTTTATAAGTAAACGTGGATGAACGTATACAATATAAGCTACAATATTTTTTAAAGCCATCAGTATTTCAACTGAATTTTATATTTTACTTTGTTTTAGGGGAACTGAAGAATTATCGATTGGTAGACGTATTGTAAACATCAGTCATTTTTTTTAAATCACTCCAAGAAATATCAAGCCACGGACCATTGGACTGCGGTTTAAAGTCAATAGAAATCGTATCTGAACGTTTGACAGGTTTAATGAATAAATTAAAACTGAAATGTCTTTTATGTAACATGAGTTTTATAATAGACAGAGACAACACCCCAGAATAAATGAATTAAAACACATGTGCCGTAGCTGGGGCAATAGCAGCAGGATGTGGACATACGCAACTTCTGGAAATTACGCCAACTCTAGGACTTCCTGAGATCTCACAAAAATTATTCACCTTTCATATGGATATAGTAAACAAAACGTGGGAATCTGAGGCGTTAAGATCTTTGAACGAAGCTGCTGAAGAGGAAAGATGTGCTGCCGTTGAAGAGGGTAAAGTAAATGCAAAGGGAATACCGATAGTTGATGTCATTGCTGACGGATGTTGGGGAAAAAGATCATACAAGAAAAACTACTCCTCACTGTCAGGAGCAGCAGCCATACTTGGTAAACGTAGCAATAAAATATTGTTCATGGCTGTCAAAAATAAGTTCTGCTACATTTGCGCTAGATCAGAAGATAAAGGAATCTCGACAAACAAATCATATTTGTTATAAAAACTATACAGGTAAATATTTTATGTGTTTTACATAAAAATCCTTGTAATATTATAAGTGGAAACGTATTGCTGTTTGTTTGTTTTATAAATTAACTAAACGTAAATGGTTCGCCTTATTATTTTGAAATCAAACTAAATATCTATTATATAAAAATAGTAGAGGTAACCCATTAGAGAACTAAAGCCGTAATATAGGTTTTGTATACTGAAAGCTACATTATTATACTTTTTGTCTTCATTTACAGGACCATCTACCGGCATGGAGTCAACGATTATTGTCGAGGGATTTAAGAAAAGCATAGAAATGCACAATTTGATATATGGCAGAATTATATCAGATGGTGACGCCAACACATATTCAAAGCTTTTGCAAGAAAGGCCGTACGAAAATTTAACTATAGAAAAAATTGAATGCCGAAACCACTTGCTGAGGAATTTTTGCAACAAACTGCAGAGTTTTACAACAGACATGAAATTTCTAATACGGTTCATAAAACTCCTAACAAAGAAAAGCTCCATGCTCCCTCCATGCTCCCGTCAAAAAAGTTAAGTTAAAACGCCCCCCTGCACCATGGATGTCAAGAGGAATACAAATGGCATTGCGACGTAGGGACCGCGCGTTCCGTAAATTTAAAAGAGATCGAACTGACGAGAACTGGACATTATTCAAGGCTGCACGGAATAGATGCAATCAGATGATACGCAATGCTAAACGCCGCCACATTCTGGACACTTTAAGCTCTTCTTCCTCTGCCGATATTTGGAAATTTCTTGGAACTCTGGGTATCGGCAAATCGCGACATTTAGACCCTCCTAATTCAGTTGACTTAGACGATCTCAACCGGCATTTCTGCACTGTTTCAACCATGGATCGTCAAACCAAGCTACAAACTCTGTCTCTTATTTCTGGTCTAACGCGTCCTCATATTAATCCTTTCAGTTTCATTCCAGTTGAACCGGGAGAGATCAGAAAGTTCATTCTCTCCATCAAATCAAAAGCGGTGGGATGTGACAATATCACCCGTGATATGATCATTACTATTCTGGATCATCTCCTGCCCGCGATTACCCATATTATAAATTATTCCCTATACACCGGAGTATTCCCTATCCTGTGGCGCAAAGCCTATGTTCGTCCACTACCTAAGGTTTCCAATCCCTCTCTTCCTACCGACTTTCGTCCAATTTCTATCCTTCCGTTCCTGTCCAAAGTGCTTGAGGCCTGTGTCCACAAACAATTCTCTAACTTCGTACATCGCAAATCACTCATTAGTCTGGGTTCAGGCCTGGGCACAGCACTGTTTCCGCCCTCCTTAAAGTGACTGGCGATATAAGGGCAGGACTGGAAGACACCAAGGTTACTGCTCTAGTGTTGGTTGATTTCTCGAATGCCTTTAATACCGTCAGTCACGACATCCTGTTAGCCATTCTGTCATATGTTATGGTCTCTCCCGAAGCACTGCAATGGTTCTCCTCTTACCTTCAGGAACGTCAGCAGTCTATTCGTGTTGGGGATTCTTCTTCATGCTGGTGTGATTTGGAAACTGGCGTTCCTCAGGGCGGTATACTTTCTCCTCTTCTGTTCTCTATTTTTATTAATCTTCTAACTTCCGAACTTCAGTGTGCGTATCATCTGTATGCAGATGACTTGCAGTTGTACTGTCAAGGGAAGGTTGATGAATTACCTGATGTTATCGACAAATTAAATAGGGACTTGATAGCTATAAAATCCTGGGCTGATAGATTTGGTGTAGCTGTAAACCCCACGAAGTGTCAGGCGATCATCATTGGCAGTCCTCGTGGTATTAGCAAAGTGGGGGGTATAACCTTGCCACCAGTTCTCTTCAATGGAACGATCATTCCTTTTAGCACTGACGTGAAGGACCTTGGCTTACACATTGATAGTACCCTGAAGTGGCGTACTCAAGTCGCTAGGGTAAGCCAGAAGGTTACTGGAACGCTGCGGGCTCTGTACCGGCTGAAAAATTTATTACCATCGAGTACGAAGACAATGCTTGTACAGTCCTTAATTTTTCCTATCATCGATTATTGTGATGTGTGCTATTATGACCTGAATGCAGATCTCCTCGACAAACTTGACCGTCTTCTCAATAACTGCATTCGATTCGTTTTCAATCTGCGTAAATACGATCATGTCTCCGTGCATCGGTCGCTTCTACAGTGGTTGCCCATACGCCAGCGCCGACAGCAAAGGGCGCTGACCACCTTGTTTTCATTTCTTGACTCTCCCTCTTCCCCTAGTTACCTAGCTTCCCATTTTCAATACATTTGCGCCAACCACAATAGAAATTTACGTTCATCTCACAATCGTATTCTTCAATGTCCCACCCACCGCACAGACTTCATTCACTCTTCCTTCTTCGTTCAGTCTATCTCTCTGTGGAATGCACTCCCCCAGGAAATCAGGATGGCAACCGACCGATTATTCTTTAAAGTTAAAGTTCGCGACCACATTCGCAAGAAGCTGGTAGTATCATCACAACGGTAATGTTTCCCAATGGTTTGTCTTATTTGTTTTAGTATATTTATTGTATTTATATTTATATATAGTTAGGTGTATATATTATATTTATATGTATCTATATCTTTATATTTAAATATATATCTATTCCTCATCTTTCGCTGTTGCACCTACCACTGTTTGTCTCTGCATCACCCAAAGGTCGACTGGTAGAAAATGCCTATGGCATTAAGTCCGCCTCTGTACATTTTGTGTGCTTAAAGTAAAATAAATAAATAAAAGAATATTAACCATGCGAAAAGTAGTAGTAACTGCAATTGCAAAATACAAGCATACTGATAATGCAATGCAACTCCATGCTGATATAATGCTTGCTGCAGAACATGCTTTTAGCCAACATACCACGTGCAAAGGATACTTTTGTGGCAAACTAGGCGAAATAGAAGATTATTGACAAAGACTTTCATACAAACACTCTGTGCCAAAAAATAAAATTAATATTATCACAGCTAGCGGCACACTCACGCATTTTTTTGCACGATGTCGACAGCAACTCTGTAGAGAGATATCATAGCGTTGTTGCTAAATTCATATATAGTGGCAAAAGGATAAACTTTGCTCAAAAATATCAATATCAGATGAGATGTAATACTGCGGCTCTATCATTTAACACAAGAAAACCTTTGAGCATCTTGCATAAATGTATTGTAGGTAGAAGTCCAAAACGACAAATACATAAATTTGAAATGAACAGAATAAAGCGACAGATAAGACCTAAAAAATATACAAAGAAGAAAAGAAGAACATTGGAAAATCAAAACGCCTCTTCCATCAATTATGGACAGGATTGCGCGAAACCCGATATGTCAAAGGAAATGCTAGAGGAATCGAAAAGAATATTTTTGAAAAATTTAGAGAAGAATGAAGATGAAAGAATAAGAATTGAAACAGGTACAATACTTCAAAGTGAGTCAAGTGAATGGCTCGAACTAAGAAGAAATTAACTGACGGCTTCAAATTTCGGTAACGTAATTAAAAAACGCAATGACATCAGTTGTGCTAATATGGTGAAGAATTTAATTTATAAAAACCTAATAGATCACGTCAAATCAGTCAAAAATGGGCTAGAAAATGAAAGTATTGCTAAAACTCAATTAGAAAAAGAAAATTCGATAAAAGTTAATCCCTGCGGCCTATTCATAGATAAAGAGATCCCATTTCTAGGTGCATCACCGGATGGTATAATAGACGAAAGTACAATATGCGAAATAAAATGGCCATAAGTGCATATACATTAGGACTGGAAAGGGCAATAGTAGAAAAAAATAACATTCTATAAAAAAATAAACACAATAATAAATTTAGAATAAATAAGGATCACAGTTGGTATTACCAAGTTCAAGGCCAACTCCACATAACAAAAAAAGAAAAATGTTTATTTGGTTTATGGTCGGGAGAAAATAAGGCAATACAAACTGATATTATATATAGGGACGACGGCTTTTGAAACAATGAAAAAGAAACTAATAACATTTTACACAGAATGTATTTTACCTGAATTAGTTGACCCTCGACACCCACGAAAAATGCCAATTAGAGATCCCGAATATATATGTCGTGCTATTGAAATAAAAAGCAAACGAAGGGAAAACAAAGAAAATCTAGCTAACATGCGTGAACAAAATAATATGGAAGAAATAAATGATGCAACACATGATGCAGAAGTGTAAGTAGAAATTATTCCCATATCTTCAAAAAGAAACAAAAGAAATGAAAGTGACGACGATGAAGTAAAATACATTGATGATTATAATGTAGAAAAAGCAAATGCAAAAAAAATGTGTTGTAGACAATTAAACTTCTCAGAATTTTGAAACCAAATTGTGTCAGAAAGCTTTTTTTTTATACCGTTAAAGATTATATTGAGGACATAAAGGCTTGGGATTGAGCTGCTCCAAATTTTCTTTTTACTAATTTTTATTTTTGCATACTGAATGTTGACATGAATATTTACTTTGTAAAGTATTATATTATTTTAATTATTGTGAATGTGAATACTATGTGGGTCATTGCTATTTTGTTTGTTTTATTTTTTCTCTCAGTTATTTTTAATCATGGTCTGGCAGTTTGAGTAATTTATGCGGCCTACCCAAATGCCCTTTCTTTGGTATTTTCGTCGAATCGTTGAGCTCCTTAAGTTCTGAGGTGAGCTGCGCGATTACTGACAAATGCGTGCACTGGCTGGACAGGTCCTCTCAATCTGTGTGGTTCTTTCCTCAAAAGACCATTTCAGACACCAATCTACATGGTCTTCACATGAACTGACCAAGATTATGTCCGGTCTTTATAAGAGCCTATGACCTCTGAGTTTGTTTCGGCCTTTCTTCTCAGAGTAGTCAGATAGGAAACGCCGACCAGAACTAGTTTAAAAAAAAAACATGATTGACTTGTGAAAGTGTTTGTACAAACCTACTTACAAAAATAAAATCATTTATCATTTATAATTTTGAATGTGTTTTTATTTTGCTTTTGTCAATGTATAACCTGACCAAATTTAATCCCAACATCAGTCACTGACATGCAATAAAAATGGATAAAAAAAAACCAAAAAAAATGGACCCTGTAAATGGACGACTCTGTATATTATAATTATATATTAATTGATTAGGCCTGCCACATACAGTCGGAATTCCGTTTCGAAATATCATTTCGGAATTTCGAAAGCAGCAAAGCCATACAAAATAAACGAAGAACTACTGTACGTGTGTGATACATCCTTGATTTTGTATGGATTTACTGCCTTCGAAAATTCCGAATCGATATTTCGGAACGGAATTCCGAAACGGAATTCAGTCTGTGTATGTGGCCGGCCTTATTGAACTAATAAGTTCCGGGCCGTGGGCCGCTTGTGACTTATAATAAATTGAACTGCGGTCACGGGTCGTATGGGGCCCACAAACCATATGGGACGCATTGTGGTTCATGGACCCCATGAACCTAATATGGCATTTGAGCTTCGTGCAAGCATATGGCCGGCAGATTTGTATATTGCTCAGATTTTCCACTTGATTTATTTTGCGTTTTTTTTTTAATATTTGAAGTACTTAAAACAACTACTAGTAGTGTACTTTTACGTACAAACTTATTCACTTTTATTTATGAGCGAAGTCGCGGGGAAAGCTAATAATAATAACTGTCTATATTCTGCCGCCCATTTTCTGTTTTAGTAATATTACAATGAGTTCTTAGTCATAAAAAAAAAATATATTTTCTAAAAATATAATAATTTACACAAGTGTGTATTTGATTTTCTACAACGTACAAGGTTTTACCTAAAAATGTTCTGCACCACTGCTCTGAAATATGCAACAGGCTACCTATGCGTGCGTCGCGCGTCATGGCTCTGTGGCAGTCGGCGGTGCAAAATAGAATATTAGTGATCGCTTCGCGCGTAATTATAATGAGGGGGTGCGCGGGGCATTCTCGGCGGTAATGCCCATTTGAGCGAGGTCAACGGCGTAATGCCAAGCCTTAAGTTCTGAGTTGAGCTGCGCGATTACTGACAAATGCGTGCACTGACTGGACAGGTCCTTTCAATCTGTGTGGTTCTTTCCTCAAAAGACCATTTCAGACACCAATTTACATGGTCTTCACATGAAGTGACCAAGATTATGTCTGGACTTTATAAGAGACTGTGACCTCTGAGTTTGTTTCGGCCTTTCTTCTCAGAGTAGTCAGATAGGAAACGCCGACCTCATCTAGTTAAAAAAAAAACATGATTGACTTGTAAAAGTGTTTGTACAAACCTACTTACAGAAATAAAAATCATTTATCATTTATCATTAACCGAGCAAAGAAAAAGAAATAGTTTTAAGTAGTATTCGTACGTGTATCATGATAATTTTGCGTCATTTACGAGGAATGCTCCTCGACATTTATGTCATGCTAGTACTGCGGGACGACCATTTTCAGTTCCACCTTACAGTCAAAACAAACCTGACAGTCAAAACAACCTGAGAATATTAACCGACAAACATTTCGTACGTTAAATGGTGGCGCTGCTAGTTAAGGAAAGATGGCAAATCCAGTGCGTTTCATGCTAGTTCTCCATTTTACCACATGTATTACGAAGTTTGTCAACGTTCACAGTGCTCCTGTAGATTTATGACGTGCTAGTACTTGTGGACAACAATATTCAGTTGCCGCCGCCCACAAAACAATCCGATCGTCCGAGGCCCGCCCCTTTTTTTGCAACCTGCCAAAATAGTGCCTTATAAAGTAGAAAAAAATGTAGGTATGTGAAACCTTTGGCAGAGCAATGAGTAGTATTTTTGTCTTAGTTCCTATTTCCTATGATATGGAGTGCATATACTTATATTTCAAAATACTCATAATTAGGTAAGTATTGAAACCACGCTGATATAAGCAATTCGATTTTGGGTTAATCGTTTCATACAATATTTCTTTTGTAATATTGTATGAAAATTTGACTTGAAATATTGAAATATTGACTTTCCTCTACATAGACGTTGTAATTACTAATCATAGATGAATTTGGGGAACACAAATATAAAATATTTTCAAATGTATCATTATGTATTATTTTATAACTATATGAAAGTGGCGATGTGTCGACGCTTAGGGGAAGGCCTTTATCGAGCAGCGGGCGTCTCACTGTTGAAATGATGAGGATATTCAAAAGATTACGTTGTTTATGAAGCAGCCTATACAAGTTACAAGTCATCAGTCAGAGGGCGCTCGCTACTTTGAATGGGGTATGGGCTATTTGTGGCGGGAAAGCGTATACACTAGTATCTGCTATCCATCCCTATCTGGCTCGCAATCGCTATGCATTCACCTGTTGCGCTCAATTCTTCTAAATAACACAATAAATTTTGATGCGGGTTTCACCGTCGATTTTAGAGAGTTTATTCCAGAAGGTTTATGTGCATAATCTAAAAATATAGAACTTAGTTATAGCATAGAAATCTTGATGTTTTGATATCTCGCCACATCAGATCTTGATGTTTTGATTCTAGAAGCGATGATCCATTGCTCCATGAAGACTCTCATCATCCTGCACTTGTCATAAAGCCTACTGAATTATTCTTAACATCCCTTGAAGAACTGCACATACCACGTCGTAATTATTATAAGGGTGATTATAAGGAACTGAATAAATACTTTAACAAGGTAAATTGGGATGATAAATTGTCAGTTGAATCTGTTGACGTTGCTGTTGACTCGTTTTACACAGAAGTTAAACTTGGCGTGGAGCGTTTCATTCCATTAATTAATAAACCGAAAAATCATAAATACCTTGTTTGGTACAGTCACGCGCTCATAAAAATCCTACGTGAGAAAATGAAAGTACACAAAAGATGGGAAAAGATGGAAGGTCCGAAGACTTTCTGGACCTATATTAAAAGTAAAAGAGGCAGTAGTCAATATCCAAAAACAATGACCTTAAATGATGAGACATTTGAGACAGGTCAAGAAATTTGTACAGCATTTAATAAATACTTTCACAGTGTTTTCATCAGCCCGTCCACGCACTCTGCTTTAGCTACGAATACTCCTAATGAACTCACCGGCTCAGTTAATGTCCTGTCTAACCTCTCTATCACCAAAGACACCGTACTTAAAGCCTTGCGCGCGTTAGATACAACAAAAGAACCCGGTAACGATGGATTACCTCCTATCTTCCTGCACAATTGTGCTGATAGTTTAGCACATCCTATATCTTTGATATTTCAAAAGTCTTTAGCCAAGTGCGTCTGTCCCTCCTTGTAGAAAGCAGCTCATATAATGCCAATGTATAAGAAGGGGCCCAAGACGGATATAAAAAACTATCGGCCAATATCTATTCTTAACACACTTGGCAAAGTTTTGGAAAAAATCATCTATAATAACATATATCCAATCATCTCAAACGGTATAGGCCAGAGCCAACACGGTTTCGTCAGGAGACGTTCCACAGCATCTAACTTGGCCACGTTTTGTGACTATGTCTTGCATAATATGGAAGCCGGTGGGCAGGTAGACGTGGTCTACACGGATTTCGAAAAGGCATTTGATCGTGTGGATCACGTGATCTTGCTGGCAAAGTTGCTAAAGCTTGGGAGCCATGGAGATTTACTGAGATGGGTTAAGTCATACTTATCGAACCGATCGCAAGCTGTGGTTATGGGAGGTTTTAAATCTGATTTCGTTAACATCCCCTCCAGTGTTCCCCAGGGATCCTTATTGGGTCCTCTTTTTTACTGCGCGTACCTGTGCGATATTCAGTCTTGTTTCAAATCTGCAAAACATCTCATGTACGCCGATGACATGAAAATATACATGTGTGTAAAATCCAGATTTGATTGTGAGCGGCTACAGCGTGATCTTGATGCTTTATTCGAGTATTATCAGCAAAATAATATTACTGTCAATGTCTCGAAATGTCAGTGCATTACCTTCAGCCGTTCTAAATGTCCAACGAAGTATCCTTATGGATTTAATAATAATGCAATCGAAAGGGTTGATGTGGTCACGGATCTTGGTATAAGGTTGGATTCCGAATTGCTCTTTGACCAGCATATTGAAGTTATCACCAATAGAGCCTCTCGTAGTCTTGGTTTTGTAATGCGTACTTGTAAGCCTTTTAGTGATTGTCATAGTCTAAAGATTATATACTTTGCATACGTGTGTAGTATTTTGGAATACTGTAGCCCTATCTGGTCACCCCAATACGAGGTATATATAAAAAAAATCGAAAGTTTACAGAAAAAGTTTGTAAAATTCCTAAACTATAAATTCCGGAAACGTGATTCCTATGCCCGAGACTGCAAACACTATGATATGCTTCCCCTTGTAGATAGGCGTAAGATGTTGGATATGCTTTTTCTCTTTGATATCTTGCGAGGTCGCTTGGACAGCAGTGATTTATTATCATGTATAGATTTCTGTACCCCGAAAACACGTACCAGACACACAAAATTACTCAGTATCCCCGGCTGCCGTACAAAATACGGGAGAAATGCTGTTCTGACCCGACTACCTCGCATCTATTCTGAAGGTTTTGAAAGTGTTGATATACAGTATGTTAACCAACAGAGGGCGTTCCCGTTAACCCGCAATAGTATAGCATCCATACATGCTAAAAAAAATATTACCATTCGAAAACAAAATGGTTTTTATTTTTTTTAATATTAAAATATTCACTAAAAATGCTAAAAATATTCACTAAAATATTCAAAAAAATATAAAAATATTCACTAAAAATAAAAACTAAATTGCGATGTTCCCGTCCTTCAAGTACGCGTGTACAGAGTGTTTCTTTTACGTATCAATTTAACATTTTTAGTGAATATTTTAATATTAAAAAAAATAAAAACCATTTTGTTTTCGAATGGTAATATTTTTTTTAGCATGTATGGATGCTATACTATTGCGGGTTAACGGGAACGCCCTCTGTTGGTTAACATACTGTATTTCATTTATCCAAACAATCATACCGGAAACAAGTCAAGCAGATATTGCTTAGTGAACTAATTGTGCCATAACTCTTTCTAACTCTTTCTTATTCTCATATTTTTAATAAAGGTACATATTTCATATATTTCAACATAACACGTTTCTATTACAGAGTGGAAATATATTCACAATGTCAAACAATGTTAAGCAAATTATTTAGTTTTATCTTTTTCCTTTTGTTAATTAATATAATCATAGTACTTAGGTTCATTTTTTAACTTTAACTTTAATTTTAATGTGAGTAATGTGTCAACAATCGCTTTTAACTTATTATTGATAGCCATACTTGTTTAAGTTTTTCTTTTGTATTCCCTCACTACTTTCTAGTTAACCTAGTTTTTTCAATGCTGTGAAACTCTGTTATTGGCTTAAGTGATGATTGTCATCATTTCGCTATCACTGAGCAGTGTATACAAACTCGCGATGCTGTAACTTTGACGCAACTGTATTGAATTGTTCATTGATAGTGGGGTAAACATTCATAACTCATGTAAATTAAATATAAGCTGTTGAGATTCCTAATAAATAAATAAATAAATCAGTAGATCGCACCACTGCGGAGCAGGGGCGTGTAGCTGGTGATTTAAAAAAAAAGGATATTTCAGACAAGTCTACCTATATTTTTCAGGAGCTACATCACCCTCGCTCTGGCAGCTCTGAGCATGGGCAGTGCCCTTTGCCTGCCGGTACGGGCAAGACGGAGACAGGCAAGGACATGGGGAAGACTCTGGTCAAGTACGTCGTGGTCTTTAACTGTTTTGATCAGATGGAATATAGGTAAACAAATATCAACCAAGTACCTACTAGAGTTTGAATAGATTGGTTGATACTGGATGATAAACTCTCATTCTAGTATTTTAAACAACGCTAGATACTTCGCACTTCAAAAAATTGCATGTGATCAAAATAAAAACACTAAACTTGTCGACGAAGTGAGACTACTCGTATAAGAGGTCTGTTTTTCCTTTTGAGGTACAGAACCCTAAAAATTAGCAAAAATTGATCAATCTTCTCCAGAATGAGCTTGCGTTTACAAGCGGAGAGACCGCGGCAACAGTCATCGGTACCAGGAGGCCATAAGGCTTTGGATGCTTGGAAGGCTAATATATATTCATAATGTTGATCTTTCTAAAGCGTTTTGGTAAGGTTTTTTTAGAATCGGCGGAAGGTTTACTTATGGCCGCCGCCATGAGTCACAACTACTTGGGGTCACGTCATAAGAGGCAATGGACTCAAAAATCTAAAACTATCCAAATACTTTTTCCAGAGGTCTGGGGCGCATCTACAAAGGACTGGCTCAGTCAACCGCATCGAGCTGCCAGTGCTGTCAGAAGCGGCACAGCAGGTCGTCGTGGTGTTCGCTGCCAAGAAAGAGAAGAAGAAGAGCTTCACTGACGGCGACGTTTCTGAAATGTGTCCTGAGTTTGGAATAAGCATTACTATGGTAGGTACCTTCATATTTTCTATTATGATATACATTCGTATATTAATTTTATTTATACACTAGTTGACTGACAAATCCGGCTGTTCGACGTTTGGGCAAGTCGGGTAGGTACCGTTTGTATAAAAAAAATCTGTGACTTTTGTAATTTGAAACAAAACATGTTTACTTGACTGCGACGATGCTTTTTCGTTGACTTTTTGTTGACCGTACTTTTGCGGTGAAGTCGACGCGTGGTGCCACTTTCATGTTTCGCCGGTGACTAAGCAACCAATGGCAAATACAAATTATGTGTATTGCGTCTATCTATACACTTTATTTGCATGTGAGCGTAACGGCTATGGAGAGGCGTTCATTTTTAGAATGGTTTATCTATACCATTACCTACTTATAATATTACTTTGTCGGTAAAATTCTGTCCCATATTCTATAATATCTTCTTCCCACGACTTCAGGTCCACTACGATTTCGGTCTCCGTAACATCCTCTCCGTGCTCCGCACCCTCGGCGCAGTGAAGCGAGTCATCAGTAAAGACAATGAGACTTCCATTGTCATGCGAGTCCTCCGAGACACGAACCTTTCCAAACTGATAGATGAAGATGAGCCTCTCTTCGTATCTTTGGTAGCAGACTTGTTTCCGAACCAAGCTCTAAAGAAGACAACTTACAATGACTTGGAGGAGGAATTACTTGGCCTTATCAGTCATCCGCCGTGGTTGTTGAAGATTAGGTATACAGGTAAAAGTTCAATCAAGTATAGATTAGTTAAATGTATTGTACCTTTTATTAAGGACTAGCTGACCGGCAGACGTTGTCCTGTCAAAATTTGAATTATGTGCTGGAGTTCATAAAAAATCACATAGAAAAAAATTCTGCCAAGTTCATACTAATGTACCATAAGAATGTAACATAAGAATAGACAAAAATGTGTGACATACAAAATACAATTTTAAAAGAAGTAAAAGCAAAATAAAATACCAAACAATAACAGAAATGAAAAAATATATCAAAAATATAATTTATTCCCAAATTATTATATCGTGCTATGTGTGTATGGGAGATGAGTGCGTGTGCGTGTGGGTGGGTTCCCGTACGTGTGTGTATGAAATAAAGGTATGTTCTATGTATGTATAATAATTAATTAGTTCATTTGTAGGAACAAATTAATTATTTATTATTTTCTCTACATCCTCATAATCAAGAGTAAAGAGCCAGTTTTTTACTTTAAGCTTTAGCGGATAAAAATTTAAAATTCTATTAATTTCGTTGTATAAATATACAAAAAAAAAGCGTTTTGACGTCTTGCAAAAGCCGTGCGACATTTAATAGATTCAATTACGTTTGCAGTTATTCGCTTATTTAGAAGTTTATCTGGATCATATGGGGTATATACGTGTTTTTTAGTAATAATCTGGAAAATAAAAAGTTATCTTACTGTAAATACCCGGCACAACTCTTATAATGTCTTAGTGGGAAATCTGTATGGTTTGAATGACATTGTTTTTAGCAAGGAATGTTGCGCTCTTTGCAGGCATAAGAGATGCGTTTTACATGCACCTCCCTAAACCCCAATACAGTAACCAATATCCGGTTGTGCCAATGCATAATAAACCGTCCGGAGAAGATCGCTGTCCGCTACATGCCTCAGATTTTTAAACACCCATGTCAGTTTCCTGACTCGGGACGAGACCATATCGATATGTGGTTGCCAGGATATTTTCTCGTCCAAGAGAACCCCAAGGTATCTGACCGCCTTAGACTTGCTACGGGTTGAGCGCGAGCACTGTTGAGTGAAAGGTGATTTTCATGTGTGAATCCGGACAGCCACATATTGGGCTGTTTTATGCGAGCGTTAGTGAATTGTAAAAATGAGGTTTTCGATATGATAAGTGTTAACAGGTTATGCCTTAGCTACAAGCTGACTTTATGGAGCCCTATCTCCGCATTTTGTTAGAATTCATCCCCTAATAAAAAATATTTTTTAAATCGATTTCAAAGTACTATTAGAATCGACGTCTTCTGGGAAGATAAATGAAAATATTTTGAAAGTTGAGCTAGTGAATTTATAATTTCATAGCTTAGCTTATTATTCATTAATTTATACCTAGGGTGTTATGCCCTGGAGTTTTGCCTCTTCGCGCAATAGTAACCCTAAATTAGTGATTTATCAGTTTGTTTTTCTGGTGTTTTCTTAGTGTGGCATCATGCAAGTAAATTCTATGAATATATTCGATGCAACAGGTTACCATGAATACCTGGATGTACTTCCCCCTTGCTATCTCTGGAGTCTGGACGTGATTGTACGCACACCTAAACACGAGATAATAAATCGTCTGTATGCACTTGCGACAGCCTTATACAAAACTACAAAGAGGAAATGCGACAGCAGTAGTAAGAGACCACAACACTGCTTTGCATTCAGAGATGTTATGTTATGAGTATGATATACCTACTATCTATATAATATTATTATTATTCACCGCCATAGAGAGAATAGAGGTTCGCCGCACATTCGTTGCCATGGAAACGGTACGCGTGCCGAAAACACCAGCACAACATAAACCACAGGCGTTAAAACCTAGATAGTAAAAGACCTTGACCTTTTTGACAATACCGAAGATCAGTGAAGTGATAGTAGATGCATAAGGGTGGCCGAGGAAAATCAGTACCTTGGGTGGATATTATTTTACACTATGTTCCATGCAATTCAACTTGTTTACCTACAAATTTTGAAGAATTAAAAAAGGACTATAAAGATGGTTCTTCGCCTGCAGCTGCGACGTGGTGAAGTTCCAGAGTAAGGAACCTTCTCAGGATGTGTCCATAGGATTTAGGATGTGTTCGACTTTTGTATCAGGATTCTTGTGTTTGTAACACTTACGATTGTATTCATTTATTTTGAAATTTCGTCATTTATAAAAATCATACGTACTGCTGAGTTGTTACAAAGAGAGCAATTGTAATAAAATTGTAATAAAAGGATTACCTTCTGTTACAACTTGCCTGTGCCACTTTGTGGCAAAATAAATAACGAAAAAGAAATCAGTGACATTTTGTTTCCATAAATTGACAAAATATTGGAAATTGTTCAAATTGTAAAGAGTAATTATTAATCATTACTCTTTTTATTTTCAGGTTTATTCTAGAGTATGATACATTTTCGTGCATGAGAACTCCTTCTGATCCCTGTTGCGCTAGTACAATTTGCTCACATTTGCACGCGTTGCGTACCCATGGCAACGAACGCTCTGGCTGAGCGGACGCCATGCATCAATTCTGTAAGTTTAAATACAAAATTCTCAAGTTCTAGCGTTGGTAAAATTAGTTACAGTGGCCGAATAGGGAAGTATTAAATCCATCATCATCATTCTTTCGTTGCAAATAATGTTTGGCACTGTCCATATCCATCTTGTAGGACTCCAAGAATAGCCTAGTTGCCAGTAAGAAAAATACCTTATGAATATTATTATAGAGGAGGGTTGTGAGCACATGGTTACTGTGATGGATGAAGCATTTAAGAAGAAAGAGATGAATAAGACAAAGGTCATGGTGTTTGAAAGTGAAAAGGATGTATCAGTGTGTGATGTGAAAATAAATGACAAGTGTGTGGAGCAAGTAAGTGAGTTTATATATTTGATGAGTCTGTTTACGAGGGATTGAGATATTGATGAAGATGTGGAAAGAAGAGAAAATAAATGCAGAAATAAAGTGAATGTTGCTATACATTCGATTGTAACCAACCAGTTGATGTCCAAAAAGGCTCAACTGCCTGCTCACAACGGTGTGCTGGTACCTACGCTTATGTATGGAAGTGAATGTTGGGAGTGGCAAAAGAAGCATTAAAATAGAATAATTGCTGTGAAAATGCGTTCCTTGCGAAGCATGTGTGGTGTAACTTTGAATGAAGAATAACGTGATAAGGCAACGGTGCGGTTTAAAAAAAGATATAGTGACAAACATTGAAGTGCTAAGATGGATTGGTCATGTTGAGAGGATGAATGAAAGGCGACTAACAAAAGGTATCAAGGCAGATATCAATGGAAACGCCGGGAGGAGACGCCCTGGAATGACATATAGTGACCTTATTGCTGATGTTCTTCAGCTGCGTAGTACTCCCAGCCGGTGCGTGTATGACCAGATGTATGAACGTAAACGTGGCAAAACGAGTATGTAAGGATCGTAGCAGGTGGTTCTTTAGTATCTGCCTACGAAAGAAAGAAGGCGTGAGTTTATGTATGCAGTGTAAAATAAAACTTTCAGCATTATTTATATTAGTAGGTAGGTATGTATGCTTTTTGTCCTAATTAGAGAAATCTGTTGAATAATAAAGCTCGCTCACAACGTGGTGGTCATGACAACAGCCAGTGGCTGCAGTAATACGCTTACAATTAGATTCTGAACCGAACGTAAATTACTGCGCTGGTTCACATTAACTTGCACGTATCAGCGAAACGATCCGGGGGTAATCTAAGAAAGTTACAAATGTTTGTTCGGCATTGTAATACAAGTCGGTTTTAATTCATCATTTGCTACATTTATGTTATAATTTCGAAAATAAACCTACAACAATAATGAAATCGCTATTTTAACCAGGCAAAACAAAATTGTGCTTGAAAGGTTTCTTTATGAAATGCCATTTAAATACGAGTTAAAGTAGATTATTAATACGAGTTAAAGTAGACTGTAAAACTGTGAGCACAGCTAAGTTTAGTAGAACACTACAACCCTACTTGTTACGTTGTGAACATACTCATTCATGTGATGACCTTTAAGTAATTGTTACACGTACTGTTCGAAGTTTTTAACATGTTATTTTTATGCTCATTATGTTAGTGTATACAATAATAATTGTTGGTGAATCAAATAAATAAATAGCAATTTTCTTATTTCAAACTAGCGACGCCTCATGGGCTCCTGGTAGCTGATAGAATTTGTGCAGTCACCTCGTGTCGTGTAGATGCCACGTGGACACTGAACTTCCAAACAACGACCTCTATGAAGTTAGTGTATCGGAGTCCCTCTGCTTCGCACGGGCGCATTCTACTCTTCTTTTTCTCGTGTCAATAACTCATATTTTGCCGACCAGTACTTAGCAACGTAGTTTGCTCTGTAATTTGCCTCCTGAGCTTGTGGCTAAGTAATAACAGCCGCACGGGTCGATCTATCAGGTTAAGCTACGCTTGCCGGGGATCTTTACATACCGAGACTCCTCCGTGCCTCGAAAAGCACGTTAAGCCGTTGGTCCCGGCTGTCAGTCGTGGATCTTGAACAGTCGTTACGGGTCGTCAGAAGCCCGAAAGTCTGACAACCAGTCTTACCAAGCGGTATCGTATTACCCAGTAACTGGGTTGTGGAGGCCAGATAGCGTTGCTCGTTTTGCGCAGTTCGTCCTGCTTCCAAGTATTGGCCCGCTGCATGCGGACCCCGTCACTGCATGTGGCAGTTACTTGCGCAGCAGATGGCATGATTTTTTCAGACATCTTCAATAATCACCGTCATATTTCAGCCAATATACACAAAACCTTAATAGTTCATTGGTGAAAACCGTATAAAAATTCGTTCGGTAGTTTTTATGTTTATCGCGTCCAGACAGACAGACGCGGCGAGGGAACTTTGTTTTATACTCGTAATACAGGGTGGCAGGGACATCGACGCACAACATGTTACATTGTTCTGGAACCCCCTGCGATTAAATTCTTCGTCCGTTATAAAAAAAAAAAAAACAGCTGTATCTTACAAACGTGTACACCTACACGGTGAATATGTATGGATGTAATGTTAAATCTATAATAAGTACGTTAAAATCCCACACCCACCTTTTTTAGATAGGTATTTTTAAATAATCAGTATCGCCAAGTTAATTTATTCTCTCTAAATTACATGACTGATTAAAAATAACAAGCAAATCAAACTTTTTGTTTTAACCGTTCATGTAATTAATAAACCCGATAAATTAAAAATAATCAACTCAACCGTTTGATATCATCATCATTGTCACATTATTATTTTTTATGTAACACGTTGCAATACTCGTATCGCCTAAACCATGTTCCGGTATACGCCTCGTACGGGGTGCTGACGGTGTAACGCTTTTGTACCAGGGTGCAATAAGTCGCAAGAGATGTTAGAGTTGGAGAAACGTCAGCGGGCCAGAAAGGGATGGAAATCACGTGTATACGCTTTCCCTACTATTTCCCACCTCATTAAACACATCCCCCAACGAAAGTATCGCCATCTTGCGGGTGGATGTAGCTACAAAGCTTTGAAGCACGGTGACGCATCACATTATGTAGAAATTTGGCCGTTGTAATTATGTTTATTTTGAGTCTTATAATTTAGTTTTTTTTTTTTTAAAGTATGATTTCTTATGAACTAACGTTTATAAGAAACGTTAGTTAACGTTTTTAACGTATACTTTTTACATAATAATATTAATGTAGTAAGGAAAAAATTACAGTTTATTCTGAGTATTTTTAGTAGTAGTTTGTAATAGTTTTATGGTTTTAAATGGGATTTTTTTATAGATCCAGGGGGGGCTGACAATGTTTTGAGCCCAAGTACCTTTATTATTGTCTCGCGCTGCATATTCCTAATTTGCAAATACCCGCTTTCGTATAAATACAAAGTTTCGTGTTGTGGTATTTCCTTTCTTAAAACCACATGTTTTTATTGTCTAACGAGCTGGGGGAGTTCATACTTTCACTTTACTTACATTTTACATACTAAACACCAATTCCAATAGGAATCACTCCATTTAATTGATAAATATTACATTATTTTCTAAATTTTTATATTTTAATTATCAAAACTCAAATGTCAATTGTCAGATTTTATTCTTTTATAAAGCCAAATCTCCATTGTAAACTATGTTTTAAGGCCTAGTTCTGATGTTAATTGTCACTGGCTCTATTTGTTACTCGTCTAATCTGACGTATCTTTAAAATATTTAGTATTTGTATTTCTAGAACGAGACGGGGTCCAATAAAGGTACCCGTCATTCCTTCTAAAAATGAGTCTATATTCAACTACGAAGCAGTCTATATTCAACTACGAAGGAGTCTATTTTCAACTACGAAGCAGTATATACCTTCAAACCAGTCGGGTCCAATAACCCCGTCATTGCTTCTAAAAATGAGTCTATATTCAACTACGAAGCAGTCTATATTCAATTACGAAGGAGTCTATTTTCAACTACGAAGCAGTATATACCTTCAAACCAGTCTACACAATCTACAATAAATGTCATGTGCCGTCTTCACGAGTATTATTATCCAGTGGACTCCGGTCATCAGTCCAAGTCCGCGCTTCACGATATACCTTCAGTGACATAGCTTACGTCACTGCCGTCTCCTCTATTGTCCTCCTTGGAAAGAGAGATTCCTACAATCCCTTGTGCTGAGAAGTCACGTATATTGTTCATCATCGTATCACGTATGTTGTACATCAGCATGTCACGTACTGTCCAGGGTTAAGTTAAGGTAAATATACTGTTCTCCGTAGGCTTAGTGTTAGCACGTAGTCACGTACTATCTATGTATATTTAAACCACCTATTAAAGGAGATAGGGCAGTTGAGGACTGTAGTTGAGGACAGTCGAGTCTCAGTTCACAATTGACTCTCAAAGTAATACACGTCATGTTGTTTACTTAACCCCTCCTTATCCCCACATAGCACCCTCTAATGGAGCGAGGTAGGCCATCGCCAAGAGATTCTGACATCGCTATACTCCTCCTTGGAGTAAGACGCTGCAGCCTCATCCTAGTCCCTTCTCTGGTGACTGTGGATTCTCCTACCCTGCTGCCTGTTGATTCCTGCTGCATGGTTGTGACCCCAAGCGTTCTGTGCAGTAGATCCACCGTTTCTGGACTGCTACATCCTGCTGCTGCGCGTGTCTTACGCTACAGACCTGGTTCTTGGTTACGAAGACTGAAGATTGACTTTCTTGATCCTTGTATTTTCTACTCAACATGTGACGTAGCAAATAGCCTCGGGTATCTGTTATGTCACAGTGTCATTAGCATCATTAGCGCTTTGAGTAATTAATCCATGAACATTGTCACGTCTCATTCATCCGCGGCCCATCCCTAGGCTCAAGACTTTTTCAGCACCCCGATACGTTAAGTTTTTAAGCCTTTAGCAAATCTGAGCAACATTAGCGGTCATAAGAGTGTTAGGCGGCTGTAAAGATTTGAGCCGCGATAGGAATGGGCCGCGGATGACTGAGAGATGATGATTTTTACGGATTAATTACTAAAAGCGTAATGATGCTAATGATATGAAACTCTGTATTTAAACTAAAGTGGGTATTCGCAAATTAGTAATATGCAGTGCGAGACAATAATGATACTTATCTTAACACTCAACTAATGACAGAAACTTTTCAGCCCCTCTGGTATTCCATACATATTTCAAAATTCTGAGACCACTTTGGACTAAACCATTATTTAAGAGATTTATATATTATTATTATTTTCATTTTCTCATATAACTAGTTCAATCCACGAGCTCAACAAAATGCTGTAGGGCATTTTATGAAAAACTTGCTTTTTAATTTTGGCTTTATATAAATAGATAAGAAATAATTGCAAAAAGCGAGGCCGCTATGAATTATATTAATAACTATTATCCACCACTCAATAAGTCAAAGATGTCGAAGCCTCTCAGTTTCCATTCCGCAATATGCCTGCCGGCCTAGGTACCTTGGCTATAGCAGAGAAAAGGCAAGCAATTAATAATGTACAATCAGATGTAACCTACACAGTTCAGGCCACAGAAAACACAAAGGAACAGTTTCCTTTCGGCCGCGCTACAAACTGCTGGGACGTCAGTCAGACACAAAAGATATTTATTTATTTGTTTTGTAGATCTTTATCAGACCAGACTGAAACTGTTTCGTAACAAAAGATTCACATGCAGATGACACATATCTAAGAAATACGGCCTCCCGTGTCGCCATCGTGTTCAAAGTACCAGCAGACATCAAACTTTTTGAATTACGACTTTCGTGTCCCATTCACTATGTCTACTACCACGACGGCTTTTATTGTTCGAAATATAAATTACAAGTTTACGTAACGTACGTAGTTTAGTATTACGTAATACTGTGGTTTAGTCTTCTAGTTTCATCCATAAGCATTCAACGGCTTTTTTCTAATCTTCTTCTTGAGAATCTATATAGCTCGGAAAGATTTGTTGTGCAAACATGATGATGTAATACGCTATGATATCATAGTACCGACACTTCATTTGCATTCCACGTAATAAACCGATATAGTAAGAAAGCTAGCAAAACGGATATGTCAGTGCTTGGAAAAGTTATAAGCAACGTTGTAAGTAGGTACTTAAAAAACAAGCCTAGTGACCTGTTTATTCCTGGAATAGAGCAAGTGCTAATAAACATATAGACGGTTTGGTGAAAAAAAAAAACAAGTGCATAATGCAATCACTTGGACCTATCACTGTGCTTCTTTGGAAGGTAGGTAAACTTTAATCTATTGTGGACTGACAGAATGTTGCAGTTTACTGTTTTAAACATTAGCGTGAATTTAATAAATTACTTATGTCGTTTGGGGCAGAAAAGTGTTTTGGGCTGATTGAAATTTAGAGAATGGATTATTTTGTTGAAAATTGGTAGAATATGTCTAATTTATTTAGTTAAATAAGTTTGTCTGTTAAAGTGTTGTCAGCTAATAGGAGCAATTATCTTAAATGAATATTGCAAAGACTTGAAGTTTGCACGAAACTTTGACGGTAATTATAGTAATTGGATTAATTTTCATAAACCTCATTTTCTTACCGACCCTATAGCCATTATTATTATCATGCGAAGATACCCGTTCCCGCAAAAAATAAATAAAATATGAAACTGTCAAAAACTGTAAATTAAATGTATTTCTTATAACTGCTTTTCGTTAATGCCTGTTGCTTATGAAACAATCAGAAGTTATTTGCGTGTCTTGAGCAGCATTTTGCGCAAGTTGCTCCTCCGTGCTATCCCCTTTCACGACCCCTGCCTTAATGAAACCCATCTATCTGTTTATTAATTTGCATATTACAATTTGACTGCTAGTGGCCTAGGCTAGTTTGAAACAGACCGTAACGAAACACCGACATGGCCGTAATGAAATAATCGAACTAAAAAATCGACACCTAGGGCTAAGACGAACGGAACACGCGATTGAAAAGTTTGCAGTTTCAGTTTAGGCCATCGGAAAGTTCAAACCTAGCTGGATTTTGATGGATTTTAGACAGATATTTGTGTTTTCATTACTCGGTTTGCTTAGTTCGTAAAAATGTTTGTTCACGGTATTAAACCAGGGTCTAGTGAGGAAGAGGAGGAGGATGATGTTATAGATATACTCATGGTCTGTTCTACACAGGCCTCTGTTCTTTATCAAAAGTAATAGAGCACCAGATGAGAGCAAGGAGCTGACGATTTTGTAATTTTGCAGAAAAGAATAGAAGAATGCGAGCGCAAGGCGAGGAGAGGGGAGATGGATCCCCGGCTGGAGTTCACCTTCCAGCTCCTGATAGATGGCACAGGCCTCCCGAGGCATGCCATCATGGACCATGTGTTCGAAGGAAATATGGTACAAACAAAATCAAATTTTAAATCTCTTTCCTCTCTATCTTGTAATTGGTGTAGTGTTCCAAAAACGCCGAGACGTGTTTTAGTTGAGCTACAAGAAAACTGAATTTTCGAACAATAATATCTATTCTTGTAAAGCTCTGAAACGCAGATCAAAATTAAAACAAATTGAAATATATATTTAGTGTGTACATTTTAGTTTTAACTAAGAATTTCGATTTCAAGGATTAGTTGAGGTGATCCATTAGGTAATCTCAGTTGAGTCGAGGTCGAGGAATTTTCGAGTTAACTTCTTAGAATATGGGTGTTAGTGTGTGTATACGTAGTTTTAGATTATTTCATACAAAAATCTTAATGTTATACCAATACATATTTTCCTGCAGTAGGATGACATAGTGCAGCCGTTCCTGCCGCACATGAGGAACAAGCTCCTCTGGTACTATCAGGATGTGGAGGAGAACGAACGCCGTCTACTGCCCGAAGGCACGAAGAAAGGCCAAGGGAAACCGACACCTCCTATTATAACCCTGAAGAAGAAGCTGTTCTTGTCTGATGTCTGGGATGTGAGATTTACAGGTGTCTGCATTTACATGTTCAGAATAAATGTCAGCAAGCAACTATCTGAGGAAGAATTCTATAAGGATCTGTGAGTGTTATTTGTTACTCTTGTTGAATTCATTTGATTAATTTGCTGAGTGGTTAATGTAATCTCTTACCACCTTATTAATAAACACGGAGTAAAGTTACCCAACCCTTAAAGCCAAACTAACGCTTTATAGGGTAGAAACGAAAGTAGTTGACTATTCTAACTTAATAGGTCGATTTTATCAGTGGAAAGTCGGCCTTAAAGTTAGACTAGTTGGGTGGTTACAGGTACGATTCTTCAATCTATTGGAAGACAGTGAATTACTCCACGATAGGCAAGTTTGAATTTATTTTTTGAAGTCGTCAGATTTGGGAAGTGTCTTATGTGCCTTCACCAAGTTTTACGACGATTTAAATATATAGGTACATAGCTATGAAACACTATTATAGCTTCATAATACATTTGTTTTAGGTCCGGTTTTTTGATGCGTAGTTAACTCAACCAATGGTTAAACACAGTAATGGTTGAATTTTAACAAAATGTGAAAGGGTAACATGAATGAGTTATGCCATTCGTTTTTATTTTTTAATATGAATGAGCTAACAGGAATACATTCATGTTTAGCCTTTCAAATTAAGGCAAAATTCAACCATTAGTTACTATGTTTAACCATTGGTTGACTTAACTACAGATTAAAAAACCGGCCCATATTTGTGTACATTTCTGGGCCAAGGTTGAATGGGACCGTTTTCTACCTCCTTTAATAGCTGTGTAAAAGGGTTAAATCTCGAAAAATGTATGGTTAATCTGAAGATAATACTGGTTGTAATTTCACTCCGCGTTTATTAATGGGAAGTTTGGGACAAACAAAATTAAAAAATATGTATTTTATGTATATAAGTGAATTGGATTGTTTACCTATTCACTTATGTTAATTATGTGATATCAGACAATTACGCAATAATATAATTAGTGTAAAAATGTGTACATTTCTTATCTTATCTTTTTTGCGCAGAGTCTGTGGTGTCCTGAATGCTCAGCAACTTGGACTGGTGATGGCAATAGAACGAGTGATGGAACATGTGTACAGGAATGCCCTGGCACATCCCAGCAATGACGGCGAAGAAGACAAAACGAGGTCATCATGAAGAATCAACTTCTGCCCGGGTTAAGGTCATTTTGAAGTGCCCTAAAAGGTTGGTTGTAGTCGCTTTTCATATTCATTCACACTTTTCATGTTCATATTCATATCGGCCCTCAAAGAGTTTCAAGTAAAGTCGCGGTACTAGGGAAACATAAAATATTAAGAGATAGCCACATGAAATAAGTAATACTTGTCAGCATCAAATGACGGATGATACTAAACCTTACAGTTCCAGCAATACTGCTACAATACTTTTTTTACCGCTAAAAAGAGTCGTTTCGCCCAAACTCCTACTTTTCGGGGTACATCTGTTCCTGTAACTGATCGACTTGAGCTCCTAGGCATGGAGTTGACATCTGGTCTCAACTTCGGCGCCACCATCGAGTACAAGGCCCAAACTGCGGCCAAGAAACTGGGCATCCTAAATAGAGTGAAGCGATACTTTACGCCTGGACAGCTTTTAACCCTTTACAAAGCGCAAGTCCGATCCTGCATGGAGTATTGCAGTCACCTTTGGGATGGATCAGCTAAGTACCAACTAGCCGCGCTTGACTCGGTGGAACGCAGAGCTAAGAGGCTCATTGGCGACGTAAAACTGGTGGATGCCAAGCTTCATTGCTTGGCTCATCGCCGCAAGGTTGCCTGCTTGTCGGTCTTCTACAGATTGTACTTCGGAGAGTGTGCCCGAGAACTCCACGACCTCATTCCACCGGCCCCCTTCTACCACCGGACATCTAGACGCACTGCCAGTTACCATCCCTACCTGGTTGCTATTCCACCAATTCGCACTAAGCGCTTCCAAATGTCTTTTATAATGCGCACAGCAAAAGAGTGGAACTCACTGCCTGCGTCTGTGTTTCCGAACGTATACAACCCTAATCTCTTCAAAGTGAGAGTGAACAGGCTTCTTCTGGGTAAGCTCACTCCATCGTCGACTTTGTCTCTGTCACCTCTGACCTAGACTAGAGTCAAGAGCAAACCCATCACAAATAAAAAAAAATAAAAAAATAAAAAATACTGACCTACACAAAATTTAAACGAAAGCCACTAACATAGTCTTATTCATTCGCACAGAATTGGCCCCACCCCAACTGACACCGGTCATGGGCACGCGGGCCTGCGTTCGAAAGTAGCACTCTTGAAAATTTCCACTATACAAGGTGTAACTTAAATAACGCACAACCAAGGGGTCATTGAACTCATCATTATGAAAAACTTTTACTATGGGACCAAACCTGAAATCGCGAAAAAAATCATATTAAATTATTTGCATGCAGACAAAAAGTACTCGATTTTAAATGATTGCATGCAGTTTAATTTTTTTCTTATAATGAACGCTACTTTTAACTATTTTATGTATTTGGAGTATTTATTCCGGAAGATTTATGTGTATAATAATAATATAATATAATAATAATAATAATATCCTGGGACATTTTCACACACGGTCATCTGGTCCCAAACTAAGCAGAGCTTGTACTATGGAATCCAGATAAATGATATACTACATATAGTACTTTTTTTTTTCGTAAATACATACTTATATAGATAATTACACCCAGACTCAGGACAAACAGACATGTTCATGCACATAAATGTTTGTCCTGGATGGGAATCGAACCCACGACCAGCGACATGATAGGCGGTATCTTAACCAACCACGCCAACTGGCCTGTATAATAAATTACTATTAAACTTACCTAGATACATAATTATAATAAAGAAATCTTTTGTAAAGTGCGAAGAAGGGGTGGGTCACACACGACACACATGTACAGTCACGAACCAGGATTGTTGAGCGTGTCCGTTTTTCGTTATTGAAATGTCACATGTCTATTTTCACGGGCGGCATTCATGTAATACAACCAAGTTAAGATGATAAGTTAGTGGCTCAACGATCCCGGTTCGTGTCTTTTCAATGTTTTGTCGTACAAAACTGGACGCAACAAACATCCGCATCGGCCACAATCGGCACAAGTACCAGGGAAACAAAGGTCTGAAATGGTTCTTTAAACCGGTTTTAAACCTTACGCTGAAGGATTAGAAGAAAATCGGCTAGACTGAAACATGTTGGTTAATCCTACAGCTAGGTTTCGCTTGACAATAAACATGTTATTTAATTTAATTTTACTTTACTTAATTAGAAAGCTATTGAGACCAATGTAGGGATTTCAATAGATATAATTTTATTTTCTTGCCATTCTGTAAAAGTACTTGGAGAAAATAAATTAATATGATTTATTTTAGACCTCGAGGAAGCTATGCACACGTTTGAAGAAGCAAAGAAAGCGATGACGATCTGCCAATATGACTACCTGGATTACAGAAATTATGGATTTGCCAAATATTACAACATTTTTGAAGATAAGACGAATGCTCTGAGGGTGTGTATAGGAAACACTATAGAAGAGAATTTTTCTACTGTTTGGGAGACACCTCAAGGAATAATGTTCTTGACTAGATTTGAGAAGGTGACGCATATATTTAACTCTATTATCAGCTAGCAATTATTGGGGGCTAAGACATCCATAACCCCTATAATTGTCATTATGATGTATACCTATACCTACAGAACTACGGCTGCACTCAAATAGTAGAATCTTTTGTATACTTTAAAAATCTATTGGTGACTTATACGTAGGATGCACATTTTAGAAGTTATATAGAAACTGAGTGAGAAGTACGACAGAGTGCTGAGATATTGCGAGAAGGAAGTAGATAACTAAAATGTTCAAGAGGCAACGAGAAGATTCGTCGCTGCCTCATAACTACTCCCCAGAAGCTGTTAAACAATATTTTTTGACGTGAAAACGTCTTTTCGCTCGGTGTACTGGTGGTACTCGTAAGTTCATTATTTCTGACAGACAAAAACATATAAGATTTCAACCGCTAATAACTACAAGACTTTAAATGCTAGAGTAATGGTTGAACATTCGAAAGATAGGTCATATTTATAACATAAATATGATATAATTTGCCTATGACGTCACACTGCAAGTGCACGCGCATGCGCGCGATCTTCTACTTTTCACTATAAGTCGAAATATCAACTCGTATAGCGCAAAAACATATTTAGCTAGATCAGGAAACAGTTACTCTGGTGTATTTGTCAAGTGTTGACCAAGCACTACCAGGACCTAAAGAGTAACAATTGAAAAATTGGCAGAAAAAAAAATAATATGAAGTATAAAATTTAATATGAAGTTGACAGTAGCAATGTAATGTCAGATGTCATTTCATATCGGCCGTAAATCTGCTCAGATATGAAAAATATTATAATCAGTGAAAGATTGCTTTATAAGAAATGCAATGAGCCAACTACGTATTATATAGTGTCGAGAAAATACAATGGCTACGGCAGAATTGGAAACCATAGTAAAATTTCAATACCTAATAATTTCTCGCGAAAACAAACGACGCGGACTTGAACTGCGCCTACTAAACTTTTTAAACTAATTCGTATTTCATATACCAGGTCCGCAGGTTTCACAAGAGGTGTTGTTCGTTAACTTTGCTAATGACGTCATTCGTATACGTGGGTGTCGGTTGTTTGTCTGACGTCACTATGTTCGTAGTCGATACAAGGGCGGCAGTCTCCAACGTAGTTGCAAACTTTGATCGGAAAATCAATAGGCTGTTGAACTTTTATCATTGAACTTGGGTGTATTTCGAGGAATATACTACTGAAAGCGCGTTTGGTAAAAATAATGAAGCCTATGTTTACTTTTTTCGTTCGCTACCCATAGGTTTAAATGGGATCCTGCTACTACTAAGTTAAACCTGCTACTAAAAGTTAATCTTAAACCATCTGTCCGTCCACTCGTCAGTCTGTCACAAGGTTGTATCTTTTAACTGTGTTAGGTAGCTACTTGAAATATTCAGAAAATACGTAAGTAAATCTTCTTAAGGTCGTCGGTCCATCTTGCTGGGGGGCGTCCCAAACTATGCTTGCCGATACGCGGTCTCCACGGACTCGTCTGCTCCACCGGCCATATCGGTCCTTCGACAAACATGGCCAGCCCACTGTCTCTTCAGTTTGCTTACTCTGCATAATTTGATTATTATTATTATATTTCTGATATTATTCATTTCTGATTTTCTGATAGCCCGCGCCATACCGCGCTTATTGAACTTGAATTTATGGTCCAGCCCGACTGTCAGTGTCCACGTTTCGGCATCGTATGTCATAACGGGCAGGACACACTGGTTCAAGACGTTAGTCTTCAAACATTGCGGGATAGGCGACGAGAAGACTTGACGAAGTTTTCCAAACGCTAACACAAAGGGATCCTTCTTTCGGCTTCTTTCTCAAATTTCTGTTTCCGAGCTAGATAATTTTCCCTAGGTAGGTAGACATACTCCTCCACAACATCTGACTGAATTCTTGTACAATTCACACATCTTGAAATGAAGACATGTGAATTGTACATGATTTTTGTCTTGCCGAAATTAATGCCGAGGCCAATCTACTGAGATCGAGGGCTCCACTAGGCTGTGCAGGGTCTCTGCCATTATGACGATGTCATCGGCAAAGCGTTGGTGTTAGATGTACTTGCCGTTCACGTTGATACTCTGGTTAGTTCAATCTAGCGTCTTGAAAACGTCTTCGAATAGTTTCGGGGATACGAGTATCACATCTCCTGTCTCACTTCTCTGACCAGATGGTTGAGGCTGGTTTTTTTTAGATTCTGAATCCGGATAGTTACAATGGCAGCGCCATACAGACATCTCAACACTTCGAATTAGCGTCAGCAAGTTCGATGGAGTCGAAAGCTTTTTCATAATCCACAAATGCCATACACAGCGGTTGGTTGTACCCCATGTACAATTTGCCGATTAGCATGGATGTAGTCTACGGTACTGAAGTTATTTCAAAAATTTACTTGTTCTGGTGACTGGAAATTTTCAAGTCTCTTGGCGAGACGGTTCGTGATGACCCTCGAGAACAGCTTGTGAAGGTACGTTGCTCAGAAATAAGATAGGTCTATAATTCTCCAGCAAGGTTTTGTCACCTTTTTTGAACAACAGAATCCCTAAACCTCTGCTTCGCTCTTCGGGCGTTGTACCTTTTTGGATGACGGAGTGAAAGTAAGCTAGTTAGCTCTCTTAGGACTGGAAGCCCACCTGGTGCCGGCTGGGACAGATTGGATGCGGAAGGAGGAGGACTGGGTGTTCTGGCGCAGCTGGGAGAGGCATAGGCCTATTGCAATCCACTGCTAAACCTATCCAGCAGACTGCGATAGGCCGAGTTGATCTTCGATTAAAGTGCCTATGTTAATAATTACCTAGGTACTGCTATCGTGGCAAATAATAAAAGATAATACTATGGAGAGCAGTGGTGGTTCAGTGGTAACGGCCGCCAATTTAATTTGTATATGTCGCAATTGAGTCGTATCCGGTACGCCAGCGCCATCTGGTGGCGCTCGATGGAGTTGGTGGGGCGCGCGCCATCGAGTTTGAAAGGACGACACTTCTCGGTTGGCGGGCGGCGCGTGCGCCACTAAACCATCGCGCATTCTGCGATACGTACCTAGTACCTACTTAGCTATACGTGACTATCTAATCTACTATCTGAGTTGTAATTATTGGATCAGAATTATAATTTGATTGTGTAAACGAGTCTGTTCTCTTCTTCCAACACTACCCACTGACGCCCACAGTTAATAAGAGGACCAACGATGAGTGCTAATGATGATGGAGAGGGTCCTCCTCCGTCATCAGAAGTGGGATCAGTGTTGGATCAGAACAAGGAAACAAACGTCTGGCGTGCCATATTCGAACAACAGAATAATAACATGCGAGCGTTGATTGAGGCGCTGCAATCACCGAAACCAGCTTACTGTGAAGATCTACCTGCATTCGATCCTGACAAACCCGATACCGACGCAAGATCATGGTGCGCGACAGCAGATTTGTGTTTATCCGAAAATCCACCAAGCGGCGGTCGACTTGTTCTGGCGGTCAGCAAGGCGCTAAAAGGTGAAGCATCAACATGGCTGTCTCAAATAGCCTACGAAGGAATGACATGGAACGAATTCAAGGTACTTTTTACAACACGATTTATTTCAATCGAGACATTGGCGGGTACCCTCATTAAAATGAACGGCGAAAAACCGAGTGAAAAGGAAACACTACCCGCGTTCGCAAGTCGTTTAATTACTTCGTTGACTAATCGTTGGAAAGATGTAAACAAAGAAGAAATCGCCGTAGCAACAGTACTCGCTCACATATCACAGTTTGACCCGCGACTTCAACGTATGGCGTTCACTACAAATATTACATCAAGGGACAAATTACAGCAAGAACTCAACGCTTTTTCACATTTGAAGCGCAAGATAAACACCGCCAGTGAGCCATCGAATACAATCGATATCAAGCGAGCTAAGATAACGGCACTGAAATGTTTCAATTGTGGAAAAACCGGTCATAAGCGAATTGAGTGCAGAAGCAAGCCGATGGACACGAGGGGAAGACCTACAGCACCTACATCATCGTCGAGTCAAGCGGCGCAGCAGCCGGCAGCGAAGCCCTTGGTTTGCTTTAAATGTGGCAAGCCGGGTCACATTGCCGTCCGGTGCACGAGCGGCGGCGGCGGCGGCGGCAGCGGGCCGGCCGACGGCGGGGCGCGGAGCGAGCGGCGCATCGATGTCTGCGTGGTACAGCCACCATCGGGCACGTTACAACACAAAGGTGAATTGTTACGCTTTACTTACGATTCTGGTGCTGAATGCTCATTGGTAAAAGAAAGTTTTGCGTCTAAATTTAATGGTAAACGTGTGAGTAATGTTGTTGCTATGACTGGTATAGGTCAAACGCGAGTATTCAGTACAGAACAGATTTTATGTTGTGTAGTGATTAACGATCACCCTCTTGAAATTTTGTTGCATGTTTTGCCCGACAATTATTTGCAAAGTGACGTCATGTTAGGTCGCGAGATTTTAAATCGAGGTTTTGCTGTAAACATGACGGCGACTGAGCTTTCGTTAACAAAAGTCCTTTGTGTAAATTCGGTGAGTCATAATAGTGATAACGCGGTTCAATCGGATTTAACTGTTATCGCGACGGAAGTAACTGGCAATTACAAGTCTAGGCTTTTACAAACGCTTAATCAGTTTTCTGAATTTTTCATTACCGGTTTGCCTACAACGCGAGTGAACACAGGCGAGCTTAAGATTAAGTTGATTGATCCGAATCGCACGGTGCAACGGCGACCGTATAGGATGTCGGCGGACGAACGTAGCGTTGTGCGCGACCGTGTGAAAGAACTATTAGAAGCGAATATTATCAGGCCTAGCTGCTCTCCATTTGCAAGCCCAGCTCTGCTAGTAAAAAAGCACGATGGTTCAGACCGCATGTGTATAGACTACCGCGAGCTTAACAGTAACACCGTCTCCGATCGTTACCCGCTTCCTCTAATCTCCGATCAAATCGCGCGTCTTCACGGTGCCAATTATTTTTCAAAATTAGATTGCGCTAGTGGTTTTCATTTAATACCGGTAAACGTAGAGTCTATTGAGAGCACAGCATTCATAACACCTGAGGGCCAATATGAATTTTTGACCATGCCATTTGGCCTAAAAAATGCTATTTCCGTTTTTCAAAGAGCTATCATGAATGCTCTAGGTGACCTTGCTCATGACTACGTGGTCGTGTACGTAGATGACGTTTTAATCATCTCTCCCGATGTAGAGTCAGGTTTAGAAAGACTACACACTGTGTTAGAAGTTCTGACTAAAGCTGGCTTCTCTTTAAACCTCAGGAAATGCTCCTTCCTCAAGACGAAGGTAGAGTTCTTGGGATTTGAGGTAGAGTCTGGCCAGGTCAGACCAAATCGCAGAAAAGTAGAGGCCTTAACGGCTCTACCACCTCCAGTAACAGTGACCCAACTACGGCAGTTTATCGGACTAGCCTCATACTTTCGCCAATTTGTGCAAGATTTCTCTAGAATAATGTCCCCATTGTACCGACTGACTTCACTGAAAGGCGAATTGACATGGAAACCAGAACACGAAGTCATTCGCCAAAAAGTAATCTCTACCTTGACTAGTGATCCGGTTTTGACGATCTATGACCCAGAACTCTCGGTAGAGCTACATACAGACGCAAGTAGTTTAGGTTATGGAGCAATTTTGTTCCAAGTCAAGATTGATGGTAAGCGTTGTGTAGTAGCGTACTTTAGTAAGAGAACGTCTCCTGCAGAGAGCAAATATCATTCGTATGAGCTCGAAACCCTCGCGGTTGTGAACTCTATTAAACACTTTAGGCAATATCTTCATGGCAGAAAGTTTACCGTCGTTACGGACTGTAACTCGTTGAAATCTTCCCAGACAAAGCAGGAACTGACTCCCCGGGCGCATAGATGGTGGGCTTTTCTGCAGTCTTTCGATTTTGACGTAACGTATAGGGAGGGAAAACGTATGTCGCATGTAGATTTCTTTTCACGAAACCCTCTACCGCTCGATTCCAAATCAGTAGAGTCCCGTGCAAGTCCAAAACGCATTGACGTTACTGAACTCTCTCCCAATTGGCTTCAAGCCGAGCAACAACGCGATGTAGAGATTTCTAAAATCATAACCGATTTAGAAGAGAATCAACTAGATGAGCAACTAGCCAAGACTTATGTGCTACGTTCAGGCGTCCTTCATCGTAATATCCAACGCAATGGTAGGTCTAAATGCTTACCGTATTTACCTCGTGCTCTCCGATGGTCGGTAGTTAATAATTTCCACGACTCTATCGTTCACCTAGGTGCTGAAAAGACGACTGAAAAGCTTTTCGATTATTACTGGTTTCCGGGAATGTCTCAATACGTTAGAAAATTTGTAGATAGCTGTGTTACGTGCAAGGTTGCGAAGTCTCATTCCGGTAAAGTTCAAGCTGAATTGCACCCGATACCTAAGGTGACAAGCCCGTGGCACACGGTTCATATAGACGCGACGGGTAAGCTTAGCGGAAAGAACGATAAGAAGGAATACATTTTTGTGTTAATCGATGCGTTTACGAAGTACGTGCTGCTCTACCATATGACGAACATTGACTCTAAGTGTAGTATTCACGCGGTGAATCAAAGTGTAGCACTTTTTGGTGCTCCGACTCGCATAATAGCTGACCAAGGACGTTGTTTTGCCAGTAGAGAGTTTCGCGATTTTTGTGTGAGCAAGAATATCGACTTGCATCTGATAGCGACAGGTTCGTCTCGTGCTAATGGGCAGGTAGAGCGCGTCATGAGTGTCCTTAAATCGATGCTAACTGCTGTAGAGACTAGCGATAACAGATCGTGGCAGGACTCTATAGGCGATGTTCAACTTGCATTAAATTGTACGATGAATCGAGTTACAAAAGCTTCACCTCTGGAGCTTTTAATAGGAAAAGTCGCGAGACCATTATCGTTGATGTGTAGCGATGTAGAGACCGATGTACACATAGAGGAAATGCGCGAGCGCGCGTCCGAATATATTAAGAAGTGTGCCGAATATGACAAAACCCGATTTGACAAAACAAAGGCTAAAATTCAAAATTTTGCGATTGGCGATTTTGTGTTGTTACAAAACGAAGAACGCAATCAGACTAAGTTAGATCAAAAGTTTAAAGGTCCGTTTAGAGTAATTGAGATTTTGGATGGTGGTCGTTATACACTGAAGGCTTTAGATTCTAAGCGTACCTACAAATACGCACACGATAGGTTAAGAAAGATGCCAGCGGGTCACGTACCAGTCGATATTGAATAATGTTGGTGTTTATTTTCATAATAATAATAATAATAATAATAATAATAATGCTTTATTTCGGACAACATAAGATCCCTTGTGTTAGTAAATGGCTTATTAACTAATGTTAGTAAAGTAATAATAATAATAATAGTTTAAAAAACATGTTTACTTGAGATCGCTTCATGAGGGCGACACACAAGCGAAAGTAAACAACTTTACTCACTCATCACCCCCACAAAACGTCTCAGAATAGGAGAGTAGATGTTCTCCGCCACTGTCCTCAGAATACTGTTGTCACTGTCCCGCAGTCTTGTTATTAAAGACGAGATTTTTTGTCGAATGACCGCATAAAAGTCGTCAGTTCGATTCAGCGCAAACATCTCTGATGCGCTACAAAAACGGGGCAGTCCCAACAGCATTCTGAAAACGTTATTATATTGGATGCGCAGGACCTCCAGCGATCTTTTGGTAAAGCTGACCCACAGACTCCCCGTGTACATACCCTGACAGTAAGCTTTGAAAAGAGTTATTTTAACCTGCTTAGTACAACGGTAGAACCTGCGCGCCAACATATTCCCTCTGACCGCCAGTGCCCTGCGCTCCCTCTCTATATCCACATTGTCCTTAAGGTCGTCGGTAAGTATATGCCCCAGATACTTAAAATTATTTACTCGCCTTATACTCATAATGATGAGTAAGCTTAAGTTGTGGTAGAAAGTCGAGTAAAGGATTCTATCGGCCGTATTGTGTTCGACCGTACCAGTGGTTATTACGTAGTCGTAGCCCGGTAGAAATCGGTGTCTCTTGAGGCAACTCAAGTAGTCCGTGGGTGCGTGATGCGCGTTTAACTCTGGCGGAGGTCGGGGTCTAGAGAGACCGTAGTGTGTAGTCAGTGGGTGATGCACACGGGCGATCCACTTGATGGATATGCGTACAGAAGTTTTGATCCATGCGCTGGATGTGTGAGAGCAATGCGATTGCTGGTCGGCTGGAGAGCCGTGGCGTTAGAAGTTTTACTCGGAGGTTTCTGTAAGCTTGGCAGTTTTGCAGTAGAGTTTTAAAGGTTAATTGGAACGACTGTGGTACGTGGCCTAGGGTAGTGGTTGTTGTATTTTCGATTATTCCCAATTTTACCATGTAAATAAAGAGTAAGAATTGGTTAAAATAAAACTGTAGAGTTCTAAAATTTCCTTACTCAATGAATCATGAATCTGGTCAGGAGTGACCGAGTGAAACAAAATTCTCTCGTGGACTATTTTGTTCGTAGGGTAACCACACACGAGGACGTGTGCAAGCAGGATGGCCGTGTCGCAATTGAGTCGTATCCGGTACGCCAGCGCCATCTGGTGGCGCTCGATGGAGTTGGTGGGGCGCGCGCCATCGAGTTTGAAAGGACGACACTTCTCGGTTGGCGGGCGGCGCGTGCGCCACTAAACCATCGCGCGTTCTGCGATACGTACCTAGTACCTACTTAGCTATACGTGACTATCTAATCTACTATCTGAGTTGTAATTATTGGATCAGAATTATAATTTGATTGTGTAAACGAGTCTGTTCTCTTCTTCCAACACTACCCACTGACGCCCACAGTTAAAATAAGAGGACCAACGATGAGTGCTAATGATGATGGAGAGGGTCCTCCTCCGTCATATATATTATTTCATCACCACTGCTCTCAAAACAATGAACGAAAACATTGTGAGGAAACCGGCATGTCCTGGAGCGGAAAATTAGAAGACATTTGTGACATCGACCAACTCGCACTGGACCCGCTCGCTCTCACCAACAGGAGGCCTGTATCCCAGCAGTGGGAACATTAGAGACTGGTTAAGCTAAGCTAAATGAAATGAATACTATAATAGTTTTAGTGATACGGAATCACACGGAACCCTCAGTCCGGGGGTCGGACTCGCACTTGGCCAGTTTTTTAGCAGTCTTAAGGCATAAGAAAATTGTAAGAACGTCCTTGTAGTTCCCGACGGGGAATAGACGTCAATTGCTGATTCTTTTACTCCTGAACCCAGTACATCTGCGATGACGTTAGACCTTAGACCATTTATGACTATCAGTATTATGAGACCGTAAAGCGGTGGTCATGGTAATATCTTCGGCACTGTTTCTGTACGGTACAGCTTGTTAAACATACCGTAGAAAAATCGTGTGAGCTTGTATAGGCGCATATGGTAACGGCGCCACCGTGCCGTAGTGTCGCCGCGTCTGTCAATAAGCTTCCATACGGTCGTCAGTGTTGTGTGGATCACATCCATACAACACTGACGACCGTGCATACACACGTCCACACACATATGAAAATGATATAAACAGTTCCCTACAATCTATAATGAATTGGTTAAAAATAAATTAATTAAAAATAAACTTAAATAAAACTAAAATAATGTCATTTTACCAACAGACAAATTGACCACATTTAAATGTCATTCATAAAAATACAAGAATAGCTAACATCAATAATGCCAGGTTCTTAGGACTGCATTTAGATAGTCATCTATCTTGGAAATCTCACATCGAAATTATCTGCAAAAAGTTAAATCAATTCTCCTATGCACTATACAACTTGTGAAAATTGTAAATGAGTCCGTCGTCCTAGTAGTGTAACATCAACTCTACTCGTACGCTATGGAAGTATACAGTATGTTAACCAACAGAGGGCGTTCCCGTTAACCCGCAATAGTATAGCATCCATACATGCTAAAAAAAATATTACCATTCGAAAACAAAATGGTTTTTATTTTTTTTAATATTAAAATATTCACTAAAAATGTTAAATTGATACGTAAAAGAAACACTCTGTACACGCGTACTTGAAGGACGGAAACATCGCAATTTAGTTTTTATTTTTAGTGAATATTTTTATATTTTTTTTAATATTTTAGTGAATATTTTAATATTAAAAAAAAATAAAAACCATTTTGTTTTCGAATGGTAATATTTTTTTTAGCATGTATGGATGCTATACTATTGCGGGTTAACGGGAACGCCCTCTGTTGGTTAACATACTGTATACTGGGGAAATTCTATAGCTAAACTCAAGCATTCAAGGCACAGAAGAAATGTTTACGATCTGTTTTCAAGCTTAAATCTACTCGTACTTGCTATTTTCTAAAAAGTATAAGTTGCTAACCCTAACATGTTTATACATATATTTATGAGACAGCAGTATTCGTGAAATCAAGCCTACATCTATTTGGAACACTTAAGTCGAAACGTCGCTACAGTGAGATTTGCCCTAATACACACAACACAGCATTCTACACAAAAAGTTTTCTAGGCATGGCACCCAGATTGTATAATAAAATACCGAAACCCATTAGAGACAAACGCGAATTGATTGATTTAAAAAAATATTTAAACAACTTCTTAGTGCAGAAGGCGTACTATACACTGAATACCTAGACGATAATGTATGTGGATAAATATGTGCATTAAGGGTAGTTAAAAACTGTGATTATTTTAGTTTCAGCAGACAGAACTGTTAACTTCTATTTATTTATTTTTTAATTGTAGGATTATTTTTATGTAATTTACTGCGGACAAATTTTGATATTTATTTTAATTGAATTTAATTCTGTTACATAAGTGTAATTTTATTTGTACTCTATCAGCGGCAAAACATAGTGTACCAATATACGTTATATTTACAACACCTGTTTTTTACACCCACCTATGGTTTACAAATAAAAAAAATTTGACCTTGACTTTGACTGTGGCGAATCAACCTTAGTTTTCACGGCAAGAAAAATGTGTGTGTACAAGGGCCTCCGGATATATTCAGTACCTACCGCTTCGATATGCTGACATTTATGTAAGACTAGCTGACCCGACACACGTTGTCCTGTCAAAATTTCAATAATTCGTACAAATGCATTTATATCCTTCAGGTCGTATCAAATTGTCGCGTTGCCTGCTGCACAACCTGACGGAGACAGTCGAGAATGTGGGCCCTGCCGGCTTCAGCCGACATGATGAGGAAGTACTCTAACACACGCTCCCTCATTCACAACTACGAAGAGACCATGAAAGCTGTGTGGATGAATCAAAATGTAAGAACTTATTTTATCACTAATCCCGACCGGATTTCGCATACGTACTTGGATACGTCGGATACTTAGAGACGTAGTACGCTAAGTAGGATATATTTTAGTGCACAAGTGTGTGTTCCAACACAGATGCACTCCCTCTTCCCTCACTCTCATAGTCCAATGGGACGGCAATCCGTCACGACCGGGTAGAGAGCAGGCGCAGAACCAACTACTTTACGTCATTTCAGAGGTACGGGCGTGTCACACTACCATCTTCCAAACTCTGGACTGCTATTAAGAATTCCTAACTAATATTATAAAGTAGCTTTTACCCGCGACTTCGTCTGCGATCCAGCATGAATAGTGCCTTTGTCGGTCATGGTCTACCCATGTGCCAAATTCATCCAAATCCGTTCAGCCGTTTTAGCGTGAAATTGTAATCAACAAACAAACAAACACACTTTAGCATTTATAATATTAGGATAATTAGGAGGATGAAAAAGGTGTATCGAAGAATAAAGGTGACGTACAGGACTGCAACAACTATCGAGGGATAAAGCTTATGTCCCATAGTATGAAGGTATGGGAGAAAATAATAGAGAAAATATTGCGAGAGGAGAGTGAGATTACCCCAAACCAGTTTGGGTTTATGCCAGGTCGAGGAACAGTGGACGCCACTTTTGCACTCCGCCAATTGTGCGAGAAGTACAGACGTGCACACAATAACTTGCACATGGTGTTCATTGATCTGGAAAAAGCGTATGATAGGGTACCTCGGGATGTCTTGGTGTGGGCCTTGAAAGAGAAAGGTTTGCCCGGGAAGTATGTAGAGTTAATTCGTGCTATGTACAGTCAATCTTGTACCTACGTCCGGTCGGCTGCTGGCAACACCGACGAGTTCAGTGTGGCGGTAGGCGACCAGAGGTCGGCTTTAAGTCCTTACATCTTCCTGTTGATTATGGACGCTCTGACAGCGGACATACAGGAAGAGGCACCCTGGTGCATGCTATTTGCCGACGACATCGTTCTTGTCGGTGAAGATGGACCTGAGATCCAGAGCAGATTGGAGAAATGGCAACGGAAACTGGAGAATGTCGGCTTGAAAATCAGCAGAACCAAGACCGAGTATATGTTCTGCGATTTCGGCGGTCTCTCCAGTGCTGCAGCCATAGCGCTTGATGGCGCGCTTCTCCCGGTCTGCTCCGACTTCCGGTATCTTGGTTCACTTGTGCAAAGCGATGGCGAAGTAGACCGGACTGTTAAGCACAGAATTAACACTGGATGGATGAAATGGCGGCAGGTCACGGGAACAATCTGCGACTCCCACATTCCCCTTAAACTCAAGGGGAAGATTTATAAAACAATGGTTAGACCTGCTGTCTTGTATGGATCAGAATGTTGGGCCATAAAAAGAATGAATGAAAGGCAATTGCATGCAGCCGAGATGAGAATGCTAAGAGGGATGTGTGGTATTACGCGAATAGATAGAATAAGAAATGAGTATGTAAGAGGAAGTCTGAAAGTGACACCGGTGACTGAAAAGTTGTGTGGAAATCGGTTGTCATGGTGTCTGTACGACGGCCGTGAAACGGCCAAGCTATACATTTTCACCAAGATGTAAGGTTTTTGAGTTAGGTCTTATAGAGTTAGGGGCCTGGCTCTACATTCAATCTGATAACTTTTTACAGTGAAAGCGTTATGTAAGTACTAGCTTTTGCCAGCGGATTTGCCCACGTGGATGTTTGAAATTCACGAGAACCGTACATTTTTTCGGAATAAAAAGTATCACATGTGCTATTACAGACTATAATCTACTTCTGTGCCAAATTTCATTTAGATCCGTTCAGTAGTTTTTGCGTGAAAGAGTAACAAACATCCAGCCATCCTCACAAACTTTCGCATTTATAATATTAGTAGCATAGGATTAGACCCACCAAAAACATTTTACGTAAAGTATGTTACTTTACTCTTGATGGTTGGTCTTTGGTTCTCTATATAACTTTTTTAGAATAAGGATAATTTTATTAAGATGGATATATAAATTCCACAGAATTTTCACAAGTCTACTAGATGATGACACATTTAAAGTAAACGCTGGTCCTTTTGCTAGATTAACTGGATTTCTTTTGTAAAATTTTCCTACCGAGGAAAAGATAGGAAAGTGTTAGATTTTAGATAGAGACTAGGATTATTTCCATTTCACGGTTCCCGTCTTTAGTTCCCGAGTTTTCCATTGGAACGTCGCACTAACGAATCGAAGCCGATTCAGGCGTTCCAGTGGCATTTGGTACCGGGGAAGCATAGATTCCAGGCACTTAAGCCCAGCAATTTCCCAATTTTTTTTGCGACGGATTTCATAGGAAAAAGGCGATTGGGATGGTCTGTAGGACTTCAGTATTGGAGGAAACTTTGGAAACTTTTTTTTTACGAAAACCTTAACCATAGGTACTTACTTGACATAAAAATTAAATTTCACGATGCAAATGGAAATGTTAACAAAAATGTGACGTTGTCGGTATTACAGAGAAGAGTTTAATGTGACAAAGTTGAATGTGTAATAAAATATTAGTGAAACCTCCATCAAATAATTCAATCCACCATAATCGCACCTTACGAAATCAACGTTTTCGTAAAGTGGTCGTACAAGACATCATATAGCTGATAGTTCGCGTCGTATACGTTTGCTGCTCTGAAATACGTTACAAATGACTGCGCAGTAGTCAATATCTATACTAAAAAAGCAGCACGCCATGCCATGCGCATCAGAAAGCCTGGTTTCAGAATGGCAAACGTACTCGACGCAAATTATACTAATAAAAGGTAGCAATACTTCACCCTTAACTTTGACCCGAACAACGTGTCCAAGATCAAAAAGCTGGTGATTATATAAAAAAATATCAATGGTTCCGAATCGCTTGTTCACAGACTTCTAAAATAAGACATTGGTGCCGATTCTCTTGTCACACATGTCTCTAAAATCACCAACATTTTGTTTATTCCTGTCAAATGACGATTTCTCTTTCTGAAATTGACTAAAGTGACACAACGTAACTATATTATAGTTAGAAAGCACTAAGATGGCACTAAGCTTTGCTTTTGTGAAAATAGCAATTTAGCTATTCTGAATTTGACATTTTTCACCTAAAATTTATAGTTTCAAACTAAATCAGACTATTTTTAATCGCGACTAAAAAGGTGTGGAATAAAATTAGTTCTCATGAAATAAAATTTCGTAAAACAGTAATCTATTTTTTTTTCTTTTCTTATTCTTATTTCTCGAAAACGGTGTGTCATATGGCAAAAATAATGAAAATTTTGCCCCCTTTGAAAATTCTGAATCAATAATAGAAATTTTGAAATTTTGCATTTTAAGACACGCTGAGAATCGCATCATCTCCGAAACTACTGGCTAGCATGGTGCGTGCGCTTTACAAGGGTGCGTATCCACTGACGCGGAACTGGGCGGAGTGGATAGCAGTGGACCGTGAATTGACCAATCCCAGTGATCGAATTCTCCACTTCGCTTCAGTGGAAACAGTGTAAGTGGAGTGGAGCAGAGCTGAGCGGACTTTCAAATAAAATATCATATATCTATTATACGTCCAATCACTGTGCTCGAAATCTCCACTCCGCTGCGCTTAGCTTCAGTGGAAACATTTGCCACTTTTCACTGCTCTTCTCCGCTCCGCTCCACCCAGTTCCGCATCAGTGGAAACACACCCTTACAGCGGCCAGAGGCTGCCCTCCCTGCGCGCCTCCGTGGTAAAAAAACACTCTCGGGGTAGGGCAAACAAATACACAAGTACACGTGAAGCCAAAAATAATTAAAAACCGGTCAAGAGCGAGTCGGACTCGCGCACCAAGGGTTATGGTACCATCATATATAAAAAAGGGTGCTATTTAGAGACATCGTTTTATTTTTCCTGTAATCTTTACATAAACTTATATCACACAGTATAATTTCAGATTTTTCTTCGGAGATAAGGGATGGGGACGGTATTTTTATTTACATTTTTCATCAAAAGTCGAAAACTATGCGGCCTAATAAAAAAGAAAAAATAAATAAGAATGTGCAAACAGCGCTCTTTCATATGATACCCCACATGCTCTAGTAGCCCCACTTCGAGGTTTTAAGACCCCTTTCAGACCCTGTTGCAAAAAAATATATACTTACATTTTTATTTCTTCCTTATTTGGAAAATAGTTGGGCAAACGTCATCTAAAACTATTCCAAAATGCAAGTTGCTAGCATTAGTAGTTCATGAGATATCTAGCTGTGACAGACAGACAGACTGAGTCGCACCATAAGTGTTCTTTTTTAACATTTTGGTACGGAACCCTAAAAACAATAATAAGTACCATGTGGAGTCACGATTGTCAAACTCGATTTTAGTTAAGTCAAAGATGTTTTTAACTTTAGAGAATTTTTTATGCAGATTAGCTGTTAAGATTCTCATAGCCAAAAGTAAGTTCTTTATATGATATTTACGTTAGTTTAGTTCGGAGTCGAATCGAACAACGAACAAGAGAATCGGCACCAAGTTTTGTATTTTACTAACAGACAGCGAGCCCTGTAATAGGATGGCGACAAAAAAAATAAGTTACAGATATCAAACTAGTTTACGCTTTGCATTCACCCCAAAAACTCAAGAAAGTTGTTTCAAGTTAACGTTCCTACATTTTAGTGGTTCCTTTACATAAATAAATAAACACCAATGCACATAACAGGTGATTAAGTATTGGACAAAGTCTTTCTATTTCGATGCGACGTCGATTCCTGATCCGTCTCCTTATTAGTTTAGAATTGCAATTTTTGTATTAAATTATTTTCTCTTTAACAGCAACTGTAATTTTATTTATTGAATAGGTATTTGGTAGAGTGTAATTTTGAATGAATTTAAAAAAATATGTTACCATTATGTACCGAAAACAATGAAACAAAATGTGGATGTCACTTGTTTATAGTTCTCTTTGAAACTGAGAATAAAACAGGATTTATTTGACACTGGCACGCACAGTGGTAACATTCTTGTGTGAAGTTTCAACTACGTACTGCGGAGTTGGTTACGTCCTGCTCACTCAAGTTTATACGGTGTTGGCTAGAGAGAGATGATCACAGTTCAAAGACACAATTTCAAGTTTTCAACAACAAGGGTTTTTTTTGCCGACCCCGATGACTGGACTCAGTTCAAGCTGATAGTATATTTTCTTTGCTTTCTGATATCCTAGTACGTCGAGGTTTATTGAGAAAGTCTTGTCTTCTGCGGTGCCGAAGCGTTGCCCATGCTCATGCGGGGCCACCGTTCTATCGCAGATTAACGATTAGTGTGATTCAGCTTAATATTAATATTTTCTCATAATAAATATCCTTTAAAAAATTACCACGGGACGAAAAATGAAACTTACTCTTCACGGAAGAAAGTTTGACAATTTGTCATCATTTATTCTTTACTATGTAGTTGACCCGACAACGGTTGTCCTTACCAAATTACAATAATTCATACAAAATTCCCATAGATGAGTTTGAGTTTGAGTTTCTCCGAACTTACTCGGCAAATTTTCAAATGGGCGACAGGCCAGTTGGCGTGGTTGGTTAAGATATCACCTATCATGCCGCAGGTCGTGGGTTAGATTCCCATCCAGGACAAACATTTGTGGCCATGAACATGTCTGTTTGTCTTGAGTCTGGGTGTAATTATCTATATAAGTATGTATTTACAAAAAAAAAAGTAGTGTATGTAGTATATCAGTTATCTGGTTTCCATAGTACAAGCTCTGCTTAGTTTGGGATATTATTATTATTATTATTATTTTATATTTCTCCCGGGAGATAGGGTCCGTGGGGTCGCTACTGCCCAACAGCTCGCCACATGCTGCCCTGCGGGTTTCTGTATCTCTCTTGGTCTGGCTCCTCATCCTAGACCCGTTCCGGAAAAGTAAATTCTACCGGCACAGACCTAAAGTTCGGAGGACGCAAGCTCCACCACGACGTCAACGTAGAGATACAGCGGTGGGGTTATTATTATTATTTGATTTTTTGATATTTCTCGGGACCCTGGGGTCCCGGACCTTTGGAAGGCGTACGAGGAGCCGAAGCCAACTCGCAGAGGCCCCTTAGATAATTTTAAATGATGAGGAGGCGCCAACCGACGATTATCCCTGTATGCACTATGCAAGTATACCCAAGGACAACCCCCGGTTGGTACAGGACTATTGTTGTACGTGGAAACAAAACATATTGGGCTATGGGTTTGGGTGGCTAAAGTGGATTGGGTAACTTGAACTATGGAAGAACTATGTCCCCTGCCTGACCAATGTATATATTATACACGGATAAAATAGCAGGATGTGACTTGCACACTCAATAATGCACCCCCGGAGACGGCCGCTAGCATATAGTGACGTAACGACAAGGGGGCAACACTTCCTCAGGTGCTTGAGGAGTGGAGAGGTATTCCACGGCTATCAGGACAATCCCGGAAGTACGGTGAAGATCCCTACCAGCACCTTACTGGAATACTTCCTTCCTCCGAGCACGTTTGCTAAAATGAAACTCATTAATTATCTAGACGTACAAATACAACATTAACTTTATGGTTAATTGGTTCAGAATAAACTAAATAAAGAGCTGTATTGGATCATATGCAATGAGAACCTTGTTAACGTAGAAACTGTTTGTCAGCAAAAACAACCAGAAAAAAGTACTTGAAACGCAAAATGCAAAACTCAACAGGTGGTTGACCACTACGAGGCGACGTACTAGGAAAACATAACTGCCAACAAGTAAATATTGTTCGTTACACCTTTATCATTAGACTACAATCATTTTTTATTAACAACAATAGGTTTATTAACTCCTCATTATGATCAAGATGATAAACAACAAGATGCGCATAGTTATGCGCGTTGAATGGCAATCAAAAGTAATATTTATTGTTAATAATATGGATTGTGTGTGTGGTGGAAAATGTGGGGATAAATTTCAGGCTAAATAACATTTTCTTTCAAAAAAGTTTTTATTTATTTTATCTATCTTTATTAGGTCCATAATAAATATGAAAACATGGAACGAAATTATGTGCAGCAGGTCAAAATTTTGAAATCTATTGATCGTCGTCAATTTGCTTATTTTCATAAGCTAGAGTAATGGTTGAGCATTCAAAAGACAGATACATCATATTTATAAGGTAGGATATAATTTGCCTATGACGTCACACTGCTACTGTACGCGTGTACGTGCGATCCTCTTCTTTTCACTATTATCAATTCGTATAAAGCCATAACGTGTTTTGCTAGAAATTATTCTGGTGTCTTTGTCAAAAATTATTGACAAAGAACTAATAGGACCTAAAGAGAAACATCAGAAATATTGGCCAAAATACGTTTAAAAACTAATATGAATTTGACAATTGCAAAATAATGTCAGATGTCGACTCATATCGGGCGTAAAGTTGCTCAGAACTTAAAAAAAAACCCAATCGAAACAAGCTCGCATCAAAAGTGAGCCTAAAAAGTCTAGTCTAGCAAATACAAAAGCTACGGCAGGGTCAGAAACCGTAAGAAAATCTGCAGCAAGTAGCATAAAAGTCGTCTCATATTGGTCGTAAATCTACTCAGAACTGAAAAGTATCATAATCGGTGAAAGCTTACTTTATAGGAAAATGCAATGAGTCTACTAAGTATAGAGTCTAGCAAATACAATAGCTACGGCAATATCGGAAACCATAGCATTAGTCTCAACAATCAATCTGTTTTCACGGAAACAAGCGTCGCCGCTTGTTTGTACTTGTACTTGTACTTGAAAACTGTCGGGCAGAAAACAAAATATAAATATTGGTGACGTCATAATGTTTTTTTAAATTTTTTTATTTTTATTTTTGTTTATTTATTTAAATGTCTTAAAACTAAGGATATTACACTGTAAGGATATTACAGGACTTCTTAACCTCTCGAATGTCGGAGACTAAATTGACTTGACTGAAATTGTCAAGCTGTATTAGGATTACATTATCATAAAGGTCATTTTAATATTTTCACTTGTCAATTTAGTGTAACTGTCCGACTTAAGACACTTGGAGCATTTTTTCTTATGTCGAACTGTGTAACATAAGACACCTAATGCGATAGCCAAGTCACACACAAAATGGTTTATATGACGTGTTCTTTTGGTTCTACTAGGCGACTTACCATTAACTTTGCCCAGTGTCTGTTTAATATCGAACTCTTCTCTTAGAAAATACCCGCCCCTACTTTGCACGGGTTTTCGACATGACAACATCGAGATTTCTTTATTTTAAGCAAGATTTATTATATATTTAAAGCACAATAAAAAAAAAATAATGTGATTTGATAAATATGTATATACAGGATGTATCAGAAAGGTGTGGTCAAATTTAAGTGTGTCGTACAGACCAGCAAACTGAACAACTTTTTCCATGGGACCAACATCGTAATCGTGAAAAAATATTCAGCCATCCGATGCATTTTGGTTGTACGGGACAGTTGATAATTTTTCCTCGATTCCGATGTTATTACCATGGATAAAGTTGTTCAGTTTGACCTTTCTGATACACCCGGTAGATATAGAATAGATAGAATATGTGGTGATAAAATTACCTATGTCACAATATCGAACGTCCTGGGATCAGTAATGCTATTCTGTAAAAATCTTACCGTGAAAACTTACGTGAGGTGAGCTGTCAATGTCAACGGTGTCAATCCCTGACATCCGGTGGAATGACAGCTCCTTAAAGTTCATTTCACCAAAATTTTCACGGTGAGATGTTTCCAGAATAGAACTACACTGATGGTTTCAGCAGGCGGGACAACGCGACCTCGGGACGTCGCGTTATCCCGGAGTACTAGTACATCATAACTATTAAGAAGCAATGCTGTCGCATAATTATATCAATAGTTTGTAGTGGAATCCGCACTATTTATGCACGTGTCCTGGCAGGGGTAGCATCAAAAAGAAGAGATGTTGTAACAGTATTAGATTTGGAGATGATTGGTGCGTGCTAATATTCAAATAACTCTGTACTTTCTATTTATAAAGCAGAATATACTTCCACAGAATAGCAGTAGGTGCGTTAGTATAATTTACATTTAAAATAATATTATAAGTTTAAAAAATTTGCACGTAATTATATTATGTAAATAAGTACGCACCAATCCATCCCCTAATATTTCTTTTCGCTGAAAAGGTTAAGTACTCTTTACAAACAGATTCTTAAACATTCTCGGATAGATTCTTACCAAAAGTATTTGAACACTAATCTGCAGAATATTTATTTGGACAACCAAAACAGTTTTATCTTTTCTTTTATGAAGTAGAGAATTAAGTATCTTGTCCTGGCTCGAGAGATATGTCGAGGCCGTCCTCAAGAATCGGACTATCAAATACAAAATAATTTTTCGAATGCGGCTGGTAGTTCCAGAAATTTCATTCAAACATACAAATAAACTCTTCAGCTTTATTATTTTAGTATAGATATATACCTATATATTAAAAAAAAAAAAAAATTAATGATATATAGATGAAGCAAAGGATTATTACTATTATTTAATTGCTTTGTTTTTTGTAGGGTAGTTTATTATTTTTATCGACAGTTATGTTTTCAGGTAACTACAACTTTATTCCATTCACATCACTTCATTCGCATAGAAAATTATGAACTAGTTCACTACTCAGATACGTAGGCGGCGTCTGCTACGAGTATGTAGTAAGCGTAGCCGTGACAATGCTACGCCGTAGCTGCGTTGTAGGCGTATACTATTTGTAGAAATAATTACGTCTATGGATTTTATAGAGATAGGCAGACGTATCTGTTTAACTAGATAACTTTAGTTAATTATGTTAATTTTAAGATTTTATTCTTTCCAGTTGTGGGATGTGGATGTCAGCCTGAACAACACGCTGCTGAGGATTGATGACAGCGGCTGCGTCGTCGTAAGCATCGACCATACAATACGACTTATAATCAGAGAATCCGGCTGCCTCATCAAGATGGGTGTCGATTTACCAATTGTGTGCCACTCGCAGTATCAAAAGAAAAAATACTTTACACTCGTCAATGATTCTTTACAAGTGAGTTGGAAATATTTTATATAGTTCAGCCCAGTTGAGAGGTAGTCACTCAAGTGAATTTTTAGTAACTAAAATTTCGGCCTAATTTCGTCAAAAAAAAAATTGATGTATGTCATGTTGCTTTGTGCTTTATTTTGTCAGTTCCTCCCCGGAGGATTACCTTCGCGCAGTACGGCGTGTGAAACTCGAAGTACGGCCACTTTTTCTTCCTCAAGTTGTACGCTTGTCGTCTCTTTTACTCCCCGGCCTCCGGTTTGTGGGTTGGACCAGTGACGACTGGCGAGAATTTATAGACCGCGCCAATGCAGCTATCAAGAGCTTTGATGTCCTAGTAACTAGGGTTCACGATATATATACTAACCGTATAAGATATATGCTGAGTGGAATGCAAGACGTTACTTTAATAACTTTACCAAGTTCACTGTACAGTTAAACAATAATAAGCTGTGCTAAATTCAATAATTCCGTGTTAAGAAACTAAAAAAAGACGAACCCTAATTTAAACCTAAATTAGGTTAAAAGCTGGATTAGCAGATAATTTGCAGTACATCTGCTGGGGTCTTCAGAATATTCGCTGGACTTTAAATTGTCGCGTTTTTAAATGATACAAAAAAATTGTGTGGTGGTTTCTTTCTAGGATAACATTGAAGATCTATTTACATTTAACGAGTTTCTAATCAGGAGTTGAATTAATTTCCTTTTATTATTTTACAGAAGAAACGCCATGGTCAGTAGAAGAATTTATTGAAAACGTCGAAACGGGATGTCGGTAAGTAATCTAGAAAATATTAATAAATATATTTTACAAACTGAACTAACAGTGCATAATGATTAGATCAAGACGTATTGTTGTTGTGCTTTTGTTCCACGTGAAAACTTTTAGCAGTATTATTCAGACAGTGTATTACTTACGTACTATAATATTTGCAGATCTGATTTCAGTTAAACCGAATCTACATGTGATTTATGTGTCTCTAGTACCATGAGAAAATTCAAAGATGAAAAAATCTTGTTTTTGGCCAATGATCCTGACACAATATTTTCTTAAGAGTAATAAAGGCAAAATGTAGCGCACCCATATTTTTACCAATTAATTTAAATTAATTTTGTCCAAGTGGCAGTTGTTTTTAAAATAATAATAACATTGCACAAATATTGGGTTGGCTAATAAGTAATGAGCGACATACAACTATTTTATTTGTATTTATTTATTAAATGAATAATTGTTAATCATTAATAATATATACACCGTCGTTTTCTATTACCATTCGCCATCGATCTGGCAAAGAGTGAATAGCGTCCGCATAGAATTTCGTTGGTTTTAAATTGAAGAAGTCGTCTATGTATAGTTTCAAGTGTGGTTCATCGTCAAAGCTTTATTCAGGTAAATTATTACTAAGTGATCGGAACAAGCTGAAATCAGTTGGTGCTAAGTCCGGTGAATATAGAGGGTGGGGTATTATTTCCCAATTAAGCTCCAATAGTATTACCCTGGTACTCTTAGCAATATGCGACCGGGCATTGTCGTGCAGGAAAAATATTTTGTCGTGTTGTGGACGTTTGCGATGGATTTCAAGCTTCAGTTTTTCGAGTTGATCACAATATACTGTTGCTGTAATCGTATTATTAGTAGGAAGGAATTCCCAGCTTATTACTCCATGTATATCCCACCAGACAGAAAGCATTACCTTGCGAGGATGAAGATCACCTTTTGACGTTGGTTTTCCCTGATCTTTACATCCCAGCCACTGGCGCTTGCGTGTGTGATTAACATAGAGAACCCACTTTTCATCTCCAGTGACAAGATGATCTAACCAATTAAATGTGCGGCGGAAAGATAAAACTTGTACACAAATCTCAGCTCGGTAGGTCAGCTGATCTTTACTTAACTGATGGGGTATCCAAACACTATATTTGTAAGTCTTTCCCAAACCATGTAAATGATTTTCTATGGTGCCATGAGAGCACTCGAGCTGAACAGCCAAATCGAGTGTATTTCTTCGAGGATCTTCTTCGATTAATAGTTTTAATTTATCGATATCTATTTCCACGGGGCGCCCAGACCTTGGTTGATCGGTTAAGGAAAAATCGTTATTGCGGAACCGTTGGAACCAGCGCTTTGCTATTGCTTCGGAGACTGCATCGTGAGCTATCCTTTGACATATATTACGTGTAGCTTCTGCAGCAGAATGCCCAGATTGAAACTCATATAATAAACAATGTCATACGTGGGTTTTAATATCACTAATTTCTTTGTGAACTTTAACGCACTAACAGCCAAAGTATCAATAACGCGCATGAGCGCGACTCGCTCTTTATATACCCTCTGCTACAGAACGTTCTCGAACCCTTCCGAAAATTCTAGAAATTATAAACTAAAACGCTCATTACTTATTAGTCAACCCGACACTACTACGAGGCACTGTCCATCTCATGTTTAATCACTATCCAAAGCAAGATAAGTAGGATGCAGTTTCTATACTCCTGTGGATTAGGGTATTGTAGATAATTTTAATTGAAATTTCAAACAAAAAGTCCTAGTAGTTATCTCAACACACGTGTAAAGTGCACCCCACATACATACGTGTATCGACAGTCATTGGGTCAATGAAGCGCGAACGCGAAAATGTTGCCAGTGTTGTTATATTCTACGTCGGGGCGCATACAACATTTTGTGTCCCTGCTAAAAAAATATGTTTACATATTATTTCCTTTATTTTTTTTTTACATATATAAATTATATTTTTAAATATTATAAGAATAGACAATATCGAAACATTTAAAAATATTGAAAAAAATAGTAGCCCACCGGTATCGGGAACAGGGTCCAAGCTACATGTGAGCGTAACCGCTGTGGAGAGGCGTTCATTTTTACAATGGTTTATCTATACGGCCTTTACCACCTATTCACAGCAATACAAACCTTAGCGTACAACTGCACTTATGACCGCTTATTGAAATCTACACCTTGAAATGAAATATAAACTAGAGTTACAGAAGTATAATAAAAAACGGTCAAGTGCGTGTCGGACCACACACAATGAAAGATTCCGTACGAGTATTTAGGATGAATTTACTCCAAGAACAAACAACATTATAGTTGTAAAACATGTTCGCCCAAATATTCCAACTGCAGATGTATGTTTGTACGCATAATATTGAAAGATTTACCATGTTATTTTAAGATGATACACTTCTTATAAGTTTTCCTGTAATATATAGGTATAGAACTATTCTCTGTATTTTTTTCCAAATTATAGACTTAGTAGTTTCGGAGACAAGGGGGGAATGGTCAATTTTCATCTATTTTCTTCAATAACTTTAAAACAATTTATATTTAAACTATTAAATAAATCTATTTGAGATCATCACAGTAAGCATCACAATTGATATGTTACACGATACAGTTTGCAAAACTTTTTATTTTTTTTATTTTCTTATTTGCACCCCAAAAAGTATTCGTAATTTCTTTATTTATGTTACTCGTCCGTGTTTGGGTTACAGAAATTCGTATTACACATATGAATTTCTTCCAAATTCTTCCAAATTTCAATTTCATCGGTCCATTAGATTCGGAGCAAGTTGGCTGTGACAGACGGACAGACTGACAGACACACGAGTGATCCTATATGGGTTCCGTTTTTTTTTTTTACTTTTGAGGTACGGAATCATAAAAACGGAGGTAAACTCATTTTTTTTAAATCAGTATTTATTTACAAAAACACAAGTCCAAAAAATCCCCCCTTAGAGAATTTTTTTTATCGTTATTAATAATCTACTACATAAGAAGTACAAATTCACAGAACATTATTAATAATTTAGCACTCATTTCATTTATGCACATTACAGAATTCATTATTATTTTAGATGGTAATCCTCTTTATATTCGAAAACCTCTTCAATTAATTGCCTCTCACGTACACTTTTCATCAATTTTGTGTAAAAAAAAAACTGAACTGAATTGAACCCCTCGGGTACGGAACTCATGTTTTGACATCAGAAAAGCTTTATTTTCTACCAATTTGGGAATTAGAGATTAATCTTCGATATAAGTGCTAGCTTTAAAGCTCTACCTTATATATATTTAACCCGTGGAGTAGTTAAGAGGTTGATTTCTTCATCAATAAGATTGATGTCATGTGTCATGTAAATAATTATCCAACAGGCGGTTTAAACTAAATTCCTTCAGAACGTATTTGAAGACGATTGTTAAATATACTCACAAACCTACCACATTATTTTTCAGCAATGCGTGCGTAGAGCTGAACCGTGAGAGTCTCATGGTAGAAGAAGACAGTTGAAGAAGTTTTGGACTTGGTGAAGAAAGCGGCTTAGCAAATCAAGCCAACTGAAATCAACCCGGACTTCGAGTTTCTTATCGCTGAAGGTGAGTTAAAATGTTTGTAACACACACGAAAGTAAAAATGATTAAATGCAATAATAGGCCACATTGACACATAGAGGTGAATACCTGGCTCCTGGCAGCTAGCTATATTGCAAAAGTTATTATCGGCAGCAAAGTAATCTATACCGTGAATTAAGTAGAGAAAACGCCAGCCAACTGATCCCAACCTAGCTACGGTAACCCCTAGTACATGCACACCGAATAAGCAATATGTAGCATTTTGTCCATTTTATACGTAGCAAAGTTCTTGTAGAAGAAGCATGTTTTGTGTTCCGAGATTGGTAAAATGTAAAAAAAAATTACTTAACTACCTGTGGTATCCTAGGGACTCCGAATAGATGTTAAGTAGACAGTACAGATTAGGTGATAATTGTTTACCATATTTAGAGTGTATCTTTGGTCATTCTTCCGAGTTCAAGATAAATAAATTATTCGATCATAATGCTGGCCTATTTAACTAATTTATGCACAAGCGATTTTTGCTGATGACTAATGCTAAGTAATTTATATTTTAACTCTGTATACATAAAAGCGTTTGCTATTTGTTGATAAAAAGTTATTTCTTATATATAAAATACAGATGGTATTTTAGTACAAATGTGTAAAAAATTATATATTAATGATTAAATATTTTTAAAACAGTGTTGCCTTTTACTAACAAAACTAACATCAATTTCTATTTAATAATAGTGATATAAATAATGAAACTAAGTAAAAATAACAATACTTGCGATTGCTTTGTTACGAGTTTATGACTAATAACGAAATATAATATAAAATATTAAGCGTTCTTACCACCCCAACACAATCCTAGTTTCAATTGGCAGTTTTATATCTTCTGTTGAAGACTTTGAGAGATAAACAGACTCAGTCTTTGTTTGTTGGTTGTCCTGTTGTATGAAAGAAAAACAAAACTTAAATTAAAAAAAATAAAAAACCCGACTTCGTAAAAAGTGAACTTTAAAAACGATGGAAACAAGATGATCTATTTCGTCTAAAAACTATCTCATGCAGTCGGAGGTGGTTTTGTTAAATTTAAGAAGATGCCTTTGACTGAATGAGATTGTTTGGAGACAAAATAGATCATCTTGTTTCCATCTTTTTTAAAGTTCACTTTTTACGCAGTCCGGATTTTTAGATTTTTTATTTTACACTTTTTATTTAGGAAGGATTACTTTTCTCTCACTGTATTAAGTAACTCTGTAGATACCGGCCGTCAAATTTATTTTTCAAAGGAATAAAATTTAAGGTTTGACATTTTTAAAAATATCGTACGTGAGAAGTTTTTTTTTTGAAAACCATACTTATTGGCGCCAAAAATCTGCCATTTTGATTTTTTATAATTGTAATACATATACCCAGTAACACTAGCGCAATAAAGACGAATCTAACGACATATCATTCAATAAATTCGGTCTAGCCGTTTAGACAAAACGAGGTCACAATGGAACGGACATACAGGTCAAAAACATAAACCTCCTTTTTTAGCTTCGCCGCAGTTGGGTAATAAAATTAAGAAGAGTCTTAGCAAGTGCCTACGTATGTATTCTAATCATTATGATCTCATAGTTCTAAAACTTCCGAAATTACTCGTATGATTCTTGATAGTCTCCGCTAAAGTCATAGGACGTCAAGTTGATGTCAGCTCTCATACTACTCCCACTAGAGTTGCCGAATGGTTCGTTTGGCCAGCTGCAGCAGCTTCTAGTCTAGTTCAAGGGCGCACTATACTAAAATATATGTATACATCTCACATTTTCTTATTCATTGAAAATGATATTGGCGCTAACTTCAGACGTTAACAACTTACTTCTTAGTGTTCATGAAATCCTGGTCGGCTAGAGCTATATTGTAGCTTGCATGGTGCCAGTTTAAAGCATTTCATATTATTTTGCGTAGCTGACGGATTGACACTACATTCAAGTCATATCAAAGAGTATAGTCAGGGAATCGGTAATCTGAGTTCCAGGACTTATTGAATCGTAATCAGGAAAAATCTAAATGTTTGTGGAGTGGTTATTATACATTAAACAATAATAAATTGTATCTTTTTAATTTAGATTATTAATTCTGGTTATAAAATAAAACGGGATATTTAAGTTAGGCCAGTCTGTACTTGTTACCGGTTCAGTAACCCCAGAGCTACTTATGAATATAGAAATATATTACTTATAGCCAACGTTTTGTTATAACCACAGATGTCTTAGTTAGTTCTGTTATCCTAGTGCGCCAACATCCAAAACGTCTATAGGTAGATTTTCACCGGTGTGAGCACGTGGCGAATGCGACGTTCCATTCAGCAGCTTGTCGATTTCTGTAGCAGCAAACGTAATGTAGTAAACCTACATACTATAACTAAATAGTATTGCAATTACACCCTTCGATTGACAAAGGAATTCGTTTCTAATTTTATATTTTATAGTTTATTATGATCTGAAAAAAAATATGTAAAAAATTCAAAAGTTACAGTTTTTTATTGCCAACAATGCAGTGTGATGTGAACAGAGTTTGGTTATGTTTTTACTAAAGTAAAGGGTAATGTAAGGGGAAAGCGCTCAGGTATCCCGCGAATATTTTTTTTAGTATTTGATGTCAGTATCAGGTTGTATGTCGATCAAAATATGATTCGCCGCAGTAACAAATAATATGTACTTACAGAATTATAATCATCAATAGTTGGTTGCGCCACTTCTTCTTCCCAGCTAAAGCACTAGGAAGTGGTGAAGGGCGGGCGTTTTGGGGACACTGTCTTATGTAATTTTGACGTTCGAAAAGTGCTGATTCTCAGCATAGTTTGAATAAATGACTTTTAATTTCATAATTTCTTGGAATAGTTATTCAATGACTAAGGTACTTAATTTGATCATAGTGAGTTGTATTGATGTTTTTAATGAATATAATTCTAATTGAACGTGTCATAATTTCTTGGAATAGTCATTCAATGACTAAGGTATTTAATTTGATCATAATGAGTTGCATTGATGTTTTTAATGAATATAATTCTAATTGAACGTAAACGAAGTAAAATGGGTATGTAAGGGTCGTTGCAGATGGCGTTCTGCCTACCCCTAATATACCATGTATACTCTGATTCAATAATAATTGTTTGGCGTGTAATTGCGATGGAATGAATGCCTATGTAATGGAACGGGGACAATAAAACCTTTTGCATATATGTGCACTACAAGGGTACAAACACTGCAAGGTTACAATAATCGCAGTTGCTATGGTGTCATCCAAATCGTTAGTCAAAATACCTTATGTTCAGCATTTCAAACGATCGTTCGAAACTGAGCTTGGGTGGAGATAGAGCGAGACATGATTCAACATCAGAGCTATAACTCAACGAAAAATGCATTTTTGTTGATCAAGTCAGTCTCAGGCATTGCAGAAAACTAAGTCACACCCCAACCAGTTTAGTTTCCTATCAACATAACATCACGCCTGTAATCCCTGAAGGGGTCGGCAGAGGTGTACACCCGCATAGCGCCAGTTATGTTTAAGTACCATGTAATAGAGGGCGAGTCTATTGTCACTCAATCTGCCTAGCCTTTTCCCAACTATGTTTGGGTTGGCTTCCAGTCTAACCGGATGCAGCTGAATACCAGTATTTTACATGGAGCGACTGCCTATCTGACCTCCACAACCCAGTTACTTGGTAATACGATACCCCTTGGTAAGACTGGTTGTCAGACTTTCGGGCTTTTGACGACTCGTAACGACTGTCAAAAATCCACGAATGAAAGCCAGGACCAACGGCTTAACGTGGTTTCCGAGGCACGGAAAGCACGTTAACCCATCCACAGACCAACCTCGCGTCAAGCTCAGCTTAACCTGATGGTTCGACCCGTGCGGCTTTTATTAATTAGCCACGAGCTCCTCGAGTCTAGGCACAAATCCAGACTCCGGGCTGTGCTACTGAGAAATTCCTGATGGAAAAACCCTATCACACTGCCGACCAGCACACGTAGCATGACTGCATGAACATCGTAGCAAGGAGTTTTATCGACGGAAGAATAGACAAAAATGACGTTTCCGTGTAGACGGTAAGACGGCAACAAAGTACGAGTAGAAAGAGTCATCTGCACTTTTTACGAAATTAATTTTTTTACATAATTTGAGCCAGAATTGTTTGTTTTATCATAGGATATCTTTTTCTGATTAATTCTCAATTTTTACTTATAGTAAGTCATCATATACGTCACGTATATAAAGACAAAATACACCAAATTTTTACAAAGTGACGAACAACCGTAGTTAGAAAAGAAAAAAAAATACGGTAGTATAGGTCTTAATCATTTCCTTGGTAATGCCCTCTAAGTAAATGAAGCTCGTAGCTCTGTTCTTCTATTAATTATCACAGTTTGCGCCCAAAACTCTTTTCTATAAATTCATGATTTTGTAGATAGCCGTATTATACTTTGCGGCCGTCGAGTAAAAGTTTTCTACTGTCACGGTAATGTTATCTATCTTCTAATTAATTATCTATCTTCATACAAACGGTCAGAACGCGAGTCATACCTACACGCCTCGAGTTCGGTATGTACTCGGTACCCAAACAGTCGCGAATGCGCGGTGCATTCGCGACTGTTTGTGGGGTCTGATGTACTACCTGATTTAAACAAAGGTATTATTTTACTATATTTCATGAGGTCAGGAAACTCCCCACAGTCAATACAGTTATTAAAGATAAGAGCTAAAGTAGGTGCTACAATGTCAATAATAGACTTAGCAACTTCTACAGAATTACCCCACAGATCTGCTGTCTTTTTTACATTTAAAGTGTGAAAGGTTTTAATTATGTCTCTACAGGTAATTTGTTCAAAATTAAATTCCGAATCGCAAGCATTAACATTTTCCTTAAGCAAAGACTCAGCAACAGAAGTTGATGAGTTTAGGAATTTAGTAGTTGAAACGGGAATATCTGAAAAGAAATTTTCAAAGGCCGCGGCGACTTGTGAGTCTGATTTTATTATGTTGTCATTAATAGACAGGCTGTAGTCAGCACTTCGGTTATTAGACCTTCCCGTTTCACTATTAATAATATTCCAAGTCGTTTTAATTACATTACTACTGTTTTTAATCTTCGAACTCAAATAACGCGACTTGGCCAAACAACAAACTTTTTTAAATAATTTTGAATAGTTTCTAACATATAAATTAAATTCAGCAGTGTTTACAAAAGACCTTTCATTGTATAGTTCATAAAGCCGTGTTCTACTTTTATGAATACCAATGGTAGCCCAATCACTGAAAGACGCGTTACTATTAACCGAGATAGTCTTGGGAATAAAGATGAGATTAAATTGTTGGCAGTACATATTAAAAAAATCATCATACAGATCATTAGGATCAGTATGATTAGCCAAAACTGTTAATTTATTAATGAGTTTAACTTTAAAAGCTTCCAAGCGACTTGTAGTTTTGGGGTTAACAATGATATCCTTTTTAGCCACTTTTTTGTTTTGGTTTTGGATAGTAATCCTTTGCCCGCAATGATCAGAATCTAGTAAATTTATAATTTCTTTATGGCTTGGAATAACATCTGTATAAATATTATCTAGGCATGTGGCACTAGTAGGGGTTATTCTTGTGGGCTCCAAAAATAGGTTTACAAGATTGTATGACTGAAAAAGACTTATTATTTTACTACAAGAACCTGACTTTTCTAATAAATTAACATTAAAATCACCACAAATGATAATAGATTTATTTGAGTTACATATCTTGTGAATGGATGAAGATCCATTACCTTTTCAAAGCAGTCATACAATCCTGAAGGGGGCCTGTACACACTTAATACAATAAATTGCTCCAATTCTATACAAGCTATTTCAACTGTCCGCTCAACAGATAGGCTCACAATATCCTTACGTTCTTTAAATTTCAGCTGGTTACTTACTAAAATTAATGAGCCACCATGTATAGCATTTACTCTGCTGAACGAACTACCAACCTGGTGATTATTAAAATTGAACATAAACTGGTGGCTTTTAAGCCAATGTTCTGTTATACAAAGAATATCAATACTGTTAAAATTCATAAATAATTCTACTTCTAAATCTTTGTTGAGAAAACCTTGAATATTTTGATGCACCAGGTTAATACTATTTACTAATTTTGAAATTTTATTTGATTTATTCTTGCATTTCTGTACATTATTGCTAGAGGATGCCTCTATTGTCTTAATTTCTAATTTAAATTACTACCAATGTCAATTTTGGATACCAAGTTATTGGCTGAATGATATAAAAAAATATATATATAATCGGAATCATATCAACAGTAAGGAAATTACGTGTACAGGGTCGCAATGGCACACTCACACAGACGCGCACACAGTCGTGCGCACCGACGAGGCCCCAAGCGATAGTCGCGGTGCTCTGAGTACATTTATGCCTGTGTGTGTTATTTTTATCTGTTTGTATGCCGTTTCGTACGATTGTTCGTATTTTCCCTACAGTGCATATTTATATTGTGACTATAGTCACGTGGATTCATCTAGTTTCATAGTAGTGAGTATTCAAATATATTGCAGTTTATACGCTGAGACTCCTCTCGACTTTGAAACCTAATGCCTAGAAATAAGGTTCCATCGTGTGCTTATTGGATGTAGGTATCAGCTAGAATAGATGAGCAGCCCCTTGTTTAGTTCAGTGTTCCTAGTACCGTCAATGCGCCAATACCAAACTTTGTTAGCAACTTCTTGGCGGTATACGGCTCTACTAAAATCAGGTCCACATGAATTTCTGATTATTTTGAGAGTATCAATTCGTTTTTTTTCTGTGATAAGAAGACTTTTATTAATATATCTAGCGCCCCACCCCTGCTTCGCACGGTTTTTACGTGTTAACAAAACATCGAGAGTAGTTTACAAGAACAACTTAATTTATTTACCAACTCATATTGATGAAAATACAAATTTCCATATACTATAAACAACCGGCTAATTCCGTGTTGAACTCGCGCACTAAGGGTTCTGTCTGTGCAACTTAAACTATTATAGTTTAGTTTATTTTTATTAATTGGCATGAAAGAGGCCATGTAAAAACGAATAAACTGCACTAGTGTTTCTTTAGAGAGTGGTATCGAAGTACTAGTCTTTGCGCAAAATACGCGCTTTGGACGTGGAGTTGCGGACACTAGTCCGATATTCAATACAAAACAATATCCTAGGGCAAGGAGAGTCCAGTTGTTTTGCAAACACTGCTAGATTGAGCAGGTCGGCTTCGTCACTTACACAGTATTTAACTGCAAGTGTGTATATTTCATGAGGATACAAGAAAAGATGAACATTTGAAAAACATTTCGCAAGAAGATCAATTGAAAATCATTATCTTGTTGACATTCTGCATGAGACTGACGGATGGTCGTTGTCCTATTTGCACTCGTACTTGGTTATTACATAATTTTATAATTGTTATTGTCGAGTTCAGTGCAAGCGAACTCACACATGCATTCGGGAGAGTTGAAAGCATGTATGTGTTGAATATCGTGTATAGTGTAGGAGCGGGAACGTTCATTGATCTACTTTCTAGTTTTCATTGTATCTTAGTACCATGCCTTACACGTCGGTCGATGAATTTAATTTAGATACAATGAGACCAACGGGGCGCGACTGCTGAGGTTGGGTTCTATTCCCAGGTCGGAAAAAGCGTTATTGGGTTTTTCTATTTGGAATTCTTCAGAATCTGCCAAGATTTTGGAAGTTGGCGGTTACTCCAGTCTCTCGAAAAGCACGTTTAGCCATTGTTCCTGCGCCTGATCTCTCCGTACATGTGGGATTGTCGTCCCATCGGACCATCAGAGAGAGGAAAGAGGGAGTGTGACTGTGTCTACACCACACACTTTTGTACTATAATAGGCTCCATGGCCGAAATGGTTTTGTCTACTTATCTCGTCGTCAAAATCGAGGACGACTAAATGACAGAAGAATCACGCGAGAGTAAGTAATTGTCGCGTGTGTCATGTTAGCCCTGCTGGTACCCTGTTCAGTGACTACAATTTAAACTCCGTGACTACAAGTAGTGTAGTATTGCTAACATGAAGACACGCCGCTATCGGTTATAAAGACACATTCTAGCTTATAAGTTGCCCTGTTAGTTTATACTATTGCATATAATAACTGTAATTGTATAGTACTTTATGACACGAGTGTTTTTGTACCTAGTTTTGTGCAGTTCCATACACTACTTTATATACACTCATAGAATAGGTACCTATATAAATACAATAAAAAGACAATGTTAACAAAAAGTAAATAAACACAATAATGGCTCCGAAACCATAGTAACGTGGATTGCGTTAACCTACTTACAGAAATAAAATCATTTATCATTTATCCATGTACCCAAGAGACTGGCGGCATTGCCACGTTGTATGGCAATGCTTAGCCTCTGGCCGAGGTAAAAGCCTGCCTTTGGGTCACGGGAAATGTCACCAGCAGTTTGGAGATTTTGTTGAACAAACCATGAGCATTCGGACCCCACGCATTTAGAGTTTCATCCCCAATCGGCTCGAAAATATAATTACCGATTAGGTTATTTTACTTCCGCCGCTTCAGGTTTTCCTCAGCCGCAGCAGCAGCGCCAGCACAGCTCGCTGTGCCAGGAAGATAGGATGGAGCAAGGGTATCGACATACGTTGCATCCCACACTTAAAGTCTAACCACCTTCCATGGAAATAAAGACATGCCGTCCGGTCTTTTGCTATCGTCGCGTACCAAGCCATTAAGTTCTAATACAGCAGGAAAGCCGGCGGTGACAAGGGCTCGTTGGATGATGTCATTAGTATTCGCGTGCCGCGCTAAGTGACCCGTACTCCGGCTGCAAGGCAGGCCGTGGTGCCCGAGGCTGTTGACAACTTCACCACAGTGACAGCGGTATGCCATTGTTAGATACGAAAACAGCAATACTTTAACTTTTGATGAAAAAAAAAAAATAACAACATTTATTGGCCTTTTCCTTTTGTGTTAATTTAGAAAAAAATATTATAAACAAAATGATAAACTTCTAATTTCAAAATTTCTTAAATATTGATAGTTTTGAGTTATTAACTCAAACGATATGCCATCTTTTTACTCTTAATTTGTTGCAATTGCAATTGCAATTTTTTATGTGCTAACACATCCTCGAGATACATTTTTAACATGTTTTTTAACTTGTTGTGTAGCCTATAAATGAAAATACAATTATTTATATATTATCACTCAAACAAACAACGGCTTGTGGCAGTCTGATGTCGAAAGGGTGGTGTTACAGATATCTACAAACTTTGTTTATGGCAAGTACGCGACTCTACGACTTCTTGGAAACCTAGGCTCTCCTTCATTTATGAGAACCTAGTATTGAAATATGTTACAGCCTGACTGAATCAATACTTTTTACTAAGCACAGGGCACGCCAATGCGGCTTCCATGGCAACGATGCACCTGCGTGAAGATCTCTACGACTTCTTGGAAACCTAGGCTCTCCTTCATTTATGAGAACCTAGTGTTGAAATATGTTACGGTCTGACTGGATCAATACTTTTTCTAAGCACATGGCACGCCAATGCGGATTCCATGACAACGATGCATCTACGTGAAGTTCGCTAAGTCAACGGAAAATACGACTGAAGGAAATTAAAGTTACCTAATAAATATTATAAGCTCTATTAGCACTTTAATAGTTCGTGTGATTATAATAAATTTTAACGGCATGCCCGCTCAAAACTTTCAAAAAATGTTTAAAACTTTCCAATAAAAAATATTTTAAATAATTTCATGAAATAAAGTTACATCAGGAACTTCTCAGTGGCAGTCTAAAGCCAAGTTGGGACTTTGCACCCAGTTCATGACAGTAGACCCTATCACATGGGACTTAAGATATAACTGGCGATGTGGATGTACTAATATTATTTCCATATTTCAGGTTTCAAGTCTAATTGCAAGGCCACTATAACAAGGTAGCTCGATGAGTGAAGATGTGGAAATTCATTGCACGCTAACTATCAAGTAGGTATCTGCTTTAAAAGAACAAGACAACTAGGTAAATAAATCTTGTCCTGTGTAGGTACGAAACAAGTTCTTTTTAATATCACGAACATTGCCAAACATTAATAACTGACCAACCTTAATTTACGCAATTCCATGTAGTTGGCTTTGGACTCCATTGAGATTGTATTCAGTTAGCCGCATGCATCTACGTACTACCACGTCGGTGTATTTCCATTCCCCTACTTTCAATGACAAAAGAATTACGAAGGAAGGAAACACGTATGCTCAAAGAAAACTATTGCAATCCACCCAGTATTTAAGTACACCTAAACTCTGTGTTATCTTTTACACCATTACTGTCATATTTTGTAAGATATTTGCAAAAGAAATTACTAAATACCTCTGAAAAGCGCCGTTTTGGTTTGCCGCTTTTTGAAAACTTACAAATAAAGACGTAATAAAATGGTGTCCCAAACATTTTTTCACTGGTACTTGTTCAGTATTTAATAACGCATGTGTTCCATATGATATTGCCTACATTTAAGTCATAATTTGTAAAAAAATCTGCTAAAACAGTCGCACACTTTCATTTCATCATGGGAGACTATGATAAAGACTGCGCGTTGAAAAAATCAATGCTTAAACATGTATTCAATTTACAAACCTAAAGTGATGAAAACAGAGGCGTTTTAAGCATCACGCTGCAGCGGTAGTTGTTACATTTTGACTGCTGAAATTTCTCGATTCAAGCTCTTAATGTTTATGGGCTCCTAGTATCTTGTATCGTATTTGAGCAGACTTCGCGCGACTTTGTGGGTTCGACGCGCAAGCGCGTTGCGGGGAAAGCCACGTGGGGCAGCCAGCGGACACCACGTGGAAATAAAGCACAGACTACCTAGAAAGTGTTTTATTACGTTCTATCGGTCTCGTACTTTGCGAATGCAGACAAGTCTGAGTGAAAGGACAAGATGGCATTGTGGCAAACACATTTAAGCCAAAACTCAACCATTAGTTACTATGTTTAACCATTGGTTGAGTTAACTATGGTATAAAACCGGCCCTTAGACTATTTAAACAATTACAGAATAGCTAATGAGTGTTTTAAGAATTGCAAAATGCACTGCAATTATTTTGGCTAAGTTGGTTTAAAATTTTTATTTATGTTTATCAAAATTATTACATAATTATGTTTTTGTGTTGTTCAATCATGCCTTTTAGGTTAATTACTGTCTAAAATAAAATAAAAAAGTGTTCAATCATGCCTTTTAGGTTAATTTCTGTCTAAAATAAAATAAAAAAGTGTATGTGTGTCAGCTCCGACGCAAGACTGGAGTTAACTCCTTAAAGCAACCTGTGGCTATTCCAATTTTAATCCATCCATCATAAATTTAACCTGAAACGATATTGATAATTATTGGTCACGTCTCCCCAACCTCAAAGTGAAATGCGGGTCAGTGTGTCAGTTAAATAGACTTCCTCCACAGTCTTGTAGTCCTGGTAGATATCTGTCTGTAACTCAGTAAGGGGATCACTACCATCACACATGCGCACTAATGACTACTTGTGTCACGACGGGTTATTGGCTGACAATGGCCTTGACCCCTCGACCTCAACATAGAGCAGCAGCAGTCACTTGTCCACGTTTCGCAACGCACGTTTAGGGCTTCTTGAATCAATTTCCGGAGTAAGAACGATATTAAACCGTGAGAGTTATATGTACATATAGCAAAAAAAAAAAAAGAAATGAGTTTTCAAATACGAGAGTTGTGATAGTCATTTTAAGTATATTTAGAAAGATAACACTTTGTAAGGGCAAACAAAAACTGCCACTGATAGTCTGGTTTAGAATATCCTGAATATGGGTTGGATATAATATATAATAACAAGACGAGAAACTTATTTGTCGCCTCGTCGCTATCATCTAACCAAGTTTCTGTGTGATCTATGGAGAGAATAGCTACTTAATGATCAAACTAAGTGATGCCCGGTTTCTGAGTTTTTTAAACGGAGTTTATCCATTCGATTGATATATATTGATTATTTATTGGTTTGAATCTTGTTTTTGAACACGTCGATAAGAAAGAATCTTACTAAAAATTACTATCGAGGGTTTATCTGAGTAGCTCAAAAACCGAGCAAAGGAAAGGATTCGCTTAAATAGATGAATTTGTCGAATCAATCAGCTATCAAGAGTTTAAACTCTGGGTAAGAATTCTTCAGAAACCGGGCATGAGAAACAGACATTTGAAACAGAACTATGTTAAGCCAAAGATGCTCACTTTTTCGGAAAGCCTGAAATTGAGTTCTCGTAATTTAGCATTATATTCAAGCCATTTTCATGGAGAAATATAATTTCAATAATTTGTTGCAGGGTTAAACTTGCCATTTTACTTAAATTTATTAATCAATCTGTAATATTTCACACCTAATATTTTTGGTAAAAGTGATTGTAACAAATGCAATTATGTCAATGTGTCAAAAATTAAATCAACTTCAAAAATAAATTAACTCAAAATTATGAAATAACTTTAGTTTCAGAAGTCGGTATGTTGGGATCTGTATTTTAGTTTTTTGCCACCGACTTCCGAAATTAAAGTTAGTTCATAATTTTGAATTAATTTCTTTTTGAAGTCGAATTAATTTTTTAAACTTATTTTTCATTTAATTTAAAAGTTTTTCCTTTGACACCACACCCGTAGCAATAAGTACCCGTATACACAATATACATATAAGTCAGGCCGTCACACTTACACATATTAGTCCATAATCTTGAAAACTACTGAACCGATTTTGATGAAACTTTTACTGTGCCCTAAGTTGAAGTAATTGTAAGCCGACAAAAAAATGGTCACGATCTGATTAAACGTTTCGGAGAAATGCGTGGACAAACATACCAAACATTCATACATCTATAAAATTTTGTATATTTGTTTGGAAGTAGATTATCATATGTGAATATATTGCAGTTTCAATAATGTTACATACATACCAACGTGTCGAATTGATAACTCTTTTTTTTTAAAGTCGTTAAAATGTAAGGTGAAGCGTGGCCGAGCTCTCCAAAACTATTAAGTACCTACTCGTACATTATTTCTATTGTGTTTATTTTTAGAGTACTAAGTTATCTTGAGAACTTCGTTGGACGGAGACCTAGATGACTGATGATGTCACCTATCTGATGGTGGAATCTGAAGGCGGTATAGGATCTCAGTAACGGCACTATGTAGAACCATCGTGTTTGTACTTGTTTGAATAGAATATAAGTAAAATAATATAAATGTTGAAAACTAGGTCATCCTATTTTCATTGGGTACTGCGGACCAATAAACACTTACCTAGTCATCATCAGACCTTCAGAAAGTATCATGTAGTAGCAACCGTGCTCATTTAGATAAATGTTGAAAGCTACGTCATCCTAACTATTTCCGTTGCTGAGAACCGATAAGCACTTACCTGATCATCATCAGACCTTCAGAAAGTATCATGTACTCGTAGTAGCATCCGTGCACAATTAGATAAATGTTGAAAACTAGGTCATCCTATTTCTATTACTGAGGACCAATAAGCACTTACCTGATCATCATCAGACCCTCAGAAAGAGTATCATGTAGTAGCAACCGTGCTCGATATATATTGAAAGCTAGGTCATCCTAACTATTTATGTTACTGAGAACCTTGTTTGAAAGGGAAAACTCCTTTGAGACCACACCCGTAGCTCATATCAATAAGCCAGGCCGTCACACTTACACGTATTAGTCCATTATCTTGAAAACTACTAAACCGATTATGATGAAACTTTCACTGTGCCCTAAGTTGAAGTAAATGTAAGCGAACAAAAAAGAATGGTCATGAGCCGATTAAAAGTTTCGGAGAAATGCTTGGACAAACATACATACATACAAACAAACATACATACATACATCAATAAAATTTTGTATATTTGTTTGGAAGCCCTAATAGATATATTTGAATATCTTGCAGTTCAAATAATATTGCATACATACGGGTCGAATTGGTAACTCCTTTTTTGAACTCATTGTCCCGTATGTATTACGGGTCGAATTGATAACTCCTTTTTTGAAGTCGTTAGAAATGAGTTTTATATTTAAAAAAAAATTGTTAATACTCTTTTTGTTAGAATAGATGCTTCACAACTATTAAAAAGTAATATGTACCTAGATATACCATTTTAGATCCTAGTACACATAGTGTGATAAACCGTTTGTTAACCGTGGTACCCCCAGTAGAACCACCAGTGGTACCACGGTTACGTATCCCTAACCGTGGTACCCCCAGTAGAACCACCAGTGGTACCACGGTTACTTATCCCTAACCGTGGTACCCCCAGTAGAACCACCAGTGGTACCACGGTTACTTATCCCTAACCGTGGTACCCCCAGTAGAACCACCAGTGGTACCACGGTTACTTATCCCTAACCGTGGTACCCCCAGTAGAACCACCAGTGGTACCACGGTTACTTATCCCTAACCGTGGTACCCACAGTAGAACCACCAGTGGTACCACGGTTACGTATCCCTAACCGTGGTACCCCCAGTAGAACCACCAGTGGTACCACGGTTACTTATCCCTAACCGTGGTACCCCCAGTAGAACCACCAGTGGTACCACGGTTACTTATCCCTAACCGTGGTACCCCCAGTAGAACCACCAGTGGTACCACGGTTACTTATCCCTAACCGTGGTACCCCCAGTAGAACCACCAGTGGTACCACGGTTACTTATCCCTAACCGTGGTACCCCCAGTAGAACCACCAGTGGTACCACGGTTACTTATCCCTAACCGTGGTACCCCCAGTAGAACCACCAGTGGTACCAAGGTTACTTATCCCTAACCGTGGTACCCCCAGTAGAACCACCAGTGGTACCACGGTTACTTATCCCTAACCGTGGTACCCCCAGTAGAACCACCAGTGGTACCACGGTTACTTATCCCTAACCGTGGTACCCCCAGTAGAACCACCAGTGGTACCACGGTTACTTATCCCTAACCGTGGTACCCCCAGTAGAACCACCAGTGGTACCCCCAGTAGAACCACCAGTGGTACCACGGTTACTTATCCCTAACCGTGGTACCCCCAGTAGAACCACCAGTGGTACCACGGTTACTTATCCCTAACCGTGGTACCCCCAGTAGAACCACCAGTGGTACCACGGTTACTTATCCCTAACCGTGGTATCCCCAGTAGAACCACCAGTGGTACCACGGTTACGTATCCCTAACCGTGGTACCCCCAGTAGAACCACCAGTGGTACCACGGTTACTTATCCCTAACCGTGGTACCCCCAGTAGAACCACCAGTGGTACCACGGTTACTTATCCCTAACCGTGGTACCCCCAGTAGAACCACCAGTGGTACCTCGGTTACTTATCCCTAACCGTGGTACCCCCAGTAGAACCACCAGTGGTACCACGGTTACTTATCCCTAACCGTGGTATCCCCAGTAGAACCACCAGTGGTACCACGGTTACTTATCCCTAACCGTGGTATCCCCAGTAGAACCACCAGTGGTACCACGGTTACGTATCCCTAACCGTGGTACCCCCAGTAGAACCACCAGTGGTACCACGGTTACTTATCCCTAACCGTGGTACCCCCAGTAGAACCACCAGTGGTACCACGGTTACTTATCCCTAACCGTGGTACCCCCAGTAGAACCACCAGTGGTACCACGGTTACGTATCCCTAACCGTGGTACCTCCAGTAGAACCACCAGTGGTACCTCGGTTACTTATCCCTAACCGTGGTTCCCCCAGTGGTACCATGGTTTGGAAAATATAACTCGGATTTCAAGTTTAACCATAAAGCGGATTGCAGACCGCCAACTAAGCTAAGTTAGTTTAGCTTAGCTCATATAGCTGGCGGGCGGGTGCTTAGCATAACTCGCTAAGCTCCGGATCACAACAACTACCTAACTTAGCTTAACACAACTAACTTAGCTTAACATTATATCAGTTAGTTTACACAGCTTAGTTTGCATAGTTCTGCACACAAGTATGAAAAACTACGCCAGCTATGTGAGCTTAGCTAAACATAGTTTGCTGTCTGCAACCCGCTTTATGGTTAAAGTGAAACTTGAAATCCGAGTGGCACCACGGTTAAATTTTCCTAACCATGATACCATTGGGGGAACCACGGTTAACAGACGTGATAAACAATCTAATTTGAAAACTGATAAACATTTTTAGACTGCGATCAATATGTAGTTAATTATTGAAAATGGTTAATAAACACTGTCTTTAACACTAAACAGTTTTAGGTCAAGTCACCCTCCGTATGGTACATGGGGACGGTGCAACCCCAAATTAATGGGGAGAGGTGCAATAAAATGATATTGTCACAAACCGTAATTTTAAGTCATCGACTGCAATCAAAGAGTCAATGAAAGGCTTTGAACTTCTTTGCAAAGTAGGTATGTACCTAGAGATGTTTAATTCAGTGGAAGTCTGTTGCTTGTTGCGTTCTGACCATTGACGATCAACAGATTCAGTAGTCTCATAATTTATAGGCTCCTAGTATTGAACATCGTATTTGCCCCCGACGTAGTATTTTCCACGCAAGCGCAATAAGTAGTAGTACTCCGTGTGGACCGAACACCACATGGCAGATTTACTTATTAATTAACAGATCGAGGGTGAGGGTGTTACAGGAATGAGTAGCGAACCCATTCCTCTAACACCCTCGGTCAGCATGATAAGGTCAATGAACCCACTTATTTGTAGCTGCGATAAATGGTTAAACTGGAAAGTAGAATTAATTTAGAAGAGTAAAATATAATTTCTGTAATACCGTACAAAATAAACAGTGTAGCTTCGTGTTGTAAATTCGTAGCTTTATAAGTTTCTAGTATCAAGTAGGGCTATTCGCGCTGAGTTTGTTTTCACGCAAGCTCGGTTAGAGATCTGAACACGTGAACTGGATACCAATTACCAAACCATCTGATTCATGTGTACATCCTGAAGTCTTCATCTGTAGTCATTAAACTATTATAATAGTAGGTATCAATATAAAAAAGGTATTAATATCATGAAAGCGTGGGTATCTTTAGGGGGAGAAGATACTTGTAGAGGTATCGGAAAAATTTGCAATAGTTTTTCTATGATGATGAAAATTGAAGATAGAAATGAAGACGTCCACGTCTTGACTTTCTCAGTCAGTTTGTACCTTAATGTCAAGCCAGTGCCAGTTGCTATGCCGAGATACAATGCTCGGGGGTCAAGGCCCGAGGTCAACTGATAAATAAAGGCCCGCGCTTCGTTGAGGTGATGCCTGACGCCCTGGCATGTAATTACTCAGTAGCTCTTTGATATTCATGGTTTCCTAGTGATTTGGATCAGAAATTGCCTGAACGGGGATAGTTATGGTCACGCCCCTCTAACCACGCCCAAATGGTTAAAAAGGGTGGACTGCTGTGAAAGAGTGATAACGTGGCATTATTGTATTTGGCGGCAAAACAGCTGCCAGTGGTACAATTTCACCTTACGAGCTCCATATTAATCTGTGTTCCTAGTGACTCAGAGTGTAACTTACCTGTTCATGGCATGACACGTTTGCACTCTGCAATCCCATCGCCTCCTTCACTTTCATGCGGCTCTATTTCGTTAAGCTATTCGTCTGTTTGAGGAGAAAATGGAAAAACGGAAAGATCACACGGGAACGTTAAGACGAGAGCTTGCGAAATTCTGATATTCTTACGTTTTTGCAATTTTCAGGTCAGTATCAGGTTACATGTTGAAAAAAAGTAAGATTCCCGACCGTGGTAAATATCTATCTTTATCTATATAAATAAAAATCAATTGCCGAATGTATGTACGCGCATCACTTCAGAACGGTTGCACATATTTGGCTAATTATTTTTTGTTGTGTTTCTAATAGTCAAGACAAGGTTTGTATGAAAGAAAATCTTTGAAAAGTAGCCGAGAAAATTGGGAAATTCGGGAAACTGAAAGTGCATTTTCTCTGGGAATTTTGTATGAATTATTGAAGTTTTGACAGAACGACGTTTGTCGGGTCAGTTAGTTTTTTATAAAACAAAGTTCTGCACTGCGTCTGTCTGTCTGTATGTTTGCGATGTTATCAAAAACTACTGAACAGATTTTCATGCGGTTTTCGTCTATCAACGGAGTGATTCCTGAGAAAATCCGTTAACTTTGTACAATCGTGAAAAAAATATTAGGGATAGTTAAACTTTTTAATAGCTTAGGATTATTGTTGGCCCCAGTTTTTGTGTGCTAAAGCTCTTTATGCAAAATCATTTAATATTGTAAAGTTGCTACTACGTAATGACGTCATCGCTACGCTGCAGCTGCGCGGTCGTAGCACCCGTAGATGATAAAAAATCTTAAATTCCTTCACTAACAGGCATCGCACAGTCTAAACCGCTGGGTCCAGAAGTATGAAATTTTACACAGGAGATACAAACGAAAGTGAGAACTAGGATTTATGAAATGTCATCCCCTAAAGGGATTAAATAGCGGATGAAAGTTTAGAGTATTCCCGTTTGAGCACCTATTTTTGGAGCACCTATGCATTTTGCACCAAAGGTATTCCCATTTGTGCTCCAAAAATAGGTGCTCAAACGGGAATACTCCGAAAGTTTGTTTGGACGTCCGTCATTTTTGTCGATGGGAAATTCCATCGGTTGCATGGCTTTTATTTAGAAAAACCACTGTCTCAAACGCTGTTGATATTTCTACTTGAATGTAATAAACAACTAGATAATAAAGTACAATTTAAGTTACAAGATACAATTTCTATCCCCATCTTAATTTCCAAACTTGAGAAGCTTGGAGTCAGAGGAACTCAGCTACAACTTTTTCAGAGCTATCTCACCGGACGGAAACAGAGTGTTAGAATGTAAGCGCTGATCTCCCGGTTTCCTTAGGCATTCCTCAAGGCAGCATTTTGGGCCCAACCCTCTTTCTCATATACTAATGATCTCACAAATATTATCATTCCCAAAGGCGACATAATATCATATGCTGATTACACAGTTCTCCTCTTTGCCGCCGATATGAAAATATTAGACAAGATTCAAGTAATGGCGTTCATTGAAGTCCTTATTACATAGCTCGTAGGATCAAAGTTGCAATAAACTATGTATTCAAACTGCAACAGATGTCTGTTGACGACCTCCCTCGTACAATGAGTTTACACGAACGACATACTGCGATTTTGCACAATTTCGAAACAACAATAAAAATAAAAATTTGAAAAAAGAAGATCAAGAGACTTTTTTGCTATATAACCGGATAATTCAATGACTAGCTATAAAAATTGTCGTAAACAATGACCGTTCAAGAGTGTCAGACGTTATTGCTACTGCAGCTACATATTCGTGGCTATTATATATAAATATTATACCTATATATATTACTACGTTATCAGTAGCTATTATTATATACATATATATAGGTATATAATGTTGATGACCGACCAGACCACGATCAATTGAGTAGGATATGTTCGCCAAAGAAACATACCTGCAACTTTAAAAAAGACACTAGGTCTATTTGTTATGGCCAGGAAAGATTGATAAAAAGGGTCCTAGTATGTTTCAAGATACTATCAGGAGACGGTTAGTGGAAACAGATCTCAAATATTGAGGCATTAATACGAAATTGTTCTTCACCGAGACACATTAAAAAAAAATTCAAAAAAGTCATAGCTGGAAAATAATCGAGGTGTTTGACTGGCTCTCACAGTCGCCCGATGCTAACTTGATTAAAAGTGTTTGGGCGTTGCTGAAGCTTAAGATGTGTGGGATAACAAACATACCCGCCAAACTTAAACATCACTTAAAATTGATATGGACGTCATTTAACCGCGAAAAATGTCCCAAACATGCAACTACAGACAATGGAGGAGCCTGAACACTTTTTTTGATAGTAAATCATTCAAGTATGAATTCTGGACCGTTGTTATTGTAATTTTGAAACACTTAAGTTATTTTTTTTTTATTAATTTTGCTGGACCCGCTCTTGTCGCACACACTGTACTTATACGTATATAAGCTATACGTTACCGAGATCATGGCCTGCTTGAATTGAAAATTACACTAAAATTAAACAAGGATTATGTGTGCTAGATTTATTCTTAGCAGCAATATCATAACAACTTTTAATGATTTAGTTGTCAATCGCCATTTAATTATTTTCCCAGGTATTCAACATTTTTTTGTATATGTATAAAGCTGATAAGTTTGTTCGTTTGAATGCGCTAATGTCAAAATACCAGTCGGAATCCTGGTCATCACTCTCAGCCTCTTCAGCAACCCTGGTACTACACACTGCACATTCGGCCAGTCGATGCCAGCAGTCAGCTTCAACCCGGCGCTTTTCCAAATCTGACTCCTAGCTCTACCCCGACTCACTTGGGAATCTCCACAGACAGTTCCGACTCACCGAGAACTATACGGCAGCCACTTCCGACTTACTGGAACCTCAACTGGCCATCGCAAGATATACGACTCAGCCCGCTATCGACCGCCGGTCCCCGGAGGGGATCGACACATGCGAACTAGACATCACACTGACATCACGCGAAATCCTGCTTCGCGCAAGCAGAGTTTGCCGCGCGAGTAGCCTATACATATACATATAGGTACGTCCCGACATCGTTCGTCAGGCTACTGCCCACCAGACACAATACCCGACACTCATCCTCCATTTCCAATGGAGTATGAGTGAACTTTACACATTGTTCTTCATACCTCTATAACCTAAGTTAAAACGGTGTCTTCTATATCATACTTTGTACCTTAAGTAGTCAAGGAAATAAAATGTTATCTTTCAACTACGGTATTTTGGAATGAAAAAGTCAGCTCGAAAATATGATATATTGTGGCAGCTATGTGGGAAAACAATGTGTTTGAAAATTGCCTAACAAACAATATGAACGTTGCCCGCACTGTAAATATATGCCTGAAGGAAGAAACCCTAAGATAACGCTATAAAGGATCTTGAATATTAAAAATATTTATACGCAGTAAAACGCGGTACAATTATGATCTTTGGGCTCCAGGTACTACGATTCCTACTGCAGCTGTTTTCACATTTCACAAGCATTTCACGCAAGCGCATTGCAGATTAGTGCACGTGGGCCAGATACAACACGCTTATTAGTTTAGGATATTTTCCGACAAGGGGGTGTGCGTGGCCATTTTTAGTGTAGGTACGCTTTACTTTTATCGATGTACAAGGATCGCGAGGATGAAACAACCACATTTTCCTCCCTAAGTTAGGAGTGACATCACCCAACACAAACACCCATCTCTTTCTGCACCTAAATGAATCATCCGAGTACTACTGAGACGGAATTACTACTCTGCGTTCATTCTCGCGTGGTACAAGTGAGTAATTTGGCTGAAACCGCAACCTAACAACGCCATCATTCTAGTTTTGCATTTTTTAGGGTTCCGTACCTCAAAAGGAAAAATCGGAACCCTTACGGTTCACTCGTGTGTCTGTCTGTCTGTCCGTCTGTCACAGCCAATTTGCTCCGAATCTAGTGGACCGATTAAGTTGAAATTTTGTTCACGTATAAATTTCTGTGACCCAAACACGGACGTATAACATAAATAAAGAAATTTTGAATATGGGGTTAACTTTGGAGGGCAAACAAGAAAATAATAAAATAAAAGTTTTGCAAACTTTACCGTGTGATACGTCAAATAAAAGGGCTTACTGTGAGTCTGAAATTTTTTTTAATAATTTTAAAACAATTTGTTTTAAAGTTATTTAAGAAATTACATGAAAATTGATAATACCCCCTTATCTCTGAAGCTACTCAGTCTAAATAAAATTTTGAAAAAAATACAGAACATAATTCTATACCAATAGATTAAAGGAAAACTTATAAGTAGTCTAAGGTCTTAAAACAGCCCGATAAATCTCTCAATATTGTGCGTACAAACTTACTTTTGCAGTTGGAATGTATGTGAGAACATGTTTTTCAACATGTTGTTAAGTTTGTTCTTGAGATACTCGTAAATTCATCCCAGCTACGGAACCCTTCATTATGCGTGGTCACACGAACTTCCGGTTTTTTTTTTATCTACTTTGTGTTCCACTGCTAAGCAAAGGCTTCCCCTTTTTCTTTCCAAACCTCCCTATCTTGTGCGGTCTCTGGCCATGTTGGCCCTGCAAACTGTACCAGACGACGACGACGATGTCATGCGTCCAGTGAGTGACTAATCTCTTTAGTTGCATTCGTGCGACGTGACTTTTGAATATCCTTATCTATCTATATATGTATACCGGGTGGTGGGGAGAATACGATATTAATTGAAAACATATACTGGGTATCGCGGTAGTAGTACGTATACCAAAAAATATCAAATTATAATCAAGGGTATAGCCGCAGGAATTTGTTTTTCCTTTGACAATTTTAACACATGATGGGAATACCACGCAAGTTTCATTTAGGTCATTCACATCAAAACAATTTCAGTTACCTACTTGCTAAAACAAAACCAAATGCAATGGTGCGGCTCGCTACACAGAAATAATACAATATTGTATTGTATTGCTGATTGAATTTACACCCAATAACCATGACGATAAAATTCCTATTATCATAAGCAAACAAAGATTGCCGAGGCGCAATTCGTTTCGAAAACAGAAGAAAGCACGGTTGCCAGTTTGACGACTTTGTCTAAACAAAGTAAGTTTAAACAACAATAGTTCGTAATCACTTCCGCATTCAAAAGATTTATTGTGCAAGAAAAGGAAAGAAATACATCTAGGGTTTCTCTGGAATTTGCTTCTGGTTCTGATCCACTGTCTAGTGCGTGACGTGCTACCCTTGTGAGAGCGTGTTTTTTTTTAATTTCGATTCGTAAGCGCATTAACAATAATTATTGATTTTGTGTAAAATTGAAAAATTTTTTGTTGCAATTTCATACAGTGCAGAGCTTTAAGAGTTTTACTGTTATGTTATTGACAGATAATTCGATTGTGTATAAGTTTTAAGTGTAGTAGAGTTTGGTAGGTTACGGTACCTACCTAATGTGTAAACAATAGTGTGATAGTTACTTGCTGTTATTTCGTTGTAAGTTAAGTTTGGGGATTTATCAAAAATGAGGTTTATGCTTGTGTTGTGAATACCGTAGAGAAACTGCGAGACAGAATTATTGACGCTTTTAATAAATTAAAAGCAATGTCTATCAGTGGTGACTTGTTAAGGAAAGTAAGAAACAATATCACAAGACGTCGACACATGTGTGTTACGAGTAAATGGTGGACAAATTCAGCAATTAAAATTTTAATTTAGTGTACCATGATTGAAGTAAGTTTTGATTTAATGTTTAATTAAGTGTTTTTAAAACGTGAACCTACTGATAGAAAAGTCGCGCGGGCTGGCGGGCGGCAAGCGGTGAAAGGAACGGGGATAGATGCCGCGCGCCATTTTTTTGTACATTTGTACTTACATGAATGAAACTGCGCCTAAAACGGACGAAACGGGCGCGACGTTGCCGCTCTCACGTGCAGTGCCTACAAGGTGGTCAAGGTTAGTAGACAATATTATAATGGTGTTGTTTTAAATTCTGATTAAATTCGCATTTAGTTTATTTGAAAAATTAAATTTTTGAATTTTGATGTAATACCTAATTTGGTAATGGTAAAGTGTTTTGGTTGACTAGTGGGGATCGTATTTTTATTCAATGTCGTTATGTCGTCACCACCCTGTATAAAACAGACTCGGGGTTTAACACCGTTACTGCGACAAGGGATGAAATTCATCCCATTTTTTTTTAAGTAGTCTATTCGTGGGATCCCACGCAAATCTGCTTTTAGTTTGAACCTTGTTCCAGCACTATTAAGGAGTCCTTTCTAATTCCATACACTTAGTTTGACGCACTGTCTATTTCCGAGGAATTGGAGGTACGACAACCCTCTGAGGAGCTCGTGGCTAAGTAACAACAGCCGCACGGGTCAATCCATCAGGTTAAGCTATGCTTGCCGGGGTTGGTCTGTGGATGGGTGACCATCTTTTCATACCGAGACTCCTCCGTGCCTCGTAAAGCACGTTAAGCCTTTGGTCCCGGCTGTCATTCGAGGATCTTTGATAGTCGTTACGGGTCGTCAGAAGCCCGAATGTCTGTCAACCAGTCTTACCAAGGGGTACCGTATTACCCAGTTACTGGGTTGTGGAGGTCAGATAGGCAGTCGCTCCATGTAAAATACTGGTATTCAGCTGCATCCGGTTAGACTGAGCTGCAAATCGGGAAAAGGCTAAATCTTTTTGTAAACAAAAGGTTTTTGTTCAAATTGGAATGCTTGAAATTAATGAAAATTGTAATAAGGTAAGCGGTTTTATTCATGTTTCGTGCTAAGAATAAACTCACCATGCATTTTAAACCATAAAACATATGGGTCATCGCTTGTTTTTTTTTTTTTTTTTACTAGAGTCATTTCTTTGAAAGTGTAACTAAAAATTGTTTTGTTATTTTTTAAAACCAATTTTGAAAATGAAAACAGTCATACTTTTGAAAATGAAAATGGGCAACAACGAAAACGGTCAAGAGAGCAACTGAATATTACTAAACTACGACGTGTTCGACGGTATTGTTCCGGTAGCTACGCGCTCGTGGCTACTATCACTTACATTAGTTTAGTTAAGTGACAGACGACATTAATTACACAAGGCATGAAGAAAAACTTTAGTCGCACTTAAGGGGGAAGCGTCAGGGTAGCCCGCGAAATTCAAATTTTCTTACGTTTTTTGCAATTTACAAGTCGGTATTATATTGAACGTTGATCAAAATATAATTTGCGGTCGTAACAAGTAGGTATCTATTTACATAATTAGAATCATTAAAGTGATCAATACAACTCTTTAAGACCAGGTAATCCTAATGAATGACCATTTCATGAAATCTTGAGATTTTAGGATTATACTAACTTAAGGAGTTGTATTACTGATTCTATTGTATATAATTCTGTAAAAATATATTTGTTATGGCCACAAATCATACTTTATTTAACATACAATTTAATACTGACTTGCAAATTGCAAAAAACGTAAGAAAATTTGAATTTCGCGGGCTACCCTGACGCTTCCTCCTTAAACGTTTTTAAGAATAAAGTGAAATTTATTTATGTAGGAAAAATACTACAAAACATTAAAAATATTTTGTGATGAGAAGAAGCAGAAACTTTTCTACAGTAAGACTTACTTATATAGAAACTCATAACGGCGGCGTAACTCACACGTCATGTCATATTACTTAAAATATTCCGGAATGCTGCTGGGAAAATTGGAAAATCGAATTGCAAATCATTTTCAGCCTCATCAGTATTGAGTAACTGCTGTTTGCTTTTGCAAAAACTGACTCACTGTGTGTGAGCTGGTCTCGTGTCCGGAGCGCGTTAAAGATATTAAATGTATATTATTCTGTAATATACATATTCGTTACTGATGCGAATAATTATTTTGATACAAACTGACTGAGTCGCAAAATGTTTCGCGGGCTACCCTAAAGCGCATCCCCCTTAGTTGACTCCCTTTTCTATACAGCGCGCGTCCGCCCGCGAGAACGTTCGTGCCCATGGATACGCAACGCGTGCATATCACTAAGGCAACAGGAATCAAAAGGAGTTATCATCCAAGTCTATCCACCTATGGAATATGACCTAGATTGTGTACTTGTGTGCATAGCTGAGACACGAAATGGATTGAAAACCAGAATATGTTATGCATCTTGCTAAACAATTTAATCAAGGCCTTAACTTTGACGGCTGTGAAATTTTCAAAATTTTCATCATGGATGTCATTTTCATGGTTTTCGTGGTAAAGAAAATCAATTAATCTGCGTAGCCTTTTCCCAATTATGTTAGGGTCGGCTTCCAGTCTAACCGGATGCAGCTGAATACCAGTATTTTACATGGAGCGACTGCCTATCTGACCTACACAACCCAGTTACTGGGTAATACGATACCCGTTAGTAAGACTTGTCAGACATTCGGGCTTCTGACGACCCGTAACGACTATCAAAGATCCACGAATGACAGCCGGGACCAACGGCTTAACGTGCTTTCCGAGGCATGGAGGAGTCTCGGTAATATGGTCACCCATCCACGGACCAACCCCAGCAAGCGTAGCTTAACCTGTTGGATCGACCCGTGCGGTTGTTAATACTTAGCCACGAGCTCCTCAAAATAGGGTCTTTAAAAAAATACGCAGCCGCCATCTTAGATTTTTATTTTTACCTATCTATCGGCTTTAGCACCCTCTAAAATCATGAAAGCACACCCATTATGAAAAATATATCAAATATCACAGCCGCTATCTTGGAACTGACTATCGGCTTTAACACCCTCAAAAACTATGAAAACGACACCTATGATGAATAATTTAAAATTTTCACAGCCGCCATCTTGGATTTGAATTTAAAGGTGGTAAAACAATAACCTAGCACTAAACAATTTTCAATTTCAAACAACGTAACCTTAGATTAGATTTAAAGAGGTAAAAACAGTTTAACAGAAGCGTACACAGTTAATTAGAATAACAATTATTGTAAATCAGAAAGAATAACTAGAATAACAGCACCTCGTAATCGACGAGACGAATCTAACGACATATCATTCATCAAAATTGGTTAAGTAGTTACAAGAGAACATAGGGACGCACCTACATACATACAGGTCAAACAAGTAACCCTCATTTTATGTCTTCGCCGCAGTCGGGTAAAAATAGATGCCACTCATGGCGCACGTAAAAATATTTTGGACCTATAATTAGCATATTCAAACAAAACTATCTTATATGAAAGTGATTGATAATTGTTCAGTATTTCATAATGCTCCGTTTTCATTAACTAACACACCGTATTTATGTGATATTTTAAAAGATATTCGCTAAAATACCGCCAGCACTCGTCTAAAAAGGACAGTATTATTGGATCGTTCCCTGATTTAATTCCGAAATAAATATTAGCACATTGATGGAGATTTGATCCATAATTTTAGTTGTTAAGGATTCATTATTTCATATCCAATTGTTTTCCTTAATATTTTCATGACTTTTGTGTAATTCATTGAAAATCTGCAAAAGATAAGTTAAAACCGCAGTCGAATAAAGTACACTGTGTGGTACCTACTTAAAACAATATTCTAAGACCAATATTAATCTTTACTGCCAATGATGGAGTCTACAGTCTGGTATAACGTTCAAGAGGTAGTTGAGTCACTGCGGCCGAGCATCAAGCCTATGCTTCATGGACTCCTAGTATTAAGCATCGTATTCGTGGCGCCTCGCGCCTCCACAATTTCACGCAGGCGCATTTCGAAACAGTCCACGTGCGTTAGATAGATACCACGTGCGTTGGATACCACGTGGGAAGCGTAGAAATTGTTGCACTATTGTTGAAATCACGGAGTATTTAATTCTTGGTTAGCTTTTAGCCGTGGAATAAAATTGACGTAATACAGTTTTTATGTGGAATGCGAAATTTATTACCTGCGTAAGATTTATTACTAGGGATATAGGCCAGTCACCGTAAATATAAAAATCACGATGTTGTTATGATAGATACCGATAGTTTATAAACAAGTTTGCAGCATGGAAAGACCTGAGCCAACCGCGTGGTGCTCGAAAATTCTCGAAATAATATTTTAAATTTGCTGTTGGAAAATTAACCGTGACGTAACGACTGCGAGAATATTTTCTCAGCTACAACGTTAAGTTTATCCTTCAATTGGAATTGGACATTTTTAGGTCGTATCTTAGGTTTTTTTTTTTAATTTTTAATCTTTATTTATCATTATCTTCATTATTCATGTCAGTCCACTCTCCACTTTATCAAAAGGTTTCTTTTTTTAATCTGTAAAGTTAAGTTTATCCTTTTTAGTCCGATGATGGAAATTAGGCCGTGCCATATGAGTGTGCCGTGGGCAACCGAGCACAGCGTTGAGACCGAACACTCCAGGCGCGGTCCTACAAGCACTTTTATTATATTATATATAAAAATTCGCCTTCGACCGACCAGGTTTTTATATTAACATAGTGTTAATACATACTTTTTTCAAACTCGTTATTATTTTACTCATAATTGAAACGACATTTTCCATGAGATCCTCAAATTTAAAAACCGGCCAAGTGCATGTCAGACCACGTAAAATGAAGGGTTCCGTAGTTGGGATGAATTTATCCCAAGAACAAACTTAACATGGTAGTTAAAAAACATATTCTCCCCCCATACATTCCAACTGCAAATGTAAATTTGTATGCACAATATTGAGAGATTTGCCATGTTATTTTAAGACCATAGATATATTTTATATAAGTAAGTTTTCCTGTAAGTTATAGAGATCGAACTATTTTCTGTATTTTTTTCAAAATTTTAGGCTCAGTAGGTCCGGAGATACCTAAGGGGAGAATGGTCAATTTTCATATATTATCTTAAATAACTATAAAACAGTTTATTTGAAAATTATAAAAAAAAAACATATTTGAGACCCTTTCAGTTACGTAGTTCTTTCATTTGATATGTCATTCGGTACAGATTGAAAAGTTTTTTTTTTACTTTTCTTATTTGCCCCCCAAAATTGACCTTCATATTCAAAGTTTATTTATTTACGTGATGCGTCCGTATTTGGGTTACAGAAATTCATACGTGTACCAAACCCATCTCTAATAAAATAAGCCAAATTAACTCAAATATAAGTAACTAGCTTTTGCCAGCGGCTTCGCTCGCGTCAAGTTCGAAAACGTACTACCGGGATAAAAAGTAGCCTGTGTGCTACTCCAGTCTAAAATCTATATCTGTGCCAAATTCAATCCAGATCCGTTCAGCCGTTTGGACGTGATTGAGTAACACACATCCATCCATCCAAACTTTTGCATTTAGGAGGATGAAAAATCGGTCTATCGACACCATCGACCACTCAGAATGTATTATAGATTATATGTATTATATTGATACTTAAATATAAAAAAAGAACACACTCCTAAAGTTTCTATAATAATATAATTCAGTCATGATTCTAAAGACACGTGGCGCCATCTATTAACATAAGAACGTTATTGATGTTGATGACACGGGAACTATTTTTTTTTCGAGATGAAAGGTGCCCTATGTCTGTTTCTGTACACCAGACAACGTATATGCAAAATTTTAAGCGTGAAAAGGTAAGAAATAAACAAACTTACTTTCGCATTTATAATATTAGTTAGGATTATAGAAGCCTAGCCTTATTCTAAGTTTCTATTATGATTTATATTAAAGTAAGTATATTTAGTTTATTTGTGACCGAATAAACTGAAGTACGTTATGTATGACTGAACTTAGCTGACTATCTTTCTTGATTGCTTTTGGAAGTGCTTGGAATATAATCAAGCAGTCATTAACTAACAAGATTATGTTCAGATTTCCATCCTTAAGTGCAGATAAATTTTATCCTAACTCTAACAGGGTACACAAACGCGATATCATTGACGACAAACAAAAATACGAAAGTTAAACTAAAATCAATGCCATCTGTCTCGCATGGCTTGTCCCTGACCTTCAAAAGGATTTATGCGTGTGTTAGTAGTTCCGCGTCTGTCCGCAGCTGCAACTGTTTATTTTAAAGGGAGTCGGGCGCTGTTGTCGCTGAATGCACTCAGAGGGACGATACAGGAAGCGAATTCGGAAGCCATTTGCAGTGGCACATTAGCTCAGCTGGATGGAATAGAGCATCGCATTTTGCGAAGGTCGTGGGTTCAAGTCCCACATGTGTCCTTTTGAACTCTAAGCTTTTTGAATGACTTTTGTTTTAGTTTCGCTTTATAAATTATACAGTTTGAGGCATATAATTAATGCCTAAGAAACCTGTTCCTGTTGACTTCGTGCAATTTTTAGGGTTCCGTAAATAAGAAGGAAGAACGAATCCTCTAGCATGAAAAGCGGACGCCTTAACCTCATGGCTATCACGCCACAGCATAACTATATTCCAAAACGCACTTTAAGTTGCAAAGGCATAACAAATAGGTGGTTCTAAATAAATACCGTTATCATTGTGTTAGGAATCTTGAATGCCATGGTACCCAGTATTTATGGCGCGAACACTACGACCTTAAATATCACATTTCTGAAAGCCTCTTAGTGTTACATGAAAGCCTAGTGCTGCGAATATTGTACGGCGTGGATGGATCAATACCATTTCCAGAGCACATGGCATGCTAAAGAGGTTACCATGGCAACGATGCAACTAGAATGAAGTACGCTGTACACATGTATTTTGCTCCGCCTCCCTAAGAAAAATTGAATTACAACATAAAAAAATGCGTATCCCGACTGGAAAATATTCTCTTTTATTCAATCTTTAATTCTGCTCCAATTACAAGTAATTTTTAATAGCAATCCTCTTATTCATCGTAAGATATTTGCGGAAATGTCAATCCACACTGCCTATTCCGAGGTGCTGCATTCGATTAATAATTCAAATATAAGCTGAACGACACGGTATAATGAGACAAAATTTACAGATATTGGTTCAGTATTTTATAGTGCTTAATTTTAATATTATTTTGTTTAACTTTCCTGTTATAATTCTCAAGAAAACTGCTAACAAAGTCGTAAAACCTACCTTTTCCAAGCTAACCGTGATTTGTACTAAAGATACACGGTATCAAAGTGACTACAGAATGCAAGCAAATGTAGACTTTAGCTCGATATATATTAGTTAGAAATTAATTTATTATAGCACTACGTCAATACCTGTTACGTTATTATGATCTCAAAATTCGTGAATCACCCTTCAGATGTTTTTGTGCTCCTAGTATTGTACTACGTATTTGAGCTGACTTCAAGCGTTTGGAAAAGTACTAAGACCACGTGTATTAGACACCACGTGTATTAGACACCACGTGGGTTAATCTGGAAACTGGATCAGGAATGCGATAAATACGAATAAAAATACGGTTTCATTAATTTGGTATACGCGTGGTAAATGACACAGCGCAATAAAGATATAGCTTTAAAACGCTTAAATCTTCGCTATCGTAACCGCCTTAAAAAAAGAAGAGGGGGGCAAGCATTATTCATTCGGCGAGTTTTTTCATTAAGTAGAGGAAGCTTGCAGGTCCCATATAAATTTTACTTTGCTCGGGTAGTTTTTACATGAACTTCAATAATACTAATATAATTATTCCATTTTGTGTAAGTTGAGCATCATCTTCCTGCCCTTATCCCATGTTACTTGGGGTCGGCACAACACGTTTTCTTCTTCCATTCTCCCCAGTCAACCGTCACGCTATCATTCCCTCACTTCTCTTTCATATCATTCCTAACCAAATCCATCCATCAACATGTATATTCATCATTTGCCATTTGGTGATTTATCTAATTGAATCGCAACCCGTCAAATAGGTATAGGTCTTCATCATCAGTTCTACTACTGATGATGAAGACCACAGATGGCCATCGGAACAACTCAATTATACCTATTTGACGGGTTGCGATTCGATTACTTTAATATAGTTGCTAAGCAATTTATGCTCGTCACATTGCATATAGTGATCGTGACTTCACCATCAGCTCCAGTTCTCCTGGTTCTTACTAGGAGAACTCCTCAACAATTTACGTCCTTGCATCGGGAAAAGCAATATTTTTTAAAAGGTGATGAGTAGTTGGCTATTGTAACTTAACTTAGATAAATTACAAACTGACCAAATAAAAAGTGAAAAATAAAAACTTTTCTACAAAAAACCACTGACTTCCAAAAAAATACATAAGAAAGTGAAAAATAACTTTAATTACAGAAGACCGTGGCAAAAAACTATAATACAGATCCAAAGACGCCGACTTCCGAAATTAAAGTATTTTTTCACTTTGTAGTGTTCTTACTTCTTTTATAAAAAAGTTTTTTTTTTTATAATTATCTGAAGTATCATTGCAAGTGAGTGGTTCGGAGGGTGCGAAACTCACGGCGGTTTCACTGCCCACGCGCGTTTCATTAAACAATATTCCATTTTTTTTTTTTTTTCTTTAATTCATTAACATCACACTCCATTTCGACGGAGAGTTCTTCCCCAGCCTCCTGCTTCAAATTTCTGTTATAATTGTGGCTGGGTCATTCTTTTCTATAATGGCCTCGATACATTTTGCTACATTTTTTGTTGCAATTTTTTTATTTTATTTTCGCGGCACACCTATTTTAGACAAATGACGTGCACATGCAAAGCTAATGGCGAAAACGTCCAGTATCCATATCTCCTTATTCTCCTTTGATGATCGGTCAGAACATAGTTCTCGCCTGAAACACAGGATGTCCTAGTTCAGGCAAATAACACTGGTGAACTTGACATAGATTTAAGCAAAAATGTATTTACTGTATTACTTCATAACTTGAATACATATTATTATTATTAATATTACTTTTTACATTTATCGGGACCCTGGGCTCCCGGACCTATGGAAGGCGTACGAGGAGCCGAAGTCAACTCGCAGAGGCCCCTTAAATAATTTTAAATGATAAGGAGGCACCACCTGACGATTATCCCTGTATGTACTATGCAAGTGCACCTAACGACAACCCCCGGTTGGTGCAGGACTATTGTTGTGCGTGGAAACAAAACATATTGGGTTATGGGTCTGGGTGGCTAATGTGGATTGGGTTACTTGAACTATGGAAGAACTATGTCCCCTGCCTTATTATTATTATATTATTATAGTTGACATGGATAGGGTCGTATCGCGTATCGTATTAGAGCGGCGCACAATGTGACATATGTCGTATCAAGCGCCAGTTTATTCAATACATCATAATTATTTTTCTATCTCGTGGCATAGTTAATATATACTTTTCTTGGACATACTGAAGCCTAAGCACTTGCAAATAAAAATCTGTTTTTTTTTGCGACGTGAAAACAACTATTCGCTCGGCGTTCTGGTAGTAAGTTCAATATTTCTGACCGGCAAAAACATGTAAAATTCAAAATATAGGTCATAGTTGTAACAATTTTAATGCAGGATATAATTTGATTATGACGTCACATTTTGCGACCACGCGCACGCTCGCGGCCCCCTATTTTTCACTATGTGTTGAAATTCCAATTCGTATTATAATAGGTATATATTTGCAAAAACCTGTTCAGCTAGAACGGCGATTCTGATGTCGTTGTCGAGAGTTGACAGAGGACTATTTGGACCTAAAGACATATAATAAAAATATTTCCCGAAATAGGGTTAAAATGCATATGAAGTTGACAATAGCAAAATAATTTCATATATTGTCCCATATCGGCTGTAAATATGCTCAGCAATAAAAAAATATCACAATCTAAAAAAGCTTGCATTATAGGGAAAGCAGTGAGACTAAAAAGTTTAGTGCCGAGCAAATACAATAGCAACGGCAGTATAAGAAAAATTAAGAAAATTTGTTGCAAAGGAGACGGGGATTTCTGGGCCTGATTGTAATAAGTTGAGGTATGGTTTAAAAAAAGGGTTATATTTTTCTATTTCAAAATCTGAAAAATCAGCCCAATTTACAATCTGGGAATTGAGAAATCCAAAAATTAAGTTTAAGGTGACGAATAAAATGAAATATCGATTAAATTATAATTGATTAACGTGACACAGCTCATAATATTAAAAAAATATGCTTTAACCAGATGATTGATTAAATAAAAATAGTTAAGTCTATTACAATTGACTTATTATATAGTTTAAACAAATTAATAATAATAATATCTACATATACTAAAGATAAATCTTAAAATCGATTCATGTATGTTAATCGATTATTGTATTTTTAGTCTGTGCTGACATCCATAACATTGACAGACAGCTGTGACACTCGCTTACTCGTTTCGTATCGTTTAGTGCGTGCACGTTTTGAGTGTGTTTCCTTCCACGTTTTATTGATAATTTCCTCGACCCCTGCTTTTTTCTGATCTTGCTTCTTGTACGACCCTTGCTACCATACCGGACACGGAGAACCCCGCTTATACATTGGACTTGGGCTTGTTATTTTGGATTTTACGACCGGCCTACCGATTGGATATTGACACCATGGTTAGTTGTGTAAATTGTGGCATAGCGATTAGTCGCTGTAATACACTAGGTCATCGAGCTTTAGATGATGAAATGATATTATTTCGTCAATGGTGTGCACCACAATCTGTAACTACTTACTCATTTCCTGTTTTTTTAGCTTACCAGCATCTACCATGCTGGCTATCTAGGATATCTGATATTAAAAACATTCTAATAATAATTGAAGATTAATTACATATGAATGAAAAACGATTTTTACTTTTAAGTATCACCTCCTTACCTTTATTGATTTTTAAATCTTTGTTTTTCTTAACTTCCTCCCACTCTACAAATATAATTAACATCCTAAATTAAAGAAATAAATAAAAAAATGTTTAATTGAAAATAACCAAACCAGTTAAGCCGGAGGCACACAAAATTTTGTAGGTCGTGGGTTGCGAACGTCTGCTGTCACTCCTGCAGGGATAGGTACTCCCCTGTAGATGCAGGTGAAATCCCGCTGCTGGCCAGAGATGAAAGATGGCCGGAGTTCAGTGCTGTGCTGTACGGTGACGTCACTAGTGGCCCGGCCGTCCGACTTGCTCAGCACACCAGTGGCGAAGCGTCGACATGATCTTCGGTCCGTTCAAAAGTAGACGCGAAGCTGCTGCCGTTGATAGCTTGACGTGAACATAAAATGTTTGAAAACCCATGTTTCAATGGGCGCACTTCCCTATTTCGACTTGACAGATAGCTCGCTTCGCACGAACGAAGTCGCACGCTCTTGGTTTTCTCATCCGTAAATAGGCTCGCTTCGCTCGTCAGTAGGCTCGCAGCGGTCGCTTTACTCGAGAAAGAGCTCACTTTGCTAGTTTGGCTCATGAAAAGCCTCGCTTCGTATGCATGGCTGGCTCCGCTCACTCATTTCTTGAGAAGTTCTTATCAGCTTAAACGTAACAATCATGAGTACTAAGCCGTAACCGAGCATTTTACATTCCCTATTGGATACTAAGACCATCGTATGCCACTAGCACGGCATCTCAGCTCCGCTCGCTATTGCAGCGCGCTTGATTCATTCAAGGAAAGAGCGAGCCTACTCACGATCACAACGAACGATGTAAACCTACCTACATGTCAAACGTGCCAATGCTCAACCAAACGAGTGAAGCGAGCCTTCCTTTCTCAGGCAGAGTGACTACTGCAAGCCTCCTAACGAGCCGGTGAGCGAAGCGAGCCCATTCTCAAGCAGAGCAACCGCTGAAAACCTCCTCAAGAGCTGGCGAGGGAAGCGAACCCATTTTCAAGCAGAGCGACCGCTACCACCCTCCTCACGAGCTGGCGAGCGAAGCGAACCCATTATCAAGCAGAACGACCGCTGCAAGCCTCTTCACGAGCCGGCCAGCGAAGCGAGCCAATTCTTAAGCAGAGGGACCACTGCCAACCTCACAAGCCGGCGAGCGAAGCGAGCCCATGCTTAAACAAAGCGATCGCTGCAAGCCTTAGCTCGAGCCAAGCGAGCGAAGCGAGCCCATTCATAAGAATACGGAACGAACGAGAACGGCTGCTGCAAGCTTACTTACGGAACAAGCGAGCCAAAGGTCTCGCTTCAGGTCGGTTATTCGGCTAGCAAACGAACCCAACATTCTCACGAACAGGGCGAACAATGCGAGCTCTCTGTTAAAACCTGTTGGTACCACTCACGAGCATAGCGGCCAGCATAGTTATAGACCCAACTAGGGAAGGCTTGTTCCATACATTTGCGAAGCGGCAGCATCTAGCAGTGAAACGACCGGGAAAATATTTCAACTAAACTCCAGTAAAAGATCTTTATCTTGAACCACAACAAAAGCATTCTTAAAGTGCAATTAAAACTAATTTGCGTAGTAAAACTCAATATTACACAGCTATATTTTTATACCTAATCCAATAAACAAGAGAAAATATCAAACCCAATGGACGATTAAAGTTATTGCTTAGTCTTACTCTATTGATTTTCAAGTGGTGGTGGAATATGATGCCAAACAGCAAACAAAGCTTGTATACGTAGCACTAAGTCGTGTCAGCTCTATAGAGGGCCTTTACTTATTGAATAAGCGAGGCGTCCAACATATCTGTCATGGTCTGAAGAAGGACAATAATCAAATATCGCGGGAAATTCAACAAGAATACACTCGTTTGGTTTGACACCATCTACCAACACACACTTCGCAGCTGCACAGTTGCATCGATATTAACAATTATTGTGACACGGGCGACACACACGTACGAATAATAGTAGCCGCTCATAACTGCCAGAGCTTAGTTGCGCATACGACGGATATAGCTACGGATCAAATACTGCGTCAAGCGAACTACCTCGTACTGCCGGAGACCTGGAGTGCTATTCTGTACCAATCTCACCGTGAAAACTTAGGTGAGGTGAGCGTGGAGTGAGCTGTCAATAGTGTCAATCCCTAGCATCAGGTGGAATGACAGCTCACTTCAAGCTCACTTCACCTACGTTTTCACGGTGAGATTTTTACAGAATAGACCGGCTGTCCTGATTCAGGGCTTCCAGTTTCAGGCTGGAACATCTCAGCGTGGTGGCCACAATCGATAGGCTAGTGGCGTTTCTATCTACAGAAATGATAAAACAATGACCGACAGTCAAGTTTTAGATAGGTGCGATAGGTTCGCAATCGTGGGCATTTCATCGAAAGAGCCATACATCGGCGATTTATGTATGGTCGATGTGAGCCTGCGGAAAGATCGCAAACTACTACAAGCATCTGTGTATATTCAGCCTGACGCACAGATGCACAATATAAAGATGTTTATACTATCCTCACTGGCTCGATTTTCAGGCAAAATACCAGATATTTATTTATTTATCAGGAACAATTTATATTGTGTTTGATATATTACAGTATTCAATTATTATATTCTAAAAGTAAACATGCAGAAATATAAATAAAATAAAATAAAAAAAACAAAAAAAAAACATGATTAATAAAAAAACAACAATAATAAATAGCATTAAAATTAAATAGAAAATTTGAATATTTATATTAAATTACAGTTCGTCCACAGAGTACAATTTTTTTTCCAACAGAAATTCTCTGAGCTTAGCCTTAAAAGAGCCAGTGTACAACAAAATTTTCAAATCCGCCGGCAGTCTATTAAATATTTGTACAGCTAGGTAATGAGAGCTATGCTTGACAATGTTAAAGTTAGTTACAACTTTGTTTTTAACGTCTTTTCTACGAGTGTTTTCCCTGGCTGTTCTTTCTTCCTCAGACTCATATTCACGGATATATTTTTTAAAATTAACTAATAACACAAGTATGTATAATCTGGGCAATGTAAGAATATTTAAACGCTTAAAATGAGATCGGCAACTTTCTCTTTGTGTAATTCTGACAATTGTACGTATTGCTTTTTTTTTGAGAATGAAGGCTCGTAGAGAATTATAACCGTAACTTTTCCCCCAGAACTGTATACTGTATCGAAGTCTGGCAGTTTAGTAGTCCAGTTTAGCAAATCATCTAAATGGATACCTAGAAATTTAACGTCTCTCACTAATTCTATCTTTACATTGTTAAGGGTTATACACATATTATCTTTATTGCCTCCCGTGGTTCGAAACAACATGATGTTCGTTTTTTTTAAATATTTATTATTAATCTATTTGCATTGAACCAAAATTGAAATGCTTCCAACGTAGTATTGACCTTGTCTGTTAGTTCCCTGATACTTTTCGCCCCTAATACAGCGTGTGTCATCTGCAAAGACTACGAGATTAATGACTGGAAAGATTTTTTTAATATAATTTATCAAATCGTTCGTGAAAATTATACTGTTTATAATTTTCACGAACGATTTGATAAATTATATTAAAAAAATCTTTCCAAAAAAAAAGGGACCTAATATGGAACCCTGCGGTACGCCAGTGGTAATACTAATCAAGGATGACTGGTATGTTTTTCGTTGCCCATCCTGTTCTATAGTACTGGTTTCTACATACATTTTCCTGTTTCTTAAATACGATGTAAATAATTGTAGGGCTTTGTCTCTGACACCATAATGATTTAATTTAGCAATAAGTAGATTGTGGTTAATCGTATCAAAAGCAGAAGACAAATCTAGAAAAATCCCTGCTACCTTTAATTTATTATTTATTTTGCTAACCACATCATCTAAAAGTTTATAAATGGCATCTCCAGTGCCAATTCCTTTCTGGTAACCGAACTGTCTATCATGTAGAACTTTATTTAAACGAAGATGAGTCAATAGCCGAGTTTTTAATATTTTTTCAAAGATTTTTGAAAGTGTGGGTAAAAGCGAAATTGGTCTGTAATTTTTAGGGTCTGTTTTTGACCCCTTTTTATAAATTGGCACAACCTTTGCAATTTTAAATTGGTCCGGAAAAATACCCTGCACAAAGCAGTTGTTGAAAAATGTAGATAGTGGCCCAGCCAATATTTTTATATGCTCTTTAAGAATAGCAATAGGGATTTCGTCATATCTCAGAGTGCTTGTTAGTCATAGTTTTAATTATTAGTGTTATTTCTTTGGGTGTAGTAGGCGCCAGTGACATTTCATTTAAAACCCTATCACAACTTTGTTGAAGAAGCAATAGAGCTTCCTCCGTGTTAATTTCAGCTGAATCATATTTATGGTTAAACTGTTTTGCTAATATGTTAGCATAGAGAACTTGACGCATGTGCCCATTTTACTCACGGGTGATTTTAATGTCGCTGCCGATAATGATCCATCTGTCATTCACCACATCATGCTTACGCAGTTTGGCATGTCACCTGTGGTGATTCCGGCCCCTACAACTCTCGAAGATACCAAAATACATTTATGTAAGGTATTTAGATACAATCAATGATATACACAAGATGTGTTACGTTCATAGTATTGATTATTATTATTATCTTTATTTCTTATATTATATATACATATCATTTACATTTTAAAATAGTTTTATAAAAACTTAAAATAAAGAAAAACATTTAAAAGTATAAAAAATAGTAGCCCTCTGGTATCGGGAACAGGGTCCAAGCTACCGGTGGTCAGGGCTCCTAACAATACGTGCCGTGTCCAGAAGTACCGCTTTCTGGATCAAGCCCTTGATCCAGCTGCCTAACGAGAGCCTCTCCAGGTGTTGGTCAAGACTCTTCGCTATTATGCCATTGGCTGTCACAACTATAGGCATTGTGCCGATGTGTATCCACATCCCACATGTCGACAACCTCGCGAGCCAAATCAAGATACTTAATCTGTTTATCTTTCACGAGGTTCTCGTCATGCGGAATCGCTATATCAACAATCACTGTGCGACGTTCTATTCGATCTATCACCACTATATCTGGCTTATTGGCAACAATAGTCCTGTCAGTGATGATAGATCGATCCCAATACAACGTGATATTGCCATTTTCGAGAACTGGGTCGGTCACACACCTATAGTACGGTACTTCCGATTCCACAAGATCGTATTTCAGAGCAAGTTGCTGATGGATAATACTGGCTACAAGGTTGTGTCTATGCAAGTAGTCTCCGTTAGCCAGACGAGAACAGCCAAAAATAATGTGATCGATAGATTCCCCCGGACGGTGGCATGCCCGACAGATGTCAACCGTGCCGTCCTTCACAATATATTTCCGGTAGTTGTTCGTGTTGTCATTATAACGTCGTCCATAATCGCAAAGATAAAACCTTCGGTTTTCCTAAAGAGATCACCGAATCGCAACCAGGATACGGACGCTAAGTGGTCTACATCGGGCCCATGTAGGACCTGGTAAAAGCGCCCGGGAAGCTCTTTGCTCTGCCACATCTCCCTGCGGTCATTAGTATCTAATACTATAGGTTTGCGCCAGTTCTCGTTAGCCAAGGAGAGCGGGGTGAGGCCCTTGTCCACTGAAACCACATCTCGGTGCATCCCCACGTCGGCTTCTAGGAAGTACTCCCTGAGACTGCATACCTCACAGTTGTGCAGGGTCTTAGCATTTAAGAAGCCTCGACCACCACACTTCGGCGAAATATACAGTCTCATCACCGATAACCGTGGGTGATGCATCCGATTTGCAGTCAGCAGTGTGCGGACCCTCCTATCCAAGGCGTCAAGTTCAGTCTGAGTCCATTTGAGTATACCAAAAGAGTACATCAAAACCGGCATGACCCAACCGTTGAAGGCGCGCACCTTGTTTCCGCCTGATAGAAGACTATTAAATACTTTGTTCAGGCGGCTAAAGAAGCGCTCCTGCAGCGATTGCTTCATATGTCAGCAGCGTTTATGCCTAACGCTTCCGACATACCCAAATATTTGTAAGTTTCGAGTGAGGAGAGGGGTCTTAGGTGTATGGAATCCGAGAGTTGGGTTCCTACGGATTCCTAACCCCCCCCCCCCCCCCCCCCCACTTTATATGCATGACCGCACATTTGTCCACACCAAATTCCATCCTGATAGCACTACTGAAAGTTTTGGTTACCTTCAATAGGTCCATCATCCATTCATCGCTCTGGAATGTGCGATTCTGAGTGTACTGGTCCACTCTCCGCCTGTACCGACGAATACGGTTTGCCCATACACTGATCTTCTGCTTCAGGAAGTCGATACGCTCTGTGACGCGGGTCAAGTAATCTCGAGAACATCCGTCCCCGAGAACGCCCGCCTCACAAAGCGCATCACTCTAGGGCGAGTATTGCCCTGCCTGAAGCAGATTAACTTTCCGATGAGTGCTCTAGCCTCACCGATACGACGCTCAATCCTGCACTGCCAAGCTGGTACAGCTGGTTTTGGTCGTGGAGCTCTGTCACTGTTAGGAAATTTAACTTGAGCTACACGACAAGCCGCTACAGCAGCACAGTACAAGTTCGAGTGGGTATCGGCGAGGTCTTGGCTGCCGTCTAAATAATTTGACAGCTTAATATTATTATTATTATTCATATTATATTCATATATATTTATATTCATTGTAATACCTAATTTGGTAATGGTAAAGTGTTTTGGTTGACTAGTGGGGATCGTATTTTCATTGATTGTCGTTATGTCGTCACCACCCGATTTAGTATGGAAGAAAAAGATATGTTCGGAGACCCCAAATAAATTGAGATAAGGGCAGAAAAGTGATGATGACTTGACTAGCGAGACATTTCTAAAATTCTGCCTGTACCTATATTTTATGTATATTATTATAATTTTGATTTAACTTTATACGTTCTTTCTTTTTTAGCATATATTTTGTAATTCATTGTAAATATTCAATAACGTTATTATTTCCCCACTGCACGTTTTCACGAAAATGCGGCGGCGTGGGCTCGAACTGCGCCTAACTCAACTAACTAACTCTTTTTTTTAGTACTACTAATAGGGAAATATGTTTTGAAAATTAACCCCAAAATAAGCAAATGAATTGCACATTCCTGTAAGCGTTTAAATAACATCCATAATTTTCTGTCATCTAAAAGTTATGTTATCAGTGATTTCCTGAAGAGTTTTAACAATTTATTATGAGCTGTTAAGTACGAATACACTTACGAGTATACCATCCAAACCTGACAGAAAATCGCATGAAAACTAAACAGCTCATTCAACTACGAGTACACAATGGGATTATAAGTAAAAAGACGTAGATATATGTTACCTACCCAACATTCGATGTTCAAAAACGACACAATGTCGAACTATTAGATGGCACGTGGAAGTAGGACAGCATGTCGTAATTATCGGTAGAGCGAAAAAGAGACATGACGACCAAAATGTGACTAATTAGCCACATTTTGACGTGCCACTTGCGGAACGTGTATAACCTATCTACGTCTTCTTACTTATAATATCATTGCGAGTACACGAGTACATATAAGAATTAATGTTTGACCAGATCTTCTTCTTTCTATCAATTTTGGGAAAGCTTTTATACTTGGCCAAAAACCTATTTCGAATAAACTCTCTTTAGACAAATACAAACTCTGAATATAACTTCGTAACATTGTGCTGTAATAATGAGAAAAATAAGTGCAGTAGAGATGTGACGGTGCGATGGCAATAGATGAAGGTACTATGGTAGGTACCACATGGTATGGTATGGTAGGTAAACAAAGGTTTGTTTGCTGTCGTTTGGCGCCGATTTCTATTTATAGAGACTGTGACAAGGAGGACATGCAGATTGAGTGGTGTGAAAGTGATCAAATAGTTTAATGACAGCACGACTTTTCCCCGAAGGGGTTCGTCATTTTGCCGATGGGAAATCCAATCGGGCACACTGCTTGTTGTTACACAAAATAGGCGTACTATCGACAAAACGGACGCCTTTACACCTTAAATTTGAATTTGTGTACGCTGATCCATTGAAAAATCCCTGCCACTATGCTTTTTTGTTTTACTTTGTCATAAGTACAGCTGCAGCTTGCAAGCAACATTGTTTCAAAATTGGAGAGGCAGCTTTTGTCGATCTTACGTACAAAAAAAAAAAATATCCGGTCTGCCAATTTGATTCTCACACTAGTTGAATGGAATAACCTTAGCTTATTCTTCTATTTGCAGCACTGAAGTTTACATACATACATACATAAACTCACGCCTTCGTTCCATGGGGATATTCACTAAATAAATCAACGATTTAAACGAAGCGACCCTAAGGGCGACGTGTAGTCTGGTCAATGGGTGCTCACAAGGGGAATGTGGATGGAAAAATCGAAAGCAGAAAGTTTGACTTAGGAACTTTGTTTGGACTAGTTAGAAGATAAACATACTACAAGGTTTTTTGCTTACATCTCGAAAACGGTGCATCGTACGAAATTCTACACTTTTTATCTATCTCCAATCTTTGCCTAGCTAAGATTTCAGGATACATATCTAATTAAAAAAATGTTCCTCCATATGGGCATAGGTATGTATTTACATTTAATAATTAATAGTTAAATCATTAATAAATGAATTATTTAATCAGCCGCCGCCTCTTTGGGCGTGACGGGCCTGGTGGTGGTTCCTCAGCGTTTGCCTCTTCTTCTTTCTCCTCATCTGTCTAATCGTTATCAGATGATGGAACGGAGGCTACTACTTCTGTATATCATCGCCACCGTCGTCGTCATCATCGTTGTCCTCCAACATGACAATGCTATTTGCGCAACTTCCATTGCAATTGTGGCAAATGGTAGAGCACAGCATGGAGGCCTTCTTACACCCACACGCAGCACTACTACAATCAGTAAAACCACCGGCAAAATATCAGCTTCAGTATTTCTTCCGGTGCAGCTAGTTTCTTGGTTTGAACAGGAACCAAGAGGTTACTTTCATTCCGTTTCCATCCCCACAGTTCAGAGGAAAGGTCTTGTCCAAGCCAAGCCTGCACCTGATGGTAAGTACGGAAATAGTGCTCCATCGCTGCTCCTTCAGATGCTGGAAGGGAGGAAATGTCTGTTTTGACGTTTGATACTGACTGGAGAAAACGCTGGTAGCGATAGTTATTAAGAGGGCTCTCCTTCTGTTTTGCTCCATAAAGCATAAGTTTCAATTTTCTCTTATGTCAGCATACGATGAAGATGGGTTCGAAAACACCTCTGCGGCTTGACGGATCTCAGGATATTTTAAGTACAGTTTACAGAAACCAAATTTGCTTCTCCGAACTGCAGCAGAAGTGGTGTCGCATCCCGTGAAGGCGTGTAGAAATAATATGTCTTCAGGCCTAGCTGTTGCAATTCCTGACTTGAATAATAGGTGGTAGGTACTTTACCTCTGCTAGGTTTGACAAAGATAATATCCTGGTCAGGTGGGGTCCTTGCTATAAGCAGAACTCCAAGGTGCTCTCTGCAGCAGCAGCAGAGTAAGCAATAAGAAATGGTTTTTACATTTTACACTACTCGTATTCCAATAGAAACCACATCTTTTATACCTAGTCTTGCCATAAATATTGTTACGAAGAAAGAAAAAAACATTTTTATTGCAAATAATATTTATTACTTTTACAGTGTGTTAGTTTAATACATAAATATAAAACAATTTAAAATATAAAAAGCTTATTCGAAGTGGTCTCCATTGGCTGCAATACAGTCCTTTAAATAAACGTTGAGGCCAGTTATCAATAGAAGCACGCACTCTTTTCATGGGAAAATTCTTTACTGCCAATCGTATGGATTGTTTTGAGCAAGCCGTACTCTCTAAAACTGACCAAAATCATAATCCAGCGGATTAAGATCGGGACTAGACGACGGCCAGTCTTCAGCTCTGATGAAGTCCGAAACGTTCACTTCCAACCAAGACTGCGTGGACCAAGCTTTATGACCCGGCGCCGAGTCTTGTTGGAAGGACCATATTTGGTTATTGAACATGGTGTTGTTAAGGGGCTTAACTACCTTCTCAAGAATGGTATCTTGATACACTTGTGCCGATGTTTTGATACCTTTTTCACAAAAATATGGCTCAGTCACTCCTTCATAGCTAACACCCCACCAAACCATCACTGCAGTCGGATAATGCCCACGTTGCACTCTGGCGACTAATTGGGAAGCTTCCTTAGAGCTTTGAGCATAAATACAGTCATTTTGTTTTTTAAAATGTTGCTCAATTATAAAGATTTTCTCATCCGTAAACAAATTTTTTCTGTGACCTCCCTTTGCGTACCGCTTTAGTAGTTGTTTCGATTTTACCACCCTATTCTTTTTTAAATTATCAGTTAAAAAATGACCAGTGTATCTCTTATAGGCTGCAAGTCCTAAGTCATCTTTTAAAATACGCGACATGGTTCTGGGTGCTATCTTCATCTCCCGAGGTAAAATCTTTTGCTTTCGGACAGGATTTCTTCGAATTCTTTCCCTTACTGCTTTGACCACCTTTTTCGTACGAACACTACGTGGACGGCCAGATCTTTTTCTGTCACAAACAGAGGAGGTCTCATTGTACCTATTAATAGCCCGGTATACAAACATTTGACTAATACCAAGCGTATGGAGAGTTTTAAAAATTGCATTTGGCTCCATACCAACTTTGTGTAATGCAATCACAGCGATTCGGTTCTCTTTATCACCCCACTCCATTTTAATATCGCAAAATATTGTACAATGTATTGGCGCCAAAATTAGAAAACTCAATGAACAATCATATAAAAATGACAGATTCCCAATTCAAATGTAATATCTTTCTTATTTTTAATTGTAACAGTATTTATGGCCAGACGTTGTATACTAATATCCTAATATATTTCATTTTTGCAAGAACTTCTGAATATTTTAATATTGTCAAAACTCATGTCATTATTTGGTAGTGGCTTTCGTTTAAATTTTGTGTAGGTCAGTATTGCTGGATCTGTAAGGTTTATTATCGTCTGTCATTGGATGCTAAAAAGCATTACTCACTTCTTGTGGCTATCTCTTCATATGTTATGTTTCCCTAGTACCGCGACTTTAATTGAAACTCTTTGAGGGCCGATCAGCCCCAGCTGAAGGACAATAATTGACAGGCTGTCAAAGAAATTGATTTCAAGCAAAGACGTTATAATTGACGTTATACAGGGTGTCCGGTAATGAATGGATAACCTTGAAATGTCTTATAGTATAACTTATGGCCGTTCAGAAAAAAAATTGAAACAAAATATATCATAAGTAGTACCTAAGTTATGATTTTTTTAAAAGAAAGGTCTAATTTTTTTTACCTTGTTTTACTTTTATGAACACTACGATCAGAAATGAATGGATTCCATCGGTTTGTTGTTATTTTATTATTATACACGAACTATGCTAATAGATAAACAGTCAATAGTATGACTAGCTATTGCACTTTTTTATTAAAAAATTAGCAGATTAATTAATTTTAGAAAAACTTTGCAAAATTTATTTTTTAAACTATGTTTAAACATCTTGGGTATAAAAAAAATGTATGAATACATGAGTGGCCAATAATTTTAAAATAATGTCACTTTCAAGTAGATTTTATAATGGTACAATTCATAAATGTATCTACAATAAATAGTGAATTATTGCGATTAATGTAGAAAAGGAGAAAATTTTACTAAATATCAAAATTTGTAATATGGGAACATTTTTTAAATTTAATTGTACCTGAACTTTGGGGATTAATAAAAAACAACATTTAACATAAACAACACTTTATTATCATTCGTTTATAATAAATGTTCAAACTGCCGGCCTCCCACTCTTATGCAGGCCCTACATCTACGGATAAATGATCTACGGAGCAGTCTTGTGTACCGTCGTTCACTAATTTTTGATGCGGCTGCTCTGACTCGTCTTCTTAATTCTTCTAAAGACCTTATAGGCTTACAGTATACTTCCTCTTTAAGGCAGCCCCAATAAAAAAAATCCAATGGATTTAGGTCCGGTGAACGTGGAGGCCACAAAATTGGCCCTAGCCGCCCGATCCATCTATCTGGGTACGTGTTATTTAAAAATGCACGAACAGATACAGCATAATGCGCAGGACAGCCGTCATTTTGCAACCAATATGACTCCCTCAGCTCCTCGGGCACTTCTTCTAATAAATTGGGGAGATCATTTTGAAGAAACTCCAAATAACTTTGCCCTGTTAAATTCCCCGGTAATTCAAATGGCCCGATTATTATTCCACTTAATATTCCAGTCCAATAATTGATTTTAAATTGGTATTGGGATCTATCTTCACGCATAAGATGGGGATTTTCTAATTCCCAACCGTGTAAATTATGAAGATTCATGTATCCATCTCTTTTGAATGTTGACTCGTCGCTCCACAGAATTTTATTAAAAAATTGCGGGTCTTCTTCGATTTTTGCCAGCATTTGTCGGCAAAAACGCAATCTAGCTGCATAATCTCTTGGTTGGAGAGTTTGCACGCGTGTAACGTGGTAAGGGTGGAATTTATTTTTTTTCACAATATCGTGCACGGTCGATTTTCCGATACCTGTGCGTCGAGCTATTGTTCGTGTAGAGGTAGAAGGATCGTTTTCGACTTCCTCAAGCACGGCTTCTTCTACATCAAGACGAGCGATTCTTCCACTGCTTGTACCACCGACACCACTACCAGGCAATCTTCCTTCGGAGTAACAACCGTGGACACGAATAAATACGCGGTAGTCTGGGTGGCGCGCATTAGGGTATCTCTCCCTATAGAGCGCTGCAGCTGCATTTGCGTTACCTCTGCATTATCCATAAATGTAATGCATATTTGCATATTCTTGTGCCGTATACTGACGTGGCATTTTGATACACAAAAACACAAAAGTCCAGTTTAGTCCAAAAACAAACCAAATCGTCGCAAATATCACCAAACAAAACAAGTCCAAATCAGTAAGCAAAACGAATAGTCCAATAAAATAGCCACGTGGTCGTTTTAACACTGATTCAAAGTAAATCACGATAATTGCAAACGGAAACTAAATAAACACATGCGAAGTCGAGCAAGTCGAGAAACGCACTAAAAGTATGAGTGCTTACCTGATGTTTTACATTTATTTCCTCTCTCTCGCACCTAGCCGATTCAGACCCTCTTTGTCTAACATAACACAAAAGAATGACAGCACGGCGTGCGCGCAGGTAGCAAATATGAAGGTCACACGACCCATTTCACGCTTTTAAAGTAACTATTTTAATCATTATGAGTATTTGTAAATTTCTGACAATTTGGTTTCAATACGCAATTTTTATTCACTACAAATTCCTTAAATGTATTTTTGATTAATCTTCAGTGGTCAGAAGCAATTTAATTTAAAAAAAGTTCCTACATTACTTTTGACATTTGGTAAAATTTTCTCCTTTTCTACATTAATGGCAATAATTCACTATTTATTGTAGATACATTTATGAATTGTACCATTATAAAATCTACTTGAAAGTGACATTATTTTAAAATTATTGGCCACTCATGTATTCATACATTTTTTTTATACCCAAGATGTTTAAACATAGTTTAAAAAATAAATTTTGCAAAGTTTTTCTAAAATTAATTAATTTGCTAATTTTTTAATAAAAAAGTGCAATAGCTAGTCATACTATTGACTGTTTATCTATTAGCATAGTTCGTGTATAATAATAAAATAACAACAAACCGATGGAATCCATTCATTTCTGATCGTAGTGTTCATAAAAGTAAAACAAGGTAAAAAAAATTAGACCTTTCTTTTAAAAATATCATAACTTAGGTACTACTTATGATATATTTTGTTTCAATTTTTTTTCTGAACGGCCATAAGTTATACTATAAGACATTTCAAGGTTATCCATTCATTACCGGACACCCTGTATATAAGTCCTTGATTTCAAGCTTTTATTTAGTTTTACCTGTCCTGATGTTTGTCTGTAGTCGAATCTTACAAGTTAAATTTGACCCACTTCCCGGTATCCGGTTGAGCTGAAATATTACACGCATATGTATATTTGATAACAACGCAATATTATTATGACATGGAGCTGATCTGATGATGGAGCCAGAAGGTGGCCATGGGAATTCAGTAATGAAACGATGCAGCCCTATCGAGTTTGGGCTCGTTTGATTTGTATTGACAAGAACTTTGGTCCTAGATGATATCCAGACTAATAAAAGATTGTATTTAAAAACAAATTTTTAAATAATACATTTCTCATGTAACGTCACTAATTTGTCACTTTTTATTCTTTCGTCCCAATTCGACCCGCATTTCTTAACAAACAACTTGTAAATACATTTCTTGTAATTTTCTCGTTGAAATTATTAGAATGCATGTATTGTAAGATCAAAGCTAAACAGAAAATAAAATACAGAACTAAAGTTGTTGTTTTTTGGTATTCTTGAGTCATTATGCGTTGGTATCCATGGTGGTAGTGTTACACACATAACGTTTTGGAACCCGTACTATTATGAAATAGGTCTTTATCTCAAACTTGCAAACGGTTATTACACGGGAAAAAAGATTTTGAATTTTGTTGTACATATTTGTGCTTGTGACTGTACATATTTATCGAAAATCCGATCGGCAGAACTCAAATACACGTACGTAAGTACTGTAATATATTTTTAGAATTTGTTTGTGAATAAATAGATGACAATTTTATTTTTTGTTTTATTTAATACATCGTACTTATTGTTATATTCCATGTCTCTTCTGTTGGCAAATTGCATACTCTATGGTTCATTAGGGTACTTCAAGCGAAACACACTACAAACTAGAATTCGCGAAAAAAAAAACGAGCTGTGCCATACATTCACGTTCGCATAACTCGTCAAAATCAAAATCAAAAGTCATTTATTCAAACTAGGCTGAGAATCAGCACTTTTTGAACGTCAAAATTACATAAGACAGTCCCCCAAAACGCCCGCCCTTCACCACTTCCTAGTGCTTTAGCTGGGGAGAAGAAGTGGCGCAACAAACTCCCCAGCAGCACAGCTGTCTGTTCAGTTAAAAAAAAAATGATTCTATATAACACTGCGCATAATAATTTAGGTACATTACGCAATACAAAACATTAAATTAAATTATTTGCTATAAGTAAGCTAGCACACGCCAATATACCAAAAAAAAAAAATCTAAAACTATACTCAAGCAGAAACAAAATACAAAACTAAAAACGTAAGCAGAACTTTATAGGTACCCAAATAAAAGCCTCCAGTAATAAAGGGCGTGCCCACTTACATATAGCCGTACATGTAGTCGTAACTCAAAGTCACAGATGATAAACTAGGACCATCGAAGTAAAATCAACAACGAGTTAAGTTACTAATAACAAAACAAAACCAAGGTCAGCAAGACGACCTGTCACCACAAGCAGCACCCGTTCACGAGTATAACGCAAAGATCAGCCATTACCCCCCTCGCCATATTTGAGGGAAGGAGACAACCCGACCCCCGACGCTACCGCAAGCATTGACATCTAAGGGAGCATGACGAACTTGCTGCCGGTTGCTCGGCCAAGAAAAACTATGATCAATTGTCGAGGTCACTAGCTAACCACATATTGCAATACCACTCATAAAAAATAAATAAACATTGAAATGAGTAGATTATGTCAATAATAAATAAAAATAAAATTAAAATAAATTGACCTTGAGAGTCAAACAAAATAAATAATTATATGAACTCATATAACCTGTCAGTAGGTATGCTAATTCTGGAGAAAGAACATAAACATTGTCTTAAGTTAAACACAGCCACCAACTATTCTTATAGTTTAAGTAATCATAAATCATAAATGTAGGGAGCAGCTGATTTTTTTTTTCTCGATTTCAGTTTTGGTCCCATAGTAAAAGTTGTTTGTTATCATGAGTACAATCATGTGTTGAAAAGAACAACAGGATTTGTTTTACATATTGTATATGTGAAAGAATTAATGGCTTGTTGCAGTTTTCCTGAACATGATAATTTACGTCGGAATTGAATTGTAGCTACAGGACGAACAGATTGGACGCCAGAACTGTCATCAAAAATATGCAGCAGACATTTTGAGAAAACGTATAAATAACGCAACAACAGGGTTTTAACCCAAGCAAACAATCAGAAACATTCATACGAAGCTTATTTAATTTAAAGGACAATAACGTATAAAAGCTAATTAAAAGTAAACATGTCGTACTATTTTCTCACAAAGCCACATAAAAAAATGATAGGTATTTAGAATCACATCATCATCATCCATCGTCACCGTCACCCCAATTTATTTGAGTTCGCCAGCATGTCTTCATCCATACACCTTTATGACTCCTCAGCATCACATGCATATGATAATCAATTTATCAGTGTCACTTTCAGGCTTTCTCTTACATAGGTACAGACTCCAGCACATCAAGCTACCCGAAACTGTCAAATTTTCCCAATCAACCTTGAACCCAATACTTTAGTGATAAATTTGAAAGTCTATTAAAGAAATTTGACTGATTGTAGTAGCTTGATGTGCTGGCGTCTGTACTTACTAATTTCTAATTCTATCCATTCTCCGAACACCTTTGTAGTTAGAATAACACAAACTAAATACATAACACAAATTGTGGGGTAAATTTTTCCTCACACGGTAACCCTAAATATAGTGACGTATTTTCTTTTGTCTCTTTCTGCGACACGCTTTGTGTCTATAGCATTCTCTGTCTACGAATCGATGAGACCAATTTTGAGACAAGGACGGCGATATCAGCTAGCGCTATCTATTTTTCTGCCTTATAAACTACTTTTTTTATCTCATGCAGTCCTAGTAGTCTTCTGCTCCTTGCTGTTAGTTAGCACGACAGTTATTCACATTTTGTGGCCATCACTTCGGTGGCAGCGCAGAGGTTAGTTTGGCTGCATGTATTGGGGCACAGTGGGCAGGATAGAAGGTGGAGCATAGTTTGTGACACAGCTCCACATCCACACCCTGCTGCTGTAGCATAGTAAACCTGTAATAATATGAAAACCATTAATAGCAGAACTATTAGGTAATACTGGTTGGTGTCCGTCGCTAAGTATTAATACTTAATAGGTACAGGGTGTGTGGGTGACTCATGAGGTGACCACCGTGGTGGTTTTAGTGAGGAGCTGTACCTAAAGGAAAACTTGCAATTGATGAGAATGTGATTCTACAAAAGTATTTACAAAGATTAATGTTATTTTTTGGCGATAAAGTTTTTAATTATTTATTTAAATTGCACATAAGTACGAGTAGCACGTAGTGCGTTGTCTCACTGAATTTCAGATTTTTATTAAGCTGACCTGCCAGACGTTGTCCTGTCCTTCATACAAAATTCCCATAGAAAATATACTTTTAGTGTTACCAAATTACTCAATAAATATTTTAGCGATTTTAATATAGTACCATACAAATAATTCAGTATTTTAAAAACAAATAAGGTTTGCAAGTTATTGTAAGAGTTTCAACGACCAAGACGTCTAGTCTGCGTCCTGGCCGCTGGAACTCTGGCTCAATTCACAGTGCGCAGCGTTAAAAGGGTGCAGGGGAACATGACCTGCAATGGGCGTTGGGTGATAGACAGGAGGATGGGAGGGCACATGCAGTTTGTACGGTGCACGTACATGGTTATGAGTAATAAGTAGGCTCGCATCTTTGCACTTACAAGCGCGAGCTACATTAGAATGCATGACAATCATGCAGGAGCAGCAGGCAGAGCCCGGACGATGCATTCTGTATCAAAATCTAATTTAGTGTAATAATAGACGCGGTTTGGGTCGGACAAATTGCACTTTTATTTCTTGATCAAACCCGGTGGCACTCACCGACATTAACATTACACTGACTATTGCATTGACACTATATATAGTTAATATCAGGGTGTATTTGCATTTGCATCCTACACAGTTGAGCTTTCTTACACACACTCATAAAAGTTAGTGGACATTTTCCACTTCATGTGATGCCACATTATGATTTAAAATTAAAAAAATAATCAGGTAATCCTTAGGGAGCTGATAATTTTGTATGGTAAGTCATAGGTAGAAACACTTGAAACTAGAAGTTTAAATCATAAGTGGAAAAATGTCAACTACCTTTAGGAGGGCACTGTATGTGATTGTGACTGTATTTTTATCCATCTACTTGTAATAAGTTAACTTGTTATTTATATTTTTGACGTGAAAACGTTTTTTTCGCTCGATGTACTGAGTTCAATATTTCTGACCGACAAAAACATGTAAGATTTTAACCGCTATGCAAATAACTACGAGACTTTAAATGCTAGAGTAATGGATGAGCATTCAAAAGATAGGTCATATTTATAACAAATTTTAGGCCGGATATAATTTGCCTATGACCTTACACTACAAGAGCACGCGCATGCGCGCGACCCTCTATTTTTCACTATGTGTCGAAATATCAATTCGTATAGCGCAAAAATGTGTTTAGCTAGATCTGTTATTCTGGTGTCTTTGTCAAGAGTCGACAAAGCACAACCAGGACCTAAAGAGAAACAATAGAACTATTGGCCAAAATAGAGTTAAAAATTAATATGAAGTTGAAAAGAGCAAAATAATGTCAAATATCGTCTCATATCGGCTGTAAATTTGTTCAGTAATGAAAAATATTATAATCGGTGAAAGCTTACTTTTTTATGCATTGCAATGAGACTACTTAGTCTAGTGTCCAGCAATTACAGTGGCTACGGCAGTATCGGAAACCGTAGTAAAATTTCAATAATATTTTCACGAAAACAAACGGCACGGACTCGAATCGCACCTACTAAACTTTTTTGGCTAAATACTCAAGCTAAAGTAAGATTGTAATTTGGCTGGTAGCTCTTTGACATAGTATGTCTTACGCACTCTTGTTGCTAAACATTTCCAAGCTTTTGTTTTTGCAATATTTAAAAATATTCTTCTCGTGATGCCTTGTACACTTAGGTAGTGCGACAGTTTGTAAGAATAACGCGTATAAAAAAATAATTTTATTAATGTGGCATAAATAAAAATATGTGCAAATGAAGCTCTTTCATGTGATACCGCATATGACCCATCTGACCCCTAGTACCCATCCAACTTTCAACCAATATCCTCTTTTCGCCCACGGCTTCGCGTGCTTAGGTAAATGATAAATGATTTTATTTGTGTAAGTAGGTTTGTACAATCACTATTACAAGTCAATAATGTGTTTTTTTTTTAACTAGATGAGGTCGGCGTTTCCTGTCTGACTACTCTGAGAAGAAAGGCCGAAATAAATTCAGAGGTCACAGTCTCTTATAAAGACCAGACATAATCTTGGTCAGTTCATGTGAAGACCATGTAGACTGGTGTCTGAAATGGTGGTAGGGGTCGCATACTAACCTATGGGAATGTACTGTGCCATGGGCTACTTTTATGCCAAGAATTTAAATCCACTCAACCGTTTAGGCGTGAAAAATTAACAGACCGAGAGACAAAGTTACTTTCGCATTTATAATATTAGTATAGATAGTACGGATGAGCTTCAACCAGAACTCTGCCAAATCGATGGCATTATTAGTAGTAATCTTAACTTACTCCATAGTTACCTATTATTATCTGTACGCCTGATTTTACCATGAAGACTGCGACACATGACGATGTGTTTTACGAAAAAATACTATTAAATAAAAATAAAACTTGTAATTCAGTGTACCAGAGGTTCATAAGCGTAAAAGTGATTCAATCATTGCTGTTATCGTAACGTCACCGAACCCACCTCAACCTCGGTCAGTTATACTTACTACTAACGCAGATGTACACAAGTAGGAAGGTATTTTTATAGTCCAGTAACAGAGACTTATAATACTGTGAGATAAACCTGCGAGGTTACTTCGATTAAGGGTAATTTTTCCAAAGTCCATTTATCCGCTGAATAAAATTGACGCTTGACAATTAAATCGTGTTGGTTAGGGACAAATCAAATTAAGACCATTCAAGGGTTTACCATTTTGTACTCGTGTTAATGTACTATTCATATTGTATATAAATGACCTACCTAAATCTGTTGATCAACCTGTGACCCTCTTTGCTGACGACAGTACCATAACAATTCAATGTGATGCTAGAGACAAATATAAAAGTGACATTAATAATTCTCTTGCAAAAATAATAAAATATTTGGATAATAATAATGTAAGGATAAATCTCAATAAAACTAATATTATGCATTTTAGTCAACGCTTACCAATTTTATCTGATCTTAAGATCCAATATAATGACAAAATAATTGAAGAAGTCAACACTGCTAAATTCCTCGGTGTAACTATTGACAAAAAGTTAAATTGGAAAGAACACGTTGAAGTTTTGAGCAAAAAAATTAGTAACTCTTCTTATGCCCTACACAAACTAGCTCCAGTGCTTAACACTGACGCATTGCTAACAGCTTACCACGGCCTAGTTTCATCGCACCTAAGGTATGGAATTATCCTTTGGGGCAATTCGACTGACAAGGATATACCTTTCAAAGCTCAAAAACGGTGTGTTAGGACGATGTTCAAATTAGATTCGACTGACAGTTGTAAGCCGTACTTTATTAATTATAACATACTGACGTTACCGTCTCTTTACATATTCGAAGTTGTCATGTTTGTAAAATGTAATCGGCAATTATTTCCACGCATGGCAGACAAAGTCAGTCGCATCAGACGCGATAACACTATGCTTTGCTCACATGGTTCCAAAACAGCATTAATGCGGAAAAGTGTATTTTGCATGGCGCCTTTAATATTTAATAAACTTCCTAAGGAAAGGAATGGAACTAAGCGCACACATACTAAAAAAGCGGCTAAAATTATATTTAGTTGGGAAAGCATACTACAGTATTTTAGAATTTTTAAATGACAAAGTGTAATATTACGAATTTAGCAAATATTTACTGACATTTTATATTTTTGACTATTCATAATATTCAACAATTTAATTCAAATTTACAATTTATTGTTTTAGTTTGTTTTATTTTTTTTGTTTTATTGTTTTTTTTTTTTAGTTTGTGTGAAATAATGTTTATGCTTTGTTTAAATTTCATTACCTTTGAACTACTTTTTTTACCTATGTCCTATGTATTTGTATGCCCCAAAGGCCGAACATGATGGATCTTTTAGTTTATGAACAACGTGCATGCCATATATGTATACTCATGTTTCTACAAATAAATGACTTATGACTTATGTACAAATTAGGCCAGACAATAATCAAAAAGAAAGTTCAACACTGCAAGAAATTACTCTCTCGTAAAAGATAAGACTTCAGTGTTGTGAAAACCATAATAAATAAATCAAAGTTCTAATCGACTATTTACTGCATTCAAATCTATTCGTAGGTGTGGTGATATCCATCGTATTTTAACTTTAAGTCAGTAATGATTTACTATGCCTTATTAAGGTCGTTACTACAAAAAGTTAATGATTTTTTTCTTCGAGATTTTACTTTTTAATATTATTTTATCGCCAATAATGTTCCCAACATTCAGGAGTAATAGAAAATTTCCCCATTTTTCATACATTTTCATTTAAAAATATTAGTAGAATTTTCTAAGGTGTCTTCTGCTAAGATGTTTGAGTCGGTGTTGCACAAATGTATTTCAGATCAAGTAACTTCTCGTCTGACCGACGCTCAACACGGTTTCCGGACTGGTCGAGGTACGGGGTAACTTGTTGTCAACGTCTAGAAGTCCACTTACACCGCAATGACCATTATCGCCTGCGCTATACAGGCTACGGCGTGAGTGATGTTCCAATGCTAACAAATTAACATGTCGTATAGCATCGCTAGGAATAGTTATAGATGTGGTCAATGCTGGACAAGGATGACAATATCAGTAACTTGTTTTTTTATCGCCGTCTGATTATTTTATTAACATTAAGTTACAGTACATACAGAACATAAGTTAACATTAGCTAAATCGGTAACGAGGCTGCACTCGCTAATGTGATCAGGATAGATGTGAGTTCGAATCCGAGCTGAGCCAGTTTTTTTTAATGTTTTATATAATTATTATTATTTGTATGTTTTAGTAATATATTTTTGTAAATTACTTTGAACACATAGATATTATAAAGGTAATTTATTATTATAATATGACAATAAATGAAACAAATTTTGATATGGTAATATTGTAATATTTTTTATATAAAATTAATCCTTTACAATTACTTATGTTATTATTATAGTATTGAATGTTAAAAAACACATTTTAGGTTACATATAGACATTATGAAAATTCTGATATCATTTAAGAGGTTATAGCTTAATTATTCATTTTCTCAATGAAAAGAGGATTGAAACTGAACCACAATATTACAATACTATAAATACTAATTTGTTAAAGTTACGGCCACTACGTCCCCTGACACAAAATTACCCTACCTGTTTAGTGTTTTTAATATTTCGTGTGACCTCCGTTAGCCTCGATACAGCTAATGAGACGTCCACGCATAGACGCCAGAATATTTGCACAGATATTTGTGCCGCGCAAACTATCCCATAACTGCATGCAATGGGATTTGAGTAGCTCAGGGCATCTCTCGTCCCGAGCTTCCCATCTTTGCACCATTAAACCCCATGTATTTTCTATGGGGTTTAAGTCAGGGGACCGAGCTGGCCAAGGAATAACTTTAATTTCCGGATGATTGCTAAACCATTCGCGGACAATGCTGGCATGGTGGATAGGACAATTGTCTTGCACAAAACTTCTCTCGTTTAAGACCAAGAATCGAGCCCTGTGGGACCCCCATTGTTACTATAGATCCGGGCGATCTTTTTCCATTAACGTCAACGCTCTGAATCCTATTACTCAAGTATGAAGTAAGAAGATCCAGAGCGGTGTTCCGGATCCCGTAATGGCGGAGTTTCCTGATTAACGTTTCATGAAGAACGCAATCGAATGCCTTGGACAAATCACAAAAGATGCCCAAGGCATCGCATTTGTTTTCCCATGCATTATAAATATGTCCTAAAAGGATAAATTCATCCCAACTACGGAACCCGTCATTGTGCGTGGTCCGACATGCTCTTGACCGGTTTTTTTTTTTTTTGAAGTAGTGTACACAGACCTGGCCCATTTTGAAACATCTCCTTTATTGGAATTTAGAATATCAAAACAATTGAAAGAATTAGGATTAATGCAATTGTTTAGTCCCAGCGTTTTTTTGAATCTGTCAGGTCACGTACGAAAATGCATCTTACTAAGGAAAATGTCCGTACAATAATTTTCTATAACTTCCGAAGAGGCCTAACACGGCTTCAGTGTTTCGAAGAGCTAACATCTGTGTTCCATGATGGAGCCCCATGTCTGCGGACTGTGGAACGCTGGTAATTAGAATTTCAGCGTGGACATACCAGTCTTGTGACAAATCTCGTGAAGGACGTCCTAAATCCGCCTTCACTGAAGATAACTTCGTTGCTGTGAGACAACTAATCCTCGAATATCGTCATGTGGGATGTCGGGAGATAGATGCGTTATTAGGCATCTCAGCGACTATTATTCAGAAGATCTTGCTTGAGGCGCTTGGTGTGAAAAAGTTAGTTTACCGTTGGATCCCGCATTTACTTTCCGACGATCATAAGGCGGCTAACGTCAGATGGTGTAAAAAAACACTACAGAGTTTCAATCAAGGACAGTCAAATCACGTCTACGACATCATCATTGGTGACGAATCTTGGATTTATGCCTACGATCCCGATTCCAAACAACAATCCAAGACGAACCAAAGCTGACTAAAGTTGTTCGCTCTCGAAGCATTTCAAAGAAGATGGTAACTACGTTGGTGGCGAAAACCGGTCAAGTTGCGACGATAGCACTTGAAGATCGTAGAACGGTTAATTCAGAGTGGTATACCTACCATAATTTGTTTACCAAAAGTCATCGCCGAACTTCGAAAATGTAACCCAAAGCTACGCATCATCCCACACCAATGACAACGCGAGCTCACACAGCGCTCGTCAAACGATTGAGTATTTGAAGCAGGAAAACTTAGAAATTCTTGACTATCCTCCATATAGTCCTGACCTAACGATTTCTTTACATTTCCTAAAATTAAGAAAACTCTTCGTGGTCAAATGAAAAACTCTCTTCGTGGTCAAATAAAAGGCTGTTTTAATCAACTACCTACAAGGAATCTGGCAAAAAATATTAAGAAACCCTCTTATAAAAATAGCTATCACATCTTGAGCTTGAATGTTTAAAACTTTGACGGTATTGAACTAGCCTTTCCTTCACCTGTGAGTCCCAGGTATTGCAAAGATAATGTTAATTAGTTAAACCTGAATAAAAAAAGCCAAATAGCTTGAAATATTTTTTAATAGGTAGATGGCAAAGGCTTGTAACTTGTGAGGCTGTACCGAGAGTGTGAGAGTAGTATTCATTTCGGTATATCTGAATATAAACGAAGGGGTAGATACCTGTCCTGCTCTTTCAATAGTCACCCGCGTGGACACAGCGCACACTTGTAACATGAATGTGTGTAGTATTTTTTCGACTAGGGGTACGATCTTACGTTCTGCTCACTAAATCTACTTTAGTGCAGTTGGAAATGGTGAGAGCAAGACAGAACTAGCAACCCAACTACCCTTCAGAGTGACCTAGCTAGCGGGAAATGTACAGTACATCTCCTTTGCAATTCTGCTAACCTAGTACAAAGGCACCAGGTCTTTCGAGAAATCCATACATTCTCCGGGATTCAAGACACCGAAAGCTATGAATTAAAATTAAAGAATGTATTTATTACTAGCTCTAGAGTTGCATTTATCTGGCCACTTTTAATTCGCAAAGCTTAGCCTATTGGCCAGTTTTCATTCACGGCTTGGCCGATTTGCATTGATTACCGCAGTGTTTGTAAAGTTACAAACACTGCGGTAATCAATTTCAGTTACCCTTTCGCCAGTATTGAGGATTTTATGAAAATGCTGTATTGCTTAAATATTTCACACTTTGCTCATTCCGAGAAAGTACTTAAAGGAATACCTAGACAATTTCCAAATAGCACTATAGAAAAATCTGTTAATGTCACTACTTACGGGGCTAATGACCTAACCCTCATTTAATTTTTCCCGAGAGCTAGTCAGGGTTGGTCCACGTGTACACGACACACTATGCCCCGCCATTTTAAATTCGTTACATAATAGTACCTATAGCTTCACATCGCTGCTATTCTTTCTGGTACGGTGTAAACGGATCAATATTGGACAGTTTTATAAAAACGAAAACCACACGCTTTAGTTGTTTCAAAGTTTGCAAAATAAACTAGAGCAAAGCAGCCATGAGTCAAACTGGCTTTGGCGAGTGATCCCCTAGTACGCAACACTGAATAAGCAATATCTGGCTCACTAGTGCGAGAGCGGGAAAGAAAATACACGAGTCGTAACAAATCGTTTCGTAGCATTCTGCAGCATTCAGTAAAAGCAAAGTTGTTGTAGTATTCGCACGTCACGTATTTCTTGGTTGAAATAAGTTCATAAAATTGTTTTTAACTTGGAATTTGATTATTTGTGACAGCGGAAGTGGAAGAAAAGAGGCATTAGCTTATAGTACATAAAAAAGTGACGTTGTATTCTGTGAAATCGATAGGAACGGGACGTAAATGTTTGTGAGAGAATGTCCGCGTGGCGTATAGTCGAACTGTGTTCAAAGTTTACATATTTGATGTTTGTTCATTCCTCAAACTTGTCGTGAAGGTAAACTGCATAATAAGCGAATTTTGTAAACAGTAAACTATCTTGACCTAATACAGCTGCAACATCCTATACTATTAAATGAGCAATATTTGTACCTATAAATATATATTTGTAATCATATTCTCAAAAACGGCTCTAACGATTTTGATGAAAGTTGCATTTGGGGGCGAAAAATTGATCTACCTAGGTCTTTTATCTGGAAAAAAATCGTTTTCTCCATTTTCTCCTGAGCAGAAAAATGATTCGCGACCATGACATATGTTTTTACAAAATTATAATCATTAGAATCTGTAATCCTAATATCAGTATTTCATGAAATAGTCATTCATTAGCATAGTGTACTTGTATTGATGATTTTAATGATTATAATTCTATAAATACAGACTTGTTATGGTAGCGAATTATATTCAAATCAACAAACACATCTAGTACTGACCTGAAAATTGCAAAAAACGGATGGAAATTTGAATTTCGCGGGCTATCTGGAGCTATCATCTTAGGTCGATAATAATATTATCAGTTTTCGGCGAATGGTATAACTAAATAATTCATTGTACCTAAAGCCTTTGATTCCCAAGAAAGTGGTATCGCCACTGGTGACTGGCACAATCTGGTGGTAACACTGGTATAACGATTGGAATTTTGTGTTTCGCTTTTTCTCAGTCTCGTAATTTACGCTGCATTTGATTTAATACGAGTACTTATAAGTACAACCTTAGTTTTATTGTGTACCTACCGTTTACGGTAGGTACACAAAAAATAAGTACAATGATCACATCTGAGTTTTAAACTCAGAAGTGATCATTGTACTTATCTTTACGATTGGACTAACCTTGACATCGCGAAATAATCTGCTGTCCCGTGCATTTTGTCGATTTATGTGAACACGAAATGCATCGGACGGCCGTTTTTTTTTTTTTTATGTAGATATTTTACTCGACTCATGTTGCAAGACCGAAATTACAATCGTTTACTATTAGGGCGTTTGTGCACTACAAGGAATTTTACTGTCCGGCAGTCCGATTTTTTACGGTCCGATGTGGCATGAAAAAAACGGATGATTGGCTTGTGCACTTGTCCGACTTTACTCGGATCAGTGCGGCGCAGTTCACGGTAGCTCTCTTTGAAACTACACGCCACGCACGCGGTATAATGTACCTACTTATGTTCGGACCTGCCAAGATAAATCGGCCGTAGTGTACGCTAGGAACGATGAGTACGGCCCGGAATGGAGAAAAGGAAAATGTCGGACGGTAAAATTACACTTTTTGGTTTACTAAACTAGTATTAGTATTATTATATTATTTTAATTTATTGTGAATATGAAGACTGTGTAGGTTATTCCTTTTTTTGTTTGTTTTATTTTTTTCTCTCAGTTATTTTTAATCATCGTCTGGCAGTTTGAGTAATTTATGCGGCCTACCCCAATGTCCTTTCTTTGGTGTTGTTCGTCGAATCGTTGAGCTCCTTAAGTTCTGGGTTTAGCTGCCCGATTACTGACAAATGCGTGCACTGACTGGACAGGTTCTCTCAATCTGTGTGGTTCTTTCCTCAAAAGACCATTTCAGACACCAATCTACATGGTCTTCACATGAAGTGATCAAGGTTATGTCTGGACTTTATAAGAGACTGTGACCTCTGAGTTTGTTTCGGCCTTTCTTCTCAGAGTAGTCAGATAGGAAACGCCGACCTCATCTAGTTTAAAAAAAAACATGATTGACTTGTAAAAGTGTTTGTATAAACCTACTTACAGAAATAAAAATCATTTATCATTTATCGGTATATACTGTTATTAATATATTATTAAACTAGTATAAAATCGGACTGCCGGATAGTAAAAATTCCTTGTAGTGCACAAACACCCTTACTCTAATGGCTGGAATATTGCGGCGGACAAAATAGGATACTACGTAAAAATGACGGCCGCCATATAGCGATTCCGTCATTGCAACATGTGGAGGCATCACTTTCTCAAGTCAAGCGTGGGTTAGTATTTTTCCAAATCATGCTAAAAATAAAGATTTTCTAGTAACTTTTTAACGCCCCCGCCATTTGCACACCAACTAACAACGCGAGGTAACAATGTTTAAATAGTTCATTTCGCGTCCGTCAATCAAAGTACTTTAAACCTTATGTCTATGTAGCTGAAAGTCACATGAAGCGTGCTTTTGATTTGCAACGGCAATAGTAGAAAACATTGTTTTAAAAAGAACCTTTCATTATTCACAGTAGTCGTTTTCACAGTCGACCGCAAATCAGTGGTAACAAAACCAGTGTAAGCTGACCTTGCATTCTGTTTGAAACTAGGTATGAGCTCTTCGTAGCTGGAATGATACGCCCCACTACCGAAGTTATTGTAGTATACGTATACAAATTTAAGTTATGGGGTGTATCATTTCAGCATAGACAAGCCTACTCCAAACCAGCTCGAGGTCAATGTGTTGTACAAACGACAAGAAGAGCTAGCGCCACCTTTTTGTTATTGCTTATAATTATTATTAATGACTGTACCTATTTGCTAACTACTGTAATATTTAAAAATAAAATGCCTAAAATGCAATGCCATGGTTTTCTTATTTATGTATCATAATTTGTATCCTAAAGCTGTGCTCACGATTAACCAGCACCCTGATCGCATAACACACTTTCAATCACAATCCAAATATTTTGAAGGGAATTCGTAATCCATTGCTCCATATGTTAGGAAAATTCGCCCGCTTAACAACGTAAATAACGGAATGAACGTGGCTAAACTGTCAAAATGAAACGTTACTACCAATTGTCATTTTGGGTGTGTTACGCAATATACCCCACTGGCCTCAGATCATACCGCTAATTTTGACAGATGAACCGCCGAAGTTTAACTTCGATTCGATTCTAACAAGTGTCAAAATATTAGTAGAATGCGACTAAACGTCACGCTCATGTTCAGCTTTGTTAGCAGAATAGCTTTTGAGATTGTTTCAATCGATCGTTGACGTCAACTGAAACGTAACCGCAGTTGGATCGTTCTTACATTAATGGAATGAGAAAACGCTCAAAAGCCGTGGTTCAGCTGCGATTCAATTGCGATTTTTGAACAATTTTGTTAGTAGAATCGGCCCCCATGTCAACTTCACCCAATAACCTACCAACCTTTTGTATCAGTGTTGTAAAGAGCTAAATTGACAAACCGTGAACGATATCGCCGGCGGGATCGTTAGGCTTCTGCAAGATACGTAATAACGTATCTTGCAGAAACCTAGCGATAGCAAAATTGCTTGTCAATTGCGCAATAATAATCGCAAATCGGTATTATGTATCAGCGATACGTCATACTGATTTGCGATTGACAAGCGATTGAAAAGTAATTATTGCGCAATTAACAAGCAATTTTGCTGCCGGTCGTTTTTGACAGGCCAGATGGCGTTGTTGGTTAAGATACCACCTGTCATGCAATGTCATGCAATGGTCGTGGGTTCGATTCCCATCCAGGAGAAACATTTGTGTGCATGAACATGTCTGTTTGTCCTGAGTCTGGGTGTAATTATCTATATAAGTATGTATTTCCAAAAAAAAAGTAGTGTATGTAGTTTATCAGTTATCTGGTTTCCATAGTACAAGCTCTGCTTAGTTTGGGATCAGATGACCGTGTGTGAACAATGTCTTAAGACATTATTATTATTATATAATATTATTTATTATTATCTATCAGCGATACGTCATACTGATTTGCGATTGACAAGCGATTGAAAAGTAATTATTGCGCAATTGACAACCAATTTTACTGCCAGTCGTTGTACAAAAAAGAAAGAAAGAAAAATATTTTATTTGGGACATGCACAGGAAATACAAACATTAAAAAAGAGCATAGTAAACTAACAAAATTAACATAAAAAAAGTAAAAAAAGGAGTCTTTTGATGCAGGCGTCGTTGCTTTTACGACTTTGCACTTTGTGTGACTGATTATTTATAATGTGGATTATTCAACATCATTTGAACACACACTGCTATGTGCTCGTGTAATTATGGAGATTTAGTTTATTTTGAAAAACTTGATCGACTCAAAGAAGTCGGATCATTTATTTCAAGTAGGCCATTAATCATTACTTTTGAACGTCAAAATTTAATATAGTTTGACCGTTATCTTATCGCTGTACCACGCCTTAGGTATGTGCGCGGCGAGACGGGGAGTTAGTACAGGCCGCTCATTCGTCAACTCTAATGGCGTCCCCGCCCCCGCCCCCCCCCCCCCCCCCCACCTCGCCGCGCATTTCTAAGGCGCGGTACAGCGGTATCAGTCAAACTGTAGATAATTTGTAAGTGTTGTTTTATAATAAAATTATCCACCACTAACTTTATTCGAAGCACAAACGACTGATCGAGAAATGCCCTTCAATGAACGGCCCACGCGAGTAGACACTTGAACATAGTATGCATCTCGAAAAACGGAATAAATATATTGGAACGGACGACGTAGTAATGCGTCACTGCCCACTGCAACAATAGCATCAATCTGCACTTACATGTTCTCCTTCGTAGGTACAACTTGTTGTATATTATAGGGTGACTAGTAATTAGTGACCGATACTTAAACACATAATAACAAACAATTTTTACTATGGGACTAAACCTGAAACAAGTTGCCTCAAACCTCAATAAAAAATCGAAATGCCTAGGTATAATTCCTGGACCTTTCTTTAAAATTTAAACTTTCAATGATACCAAAACCAGCCAGATACAAATAGTATAGCCAAAGAGATTTTATTACAAATTCATACATACTATAATGCGAAAAGACTTTTTCCCCAACCTAATATGATGTTCCCCAGAGAGGGATCCTTTCCTCGATATTATTTCAGATCTACGTTAATTACCTCTGCAGAGTCTCCTAAACGGTAGAATTTATGCTTACGCAAACGGCACTGCAATTCTTGTAGAGGAAGTACTAGTCACATTGTGAAAACAAATGCGGAGATGGCCATGGCTAAAGTTATAATGTGGTTAAACTCGAATCTTCTTACATTAAACCTACAAAAACGACTTATATTTATTTTGATGAGATGGTTTAGCGTTACGTCTATACGAGTATGACGTAATGCTAAACCATGATCTTCTTTTAGTATAACTGCTTACTCCTGCACAAACCCGCCCACCCACTGCACTTGTCCTCCGATTGCAAGATCTGAAAATGTTAAATACCTCGGAGTACAGATGTACGATGGATTGAGATGGGACCAACAAATTGACGCTGTCGCCACCAGGACGTCTTATACATATATTTAAGTCTCTCAGATTATCTGCCAACCTAAAAATTATTGAGATGGTGTACCACGCACTGTTCCAATTAGTGCCACAAAAATTAGCTCTCTAAGGGTGGAGAGAGCACAGAGAGCTATACTTAAAGTCATGACGAAAAAGCTCTATAGGTATCCAACACCTGAACTGTTCTGCGACTGTAAAGTACTTACGGTTCGTCAGCTTAATGTGCTTAAATCCACGCTTAGAAAGCAGGCCTTCCATC